>OZ025294.1:55941795-58460121 GCA_964019185.1 Maratus speculifer
TAACAAGTTGAATGTACATTCTGCCATTGCAGAATTCAGTTTCGCCTCCGATTAAAAAAAAAAAAAAATCGATAGGGTTTTTTAGAAGGGCGGCTCCGTTTAGAATGCAATGAACTAACTTCATTTTTGTTGTGTTTATCAATATAAACTCAAACAGAACGGCGTGAAATACCCAATTGATTAGCAAATTCTCTCTGAGTTATTGGAATTGCGGAATTATAAAAAGATACAATTTGGCGTGCTACTTCTTCATTGACTAGATTCATCAAAAACGGATTTTTTCTTTTCTTTAAACGCTTTTTTATAGACGCTGAGAAAAAGAAAATGCATTTTAACAATAAAACGTGTGGAATCCCATCGAATTCGAAGAATGAAATATTTAAAAGACCCGATCGATTTGGTTTTTAAAAAAGCAAAAGTAATTACATTATTGAATCAATATATAATAAATATATTTCCAAACTTAATGTCAAGTTTGCCAGCTACAATTCTGCATGCAAATATTCGCAGTTAAAATTATTCTTCAGTTAAAATTGTAATCTGAGTGCTGGCGAAATCCCGAAATTTTATTTTATATGCACTCACAGAAAAATAGTTTTATTAAAAAAACTAATTTTATTTTTACTGTGACATTATTTTCACTAACTGAAGTCATCTGAAAATAAAATCTCAATCTCAGTGTTCATAATGAAAAGAAATATTGAAATCTAATATCGTTATGAGTAAAAATGTGATGTTTAAATAGTGACGTCATTTTCCCTTCAACTGTTTTTTAAAAGTCACTGTTATTTTTAATACGAAAAAGGCATCCGTAATAATATTGTAATTCCCATTTATCTGGTTGCTGAATGACATCATTTTCCTCATTTGAATTTTTTCTTTACACATTAATATTTATCATCAATTATTTTCTGTTATTTTATTTACATTATTATTATTATTTCTTAGTAAATAATTTTTTTACCTCAATTAGTGCATAATTATACGCAATCATTTTATTGTGGTTAAATATTACGAAAATAATTGATTTTTTTTTCTTTTAAATGCAAGGATATGTTCACTGATGAAATAAAGCCTCTGACTCGTGGATAGTGATAATGGAAAATAAATTATTGTTATCGAGAGAAAAGCTAAACAGAGTTGCCACCATATTTAAGAAATATCGTAAAAAAGCATTTAAAATTAAAAATGGAAATATAAAAATGGAAATAAATTAAAAAATAGCTAAAATGGGCACAACTACAAATAAATAGCTGTCATTTAAAAAAATAATTATCAAAATCGGTTGAATAGAAAATTCAGGACTGATGACACGACATTTTTAACTTGTCTGAAAGAAATAGCATCGGAGGCTAATAAATAAAAAAGAGTTACTATAGCACAAAACAATTTATAGAATTTCTAAAAAGAAATTGAAAGTAAATAAACAATTTATTAATACAGAAAGAACTATTGCTGGGTTACCGTATCAGGCAAAATAACACCGTTTTGGAGATAGTCAGATACCTCTGTGCCAAACATGTTTGGAAAAAACAATAATCGTTATTTATACAGCATGTTTAAATACTGTAATATAGTGAAAAAAAATGTATACATAACATATATGCACCAAATTAACGCGTTTTTTTTTTTTTCCTGATGCCGATTCGGAGAAAATTTTGCTTTCAAATACCAGTTACATATATTGTTTACAATTATTTTCTTTTATTTTAAATAGAACATAACAATAAATTTTAAAAAGTTTAGTTAAAAATTATAAAACAAAACTATTTATATCTTTTAAAAATAAAATAAAATAAAATTTATTAATAAATAAACAACAGCCAGGTTACATAGTGAGGCATAAAATCGCCATTTTATTTCAGTCGCGCAAATGTGGCGCATTATGACAGATGTGCCTAGATTAAAATAATTTATATAATTGAGGAAAAAAAAGAAAAAACTGTAAATAGACAATTTATTAATAAATAGACATTAACATCCGGGTTGCCATATCAAGCCAAATAATGACACCTTGGCGTCAGTTAATTACCCAGATGTATATATGGTATTGGCGTAAGAGACAAATCGCACCAAAGTAGTACATATGAGATATCTGTGGCAAAAGAATTTTTAAAATTTGCAGTTAAATTATTTTACAGTATCTATGTATGTGGAAAGACATTTACCCTAAAATTTAAATATTATTCATTTTTGTGGTATTAACTGCTATATATGTGTTTAAGATAAATGTAAAATTTTTTCCTAAAAATGCTCTCTCTCATTAAAAAAGAGAGAAAAAAAAATAGTTCTTGCGAACATCGCTCCGTCTTGTTTTTTTTTTTTTTTTTTTTTTTTTTTTTTTTTTTTTTTTTTTTTTTTAGAATTGCATTGATTGGCGACAAAAGTAGATTGAAACACCCAATTGAACAAACAACATAGAAATAACAATTAGAGCCTTTAAAAAAATAATTCTGCGAGTTTCTTCTGTAAAACACATAACGGGACAAAATATTTTTTTTAAAAAAAAGAAAGAAAAAAAATACTTATGTTTTACCTAATGAAATTTTTGAGATGTTGTTTTCTTTTAATCTGACTCGAAAGAAATAAATAGCAAAATATTGTGTCACTTCAAAACGTTCTTTCACATTGAGTTACTTTTTAAATATTATATATATTCTTTTTTTTTCGTTAAAAATAAATATTTTCCTTTCATAATATTTTTCTGCATTAAACGGATTTTTTTCTCTTTATCATTATTTATTTTAAATTAATGAATTAACAGGTTTTTTTTTTCGAAATGTTTATATTACTTTCCATTAGAGAAAGTATTTCATTTCTTTTTTGAAATATCATTATCGCCAAAAAATTAGTTGTTGCAACCCTTCCGTCAAAAATAACTGAAAAATACAAAATTTAGTCCGAGAAATCAGAGTTATCCCTGTATATTTGTATCATAAACCTCCGCAAAAATATTTCCTATCGAATGATATAATCTGCAAAAAGATCCATTGGGTAGTTTTTGAAAACACTAGTTTGGAAGTTTCAGATCTTCTGTTTTATAATATATATGATATGATATGATATGATATGAGGAAAGTATATCTTCACATCATTCGTTAAATAGCTAAAATTGGTTTTCCAGGAAAATCTATTCTACATCCAGGTCTCTGTTAGATATCCAGAGAGGCAACTGTTATATTTCAGATTTATAAAAGATGAGTATGAATGAATGTATAGAGACATGGCAATAAAGTAAACTTGAGCGATGCTCAGTTATAAATTATGGGAAATATGGTCAAGACACATGAGGTGGATGATGAAGCGTATCAAACATTCAAAGAATATCTGTCTAAAGACACAAACCTAGAACGGTTTTTCAAACCTCCGTAGAAAAATAAGCTAATGATTTTTAGTCTGAAAATCACAGTGCAAAAAGAGTAAAAAAGGGACACTTCTATTTTTCAAATGTTTATGGAAATTACGGTAAATCTTCGTCAACATTTAAAAAAAGCATTAAAACAGTATATAAATATATATATATATATATATATATATATATATATATATATAATTTTACAAAGGTAATTAATACAATTTTCTGAGATAATCCACGAAAAGCCTTTAAGCATATTTTTTTATTACTAAACATTTTATACTGGCGGTATACAAGTGTTAAAACACTGAGAATCTTCTCTTTTTTTTAAACTAAAATGATTAATTTTTAGAATTACTAAGCGACTGCTTAAAGAACAAACTGACAAATTTAATAAATTTTAAATTGACGCTTCAATAGATACAAGATAATATTAACTTCTTTCCTTCCAATTAAACTCTGTTTTAAATTTTGATACGACGCGACGGCAAAACTCTTTTAATAAATGGGCTGTTACAGTAAGAAACTTTACAGATAAGATTAAAAGGGTAAGAAAACAAGAAGTAAATTTATTAATATTTATATCTTTTCCAAGTTGTTCATTTTATTTCATCGTGAATAATATGTTTTACTTTTTTAATACTCCTTGGCTGTTTCATATTAATGCTCAGTGAATATTCAAATTGAAAGCATATACTTAAGATGAAATTTCACTTGAATTTGATTTCTTTCGTTTAGTACATCGAGAGGAACTTTAAAAAATGTTATTTAAACAGAGAAAAGAAGAACTGTCGTAACAGATTGTTTTATCATTTATGATTAATTTAGAATTTTCACTGTTGCAATTGTATTATTGGTGGGTCGAAAAAACAAGATGTTTCAGTTCAACTTCTAATCGTGTGATCGGTGTAGCCTCTCCACCGATTTTATAAAACATCTCTATTTTGACTAATAAGAATGTTCCATAAAAGAGTAAATAATCGTTTCGATATAAGCAGTGAAGTGACGATGCAGCAAAAGATTGAAATTTTTAACAGTGTACACTGTAAAAAAAGTGTGATTCCTAAAAAGTTTATGTACCAGTAACACTAAAAGTTCATTTAACCAATTCTGTTACAACAGTTTTTGCTGTTACCGTCACATAAAAAAATTAGGAATATCAGTTCCTTAGAAAAAGTTTAATAAATCTGCAGATTATTTGTCTTACAGTGTGCAAGTGTTACCCGGACATATGCTTTGCTTTACTTCTATCTAAATCTTAAATTAAGTCCTTGCTGTTGGATGCGACAATATTTCAATTAATACAGAGTTTTAAAAAATAATTATTATAAATTTATGTATGACGAATAATAAGGCATTTTAAAAGTTGCAGATAAATTTTGCATTGGAATTGAATTGCTTTTTAAGTGTGTCAAAATATTGCTAGAAAATACACAAGACCAACAACAATTTCGAATCTTTGGGATCTTGCTGTAAATGACAAGGACTGATTTTTTCTTACCGATGGTAAACGACCTCTCGCAGAGTACTCCAACGGTATGTATATAGAGAATACCCTAAAACGAAATTGAATCATCTTGATCTGAATTGAAGTCATATGTGCATGGACGGTTTAACATTACATGGAATCTTTCAATTCTTCATGGAAAAAACCATGTATTTAGGTAAAAACAGTATTAGAGTGCTGAAAATTGCAAGTACTAATAGAAAATTTTATGTAACATAACGCTTACTTTGCTTATTCAAGAAATCAATCACAGCAGAGCGCCGATTATCTGTACAAGTCAGGACCAACCCTAATTATTATAAGCAACAGATCGGAAAGTAGCACAGACAATTTAAAGGATGTTCCCGACTATTCTTAAATATTTACACTTCATCCAGGAGTAGGAATGGCAGCAACACATATAACTAGTTTGTTATTGTTTTTATTATTTTTTTATTATTTTTTTTGTTTGATTTTTTATGTCATTTAAAATTTTATTTTTCTCTCCTAATACTGCCAAATTCCCTGAGGTTATAATTTAAGCCGAAAATTTTTCGATTGTTGCATGTTTCAAAGAAAATATTGTTTTTGCAATGCTACCATTTCTCGAATTGTTCTTAAATGCATAATTTGAATTATATCTTCTGAAATTCAAGCCATTTCATATCGGTTTCTAAACATTCAAGGATTTCGTTACGTGATGTACCTGAGTCACCGTTTATTTTCCCATCATTCGTTCTGATTTTCTTCAATAATTAAATAAATAATGTAAAAAACGTGCTTTTTTGTTTTTATTTCATCATATTTCATCATATTTATAATCTATTTTGACACGCAAAGTAAAATTTACATATTTTTAATTTCTTAAACTCCTATTCATTTACGTAAGTGTGTCTGCAAATGTCAGTAAGTTTCAGATAATCCTCAAGTCTTAACAAATCATCAAGTAATTCTGTTAGTTGATTATGCAACCGAATCGCTAATTGTCGCGACTTTTTTTAATTCGAATCTTTTTTAGGTAATTTTTTATTTCTGTACGATCTATCGGTAAAAAGTGGCATTCCAAAACGGCAAGGTCTTCCTGGCTTATTATTAAAAGAATAAGCCTGGATTTTAAACGAAACCTTCTGTGCAATCTGCGATCACACTTACCCATTTGTCAAGTAAATAGAATGGTAGAAAATGTCATTTAATATACTTTCGAAATGGAATTTTCCAATATGGAATCATTTTTAATGCATTGCAACACTGCTTTGTTTTCGATATATCCAGAACAGTTTTAAATCCTTTAAGGGTTTTCTCTGCAAATCAATATTAATTTCGCTTTTTGTAGGAGTTTCATTTTTTTCATCTGATAAAACTGTCCCCATGATTTCTTAACCATGGTTCTTTTTTACTATGAAGATAGAATAGTAGAATAAAAGAGATCGAAGATGATGCTTCCATTTTTTACCCCTAAATTCCTCCAAGTATGGCAGTCCCAGCTGTTCTTGAATGACGAATGATTACCGAAAAACGGTAAATGTGGCGCTCCCTACGTCCTGATACTAATTTTGTACTTTCGTGAACGCTAGCCGACAACACGTCATGTGATTCGATTAATGGTAGCACTAGTGCGATCTGATAAACTGAGCATTACCATCGAGGCAACATTAATATAGTAAACTGCATCGGATTTGGGACGTTTTTATTGCCCCGGTTAATCCGCAATCCGGATAAGGGAATTATTCATCAACTTCAAAACAGCCACTCTCTACTGCTAATCCTATGGTCAGATTATTTTCATATTTCTTTTTTTGATTTCGAATATTTTTAAACATTTTTTTTTCTTTTGCATAGAACAGATGAGCTAAGTCTCTCTATTATTGCTCATTTTTACTTTTTCGGTTTCGGTTGCAGATTATTTTTTAAGAAAGATACTTTCAATTTAGAAACCGATTTTGAATGCAAAAGTTCCTTTATTAAAAAATATAATTAAATTGAATTAAATTAAACGACAAATTGAGAAAAAGTCAACCCATAGGATTAACACTACTCACTGGGTGTTTTCAAGTAATTGAAGACTTCCCTTTAGTAAGTTAATAAAAATTACATTAACCTGTATCAGAATCATGTTGTAACCAAAATATGATTTTATATCGCCAGTTCTATAATCATCCAATTTCAAATCTTTGGAATTATTATTACCCCTAAATAACGTATACAGTTATTTTTATTTTTATTTTATTTTTCTTCTTTTTTATATCTGAGAGTTTTCTTGCAAAATTCATTAAATACATAAAAAATATTGTATAGTTTAAAAATATTTTTTATCAGTTTAACATTTATCTTGAAAAGTTTAATAATGCTTCAGATTTTTTTTAAATGATATGAATATTTTTATTTTTATCGAAACAACTAGTTTTTTTTTTTTTTCGCAATGCCCTAAAATCGATTTTTTCTTCGGCATTAAAGTTTTATAAAGAATTCTGTACGTGATTTAGCAGTCTTCGCTATTATTATCCCTTATTTCTTTTCTTAAAAAAAAAATAGAATGAAGAAACCAGCTCCGCTTTGTTTGCTGCTTTAATATAGAATTCATGAAACGGGAAGAATTTAAGACCATAACCGAAATAAATCCCCCCTTAAAAAAATGTAGGATTAAGAAGAAATGACTAAATTTGAAGTTGGAAATCGATATCCGATTTTTAGAAGAAAATGCTATAAGGAAATAGAACTCTAATGGATTTACATTAAATGATATATAAATACTTATGAAAAATATAGCCATAAGATTAAATTTAAATTATCAATCAAATTTAAATTGTCAACATATTAATATTCAAGGCATTTCTAAATAAATGCATGACTTTTTAATTGACAATAATACGTGTCTAGACAAATGTTTTTTTTTTTTTTTTTTTTTTTTTTTTTCAAAAATTTGAAAGTTTATCAAACGAAGCCAAACTTAGATTTTCTTTCATATCTTTACCAATAAAGATTATTGTAACACTATTTACAACATTTTTCCTTTACTTTCTGCGATTTATAATATAATGCTGGACATAAACATTTTTCATATGCTATCACACGAAACATAGTACTTAAAAATATTCCGTTACATTATGGACTATGGGTAAAAAAACATTTAAATTTTTGGTGCATTTGATTAGTGTTATAAGATTTTTAGCATAATATAATATAAACATTATTGCGATGCAATTTCAGTTATTTTCGATAGCATATATATTTGTAGCACGTACGAAACATGAACAAAAAATTATATCGTTATGTTTTAGTCGATGAAGAAAAATTATTCGAAAAATATCTTAATTATGTTACTCACTTACAAACATAATAAAATTAATATGAATCTATGAGGTGCAATCCGTACCTTCTGTAATCAATAATTAGTTATTTACAGAGTCATGAAAAAGAGTTAGATTTTACAAAATATTTAATTGTAATCAACTTTTCAATTATTTATCAACATGCAAATCAAGCTTGGAATTATTGAAATTATTAAATATTCAATTATTTCAAGAGTAATTTCACTGCAGATAATTGATTGAAAACTTAATTAAATTAAATATGTATTTATCGGTGCTGGGTTTATTTGTCTTACATGATACGCCTCAGATTTGTGAGTTCATGTAGACATTTCCTTCTTGTGCTGCAGTTGCAGCCTTAGCAAAAAATATAAGTGAGGACTACCAAGCATTGTAAAAATTGAAACATTACTCTACCTGTTGCGTAGCATTGTAGCCCATCAGTTCTGTTATGTCTCTGCATATTCTGGTCAGATATTCGGCAAAGGTTTCCGCTTAGTTCGGTCAAATATTCGGAAACATTTCCGCATAATTCGGTTACATAATTGGAAACGTTTCCGCGTATGTCGGCAGAATATTTGGAAATATTAGTATATATTTCGGATATGTTTGTTTATATATTGGATATTATTGTGTATAATTTGAATATGTTTCGTAAATGTTTCTGTACATTTAGGAACCCTTACTGAATGTTAAATATATTTCTTTTATAGAAGAAAGTAATGCAATTTTTCAAAAAATATAATATTATCTGATGGAATTTTATTGCATAATAATTTTAGGTTTACTTTTTATAAATTGTTGCATATACAAAGTTAAATGATTCGTTCGAAATGTATTTTCTTGTCCATAATAGATATTCGCTAATTCATTAATGAATAATGACGTAGTTCTAGTATTAGTAAATTACAAATAACACTGATTATACATTTTTTCAATTTGAACTTTGTTTCTGATTTCAAAGTTTTGTATTGATGTAATGCAACGTTTATAGTATGACAGAAGAAATTAATAATTTAAATTTTACTAAAGCGTTTTATTCTTGTTTGTAGATTACACATTCGTAAAAAGATAGTATTGGTGCTTTGATAGTTATATCTATAAATAATTCTTTTTTTAAGATGTGGTCTGGTAAATTCTATCGTGTAAACTAATACTGTATGAAAATGCTTAATTTCACTACACAGAAATTGATGGGTTTTTCATACTTTTTAATGGGTTTTTCATACTCTTAGTATTTTTACGTATAAAAAGATACATTGTTTAAAATTAGTTAATATGTGTGATTAATTATTTCATTTTCATTAATAAAATACTTATCAAGAAATATATTTTCTCAAGTTATCTCAACACTTTTCAAACTACAAAAATAAAATAAATACTTTTAAAGGAATATATTTGGAAGATAATAATTGTTAACAATAAATTAAAAATGTGTGTGCAAATAGACAAAGCATTTAAAAAAATGTATTCATTTACGAGCATTATAATCACGAAACTAAATGAATCGCGCAGAAGGTATGAAATAGTGTGAAATAGAATTCTGCAAATCTCTATAAATAAAAGGAATTCTGAGGATAATTAATTAATTGAGGCACAGGGGAAAGCAAATCTTGGCAATGCGCCAACTCGGTCCAGAGGAAGCAAATCTTGGCAATGCGCCAACTCGGTCCAGAGGAAGCAAATCTTGGCAATGCGCCAACTCGGTCCAGAGGTATAAAAGCAAGATAGAAAAAAACGCGCAGGTCTGTGCATTCAAGTACAACCACCCATATGTATATGCTGAAAGTTTGTTCTGACGCTCACCCGACGCACGTGGAGTGCCGATGGTCCGGGGAGAGTCACCGGGGGATCCGTCGCCAGCTGAGAGAGAAGCGTAGAGTCACCGGGGGATCCGTCGCCAGCTGAGAGAGAAGCGTACCATACACATAAATTATTAAATAAACTTTCAAATTAAGCCCGGCGAAGCGGGCTGCGTATGCTAGTATTAGATAAAAAAAATATGTGTTAAATAGTATTTAAAAAAGCCTATTTTTGTAGGGAAATAAAAATTTTCAAAGTATAACTATTTGCATGATAGAACATATAAGGTCGTATTAAAAAAAAAAAAAAAAAAAAAAAAAAAAAAATTCTTATAGCTTTGTAAATAAATTTTTCAATATGATATATAATGATATGATATATGATATATAATTTTTTAAATATATGATTCATAAACAAATAGGATAAAAATAAAAACATTTAGTATAAGTGAAATCATAAATTTCTTCAGTCACATAAACGATAAATGCAAAAGGAACAGGTGATTAAAAACATATAAACAATGCTATCTGTTTTTCTCTTACACTAGTATTACATTATTCAGAGTTCGTGCGCTTCTAAAAATTTCAAGAACTTTTTACATGATTTCTCGCACAGTGATTTTTTTATTCTTTATTTACTGAACAAAAATTTTAATTTTCAGACATAAACAACCAACATTTTACGAAATTTCTGGTATGAAAACATCTAAAATCCCATGAATTACTTGATGCGTACGAATGCTATTATCATTCTTTAATCAAATAACTAGTATCTTATACCTATCATAGATTAATGGACAAGAACATACATTTTGAAGCGTTATTTAACTTTGCATCTGAGCCAAACTATAAACAATAACTTTAATATTATTACTCAATAAAATTCAATCAAATAATATTAATTATTTTTTAAAAAGCATATTACTTTCTTAAATAAAAATAAATATGAAATATAAATGCTTACTTTTCTTCAAATATACGTTATTCTTCTTCGTTGTTTTCAACTCACAGAACAATTAAAGTCACGTGGTCATGGTGTTTGAAGAACATATTTGTCACATGCATAAAATTCGAATGTCTGCATCAAATATTTTACTCGAAACTACGCGCAATTTTATACGGAATATTTTACACTGAGAGAAACTTATCGGACATAATACATTACTCAAGAGAATTCATAGTTTATACTGCGTTTTCTTAACACACTTCCTCTAAAGACTGTGACGTTTCTGTTTTTTTTTTTTTTTTTTTTTTTTTTTTTTTTTTTTTTACAATGTCTTTTCTTCAATTATATTTACACAGAAATTAGCGTAGCGATTACGATTTATTAAGTAACTCAAGAGAGTTAATAGTTTACACTATATTTTTAGAAATGTTTCCGCAATGAGCTGTAATGTTTCTGAATTTTTCTTCAGTGTAAATAGTAGAGTATTTGGAGCTGTATTCAAAGGGCTCCGAGTCGACCCCCGGCTAGGACAATTTTCGCTCTGATTAGATTTTACGAATCTTTGCGGAAATATATATATATATATATATATATATATTTAATCTTAATTATGGTAGTTTATATGTTATTTGATCTCAGAAATATACGCAAAAAATTTCGATATAATGAATATATAGCTTTATTTTACATGTAAGAATCTAAATATGCAATATTAACTGAAAATGATTAAATTTTACTTTGCAATATTTTTTCCAGCTTGAGCGGACCAGTTAGTTGAAAGAGTTTGTTAGGAACATAAGTGCAAATCTTTAGAGTGATAAATATATATCTTCCACTTTCGGGTCTCAGTATGAAATTATGCAAAAGTGCAGAAAATTTGAGCATCGAAATATAGAACGAAATGGATAAATTTTTTAGAAAAAAATATTTTTGAAAGCGTTATTGTTTTTTTTACTACTTTTATTTATTATTATTACAAATATTATTATTTATTTTTTCACCAAAATTCGTTACTTGTAAATGACAGTTATACACATCAAATAATAAATCTTATTATTTAAAGTATGCATACTTTATATAACTAAGTGTATTTGGAGTTTCAGAATAAAAGATGCAAATGTAATGCATTGAGCCAATTTCATTTCAGTGTTTCCATATGTTTCCCTGTATACTTGTTTTTAATTTCAAACAATGGCATGTCATTCTTTTGTCTCCATTCTAGATCTGATTTAAGCATCACTTTTGTTTTTTCGGATGATTGCAAGGGAAGCTATTGTAGTTGTACTTCTTCTTAACATACTGAGTGCGGACAGAAATTTTATGTTTTTCAATGCCCATATTGGACGTTCCCTACACGCTGCCCTCGAATGACAAGAGCCTGATAATCAAACATTCCGTTAGTTGGGCAATTCTTCCAGTCTATGCAATTTACATAAGATTTAGTTTTAAAGTTAAATGCCGGTAATTGGCTCCTGCTTCAGTTTTTTTCGTTGATTTCAAAATCTTGTGTAGTGCTAATTTTCCCACATTGCGGTTTGGATCAAGCACTGCAAGGATTACTGTGATTTAATCCAGTCAGATTTTGTTTCCTTCCCATTTGCACTATTTCACATTTTCCCGCTTACATATATGCATTTCCTTACTCTTTACACATAATTTAGATAGATATATATACCTTTTTTGAATACTATTTGTTGTTAGTTAGATATCATTTGCATTCGCTTCTTCACATTTCTTTATTTTCTTTTGGGTATGCATGATATACAATTGTATTTTACACTACATTTACGACCATTAGAAATTTATTTTCAGTCAATGAATACTTACACATGTAGCAGAACTTACCCCTTCTTTATTTAAAATTCTAGCAAGGTGTAAAATTTCAAATCTAGACTAAAATTCATGCACTTATTCACTTTTATTCAATACTCATCCTTTTATAATTTGTACAGGGTATTTCCACATTAAAAAAATATTAAACTTTGGCCATTTTGTATATAACGATGAGTGGTATACGACAGTCAAAGTGATATTTAAAATTGCATACCTGTTAATGTTTTCAAACTTCTATTCAAACGATATGAAGTGAAGATATATTGTAATTTTCTTATAAGCAAAGATGCTGTCATACGTTTGCTTTAGTGGTTAATGCATGTCTTTTATTGGTCTTTATACCAGTCGTATCTTAAATTGAAGTCAGTTTATAGGTCTCCATATTACATTTCCATACATCATACTTTTTACATTTTTGCATACAAGTTCAGTGTCTCCCACTTAACAGTATATATTTTTTTAATAAAACTATTTTAGGGAAGATACCGAATTCTTTATGCCGATTTCTTTTCTCATGTTACACTAAAATACTGTCTTAGATGTTAATATAATGCAACTTTGATTCTAAATTGAAGATTTAACTTTATAAAAAAATCATTAGTTTAGGTATTAAAAAAAAGGACAAAAAATTAGAAGATGTACATTTAGGAAAGTAGTTATCACATGGAAATAAATGGTCAACGACAGTGTCAAAAAAAAAAAAAAAAAAAAAAAAAAAGTTGGTTGTCTAGCATTTCTTGAACTCACATTTCAGATATAAGTTTGTTGTAAAATTTACTTTGTAAACTTTAAAAAATGGTGAAAATTTCAAAAATTTCCGATTAATCATTATTATGGACATTTTTAATCCTTCTATTTACATTATGTTTTTGTTTATTTGTGTATTATGTTTTGTGTATTATTACATTATATTACTCGAGTATTTTGATGTTATTATTGTATTGATCAATACATATATTTAATGGTTCTTATTACAAACATTTTGGAATTTATTGGCAATTGGTAAGTGACCTGTGGGCTTAGACCTGATTTTTGTTTTATTTGTATGTGCACATATTTGATACAGGTCATCGTCTAAATAAGATAAATTGAAGAGTGATCACAAATTTGATTAATGAAGCTGCAGCTGTTTCTAAATAGAAGCAATGAATGATGTCAACTATATGACAAAATTTATGGTACCAATATATTTATATTGTGATACATATACTTTTATTAGGATTGGTTGCCTACTTAGAGAGATGTTCATTTGCTGTTTACTTTATTAATTAAATGTTTAGTTTGTTTTCATGAACATTTTACACATTATTACTTGTAAGAGCATATGAAAATGTATTTCTATCCCTCCATGTACATTTACAGATATTTTTTTCGTCTGTGAAAGGGGTGATATATGTGATGTAGAATCACATATAGTTTTCTTAAATTATACATTTTTCTAAAATACAGTTAAACTAATCTTTAATTACATATCCATTTTATCTTAACATTTTATTTCGATCCCACAATAACTTTCATTCAAAAGAAAAGAAAGAAAACATATGTAGCATCTGTTTTATCATTAAAACGGTTCTCAGATAAACAGATTTTCTTTAGAGGAATTTTCTTCTTCAATAACAATAATAAAAGAAGGAATAAAGAACCACGTTGCTTGCGGTTAGTGAAAGATCATTTCTCTCTCTGCGTAATTATGAGCCTAACTTCTTTATTGCATAATAAACTTTTCATGTACATGCTGAATGTTGTGTCTTTCAATCTAAGTTCTCAAAATATGCTCCTAACATATGAATTGGCTATCAAATTCTTTTTGGCGTATTTTTAGGACTGCTATTTTCTGGTTGTTCTGCAATTAAATTCAAAATTATCTTAATTGTTTAAGGCGTAACAGAAAATATCACGAATATGATATCATTCATTTTTCATTTGCTTTTTGTCGCCAATTCTGTGGTGCCAATGTGTGAATTATAGAATGTGGAAATTAATTGCCTCGCCCTCGCTTCATGAACTCAGTCATGTAAAGAAGGTCTCTTAAAAAATGCTTACAGGCACCATCCCTGACTATTTCTGTAAGAAATGATTTATATTTTATAACTCTACTTCAAATAAAAAAAATTCTTAAACAGTATTTATTTTCTTAATGGATCACAGCCTACGTCTTTAGCGAATTTATTTAAAAGGAACCTGGTCAACAATATTTAAAGTACAGATCTATTTTACAGTTACAAAACATTTTCTAATATCACCTCACCACAACCAACCCCACTCACGCATATTCATAGTTATATGTAAACAAGTCGATCGTTACGTAAAAAAACTGTAAATGAACCTTATACCTCATGTTATGTTTGTAACTCCGTTTTATCTAAATTATATTTTTAAATAAAATATAATCGCAAACAAGCATTGAATTAAATGTATATATGCTATTTTTGTATTTTAATTTTAACTTGCATTTAATTTAATTTTTGGAGCCTGTTTCCACCGAAAACGAGCTTGATTGCGAAGGAATACTCGTGTTTTTATCTAGCCGAAATTTTCACACAGTATTTTGCAAAAATATGCCCCAACTGGTCCGAACTTTTCAAAATTTTTGTAGGTGCTGTAAATAATGTCTAATGAGACTCTCTAAATACATGTTCCAAAATACGGAATTTTTAGATATTTTCAGCGTAGAAAATTATCTTCTTCGTGAGATAAGAATTTATCTGGATTTGCTGGTGTAATTGAAACAGTTGAAGCTCAAATTTCGGAAAAACAATTGCACCATTGATTAGATTATTACTATTTTTTTTAATTTAAGAAAACTATATTGGTTTGTAGGTATCTTTAAATTTGGACCTAGAGGGCATTGTAATTAACGAATAAAAATATTTATCGGAATAGCGACGTTTTTTTTTTTTTCAAAAGTTAATATATTTTTTAATTGATTGCGGCATTGAAGATATAACCATATCAATTTAAGTTAATAAATTATAAAAAAAATCTTAATTACCTAAATTTCTTATTCATAATAAGCATCGTGTTTAATAAGCACTATAATGACTACATGTTGAATATCCTAATAACTTCAGACGTTTTATAAAAAGTGAAGGACGTAAAGGGTAAAAAGTAAATTAGGAAATACTTAGAAATTAGTTGACACTAAGAAATTAAATTCATAATTTCAAAATATTAAATTCCATTGCTGAAAGCTAGTTTTTATTAACGAGAAATTGAATTAATACGTACTGCAAACTTCGAAATACTTTACATTTATTTTAAAAAAATGTTAAAAAAATAATAAAAAATACTACATGTTTAAAATAAAATGCGATACATACTTTAAACCTAATAAAAAACAACTTTATATATTATTAAAAGAAACAACTAAATATTTTTTTAACTCTATAAATTACAATCTGTTCTAAAATGTTTTAAGCTTTTATTAAATGCAATGATTATACGCGTTCACTTGAAAACACGGATAAATATAGAAGACAATGATTTCGACATTTCATTATTTCAAAATGTCATAATAAAAGATTTTATAATGCTGTTAAATTTCAGCTTTTAACAAAGAATGAATAAATATAATGAAAAGGAATCTATATAAAAAATAAAGAATGGAATACTTATGCTGAGAACATTATTGATGAATATTTTGCAATCGTACGTTATAAACTGCAATTTGTTTTAAAGATTTTTTTTACAGGTCCGGAACAAAATTCATTTTCCATTAAAATTTTGATCGAATGTGCTTACATTTAGTTAATGAATAACGAAATTTTTTTTATGAATAATGTGATATGGCTATTAACATTAATTAAGATTACAAATTGATAAAATTTCGTTTAAATATTAAAAGTTAAATATAGTAGACAAAATTCAGCAAAGTGAATTAACTGTTATGAAAAATAAAATTTTTTCAAACCAGAATAGTAGTTCCCATTTACTGTATAATATTTAAAATTTATCTTGTAAATGTATTAAATAATCTAAAGTACATATTTTTCAAAAGTTACAGATTTTAAGCTGACAAAAATATAATTATCAATACTTAAGTTGGTTATTTTAGGAAACTAGAAGATTCTTTCATTGAGAAATTCATTCATGAAATGATGCATTAAGTATGACTACAGTTCAATTTAATCAGATCATTCTCTCAAGAAAAAATGCATACTGATGTAGAAACTTTTTCATTCCTGCCATGTATATTACAATATATCTTGCTTGTTTTTCTTATTCTTTTGCTTTAATAAAGACTTATTTTTAAACATATAATACAGATTTAGAATTTAAGCTTTTATTTTTGTCATATCTTTGTCTTTAATGAATGTATACCTAATGTTTACTTTTAATTATTTAATTAAATTTTATTGCATTTATATGTATATCACATTCTACATATTAGTATTATGGAGAAAGAATAAAATATTTAGTTTACCGTAAAGAGAATGTTCAGATAGTTCTGACAATTTTAAACCGACTGCGTAATAAACAAATAATTAAATTTGAAGAGTTTTTAAAATAACACTGATTAATTTTATGATATTTAAAAAAATCTTTGAAAATAATAATTTAAAATGTATGTTTAAAATAAAATGCTTTTAATTCTTACAACTTAAGAAAGAAGAAAAAACGAAATCTATTCTTAAACACGCAGATGTTACAATCGGTTGTAAACTGTTTTTTAACTTTTATTAGATACAATAAATACATGCTTTCAATTCAAAAGATGCGTAAAAGTAAAGTTTGACAATTACAGTTTCATTGTTTCTAAATGTCAAAAATATTAGCTTTTATAATGCTGTTAAATAAAAGCTTTTAATAAAGAATGAATAAATTTAATGAAAATTAATATATATATAAACTAAATTATGGAATACTTATGCAGAGAACATTATTGACGCTATTTTTAGAATCGTATGTAATAAACTAAGTTTTTTTTTAGATTATTTTAAAAGCAACTTTCAATGTTCATTTTGCCATTAAATTTTTATCGGATGTGTTTATATTTGGTTTATGAATAACAACATTTTTCTTATGAATAATGTGACCTGGCTATAAACATTTATTAAGATTGAGAAATTTTCGTTAAAAAGAATATTAAAAATTAAATATAGTAGTAAAAAAAAAATAGCAAAGAGTTATAACTGTTATTATAAATTTAAAAACTAAAATAAATGTGAGAAGTAGATACCATGTCTGTACAATCTTTACAATTTTACTTTTAAATATTCTTAAAGTGCATCTCTTTCAAAAGTTACAAATTTTAAAGCCTAAAAAGCTACTCTTCTAAATACTCGCGATGTGTTACTTTATAGAGTAAAATATTTTTCCATAAAAAGAGTTTTCAGAAGATACATTAGTATGACTGCATGTAATTTTTATCAAATAATCTCTGAAGAGAAAATGCATGCTAATGTTGAAAACTTTCACACCTGCCATATAAGTTAGAATGCATTTTGCTTCGTTGTTAATTATTTGTTTTATTGTGTCAGCCGGAAAATCCTGCGGTTTTTCAGAGAGATGCTCGTTTTCGTCCAATTACACTGGTGTGCAAAACTTAAGGATGAATCCCAAAATGCCAATTTTCAATAGATTTTTAAGCGATAATTTTCACGCGAATACTCAAATGGAAGTAACACAATTCGAATAATTATTATCCCTGCATAACAGTTAGTCCATATAACATCTCATTCAGGTCACACATGGTCACAAGAGTCACAGTCACTACAGCTAAACAAAAAATAGGAAATTCCACACATCTCTTTTATGAGTTTCAAATGACTACTATATGTGACTCCACTGACAGATCATTGTGACTGCTGCTTTGTAGCGAGTCACCAGGTGACTTTACTATGTCGTTTCATTGAGACTCTCTTGTGACCTCTCATCTGGAGACTCGATTTCAAAGTCATTGTGAACGTTGCATTATGGTAAATCCCCAATTAATGTCTCATTAAAGTCACATTGCTACTTTTCACCACATTTCACAATGGTTACTTCAGAGTAGGATCTTTGCCACCATTTCACAAAGTCTTGAGCCAGAAAGACACGATGTTACTTTAATTTGACATTATATGGTGATTTATCATAATGCGACATTCACTATAACTTTGAATTTGAGTCTCCAATTGACAGTCTCATGAGAGTCTCAATAAAACGACATTGTAAAGTCACCTGGTGACTCGACAAAAAGCAGCAGTCACAGTGACTTGTCAGTGGGGTCACATATAATAGTCAATTGAGACTCATAAAAGAGGTGTGTGGAATTTCCTATTTTTTGTTTCGCTGTAGTGACTTGTATATGATTATGATATCCTATCTTCATTTATGTTACGAAGAGCCTGATAATGACTTTTATCCAACTCAAATTACTTTATTAAATTACTCAAATTACATTATTTTTTATCTCTAGTGAAAGAGCAACAATTTAACATAAAACCTAAGATAAGATATATGCGATGACTAAAGAACAATGTCAATTCTTTTTTAAAGGGTAAACGAATGAAGACACTACTATCCCACAGGTTTTAACTTATTCTAAAGGATAAAAATCAGTGTTATAACTATCAATTAGTTCCTTCCTTGTATATTATGAACTAATTACATAAAATATTTCAACCGCAAAAATTTTGAAATATCATTAATCACACATAATTCTAAAAAAGTTATACCGCTATTTAGTAGTAAAATATAAGTTTATAAACTAAATATTTTAAGAGTAAGTGTTTCTGTGAAAACTTTGTATAGTTTAAATCACACAAAATACTTTACAATTTCCTACTTTTTGATTCAGTACGTTTAGAATTTCATATTTGTAATAAATATATTGATTAAAAAACAAAAAGAGTCAGGGATACGCGATCACTAATGAGTTATCACTAGTAATTTTTCCCGAAAAAAATAACTAAATTCAAATCGAATTCGAACCCAGATCCTAACTTACTATTTGACTTACATTCTCAGAACTGAACCGAATGACACAACTGATCATGATTCTCTTAAATAACCTACTTGTAACGTTGTCTAGTTTTCCATGATGACACCTCAACAGAATATACAGTAATTAATGATACTCCATATAAAATTTGAGATAGTAGAATTACTACTATTTTTAATTCAGCATTCCTTATCGGAAGTATTATCATATGAATTCAATATTTCCAGCTGAACAAAAAAAATGAATATGCTGTGGCTTGACCGAGTTTTTCACGTGCATTGTCAATGCTGTGTCTTTTGAGCTGACAAAATGGTTTTGAATCTTTTCTCTAATGTAATTTTTTCTCGAAGTATATCAATAGCATTATAGTCTAGGGGACTGTCATGTCCAGTACGCTCAGAGTAATAACAAAAATATCTTCATTTTTTTAAATGAATACTTAGGATTATTATCGACTTGGATGACAAGTTTTATTAAAAGCAATAGTGGCAAAGCTTTTGACAAAATTTACTCTCAAGACGGTTAAGAAATGTATTTCCTTTAATTTACGAAACATAGACCTCATGTACCTATCCTTACATCCAGCAACCATACAATCTAGCAACCATAATATGAGTTTTACACTTGCAAACAAATCCTACATTTTATTATTAGTATTATTTTGATGTCTTTTTACATTTCTATATTCTAAATGTTTTAAATTTCTTATCATGAAAAAAAAACTAAAAAGATAGTTTTCCAACCATTTAAATACTTGTTTTGAATTATTCTGGTGAATTACTTACACCTTTCTTATTTGCTTGAAATATTTATGATTTCTTAGAATACATTCTTGTGGAATTTTTAAGTTCTTTCAAATCATAATTAACTCAGAGACATATAATGGAATCTGACACCATTTAAACTTTTAAACTTATTTAATTTATTTACAAACAAAGAAGGTTATTTACAATGTTCTATTTACAATTCAAATCATCATAAGTTTTAGTTAATTAGTCACATCTCACGCGGGAAGTTATCATCATCAAACATTCTTTTCCCGACTCACAACAATCGTTTCATCAAACGTTCTCCTCATCGCATTTCGGCATTTCGCTTAAATTTGATCTACTCATTGAATCGTCTGCCGTGCTGGAGAGCCTTGGTCTCAGAGTAATGATATGGGGAAGCTACGAGACACACTGCTGCTTGGCTGTGGGAGAAAGAATCGCTCCTACATTCTTTTATTAAGCTCTGTTTGTGAAAAGTTATACTTCTTTAATTAGAATAAATACTTTCTCCCATCTACAATAGAAGACAGTATACTGATCAATATCTTTTTCTTTGCTTTCTGATTTTGACGATTTGTTAGCATTAGAGGTCATGTACACACATACATATACAAAAGTAAAATTTGTGTCTGTTTAGGTGATCATGTGTGCGCGAGTTTTCTTTCTGTCATTCAGAAAATCATGCACAGAATCGAACCAAATTTTAAATATATACATACATATATATATCCGGCCATGGTGAACAAATTCCTTTATATTGAGGATATTCAGCCGAAATTTAGCGTTTTACTAGAGCTTCTTGAGCAATTTTCCAGTCTGTATTAGAGGAAAGTGCACGATTTTATGCATACATCTCAATCAAATTGGGGTTAGTCGTTCAAATCATTTGTAATAGCGATATTTTAAAGATCTTTGTTAGAAGAATTTGTGAATATTTCCAGGCGAAATTAGATTTAACTTAATAGGAGTAGTTTCGTGTAAAATGTTTCAGAATATCGGCCTAAACGCGGTGCTGTGAAAAGAAATTAACTCCAATTTTCAGGACTCTAAAACAATAATTTACTATGTTTGGCTCTTGTATACGAGTTGTTCAGAATGCGACGGCGCTGAATCTTGGGATCGGGATGAAGGAAAACCGTGAAAGAAAAGTCAACTTAATTATTCGGAAAAAAATATTATAGTAATTAATGAACATACTAAAACATGAATTTTCCTGGATTTTTAACCTTAAACAAGCTTTCATTTCAAATATTAACATTAATTGGACGGAAAATATTGGTATTCTCACATTAGATCAGATAATTTTCTAACTACAGCATGTCAAAATCGAATTAGTTAACTATTTCGATGTACCTGACTGCTGAAAATATTAATAAATCTATCATTTAATCCAAAAAGTACGATCTGTTAAGCAATTAAACGACAATAATCGGTTAATAGAAAAAAATACTACAGAATACTACAAAATTACACAATATACTCCATAGAGAAATACTTAATTTAGATTACTTTTTCGACATAATTATCATCAATGATGAAGCATTTATCATAGCATAGCACGTGTCTTTTTATGTTCTTGTCATAGAACGATGATGCCTGTAGTGCCAATCATGTGGTAAGAGCGTTAAAAGTAGTGAGAGATATTTTTTTTTGAAAATTTATTGACACTGATGTAATGGTGAATATTCGGTTCTTCGTACTATTCTCTTCATTTCTTGTATGCAAATAATTGCCAATCAGAGAATTCACCCACTTATTTCTACATCGAAAATGTTTTCACGTCCTCAATTGAAACTTTGGAGCCATCTCCTTGCCATCTAATCACTATTCTCATATTGTCCATTAATTTGGAAGTTTATCTGCGACATAAGATTAGTTTAAGTGTCCCTAGCGTGAAAAGCGTTCTGAAAACGTTCTAAATTGTGATTTCTACGTTCAGGAAATATCAAAAATATTTTAAAGGTAATGATTTCAAATTAATGGTGACAGTCCTTTCTTCAATACAGAATATATTTTTTGTTGTTGTCACTACCACCTAGGGCTGCAAGAATAAAAAAATGATCTTTATTGATTTTTTTTGTACAACTGAGTGAAATGAGGTATAATAATTATTTAAAAGATGAAAATGCTTTCTGAGAACCATTAAATAAATATATAAACATTTAAAAGAATGAAGTGAACAAAAACATTCTAAAAACATTCTAAATTATGATTTTTATGGATAATATACCATTCAAACCGATTTAAATATCTAATTGCTGCAAAGTGGTGATGATACAAACTGTTCAAATATAACCTATAGTTTATGTCCGTTCCGCTAACACAAGAGAATTGGCATTCAGTTAATATGTGAACTCGGTTCAGATAGTTCGTATTCTGTTATATCTGGTTAGTATCACAGCGAATTCTGTGATACTAATGAAACTGCAAAATTGAAAATAACATGATGCTACATGTACCTGTAAATATAATTTTCCTCTAAGAGCAGTCAAAAGTAAATTCGAAATTTAAATGTTGCAAAGTGATAGAAAACAACGAAATGCGTTCTAAAAACCGCTAAATTACGATTTCTATGCAATCTCAGGACATTTTACAGATTATAATAATGGTTGCAAATCAATGATGACATTCTCTGATCCTACAGAGTCTCTATTTTAATCCGACGCTACTACTATCTGGGGCTACTAAAAAGAATCAAACTTTCAAAGAAATTTGATTTTTTTTCTTTAATTGCTTTTTTATTGAATAATAAGAAATACCTAATAGATTCCAAAATTGTTGGTGGCAGATCATTGCTTCAACATAGGCATTGTATGCTGATGCCAAAAGACCTAGAAAGATGGTAGACATTAGTAAAGAGGCTTGGAATTCATCCCAATGATTAATTTTAAGATGTAAATGCGTAGCACAAAGATGTTTTTTTTTTTTAAACTCAAAATTTCAAATGAATATTGCGTATGAAGCGCGCATAAAAGTTTCAAAAATATTCTGCAAACTATGATTTATTTAGAATTAGTTTTAGTTCTTGTTACTGTTAAGTTTCCTTTCATCCTAATACAGTCAAATGAGCACTTTAAAATCATTCAAATAAAAAAAAAATGAAGTTACGATTGTTAGCAAAATCATTGCATGTGAAGATTCCCACTTAATACTTCAGATTCTAATCTCGGTATCGGACAGTAAAAATAGCTTTTATCTATATATATTAAACGGATTTATGCTAAAATGTTCAGTTTTATATAAGACAATGGTCGTTTCTTTTTAAATAAGAAATCATTTTCATTTGCTTAGCCTTTTACAGGATAATGTTCCCAATTCCGAACACAAGTTTAAAAATTTATTAAACATTAAATTTAATCGAAATTGACTTGAAAATATTAGCAGAAATAGACATTTCTACCATTACGTTCCTATCATTTATGAGGAAAAGTACAGAAAATCATAAAAGTGACAAATGGCTAGTGGAAAATGATCAGTCATAAAAATGATTTTTTAAAATAGATTTTTCGAATTAGATAAATTGATTTTTTGAAATAGAAGTTACATTTATATTATTTATGGGGAAATGTACGGAAAATCATAAAAATGCCCAATGACCACTGGAAAATGACTGCCGTAAGTGACCAATATTCAAAATTGGAAACATTCTGAAAATTATATATATAAAAATTATTACCACCATATTAATGTGCAATATCCCATAACTGAAGCATTAGAAGGCAAAATGTGCAAAAAAATAATTCAAAATATGTCTTGATCTGAATTTGGCATGCAAAAGGTTAAGCATTTTGCATAGTGTCTTGAATAGCAGGGAAAAATATGGAAAGTTTAGAGAAAAATGAGTATTTTCCAAAGTAGTGTATTATATTATGTTCACAATATGTTGGTTCAGAATGATGTCTTTAATGGAATTTTAAATTATTAAATCCTATGCAAGAAGATTAAAACAATTAAACTCAAATAAATAAATAATAATTTTTATCAGAAAAATAGCTTTAATAAAGATAAATAAACCTCTTTTTTCTGTCTTCTCTATGACAGAGAGTTAACAGAGAGTAACAGAGAGTTAAATACCATTATTTCGAAGAACTTTTATATTTTTTTATACTGGAGTATAAAAAAAGGGATTAATAAAAAAAACAGTAGGTACAGAGACATCTAATAATGAATAATTTTACGTTAAAAACCTTATTAGTAAAACTGTTTCAGTAAATAACTAAAATACAATCTTGTGTTTTAAATGTATAGATTATATTGAATTACGAAAAATAAAACTAAGAAAATTATGTTATTTTATTAAAACCATAAAAAAAAGTTTTTAAATTTAGCAAAAATGGTTTATTTGTTTAAAAATATTTCGATATAATGTTGGGCGATCTGACATTTTTTTAACTTAAAATTATTGCCAAAATCTTCTTCGTTTGCTTTCTTAATTCGACGCAATCCTGGCAAAAATCGTAAAGTTCTGTAATATAAATCTATATTTTTTGAACAAAGACTTCCAATCCGAACATGCACACTGCATATCATTGCTCGTCTATGGAGACACTCAACATTATTGTAAAGCATTGGATATTATGAGTATGTGATTTCGATTGCGTTGTTTTCAAAAGTGAAGTAATTTTCATTGCGAAATATTTTATATAAATAAATATTTTATGTATAAATTTATATATTATTTTATATATATTTTATATATAAATAAATATTTATATAAAATATTTATATGACGCACTTCTACACAACGTATTTTAGTTTTGTCAATTAAAATAGACCTTTTTGTTATAAAATAACGTCATTTTCATCCACTGATGTATTTCACTTTATTATACTGATTTAAACAACATTTGTAGAAAAGTATGCATTTGAATAGAAGATATATAAGAAGAATATTTAGATATTTGTTATAGAAGTTATATATATATATATAAATATTTGTTATAGAAGAATAATACACAAACCCAGCAAAAAGCAATGTGAATATTCAAGAAGCTCACCAAAATAAATCATTTAACTAATGACTCATTTTTCTTCATATGTTTGTTTATGTGGCTTCGTGTTTTATCAGAAATATTTCAGTTATATATTATTTTTTTCAAAATTCGTAAAATTTTATTAAACATTGATTAATTAAATTGTATTTTTTAGGCTTCCTCATTTGAGTTAAATCAATGCGGAAAAAATAAGCCTCACAAATATTATTTAAAATGCAGTTTTATAACGAGAAAGTGTTGTAGTGTTTGTAATAAGTTTCCACAGAAATAAAAATATACCCCCCCCCCCAGTTAATTGATAATAAAAATTAAATAAAACCAAATTTCACCAGATTTTCTAACAGAAGACGTTCTTGAAATAACACGTCTTTTAACTTCAGTTATTTTTTCATTTGTTATAAAAAAATTTCAACAAAAAGATGAAGCAATCTAGGATTTCTAGATTTCATTACTTTTTAAAAAAATGAAGTACTCCAGTTTCCACAATTGCAAATTGCTACTATGTACTGAAAAAAATAAAAATAAATAATAATTAAAAAAATTGAGATACAGATATCAGACAATTTTATTTAAAAAAAAAAAAAATTCCCATATGACGGTGAAAAATAAAAATTGTTCAGTGTTTAGAAATTTAAATTCGAGTACAAAAATTGCTAGACCGAGATTTAGTGTTAAATTTCAATGTGTTACTATTCGCAGAATGACGTCAGCATTACACACAAATGATTGTAATTTACAATACATATAATCACATCAGAGTTTTTTTTGGAAAATAGAAGAATATTTTGATTATTTTACTTTCCATTTTTAAATATATGAAGTAAATAATGATGTAAAGTTGTATTTTGTTTGTTTAAAAAACCATCTTCATTAAAAATAAAATGCAATAAAAAGAATCAGCCTTATATACTTGAAAATATCCAAATAAATTGATTACATTAAATATTGTATGAATATATCAATTTAATTTATTAAAATTATAAAATAAGGACTCTCAATTGCCCTTTTTCAAAAAAAAAAAAAAAAAAAAAAAAAAAAAAAAAAAACTATATATATATATATATATATGAATAAAAACAAATTTTAAGAAGGAACTTATTTGTAGACTTTTTTTTACATAAACATAGCTTAAATATTTTTTTTTACTATCAAAATTAGCAGACGCATAGTTTTTACCTCTATATAGGTATATTTGAATTAAAAATAAGTAACAGAGAATGTTATTTTAGTTTAATTTAGAAAATCCTTTTGTTTTGCTAGATTAGTGAGCAGACGTTTATGTAGGATACTCTTGAGAAACAATTGCTAAAATTTGACACTTCTAAAATATATGTAACAATATGTGTAATATGCAAAAAATTAATCTAATATATAACAATATAGGAAATATTTAATAATATATGTAATATACTTCAACATATGTAAAAGATATGTAAAAATATAACTTTGAAATTGTCGCCGAAGTTTAAAAAGAAAAGAAAGAAAGAAAATTGAAGGAATTTGACCACATTCACAGAAATTTGCAATAAAATGTAAAGATAAGGACCAATTTTATTGAAAATGGTTATATTATTAATCGTATATGACCAAACACATTTAAACATTTGCAACAAATTGTCGCTTAATTTGATCGTTTTTTACTGAAAACATTTACATTATCGTAATTTAATTCTATTCTGAAATTAATAGAGGTAATAATAATTTTAGATAAATGATTAATTACAGTTATGTAATCCTTTTTTTATATTAAGACTAGAATGCCTGGACAGTAACTACAAATTTTTAAAGAGCTGTAATTCTGACCACACTGCAGTCAAGTAAAGTTAATTCAAGATAATGCGACAATTTTTTGTAAAATAATGTCGAATGACTGTTTCTTTTGTTTGAAATATTTAACACTGAAATTTCATAATTTCACTTGGTCAAAAGGATTAATTTAGATATTAGAAGACCATTTTGTAAATTAAAATAGCAAATAAAGCCTTTGTGCACAAGTTGCAAAAATTTTAAAAAGGTTCGATTTCAATGTTATTTTTTCTCCTGTTAATAAAATTGCTTTTTCGAATCTTAAGCACCCCATTGATCGCTTAGATAACTGGGGTATTTGCCAAATTTCTTGCCAATGTGGTCTTTCTTATATTGGTTAGACTAAACGTGCTCTCAGATTTCGTTTAATGGAACATAAAAGGTATGTCAAAAATCAAGAGCTTAAACGTTCCTCTATTGCTCAATATTGTTGGTCTTCACAACATAAGTTTAACTTTTCTTCAGCCACCATCATCCATAAATGTCCTTTAATTCTTGATCTTGATTTTTGAGAAGCTTATCACATCATAAAAAATTCTCACTCCTTATTCAATGACTTATCTATTACTCCTTATGTTCCAAGTATTTGGAAATCTGTAATTTAATACTTTTTTGTCCCACTTGCTTTTTAGTTTTTGTTTTGCTTGTTCTCCGATAGTTGTCGCTACTTGTCCTCCCAGTTGTTTTAGCTGCTTTCTTCTCATTGGTAGCTTTCCTTTAGGCGGGATTGTTCCCATAGCGGATATATAAGCCTGCGTCTCTCTGTCTCTTTGCTCAGTTTTGCTACTTTTAGCTCGCTGAGTTTTGCACTGATGAAGAATCTCGATAGTAGATTCGAAATAGCTATTTGCTGCTACCTTCTCATACTTTATTTGTGCATTTATAATCGTTGGTTTTCTATCTTTAAACTTTTTGTAAATGCTTAGATTACACACGATTCAAATTTGACCTTTAAAAAATAATATTTTACAGTAATTATTAAATGCCGGACTTAACTTAATTTAGAGTTAACCAATTATACTGTATTTTTATGCTTTTTATGTGTTATCCTCAGGTATTCGCACATATAATTTAAATTGATTACTTTTTTTTCTCTCTGAGAACATATAAATTTGCATATCAAATCTGTTAAGAGAATATATTCACTGATAAAATACAATTATTTTTTTCAAATAAATATTTTGCACCTTTTGAAAAAATAGTTATTGGGATTTATTTCAGTTTATATAAAGTGTAATAATGCCTTTATTTTCCTTTTATTATTAAAAATTTGATTATATGGTGAATAATGCTATTCTGAAATTGCTAGTTTAATTTTTTCTTATCAGCATTATTGGTTTAAATAGTGAAGTTTCTTAGAATGTAAGTTTAAATACGGAAAAACAAAAAAGAATTGCGAAACATCATTTTAGAAAAGTCGTTTCAATATTCAAATTCATCTTGACATTTCGAAGCAATTTCTTCGAAATGAAGCTATATATAGTTGCTTCAGTTTATCAGTCGAATGTTGCATAATAAATATGACATGTGTGTTTCGCAGTTCTATTCGTA
Organism: Maratus speculifer; assembly: GCA_964019185.1. Lineage (NCBI taxonomy): Eukaryota > Metazoa > Arthropoda > Arachnida > Araneae > Salticidae > Maratus > Maratus speculifer. The sequence continues at coordinate 55,970,572 of OZ025294.1, forward strand.
AAATTTAATTACATTTCAATAGAATTCATAAGCAGATATAAAAGAATTGATTTTCAAGAGTAGTATATTTGGAAGATTTCTTTTAAATGTAGTTATCTTTTATTTATACATTTATTCTTTTTTTTCCTTCATAGTAATTTTAAAATTTTTAAGAAAATAAGCATCTTAAAAATCAAAAAACGATATTTTTACATAAGAAAAAATATACCCCTCCCCCATATCCATGCTCTTAAATTTGATAAGACAGTCGTACCGACAGAATAATAGTTCCGATCAATCATCATTTTAATAATTGTGCACGACATTTGTACATTAAATTAATAATGGAATATAACTTACATGCATCTTGTCAATAATAGCCTTCATTTGTTTCGCAAATAATTCTAATAACTAAAAAACTAAATCTAAAATTAAAATATTTTTCATAAAAAAATTTCAAAGATAATAATTCAATGAATTTCTGACTTAAACTGTATGTCTTAAATAGTGAAATTTTATTTACTTTTGAATTTTGAATATCAAAATATCATTTTGGATATTTTGAACTTTTCATAAATGCAAAATTACACGCGAGAAACCAAACGCTTGTTTTGTGAATAGCATAATGAATAAAGTAATCTATAATTTAGGCCTCTGTATAACTGTGATATTTGTAAACTTTTACTTAAAGTCAATAGTTTGGAAAGTTATTATTTTCCTTTATTGAATTAATTATTTCTTACGAAAATAATTTTATTTCTAACATAAAAATAACTATTTAAAGCAATCTGTTATTTACTTATTTACTTTCTCTTATCGCTCCAACGTTAACAAAGATATCTTTTTGGAACAATCAGAGCCTAAAGAAAGGTATGCAAAGTATTGTGCATTTATTAAGTATCGAAGAAGGAAACAGTATATATGTAACTGCTGAAATGTTAATTGCTTTTTTTTACTTTATACTTGGTTTGAGAATTTTGTTTCATGAGTATAAGATGAATGCATTTGGTTTAATTAACTAAGAAATTATTGTGAACTACTTTAATTACAGTAAATTCATGATTAAAAAAATATTCATAAACTTTATATTCATTAACCAGTGCTGGAGATAAATAAGCAAATCATCATAGATTAAGAAACAAACTGTAAAATTCAAAATATAAAATTCTGGAATGTACCCAATATTTATTGCTATCCTTTTGCATATTGAAACTGATTCTTAAAAAAAAAATCTTAAGAAAATATTCATAAGATCATTTATCACATAATGTCAGAAAATAGATAATAATTAAAATCTATTAAAATAAGTAAAATGTTTTCTTGGAAACAAAAGACAAAAGGAACTTTTAAAATAAGTATATATAATCACAAAAAATACACTAAAAGGCATTAAATTTACTATCTAATGCAGTGAAGTTTTTTTCTTCTTTTTTTAAGAAACGTATGTTTTTAAAGTATGTTCAAAGTCAGAAATCACTTCGTCTTTATGATTAAATTACAGGACAATAAGCCTTCATTGTTTCTAAAAGTTAAATGTTTTATGTAATTTTACTGAGATTTAATTTCTTCATTACCAGTTAGTTTTTAAGCATGTGAAAGTATATTAAAACAGATATAAATTCGAAAGATGGAAATAAAAAAAGTCTTATTTTGCCTGTCAAACACACACGACTTCAAATAAAAGTTATAAAAAGAAGATTTTATTCGATGCATCTAGAACTATTGATTGAGAAACGCTGTTATACGTTATTTTTCGAATCATAATGGGATTCCAGGAGAAATATATATATATATATAAAGAAATTGGAACGCACATTATTATAAATCTCTTTTGTAAATAATTCTTATGATTTATTTTTCCGCTTATAGATTTCGTTTATTTAAAAAATGCTGAAAGGCAAACAAAAGAATAAAAATCCCTAAAACTTTTATAGAATAAATTTTTAGTACATGAGGTTAACGTTATTAGCGTAAAAAATATTGAATTTCGATTCTTAGAGTCTATGTACATCTGTTTTTATACTACTAATAATTTATATTTATTTGAATTCCGATAAATGATTATGTTTTGTGGTAGATTTTCTTTTATTATGAGTAGAATATTTTAAGAGAATATTATCCTGTAGTGAATAATTATTTTGTATCAAAATATTTAGTGCACAAGAAACGGTCATAAAGTATTTTACTCTTTTACGTCGTTCCATGGTCCATGACATATTATGTTCTTTTAATTGTTAGATCTTTCAAAAACGTTTTTTTTCTTAAAGAAATATTGAATTTCGATGCATCGAATCTATGTAAACCTGTTTTCATGCTGCTAAAAATTTGTATTTGTTGGAATTCAGATACATGATTATGACTTGAGGTAGATTTCGAATTTTATTATGAATAGGATATTTTACGAGAATAATATGATGTATTGAATAATTATTTTGTGTCAAAATAATTATTACACAAGAAAATTATCATAAGATACTTTATTCTTTTGAATTATTACAAGGTCTACGTTATGATATTCTTTTAAATGTTAGACCTTTCAAAAATTTCCTTTCTTTTACGCTTACTTATGGGAATTTGAGTAATTTACTGAGTGGTCCCGAATTACATGGTGTAAAACGTGCGGTAGATAACAGAAGACTCCATATCGGAATCAACCGATTTCAGAGGACTGTCTCCGCGGTATCCCTGAAGATTGGTGTTACCGATGAATCCCTAAGTCCAATCTGGAGACCACATTTTCAGAGCACTTCTATCTGATGATTTCACTCTCCAAGGTAGCACCGTGCTCACTGTCCTATATGGCAAAAGGCAGACTGTGAGCGGCAATATTTCCTCCTATACATCAGAAACATGTGTCTACCTTTGCGGTGTATGACCATATAAAGAACAGGTGTACCACAGACTCCTCCCGGACGAAAGCATGATTCTCTTAGTGCTACAAGTACCATTCCAACTTCATCTATGGCATTTATGAGTTTTTCTCACTAACCGTGTGAGCTCCATTCTTTATGCATAACGCAATCTTGATTGCAATAGCATTAAATAGTTATATCTCACATTTCATTTTTTCGTTTAGATGTACATTCGGCTGCCAGGTAGTTATATGCCATCAAGTTGCATTAACATTTACTCAGGGGTTGGGGCTTCATATGTTCAGAAAAGCATGCTAAACAAGGTAGATGCTGTCGGAGCCCCCGCGTAAAAATTAAAGCCATTTGCAAGTAAAATGTAGCAATTTAAATATTAATTTATTTTATTTATTTCACTTTCATTCTCTTTTTTTTCATAATAAAAATTATTTTTTAATGCTCTTTGTATAGTATTTTATTAGAGACATTTTCATATTTTAAATAGCTGAATAATAATAGTTAATACTAGCAGCATTAAAGAAACCAGTTAAAAAATCATGTAACGTGTATGCTTCTGCATTAATAATATATACTTGCTAAACACTATTATTTTGTTATAACATAATTGATAAGAAAAACGCCTTTTCAGCTTTAAATTCGTTTCATTAATAGCTTACCAAAGTGAATCTTTGAAAATAAGGGGTCATAACATTTGTTTACTATTTCTTAGACATATAGTAGAAAAAGACGAGGTCAAATATCTTTGGAGTGCACTGATTTTTCAAGAAGAACAGAAAATTGCTCAGGAGAATTTCCAGTAGAAATTGTGTTAAAAAGGATTATCACATTTAAACAATATATTTTAGCTGCGATAATCACTGGAGTAGTGATCACTACTTTGGCGTCTCCCAGATATGTTGTAGTGTATTTTTAATAAAGACATTATCGAGCCCCTTTATCCACCGTTACTTTTTGCTTACATCATAATATGTCTTTAGTGAAGCCCGATGTCGGTTTTCATCATTCATTAACGCAAGTAATTGCAGTAGTTTTACAACAAAAGGGGTCATAATTTTTTATATATACACTAAAAAACATAAAACATTATGACCACTACCACATTTTCGAGGGAATTCGCCTGGATGACGCGGTGAGAATGGTATTTAAATGCTGCTATTGAGTCTCAGGAATACTTTTTCTGTTTATGGCTCCTTCTGAGGATAAAGGATTCTGATACCAGCAACTTTGATAGAAGGCAGAATTCAGTCGCTAGTAATTTCACTAGTAATCACTAGTAATTTCGAAAGTGCATATCTCATGTATTGTTTCGGACATATAATTATTAGTACTTGTACAAATTGAATGAAAGCTAAAGACACCATCAGTAGAAGTCATTGCGTTCGACGCCCATACGTTATCAAATAAAAATTGAGGAGGAGACTCACCCTTTTGGTAAAGCAAAGTCGGCACAAGAGGCCGGCTCAATTTGGGTTTTAAAATAATACATGTCTATGTGGAATTCATACGGTGCATTTAATTCAACTGATACTGTTGAATGTGAGATTATGGGACTATTTAGTCCCAGTCATGAGCCCCTATTGACCAAGCATTATCGCCAAATACTGTTACGCTAGGACCGGGAACATCATGAATGGATTATGGAAGGGAGAGCGTTGCCTCGTCGGATGAAACACGATTCATTTTACATGTCGAAGGCCGTGTTTGGGTGCATTGTCTTCTATGGGAACTGTGACTCCTCTTTATGCAACAGGTCATACACAGGCACGTTGGGGCGATCTCATGAACATACCTGGGACATGTGGTTGTTGTAGAACAGACCATGAACACCTAGGACTAACTAAACATCATTCCGAATCATTTGCATCATTATACGCCATCTATCTTCCAAAATAGACATAGAGACTTCGTGCAAGACAACACTTCTTGTCTCGACTCTAATTGCGCTCAATTGGATCCAGAAACATAATACTGAAATCCAATTAATGTCCTGATTGCCCAACTCAACGGATATTAATTCATTTTGGAGCAATTCATTTCAGAGCACATTTTGGGTGTCATTTAATGGCAGCAAGAGCGCAAAAGCACCTATTCTGGAATATCTCGAATGTGCATGACCGCATCCAGAACAACTAATACAATGTATCTTCGGTCATGTATCAAAAACTTGTGCCATTCATTCCAATGCGGTTTTCAGCTATTTTGCATGTCAGAGGTGGACCAACACGTTATTAAGTAGGTGGTTATAATGTTTCGGCTCTTGAGTGTATTTTATCATTCATACTTGAATTGTTAGTTTAATAGGTTTGTTGCAGATATTGAAAGATGGCCTTCTCATTCCATAATTCTACCATAATTTCAAGAGATATTTTCAGCCATAAAGTGCATGTTTTTCTCTCTCAAGACAAAAAAAGTTTTATGAGCCAAAATAAACTGGCCGCGGTCTGTGGCTTTCAGATCACGATAATCTTTGCAACACTACAAGTAAGAGCTATTCGCACTCCTGTTTAGGAGGAAACAAAAATTGTGTTTCCTAGCATATTTTTTATGCAGCTTTTCTCTCATATTACAATTGAATATTCAAGTTACTTTGATGCAGATGTATTCATTTTAACATTACAGATGTACATTGTTCAACATTGCTTATTGTTTTTAGTAATCATTGACGAAAAATAATTTTTTGTAACTGTAGGTTTTTTGCACTGTGTTTGCTGTGGCACATTGTCTGTTTACAGCAGACACGTTTCTATTATCTTAAACAACTTTAAATGAATATAAAAAAATTACCAGTATTAAAATTCTTATCAGTATTAAAATACAGACTAAGTATATTTCACAGTTAGAATAAGTTGATAATTTTATCTTGCCCCAAAATTTTATTTTATTTATTTTAAGATTATGAAAAATTCATACTTCATAAAAATATAAATAAATAAATAACGAATTAAAAAAAATGAAAAGAAAAAACCTGGTCTTTTTGCGGTCTTACCATTAAAAAGTAATTATTTCTTTCATTCTTTCATAATCATTTCTTTATGAACATCTACTTTTGAATACATTAGGGATTTTATATAAATAATAGACGACAAAATAGTTTTAAATTTTTACGAGAGAAAATTATTCCAGATTCAAAATTACAGATATTTAGGAAAATATGTTCTCAGATATCCTGTAAAAATGTAGTTTTCTTGAAAATTTTCATACTTAAAAAGAAACAAATTATGTTGCATTAGGTAAAATAAAATTTTAAAACTGAACTTCTAGTATAAAGTTTAAAACTGTTAAGTTTTCCGTTTTTCTTAAGATGAATAATTAATTTTGGTATTTTCAAAAATATGGGTATAAATTACTTTGCTTGTCATATTTCAGAGAAATAATTGGTTAAGAAATAATATGTAGTCTATATAATATATCTTAATTATGAAATGATCTATTTTGTAACGATTAAGAAGATACTTTTGATTAGTAAATTTTGAAAATTCAAATGCGTTTAAAAGTCAGCCCTTTCTCTTATAATAGATAATTTATTAATGATTTAAAAATTATAACAAAACATTTAAACATTTTAAAATACAAAACCTTTAAGCTAAAATAAATATTTTTAATACTTTCGTGTAAATATTTTTAATTTCCAATGTATTCATGAAAGAAAAATATAAAAGTACATATTTTGATGAATAAAAATAACTTATTACAATTTAATATAGAATAATACTGAATAATAATGCATCATATATGAATAGTAAAAGTACATATTTTGATGAATATGATTCATAAGTATGATGAATATGATTCATATAATGTAGAGTTTTGCATAATGGTATTATTATAATAATAATAATTATTATTATTATTATTATTATGTCGTTATAGAGAAATTTTGGGGAATCACGGTATTTTTGACACAACTCGCAATTAGCATAGAATTGTACAAATGCAACAAATCATTCGATGTTTTTATATAATAAAATTTAAGTTATACGATGTTAAAACGTGTTTTTGAGACATAATAAAGATTACATTTATTGGTCATTTTATTACATATAAAACGTTAGGTTTAATTTGTATTAATGAAAAAATGTGCATTTTATATTTTAATCATATTTAAATTGCCCCTCTATAGATAAATTCAAAACTTTTAACAAATAATGAAGGCATTTGATTTTTCTTATGAAAATGTATTAGAGCTAAATCTAAGGTAAACAACATACATTAATTTATGAAGCACTTACTTTTAAAATTTTTTGACTTCATTTATAGCTATTTTGAATATCAGATCTCATGGATACATATTCTTACAAACATCACTTACATACTTATTCCGTATTCTTACATACATAGAAAACTTACATGGAAGAAAAAAAATCTAGATTAAAAGAAACAACACCGTAAACTGGTGATGAATTTTGTAAATATATATATATATATAAATGTAAATATAATCGAAACAATACATAGGACACGTTTCGAGATGTTTGTTTTAATAGATTGTCATCAGTCAATCGAAACACGCGTCTCTTAGTGGAGAAAGTCACAAATGAGCTAAACGGTAGAGAGAACTTAAAATGATTACGGCATGTGGCACTAGCTGAAACCGGCAAATGCAGACAAAACTGTTGCCGAAACGATAGAAAGATAATTTGTAAGAGACAATAGAAAGAAAATATGGTAAGAGTGAAAATTCCTCAGACACTTTTGAATCGTGAACCTTTCAATCCTTCACATTATTGAGAGTATAAAATACATATTATAACTTTTTTACAGCAAGATACTTCAGCTATGAAAAATCTTTCCATTTTGAAAGAATAAAAAAACATATATTATAAAGCAAAATCCTTAATGCTTTCGGTATCAGTCAGGTTATCAGCTTAACGCAGGAATCTGAATGTCTAGTACTAAAGCGAGTGGTACTCATTTTATGTACAAAAATGATTACAGAATTTATTAACATTTTTCAATTCGATATGCAGGTATATTGTAAAAATGTTACACGGAAGTTTTGTTTGGGGAACATTTTGAAAAGATTTATGATTTCAAAGAATGGTTGATTTTTTAATTTTTTTTTTTTTGTTTTAGATTGCTTGCAGAGGTCGCGTTTTTTGGATTACAGTTTGAAATAAGTCCCGAATAATGTCCAGGTTTTGTCCAATTTTCCCTTAATAATTGCAATCAAAGCAATAAAAAATTACGAAATTCAACTGAAAAAGAAAATCAAAAATAAGATGCAAAATTAATTACAAATTGTGAGATCGATTGCTGTCAAATTAGTGTAATTTAAGTTTACAGCAAAATATTTAAAACCTTAAAGTTTATTAAAGAAGTAGATTCTAAATTAATTAAAGTTATAGCTTTACGTGCGTCAAGAAAAAAATTCTACTACTAATTCGATGACATGAAAAAAAGCTGATTTATTTTCTGAACTATCACAATAATGTTTTCAAATATTTTTCAAATTCAGGCTTGAAATTTATTTAAATTAAGATTACTGCAAAATTATATGGATTTATAAAACTTATTTTTACTTTGATATGGGATTATTAAGAAGCTTTCAACCTCATTTGTTATCATTATATTATATTTTTATTATATAAACAAGTGAACAAATATGTGTATGATATGTTTAATAAAGATGGTATTTCAATCGCATTTAAATATTGAAATAAAACAGAAATTGTATCTGCTGTAATTTTTTAACAGTATAATGTGAACATTTTTTTTAGAAAAGGAGAAATCTGATTATAAAACAATTTTTAGAAATGTAGTATTTTACACAGTTTTGCTTACATCTCAAATAACAGATAATGTTTAAATAGAAAGTTTTTTTTTTTTTTTATAATTTCATCCTATTCACCAGGTCATCTTCAGTGGTTATTAAATGCTATTTCTCTTTTTGCTTATTCCATGAAAGATATTCTTTTTTACAAGATATAATCTACATGTATATCCCTGATCAGAAACACTTTTCCTACTTCACGGATTTTTCAAGCGAGTGGTACTCATTTTATGTACAAAAATGATTACAGAATTTATTAACATTTTCCAATTCGATATGCAAGTATATTGTAAAAATGTTACACGGAAGTTTTGTTTGGGGAACATTTTGAAAAGATTTCTGATTTCAAAGAATGGTTGATTTTTTAATATATTTTTTTCTTTTGTTTTAGATTGCTTGCAGAGGTCGCGTTTTTTGAATTACAGTTTGAAATAAGTCCCGAATAATGTCCAGGTTTTGTCCAATTTTCCCTTAATAATTGCAATCAAAGCAATAAAAAATTACGAAATTCAACTGAAAAAGAAAATCAAAAATAAGATGCAAAATTAATTACAAATTGTGAGATCGATTGCTGTCAAATTAGTGTAATTTACTGCTACAACTTAACGTGCAGCAACAACTTAAAGCGGTTTCAACTTTTATTCCGATTGGAATGCATTCGCAGGTAGCGACTGGAAAATATTCCACTGATTGACTTTTTTTAATACGTGATAGTCCAAAGGTCCCCTTGCCTTATCGAATTCGTCGATACAAAATTTAAAGTCTTTTTTAAGACGAAATTTACATGTACGCATACAAACATACGCAACCACATACACACAAGACTTTTTTCTATACGACACCTACACCAGGACATAAAAAGTTCTGATTTTATCAGTAATAATAAAAATAAAAACACATACATTTTTATGAAACTTGTATTTGCTCACAGATAAGTAAAAGTTTCAGGAATATATATATATATATATACATACATATATATATATATATATATATATATATATATATATATATATATATATATATATATATATATATATATATATATATATATATATATATGTATATATATATATATATTACAGATTCATGTATTTCAAATTACATAAGAAAAAAAATCTAATTTTCAATCATAAATCACGAATAACCTTTTGGAAAATATATTTATCCAAATAACTTTCTTTCTGAAATATTTAATTCTGCAAACTGGGATAGAATAAGTTCCCCAAAGACGAAAGAAACCATTTTGAGCCATGATTTCATTTACATTTCTAATAAAAAAATTTAATAAAATACCAGTTATAAACGGAATAATCATTTTTTTGTTAAATATTTGCTGACTTAGAAATTTTCTGAATCAGATTAAAACTACTTTACCGACCAACGGAATGAAAAGAAAATTTTAAATGAAATTCTGCTGACGAAGCTTAACGTAAATAATTTTAAAAGTATTTGGAATATTTTAAAGATATTCTGGATTATTAATAAGAAAAACATTTGTCAAAATATCTGCAAGAAATTGAAAAAAGAAATGTGTTTAATTAAAGATACGTTCGTTTTTATTACGTTCTGTGTATTTTAAGAACTGATAAACAAAATGAATAATAATAAGGATAGTGAATATTTACAAGATATTTCATTGAATTGAAATAATCCATATGATATATTTGTTCTTTTGAAATAGTCGTATCAATAACGTTTCTATCTCTGCATTTTAGGGGTGAATTTCGGTAAAAAAGTGCAACTTTAAACTTGTAAAATACATGATATTTTAAGTTATAAAATAAAACTCCAATGAATAACTCGACATATGTTCTGAGAAACATCATAATCTATTTATACGGATTGATCTTCTAATGAGTTAAGACCCATTCAGATACCACAGACTCTAAAAACACTCTAATTTGAACAGATTTTAGAAACAACTTATTTTGAGAAAAATATGCACTAGACACTTATTTATTTGGTGGGACATATAAAATTACATAAGTCGGGATTCGCCGGTGTCCTAGTATTTCCAGACCATAAAATATTTCTGTACTAGAATTTTTAATACAAAAGGTTTCATTAAAAAAGGCGAAATTTCGCAAATATATACTAGATATATTTTTCTATATAACAATAGTGATATTTCATTTAAAATATAACTGTACACATACATGCACTGCATGTTAAACGCAAAAATGATTTACAAAAGCAAAACACTTTCGGTGGATAATTCCATTCTTGGAGAAAACAGTTTATCAGTTATTGTGGAGTAAAATGGCATAAAACTTTTCAAAAATGAGTTCTAATAAGAAACGTATTTACCCTTGATTTTAATGCATTGGCTGCACCGACTTTTCATGCTGTCAATCAAGTTGTCGGAATCAGAAATAGGAAGCGATAACCAAGCACTGTGTAGGCTTTGTTTCAGTTCAACTAACGAGCTTAAAAGAGGACTTAAAGTCGCTATGTATCTACCAAGATAGTCCCAAAGATGTTCTAGCACGTGCAGGCATGTAGAGTGAATTAGATCTTCCATTAATTCAAACCGCGACCCTCAAAATAGTGCTCAACATGCACAAATTGTCGACAACGGCCATTATTCTTCATCAAATTAAAAAGTTACCAACAGCACCGGCATATAGGTGGATATCATTTTCTTGGACAGCATCTCGATATATCAGAACAGTTCCTTCATGGAACACATGCACGTTATCATGGCCGCCGAATGAAATCCCTGACCAAAACATGATTCCACTATCGATGTACCTATGTGCTTCAACAGTGTATAATTTGTGGTATCTGGTGCATTGTACCCTCTAGAACAGCTGACGCCCTTATTCGCTCTCCAGTATGTTCGGACTCGTCTATAAAGACTACAGAAGTACATTTCTGTGTGGTCAGGAAAACATGCTTTCTTGCCCAAAATAATTGAGTCCTTCTCTTTTGTCAATTGAAGAGGACACACATAAAGGGTCGCTTTCAAAAGGTACCTCACTTGTGAATGTACCTTTGTAAGCGGATACACTTCTCACTGCATCGATATCACGAGGAGGGTCTGCATGATAGAGCAACTTCCTCTTCTAGCCGAAAGAGCCGCAAAACGGTCTCTTGCAGGTGTTGTAACCCGTGGTCGGCCAGTCAAAAGTGTCTGCATGCTTGGTTTTTCAAATAATGTTTTCAATTAAATCATTAGAAGCATTTCTAATCTTTTAGTACTAACCTGTTCTATAACATATTAATGCTTAAAATTTACTTGTATGAAACATTTCTAGAATAATTCAATTAATGCAGCATTGGCATTTAACCACAAGTCTTGGGTTCAACATTTGGTTATTTTTAGTCCGTAGGGGTTTTAATATCTATTTGTTTATCTTTTGTTCAACCGGTTATCACTTAGATTGTCCACTTTATAAAACTATTTACATGACATTAAGCGTATTTTAATTAATTCTCATTAGTATTTACAATTGACAAGTGTAATATTTTCCAAAATGAAAAAAGGAACAGTGTTGTGTAAAATGCACGAATTTTTCATTTATGACCAGCTTTGTTTCAAAAAAGAAGATTATGAAGGTGATAAATTAAAATATTTTGATTTCTTAAAGAGTAAATACTTTTACATTAGAGGTGCAATATATACAATCGCATAATCGGAATAAAATCGGTATAAAAAATATATCACCTTAAATTTATACTTATTACTTAAAAAACATTGCAAGAAGAGAAAATTATCTGTAGATAATTTTAGATGATTGTGACTAACTAACGAGCTTAAAATTCATTAGCAATAAAGAGACTAAAATTATAAAATGTACATTTTTAAAAACATTCTTGAAATTAAAATCAACCGTACTTCAATACAAATATAATAATGGAAAAAAAATATGATATTTTTCAAGTTTCAAAAAAGTATTTTGGAAATAGATGTCCACACTATCTTTCAAACTACATATAATCCTTCAAAATTCAATTTATATTAAATTATGTAAAAAATAATCAACATCTTTTAACAAATTCCAAAATTGAGTTATCGTATTTTATGGTAGTTTATGGCATGGTATTTCTCTACAATACAAAATTATTGTATAGATTAAATTCTTATCACATGATACAGAATAGAAAACAAAGACTAAATTCTTTACTTAAAATGCTCCATCTTTCTATGTATTGTGTTTTATATTGTATAGAATAAATCTATGAAAAGGTCTAATCTTACAGTAGGTAAAATATGTCTTTCGACTTTCACAGATTTTAGTAGCTTTTTCTCTTAAGAATAATCTGTAAGAAGTCACAATTAATTTTACTTTTGTGTAACAAATGCTATAAGATAAAAAAGGAAAAAAAAATTCACATTCTTATTTTTATATATTTCACAAGATTAAAGTGATTTGTACTGAAGTAGATATATTAGTATGAAAGGGTACATGGTTAATTTTCAGAATTAAGCAAACATTTATTATTATTTATTTTTTGCCATTAAACTACTAATAAATATCATGGCCTAATATTTTATATGATAAGTAAGACCTCTGAGTGAGGTTTGTTGTATTTTGAAATAAAATATTCAATAAAAGAATAAAAAGTTATTTTTGAATCTTACTATACTCATAAATATATTTTCTATACAGTCTTCAGTTTTATTAACTGCCTCTATTCAAAGCCTGAGTCCTCTATATAGGCGATGCCAATTTATATTAAGTATTTTTCAGCATGTTGGGGGACTACGTAAAAATGCAGAGTGTACTTCAATTCCAAATTCCTTTCGGTAGAAAAGTAAATTGTCTAATAAATTGCAGGGTATGAAATTCAGAAACGCATAGTAAATAAATCCATTGAATTTTTAATATCTTATGAAAGAACGGTTATTATAATTATTCTTTAAATATTAAACTCTCATTACATACATTATAGAGAAAACTTTAGTAGGAAAAATAAAGATTCCACTTTAAATGACGAACATTTTCTAGAGCAGTTTTATATAATTTTAAGTGATGGAAATGAGATCTTTTGAACACAATGAATTTTATCTTTAGTAACGCTTGTATTTTATTTTGTTTATGAAGTACAAAAATGTGAAACATTATGCAAAGGGTTAAAGTTATTTCTTTTTCTATATGATGTCACTGGTAATAATCTGTTCAGTTTCTTAAAGTAGCAGTATAGCGCTTTTAATTTACTAAAACATGCAACGGCAATATAAAGATTAGTATTATAGATAGTATAGTACTCTACATTCTTATCAAGGACTATCATACTAGTGAAATTCATGATTTATAATGAAAATTATAATGTTTTATGTCCATAACAAGTATGGAAATATTAATGAAATTATTCCAAGTTCATATAATTTTTGCATTCTTTGTCAATTAATCATGGTCTCTAAGATTAAATTATGTCACAATGAATGCTTCATATATAAAATTTAGAATAATAAAAATAAGTTTTGTGGGCAAAATGCATTGTCAATTCTTCAGAAATTTCATTAAATAAACTTCCAAAACATTTACAGTTTTCCTAAGCATCAAATATAAAATACAAAAAATTAAGTAGTTTCTCGAAAGAAAGAATATTCCTTATTAAATTCATTGAATTTTTAGTACCTTATGAAACAACGGTTATTATAATTATAGCTTAAATGTTAAACTCTCATTACATACATTATATAGAAAACTTTAGCAGGAAAAATAAAGATTCCACTTTAAATGACAATAACGAAAATTTTCTAGAGCAGTTTTATATAATTTTAAGTGATGGAAATGAGGTGCAGTTTAACTAAAGCTTTCTTTTTAATAGTTTCTTCTTCATAGAATTTTCTCATTATCTCTGTTTTAGAAATAAAATATCTCAAGTATTTAGAATTTGCAGCATGTGGCCGTTAAACTGCTCTTAACAATTAAGTGGCTTTTAACAGTGGCTGTGGATTTTTTTTAATCCTTTGAATACAGTGAATTTTATCTTTAGTAACGCTTATATTTTATTTTTTTTATGAAGTACAAAAATGTGAAACATTATGCATAGGGTTAAAGTTATTTCTTTTTTGATATGATGTCATTGGTAATAATCTCTATAGTTTCATAAAGTAGAAGTATAGCGCTTTTAATTTATTAAACGATGCAAAGACAATATACAGATTAGTATTATAGTTAGTACAGTGCTATAGACAGTACAGTATTATAGATAGTATAGTATCATAGTACATATATAGTTCAGTATTATAGTATATATATATATATATATACCGGGTGTCCCAAAAATGACTGATGGATTTTAAAATTCAATATCTTGCAAACGGTGACAGCTATTTAAAAAAATTTTGCAGGAAGGTTATGTATAATGTCAGGAGTTTTTTACCGTAATTTTTTATTTTAGTTCACATATTAAACAATAGGTGGCGCTGACGGCTATTGAAGGCCAGGTGATCAGTGCTGAGTGAAGCGTCGACCTTTTTTAAATAGCTGTCACCGTTTGCAAGTTATTGAATTTTAAAACCCATCAGTCATTTTTGGGACACCCGGTATATTTATATATAGACAGATAGATAGATAGATAGATAGATTAGAAATAATATAGCAGACTAGTAATAATATAGCAAAAACCAATAATAGTGCAGAAAATTTTTGATTATTAGTGGGCGGTATATACTGGTAAAAAATATACATCAAATAAGTGATTGCTGTGCATTGGATCATCTGTCTAATAAACAGCTTATAGATGTTTTTATTTTCTAGACTTAAATAATGCAATCGAGTCTTTCCATACAAAATCAAATAATATCTTATTTTTAGTTGCGTTCGTAACTATGTAATTTATAGTAACCGTCTTTTGATCCGTACGCCCATCTGTAAACAAATAATAACGAGAAAACTACCCAAACAAGTCTCTTGGAATATAATATATATATATATATGTGTATATGTATTAATATATAACCGTTGTATTAAAAAGATATTAATAAAATATTAATCTTCATTCTATTAAATCCCATCATACGTAATTATATCAGAGGTATTCCATAATAGGTTGTCCATAATAGGTTGCCAATTGTTTTTATTTGTTACTCTGCAAATTATAAGCAAAAAACTTGAAAAAAAATGGGATCGTTTTTATAAAAACCTTAATTTCTCTACGAGTATACATGCTATCTGCATAAAATGGATCCAGTTAATTACCATAATGCACTTAATCATAATCTGCAGTTTGAATGCTTTTGTTGCATTAGTTTTGAGAGGGTTATTCAAAAGATATTCTTTTTTTAATTTGTTGATGGTTCCCTATAGGATTTTGGAAAAAAAATCTTTTCGAAAATATATGACCTGTAACATTTTGTTTATACATCTGGAAATTACGTCTAAAACCGCAAATGTCAAGTTTTTTTTTTTTTTTTTTTTTTTTTTTTGCTGTGATTGTACAATCAGTAACATTGCAAATATCGTATAATTTCAGATAAAACGGCACATAATTATGTACACGTAAGTATGCCCGTAGTCTTTAGTATAATTGAAATCCTTGACAATAAGCGCTATAAATAACTTATTCAACAAATTTGATGTTGTTTGTTTAAAGAAAAAAAAACATAGGAAATTTACATTTTCAATAGTATTAAATCCTTGATTTAAGCAAATCATAAAGATTTCAAAATTTCATTTTTAAAATGTTATTACATAAAATATTTTTTTTTTTAAATCATTAAAAAAAGATTTTTTATATATGAAGTATAAATAACATATTGTGCATTAATAGATGATGTCACATTCATTTTTGAGCCATTTAACATTCATTGACATTTAAAGCTACCCAAAGCTCATTTAATTTACTTTATCTAGTTATATTTTACATAATATCTTCTTTATATTTCTATTGATTCATATTAAATTCAAAATCCATCATATTCTTCGAAATGATTTATTTTAATGAATGGAATTCTTTAAAATTTTATTTTTGCCACACATTATTACAATTTATTAGATTTCAGAATTTAAAAGCTCCATTTTAATTCGAAATTTCTATAATTATTTTTACAGTGATTGTTTTTCAAATGTAATACACAAATAACACATATAATCTTGAATAAATGAGAATCTTAAAAATATATATGTATCGTAAATCTTTATTATAGTGTATTGTAACGTATTTTAAAAGTATGATCAAAGAAACAGCTTTTGACATTTTTAAGGTTATACATGATAAAGAAGATTTCGCAAGACAAGCATAAATCAATAATTTACCAAGGGAAGTCAATAAAAAAGTTTTTTTCATATGTTTGCGTTTCTTTTTACTAAAAAATATTTCGAGAATTTTAATTGCATACAGAAGAGCCTTTTTGCTTCACTTGTACTATGAAATATTTTATGGAATTTTGAAAAATTGAGCTTCAGTGTTTTATAGACTTATTTATATTTTTGTAATTTCTGGGATATGTTAAAATTATGTGTTTTAAATGCTAACAATGTAAGTTTTTTTGTTATTCAAAGATAAAATTACAGTTTTTGTTTGGTTTTTAACTTTTTGTTTTTTATGTTATTTTTTAAATCAATGAAAAACATACCTAAACGTTTTTTACAAAATTATCAAAACTTTTAAAAAATAAAAATATACTTTTACTTCTAACAATAATTTTAGATTCAAATTATGTGAAGTTGTAAAAATGTAAAAGAAAAAAAAGAGACAGCTTTTTACATAAATCTGTAAAATGATAAAAATAATTTTAAGAATTAATGAATATTATTCATACAAAATCATAATTTTTTTATGTTGTTGAATATTGATGAAAAATTGGCTGAATGAAACAAATCATTTGTTGTGGAATATTTTCTTATGGAATTCTTTCAGTATTACCAAAAAAAAATTAATAAAATAAAAATATAAATTAAAAAAACATTGCTTGAATAGCAATATGCATTAAAACGTACAACCCTTGATTTAATGCACGAAGCAAATTATATTATCATTATTACTTATCCAACATTACAATCTATTGGAACGTCATGAAACAAATAATTTTGAGAATTTATTTTAGTAATACGTTGTTTTCTTGAAAAATGATGTGTTTTTTAAATATCGTTGTTATATAACTGATGATATTAAGTTTTGTATTAAACATATTTTAATTTGTGTCCTAATTCATGAGGGAAGGTTGATCACATGGTCCTGGCTCCCTTAATTAAGTTTTTTTGGAAGTCATTATTTTATACACTATACATATAAAAAGGTTAATTTTTACATATAAAAATGAATGTAAATTTCTTCTGCAAAGCTACAGTAAAATGGGATGATTTAAAAGAAAACGTTTAAAACTGAATAAGAAATATATGTTAAAAATTGCTATAGTGTTTGTTCACTGCAGGAAATATAAATGCGAAAGTGGATAAGAACATTTTCCTATTTGAATAGCTATGCCGTAGGTAAATAAAACCAATGAAAAATACAACAAAGTCTACAACTAATGTAAGAAACAGCCTTAAAATTAAAGGAAGACACGACTGTGATACCATGCCACTCACAATTACTTTACTATGACAATTTAGTATAAATACGTAAGTAAATTTTATCCAAGTGTATATATATATATTTCAATTCATGTTTCATAAAATTACGAAAGATTTTCATGCAATTTAGAAATGCCCAAGTGTATCTCTTAAAACAATTGTACTTTTAGCTAAAAACACAATTCACTCCTAAAGTACTCGAGAATTTTTTTTTAAATAATAAAATGACTAATGTATTTTCCAGTTAAAAATATTATATTTTTGTGATTTTTTAAAAAAAGGAAAATGCACTTGTCTATACTTGAAGTTTTATTTAGATATGCAATTAGGGTAAAGTGTCCACATTTCGACCCCTTTCCTATTCCAGTCTCACTTTACTTATGCGCTTCTGTGAACAAGGTTCCATTTGTAACTCAAGGCACCGGGAACGGAACGTAAAAGGAGTCCACAGTTGATTAAAACACACAAATATATTTAAGACGCTGAATTTGCTATTCTTAGAAGACCTGAGTTTGCATTACGTAATTTGTAGAGCACTATTTACTACTAAACTGTAAGTATTCATATCTTATTCATTGCATGTATTTGAAATAATATACTGGATATAGCATACAGTGAGTTTGAAGACGCTCAATTCATCTATCAAAATCAAATCTCCGTCATATTCAAAAGAACGTAGTTGCGATTTTTTATCTTTTTTTGTAGTTCTTATTTTAGTCTCGGAAAGGATATTAGGAATTATTTTTTGTAATTATTTCAAAATGAAAAAAAAAGTTTAATATAAAATTTAATAATAAATGTAATATAATGAAATAAAATACAAATAAAAAATTTAAAATACAATTCAAATTGAAAATAAAGTTTAATATAAAATAAAATAATCAGGATAATAAACGAAAATATAATCAAATAAAAAAAAGTTTCATATAAAACTCAAAACGAGGATAATAATTTTAGTTAAAAAAACTTTTAAAAATTTTTTTAATTACTTTTATCTTAATTAAAAGAAAAAAAATAGTGTCTTTCTTGATCATTGCTGTTGGTGCCACGGAAGAAGTTGGATAAAACTTTACACGGAGAAATCATGTCTTTGCCTCCCCGTCCAACAGGAAAAGAGCAACTTCTCGGTCTTTGGTTGTTGGTCTTCACAACATAAGTTTAACTTTTCTTCAATCACCATCATCCATAAATGTCCTTCCATTCTTGATCTTGATTTTTGGGAAGCTTATCACATCATAAAAAATTCTCACTCCTTAGTCAATGACTTATCTAGTACTCCTTATTTTCCAAGTATTTGGAAATCTGTAATTTAATACTTTTTTTATTCCCCACTTGCTTTTAAGTTTTTGTTTTCCTTGTTCTCCGATAGTTGTCGCTACTTGTCCTCCCAGTTGTTTTAGCTGCTTTCTTCTCATTGGTAGCTTTCCTTTAGGCGGGATTGTTCCCATAGCGGATATATAAGCCTGCGTCTCTCTGTCTCTTTGCTCAGTTTTGCTACTTTTAGCTCGCTGAGTTTTGCACTGATGAAGAATCTCGATAGTAGATTCGAAATAGCTATTTGCTGCTACCTTCTCATACTTTATTTGTGCATTTATAATCGTTGGTTTTCTATCTTTAAACATTTGTGCACAAAGGCTTTATTTGCTATTTTAATTTAAAAAGTGTCTCAGCTTTTGTAATATGAACTACGAAAAACTATCCTCTTCTCTATTTATGTTCGATGTACAAACTTACTTAAAAATAATTCGTGTCGAGTGTATCCCAGCAAGCCTTTTATTTAAAATTTGAAGCTAATAGGATACTCCTAACTAAAGATAAACTTGTCTTATCTGAAATAAGATGTATTACTTCGGCCAATAAATTTTTGTAGTCGATGTACAAACTCTAAATTATAATTCGGCAAGTAAAGTGATAATTCTTAAATAAGATATATTACAGCTTTATGTTCCCTAATGATTCATTTTGAAACATATTTTTGTACTCTACAGCAAATTAAACTTATGTAATTTAATTTAAAGCGAGTGGGGGTAGGCAAAAAAATACCAGTAATAGTGTAAATATTATATAAATAAATAAAAACTTAAAAAGAGCTACACCATATTAAAAGTTTGAATCTTTAAGATGGTGCTCCGGAATTTCCTTTCCAAATTTTGCTCCAATAATATATACATTTTTTTTAAAATTAGAGTCCCAAGTTATACATATTTAAGTTTCTATTTAGTGCTTCTAAAAGCATTATGACAGAAAAAGATAAAAGTTTTGAAAATGAAATTAAAATGTTCTGAGCATAGATATAAATAACAAGCTCTTAAATATTTTCACTTCAAAATGTGTGAGAATTTTCAACCATTGAAAAAAAAAATCCAGAATAAAACAAAAATAATTCGTTTTAATCATTGCTTAAATGGAGAATCAATCGTGACTAACTCAATCCTTTACTTGCTAGATAATGATCCATTAGAAGATATGTTTAACAAAAGCAGAAACAGATTTTTTTTAAATATATTCTAATACTATAATTTAAATAAATATTCTCACGCCTCAAATTTATTTACAATTAAAATTAGGCACACTATCGCAAATCGCACATAGATATACAATGCTTGTGGTGGGTGAATGTATCAATTTAATCCGAAAAAAGCTATCGAAGCCAGATATTCTAGAACTAGGAAAAATATGGTTGCAAATTATAACTTACACATTACTCGATACAAGAATAAAGAACTTTTCTTAAATAGTTCATGAAAATTCTCTACAAGTACTTTATATTTCCTCTTCTACTTGGCTCTGTGTTTAGGAAGTATGAGACACTTTAACCCTTTACAATATAAGTAAATAAAGTTCTTATAATATAAATAAAGAAAAATTTTCAAATTGAAAAATCCCCACCCCCTCTTCCTCAGTCCCAAGAAAGCTGAAAAGTTAAAAAGAGAAAAGAAATCATCCTTTTAAAGATATTTTTGTTTCGTGTAACCAATAATGTTTCCGGAACAAAATAAAGTAATGTATCTGTAACTCATTCTAAACAATATTAAAACAAATTGACGTATCAAAAGAATTTTATAATAAGACATTTTTATGTATATAAGTACCGTCGGTATAATCAGGTTTTAAAATACTTAAAGTGGTAAAACAAGATCTAAGCAGCCAGAAGACAACGTTTATTTCTTTATAAAATAGAACAACACACGGAAATATTATTTTAAGAACTACTATTCATTAATGACAATAGAACCAACTATCGGAGTAGCATATGTTTTTGTTTAATTATAATTTACAAAAAAAAATTATTAAATATCAAAATTGGAGATAACAAATGAAAAAATCAATTAAAAACATCTGTGTACATTTTTGATTTTATATCGAGAAAATTAAAATAAATTCCATTTTTTTTTGTTACACTTTTAAAAGTAATCTATTGTTAAACAAAATACAGCCACAGAAAACCACAAAACTAAAATAAAATAACACGTTAAACTTTCCTTCTAACTTGATTTCATCGATATCTATTTTTCAAGAGTAATTTCCAACTTTATTTCGTTTTCTTTCTTTATCATATGTTTGACATAATACTTGAAATGTTTATCTGATGTCGTGTCTATTACCCAATATATTTCATTTTAGTAACGCTGAATGAAATTTAAGAACTCTCAGCCTTTGAAACAAGAAAAAAAAATGAGGAGCCATTTATCGCTTTTCAGAAGGTTTTTATTCAAAAGATATTTTCTTTCATTTATTGCGATATCAGCGAAATTTTCTGGTTTCTATCAAAAAAGTTTTTATTGTTAACTGTGCCATAGAGGAAATTTTCAGAAACTATGTTTGAAATTTTTATTTTACTTTTTTTTAAACCTTGAAAATTGAAGAAAGAGACTTATTTTTTGTGATGTTACTTTAGCAGAAATATGTATTTTTCATTGTTATAGTTTATTAAAGATGTGGAAAGATAACTTTCATGGTTTAAGATGTTGTATTATACTAATAATTTATTCTTACAGAAATTTAAAAATGGATATATTACCCGTTTAACAAAAAGGTTGCAGATGTAAATGAAGTATTTTTCAAAAAAAGCCATCGAAATCATTTAACTGTTTTCAAAGACATACTTATATAGTACCTGTACCCTATATGGACACCCTAAGGAAAATGAATTTTTTTCACTCCTGTATACACGTCATAGGACTCCAAAAATGTATGACCACTATCCTTGGACTATTGGCTATCATTATAAAAATTAGAGACCTTGTAATTATTCTGATTTAATTTAAATCATAAAAACAAAAAAATGTTTACAAGTGTCCATATAAGGAACTACCTGTCCCTATTATGGACAGGTATTTCCTTATTCACTTTCTGCACAGTGTGTATGGAACAGCCACTTTTCTAAGTGATTATAGAGGAGAGGGAATTAAAAAAATGTATCTTAAAGTATTCGGAAGAGGAGGGGGGACAGTAAATATCTTCATAATATGCATTTTAGAAAGGGGGGGGGGTCATTCTCGGTTTTTAACCTTCGAATACCCATGCCTCTCAGTTACTAGTAAGTATTATGAAATAATATTGTTGGTTTTGTTTAGCTTTATTGCATTTGTCTGCGAATTTACATCTGTTATTACTCGTCCTCACAGCATGGACAAATAGAAACTTTTTCACCATGGGCAGTAAGTCCCACATAACTCTCATGAACATATATGCCACATGTGATGCATGGCCGCATGTTTGAAAAAGCATCAATACTACAAAAACAGCAGTATCAGCTCTATTTTGTTGAGGAAGTCATACCATTGGTACCTACGATTTCGCCAACAGATAGCCTACTGGGGGGAGGGGCTTCTTTTTATTTTTCTGCAAGGGTTTATTGGAGCAAGATTTTTTGAGTTTGTTCAAATGGCATCTTGTTGAACAAAGATTTTACCACTTTATGCCTTTTCAATTTATTGCTTTGCAACGTTGAATTTTCTTCTTTCTTACAGTTGTAGTCGATGTGGTCATAAGCTGTCCATATTGGGAACCGGGCGTAGTTTTACTAAATCTTGTAACAAATGAAAAAGGAAAATATTTTAAAGCAAAATATGCACTAGCAATCGAAAATATGTTTTATTAGCTTTCTAAAATACTCCACTTTTCAATATTTAATGTAATCTTATCATATCTAATAACAATTTAAGATTACAAGTAATTAAGATCAGCACATCTCGAAACAACAAGGTTCCACCTAAATGGCGAACAGCGCGCTTTTTTACACTTTCCAGCCTTAATTATCTTTTCAACTGCTTTTCTTCGCGAAAATGTTGAGCCATCTCTCGATCAAAATTATTACCTTTAAAAATATTAGGGGTGTCCATATTGAGAGCCCTGTCCATATAGGGTACAAATACCTTATATGTATAACAATAGCATCCTCATTTTCTAAGAAAATCTAGAAAATAATGTAAATGTGGAACAAAACTTTTTTCCTATGTTCCTTAAAATCGCAATATATCTTTAAAATATCTTGCAGCTTTTAAAAGTTTCATATGTATATATATATATATATATATATATGTCAAGAAATATAACTTTCTTTGATTCCGTATAAGAAAAAAAACTGAAGAGTCATTAGAAAATAAAAAATAAATAAAATGTCCCCAGATTTGTTTACAGGGTTTCAATTTTTCATCTTGGTTCATTTTTTCCTTGTTACGCCTTTCGTTATGTAAGAAAAGTTGTACAATTAGAAAGAGAAACTTACTCAAAAAGAAAACTAATATTTTCCATGAATTCATTAGACGCACCTGCCATGACACTTTCATTATTTTTTAAACATATTTGTGAGTTTTCTGCTCTAAGCATAACTTTCACTGACAATTTCGATGACATGTTCATAAGTACATTCTTAAAGAACATTTCGTGGATTTTTAAACATACAACAAAAAAGAATTATTTTCAACAATGCAAGTAAAATTAGTATAAATAATTGATTCAATTCAAAGTGTAACGGAATGATACAGAAACCTATAAAGATAAAAATACTACGTAAAAGAAAATTGTGATTTTTCAGAAATGCACTAATCTGTTATTTTTAAAGAAATTCATAAATATTTTTAAAAACTTCAAGTTTTTGTATTATAAATGATTTTTAATGAATCTGTTCTGTTTTTCCATGAACAAGCTATTTCATAGGGTGCATTTAAATATACTTTAATATAACGTATTTCTTTCTATATAGGGCTTTTTAAAATGCCTTTGTCACAACTGAGGTTTAAAAATAGGATTTATCGTGAAAGTACCAAACAGCTATATATCACAGCTATATATACCATACTAATTAACATTTCCTATTATTAGGTGCGTTCGTAATTATGTAAATACGTAGCACCTATTGTTGTCGCTCAGTCCGTCCGTCTGTCTGTCCGTCCGCATATAACGACGCAAAAGTTACACAACCGAATCGTTTGAAATTTAAATTACACAATTAGAACATAATTTTGTCGAGTCATTTTAAATTTTATGAAAATCGGATGGATAGATCAATTACAGGGATAATCAAAAGGATTCCGTTACATTACGGTCAATGGGGAAAAAGTTTCAAATGCAATTTAATCGTTTGAAATTTAAAATATATAATTTTTGCTTAATTTTGTCGATTAATTTAAATGTTATGAAAATCGGATGCATAGATCAATTACAGGGACAATCAAAAGGATTCCGTTACATTACGGTCAATTGGGAAAAAAATTTCAAATGCATTTTAATCGTTTGAAATTTAAAACATATAATTAATACGTAATTTTATAGAGTCATTTCAAATGTTATGAAAGTCAGATGCATAGATCATTTACAGAGACAATCAAAGGTATTCCATTACATTACGGTCAATGGGAAAAAAGTTTCAAATGCATTTTTATGATGTTACACTCATTCGAACTTAATAGAATTGGCATGAATCTATGAAGTATATACTAAAATATGCATTCTGTACAATCTGTGATGCAAAGAATTTTTATTATTAAAATACAGGGCCACACAAAAGTATTCCACTACCTAATGCTATACGGGGAAACATTGTTTGGGGCGTGATTTAATTATATTCAACTATTTCACATTTTATGAATAAGATATACGTTTCTGAGGTGTAATAAAAATTACTTTTTGTATATTTACAGGAACACAAAAAATATTTCGACTATTACACGGTATCCGAAGTACGCTGTACTATATCAGCAAGATTTGAATATTTTAAAAAACTTCGTTATCGTACGAACGCACCTTATTTGCTACGTTTACGTGCAATTTCCAACTTGTTTAGTGTTAGGGTTAAGTATACATATATTTATGCATAAATATTTATATTTTAAATTGAGCTCCCATTTATGCATGTGTTATTTTATTATATAATATTATATCTTTTTTTTTTCTCTTACCCTTCTTTCCTTCCTCATCGCCTTTCTACACTGTATCCGTTTTGGATATACTCTTTCGTGATTGGCTATTCCTTCAATTTGTTCTCTTTCCCGTTTTTTCTACTTTAATCGTTCCGCTGCTTTCATAGTAGATGCTCGTCTTTTTTGCTCCTGACGAAGAAAGGCTCAGACCTTCCAAAAGGTTTAGTGTATTTTAGTATATTTTATGATTTTTTAAGAAGTTTTTATCACTTCAAAAACTGAACTGGTCAATAAAAATAAAAATCCGCCTTAAGATTCTTCATACAGTGGAATACGGCCTATCCAATACTCGGGAAACAACATTCACACTACCATGTGGAGACTGATTGCTGATCTTGTATCAGGCACTCTGAAGCTGGAAACATATTTCTAACAATCTCCACGTCATAATGTGAATGTATCGGTTGTTTTCCGAGAATTCGATGAATCATATTCCACTGTACTAAAAATCTTAAGTATGATATTACATTTTTACTGAGCAGTTTCAAACTTCATTTAATATCATTTTCATTTCTAAAGAAAAATTCATATTTTTTGTGTATTAGAGCACCTCCTACTGGAGTATTTTATAATTATCTTTAAACAAATGTCAAACGCATTATTTGAATTATCTGCACCTAAAATTTCATCCCATTTGGACCAATTGAACACGCTCTAGACCCTTTTAAGTGGACAACTTATTTCTCAATAATCAGGTACATGAGACTTAAATATTGACATTCCTATTTGCTTTTTCTTTGCTATTATATTCTTTTAATCTAGAAAACAATATTATTTTTTAAATTAAAAGACGAATACATATTGCTAAAATAACGCAATTTTCCATAGAGTACATTTTATAGAATGCAAACTCCGAATAAAGAAACATTTATGGATGAATAAAATAAGTTACAATGGATATATAATTTTTGTATTAATTATCAATTAAGAAAATCATAGACTATATTCAAATAAGATATTTATTCGTTGGATGTTTCAACTTTGACATAATGAAATAAATTCCAGAAAAAACATAGAAAGAACATATAAATATATTTTATTACTTTCTTCTATCTTTAATAGAATAAAGTAATGTAATCGAAATTTTTTTCGTCTTGCCGTTTTCGACAGATTTACACGTTTTATGGGTCAGAGATTCCAAAAAACACGTTTTTACAAAATGTCTGTCTGTGTGTACGAATGAGATAAAGTTAAGTTTTGGGATTGGCACATCCAACTAGTTTTTTTGGATAGAAAAATAATAAATCAATTCAGGAATTACATAAAAAATGCTTTATGGTTCACCAAAAGCACAGTAGTAAATTTTTAAACATCCTTTAAGAGTAAAATGGAAATGTTTTACTTTTCCATGAGACGTACAACTGAATCATTTCTTTACTAAACTACTTCGACTCTTTTGAGGTTAAAAGATTATGTGGGACTGATAGAAGAAGGATTGTAAGATAAGTACAGAGAATTTACTTCCATTTAGTATTCGTAATTGAGTTCTTAATGTTATTGATTAATATCTCTGATTTTTTTTCTAAAAGCCTTATAAACTTGTACTTTTTTATTTATTACAATTATGTCAAAAGTTTTGTAACTACTTCATTAGGAATTTAATAAATACATATTACGAAATATTTTCAAACCGTTACTAAGAATTTACTCTATAAATATGAAATCCCAATGAAACGAATATTTGAAATGACTATTGCGTATTACAGCTATTGCACCAAAAATATTGAATTTTTTACTGAAACCATAATACCAATTATCCACATTAATCCGCGGATTTCAAAAATGGTACTGGAATTTTAAAAATTTATTTAATTTTCAGGATGTTATTTCTTTTTCTCATTTAAATGACATTCTCTATTAATGCAAGACAATTTTTTTTTATATGAATAAAAGGTAGAAAAAGAGGAGAAAAAACTATAGGATGATAATTTTTTCTTTTTTTTTCTTGATATATTCAGTTTTAATCAATAAAAAATACAGTATTGTAATTAAATTTTATTTTTCTTAAATAAAGAAATAAATTAATAATGACAAAAAATCAGAATAAGTAATTTTTTTCACATATTCCATCTTCAAAATTTATTTTAGATAACCAAAAATTACCTGTCCTTTTAATCGTTGATAAAAATTCCGTTGACTTACAAATTATAATTCCACGAAAGTTTTTTTTTTATTATTATTTTTCGTTCAAAAATCGCATACAACCGAAAAGAGTTAGAGGGTACAGTAAAATTTTCAAAAATATTTATTTTAATTATATATACTGGAAACATTTTCCTTAAATTCTTCCACATGACGTCATTTATGTACAAGGTAACAAAGAAAAAAATAATAGAGATTACTATTTTGATATATATTTTTTTTAATTTTTAAACGAATTTCTAAACACACTAATGTGAATATGGTAAAGGAATGTGTGAAATAATTATTTAGTTGGATGTAAGTCCGATAAAATTTCATGCTCGGTTATCTTCTGAATTTTTTAGAAGTAAAGACACCAATAGTACAAATATAAAAATAGATTTTTCTCATTTAGCGTGACAAGACTGATCAATTAGAAATCTGCAATTTAGCAAAGTTTTTGCTATTTACTTAAATTGAAAGTTCTACTCAAAAAGGTTTTCAAGAACGAAAACGAATTCTGTAACTTTTCTTTTTTCATCAGTAAAAAAAAACGAAAATGCGTAATTTTTTTTTTAAATTTATTAATACATACTTAAATATAAATAATTTGTAATTAATTATACATTTATAGAGGCATATTTCGAGCAAATATGCCAAAGAGCATGCAAAAATATTTATGAGAGAATACACTTAAAAATAAAAAATAATATATATTTTGTATTTTATTACTTTATGGCCACCAATAAACAAAAGAAATATATTATAAATAATAATATTTATTTTGTATTTTATTACTTTATGGCCACCAATAATCATAAGCATTTACTGATAATAAACTAACTATACAATAAGTAATAGACAACAAATTAAACAATGTATATTTAATTTTTGATTATACATATCTCATCAATTATTTAATATTCCTTAAATAATTAACAATGCAATTGATAGTAGATAAAAAATTTAATAATTATTATTATTTTTTAATGTACAAATCTTTACAGTTTTTTTAATGCGTGTCATTAAAATTAATTGAAATAAACCATATTAACAGAATTTTTATAAACTAATTTTTAGAAAATATTTTTTTAGAAACTAACATTAAGTTGCATTAAAAAAGGACCATTTTATAATTTATAATTATTATGTAGAAAAAAATTAAATGTAGATAAGATATAGACTTAAATAAATATTTGCTTTCTTCCTCCCAAAAACCTTTTACACCCCGTCGCATACTTACGATTCTTTTGAAAAACACCCTTTTTTTGAAAGATCTATAAAAATATCCCGCTGATATTTTGGAAATAAAATAGCAAAAGCTCACATTTTAATGTGTTTAATCTTTGACGGAACAGGACAGATAAATAAAATAATTAAAATCTTTTTTTTTACACAATGTATCTTTAAAATTTATTTTAGATAACAAAAAATCACCTGTCATTTTAATCGTTGATATAAATTCCGTTGACTTACAAATTCTAATTCCACGATAGCTTTTTAAATTTTTTTAGACCAAAAGAGCATAAAACCGAAATGCTAAATGCATAGAAAAACATAAAACGAAAAAATAAATAAATAAATAAATAAAAAACAAGCGGCTGGAAAACATTGAACGGCACCCTCTATCATTCAAACACAATCTTAAGGCTTAAGTTGGCTGGCTGTTTGTACCTCTGACTATAACAGTTAACTTTCATACAAAGTAAAATGTAATTAATTCACGCACTGTTGACAAAACTCTGATTTAAGCCGAAAACGAAAACTGAACCGAATTTGTGTACGATCTGTACATATAACAGCGAAAATCTGCAAAAATTCAGGATTGAAATGAATGTGACTCATTTCGCTAACAAAGAAAAATCTCTCTGACTATTATTATAAACAATGTAAAACCGTCAAATTTCGACACCAGAAAATGTTTAAAGAAGAACTGTTTCATTAATTTATAATAAACCCAAACAATTTTTACAATAAAAAATGCACCTAAAGCACATTTTCAAGTCTAATTCTTATACAAATGACATTTTAACTAAAGTTAGCAAAATATTTTTCTATAAAACTCAGATGTAGAAATTATTAAAATAAAACATTTAATCGAATACGTTAGCAGCATATTATACTACGGGTCTCTTATTATGATAAAGTTATCAATTAAAATCTTTATGCTTGGTATTGGAAAAAAAAAGCAGCAAAATTTATTTTATTTTGACTCAGTCATGAAATTGTTTCCTCGTAAAATTTAAATCTGACATCATTTACCCTTTTTAAAATTTAGATATGCAACTCTCATGTCCGTATTTATTTTTTTTTAATTAGCGTCTTAGTTTGATCAATTTAAAATCATTTTAGTTCAAAACTTGAAGTCTTGATAGCTATTAGCTGGAAGCATAGACTAAACTACAGGGTGATTATATATATATATATATATATAACTATCCCGACATTTGGGCTCCTATCATACCATTCACAGAAACTGAATGAAATTTTGGGAAAATATATTTTTAGGTATGCGCTCAAGAATGATATGGAAAACAACAGTATCACTCAAACAGTTACGTTTACAGCGAGCAAATATCGAAAAAATCAAATGGCAACACCAAGTTTTTTGTATTGGAATGTAATCTCCATCGTGAAAAACCCCATATAGCCTTGGAACGGCAACTGCAGTATGAAAATCAGCGGCGGTAGATAGGCTAAAAGTGAGGACAACCAATAAGGACAGAGAAGCAACATAAAATAAAGCATTTTATTGTGTTTCACAAATTTTCCACATGACCTCCTTCACACACGATGAGAGTTTGCATGCGGCAGATGGTGGATAGCACTACAGTATGTACCATGGCAATAGGAATCTCTTGAATCGGAGTTCTGATAGCATCTTTCAAATCAGATACAGTTTGAGGACGAAACTGATACCTTTTGATTTCAGATACGCCCACAGCCAGAAATCCATTGGTATAAAATCAAGAGTCCTTGGTGACCAAGGAAACGGGAAATGACGGGAGATAACTCTGTTACCAAACTGTTGACTCAAGACACGCTTGACAGAAGACCTATATGTAGAGGAGCACCATCTTGCATCCACACTTGCCGTTGCGGTGCGGAATCGCGTAACGAGTTAACATGTCCCAATAGCGATCACTTGTTACTGTACGCGTTTGCAGATTATCGGCAAGAACCTCTTCAAAAAAGTAAAGGCCGAGGATGAACGTACTCGTTATACCACACCACATGATCACTTTTTTTTCGTGTAATGGACGGGCAAGCACATCATGTGGATTATTCTCTGCCCAGTGCACACAATTTTTTTTAATTCAAGGTACCAGTTAACGAAAATGCGCCTCATCTGTCCACAGAATGCGTAAAAGCCAGCTGCTACCTTCATCGTACCGGATAAGGAACTGATTTGCAAAATCCAGCCGTAATTGTTTGTCTCTTGCTTCCAACATCTGGACACGCTGGAATCGATACGGAAACATGTTTAAAACAGAGCTCTGAATCTTGCGCACAGTTGAATTCGGCACATTCAGAACACGCGAAACACCGCGTGCAGTTGCGGGACGAACTGTGCTTATCGTTTTATGAACTTTTGCAACAGCTTCCACAGGAGCGGAAGGTCTTCCAGACCGAAGTCTATAGCATGTGCAACCAGTTTCTTCAAATTTATGATTCAAGTCCCGTTCAGCTTTGACAGTGCACGGGCCTCACCGTAATCCATGGTTGCGGCGGTAAACACGCAATGTCTTTGCGGTATTTTGTCCATTCAGGCAATAAATCATTACGATTACCGCACGTTCTTTCCCAGAAAGCGGGTTCTTGTTTGGAATGGTTAGAAGGCAACATACGTGGCTCGCATTTCTCAGTGCCTTTTATTTCACCTAGCGTAACGACATCAATCATGACTGTGTTTTACGTAAACTCGAAATATGCGTTTCTTTGTTTCTTCTTCTCGTTTTGTGGAAAACAAATCAGCCTGGGATATCAACCGAAGAAACGATGTGACGTGTGACGTAAATGAAAAGAACATTAATGTTCTGGTGCACGGCAAAGATCTTTTTACTTTTCCCTTGCCTAGTTCCGGGAATTTTAATGTTACAATTGCCATTCTAACGCTATTTAGGGTTTTTCACAATGGAGACCACATTCCAATAAAAAAAATTGGGTGTTGCCGTTTGATTTTTTGGAAAAATATCTCACTGTAACTGTAACTGTTTGAGTGACACTGATGATTGCCATTTTATTCTTGAGCGCATACCTAAAAATACCTTTTGCTAAAATTTCAGTAAGTTTCTGTGAATGGTACAATAGTTAGGGGTCCAAATGTCGGGATAGTTTTTTTTTATAATCACCCTGTATTTATATTATTTTTAAGAATAAATTATTTTTTTTAAATCCTCTTGATGCAATAATTACAAACCATTATTTACAATTTAAAAGTTTTGCTGCATCGTCACTCCACCACTTTTATAGAATATCTCTATTTTGATCAATGAGAATGTTTCATAATACAGTGAAGTAATCATTTTCTATAAAAGTGATGGAGTGACGATGCAGCAAAAGGGTAAAATTTTTAACGGTGTAGACATTATTCCTGTGATGTCACATAAGGTAAATTTTAACAATTAAAACATATGCTATTCTTAATAAATGGACGTCATTTGCATTGGTTAAATCATTCCCGTTTTATGATCCATTATTAAACCCAATATATAGAGAAATATACATATAACGTATTATACATGTAACGCCTTTATAATATAGATGATTCTCTAATATCTATTAGATAAAAGTCATTAGAATTTAAAACAAATTAATACTTCAATAATAGTATTTTTTTTTTAATATTTTGCATTATGAATTTTTAAGAGTAGTTAATTTTTTTAAAACTAGTCGTATATGTGAAACAAATATAAGAAAAAATAATCGCGAATCAACTCAGTGCGAATAAAAGAAAATATCCCTTGTTTTTATTTTCAGTTTTAATCAGAAAATGAAATCAAAAATGCCAAAATTACATTATTTTCTTTTTTATCTGTTGCATTCCATAGCAAATATATATATATATATATATATATATATATTGTCGTTGTCTCTCCTCAGCAATACTGCTATATTCAATCACTTAGTTTTCTTTAAGATGTACTTTCAGCATACATTATGTTGCATATTCGCATAAAAACTCCAATTTTATTTTTAGACTTAGTCAATACGCTGTAGACGGTTCATACGGATAAGGCGTTTTTGTGCAAAATAAAAGCTATTAATTGAAAATGTTTTTATGGGTATTCATAAAAATTGATTCAAAATAAAAGTCTATTATCTTAAAAATATTTACTCAAGATCTATAGAATGTAAAACTATTTTAATTACTGAAGATATTTATCAGAGGTTTTCCAAGGAAATGTTTTAAAAATATTCACATTTGTTTGTTCATTTATTAAAAACATACGATTTAATTACATAAATCAATTTAAACAAATTTTATAGGGACATTTAAAAAAATTATTTTGACATTCATTTATGTAACTGCCTAATTTGTATTTTCTAAATTTCGATTACAGAAAGAAAAGTAAAATAGTTTTCAACTGGTGAATAAAATCCTGTTCAATCCTTGTCATTTACATAAATTTAAAATTTAAAAAGGATTGTGTTAATATATACATTTAAATTTTGCCAATTAAATATTTTTATAAAAGCAATTTTTATAAAAGCAGAGGAAATTTCATAAGTTTAAAAATCGTCAAATGCTTTATCTTATTATCATTGCAATTAACCATTAACTAGATTTTGTACTAAAATTTTAATTTAAAATTAAACACTACGAAAAAAATTGGATTACTGTAAGATATTTCCATGAAAAGAAATGAAATAATACTAGTATTGCTATTCATTTGTTTAATCGTAGTGTATATATGACGTTTCCCACAGTTAAACACAGGCGCCTATTACGCAAGACTTACAAATCAATTCCATTACAACAACGCAATACACTGTAAAAAAAAATCTGGAAGACTACAAAACTAGTTTTTGTAAAGCTGCAGAAATCTGCATGTTTACTAAAATTTTATTTGTAACCAGGTATAATATTTACCACCCGCATAGTACAAATACATGAAATGTCGTAGTTTCACCTGTCAGCCAATCAGAAAGAGCTTCAGTAGTGACGTAATCGCTATTTACGAAACCACAGAGGCGTGAAATGCATCCATCTTGAATCCGGTATGGATAAACATTTCTAGTTACTGAGTAAGTAAAGTTTTATTCTGTATGAGTTACATTTTATTACATTTCTTTTTTGCTTCATTCATAATAAGTAAAAATCAAAACTCAGAAAAGACTATTTGATTTTTAGTTATTGGCAAGCTAATCTGCAATTATATTCTGTTTATTACATATTTATTTTTCGGTGAAATAACTATTCTTTACATCTGTGTTTAATACATGTGAAATTTCTAATGTTTTATGTAATAAATCAAATTTATCTGCTCTTTTTCTAAAATTTCACTTTCCTTTATTGCCCTCTTCTCCACAATGCTAAAATTGAAAGTGTTTAAAACTTGCTTTTAAAAAATATTATTCAACTGTGTCTTCATAGTGAATAAATTTCATTAATCATTCTTACATCACATTCATTTCATTAAAACTTCATATGTATTTCGCTTTTAAAATTTTGCTTCCGAATTTTCTTCAAAAACTTTTCAAAACTGCTTAATTTAAAAGAACATAAAAAGTACAATATGTGCTCTATGTGTTAATTTATTATCGTAATGAAATATCAATTAAGTCTTTCCTGTTCTTCCACCCACCCCTTTTTTAACTAAAAGAACGCATAGAATTACACACAGAAAGTATAAAACTCTTTTAAACTCCAGTGGTAGGAGAGGAAAAAGGCTAAATCAGAATTATTTAAAGGAAAGCTGGAAATTATTTAAATTCATTTAGCTTAGGTCTAGGATGAATGTATTAAGTTTTTCCCCCCTCTTGCTAGGTTGCGTTACAATTTTTTTAATTACCATTAAAATATCTATTAAAAAAACCTAATGAAAAACACTGTCAATGCAAATGTTGTAGAACTTAAAATTATAAATAAAATGATAACCGATATTTAACATTTTTGTTTAATTTTCAACAATTTTACTTCAAAGTATTGGCTAAATCGCTAAAGAACTTGAAACGCGAAAAGACAAGGTTATCAGTTTACCGTGCTTGTTATTATGTACATGCAACTTTTTTTAGTTATTGATGCATTATTTAGAATGGATATTTTTGAGAAATATGGCTTAATCTCTTCATTGCGGATTATAGCCCAGTGGTGGGGTATACAAGAAAGGCCAAAAGTCTGGTTTAATTCCAAGAAATCTGGAAATTGTTTTAATCCTATCGACATAGATTAGAAATTAATGTATCAAGTTTCCTCCTTTTGTAAGTGAGCTTTAGCCACTACAAACAAATTAACTTTAAAAAGTGGATATTTTCATAATTTTTAAAATATTTCAAAAATGACTCGTAAATGATGGGAAATGTTGCTTATTATTTCCGATATTGTATTTAAAATATGTATAGCATTTAATATGATGCATATAGAGTGAACAACAATGCGTATGTATTAAAATTAAGGATATTGAAAATAAAGAGCAAGGATAGGGGGAAGCGGGGTAGAGGAACATGGGTGTGTATAAGACTTTTCTCTAGAGGAATTCAAGGTCAAATAATAGCACGATTATAAATTTCGATATTTGCGTAAAGGACAAAGATGGTAATAATAAAATGATTTTTGACAAGTATACATGAATCTGCAGTTAAATTCATAAAAGTTTCAAATCTTACAAACATTGAAAAAAAAGTATTATAGTCTTTACGTAAAAAATCTTTCACTTTAAACTATGGTTTAAGGTTGGCGGTGTTCGCTGCGAAATGAAATGGAAAACAGCTATCATTTAAGCAACACTTTGCCCGAAAACTACTAAGTTATAATTTTCAAAATAGACAAAATAAATTCCTAACGTAATTACCATAACATCGTGAAGGCCTCAAGAATTAAAAATGTATCTGTACACGTATGTAACAAATGTAGAGAGGATGAATGGGTAACTTGGTGTCTCCTTTGGATTAGCGATTAAGACAAAATTTTGAAATAAAATTGCGACAAAATTATGAACATGGGTATTCATTTTATTGCAAATTTTAAACTCTAAGACATTTGAATTGTCAATTATTTTTACAGTATTACTTGTTTTGCGATATTAAGATAATTAAAAAAAAATGTATTTTCTAACGTAAATTTAGAACATGGAGGGGGGAATTCTAGATCTAAACTGGAGGGATTAAAATAATTTCCAGTTTCCCCTAATTAATTTTTAGTTAAACCTCCTGACCACTGCGGTTAAGCTTTGAAAGAGAATTGTGGCATTAATGTTCAGCAAAAATATTAAATGTAGATGGTCATTTTACTCAGAATTTTAAACTTTACAACATCCGTATTGACAATGTTATTTAAAGTTAATTCTTTTGAGATATTTTTATGATATTAAAAAAAATTACTGTGCATCTATATCTTTTTTCTAATTCTCACCTCGTAGGGGAGAAAAATTAAATACATTCATTTTAGATCTAAGCTGATGGGATTAAACCAATTTCCTATTTTACCCTAATAACGAGCTCTGCAAACTAATCACTGGGATATTAGTATTTTACTTATTTCTAATTTTTAACTTATGTGAATAAATCGTCTAATACTCTCCCTTTCTTAAAAAAAAAATCCTGATCTCTTGCTTTATTGTACCAATAAGTAATAGATCATATGCTTTACCCCTCTTCTCATCGAAAATGACGTTATCTCTTCCCCTCTCTCCTTAAAAGCATACAAAGTTTAGTTTTTTACAGCGATTAATTTTCATTTTTTGCACAATTTGTAAGTCTTCAGTAAGTTAAATTGTCAACCGTTTGGAAATTCTACCCTCCCCTCCTTCAATAATAAAAAAAAGAAAATATGGTTATCTTTGTCGCCATGCTTACTTTTTAAAATTATAAATCTTTAAGTGTCTATTTTCTTCCTGCTTTTACTTTTTTTTATTGTTACTTTATTATGACAGTAATTAACCACCTGAAATTTTCCCTAAGTCTCTCAACCTAAGATTTTATTACTTAGTAAAGGAGAGTGGGAGTAAAGGAGAGTGGAGTGGAATGGGACAGGAGATTTTTCTGTTTGTTTCATTTATAAATATTTCACCAGTCACGTATTAGATAAAGGAAAAGCATCCCCAATGTTTAGTTGAATAAAGTAGCGAATTTGCACAAACTTGCAATTGTAAAGAGAAAAAGATTATGTCAAGAACCAAAAGTAAATTTGCTTTATAATTTTTTATGCTTTCTGTATATTAATGACTTGTTTACGTATATATGTAATTGTTTCCCTATTTATAGAGCATTATACTATATATCATCCATAATTTAAACTATGTCTAAAAGCAGCATTTCTGTCTATACAAGAAATTTAACGTAGAGTATAGGAAGGAATGGGACATGCCAGCAAATGAAGAATTGGGACAAATCCAATTTCTTTACTTTTTTTCTCTTAGTTACAATTTCATTATAATTATAAAATCGTTTTGAAAATTATGTTTCTATAATGTTCAAAAACATTAAAAATGTTTCATTTTGTATTTTATAAATCGAAATGTTGGTTTTTGTGTCAAATTTGATTTTCTCATCTTTGAAAGTTGTCTCAGTGTTCCCCACTCTCCCTTTTTTTAATATTCAGGTAATTTCAGAGCTTTAAGCGAGTAATTCAGTTGCATGTCTGTTAATTTAATTATTTATAGAGGAAGTTTTATTTTTATGTAAAATTAGAAAAAAAGAACTCGTTATGTTTTAAGAGCAAACAAATTAATCTTTGGGGCTAAACAAATATAACGTTATAATTTTTTTTTTTTTTTTTTTTTTTTTGAGGGCGGTTGTTATTTGACATCGATGTCATTTCTGTTCATCAATTTTTTCTCTTTTTATTTGTAACATGGTCTTTGGTACAAAATAGCATGTTATCTTTTTAGCCTGTTATTTATTTTTATGAAAATACAAAGTTATTAAAAAAACTGAATTATTATAAAATTATTTAATTCTAAAATATAGTATACCCGAACGTTTAAGATTCCTATTTTTCTTCATATGTGTATGCATATCGCAGTTCGAGAATCCGTATAAAAATGTACTTGAAATGAAGCTGTGTTTACTAATAAAGAAAAAGAATGTTGTCCTTCTTTTGCTGGTATGAATTTCGATTTGCACCTCACCCCTCTCTGTTCGGTGCAAGTACGACAGTTCTTTATTGTTGCGAAGTGATCTGCGTTTACCAGTGTATTTGAAAGAGTTAAAATTCATATTTTAATAATCAACTGCACTATCAATTTTAGCATTTCAGCTTTTAAAGCATATATTTTGTTTATCGGAACTTTAAAATAGCATCTCGTAGTTGCTTAGGGAGTAAAAAGATTTTGGAGAAATAGTTTGAGGGTTTTTTTTTTTTTTTTTTTTTTTTTTTTTTTTTTTCAAACGGCTTACTGTGGGGGCTTATAGATATCAGAAATTTAATATCAGAATATATAAACATGTTAAAATTGGTACTGATGATATATTGCGATAACTATCTTAAACTGTATGGGAATCGAAAAATTGCCAATTTTAAAAGATAAATGTATAGCAGATATTTATGTACAAATAGATGCAAAAAACAGCTAATCATTTTTTATACTATTTGTTCCTTAAGCATCTTTTTAAATTTGTGTGTATTTTTACTTAATAGAAGTATTTTTAAGCAAGCACTATACATCAATTTAAAACCATAGATTATAAAACACTTTCCAACGCATTCAGAATTGTATCTAAAATTTCCACCGCTTAAAAAGGTTAAGTATGATGGCTAAGTAAGCATTTTATAAAACACATAACGCATTTGAAAACTTAATTTAAAAAAATGCTATCAGTTATCGGAAAAATATCCGAATTATTTTGTAGAACACTGTATATGATCTATAGATTTGTATGTACACTACATGGCCAAAGATGACCGGTCACTTGCGATTTTAGACATTTTGATAAATATCTAGAAAAATACATGAATTATCTTGAAACTCTAAATGTGTAAATATAATAGTAAGTCATACATTTCCATGAAGTTTTTTTCCCCCGAAACTCCAAAGGGGGCAGTCAACAAATTAAAAAAAAAATGATGTTTTAGATAACCCAGGTCAAAACTAATGTATCAAAAGCGTTCGAACTGTATATTATGATTAAGTGGGTTATTCTAATAAAATGTGCTTATTTTTATGTGGATAGCATGTACACTCTTAGAAAAATTAAGGTTTTTATAAAAACAGTCCTAAATTTTTCCAAGTTTTGACGGATTCTATCAGCTAATTTTGAAATAGTTGTAACATTCGATACTAAGATGAATATTAGATTTTCTATAATAATATTCATTATAAATTTTATTTAATTTATGTTAACATTTATCTTTTCTTTTTAGATGCATGAAGAAATTGAAGTACATCTTAAAAACAATGTGAGCCTGCTTGACGGCGAAATTTGAGGAAAAA
Source organism: Maratus speculifer (assembly GCA_964019185.1). Classification (NCBI taxonomy): domain Eukaryota; kingdom Metazoa; phylum Arthropoda; class Arachnida; order Araneae; family Salticidae; genus Maratus; species Maratus speculifer. The sequence continues at coordinate 56,009,803 of OZ025294.1, forward strand.
GCTCTATCAGTCAGAAAAATCTCGTGAACATCATTCTTGCGCTTTAATATATTCTGAAGCATTGAAGTTTTCCAGTAGTTTTATTGTAATGACATTTTGACAATCATTGTCTAATAGTGTTTTAGCATACATATACATATGAGTTTCATTATTGTTATTTAGACAAAGCATGACTTCAAAAATATAAAGTATGAAATCCGTAGGCATTTGTATAAATACTAATTATGTAATACTTGCAAAATGTGAGTTGTATAAAAAATATGCTTTTTTATTGCAATGAATTTAATAAATAGTTATTTAATAAATTTACTCATATATTTCATTGTATTTTGTTATTTATTCATATTACATTTATTGGTTGTACAGATATGGATATTATATTTATATCAAACGACAGTTTATAATATTTTCCAAAGCAATATACATTTTTTTTTCTTTCCATTTTAGTTTCCATAAGCTTTCTACTTTTATAAAATTGCCTAGTTATACTGATAATACCATACTGATAAACATTAAAAAGTTCGAAACCTGCCCACAATTACTGCTGATGTATCAAAGGTGTATTTTTTCCATATATATGTTAAGGTGTATATCAACTCTCATATATGTAACTATTTGAGTTAAAGATTCTAATTCCAAAGGAATGTTAACCACATAAGAATTCTGCTAAATTCATACATATTTGATCCATTCTTCGGGATCTTTAAGTTAGGTTAGTTTTAAATTCTTGGTCTTGTCAATAATTTTTTCCTCTTTAATATTTCAATTTGAAACAAAACTCTCAAGCAAATAAAGTATTAAAGACATATGTAAAATATGTAATGTATTAAGTGTAGGCGGTGCAATAAATATATGAAGAATAAGTCGTGGAAAAAGATAACCCCCCCCCTCACAAAAAAGGGGGAGGAGAAAGATTCTAATAATTAGTTATAACTTCACTGCATATTCACCTGAAATAAGAATATATAAGATGTAAAAAAAATCTTAAATGCGACATTCAGGTAAATACATTAATTTTTTTGCAGATTTCCAAACTGTTTTTGTGCCATTGAATCGGTTATTATGTACTGTTCAAATATATGTACCAGGAGTTAATGAAGTTCTTACGACCATAGAACCGAACAAAACTTCTTTAAAATATATATATGACTAAATATATATATTTTATTTCTAGTTTAGTTTAGTAGCATATTTACATAAAATGAACAGATAATATTTTCTCACAATATAAAAGTTTTTAAATCATGTATTGGATTAGATGAGGCACAGTGCTTAATTATGTATATATATATATATATATAGATAGAGAGAGAGAGAGAGAGAGAGAGATAATATAGTCCTTACAATTTGTGAATTTTTTTTTTGTCACAATTATACCACTAACATTTTTAGGCATATTTTAAAACTCAATGATGTACCTTACTCTGTTTTTATTGGCTTTTTTTTAATTTAACTAAAAACCGTAAGATCTGCTTCAGCTTATCTGCTCATTTAGTGCTGTTGTTATAATGCCCATTTAATATAAAATATGATTTTGCACCTATTGAAATGTCTAAAGTAAAACTTTAGTGCATAACATACAAATATTTGTGTCAATTGCTGCGGTTTATATTGAAACATATGTCAGGCCATATTGTTTATTTTGTTTCGAAGTATTTTGATACATGAGGAAAACTTCACTCTGGATATCTAAAACTCTAAAAAATCAACTTCATATTGAAAGAATTCGTAACAACTCCAATTAATAGAAGTATTAGTATACAATATATTTATATACACGTAAAATTTTTTCGGAATATTGCTGGTAAACCACTGGTAATACAACTGGAAAAATATTTTACAGTTACAAATATATTTTGGAAGTGCAAATAAAATGTTTTAAATACAATATTAAAAAATCATTAGCATTTTAATGTATTAATTCTTGTACTGTTGCAAAGAACTTTCTGGCGAGAATACAAAAACTGGCTCAACAACATATAAAACAAAAAAGGGTAATTTTTCTGACGGTACCTTAATAAATTTCCATTTTTTTATAAGTACATTAAAAGTTTAGTTTGCAATTTTGAAAAGTTCTAAGTAAATGTGCCATAAAGTCCCTTGCAAATGTACAAGAAAATTCTCAATAAATTTACTACAAAATCATTTGTAAGAATACTAAAAATCAATAGAAAACTCGCAAAATATTGTTTAGGAAACTCCCTAAAAAATCATTTGTACGTTTACTAAATAATTCTTAGGAAATTTACCAAAATATATTTAGTAATCGCCCTAAAATATCGCTAGTAAGCTTATTAAACAATATTTAGTACTTTTATAAAAACTAATATGAGAAACTCCCTTAAAAATCATTAGTAAATTAGCTAAAAATTCTTTAGTAAACTCCCTGAACAATCATTAGTAATATTACTAAGTAATATTTAGTAAATTTACAGGCGATTCTTTGGGAAACTCGCTAAAAAGAGGTTAGTATGTTTCCTAAACAATATTTAGTAACAGTTACTAAAGCAACTTTTGTAATATTACACGATTTTCTTGTGTTGCGGTTACATAAAAAATTCTAGGCATCCCAGTTTCCTAGAAAATTCTTAGTAACCTCACAGATTTTTTTTTACAGTGTACACATCTAACTTCCATAAATACCACCTACCTAATAAAGAAGATCCGATATAACTGGATGGGTCACTCGCACCATATTCTCTCGCGAAGTTATGGATGGGATTTATTAACCCGACTTGCAATCATGAGCGTGATTTCATAGTGGTATTAATGTTTAAGTATTTATAAAGAATTTCCTCTTGAAATAACTAAGCAAGATTGGAATCAAACTACTTTATTACTTGCAAAGTTTGAGAAAGTATTCTACTAGTTTGAATTCCTATCTGAGCATTATTACTATGTACAGACAACAATATAAATAATTAGGATTTAAGAACACTCACTAACAGAAAGCAACTTGCAGGTGACGTGTATTATTGAAGAATTACACAAAAAGTAAAATTCTTGTTCATAAATCAAATTAATGCCGTTATTTATCTGAAAACACACGAATACAGTTTTTTAAAACACTGTTCGGCGTTGCCAATTAACTTTTTAGATAGTACAAAACTAACCAATACGAAAATTACACGGGCGAAAAAAGAATAAGTTTTCACAATTGTTCGGACGAATATCTTTTGTAATCAGGCTTTTAGCGTGCCGCTCGCATGGAATTGTGGGCTATCAAATGATTTTTAAAACGTACATAAAATATATTAGAAATAACGGAAAGTATAAAATAAAGTAATGAGGTTTTTGGGAAAGTGACACAAGTTAAGAGAACAAATTAAAATTTTAAGAATAAAAATTAACTGAAAACTTTGATAAAAGATATGGAATTAAAATATAATAAATATATTAAGCCATTTTTAAACGTGTGGGGAGGGAATTAGATATTATAAGAATTTGAAACTATTTAAGAGTGATAATGTTTTTATTATTACATATACGAAGTTGAATATTTATAGGGTTATTTTTTTAATTTATTTCAGTTAATTTATAATTTCATGTTTTCAAAACTTTTTTTCAATATATAAAGTATTTAATGTTTTAGTGCATCTTCATTTTGAACAACTGCGTACAACTAGTACTGTGTCGTATTTTAATCATTTTGTAAAACGCAGATTTATGACAGTTATTGTTAATGATTAATGCTTGATCTACAAAGTTCCAAATTATAGCATAGTGTGTTAATTGTCTATCAAGATAAGTTTCATGAGTCATTTTCAAGCTTTAATTAAGCAGCAAGCATTACGTTATCACTGATGATACATTAATGTATGCTGGAATATGGTGTTATCGGTGAGATGATAGTGGATTGACAATGCGATCGTTTAATTTATTAGAATCATTGGCAATTCAAATCTGCCCCATAAGTTTTAAAACTAATTCTGATTTTAGTACCTCAACATGCGAAATCTTTGATAATTATCAAACAGGAGGTGTGACCTATAGCTATAATAATATATAAATGTGTATTTCTTACGAATTTAAAGCAATTTAAGTACACATGTTACATATTTAGTTTTATATTACGATAAAAAACTACTATTTTAGAATTTACTAAAAACGTACATAAATAACATTTCAATAAATGATTTCACGAGGTGCTAAAAAATCTTTTTTTTTTTTTCATTTTTTATTTATCGATAAATTGTTGATTGCTTCATGTTTAAATTTTTTTAACAAACTTCATGTTCATTAAATATATAGTGCTTCTAAGCTGTGTAAAATAAACTATCATACATTTATAAAGTCTGACATTATTTCTGAATAAAAGTAATAATATTTTAATTTATATCGGAATAAAAGTAATATATTTGTAAAAAATAAAATAAAAATATTATTCATAACGATTAACAAAACCGTTAAATATAAGTTACTGTTATTTTAATTGGAATTACGAGTTTTTTGTTAAGTAGAAAATTTAAAATCAGAATGTAAACATTACCACTATGTGACTATATATCAGCATCAAACTAAAGCCACATAAAGTTGGCTGCACTTGTCTTGCTTTAGTAGGCAGAAACTCTTTAGGAATGTTCCTTTTAATTTTATTAACTTTTTCCGCATATATTAAGCCATTCTTTTTCAATACGGATACAGTTTCGATCGTAGAGAAACAATTATCTGCCATTATTTTGTTTTTTTGTCTTGAAGATCAGCTTTATAAATCGTAAAATTGATTGAGTTGGTTTCGTAGATTTTTACATATTCATTTTTCATTCGTAAAAACTTTCACCAATACATATAGTCAGAATCTTTATTGCAATAAATGCACGCATTGCACATATAATTGGTTTGAGCATCAGTTAGACACGACACATTACACATTTTTATCGTAATTATTTTCAAACTATACTTAGCTCATCTTTCTTGCATGCACATATTAAATCGGCTACTACATCTGAAACTAACATGCATTTCATCGTTGCATGCATATGCCGAAATTGCATAACATCTTTGCGAATTTAAAGTGAAAGAATTCAATACTTCTGAAATAAGAGCAACAAAGTCATTCATTTTTCGAATATCTCTGATATCAGGATTATGAAATCTTAAACCAAGAAGTAAAAATTTGAATCTTCTCATTTCTTTGAGCTTCAGCATAGTAGCTCGAAAAAAATCGCTGCTAGTGTCGCCTGTTGCAAAAGTACATTCAATGTCTTCATGATTTAATTTGAATGCAGAAGTGTGTTTAAGCAATCCTAAAAAGACTTTTACAGTTTTATCAAATTAGTGTCAGTGATTTGTTTACTTGTTTGGTCGTTGCCTCATTTTTCTTATTTTTATATAGGTACAATTTATAATTGTTTGCTGCATTTCATCTTAGAAAAGAAGACTTCAAAATGATTGTAAATCTGCTCTATATGGTAATTTTGCAAACGAATGTAATGTAGAAAGGCGAACAAGGTTATGAGCTGGAATTTTGATGTTTCTGGTCGGTTCCATAGACGACGTAATAAAGCGACTTTTCCAATAGTAATACTGAGAATACCCATTTTTTAAATTAACAGTCCCTTCAGTGTCGGATTCAGAAATTTCACTCTAGGTGGAACTTCCATAATAGAAATCTTCATCAGAAAAATGACTCCTCGCTTCATCTAGAAGCCTTTGAATCATTATCGCATAACACGGATTAGAAGGATGTAAAATATTTCTCGATCCGAGTTTCAACACCATTTCTCTGACATGGCAAATATGTGCTACGTTAAAGATACAGTGATGTTTGCTAGACCGCTCTTATAGATATAAACTTAATAAAAGAAATAAGTACGTGCGAAAATCTTTAGCCAATAAGGAAGGTTTATTCAAGATAGCAAAAGAGGAAGATACTGAACATTCTATTCAATAGGTCGAAAAAAAAAATAAGTAACAGAATGGATATTACGAAAGTTCTGTGAAACCGGCAATTCCTCTTATGGGTTAATTTTACCAAACTTTTTAAATAAATTCAAAATTAAAAACAAATTTTAAAAAGATATGTTTTATCATGTGGATTTTTTTAATTATACTCTGGCTAACCATCACAAAAGTTTCAAAATTTGAACTCAGTAAACACAAAATGTAAAATGTATCCTGGATCCTCTTAAGGCGAGACGATTTTTTTTATTCTATGATTTTAGTATGACACTGTACTGAAACCGATTTCTAAAATTGTACTTATTGGTAAAATATTTTTTTCACAAAAAACTAAATATTTTAAGATATAGAACTGTCTGTTTTCATTTCCCTATTATATTTAGAGCCCTTAAATTCTGCTTTTTTAAAATTAATATGCCATTTTGACTGTAATTTATTAGTATCTGTTCAAAACAGGTTAAATTATAATTTAAACATTTTGTAATGTTATAAAATGTCTACCATTACTGTTACGATAAATAATTTCTCCATTTGCATGCAAAATGAATGATTCGATAACATTAAAGAGAAATGCAGAGAATTCGCCTCAAGATAAAATGAGTCCGTAATATAGAATTCAAAAAGCATTATAGACTTGACATTGATACCCTCGGCGAAATTAAAGCAACATAGATAGAGAAAGCTGATGAAGTTATTTCCACAAAATGTCACATTTAGAATAATGTATTCATTAAATTAAGTTATGTTATTGCGGAGATTGTCTATCTTTTATAATCTTAACAAATGAGGCCAAAATGAAGAAACATATTTCGTGTATCCTTAGTTACTTTATGCTAATTTCCCGTTTTAAACTGCTTACTTTATCAAGTTTAAGTAGCTATGGTTTAATTTTTTTTTTGTTTACGTTGTTCAATATTTTAGTTATTGTCTATTGCAAGCAGACCTTCACAATTGCATGAGCACCCGGGGCCTGTGACCTAGGCAAACAATTTCAAATTGTACGGAAAATTGATAAAATTATTTATTAAAACTAAAAAGTAAATGATTTGCGTTCTAAAAAGAAATATTTTTTATCATTTTCTGTAGTTTTTGAAGGAAAAATAATAATCATAATTAGGTTCAAAAAATTTTAAAAACTGATGTCAAAGAATGCTTGATTTGACATTTTTCTTGTTTCAGATTGCTTGCACAGAACGGGTTTTTTGGTGTACATTGCTATATTTTAACGATTTATGGAATTAAATTTTTGACGTTTCAAAATTTCACAAATTTAGTTCCAAAAATCTTTAAAATATGGCACTGAACGTCGAAAAACTTCTCTGCAAGAAATCTAAAACAATAAAAATGTTACATCAGGCTTTCTTTGCAACCAGAACACAATCTTCTCAAAATATTTATCGATCGAAACTTCTGTATAACATTTTTACAGCTTAGATAATAAACAAACCGTTTACCGAATAATTCTATCAATCTTTATTTTTGAGAAATTTCTTTTTGAAATTTGGTACTTATTCGCTGTATGTATACTACAATTTATGTTTGGGATGTTTTATAAATATCTAGATCAGGGCGCGAAATTTTAACTCGCCAGCTCGCCATTGGCGAGTAAATATTTAAGGTTGGCGAGTAAGTTTCGTCTTTTAAAATGTTGTGATTCAAATAAAATTATGCACAGTGATACACGGAAGTATTTCAAAACGAAGCGATGGTATTTATTTTCTAAAGGAAGTAAAAATGTTCCGTAGCCTACTTCGTCCTTTCTACGGAGGAATGAAATTCCCTGTTTGCATTCATTCCCTCCCCACTTTCGTACCGCGCACGTGCCAATATAGAATTAGATCACTCTATACTCCTGCGCGAAAAGATACAGGTTTCGAAACCTAAGCGCTGCTGCTTTCAATGCGGTAAAAAAATATACGTTCTCTCACAATTTTTTTCTTTCGATTTATCATTTTTCTTGTTTCGTCATAGTTGGTGGTAATTAAAGTGGTATTTTAGTGGTTTTTTTATTAATGCCATGAAGAAAAAACAAAGGAATAATATAGAGTCCTTTTATCTAAAATTAATAAATCAAACAAAAAATGTGATAAAGTTGCGATCACAAATGTTGAAAATGAACATGTGCAAACTCAAGTTAAGCAAAGTGAGAATGAACCTGATAATAGCAATAATTATCTTTTCTCCTTTTCCAGTTCAAATGAAAGGAAATGTGGCAGTGGTTTCGAGTTACCACTTCCAGTTAAAAGAAAATTCAACAAAGAATGACTAAGTCATTTTGAATGGCTTTTATATGAAGATAAAACTAGTCTTGCAAAATCGAAATGCTACCATTGTAAAGACTAAAACATACCCATCAGAAACACCAATGGCAAAATGTCTGAAGAAAATGGACAAACAGATGTTTTCTCATTTGAAAAATTTATTCAATGTGTCGTACTATGTTGTAAAGCATGAAAAACCGTTTAGTGACTTTGTAGATCTTTTGTGTTTGGCTGAGAAATTAAATGTGGATTTATTAACACAGTACGAAATGAATGAAAAACAATGCCGGTATTCTATCCATTTTATTCCTGAAACTTTGATGTTAGATTTAGTGAAAACTTTAAAAAGTGTACATATACCAGCATTCTAGTTGATGGTCTACAGATCAATTTTCTGTTCAGCATTTAAATGTGTACGTACGATAAGTGGATGAAAAAGATAATCATATCAAAGAGGACGTATTAGGATTAATAGAGCTGCCAAATTCTACTTCATCGAGTTTTTTCAAAGTCATAACTAATTTTCTAGATAAGATTATAGGTCCAAATGAATATAGACAGGTGTTATATTGTAGGCTTGGATACTGATGGTGCTCCAAATATGTTGGTTGGATACAAATCAGGTTTAACTATGAAAATGAAATCTGTTTGTCCTAAATTGATAAACATTCATTGCCTTGCACACCGTTTTCAGTTAGTTGTTTTGGATGCAGGTGGTGACGTTGAATATCTTAAAACATTTGATTCAATTATTAGAAATATTTTAAAATTTTACCATGCCTCTACCAAAAAACTTTATATGTTAAAAATAAGAACAGAAATTCTAGGAGAAGAAATTCTTAAACTGAGTGATATTAACACTATTATATGGTTATCCAGCAAAAAAAAAGTGCAGTAATAGCTCTCTTGTAATCTTGGAAAATTGTTGTAATCCATCTTAAACAAGTAACCCATAGACAATGATAGATCTAAAGCTAAGGAATTGCTGTAAAGTTTGAAGGATTATAAATTTCTTAAAGTTCTGTACTTCCTCTTGGATTTCTACCGAAAATTGAACCCTTTAAGTGTGGCATTACAAAACAATAAATTTCTCATTTCATCTTCAAAAATAAAAATGGAACATTGCATCTCAGTTCTAACAGATCTCGAATCTAGTGTTGGACCAAGCGAACAGGAATTTTTAGACCAACTATCCATTTCAGGGATAATGTAGGATGAGCAGCTGACAAATATATAAAATGGAGAAGAAGAGTTTCAGACTTTAAGAGGGACATTAATTAAGCATACAAAGATATACATTACAGAAAAACTGCAATCTGTGTAATCAAATATGTTAGCATGTCTGCATAATTTTGACACTGTGAATTGGCCTCCCAAAGAAAAAATTCCTGAATTTGGGATAGAAGAAATAAAGAAGCTATTTATGTATGTGAACACAAATATCTTTAATGAAAAGCAGACATTTTAATGTAGAGTGGGCAGAATTTAAATTTATGTTTCCATCACTGACACTGAAAGAGATGCTGGGGAAAGTTTACACTGAAAAATATTCATCAAGACTACCCAGTTTGCTCCAGATCCTAACATTTTGTGCTGTTTTACCAGTAAGCACAGCTTCATGTGGCAGAGGGTTCAGCTGTCACAACAGACTCAAGACAAAATAAAGGAACTCCCTGAAGACTGAGACAATGAATAATTTCCTCAGAATTTCTGTTAATAGAACCATCCTGACAGAGTTTTACCCTACAGCTGCAATTGATAAATGGTATTTCAGTGAAGAAAGCCGAGGCTACGCAATCCTGCAGTGCTAATAGTACATGAACTTGTGTTTGGTATGTATTTCTCTGTGTATTTTCTTTTTTGCAGTAAATATGTTTTGTTTAATCAATTTCTGCATTTTTTTCGGCCAATAAAAATATTTTCATACTACTGTGTTAATATTTTAAAAGTAACCCATATTTTTTTTTATAAATGTAAAATATTCTGAAATTAACAGACAGCTTCTTCTAACAATCGTCAATTTAAATTAAATTTGTCATAATTACTTAATTTTCTGCGCAGGCGTGGGGGTGATGTTGTATGAATGAATATCAAATATTGGCGAGTAAAAATTTAGTCTGGCGAGTACCTTTTAAGCTGAAATTTCATGCCCTGATCTAGATCTTTATATATTTTAAAAATCAAATTAACATGTTCTTATAATACCTAGAATATTTTATAATATATGCATAAAAAAGCAAAAATGTAAAAATACTCAAACTATTAATCTTTGTCCTAAGTAAATGCTAGAAACAAATGCCCTTCATCAAGAATTATTTTCAAATATCCTGTATCCAAAAGATTGTTAATTCGAGTAGCCTAAGTTGAATAGTCTGCTAACTGTAATAGAAATAAACTTAGAATTATTTATGTGCACAATGTATTTCTAATAATTTATGTATTTGATAAATGAAATGCCGATAATAGTAAGATGCATTTGCTTATAAAAATGATTTATTCAAGGAACCAATAATGTTTACAAGTCTTTGTAAAGAAAATGATTTTGAACATATTTACATTTGAAAAACATTGTAAGAAATTCACGTGAGATTTCCGGACAAATTAAATTCCTAATTCTTCGTGAATATTTTAGTATGTGCAATTTTTATTTTTAAATCTGTATCCAAAAATATTTTCTGTTTGATGCTAACATTATGTTAACATAAATTTTGTTAAACGGATTTTATTTATTTATCACATTTTAAAGCTACAAATGTTTTTGACATTTCCTTCTTTTCCGGCATCTAATGTATTTCTTTTAAAGTATTAAATTTTAATTCTTTTTTGTATATTTTCTTAAAAATATATACACTACTTGTAAAAGATATTTAAAAATACTGTATACACTACTTATAAAAGATATTTAAAAATACTCATTGATGTATAAATTTGAAACATTTTAAATTTTGATTATTTAGAATTTTAAATATTTTCTTATGTATTTTTGTAAAAACACGTGGTTATATTTTTATATTATAGACTAGAATTTCCCAAGTAATTTATTATTCGGAAACAAATATTAAATATATATTAAATACTTTCTGTAAAAGGAAAGTATTTGCAACGGACATAACAACGTTGCAGAGAAAATCCACTTTTTTTCTGAAAATAAGAGCATTGAAGTATGCATTTTTCCACAATAATAGCCTCAATATTGAAAAAAAAAACTTTTAGTAAATTATATTCGTATATTTTGCATTTGGAATCCACATTTACACGATGTAGTGAAAATTTCATTGATTTTTTACTGGGAAATTATTTCTAAATTTCTGGCATATCTGTAAAATTAAAATAATTGACATGGGCGATGTATATTAATTTAACATATTAATTTTCAAATGCACATATTTGTCAAAAAATGCGTTATAGGAAACTTTTTATACATTATGGACAGGATAATGGATACAGGATAAATGTTTTCAGAAACTATTCTATGTTAGACTAACTGAAAAAAAAAACCTAAAATTTTTATTAAGTAAATAAGAATTACATAAAATAGTTTAGTTACCTATTGGTCTGAGATACGTTTTTATTGTGTACTTCAATGAAGATTTACTCACAGAAAAATAAATAGTTAGATTCATTTTAGAGAATTTTCGAACAAACTTTACATTTTTAAACAATTATGAATATAAAAATAATGACACAATAAAAATGAACATGTATTTCTATTATGCGGATATACTAGTAATATATAATTCACATATGAAATGTCATTAAATTAGAATTATATAATTTATTGAATGAATTTTTTTTTAACGCAGATGCAAGAATTGGGAATATTTTATATTGTGATTAGTGGCCTATATACCATCAGATGTGATAAGAAAAAATACATTCAGATTGCTTATTTTCTTTTTCAAAGATTGTACGATAATGAACTACAATCATTCCCCCAGACTCCTTCTGGCAGGTGTACGGAGAAAATATTATTTTCTGTACATATATTTTCAAAGAACGTTGTCTCAAGTTTCTCTCCATTTATACTGGTAGGAATCTCCAGCAATCAGTCTTGCCATTCGACCGTTTTAAAAAATAATTCCTACGCGACCATATTAAGAAATTTTATCATTCATCAAGACTAATCAAAATTTCGTAACCTTTATCTAAAATTATATACATACAAACTTTTATACATACAAACAATTAAAAGACTTGACATGTTATTGGCAAATGTTTTGCAGTCTGAAGTTGAGAAAGATGGGCCGGCATGAATGAAACTCATTTCGTCAAAACGCACTCAAGAAGTGTTTTTAAAAACTGTATTCAAGCTGGTTAAAAAACTTAGCAGTGCAAAAACAATTTTATGAAAATGCAATGTGTAATAATAATAATGTAAGGTGTAATAATCAAATAATTAAGAATGCTAGATTAGTACTTTTTGATCATGCAAGTAAATGATAATTGAATTTGTGATGGATACGGCAAATAGACAGATAGAATATAAAAATCCACGCCAAGTTAAATGAGCGTCGGAAAATATGCTAAATGTGACGGATAAAAATCGAAATGTAATAAGGTTTAGTAACTAATGGTACACTCAAAAGTCGTTTATATCCATAAACTAATTTTGAAACTCACTAAAGATTTTATTTCTGTTATCCAAATACAGAAACCATACCAAATGTTTGATTTTTAATAGTAACATGATGACATCCGATTTGTATTTCTCATTAAATTGTGTGTTTCTCTTCAAGCGATGTACTTTTTGTGTTATTTAATATCTTGTACGAAAACTTCGAAAAAAAAATAATTTCAAGAATATTGCGATGTTATGAAATATTAGTTGGTGTTTTAAAACTTACAGCATAATATAGAATTAAAATTATTACATATTAGATATATTTTAAATTAAATATATCTCTAATAATATATATATTATATGAATATTGTAGTTTAAATTACCGTATACACTTGCGCAAAGTTCAAAAGTCGTTCCGTTTACTTTTGAATGCAGATTCTGCAAAAGATGAGAGAATCGTGCATAATACGACTTTCCAATTTTTAGTGCAATTTTGGCGAAAGTCAAAGCAAAAAAAAAAAAAAAAAAAAAAAAAAAAAAAAAAAAAAAAAAAAAAACACTTGCCATTGCAGAAAAATCTAGTCAATAAATAAAAACAAATTATTAAAACAATTTAATAATAAATTATTATTATTTTTACATTATATATATATTATTATACATACACATAAAAAGTCCCGAATTTTGCAGTATTTGAAGTTCTTATTTTCATTTGTCAATTGACTGGTGTATAAGACGACAGTCAATTTGCTTGCCGAATATTGCCAGAAATATCTCATCTTATACACGAGTACATAGACGAAATCGTAATGAAATGCTTTTTTTTTTTTTTTTTTTTAATAAAATTGATTTTTTTTTCTTTATTGAACTACTATAACTGTTTTAATATACACATTTTATATGTGAATATTTGTTTCTACAAAAAAACTGCGAACACAAAAGTTTCCAGGAACACAAAAGGTACCCACAAAAGTTTTAAGGAATGAGAAAATTGTTACAATTTTAAATTCGGAGTCACAGTTTTTGCTTCTTTGTTTTTAAATATTTTAGAATATTTAATTTATTTAATTTTTGTTTTTCATTTTAACAATACCATAAAGTATGGAAAAGAAGACCACTTTAAAAGACAGAAATCTAATTATTTTAAGTCATGCTTACAGGAGGGTCATTTTATTTTGGCCCAGTGGGCAAGCGCTCATTGAGTAACTCCATTTCTTCGACCACCTGATTTCAGTTGATTTAATTCCTTATTTATTTATTTATTTATTACCAAATTTCACATTGGAGTAGCATAGAGAAATCTTTACGCGTAAAAAAGATAATGATAACAGAAAGATGTATTGACGTGTAAACTGGCTAAAGCACAAGTCACAAATTATAGTAGTCTTATTATTCTGTTAAAATATAAAATTGAATTATGATATCACGAGTGCATGATTTTAATTTAATTATCGACAAATACTAGATGCGCAGTATCTTTTTAGTTTTTAATAAAAAATATGCTTTTTAAATGTAATGGATTAAATTTTTATTGATATTTTAAGTGAAATTAATGCAATATAAAAACTGTCAATGACAACAATATTTGGCGATTTATCACATCGCTAAACTAACCCAAAAGTACTCTTTTTTCTGAGTATAATTGTAATAAACATAGTCCTTAGTTTGTTCTCATTTTAAGTTATATTGGAAGAATTGATTTGATGAATCCTTAATCCATTTTCTTATTTTTTAAACTTTAGTTTCAACATGCGTAATTGCGTAATTTAAGATTTTACACCATTGAATACGAAATGTGTACTTTCAAATGTAGAGTGTTTGAAAACTGTATATTAAATTACTGATATTTTATGATTTTTATACGGAATATTAGTAGGTAATAAGTTTTATTTTTTACTCAAAATTTTAGGTGAAAGCCGTGATTTCTACCTCATAGTCCTAGGCCAGGTATTAATACCAGTTGTATAATACTAAACGATGAATTACAATATGGTTGATTCAAAGTATAGCCCAGGATATATATATATATAGCATATTTTATTATAAATGCATTTTACTAATGAAATTTATCAATATAATAATACTGTGCTGCTAGTCCAGGAGCCGGCCGTCGATTTTCCTATGTATCGAGTACAAGGACCGGAAATACATCAAAATGTAGGCTTCAATGTGCACATAAGAATATCACTGGCTGCCAGATCTTTTCCTGCCGGAACCCGGTGCCAGCCTCACATTTTTGACGTCAATTTTGAGTGTTTGAACATGTATCGAGTACAAGGTCCGGACATACATCAAAATGTAGGTTTCAATGTGCACATTAAAAATATGACTGGCTGCCAGGACCTATCCTGCGGTACCCGGTGGCAGCCGCACTTTTATGACGTCAATTTTGAGTGTTTACTTATGTATCTAGTACAAGGGCCGGACATACATCAAAATGTAGGTCTCAATGTGCACATTAAGAATATCACACAAGAATCATCAGAAGGAGAATCATCACAATTGTGATGTATGTCCAGTCCTTGTACTCGATACATAGATAAACACTCAAAATTGACGCCATAAAAGTGCGGCTGCCACCGTGTTCCGACAGGATAGGACCTTGCACCCAGTGATATTCTTAATGTGCACATTGGTACCTACATTTTGATGTATTTCCGGTCCTTGTACTCGATACATAGGAAAATCGACGGCTGGCTCCTGGACTAGCAGCACAGTAGCATTATATCGATAAATTTCGTTAGTAAAATGCATTTATAATAGAATATGCTATATATATATATATATATATATATATATATATATATATATATATATATATATATATATATATATATAACTAGTAAATCTGCAGATCAGGAGCCTCAACGTCAGCTTTGTTCATATTTTTTTAAAACACACTTTGGGTAATATTCAACTTCCTGGAAACTGTAATTTAAAAATTTCAAATTGCGTAATTATTTATAAGAATAAAATAAGAATTAGAAGTTTTCAGCCATCAAAAGCGGTAAATTAAAAATTTAGTTTTGTTAGGATATTCTCAAATTTTCGTGATCTATTATTTTTGATTTCTTTATCATAACATAGTAGATTTCTTCAGGGGGGCTTCGCCCCCAGAACCCCCCGAGCCTCACTTAATTTAAATTTGTCACTTTCTAATAATTGTGCTAATGGTTATTGTATGTCTTGCATTTCTTTATACATTTTGATTTATAAGAATAAGTAACAGTTTGGACAAATATTTTTCATTATCCTCGTACTTCTACATGCCTGTCAACCACAAACACCTAAACCAGATGCATCAGGAATTTTTGTAAGTGTAAACTTAATAATCTAGAGTTTTACAATTTTGCTTCCGAAAAAAAAAGTTTTGATTGCATTTTGCTGCAGTTATAGCGGGACAGACAGACATACAGAAGAAGAGAAACATAACAACATATGAAAAACAATAAATTTCGTGTCTCCAAAGTAAGCCTTCACTGAAATTTCGGCAATGACGTCATTATTCATGAGTAATTGATATTCATGTTTCTTGTATTTTTAACGAGTACTATAAAATACCTGTTTTTGTTCTATTATGACGCCATATTTTACTAAGTGAAATATTTATTAAAAATATAATTCTTTTTATTTCTTTTGCTTCCAATTATGTCCTTATTTTTGTCAGAAAAATTCTTATTAACGAAACGAATATCCGTGTTTAATATTTAACAAAAAATACTATATCTATACTTATTTTAATTCTGACGTCATATTTTTTTTCATAGTTTATTTTTTCAAATGGAAATTGCTCAATTGAAACTTATTGCTGTTGAAAAATTATTATTCCAAATTTTGATTTTTTTGGCAAAGATAAAGGAAATTGGTTAAATTTTATTTAAAAAATCCCTATTGATTCTGTATGAAAAAGAAGGAAATTCTGAATTATTAAGGAAAATATTTGAATGAAATTAATAAAACATAGCCTATGGTTTTTTTTTCTGGGCTATGCTATATTTATACGCAAAGATACAAAGACATTAATTAATTCATATGTTTTGATATTGATTTCATTTAAATTTTCGTACATGCTTTCAAATTTATAACATTATAAGGATTAAGCTGAATGGTTGCTTAGCAACCATTAAAAGAAAATAAAGAAAATGAAATGAATACATTTCAAATAAGTAAATCTCTAAAACAAATAAGTTCATATTATTGGAACACATTTATAAAAAAATCTCCAAAATTTACAGTAATAACTTTAAAAATCTGACAAATGCGTTGTCAAATTTTCAAATTAATACGAATAATTAAACTGGTAAATTTTAGTATTTATTTATCATTGAATTCCATTAATCAAATGTGTCATTTTCTCTCAGGGAAAAAAATGAAAATCATTGGATTTGCCATAGAAAAGCATTATTGCGCGAAATAAAATATTCTATATCTTCCGAATGAATGAATCAAATCTAACAAAAAACTATACAGCTTAATCCCAGTGTCGCACTAACATACCCATTTAATTTCAAGCCAATCGAATGCTTTTTACGTCAATTATCGCGGAACAGACTGATAGACTGACAGACAGAAAGAATCCAAAAAATTTCGTGTCTCCAAAGTAAGCCTTCACTGACGTTTTGGCAAATATATATATATATATATATTAAATTGTAATAAAACCTTATTAATATCATATAATTATTTACATGTATTACAAATCTTTTTACCATTTCATGTATAACAACACTTAATTCCCAGCACCTATTTTCTGATCAGTAGATATTTTCATTATTAACATTGTTAAAATTCATCTAAAATAATACGGAATAACTTTAAAACATCATTTAAAAAAGTAAGGTTTTATTACAACGCTACTTACTCTCTTCTTCAAACTGTTTATATGCATGGTTTTTTTTTTATCACTTTTAGAATAGAATTTTCCATCACTTCTTTATTTTTATACTAGATGTCATGCCCGGGGTTGCCCGGGTTCCACAAAAAACAGCAAGAATTGTAAAAAAACTTTAAAAATCATAATAAAAACCTCGAAAGATTTAAAAAATGCTACACGAATTTCGTCTAAACTTCGTTGCAAAGAGATGGGCTTGAAAATTGAAACTGGTTTATTTTTACTAACGTGGAAAAATCTTACAAAATCGCAAAAAATATTAAAAATCACATAAAAATATACAACAAAATTAAAAATTGCGTTTCAAAATTCGAATAAACTTTGAAGAAAAAAGATCAGAATTTACTACATTCGGCCAAAAATTGAACGTCTAGAAAATCGAAGCGGGTCGCGAAGAAACGTAAACATCACTTTAAAAATGGCAAAATTTTCAAAAATCATGAAACTCAAAATTTACTCTACTTGGATAAATGTTTTGAATCTAAATAATTTGATAATATAAAAGCATTGAAATGCAAAAAAACCCGCTAAAAAATCGCAATAAAAACCTTTAATCGCACAGGAGAAAATTTATCATAGTAGCAAAGAAATTTAAAACCGAATTCCTTTTCAGTATCTGACAAAATCGCCGTGAACTCAAACAAACAAAAAAAGCAAACTGCATTAAAAATTGCTGTAGATCAAAATAGGAGAGCAAAACAATTACCGTAAAGGATAAAAGTTTGAAACCAAACTAATAGCAGTCTAGAAGTTTAAAATCGAATTTGCTTGAAAAATGTAAAAAAAAAAATAAAAAATAAAAAATATAAAAATGACTGAGAAAGCCCAAAAATTGCATTGAAAATTGTAATAAAAGTCGTAAAACATTAAATAATCCCTAGGGTAAAAATTCACTGTATAAGATATTTTAATCAAGAAATTAACCATAATAAATAAAAAGTTTGAAATCGAAATCGATTTCCGGATGTAAAAAAATCGCCACGGAACTTAAAAAATAACTAAAAATCACATAGAAAATTGCATTAAAAAATAGCTAAATATTTGGAAGTCAATGCTTAACAATTAATATTAAGACACGGCCGAGGGGGGGGGGGAGTTATGATCGGAAATCATTTATAAATAACAAAAAGTAGACATGGAACGCCAAAATCATATTAAGAGATAAAACATTGCATTCGAAACATAACTACGTTAAACAAAATGTTTGATATCAAAATTGGTTTCTGAATTGCAGGAAATCGCCAAAAAACTTTAAAAATGGCTAAAAATCGTATTGAAAACTATATTAAAAATAGCTGAATATTTAAAAGTCATGTATGTAAAAAATTAATATTCAGTCGAAAATATTGTAATTGGAAATAGTTCATGAATAAGGAAAAGTCAACAGTGAACACTTAAAATCCCCAAAACTAATTAAAAATTACATTGAATATCGTATTAGAAATTGGCAAAATTCAAAAAACGTAGATAACAAATCGTACTATTTATGCTAAAAGTTAGATGCCGAAATTCGTTTACCGATGTCAACAACTGTTGCAGAACATAAAAAATCACTATAAAACAGATTAAAAATCAGTAAAATTAAATAATCCGGACAAAATTTACTATAGAAAGATAAACATTTATATTAAATTCCTGCAGACAAAATTTACCATAATGGCAAAACATCGGCAAAACATTGAAATTTGAACTCTTTCATTAGTTAAAAAATATCGACGCAAAACTTTAAAAAAATCGCTTAACGTTTTGTGAAAATACGCGAAAAATCTGAATCGTTGATTACTACGTTAAGCTACAAATTATTCAGAAATTTCTTTTCCAATTCTGAAAAAATCGCCATGGACTCGAAAACATCTAAAAATTGTATTAAAAAATGCATTACAAATCGTTTCAAATTTTAAAATAGCAGGGGACAACATTAACATCAATAGAGTAAAGTAGTGTAATCTGAATTCTTTCTTATATTCGAATGAAAAAAAAAATTGGCGCAAAGCGTGAGAAATAATGAAAATATTGCTAAAATTTTCATTGAAATATCACTAAATTTCAAAATTCGTAAATGAAGGGTAAATGTTTAAAATTAATTTCCTTTTCCAAATTTCAAAAAATTGCAGTGAGATTCAAAAAACCAATACAAAACCATTGAAAAATTCATTAAAAGTAGCTAAATGTAAATACATCCCGTGAATAAAAAATTATTCTAGTCATGTAAAACATAGCAATCATTTTTTTTTACATGAATTACAAAAAAATCGACGCAGAACACAAAATATATCAAAAATCACATTGAAAATCGGCAAAATTAAAAAAGGGTAAATGGTGAAATTTACTATATTAGGCTAAAAGTTTGAAACTAAAATAATTTATTAATTGTTAAAACACCGCTGTGGTGTGGGTCGAAAAAAATGGCACTAAATCGCATTAAAAAGTTCATTAAAAAACGCATTGAAAAATGCACTAAATATCGCAAGTTATTTTTAAAATCGCAATAATCAGAATTTCATCAAATGGATAAAACATTCTAGAATAATCTGTACTATTTGATTATCCGGTTGACCAAGAAGCTATCTAGATCAAACCATAAGATTAAATGACAATAATAGCGGATCGTAAATTCCATATTCACTTGACATTAAACATGTTACATATATTTGTTACGTCATCAAGTGGTTTTTACTTCTTTTTTTATGTGTATTTTAATGTTTTTCTAAATTATCTCTCTTTGATTATTTAACATAAAAATTACATCAATTTGCATAATTTGGCTTGTTTCACGATTAATGTAATTTGGCGAAATTGGTCGACAGGATAATCAAGTAGTAAATGGAAATCCTTTATAGATAATAAAAATTCGACACGGAACACAAAAAATCTTGAAAAATCGCGTTAAAAATCTCTAAAATTACATTAGATTAAAAGTTTGAAATCAATTTTTACTTCCGAATATCAAAAAATCCCCATAAAACTTGGAAAATCTTCAAAAATTGCATCACTAATATTAAAAAATCACAGGGGTCAAAATTTACTCTAATAGGGTAAAACGTTGTAATTGGAAATATCTCATGAATGACAAAAATTCGACATCAAACGCAAAAAACTCGAAAAATCGCATTAAAAATCGCTGAAATTCATAAATCTTAGCGGCTAAAATTTAATACATTAGCCTGAAAGTTTTAAGCCAAATTCCTTTTACTAATGTCGAAAAATAGCGGCAAAATTCGAAAAAACATTAAAAATTACATTAAATAGTTCACTAAAAATCCAAATAAATGACATTGAAAAGAGAATAAGATTCACTAAATAAGGTCGAAGGAATGAAATCGCTTTCTTTTTGTGTGGAAAAATCTCATAGGAATTAAATTTTTAAAAAACTTAAAAATCGGCCTTCAAGTGTATAAAACTTCACACATAACTTCGTGCAGCGGTCTCTCCAGAGCATCGTCAGGACTTTAAAAATTTTAACATGCGTTATAAACTACCTTAAAGTGCAAAACAGATCTACATGTTATATTTCCTAATTTTGTTTGCGCCCCTCCTCTCACGCACCCTGATATGTGTCACACCATTCTTTTTTTTAAATTTTTTATCATGTATTATAAACCATTTAAAATTTTAAAACAAAGCAAATTGTTATATTTCCAAATTTTAACAAAATCGCGTACTGTTAGTTTAAGTTTCCACCACCAGGTAGCGCACTCTATTCTTCAAAAACTTTATCAAAACGATGCTCTGTTAAACAACTTATCGGGTGATATATTACTCGAGGGAGTAGTGGTCTTAAGCAAGAATTTAAGATAGTTTATGAAATTGCTTTTCGAAAATAGTGGTACCTAAATTTTCGACATTTTAGGTAGATTTTGCAAAAAAATACTACTTATTGCATTCTCAACAGTTCAATTCTTTGATAGAAACACTATGAAAAAAAAAGATGCTAAACGCAAAAAATCTTGAAAAAGCGTTAAAAAACGCATTGAAAATCGCATTAAAAATCGTTACAATCTAAAATTCGTAACAAACACAAAATTTAGGGCATTACGCTAAAAGTTTGAAACGATTTTCTTTTTATCAATCTCAAAAAATAGCCGCAAAAGGAGAAAAAACACTAAAAATCGCATTAAAAAATTCGTTAAAAATTCAAAAATCACCGTTAAATTCCGAATAAACGTTGATGAAAAGAGAAAAAAAATTTCTATATCAGGTTAAAAGAATGAAACCGTATTCCTTTCACTAATAGGATAAAACCGAAAAGAAAAACGCTAAAAATCGCCTAAAAAATTATTTTAAAACGTCTATTAAAAAATCGAAAATCGGACTTCGAGGTGCAAAACTGCATGTATAAAAGTACTTTACCTCCACATTTTGTAACTCTACGTACAGCAGACTCTTCAGAACAGCGCTGTCATACACGCAAACTTGTGTATTTATTATCAGATTTAACAAAATCGCGTTCTATTAGTTCCATTTTCCACCACCAGGTAGCGCATTCTATTCTTCAAAAACTTTATCAAAACGATACTCTGTTAAACAAACTATCAGGTGATGTATTACTCGAGAGGGTAGCAGTCTTAAGCAAGCATTTAAGATATTTGATGTAATTGCTATTCGAAAATAGTGGTGCCTAAATTTTTAACATTTTAGGTAGATTTCGCAAAAAAATGCTACTTATTGCATTCTCAACAGCTCAAGTTTTTGAAAGAACAACTATGAAAAAAACAGATGCTAAACGCAAAAAATCTTGAAAAAGCGTTAAAAATCGCATTGAAAATCGCATTAAAAATCGTTAAAATCTAAAATTCGTAACAAACACAAAATTTAGGGCATTAGGCTAAAAGTTTGAAACGATTTTCTTTTTATCAATCTCAAAAAATAGCCGCAAAATGAGAAAAAACACTAAAAATTGCATTAAAAAATTCGTTAAAAATTAAAATTCGCTGTACAAATTCCGAATAAACTTTGTTGAAAAGAGAAAAAAATTGGGTTAAAAGAATGAAGCCGTATTCCTTCACTAATGGGATAAAACCGCAAAAAGAACGCTAAATATCGCCTAAAGAATTATTTTAAAAAAATCTAAATAAAAAATCGAAAATCAGGCTTCTAGGTGCAAAACTACATGTATAGAAGTACCTTCCCTCTAAATCTTGTAACTCTACGTGCTCTACGTCTCTTCAGAACAGCGCTGAGAGACAAACATAGTTGTCTCTTTAATTTTATAGAAGAATCAATTTCTGTTTATTTAGTTATTTTTTTCATATTAAAACAATCATGTTCTTAAAAAAAAAAAAAAAAAATTAAAAATCTTTTTTTCTCTCCACGTATTTCCGTTTGTATAAACTGGTATTTGTGATACTCAACAATTTAGATTTTTTATGTAATGGACTTATATTTAAACGTATATATTTATATTTAAATATTTAATTTTTTTTGTATTACATAGGAAGGAAACTTTTAAGGTAATTTTTCACATAATAACATCCCTGACTTTCGTATTTAGTTATGTAACGGAATTTATTAAAAAATGTATTAATTATTTCAAAACCTTTTTTATTTACACTTTTTAAAAATAGAAATAGAATTCGTATTTTCATTAATTGCAAGAAAATTTATAAAAATAATATAATCATAACACATGTATGCAAATATATTCTAGTAAATGAAAATTAAATGATAAATTCGTTGTGCATTTAAATTAACTATCCATTGTTCTAGTTCACATTAATTATTTTATTACAGAGTAATAAAAATACTATATGAAATATACTACATAAAATAGAATCCTTTTTCCTCTCTCTAAGTCATTGTCTTTAGTATTATAAACTTCCTACAAAATTAAAAGAGTAGAAAAAAAAACATGAAAGTACTTTTATGTTTCCTTTTTGTGAATGCAATTTTCGACTGTCCAGTGTTATATGCAACACCGTATATATATCTTCATGATTTATTGATTTAAACTGTAGAGTTTATAAAAAAGAAGACAATTATATAAAAAGGTTTTCTTTTCAACGCTTTGTTGTGATGAAAGCTTTAAAAAGAATTTTGGAGTGTTTTGAAATGTCTATTTCCATATATATTCTTTTTTTCATTTTTAGAATAGGTAAAAGTAATGAATATTTAAAGACATAAAATAAGCATTAAAATGTAAAATTTTTCGAAGTGTTTGAAACTAATCATTATTCCCTTTACATTTTCACGCAATTAATCTATTCATCGTTAATAATATTTTGATAAATATATGTAAATATACTACATAAAATCTATAAAAATAGCATATATAGCAAATACCAGTTGGTTTATTTAAGGTATTTGTTTGTAAAATACAATTATGAAGACTGTATTACTAGAAACGTAAAGCTAAATTAAGCCTGTATCATAGGAAATCAAATAATAATAATAATTATGAAGTACATCTGCGACACTAGTGGTTAAAGAATATAACTATTGGCTGCCTTTGGACTTTGATCTAGGTATAAAAACTAAAATGATTGAATGTTAAGCCTGCTGTTAATCACACAAACAGTCGGTTTTTTAGTTATAAGAATATTTTATTGCTCTATAATTTTATCGATCATCTGGATCAAAATGGATGTTACTATATGCTATGTAAAATCTTCATAACTGGTCGCCATAATTAGCCCCTTAACCTATAATTACAGGCTTAGACCGTGTACGATGATCTGGCCAAACGTAAATATTACGGGCATAACCCGTGTACGATCATCGGTCTATTCGTAAATATTTCGGTCATTGCCCATAGTACGATGATCGGGCCAAACATAAATATTACGGGCATAGCCCGTCGTACGTTGTTCTGGTCAAGCTCGATCAGCGTATTGCTCAAGTCTTGCGAATGGCTCGAAGATTGCGCGAACTTTTTTACGTTTCTGGCCTAAAATTGTCGAACGTAAATCGTAGATTAAGGGGTTAACTCGTTTGTGTCTGACGTACTACTAATAGTACATGATTTTTCATCGCATTTTTTTTGTCACAGTTACTACTTTTGTTATTATATGCATGTAGTAATGATAGTGTATGTCAATACATTTCTTTTTATGACTAATTTGTGTTTTGGCATTTAGTAATAATAATATTTGCGAATCCATTGCACCATTGGTAGTTGTTTTATTTTAAACATCTACCTCAACGAATTAAATATTTCCAAATGATCGAAAAACTGCCCAGGCCGGGAACTGAACCAAGATCCCTGACTTACAAGGCCAATGCTTTACAGTTTGAACTAACTAGGCGACAACCGGCGGGCATCTCTCGTTCAGTTAACCTTGTTGGTCAAAATGCCTGGTCTATCATTTGGACAACTCGATATAATAAATTAGAGTAAATAGTGTTAGATTAAATAGTAAAGGACCTCCATATAACGATGGGTACGTAGATGTACTATTTTTTTACACAAACAAACTGATTGGTAAATTTATCATATGAATTGAATATTTTACTGTTATAATATATAGCTAACTTAAAAAGTAAAGCATTGGCCTTGTAAGCTAAAGATCTGAGTTCGATTCCCGGCCGGAGCAATCTTTCGCTTAACTGGAAATATTCAATTCGTATGATAAATTTACCAATACATTTGTTTGTGTTTAAATAATAGTATATACTTCAACGTTTAAATTTTAAATATAGTTTATTTTCTGAACAAATCATGTGTGATAAAAAAAAAAAAACAAAAAAAAAACAAAAAAAACAAAGATGTAGTATCAATCGATTTTCTAAAAACGCTACCAAGCACCCTTCTTAAGCCTATTATTATTTGAACATTAAATGAAAATCACGCAAAATAACTACTTTCGTTTAAATTTCCGACTATGACATTTCGATAAACTTCAGAAGATCTGTTTGGATTGTTGCGATTAACATTAATAAATTAAAATTAATTGATTGCTTAACATTGCAAAAAAAAAAACGGATCTGAAAGGGTTAAAGTATATGTGTGTAAATCACACTTATGAAGAAAACTGCCGTGCATACATTTCGCGGCATTTCGTTTACATAATATCTAGATCATGGAGAAACAAAATCTTATAAAATATATACATTATATATTATATATATATATATATATATATATATATACATTTTCAGTGCCGGTTTCAAAAGTGCTGTTTCTGGCAAACGTTGATTTGGGAACAACAATTAAAAAGTTAGTGTTTTAAGATTTAGTGAATTTTCACCAAACGTGATCATTGTCCACTGTAATCTCAACATTTCTTTTTTTATTTTTTTAGTACTAAAGAAGCTAAAGTTTTTTATTTGTAACTAAGTGGCTGATCTCTCATTGCAATAACTATTTTTAAAATACGAAAATGTATATTTTAGCAAAAATCACTTTGACTCTTTAACGTAAGAAAAAGGTTCAAATCCATAAATTTGAACTATTTTGTGGTAGCATTAAATTTTAAAATTAATATTTTTATTTTTTGCCTTAATCTCCATATAATTAAACATTTTTTTTCACATAGTTAGGTATTGATAAAAGTTTAATAAAAACTATTTTGAGTAAAAAATAATCTAACAAAATTAGATTATTTTTAAATGTTTTAGTCGAAATTTAATCGCATTGACACAGCATTAAGTTTTGAAACTATTTTTTTTAATTATTTTTCAATTAATCTATGCTATAGAGCAACTTTTCCGTGTATGTAGATTTTGAATTTCTGAAAAATATGTTTTCTATCCACCCTAGTATTCTTGATATCCTCATATAAATGACCAGTATTATCATTACCCATAATCTGCAGATTGAACACTTTTGTTTTATTACATTTGACAGGGTAATTTAAAAGACATTCATTATTTTTCAGTTTGTTGACGGTCCCTGTGAATTTTCAGGAAAAATAGTCTTAGCGGAAATATATGACTTGTACCATTTTATTTAAATTCCTGTAGTTTCAGGATAATTTCTTAAGCATTTTTCTCAATAATTAACAAAACGTCACCTTTGGTCATATAACGTATCTTGAATCACTGCATTCAATAAAATGTATTTGTAGAAAATCGTATTATTAATTAATTAGTTATTATGTGGACAGCAACAGATTAAAATCGTATAAATAATAAAAAAAAACTACTAGCAAAATATTTAAGAATCTTACCACACTTTGAGGTAAGATAATGATATGAGTGTGATTCCAAATATAAGCATGCTTTTATATATATATACATATATATATATATGTGTGAGTGTGAGTATGTATGTATGTGTCTATATAACAAAGACGTTGGGTTAACCAAAAAAGTGACGAAAAAACGATTTACATAAATTTATCCTGCTTATGCATGTAATAATAATTTAAAACTCTCGATATATAAAATAATAATAACAAGAACAACAATAATAATAACAATAATGATAATAATAATAAACTTCTTGTTTTAGATGCTTTTAAAAAGGTATAAAGTGCTTCAATTCGTACACTAATAAAAATTTAATTTTAGTGATGTAAAGTTGCTGAAATCTCTATGGATGCTAAAATTTTATCATATAATGAACAAAAATAATAAGCAATAATAAGACATAAAGTTGCAAAAATAATTTTTGAAAAGCTACAAAACTCTAACTTTAGAAAAGTATCTACTAAAATAGCAGTAATCTTACTAAATTTTTATCTGTAACCTGGTTTTCTGATATATAAAATTTTCTAGCCATCCCAGTTTCTTAAAAAAATCTTAGTAACTTTGCAGGTTTTATGATTTATAGTGGAATGTCATCTCTGTTACATGAAACCACCTTGTTCCCATTGCATAAGTTGTTTTAAAAATCCCGAATCACCAGAAAAGTTTTAGTAACTTTACACGTCAGTTTACAGTGTAAAAATTGAATATCAATGCTTTAAATAGTAACTTTGATTTACAAAGATTCCCTAAACTTAATGTTACACGAAATAAAAAGATGTTTCCAGCATATCCACGTTTTTCAGTACTTTCAAGAAATGAGATTCTTAGATCAATGTATGTGCAGCATATGTTTAGATTTGCTAAAGGGAGTATGTACTTTTTACATTGGTATTGTCTAGAATAAAATATAGCGATGAAAATCGTTGCTTGAATGTTGTCTTGTAGAATATCTAATGCTATTGAAAAGTTTCTGAAGAAGAAGAAAAAGAAAAAGGTTCGAAAAGACTATAATAGTTTGTAAAATTACCCTTTGTTTTCGAAAAAGAAATATTCCTCGATTTAATCAACAATGTTTTAAAATTTCATCTGCACAAAAAATATTTCGTTACATAAAAAATGCATATTTACTTGAGTTTCAATTACTTATATTCATCAAACCAACAATAAAATGGATAAGCAACGATTGAGTTAAATTCTATTTAGCTAAAATTATTATTAAATTCCTTGTGTAAACAAATGTAATGATTAAAACATGTACGGTGAAATGAAGATTGGGGGAATATCATAAGAAAATAACGAAGTATTTTAATATTTCAAGATCTTTATTTTCAAAATCCCTCCCCACAAAGGATGATTACATTTTAGTTGTTATATTCAGTCAGATTTCCAAGTAATGTATTGTAGACATTTGTGGAAGCTTTTTTAGTGGTGCCTGAACAATTTAAAGAAACGTGTAAATAATTATATTACATAAAATTTTTCAGAAATTGTATTGTAATATATGAACTTTTTTACTTAAAATGAGTTTTTTTCTTCACATGGCACAATTTAAAATCCATTTGTTGATATTCTTAGCTTTACCAACCAACCAACCACACACACACACACAAAATAAAATAAAATAAAATAAACAGCAATTTAGAAGAGTTATTAAAAACGCATAGATTACATGAACCCTTTATGTTACTTTTCTCAAATACGGATGCGCCAGTATTGTTTTTATAAATATTATAAAGTATATTATAAAAAATGTGTTAAAAAATTATGAAACCACTAATGATTTATTACACTTCACAAGAAGAAAATTCAGTACGCACATGTTTAGAGTGTGTATTAAAAATTGGTTGTAGAATGCTTTGTGATATAACTGCTATATTAAAATGTAAATTAAACTATTTTATTAAAATTTTCTATTTTTTTTAATGTAAATACGGTTACGTTTAAGAAATTATAAGACCACTTGATGTTACTAACATGTTAGACGTCACATCAGAATAATTAAAAAAGGTACGCTCTTGTATATCGCGAAAGTATTCCCGAGAAGCAAAAGTGCACGTTTAGATAGCGTTTTTTACGATAGATACAGTCCAAGGTGCCGCGGAATACAAAGTCGTAAAAAAATATCTTTTATAAGGAGGCTGGTAAATCTGAAAGGGAAATAACTTGGTTAAAGAAACATTCTAAAACTGCCACTCACAATAAAATAATTAGAACCATGTCGGAAATTGCGCATTGAACGTAGCAAATGATGTGCGTTTGTATTATAATGGAGTTTAAAATATATTTCTATTATGGTGTAATAATATAGAGTACTCAATATATAGTATAGTACCCGAAAACTTGTGTAAGTCTTTCTTAATACTATCTGCTTTCTATTATACAGTCTCAATAACGTATATTGATTTCATAAAATTTCAAGTAGTATAATGTAACTTAAAGTCGACCATTATGTAAAGGAATAATTTTCTTGTGGTTCTGTAAATTAATAACAATTATACTTTGCACCGCATATTGTACGCAATGTATATTAAAAATAGTAAATAGTAAGCAAAAAAAGTAAGAATAATAAAATTTATTGAAGCGAATTAATTTCATTTTGTTCGAAACAGTGTAACTTTAATAAAATGCACTTGAAATAATTTTTTCCCATTGGCCGTAATGTAACGGAATACTTTTGATTATCTTTTTAATTAAACTATCATTCCGATTTCTATAAAATTTGAAACGTCTTGACAAAATTCTGCAACAGTTATATATCTTAATCTTCAAACAGTCGGTTGTCAGTTTTAGCTCTGACAAATGCGGACTAACAGACTGAACGAACGAATACATGTGATAGTTATTTATATGATTACAAATGCACCTAAAATTCTTTTAAAAAATTAAACGAACTGTAAGAAAACGAGTTTTGACAGTACGGGATGATTGGCAAATATTTCGACTGTCAATTAAAAAAGGTTTTTAACTCAGAAAATTTCGAACCGTTTCAGCTAAAAGAAACTGACACATAATAGTTTTTAAGATTTTAAAATCAAACTGTAATGTGAATTCTATGGGAATGTTGGTTATTGTTACACGAGGTTAATGAAAATCATAAAAAAGAAAGACTGAAATGGGTTAAAAAAATGTTTTGTCATGGGGCAAGAAATAAAACTAGTCGTTGGAGGCCACCGTAATACTTACCCATCATGGATATGCATAACTAATATATGAAAACATAACATATGTAAACAATTTATAAAATGCATTACAATTCCAAAACAAAATATAAACGTATATTTAAGTATTTTTAACACATCATAATGCTCTATTAATGAATTTCTGATGAACCAATTTCAATAAATTGTATGAAACGCCAAACTATTCAAGTAGCACTGAATTGCATAAAAGAAACATCCTTATAACTCTAAAAATAATTATCATATCCACTAACGGTTTCTTGCATCGAATTAATTGTCTCATTTGCAATTAAAAGATATCTTTGAACTGAAATTTGAATGAAATACAGGGTCATGAAAAATCAAAGAATGTGAAAAACATGATTAAAAATATCTCAACAACTAATAATCCGATCGACTTCGTTTTTTATGCAAAATTTTTGTTAATTTATTGCCTTTTACGTCCACTCCTTAAAATAAAAAAAATCGAAAATTTTTATGTACCTTTCATCAGAACGAATTTTTCGAGAGGCCGAAAAAAATAGTTCCGGATAATCGAGGTTACCGATATTAAATAGGCTTCGTCCCATTCTTACATACTAAGCACATACAAAATTTCAAGTCTTTATCTCAATTTGTTCGAGAGACAGAGCGGTTACAGACAGACAGACACACAGACGGACGGACGGCAAATTTTTTTTTCTAAAAATATGTTTTTCGGAATCTCCAGTGTCCGAAACGTGTAAATCCGTCAAAAAAAATTTTTCGATTTTCAAAACGATTGCAAGACTTACCCTATACTACGTATGATGGGTAAGTAAAAAGTGATATTTTTAGATGAAGAAATTTTTAATCTTGGCAGACCGGATCATTATAAACACTATAGCATGATTTATGAAAGGACCCTAAACAATACTTCAATCGAAAAATGGGAGGAGAATCAGTAATGGTTTAGGGATCTTTTCGTGACGATTTATTATGCGATTTAGTCCAATGTTTAGTACGTATAAACTTTGCGCAATATATAGCTAAGTTTTATAATTATTTTATATCGTTTACATCATTTTTAGCTGATATTACCCAGGTGCTTCAGCAGTACAATTTTTCTTGATTTGTGTCTAAACCCATCGAGCAAAAGTTTTAAAATAGAGAAATCCGTGCTTTGTCATGACCGGGTCTAAGTCCAGACGTGCAGCTTTTTGGAAATCTTTGGGGCGTATTAAGTCGCAAATTTGTATGATAATGATAAAAGTTTTTTTATCTGCCAGTGAAACTATAAGTTGTTATTAAAATGAAATGACACAATATTTCTGAATCTGTACGCAAAT
Source organism: Maratus speculifer (assembly GCA_964019185.1). NCBI lineage: Eukaryota > Metazoa > Arthropoda > Arachnida > Araneae > Salticidae > Maratus > Maratus speculifer. The sequence continues at coordinate 56,041,029 of OZ025294.1, forward strand.
ACCTGGTCAATTCTATGAAAAATAGAATGTTTAATGTTATAGGGAAAAATGAAGGACCGATATCTTATGAATTTACTTATTATTTTTGTCTTTTAAAAAGTAGTATTACAATTCGTTAACAATATATTTTTCAATCATTGCTTAGGTTTTTGTTACTATACTTATTTTCTACATTATTCAAGATTATTGCAAACTGAATTTAATACATATGTTGTATTTTTATATTAAATGTGCTTAAACTATAATTATAACCTTTACTTAATTTATAAATTTCAAAATGAAAGTGGTCTTACACTTTTAAATGCAATACATCTTCAAATTGATATATTATTTATGAATACTATCAAAATACATTTTGTTACGTCAGATGTGGAAAAATTTAAAATGCATAAATTTATAATGCGTTAATGAAAATGCGTTAAAAGTAATTTGTGCCTGAGTTGTTAGTATTTTTTATAAATATTTAGTTTTTTTTCAACAAAATTGTAAAAGAATTTTTATTTCTAATAAAGGACATTTAAAGCAATTTACTTAATTGGGCTAGAATTCCAAACGTGCTTAACTAATTGCTGAAATTTTTTCGGAATAACTAAGATGATTCTACTGAAGAATTTAATGAATTTAATGGAAACGACTAAACGACTTTTAATAAAGTATTTTGATTTAATAAGCTTTTCAAAGAAAATATATAAGAATACCACCTAAAAATACTGTTTTTTAAATAATATTTGTTATAAATTGCTAATTGGTCTTACAGGTTTTGTATCCTTGTATTTGTGGAAATGTATGATGTCATTGTTTTAGTATTTACGTAACAAATTCTGCATAAAATTTTAACTGTTGTAAAAATGATCTCATTTATTATTTAATAAGGTTATTTCTTTATATGATAATTGACATTCATACAAATTATGTATCCTAATACTTCTAGCACTGCTTGATGTTATGTTTTTAAAATATTTACGTAACAAATGCTATGAAAAATTAAAACCTTTATGAAGCAATCTTATTTAATGTAACGTCTTTTCTTTTATTTGAGTACTGGCATTCTTCCGAATATTTCTTTGATAAAAAAATAAAATCCAAATAAAACATAAACGTAAAAAAATGTGTTTAAAATAAGGTACAGTTAAAGATGTATTTATCATTATTCAGTTATTGATTTTCAAATTTATTTTTTAATTAATTAATTTATTTTTTTTGTGCCACAATAGTTTATGCAATTAAAACACTTTTTCTTTTCCTCCATTAAAAAGCGATATTAAATACTTAGAAATATACCAAATACTGAATGAATTAAAAAAATACATATCAATATGAAGTTTAATCACTAGCATGCCTTTCTAATATATAGCACATATTCTTGGGACTAGTTAAAATTATCCCAATATGGTATCAATGGAAGTATCTTTTAATTTTTTAAACGCTAAACTGTAAGCGTACTACTATAATAAGGATTATATGCTACAATATAGGCAAATAATTAAATCATAATATAAAATAGTCGTTATCATATAAACACTGAAAATAAAAGAAAGCAGATTTAAAGAGGAAGCAAGTAAATGAAAGAAATCTTCAAGATAATATTTTTAATATTTCTTACCATTTAAATCTGATTTGTTCGTAAGGATATTTCGAATTAAGAAATTAAAGCTCCAACATTACATTCGGTTATTCCTAATTTTCAAAGCAATACCAAACAGAAGCAAAGCCCTAGAAGAATATATATAAATTGACAATTTTCTCTATTACGAAAAAAGTGTCTCAGTCTAGAAAAATAATAAAAGATCTGTGGCGTAAATTGCCAACAGCCAGCATATTGGGCTATTTCGACATGCACCTATCCGGCAGAATTCGATCAGAAAACATTCTAATGCGAGAATCGGATTTGTAATCCGAAGTACTGCCTGTATATTGATTACCAGAAGATTCCACGAGAGCACTGTGTCGGTCATGACAACAAGGATGCATTTGGCAAGTTTATCCAAGGTCTTGAGTTTGATTGATTTCCTAAAAATGTCATTCATGTGATGTCATTTTAATGAATGCGTTTGTAATAAAAAATTACTATTAACACAAAATACAACTTCTAATTATTTTCATGCTATAAAATACCCGTATGTTTTGCATTACATGTCTAAAAATATAGTTTAAGAGAAGTATTTTTTTAATCTAGATTTGACTTTTGCTGCCTTTGATCTGATATTTCCGATCAAAAAAATATTTTCGCTGTATATTACGTAAAATGAAGCAAATTTTACCTACACTTAAAAAAAATTTAAAACATTTTTTTGTAATAAATATTTTTTTTCTAAATTCCCTCCAATAATACGGTTATATGCTTATAAAGAATCGAACTTTTGAGCTACAAATATCTAATACTGTTCAATACACGTATATGAAAAATACAACATGCAAACAAAATATTACAATTTCATTCAATGGACAGAAAAACACAAAAAATAATAATACCATACCAATAAGATTATTTATGCTTAAATTCATGTATTTTGACATGCATATTGGCGATCAATAGGAAAATCTACCACGCGGAATAGTCGGAAAATTTCTTTGAAGATAGCCCAAGGCAGTGCTCTATTGAACAAACTATTTCCCTTTGTGAGACAGTTTAACCTAAAACGAAATATTAAATTTACAAAAATGACAATCATAAATTTAGAACCTGTTTTCTTATTCTTAAATGAAGAAAAGTTATACCAATAGTAGGATTTTTCTGGTGAGAGAAATACTATTTTTTTTTCAAATTAAAATAAAAATAACAAAATAATCATATGATTACATCCTGTTCTAAAGCTTAAATATAATTATTTCTTGGTTTCTAATTTTAAAAAGTAATTTCATAGAATGTTTAGCCCTTTTTTTATTGTAATGATAAAGCATTTTTATCGAGAAAATATTGTAAATGGAAAAGATATAATACAGCCAAAGGAAGCGATTATATTAGTTTCTTTAAAAAAAAATTAATTTTTCCATTCCTATAAGACTATGTGGACAAAATAAGTTTTAATAATTCTTTATAACGAGTGGGTAAGTGCGATTGGAGATCGCGCAGACAGTTTCGTTTAATATCTCCTTGAAAACACATTTTTTCATTAAACTAACAAATGAAAAACGGTTTTACGGTGCAACAAACGGTATTTTGTTATTTCTTAGCCAATCGCGCCAGTCAGAACAGAATACTAACCCTAAATGTTGCCTTGATCGCATAGATTTGTTGATTTCTCTATCAATATCTGCAGATTTAGTGAAGGTGCACAAGTAAATAAAATTATGAATAAAAGTAAAATATTGCAAAGCTTAGCATAAATTTAAGGGAGTTCAAAGTGGTCAACAGAGGCGACTCTTAATTTAAAGGAAAAATAATTTAATAAAAAAAAATACTTCATTTCGCGTGTCAAAATAGATGATATATATGATATAATATGATAAATAAAAAACAAATAAGCACGTTTTTTACGTGATCTATTTAATCCATTAATTTATGTTACATACATAATAATGTTATTTAAACTTGCGTGTAGAAGTGCGTGTGCTTAGAAGAAATGAAACTTCAATTTTGAAATTTAAGCTATAACAAATTTTTACGCGTTTAAATATCGCACATTTTCAATTTTTACACCATCGTATAGGAAAAAATGAACTTTTAAATGCATTTTGCTCGAAAGCTGTATCTCAATTTGAGATATTAATTTTTTTTGTAGTTTGTACTACCAATTTTTTACTTGTGGCAATAGAAGTACTCCATTTCTTTTTAAAGTAAAAGGTAAAAAATGAAATATTTTTTATATGTATTTAAAGATGAGTGGCAACAATTAGAAGAGTAAAAACAACAACAAAATAAACTGGTGGATTTAAAAAAATATTAGTAATTTTCAAAATCTATGATTTGTTGTGTGACAAGAGGTATTCAGCTGTGAGTACACAAATTTTGAACTCTGTGGTATATATATATATATTGTAAACGGACTCTGTGACAGACAAACAGAGGACAGAAACGAATAGGGTTTCGTCAAATGAACGACACCCTAATGTTGATTGTCTGAGAGTTAGACTAACTGGTATAGGATGTATTTTTCACTCTTTCTAATTTTATAAATTTACAAACTAACCCCGCAGTATTGCTCGAGTAATAGTTGAAGTAAGCCAAATGATATATAATAAGTAAATGTGTCTAAATGATAGTAAATATGTCTAAATTTTATTAAGGGGACGGTGGACGAAACCCAAAGCGGAACGAAACGCAAAAAATAATTAAACGATCTCTTGTTTATTGCATTTATATAACGAAGAAAAAATATCAGAAGCTATGCATATACAAAGCTGTATGTAGTTGTATGAATATACATAAAATATCAGAAACTTGGCAGAGAAAGTTATTAATTACATTTGAAAACGAAGTAATTAAATTATTTGGAAGGTTGAGTCAGTCAAATAATTTGAATTTCTATCGAGCAACGACTTCACTAAAATTTGTAAAGATTTTTTGTTGCAATTAACACTTTTTGTAATCTTGATTAAATTACTTCTAAATTTAATCCATCTATATATATGCGAAAAACAAATTTGAAAAACATTTATTTTATTTCTAAATAAAGTACAATAAAATAAAGGGGTAATTTGGTATAAGATCGAATGACATTCTAATGAAAAAAAAATTAGATTTCATGGAGTATTTTTGAAGGTATGTAATTTCATTCTATATAAAATACAAACGAACACTTAGAGTAAAAGTTTTAATCCTTGAAAATTCACATTTATATATCTCTAAATTTGAAGGTAGGTTTTATGTTAATTTATTATAGATTTTATAATATCTTAGCATTAAAGATTTTTATTTGAAAAAAATAATATAATAAATTACTAAACTGACATATTTTGGCGCAAAAATTTCCAGAATGCTGACTTTATATTTATATTGTAAAGAACGAATCTATCCATCCCAGATTCGGATGCTACTTCAATGGTGATAACACCTAAGGATTAAATTTATAATTTACTGCAATTCTTTATCTTCTAAACATCGCATATTTTAAAGTTCTACACCATCAAAGGTGAAAATATAATTTCCCAAAAACAATTTGCTTGAGGATTTTTACCTCAATTTACTCATTTTTTATATTAAAAAAAATACTTTTTATGCGTCAATACGTGCTTTAATCCTATTTATATTATGTGCAGAAGACTATGAAAGGGAAAATTGCACTTTTCAATATTTAAACAAATATTAGACACTATGCTGCTGATATGTACGAGGTATATCCACAAAGTAAGATCCGTTTGGTTACATAAAAAACATGTATAGGGGGGGTTACAAAAAAATATTTATTGTACAAAAATCTACAACTGTGAAACTACTTTCCTACATAACTTTTGAAATTTTCTTGGCACTTGTAGCGTACCACAAGGTTTTGTACGCCTTCTTTAACGAAGGTTCCAGCCTGTGTTTTCAACCATGTGTTTCGAAATTTCTGTTTTTCAGTAGCAACTTCATGGATTAAGTGATCATGAGATTTGCGGAAATTCTATAGCAAGAGCACTAATTGTAAACTTATGGTTTTGCTTAACTTACTCTTCAATTGCGTGAACCAGTTCATCAGTAACCAAAGACGGGCGTCCACTTCGTTCTTCATCGTCACGTCCTTCATTAAAATGTCTTACCCATCTTTTAACAATTGAATCACTCGTAGCATTTTGTCCGTAAACCTCGCAGATTTGCCGATAAATTTCACGTGTTTTAACTTTTTTTTTGCATTGAGAAAACGAATCACAGATCTGATTTCACAAGCGGCGGCAGTTTTAATTAAGGCTGACATTCTAAAGAAACACTACAAATAACACTTCGGCAGCAGCGATGTGAAAATGACGTACATTTCTTCTCCTTCAGTCAGAGTAACTGCAGCGCATGCTCGGAACTGCGATCGGAGCGCTACTGCGGATAGGAATAGAAACGAAACGTAGTTTGTGGATATACCTAGTATTTTAATATTTTCTTTTAAAAATGAATAGAATTAAATGAACTGTTAAATATTAAATCAATAGAACATCAATAAAATATGGACTAATTTTTTTAACCATTGTAGAAACTAAGTTCCTTTTGGAATATTGCCTTGCGTAAAATATGCATTAATTTGTTTTCAAATACACTTATATTAAAGATACATATTTTCAAAACTAAGTCTTTTCGATGAAAGTCAGACATGTTGCAGCAATGAAGGACAAAAAATCTAAATTTACTTTAATTCATAAAAGCCCTGTTAAAATGCTTAGTTCTTGTTAAATGACACCGTTTCGGTTTTTTACTATTTTCTCCATTACTTAGAAAATAAAACAATCACTATGCTTTTACTACAGTTTTACTTATTTTCAAATTTATGACCGTTAAATACTAGAAATAAAATAAAACATGCATAAATCAAAATCTTAGCAAGTTTCATTTGAGAAAGTCAAAATCAGTGATCTTCTAACAGAAATTTCTCAGTTTATTTTTAATTACGTTTTATTCATAATCATAATCTCTTTATTTAAATTTACTATAAAATTACCAATATTTGTATAATGTATTATGTATACAGATTAATGTTTACTCAAGTTTTTACTTCTTTGGTGTAAATATAATCTGTAAAAACCTTTTTTTATTACAAAACCCTAAGTAGTTAACTTTATATTGTCTACGTGAACCTGAAATTCGTTAAATGCATGATGGGATACGTGGTCAAGTGAGTGCATCGATAAAGGCTTTGCTGCAAATCTATAACAGCTTTACTGAAAATCTATAAAGGCTTTACTGAAAGGAAAAATTTATGTTAATTAAATAATGGCATTTACATGCAAAATAACAGAATGGTATAGAATTAAGAAGAGATTCAAAACGATTTATTTTTAATTAAAATCAGACAATTTTCAGCAATATAGGATTTTTCTTTTTCTAAATTTAGTTAATTTCATGAAAACACGGATATACATATAAATAAATAAAGTTTATAAATAAATAAAGAATTTAAATTTTACTCAAGTTTTTACCTCTTTGGTATAAAATAAATCTATAAACAGTTTATTTGATAACAAATCTTTACGTATTTAACGTCATAATGTCTGCCTGAACTTCGAAATTGTTAAATGCATCACGGGATACATAGTCAAGAAAATGCATTCGGGAACTGCAGATAGTGATAATTAAGGAATTGAAAATGAAGTTAGCTTATTTATTTACTTTTTGTAACACAAAATATTTCAAAACATTTTACTTATAAATGCTTGTATCGTTTAAAAATATAATAACTTTACATGAATTAATTTTTGGAAGACGTATAAACACCCTTTTTAGATAACAATTCTATTTCTAAATATCTAGATCATTTTTATCATTTTTTTTTATTAAAATGAAATTGGAAATTATAAGCACATAAAGAACCGATTAAATCACGAATCATAGAATATGATTATTTCGGAGGAATGGGGAAACACAATATTTATGTAGCAGCATATACTGAACTAAACAATGACAAGTACACTCAAATAGTAAATTCTAGACACATTATTCAGATTACTGTTTAATAGGTATAAGTGTAGAATAGAATGCAAAACGACAACTTTTCACCGCCGAAATTCCAAGTGAAGAACTTTATATTACGTTTTCATATCGCAGCAGAAGGACACTACGCTTATCGTCTTAGACTGTTGTATAATTTTTCAATTTGATGAGTCTGCAAAGGCTTTATTGAAATGGATGTTTTATTTTAGTTAAATGTGACATTTACATATAGAAAATAATAGATTAAGATTAAAATTAAGAAGATATTGAAAACGAAATCTTTACCAATCACACATTTTGCAGCAATAAAGAATTTTTTTTTTCTAAATTTTGTTTATTCCATGAGTCCTATTAAAATTTTGAATTCTTCTAGTTTCGGTTTTTAAATAATTTTTTCATTCCAATACATAGGAAATAAAACAATTGCTATTCATTTCAATGCAGTTTTACATATTTTCAAAGTTATTAGCATTAGATAATGCAAACAAAAGATGCATAAATCAAAATCTTACCAGGTTTCAATAGAGAAAGGCAGTGCCAGTGATCTTCTAACACAAATTTCTGAGTTTAATTTTAGTTGTATTTTACTCTCAGTCTTAATTCCTTTCTATAAATTTAGTATCGTATTACCAATCATTTTATATTTTGTGAGTAACATTTGTTGAAGCTTTTACTTTTTTGATATAATAAAATCTATAATAAGCTTATATAATTCCAAAATCCTAGGTCGTTAACGTCATATTGGCTGCCTGAACTGGCAATTTGTTTAATGCATCACGGAATTCGTAATCAAAAAAGTGCATTTGGAAACTGCAGATTGTGACAAATAATTGCAATAATTTATTATTGTTATTTGTAATAGTACAAAATATTTCAAACGATAAATTATAAGTTCTTGCACGTTTTTTAAAAATATATCAACTTTATATGAATTATTTTTTCTAAGACACACCTACAACATTTTTTGAAAAACAATTCTAGTTCTAAATATCCAGATCATTTTTAAAATTATTTTTTTATTAAAATCAAATTGTAATTTATAAACACATAAAGAGGCTATTAGATAACATAACATAGAATAAATATTTTTAATGCAATGGTTGTTTGAAAGAACATAATATTTATGTCGCAAAGCATACTTAACTAAATAATGACAAATACTCTCAAGTAGACTTCTAGACGCGTTATTCGGATTATAGTTTAATTGGTAAAAAAATGGAATAGAATGTGTCGAATAGAATATGTCGTCATTTCAAAATGACGGCATATCCCTAACGAAATTCCGAATGAAGAGCTTTAAATTACATTTTCATGTCGCAGCAGAAGAACATTACACTTATCGTCTTAGATTGCTGTATATTTTTTTCAATATGTATGGTGCGTCTGGAAAGGTATTACTGAAATGAAACATTTATTTTAGTTAAATAATGACATTTAAATATTCAAAATAAAAGATTTTTATTTAAAAAAAAAGAAAAAAAAGCTGGAAAATTGCACGTCGAGCGTACCAAAAGTAGCCAAAGCGTACAAATCGTAGCTCTGTTTGTACATAACGAACTTTTAAAAATGTTCGGATCTTGGTATAATAATATACAGAATTTCGGATACAGTATAATAGCCAAAATCTGTTATGTATCCCTGTAAATAGGACTTGATTTCTATTATACAAGAAGTAACTTGTTTTAAATATCAGCAACGTACACCAATTTCATAAAATGTGAAATTGTTTAATATAATTAAAACATGCCCCAAATAATGTTTCCCTTCTATATAAATATGTATTGGAATACTTTTATGCGGACTTTTAAATTAATAACAAATATTCTTTACATCACATATTGTACAAAATTTATATTTTAATATTTACTTTACAGATGCATATGAGTTTTATTGGGTTCGAAGAGTAAGGCATCATTAAAATGCATTTGAAACTATTTTTTCCCATTCGCCCTCATGTAACAAAATAATTTTTATTAACATTGTAATTAAACTATACATCTATTTTCATAAAATTTGAAATGTCTCTATGCAAAAATTATATATTTTAAATTTCAAAATTGTGTAATTTTTTGTCTGTTGTATACACACAGAAAAACAGACGAACAAATAGGCGGACGGACGGACGAATGGACTGAACGTCGGCTTTGGGTGCTACGTTTTTACATAGCTAAGAACCAACCTAGAATATGAATAATGCAGCGTAAAAAATGACAGATGTTTCTAAATCTGTAAAAAAATCTGTAATCAAAAATAAAAATATACAATAACCTCTTCTAAGTCAGTAAAAATTCCCAAAAAAGTTCCTTTATCGTTAAACTCAAAAAACTATTCATTTTCGAAATTTAAATAGAATTTACAAAAATAAATTTTTATTAGTTGGACACATAATTTTCGAAAATATTTTTCACTAGTTTTTATAATGCAGTAATCAGTTTTCTGTAATGGAAATATAACGTTTTTCGGATGCTATCTATTCTCAAGTAAATATTTCGATATTCAGAAAACATGCTTAAAAACAACTATACAATATAGACAGCATTAAAATTAATATAAAAATTAACATTATTTTGTTACAATTGCATGTAAATTTAGCTACGCAGCTGAAATTATTTACTTAAGGTTTCTTAAAAAAAAAAAAAAAAAAAAAAAAAAAAAAAAAAAAAAAAAAAAAAAACATTTTTTCGTGTACAGAGAACTGATTAATGCATTGCTGTTAATAAACGATTCTGAAAATGTCGGGCAGGTAATAAAAATATTTTTGTGAATTCCTCGTTAAACGGCGAAATGAAAATGTTTTCTGAATTTTCTAAAGACAAAAGAGTGCATTTCGGAGTTTTAGGTAATTCGGAACCAAGGAAATAATAAGAAATAGATACTGACATATCCTTAAAATAATACAGCATCAAATGTAACCGCTTCTATAACTTCCACTAATAAATTTATGTAGACATTTCTACTTACTTAAAATCCTCATTATTAGAAAATACCAATCAAAAGTAATTACAAAAAACGCTATTTATTCTCACTGATTGAAGTTCACTTTGGCAGTAGCGGGTCCGCCATATTGTAACAATCAAGACAACATCCTGTGAGTGTATGTGTAAAGACTGAAATACCTAGTCAAACTGACACCAATTATATATATATATATATATATGTATATATACAGACCTCGGAAGCCAAAGGATACAAGTGACAAAATATAGATTTCGAGTAAATTGAGTTCAAAGTTAAACATCAGTTGTAATTGAATGAATTTAGATATGAATGTTTTGCTTATTTCTTAATAATATTTGAACTCTTTTTTTCAATAACTGTTTAGAAAAAAAATGGAGTAAAATTAATTTAAATTTATAACTAAGCAATATTTATCATCTTTCTGCACTTACACCCTTTGGCTTCCAAGTATTAATGAAAACTGCTTTGCAGCGAAGGGGTACAAGTGTCGAATGAAAACAAGAAATGAAAAAAATATGAAATAAAAAGATAAATTTAGAAAAAATTAAAAACAACGTTGATATAAATAAATGAAAGGACAAAATTTTGTTTTTAATAAAAGTTCTATAAAGGAAAAATTATGAAATAAAAAAATGAATACACGAAAAATTTTAAGATCGATATAGATACGAATGAATGGAAGAACAAACTTTTATTCTAACATAAGAGTTAAATTTTTATTGTAAGTTTTGAAATATTAAAATTTTCTAACACTGTCCAAGAAAGGTGAAAAGTGTATTTTCAGCTTGTCTGTCCGCCTGTCTGGCTATCTGGCCGTCTTTTCACGTTCTAACTCTCGTAAATATACTCGGATTGCCCTTAAATTTTTGAAGATTATTTACGCTTAACGCATGAACCCAATTTCAAATAAAGCTTCTTGTATGATCAGTTTTTTACAGGGACAGTCAAACGTTTTTCGTTTCAATACGGAACACATTCACAAAACTATGGAAAAAACTATGGACTATGGAAAAAACTCGTTTCAAATGAATTTTAAAGGTGTTACACCCTGTCAAACATATAAAAATTTATATGCATCTACGAAGTTTATTAATATATGCATTCTGATTCATATGTGGAGAAAAGAAAAGCTAATATTCATTTACAGGGCCAAACAAAAGAATTCAATTACATACTGGTAAAGTGGGAATTGTTTGCGGCACATTTTAATTATATTAAACTTTTCATGTATAACAAAATTAATATACGTTGATGAGATTTAATATAAGTTAGTTTGCGCATAATATGAAGTGCACAGCATTTACAGGATCACACAAAAGATATGAAATATTATATTCTATCCAAAATACTGTATCATTCTGTACTGTCCGTATTGAATTACCGATATCGTTGATGGATGGAGAAAATGACTTCTTAATTATAAAATATGCTTTTAAGTTTCACTAAATTTATAGATATTACATGGTATGCATAAGTGCTATACATGATATACAGGGCTACACAAAAGATCTGGTAAAGGTTACTGAATATGAGCGTAATTTACTTAAAGATTCTTTTTAAATAAGTTATGTATTTTTACGCTGAATTTCATTAAATTTACTCAGAAATGTTTGTAGAATACAGATAAAATGATATACAGGGCAACGCACAGAATAGAATACATGGATCTATCATCTACGGATGATATTCTTTTTTATGTGATTTCAGAAGTCTTAAGAGTGTTTTAATTTGAAGAAAATTTTAGCTAAATATTGGCGTATAATAAAGAATCTTGGGAAAATCCAGGGATGAACAAAAGTATGTTTCCATCTATTAGTATACTGCTAAAAGAGAAATTTCAATCTGTTACGCGTTTTTGTCTTAAATTAAATTTTTCCATTATGCAGTATATATATCAACCAACAGATCAAACACCGGGCTGTTCAAAAGTATTAAAATATATATTTGGCTATGGACAGTAACACTTTATTATCCTGAATAGCGATATTTTGTAAAGATTTCAGGAAATGTTTGAAAGTGTTTTACAACCTATACTTAATGTTTGATTTTTCTTCTTGTCAACATTTTGCATTTATTTAATGTATTATTTAATGCATTAAAAAGCAAATTCTAAACAGAAAAAAAAACAGGCGAAAAACATTTTGAAAAATTATATACAACTCCAGTTCATAAGGTTTAAAACCTCACACGGAGTACATAATCTTTAAACTGTGATTGGTATCTTTTTGTACCAATCGTCGTTTAAAAATGATCCAATCCCAGGGGCGTTTTCATAGTCATAAACTGGTCTTGTATATTTTTGGTTGCGCTTCAGCTATATAGACGTCAACGGATACAACTGCACTTATACCCCTTGGCCTCCCTGCATTTCACAATTTCGGGAAAAATGTTAAGTAACTGATCCCTAAAACTCAGTAAATAATTAAACAATCACTCATAACTCTTTCCCTACAAATAAATAGACTTATTTCCAGATAGCCTGTGCACTTAACTCAATTTTTTCAATTTTGTCACCTATACCCCTTTGCTTCTGGGCTCCTCATATATAATTCTGATTGAAATTTCCCGTCAATATTGCGTTTGAAAAAGCGAGATTTTCTATTAATTAAGTTTTCACCATCGGTAATCAAAAACTGTTGATCTAAAAATAAAATAAAACAAAAAAACACAAATAAAATAAAATAAACAGCCGTAATTTTGACAACTTTCTCAATTTATTCATTTGCAACTGCTAGACAATACACTATATGTCTTTTCTTAGTTATTACTAGCTGCATTCTCGTAACAGGTCCTTATACATTTGCGTCCGCGATTATATTACATTGTCGTAGATTAAGAAACTGCTGTTATTTTTTTACAGTGTAGTAATAATAAAAATAAGAATAAAAAGTAACAGTATGCAACTTATCAAGTAAACTGTACAATTATCAAAAAAATTATACTGAATAATCTAAACAAACATTCTTTTAACATTTATAAATTTCTGTCCAGATATTGAATGTAAAATTTACAGCTATATTTTTTTTTAAAGTTCAGGATTTGAAATTTACCCCCCCCCCCGACCCCCTTGAACACAGTTCCGTTTGAGCTACTTAACCCACTCCCGGCGATTCAGATTTTAAACTCAAAATGAAAGCGTAAATCTATTTGAAAGCATTTAATGAGATTTAAAAAAATAACGCTTAAAAGTAGTTGTAAGTTACTCCAAAGTCTAAGACGTCCTCTATCGGCATTTTTTTAAATATCGGTATTTTTCAATCGGCATTTTTCAAGAAAATATTGATTTAACCCATTCGGGTTTGGTGTACTATTAATAGTACATATCTTTTAATTTAGTATAATTTTGTTTTAAAAAATACTTTTGCTACTATTTACATGTAGGAATATTAGTATAAGTCTATGAATTTACTATATGGCTTCATTTATGTTTAGGCACTTAGTAATAATAATAATTATAATTATTTGCTTAATTCTCTTCGTGTCGTTTGCGGTTCTTTTATTCTAAACATACATTTCATTTATTAAATTCAAATTAAAAGTTACTTTTCTGAAAGAATAATGTGTAATACAGCGCAAGAAGTATTACAAATTTACAATATAAGTTGCAATACAACATTTTCTAAACATCTCTGAAAAATTTTCCTTAGCCTATTTTCATATGAATATTGAATAAATAACACGCAAAACAACGATATTCGTTATCTCTTAGACAATGAAATATCCGTTAAATTAATCTAGATGCGTAGCTGGTGTTAATGTTATTAAAGTAAAAGTAATTCTTTCTAAAAACTGAAAAAATTCGGACCCAAAAGGATTAAAGACTAGTTTTAGCGAAAATCGCAAATGAATCGACCAATTTTTCTGCTTTTTTAAAAAATAATTATTTGAAATTTTGGACCATAATCTTGAATGACGCCTATCTGCTTCGGAAGACGTTTGAATCCTTAGTTTCCTATTTAATATTGTTAGGTAGATTTCGTATGAAATACTACCTATTGCATTCTCTCCCATGTTGGAATTTCTGAAAAATTTTTGCGGATCTACACGAACCATGACTCCTAGACCCTAAAACAACCATCAGTAAAAAAGTTTATATATATATATACATTTATATATATCGGTGTATATCACTTTCTTCTAGACACGATAACTTTCATAATTATGCTCAGATCTTCTTCAAACTTTTACATAAAATCAAGGAGCTTAAAATCTCGGTCGAGTTCGTTAATGGGCAAAATCGGACCAAGGGGGTGGAAGTTAGGAGGGGTTTTGTGAAAACAGAAAAAACGCGATAACTTCTAAATTAAAATAGATATAGAATCAGTTTAAAGTTTATATTACTTCTAAAGAATGGGCCAAAAGTTTATGCATGACAGATTTTTGATAAAGTTAAAAGTGGGCTCAAGGGGCGAAAAAAACATGGTTTTTGGGAGAAAAAAATTCATAACTTCGTCAATTCTCAAGATATCAAATCCAACTAAACTGTATATAAATTTACTCAATATTATCTAAAACTTTTGTATTTACAAGTTTTTGATAGGACCAATTTTTATCGATGAAAAAAATTAAAAACGAAAAAAAAAGGGGGGAGAAAAAAGAAAAAACCCATAACTTACTCAATTCTTAAGGAATCAAATCTAATTAAATTTATTTTACATCTTCACAATAATATCTACAACTTTTATATTGACAAGTTTTTCATAGAACAAATCTTATAACAAATATAAATTAAACAAAAATAGGATTTGGAGAAAAAAACCTCAAATCCAAACAGCTTATATTCTGACTCATTTTAAAATTCATTTTTGATTTTAAACGCATCTAAATGACAGATCCTCTTATTAAGGAACTATATAATGCGACGTATTGGCCAATTTTTTGATAAAGGCAAAATATATTTTTAAAAAGGCTGTCAAAAAAGGTATTTTGAACAGATTTCACGAAATTATCGTCATTAAAATATTGATTAAGTATAACAAATTGCGTTTTTTCTGAGTCATTTTTAAATTCATTTTTGTTCTCAAACCCATCTACTTTACACGTACTATTATTTAGGAACTATATAACTTGACGTATTGGCCAGTTTTTTGATAAAGGCAGAATATATTTTTAAAAAGGCTGCCAAAAAGGGTATTTTGAACAGAATTTCACGAAGTTATAGTGATTGAAATTTGAGGAAATTTAAGAAATTGCGTTTTTACCGAGTCATTTTTAAATCTATTTTTTGGTCCTCAAACGCATCCAATTTACAGGTTCTCTTATTTAGGAACTATATAATGTTACGGAATGGCCAGTTTTTTGATAAAGGCAGAATATATTTTAAAAAAGGCTGCCAAAATGGGCACTTCGCACAAAATTTCCCAAAGCGATCATGATTAATGAACTGTGGGTATTCAAATAACAAATTGGTTATTTTATGACTCATTTTTAAATCCTATTTTGCTCTGAAACGCATTCAATTGACAGTTTTTTGTTACTTAGAAACTATATAATATGCGTATTCGTCGATTTTTTGATAAAGGGTGAATATATATTTTTTAAAAGCTGTCAAATTAAGCACTTCGCAAAAAAAATTCCCAAAGCGATCATGATAAAAGAATTGAGGCTGTATTCAAATAACAAATTTTTTATTTTATGACTCATTTTTAAATTCAATTTTGCACTCAAACGCATTCAATTAACAGTTATTTGTTATTTAGCAACTGTGTAACGTGCCGTATTGGTCAGATTTTTGATAAAGGCTAAATATATATATTAAAAAAATCTGTCAAAGTGGGCACTTCGCATAAAATTTCTCAAAGCGATCTTGATTAAAGAATTGTGGATGTATTAAAATAATAAATTGGTTATTTTATGACTTATGACTCATTTTTAAATTCAATTTTGCTGTCAAATGAATTTAATTAACAGTTTTTTGTTATTTAGGAACTATATAATGAGCATATTGGTCAATTTTTTAAATAAAGTAAGAATATAATTCAAAATATGTTGTCAAAATGGACATTTGAGTAGAATTTCGTTTAAGACGATTTTGATAAAACCAGTTCTTACAGAAAAATGAAATTATTTTTTTTTTATAAGCGGCTGAATAAAGTAGTTAAACTGGGTTTATCTCTAATCTTTTTTTTTTTTTTTTTTTTTTTTTTTTTTTTTTGAGATGAAAACTTTTCGAAATCTACCTCCGCCTATAGGCCATGCCGAAAGGGATTTTTTTTTGTCTTGATATGTACCATCACTCCTTAAAGATTTGCCCAAGAGTTTAGATACACCTTCTAAACACTAATATAAAAAAATCTAAAGTCATCAATTTTTAATAAATAGTAAGTGAATATGCGAAGCAAGATCTTTTCAAAAATGTTTTCTTCAAAATTATTTTATTATTTCCAAAAAAAAAAAAATATGAACTATAACTATGTGATATGAGAGAAAAGAATATTTTTTACTTATTTCTGGATTTAATATAAAAAATATACATTTTTACCACTTTACAGATTCATTTTGATAACTTTTACCAAAATGACATTTGTGTAAAGATACGTTTATTCAAATGAAACAAAATTCATGATTTCAGAGTATATTTCAGTAGTATTTTGTTTCATTAAAACTCCAAAATATCTGCTACGATTTCTTGATTTCCCACAAAATTACAGAAAGTCACAAATCTAATGTAAAATTTGTTAGTAACATTAATCTCTTTCAGAAAATCATTTACAATAAATAAACTTAATATCTTTCAGAAAATCATTTACAATAAATCAACTTAATATACTTCAGGAAAATAATCACCATAAATCACATTGATACATTGATTATTTGTTATGATGACTGTCAATCTTTTACTAAAGTACTCTTACATCATTTACTCGTCATAAATCTATTTGATGAACTGATTTGTAATTAAGTGTCAAAAGAAGCAATAGTTTTATCATATATTCATCAGAAACAAAGAACTAGTTTTATAAATTTATTCATTTTAAACAAAAATAATAAGAACTTAATGATAATGTTTATAATAACTTTTATTTCTTTTATTTTTATGTAATCATTTTTCTTTGCTATTATTTTCACTTCTCTCTCTGTGTTTAAGCAGTAAGGAGCTAAAAATGTATGCTCCAGTTTGTAATTTTTTAATTTTTATCTTTAAGATTTATATATAAATTAATTAATTTAAAAACTTGCTCAGATGATTACCCAGTGAACACACATACACATTAATAAAATTTAACAAGCTTTTCCAGGATTATCAATCTCAATGGATTTTCCAAATGGATATTTAAAAAAGTAAATCTGAAAAGATGTGGACGATCGTGGACAAAGAAGGTAAGCTACATCTTACCTATTATTATTTAACTTTGATGCAATTTGATTAAATATACACATTCTCTAAAATTTACACAACAAAATTTACCTGAAAATTCCCGTGATAAATCTGCAATTTCGTCAAGCAACAGAGCTGTTAAAGAATCTGGATACATTTTACTTTTCAGATGTAAAATTTCTGCCATTTGCCTGTTTGTATTTTGACAATGTTTCTTTCAGTGAATCTTTAAGACATTCTTCATTCAGACTATCAGAATATATATGCATAAAGTACATATATAAATACCTCAAAATTTAAACAAATAAATAAAAAATCAGATAGCTGTTTTGTAAAATCACGCAATTCTTTTAAATTAATAGATGATTTCTACTTTACCTATTCAGTTCTGAAACTAAAACAATCGTTAAATTGTTAATTATTTGTTTTTCCCAAACAAAATGACATCGTACTTGACAGGAAAAAAAAATCTAAAATTTTTCTTTTAGGCACTCAGTAATTTAGGTTCAAACATATGGCTCTAAAACTGCAAACACTCTCGAAACATCACTTTAAGAACCATGAACCTACCCTTATGCACTTACAAATTTAAGAGCTTTAAAACGGTAAATAACCTACAAATACTCAAATTTTTAATTAAAAATAATTATCTATTTTAACAGATAATCAGCTTCTATGGGGCCATTTATTCATTTGCTTGCAGCACAGAAGAGATTCAACTACTAAGAAGTGATATAAAAATCTAAAAAAAAATCTGACATTTAGATTTTTATAAGAAGCGTACAAAAGACCCTAAACGGTGATTTATTTCAAGAAAGAAACAGGTGATGGTTCATGGTACAAACATAAAATCTTAATAACAAAATAGTGCACATAACAATTTTCCAGATTTATACATTGCTTCTCCGAAAAAATTCAGAATGATAATCATATGGATAGGAGGACTGAAGATTCATTCTATCGCAGAGTCAAAATATGACAGATATCTTTAGATCGTCTACTCACTTTAATTATATGTGGAACTGTTGACTTTTTGAAAGAGTGAATCCTCATTATTAAATTTAAAAGAGTTGAATAATTACCCTTTCAGAGGAGTGACTACTCACTTTTGCTAAAGGAGTGCGTTATATCACCCCTCGTGGGAGTGAATTGCTCTTTGATATACGTGATTGGTGTTTTATTATTCAGTAAATTCGATTTTTAACATTTTCCAACAAAGTTTAAAAGTATTTACGATTTCGGTTTGTCTGTCTGGCAGTCCGCACTCTAATTATAGTAAATATACTGGGATTACTCTGAAAATTTGGGACATTAAGGATATTTAGCCCAGCACGTACCCTATTTCAAATGAAATTTTTAGCATTATTAGTTTATTTACATGTACAGTCAAAAGTGTTACATTACGGCCTATAGAAAAAAAAATCCTTTAAAATGAATTTTAAAGATGTTACACATGTTAGCCATTGTTTCTGGGGGAATACAATTTTGCTTCTTGCAACGTGGATTTCTCTTAAAAGCCTGTATACATAAAATAAATACTAAACATTTTAATTTTTTTTAAGTATATGATGCCAGGTTTTTACTAGAGTCAGAGGACTGAGATATTTCACTTTCGACAATGGAGTGAAATATCTCACTCCTCTGTAGGGAGTGATGGATTCCACTTTTTAATGAATCGATTTTTATAAAATTCACTGCAAAAAAAAAAAAAAAAAAAAAAAAAAAGATTGAAAATGCCTGCCACTCTTTCTTAGAGTGAAGTTTTAAATCCTGTCAGTTTTAGAGTGAAAATTAAAAAAAAATGGAATCACCGCCAAAAAAGCTTTAAAAAAAAAAAAAAAAAAAAAAAAAAAAAAAAAAAAAATCTTGAAAAATGTGCAAATTTTTGAATAGTTATTCTATTCTAAATATTATTCAATATTGCATAAAAAAAAAAAGCCTTTATTATTAAGATCAAAATAAATTAAGTAAATATATACAGGACAGTTGCACCGTACAATTTAACTAATAAGAATGTATTTATTAAAATACAATACATTGCTCAGTGGTGCACAAAACAGGAATTTTAATATACATTTGTACAGTTAAAATAAAATAAAATAATTAAAATAAAACAATATAAACAGAATACTGTTCTTTCTCGCTTCTACTCGGCGAACAAAGGTTACCGTATTAACTTTGATGAGGCCAAAATCATAGTTCCGTGCAATAACCCATTTCAAGGTAAAATAAGAGAATCTATCGAAATAATTGCACGAGAAAATAAACTATGTAATGATAATTTATCCTGCAATATACCCAAAATATGGCATAACATCATAAAATCTTAAAATATTATTTCGTTGCAATATTTTAATTTTTACTCACGTGTAAGTGGCAACATTTTTAAAATTTTAATTCATTTAAATTTTAATTTATTAGAAATATTATCTCTCGATCAAGATACAAACTTAGTCCTTCCGTTATCATATTTTCTTGAAGATGCCGGCAGAAGACGGCGCAAAACGTTGATAGTTTTATTTTATTTTAATTGTACAAATATATATTAAAATTCCTGTTTTGTGCACCACTCAGCAATGTGTTGTATTTTAATAAATACATTCTTATTAGATAAATTAAGTATTTTTACCAATGCAATAATTATGGAAATTTATTTTGTTCTGAAATTTTTGACGATACTTTATAATTACTAATTATTTTAATCGTGGCTTTATTGAAAGTGGAAATTCCTAACTTATTCAAATTCAAAGAGTAAACACCTGTAAATTTAAAAGTTACTAATTGCAACTAGTATGAAATTAATGCTAAGTAGATTGTTAATTAGTTTTGCGAACTTTTCAGTAATGTACCGTTGTTGTAAATTAGACGTATCATAGCTTGAAACAACTGCATAACTATGTAACAGTCAATTTCCAGCTGTAGTATTTAATTCGTAAATTAATCTTTAATAATTATATTAGATGATGTCATCTAATCTGGTCGAGAACATATTTCATTATATTACTAAGAAGTATTCAAACTGAAAAGACATTTTCTTTTTGAAACGAGTATAATTAATTAAAGTAAAATTTAAAGTAATGAAAATGTATTAATTATTTTATTTATGGGACTGTCACTTCCAGTAATACATCTTTTTTCTGTATATTCTCACATTATATGTAAAATAGTTACATTAATCTAGCAACTTTTATGCCAGTTGTTATTTGCATTGTAGAATTAAACCAAATTTACATAACATTTTTAACTTATAACAGAATTAAACAAGTAAGCAATAATTCATAGAAAAGATACTTAACATCGCAAAATTATAGGGATTTCCGAGGCTGTTGTAATATTAATCATCATACAAATAGATATTAGTAAATGTAATTTCAAATTAATATTTTGTATCATAAATTTTAATAAAATAATTATCATAATTATTTATCATTATTTCTAGCTTTAAAGCTTTCTCTAAAGAACCAAATATAATTTAAAAAAATACATTTTTTTATTATAGAAGAAATTAGAGAAAACTTTAAAAAAGAGAACCATCCCAATCATAATCAATTCCTTATTTCATTGCAAGTTCCTAACTTATAAAATTTGAAAAATACGAATTTTAATGTAGAATACTTCCTTCGCGAATTTTGTATTATAATATTAAACTGCAACAAAATATTTCATTAATCTTGCGATAAATGATCTACTTTAAAATAACTTAATTAATTCTATTCGTGTGCGATTGATATGAGAATAAAAATGTTTAAAAATATATTAACAACGTCACAATGTAACAAGATGGAAATAATAAGCATGCGTATCACTAATGATATACTTTTGGAATGAACATTTTGATAATTTTTACAATTACTAGAATGGTTATTTATATATGTCACGAAACATTGATATTGTCATGTACACTGTAAAAAAAAATTCTGCAAGGTTACTAAGAATTTTCTAGGAAACTGGGATGCCTAGAACTTTTCATGTAACCGCAACAGAAGAAAATCATGTACAATTACAAAAGTTTCTTTAGTTACTGCTACTAAATATTGTTTAGTAAACATACTAACGATTTTTTAGTGAGTTTCCTAAAGAATCGTCAGTGAATTTACTAAATATTATTTAGTAAACATACTAACGATTGTTTAGCGAGTTTCCTAAAGAATCGTCTGTAAACTTACTAAATATTATTTATTAAACTTACTAATGATTATTCAGGAAGTTTAGTAAGGAATTTTTTGTAAGTTTACCAGTGATTATATTGTATAAGCAGTAACGATTTGTTAGGGAGTTTTCTAAAGATTTTTTTGTAAACTTACTACTGATTATTTAGTAAATTTACTAATGATTTGTATGGGAGATTCTCATGTTAGTTTTTGTAAATGTACTAAACATTATTTAGTAAGCTTACTAGCGATATTTTAGAGGGATCACTATATATATATATTGATAAATTTACTGAGTATTATTTAGAAAACGTACTTACGAATTTTTAGGGAGTTTTCTAATAATTTTTAGTATTCTTAGAAAATTTTTGTAGTATATTTATTGAGAATTTTGTTGTACATTTGCAAGGGACTTTAAGGCACATTTACTATGGGTGTTTTATGCTTGCATCTTAAACCTTTTATGTACTTTATAAAAAAAAGTAGCTTTAATAAGGTGCCGTTCGAAGCATTACCAAAATTGTTTTAGTATTGTGTTTAAGCCACGTTTTGTATTCTTGCCAGAAAGCTCTTTGCAATATTACAAGTGTTAATACGGTAAATTTGTTAATGCTTTTTTAAGTATTGTATTTAAAATAGTTTATTTGCACTTATCAAAATGTATTTTTAACTGCACATTTTTTTGCAGTTTTATTATTAATGTTTTTACAGCAGTATTCCGAAAAGATTTTACGTAATTGTTTTTTTACACTAATAGTTAAATTAATTGGAGTTATTATAGTATTTTTTCAATATGAAGTTAAATTTTTACAGTTTTAAATATCCAGAGTGGGGTTTTCCACATGTATCAAAATATTTCAATGTAAAATAAGCAATATGGCCTAACATGTGTTTCAGTATTATAACAGCAATTGACATAAATGTTACGCATGAGAAAACTCACTGAAGTTTCATTGTAGATATTTAAATAGGTGCAAAATCATTTTTTTATTAAATGAACATTATAACAATAGCACTAAATGAGGAGATAACTTGAAGCAGGTCTTACGGTCTTTAATTAAACTAAAAAAAGCAAATATGTAGATACAATAATGCAAATGAAGTATCAAAACAGATTTAAAATATGCCTAAAAGAAATATTATGATTTTAGATGAAGCACAGTGCTTAATTTATACATATAAAGCACTGAGCCTCACCTAATCCAATACATGATTGGAAAATCTTTATATCATGCAAAGACATTGTCCGTTCATTTTATCCGAATATGCTTCTAAATTAGAATGCTAGAAGTGAAAATATAGTAGTCTTGTATTTAAGGTGTTTTATTCAGTTCTATGGTCATATGAATTTCATTAACAAGTGTCTTCTGTTACATATTTTTGAAACACTACACAATAACTAATTCAATGGTTCAAAACAGATAAGAGATCTGCAAAGAATTTGATGTCTTTATCTGAATGTCATATTTAAGAATTTTTTTAAACCTTATTCTTATTTCAAGTGATATGCCGTACAATTCTTACTAATTACTAGAATCTTTTATGCTTCAATTTTTTATTGTCTTTTTTCTCGACTTATTCCTCAAAAATTTATTTCACCACCTACCTTTAATACATTATGCATTTTTTAATACTTTATATGCTTGAGAATTTTTTTAAATTAAAATATTAAAGAGGAAAAAATTAATTATTTATAGGACACAAATTTAAAACTCTAAACTAGCTTAAAGATCCGGAAGAATGGGTCGAACATGTATGAATTTTGTAGAGTTCTTCTGTGGTTAATATTACTCTGGAATTAGAATCTTTAACTCAAATAGTTACATATAGGAGAGATAATATACGCATCTTAACATATGTGCACAAAAATACATCTTTGACTTATCAACTGTAATTGTGGGCAGGTTTCGCACTTTTTAATGTTTATCAGTATGTTATAATCAGAGTTTACTAAGCAATCTTTCTGAAAGTAGAAAACTAGAATGGAAACAAAAAGAAATACATATTGATTTGGAAAATATTATGAGCTGTCGTCTTTGATATAAATGTAATATGGATATCTGTACTACCAATAAATGCAATATGATTAAATAACAAAATACAATGAAATATGAATAAATTTTATTAAATGACTATTTAATTCATTACAATAAAAATATATTTTTAATGTGGCTCACATTTTGTAAATATTACACAATTAGTACAAATGCCTATGAATTGCATACTTTTTAAAGATTATTTTTGGAGATAATATCAGAAAATGAATTTAAAGATGTCTTGCAATAAAATAATCGGAAAAATTCAGTGCTGCAGAATGAGGTTCGCAAGATTTTTCTCAATCATAATAGCGCTTCTTTTCCCTCTACTTTCGTCGTCAAAGAGATTTGCATTGTTTTTTAAATTGAACTTCAGTTTCTTCCTGCATCTAAAATGATAAGTTAGATGTTAACATAAAAAAGAAAGAAAAATTTAGTAAAATTTACAGTGAATATAATATTATAGAAAAGCCAATATTCATCTTCGTATTGAATAATTGAATATTACATTTATTTAAAAATTAACTAGATGAAGAAAAACCATGCTTTCTAAATTCAAACTGATGATCGGCTTTTAAAAAAAGTTAAAGTCGCATACGCAGTCATAGGATTTTCTCATCTGAGTTTTTTCCATTTACTGACATAGCATCAATAAATCGTAAATTGCTCTCATTCGTCATTACTAATTTTATCCAAAATGAGCTCATGAAACCATATTGAAAAGGTTTTTTTTTATAAAGGCTTGGTATTCTTGTAACTTATGAAATAAAAATACAAAAATCTACTGAAAGGTGGAATTGTAACACATAAAAAATATTGATTATGCTTTATAAATGCTAAATATATATCAATAAATCTGCTCAACTGTTTTTAAAATGATGTCCTGAAGGCATCCATAATGTTGACGTTGTGGATTCAAAAATCTTCAGCATTGTATGCTGCCATTGTCCTTTGACGGCATGTCTTTTAAGTAAATAATGCTGAAACACAATCCGCCTTCTTACCCAATAAATAATGCCAATAGGCATGGATTGTAATACAAAAGCTTAACCTTCGAATATATGCAAACTGCCATCATTTGACAGGCCCATTTATTAGGATGTTTGGGTATTTACAATTTTTTTTATTATAGAGAAAATCGGGGTGAGGTGCGACACTTTTTATAAAACTTAGAGAATCAACTTTGTTTAACTTTAAAACAAAAATTTCAATTTATAGAGTGCAAGATGAAACACCTTTTAATGTTCTTGAACAATATAGGAACAAAACATGCAAAAGGTATTTTATAATTAAGAAAATTGTAAGTTTCAAAATCTGCCCCATAACTCACCACTAACGGAGATATATCGAATTGCAATAAAATAAAGCTATAAGGCACTACTAATCAAGTGTCGGATAAATATATAATCTAATAAAGATTGTAGATTGCTATAATGTATGTGGCACAGTATAGAATTCCAGGATCTTCATAACGTAAATGGAAATTTGGGATTGTTAATCATAGATAACATTAAAAAATATCAATTCAAATTATTTACATTTTGAAGTAAATGAATATATTATCAATGTTATAATTAATATATTACCCTCTAAATATGTTTGCATGTTAGGAATTTACATTCATCTCATTAAAAAAAACGAAAGACACATCCCATTCCCCCCTTTACTGGCATGTCCCATTCCTCCCCACTTTCTTTTTTTGTGTTAAACTTATTATATAAACAAAAGTGCTGCTTTTAGACTTGTTTAAATAACTAATAATATACAGTATAATGCTCCATAAGTAATGAAACTATTACACCGATGAATAACAAATCATTAATATACAGAAAGCATAAAAAGTAAATTTACTTTTGATTCTTGAAATAATTTTTTATTACAATTGTAAGCTTATAATGACCAACAATATTTTTTTAACTAAAGATTTGGCTACCATTGCTTCATCTAGCGTACGATTGATGAAATGTTTAGAATGATACATAAAGAGAAAAACCTACTGTCCCATTCCTCCCACTATCTCACACCACTCTCCCCTATATATTAACATTTTGTCAAAATTACGTAAAACCATATGAAATACCACTTATATTTACATGTATAAAAATTATCAATTGAATTTTAATTCTCAAATACACTGGCGAAGGCAGATCACTTCACGCCACAAGGAAACTATGTTTATTTACTATATATACTTTTCTTCATCATAAATTTAACTAAATTTCCGTATTTGAACATCTTCTTAGAGCACCTCAATAGACCATACTTGCATTATCTACGAAAATTTCGAAAAATTCCGACAATTAGAAATATTTTTTTACAAAATAAAATGTGTGAAAATTTTTACAAAATTTGTTAAAACCTGAGAGTTGTATCGCTGTAATAATCTTACCAGCCCTTTTCCACTAAATATCAATATTTTTTTCACCCAGGCTTCGTATATCTTATGTTTTTAACACCAAAAAAATTCAGAGTTTGGTTGATAATGTCAAGTTTTTTAAGAATGTAAAATAGCGGAAGTACCTTGTACCACAACTCCAAATCCCACAATTTTCTTCTATCTCATACATAGTACGATTTCAAAATTCGTCGAAGTACCAATATTAAAAGACAATCTATGCCCATCATGAGAATTCTAATGATATGAAATTCCCGTTCTCAAGATATGAATATAGGTAAAATCACGTAAGAAATGCACCCTAAAAGCGCTAGTTGTTTAGTGATCTACACCAAAACCTGCAACGGTGACACTGCAATAGCTGGTGTCAACATATAACTGAATCTGAATTTCGATGAAAATACGTGCATTAGTTCATACGATTAGAATTTGCGGAAATTATGCAGATCCCCCCCCCCTCTATTGTGCAAATTGTGAAAAATTCAGCACATCAGTGCCATATATTGAGCGATTTACGCCAAAATATAAAAAAAAACACCAAATGATATTAGGGACAAACTAAATCTGAAGTTTGATGAAAATCCGTCCATTATGCATTCAGGTAGAGTTGTTGCAGAAATCTAAAAAAAAGTAGAACAGCAACAAAATCTATTGAACGGTTTACGCAAAAAAAAAAAAAAAAAAAAAAAAAAAAGAAAAAAAGGAATCAATTTATATCAAGGACTATATGAATATATATTTTTTTATTGAAAGCTGAACATTAGTTCTTCAGACAGAGTACCCTAGGTCGCATACATACAGCCATTTAGTAAAAACAAGTTTTTTGGTATATCTGACTCCTAAAACGTGTAAATCCGTTGAAAACTAGAATTTACATTAAAAACTAATCATCACCAATTTATATCAGAGACAGAATGTGCATAATTTCTATATTAAACATATATATTTTAAATATTATATCCTGTGACAGAGTACCCACGAAATGTGTGTTACATGCAAATAGAGTCACAGGCTCACATTTCGTAAAAACGGGAAATCTGGCCCCTAAAACATCTAAATGTGACGAAACTTTTTACGAATCCTATACTTCGTAATAACAGAAGAAATAAAATATTCAAAAATTATCTTTGAAAAAATTGTTAAAATTCTCTCTATATCTGTGTATGTCACTGTACAATTCATATTACGTATATTTTAAATAAATTCGTACACTTGGTTTTATGCAATATAACTATAATTATAGTTGCATAGCCCCTTACCGATTGTCTATGGTTTTAAAAACAATTTTGAAACATGAAATATTTTTTTATTAATCTGTATCGCGTAGAGCTCGCTTTCGAAAGGGGCTGTGCAAATATAATTTTATCAACTTTTTGTTAATTTTGGATCCCCTCCCACCTTCCGATTCATACGTTATAATACTTCAACTCCCCCCCCCCCCCATTAATGATATCGGTATCAAAGTGTAGAAAATTTGGATTCCTATAGCTTATTTTGTTCGAAAAGACATACAAAACTTGTTTCATTTATTTTCCGCATACTTTTATGATCAAATGATGAGAAGTTGATAAAATATCATTTTTCATATGAAAAAACTTTATATCACATAACAATTAAAAGCAATACCATTTAAATAAATTTCATGATACCTTTTTGTTACATGATGCATTCAACAGTAATAAAGATTTATTATACTTGCACCGAACGGAGATGGGTGGGGAGCATATAGAAATTCATATCAAAAAACGAAGACAACATTCTTTCTCTTTATTTATTAGTAAGCACAAGCTTAATTTCAAATACACTTTATACTGTTTCTCGAACTGTGATTAAATATGCATACACATATGAAGAAAAATAAGAATTTTAAACGTTAGAGTATACTATATTTTAGAGTTAAATAATTTTATAATAATTTAGCGATTTTAATAACTTTGTATAAAAAAAATATGTAACAGGCTATAAAAATAACGTACTACTTTGTACTAAAGACCACGTTACAAATAAAAAGAGAAACAATTGATGATCAGAAATGATATTAATATCAAAAGACAAACCTCCTCCCTCCTGAAATGATAACATTATATTTGAACAACCCCAAAGATTAATTTGTTCTTAAAACAACATAAAGATTTCATCCTTTTTTACTGCTAATTTTACATAAAAATAAAAACTTCCTCTATGAGTAATTAAAATAATATAAATAAAACAAATTTAACAGACATGCAACTGAACTACTCACTTAAAGCTCTGAAATTATCGGAATATAAAAGAAATTATGGGAGAAACATAATTTTCAGAAACGATTTTATAATTAACGAAACTGCAACTAAGAGAAAAAAAAAGAGTGAAAATAATTGGAATTGTCCCATTCCTTCCTTTGCTGGTATGACCCATTCCTCCCTGTACTTTATGTTAAACTTCTTGTATAGACATAAATGCTACTATTAGATATAGTTTAAATTATGGATGATTAGCAGTATAATGTTCTATAAATAGAAAAACAATTACTTATTTACATAAACAAGTCATTAACACTTCATCGGGCGCGCAGTATCTGAGAGAAATTCGTCGTTTTCGAAAAGAAAAGGGAGTTTCACGACCTTGACCTTTACAGTATCTGTTCTTCCGGTCATTTCCGTCCCTGGAATGCAGTGGTTTCAAATTTTTGTCGATAGGAATTTTCGGTTTCGCGCTTTGTTAAGGATTTGTATCCATTAGATACATGCGCCCGATAGCGTTTGTAGTTACTTTCCCACTGATACTAGGTTAGAATACGTAAATACCTCAGTCTCTCCTGTTTAACTTTCGGCTTCGAAATGATAAATACTAAACGGTTTTTGGATTTGAATAACCCTAAAGGCATAGAAATTGCCCATAAAATTTTATTTAGCGATGACAATGAAGATTCTGAACAGTTTGAAGAAAGTGACGATGAGTAATATTTTAAAACTCACTTTTAAACAATATATGATGCTGAAATACAGAATGTATCTGTCAGATACAACGCGGCCGATAGTGCAACTTTTGAGGCGCGCCCGACGGAGTGTTAATAGCAGAAAGCATAAAAATATATAGCAAATTTACTTTTTATTCTTAAATTATTCTTTTTCTTTTTATAATTGCAAGCATATGTAAATCAGCTATTTTATTCAACTGAAGATTGGGAATGCTTTTGCTTAATGGAATACGTAACTGATGAAATGTTTAATAATGGAATATAAAAAGAAAAATGTACTGTCCCATACCATCCCACTCTCCCTTATTAAGTAACAAAATCTTGGGTTAAGGGATTTAGGGAAGATTTAAGGTGTTTAACTGCTATCAAAATAAAGTAATAAATACAGCAGGAAGAAAAATAGACTTTTAAAGATTTTTAATTCAACGAGTAAGAATAGAGACAAAGATAACCATATTTTCTTTTATTATTGAAGGAAGGGAAGGGGATATTTCAAACGATTGATAATATAGCTTATTGAACACTTACAATTAGCGAAAAAAATGAAAATTAATTAGGGTAAAAGACTAAATTTTGTATGCTTGTAAGGCGAGAGGGGGGGGGGTGATTTTTATTTGGATTTTTTGGATATGACCTATTATTCATTTTTATAATAAAGGAACGGATCAGAAATTTTTTTAAAGAATGACTTAAGGTTTTAAATTTTATATGTTGAGGGGGCAAAAAAATTAGCGATTTATTTTTCTTTTTAGAAAGGGGGAGTATTAGATGACTTATTTACATTAATGAAAATTTTTAAAGTACTAATAGCCCAGTGATTATATGGTAGAATTCAATATTAAGGGAAAGAAGGAAATAGGTTTAATCTCTTCAGTTTAGATCTACAATGAATGTAGTAAGTTTTATTCTCATACTAGCGGAGCGTTAGAAATACATTAGATTTACAGTTTAATGCCACAATAATAT
Source organism: Maratus speculifer (assembly GCA_964019185.1). Taxonomy (NCBI): domain Eukaryota; kingdom Metazoa; phylum Arthropoda; class Arachnida; order Araneae; family Salticidae; genus Maratus; species Maratus speculifer. Next base: position 56,071,364 of record OZ025294.1, read on the forward strand.
CTCAAAAGAACTAACTATCAAAAACACTATTAATATAAGTGTTGTAAAGCTTAAAATTCCGAGTAAAATGAGCACTTACATTTAATATTTTTGCTGAACATTAATGGCACAATTCTATTTCAAAAATTAACCGCAGTGGTCAAGAGGTTTATCTTAAAATAATTAGGGAAAAACTTGAAATTGTTTTGATCTCTTCAGTTTAGGTCTAGAATTAATGTGCTGACTTTTTACCCACATACTAGATGAACGTTAGAAAATATGTACATATAGTGAAAATATACTTTATTAAAAATTATTTTAACTATATTCTAAAACAACTAAGTCTATAGAAACCATTGTGAATACAAATTTCTTAAAGTTTGAAATTCGCGATTAATTTTTTTTTTGGGGGGGGGGGCTCAATTCTATTTTAAAATTTTATCTTAATCGCTAATCCAAAGCTCTAAATTAGGAGAAATCAAGTTATCCATCCGCTATGTCTCCATTTGTTACATACGTGTACATTTTTTAAATTTTTGAGGCCTTCACGATGTTTTTGTAACTATGTAAGGATTTTATTTTGCATATTTTGAGAATTATAATTTAGTAGCTATTGAGAAAATGGTGCATGAATGATAGATGTTTTACATTTCATTTCTCAACTCACACCCCGAGATTTAAATCATTGGTTTAAATGAAAGATTTTTTACTTAAAGACTAATTTTTTTTTCAATATTCCTAAGGTTTTAAACTTTTATGAATTTAAATGAAGATTCTTGTATACTAGTCGAAAACCATTTAATTAGAGCGATCTTTGTCCTTAACACAAAATATAAAGTTTAAAATCGCGCTATTCGTTGACTTTGAACTTCTATAGGGAAAAGTCTTATGCACACTCATTTGTCGCTCTACCGCCCCCCCCCCCTCTCCCATCCTTGCACTTTATTTTCAATTTCCTTAATTCTAATAGACACGCACTGTTGTTCACTCTATATACATTATATTAAGAGCTACACTCATTTCATATTGGAAATAATAAACAATATTTGCCATCATTTACGAGTCATTTTTGATATATTCTAAAAATTATAAAAGGATGTTCTTTTTAAATTAATTTGTTTGTAGCTCATCTAGCAAAAGAAAGAAACACAGTAGATTCATTTCTATTCTATATCGATGGAAATTAAAACAATTTCTAGATTTCTCGTAATTAAATCAGACTTCGTCCTTTCTTTCATACACAATTTCTGGTCTATAACCCGCAAGCAAGAGGTTAAGCCACAATTCTCAATATATCTATCCTAAATAATGCATCAGTATTTAAAAATTACATTTACATAACAATCACGTATAAACTGATAACCTCGTTTGTTCGCGCTGAAAGCTTTTGTTTAGTGATTTAGGCAATATTTGAATCTAATAGTTGAATCAAATTGTTGAATTGTGAAAATTCAACAAAAATGTTAAATATCGGTTGTTATTTTATTCAGAATTTTAAATTCTAAAACATTTGCATTAACAATGTTTTTGATAAGTTTATTTTTCGTTAGATTTTTTATGGTAATCAATAAAATCGTGTTTTTCAATTATTAAATTTGTACCCATTTTTTTAAGCGCACATAGTAAGAGGGGAATTCATTCAAGACCCAAACTAAATGAATTTAAATAATTTCCAACTTTCAATTAACTAATTCCGATTTCGGCTTTTTTCCCCTCCTCCACCACTGGGCTATAAAGAATTTTAAAGACTTTCTGTGTGTTCTTAAAGTTTCGCAAGGAGTGTGGATGAACGGGGAAATGATATTTTTGGAAAGGGGGGGGGGAAGAAATGCCTTAATTGATAATTTATTATGACAATAAAATAACGCATAGAACACATATTGTATTTTATGTTATTTTAATTTAAGCTGTTTTAATAAGTTTTAAATATTGAGTACTGTTACTGTGTGAAGAAAGTTCGGGAACAAAATTTTAAGGGTGAAATTCATATGAAGTTTTAATGAAATTAATGCGATTTAACGAATGTTTAATGAAATTTATTCGCTAAAATACAAATAGAATAATATTTTTTTTTTTAAAGTAAGTTTTAAACACTTTAAATTTTGATACTGCGGAAAAGGGGGCAAAAAAGAGAAATTAAATTCATAAAAAGAGCAGGTAAATTTGATTTATTGTATAAAACATTAGAAATTTTTTAATTGTAATAAACACAGATTTAACGAATAATTAGGAAGATTAGCTTGCTAATAACTAAAAATCAAACATTATATAATAAAATTTAAATCATATAGACTAAAAATTTACTTACTAATTAGAAATATTTTTATCGATACCAGATTCAAGATGGATGCATTACTCGACTCTGTGGCTGCGTGAATAGTCCTTACGTCACCATTGAAGCCCTTTCTGATTGGCTGACAGGTGAAGCTAAGATATTTCAGGTATTTGTACAATGCGAGTGGTAAAAATAATACCAGGCTACATATAAAATTTTAGTAAGCTTCCAGATTTCTGTAGCTTAACAAAAACTAGTTTCGTAGGTTTCCAGATTTTTTTTTACAGTGTAGTATTAATTTTAGATGAGTGAACTTATCAGCAAATAATATTTCTCTGAGAATGAAGTAACCAAATTAAGACGTAACACTAGTCGCTGAATAACATCAGGGTGATAATGTTAAGTATATGGGGGTGTTCTTTTTAAATATCTCGGTCAAATTTTAATATTTTTACATGATTTTTTTCATAGGATAGTTGAGGAATTTCTACAACCGAACTAGTTTTTTCTTTTTGGATGTTGGTATCAGAATTTTACTTTCTTCTATCTTAAATAGAAGAAAGTAATGTAATGGAAACTTTTTTACGTTCCGTTTTGCGACTGATTTACACGTTTTAGGGGTCAGAGATTCCAAAAAAACATTTTTTAGAAAATGTCTGTCTGTTTGTGTGTCTGTCCGTGTGTCTGTATGTGTGTCTGTGTGTATGTCGCCATTGTACAATCAAAAAGTGTATGAAGTTACGCATAGAATTGAACCAAATTTTTGTGTATGTGTATGACTATGGCTAGTTAGCCCTCCCTGAATTTGAAAAAAATCCGCGGGAAGGGGGCGCTGCAATCGCGATTTTTGTGCCATTTTCAATATTGTACTGACCAAAAGTATATGAATTTATACATCGAATTGAACCAAATTTTTTGTGTAAGTGTATGGCTATGGCTAGTTGGTCCTCCCTGAATTTGAAAAAATTCGCCCAAAGGGGGCGCTTCAATAGCCAATTTTATGCCATTTTCAATATTGCATCACCTAATAGAACCGGAACTAAAAATTTTTTATATAATTATTTTTTGGTAAAACAAATAGGTCCTCCTTGAATTAAAAAAATCTGCTTATCATTCTATTGTTCATCGGCTCGTGTAGAGACGGAAATTCATTTTTACTCCGATTAATTGATTGAAGCAGAAATTTAAGATGAAAACCAAAGTTCGTATGTATTGAATTAAAATTATTAAAACATTAAAATGAGTAACTATTTTTTAAAAAATATTAAAACGTACGTATGAGATAGAAGAAAGTTTTGGGATGAGCACATCCAACTAGTTTTAAATACTTTAACTTTAGAACCGATTTGAAGTGGTTGTGAAAATGAAAACATCCTAATATTTAAAAAATAGAACTAAAACCGAAAAAGTAAAAACTAGCCCGGTTGTGGAATGTCCTCAGCTATCCTATGGAAAAAATCCTGTAAAAATATTAAAATTTGAACGACAATTTAGAATTTGAAAAGAACGCTTCCGTAGAGTTAATATTATCATCCGAGTCTTTTTCAGTGGCTATTGTGGGGCGTTAAGGTAGCCTACGTGTACTAGTTGATTATTTAAGGCACAAAATCAGAAATCCAATAAAGAGTTTTGAGAAAAAGGATGATTTGTAGTAAAAGTCATTATTTTAGTGAAAAAATGACAGAGATAGGGAGTTCTTCTGGGAACACAGCCAGCTTTAAAGAACTGAACGTATGACCACAGAGCACTTTACGTAAACTTATGCCACCACACGTCTAACAGAAAACCAGAATTTATACTAAACAGCTAAGTACGGCATTCCGCTAAAGTTCTGCTACAGATTTTGAGAGAGAAAAAAGTTCCATTATGGCTCATAATAAAGCTATTTAGTAATTAGTGCGTAGAGATACAAAAATGTTTCAATGCGCAAGTTATTAGCCTATGGAAAATGACAATTTGGCGGAATGAAAAAGAAACAAAAAAGCGCAAAATGAAACACGCAAAATGAAAGTTCTGCAATATCGCGAGATAGAAAAAATATTTTCTGAAACCAAATGATTTTAGTGTACAGATATATATACATATATATGTATGCTGGCTTGCGTTAAATTTTGAATAAATAAATGTACAAGAATAAAAGCGTATGGAAAATGTAAAATACTACACTAAAAAGAAATAAATTTATATATATATATATATATATATATATATATATAGTGCACTATTTAAAAATAAAATTAAAAGTAATACACGGAAATGTAAAAGAATTAGAAAAGACAAACACTAGTATGTAAAAACTAGTATATATTAATTAAATATAAGGTAATTTGCAGATAAACATTTGTACAAATATTTCGTTCACAAACTAATCTGAATTTTCTGATAAAATTAAAGAAAAAAGAGATCTAAATGGATTGTGTAGCATATCATATTTTTATAGTTCATTATTTTTTTTTAAAAACCCTCATTTCAATTTGTTGGGTTTTTCCCTCTTGCCAGTTACTGTAGAATTTCTTTAACCTAGAAAGTTTTAGAAACAATTATTTCTTAGAAAACTAAATTTGTAATTAACTTAATGATAGCTTTAGGTATCAACATAAATTAATCCGTTTTTCTTTTTCAAAGATCATTATCATTTCCCCTTGAAAATTTAACTTATAATCAGCTGTGTCATAAAAAGTCGTTTAAGAAAAAGCTGTTTTGAGAAATATGGAATATGGTGTTGTTTTAAATGCTTACTTTTATCGTGTTGAAAATTATGCGAAATATCTTACGTAATTCAGTTCATTGAGAATAGTTATATAATAATAATAATTGTTTTTTAAATAAAAACGAAAATTACTTTTTTCCTAAAAATTCATTAAAAAATGAAAAAAAGATATTTTTATTTTTGTAACACTTTTTCATACATTGTGAAAAGTATTTGTGGATTCGTTTTGCCTGTCTGTTTGTCTTTCTACGCTAGCGCGAACAGTTTTATGCTCTATTTCGAAGTAATTTACTCGGATTTTTAAACTATTATCTATTTTAACTATGTTTACAGTGGCATGTTCGATATCGAATATAAAGTGGGTAGCATTAACTGTTCATTTAACAGTGGCACTCAAAATAATTTCTTTACATTATACTCAATTAGGAAAAATCGTTTGCAAAACCGTCCAAGACAACACTAATGCTGATGATCCCACAGCTTTCCGTAACGTTAATCTGAATTTTGCATGATGTTGTGTAAAACAGCACCGACAAATTGGCTATGAAACAAAATTAAATAATAGAACTTTATAAAAATGAGCATAATATAAAAAAAGCAGGACATGTTTACAACTACAAAATTTAACATCATGTCATCAGCCGATGAAAAACACATATGCGTAAGGTAACACGGTCAAAAAACTGTTTTAGAGACATTCTTCTCTTACGGAAAGAAATTTGCAAAGCAATACATGGTCTCTTACGGACACAATACGTGGACAGTAAAAATTTTTTAATGTAATTGAACTCCATCCCTTCCTGGGCATAAATAAAATTATTAACTAGTATGTATGGCATTTGTTGACTGCAAAACAATTATTGGAAAATACCATTTTGACTCCAAGGGGATTTGAATACTTTCTAAATTAATATCATTTTTTATTGGAAAAAAAGAAACTACAACTCAAACTAATAGCTAAAATACAAGATCTAAAATTATATGAATGCAAGAAAAAAAGGGACCATTTATTAGAATCATTAATTATTTGTTGTTCCGAAACTACCTCATTTGTATGTTTTTATTTGTATTTTTCATTTGTTTGTATTATTTTTCTATTTAGGTACTTACACCGACAAGAGAACCCTAATGCTGATTGTCCAACAGCCTTCCGTAGCGTCCATCCTCAATTTTACTTGATGTTGTATAAAACCGAATAAAATACTGTCCATGAAATAAAATGACTTATAAAAAATTGTAAAAATCACCATAATATATATTTAAAAAAACAAGCCACGTTTAGAGCTGCAAAATTTAACTCCTTGCCAATGTAAACACGCTTCCGTAAGGAGTCAAGATCAAAAAACTATTTTTTAGACCTTCTTTCCTTATACAAATTTATACGGGCAGTATACGACCCCTTACGGGTACAATACGAACAGTATAATTTTGTATGTGTAATCGAACTTTAAATTCTTTAGCACAATATTAAATATAGTTATTAACTATTATGTATTGTATCTGCTGACGGAAAAACTTTTATGAAAATATTCCATTGTGACCCTAAGAGGAAATGTATTTGAATACTTTCTATTTTAATATCATTGTGTTTTATTTGTGAAAAAAAAAAATGTTGTAACTCAAACCAATAACTGAGACACAAGATCCTGAAATTAGATGCATACTATAAAAACAACCATTTATTATAATAATTAATTACTGGTTATTTCGAAACTATTTCATCATTTTGTATATTTAGGTACTTACGTTGACAATCCGTTTGATACCTTATAGAATTTATAATGATCTTCTACAGTTTATGAGAAAGCATATTGCATTCATTATCAAGTGAGGTATAACATTGTATTTCGAAGCTCATTAATGACCCAATTGGGACATTGTTACGTTTTGCGCTTAATTGAAAGACGTGAATGTAATTCACAAAGCGCATTCTGAAAGGCAATTTAATTTTGAAGTATATTTATTTAAAATAATGTATCATTCAACATCGTCGATATTGTTTGTTGTTATTTTTCATCATTAACATTTATTTTTACATACATTGAAAACTCATTATGGGTTTTCAATATAGAATGAACATGTGGTGTGAGATTTAAAAAATATCAAAAATTAAATCAATATAAAATTGATATAGATAAGATTTAAAGATTATAAATTCAGACTGAAAATTAAATTTAATTAATTAATTTTTTGTAATTATTTTATGTTCTACTAACTACTATTCATAAATTCACATGTGGAAATAGGAAACTTTTTTATGAATTTTTATAGTATTTCGAATATTATTTAGATACTTTTTCATGAAAGATTTTTGTACATAACATATTCTTTTACTTAGCTTAGTAATATAATATAGCTGGGAAATTTTAATGCATCCTCCAAAATGTATTTGAATAGAACTTTTACTGTTTAAGATATTTTTTCAGGGAAAAATTTATAATAGAACATACTGTTTAAAGCTGTTTAACCCTTTGACGGGCAGTGGTTCATTTTTGGACTACCTAATTTTTATTCTTTAATGTCTCACTGACACCAAAATAATGTAGTAAAAAATTCTTTTTATTAAGTACGGGAATAAAAGCTTTGCTTATTTTGAAATAAATATTACTGTAAATTCTGGTGTCATTTACTCATTTCTGTAATACCTTGCCCCTGAAAAGGTTATTTATAGGATTGTACGACACATTTCAACAGACGTAAGAACACGAAAATGTGCATTTTAAAATGATTTCAAGAAAGTTTTTTCTTTTATATTTTAAAAATAATTTGATTTCTTTTTAAAATTCCTTTTTAAAAATGTGCATTTTCAAAAGAATGGAATTTATTGGAACTTGAATTTTTGTTACCTAATATATATTTTTAAATTATTATTAATATTTAAATGAAAGAAATCCGGACGACATATTCAATAGAGGAATAACCGTTCGCATTTTTCCCGAAATTTTTTGTAAATAAATCCAAAGAAATCCTGACAGTTTTTTTGACGATAAATATCTCTATACATAACTAACGTAGGTCTTGGAGTATGTCTTTTATAACAATCAATATTTCTTTGCAAAAATTTTTTTAAGTTTCTCTTGCAAATGTCACAGAAACCCACTTCGTCATAAGTTTTTTCGCTACTTTTAGGTTTGCCGATCACTATTGTTATACATACATATTTATGTTTATATATGTATACATATACATATATGCGTATATATATGCATACATGTGTATGTAAATATCATAAGTATACATATATGAATATATACATATATATGTCTGTATATATAACACTAATTGTACCATTTTGTCTGGCAATTTTTATAGTAACTCTGCCGCGAAATTCATTTTAAAAAAGTAATGTTGAAAAAAAAAAATGGATACCGCGCCACTAGTAATAAAGTTAGACATATATAACTAAATTTGAATGTTATTGAATTATGTTTCTTAGAAATGCAACGACGTGTCTTAAAATCACAAAAAGAAATAAGTAGGTTTGAACGTGTTCATTAAGGACACAAACAGACAAAATTGGTACTATAAACACTTTTGCAAATGTTATGGAGTTTAGTGCATAGTTAAATTTATAAAAGATTATGTCAATTCAAAGCTATTAAAAAAAGTTGATTCCATACTTGAGTCTACTGACGAGTGGTTTATATTAAAGTGCGCAGTCTGAATCATAAACTTTAAAAACAGGTTAAATCGATTCAATGTTTTTTAAGAGAATTATTCAATATTAGGATTTAGCCATATGTGGGATATGTCTGTTAGCATGTGTTGTTTTGGCATATTAAAAAATTCTACGCCGATTCTATGTTTTGAATTCATGCTATTTCGAAGCTAGTACACTCACAATCTTTAAAAAGGGTTTTTTTTTTTTTTTTTTTTTTGAAAATTTTTTCGGCTTCCAGTTTTTAACAGATTTACATGTTTTAGGAGTAAGGACTTCAAAAAACATGTTTTTACAAAATGCATGCCTGTCTATATGTCTGTGTGTACGTCCGAGTGTGTGTCGTATGTCACCCTTGCATCATCGAAAAAGTGTATGAAGGTATGCATACAGTTGAACCAAATTTTTTGTGTATATTTCTGTCTGTTGCAAGCAGATACTTCTTCAATTTTGAAATATTCTGACGAAAGGAGGGGGCGGGGCGATGTAATAGCGATTTTTGTGGCAGTTTCAGTACTGTATCATCGAAACGTGTATGAAACTATAGACAGAATTGAACGAAATTTTTTGTGAAAATGCTTGGTTTAAGAAAACAACACGAGAGTTAACTAGTCGTTGGAGACTACCGTAATACTTACCTCTCATGTATATGCATACAATAAAATAACAAATAAAACATATGTAAACTTTTTGTAAAATGCACCGTTATTCCAAAATACAATTTAAAATTACATTTACATATTTTTAATGCATATTAATGCTCTTTTACGGAATATCGGGTACTACATGATTATCCCATCGATCAATTCAACAAATTACAGAAATCGCCAAACTATTCGTAAATTAAACAAATTAGCTAATTTTTATTTTAAATTACAAAAGAACAATAAATTAACAAAATATTAATAAAAATATGTATTATACTATATAAAAATAAGTTATGATATACAAACACGTGTAGCGTATTCAATATTAAATGCATATGATATTTACGAAAAGCCATTATTGACATTTGATCTTATATTTTGGCGATAGTGTTTTCGTGAATATAATAATCAAGTAATAAAAATAAATTATAATTCCAAAAACTATGAACATCACAATTAAATAGTACATTATTGACTCACATGAAGTGTGTCATCACCAATTAAAATATATATTTAAATGGAAATATGAATGAAATACAAATTTATGAAAAATCGAAATATGCAGCAAATATGATTGTAAATATCTCGAAAACTAATTAACCGACATATTTCATTCTTTATGCAAAATTCATATATCTTATTGTCTTTTATAATGTCTTTTATATATCAGCCTCTATTTGAAAAATTTTATGTATCTTTTATCGGAACGAATATTTCGATAGTCCGAAAAAATAGTTCCGGATAATCGAGTTTACTCATATTCAATAAGTTTCTTCCCGTTATTACATAATAATAAGACACCAATTTTTAAGTCTCTATCTCATTTTGTTCTAGAGATAGAACGTTTACTGACAGACAGGACGGCATTTTTTTTTATTGCGTTTTTCGGAATATTCCGTGTCTGAAACATTTATATCCATCATTTTTTTTCAATTTTCAAAACAATTGCAAGGTTTTTCCTACACTATATATGATGGGTAAATATAAATTGTAAATATTTAATATTTAAATGAAAAAAAAAAAACATGTATAATATTATTATTGCCGTAATCATTGTATTAGTGAAGTTAATTTTTTACTATTATTTATTTGAATAAAATACTAAATAAATTACGATAAAGTATATGTTAGAAATATGCGACTTATATAAGCCATTACAATATAAATCTGTAATTTTCTGTACAGGGGTGAAAGCTGCACCATAATGGACCAGTTGTCACAATTAATTATTATAACATTCTTTGCCATATCTATTAACAAAAGTTAAGCAGTTTTATGAAACAAAAAATACTATTAAATTTTTGGTTGTTTTTCCGCACATGATGGCATAATATTATCATTCTCACAAGATAAATCTTTGAGGGATAAATGTATATAAGACATTTATCTGATTTGCTCGTACGTCATACGGGCAACGTGTTTTACTAATCACGATTTGCCCACACCACTTATGGGCATACATATTCCATTCATAATTTACTATTCTAACCACGAAATTTTATTGTACATTTTGCATTATTTAATCCGAATATTTTTTCATTCAATTAGGTAAAAGTTTTTTGCTTTGGAAAAACGGTCATAAAATATTAAAAATTCTGTAAAAAACATGAAAAAATAGCCAGTATTTGAAAGTTTTTTCCCAAACATATTGTTAAATTATATGATTAAATACTTGAAATAAAGTATGCATTTTTTGTATATTGAATTGTTCTTTCATACGTACATAAAAAAGACTAGAACACTCATGTACATGAATTTAACATTAATAAAATGCAGCCATTAACGGAAACGATTATAGAATGAAAAAAAAGAGAGAGAGATAGAGAAAAAATTGAAAATGTATCTGAAAATGCCAGGACACATTTTAAATTACAATATGAAATCAAGTAATTGTCGTACTTGAGTGCTGTTTGGTCGAAAATCTTCTCAGGACGAAAAGTTTTCTTTGGGAAAATAAAAAGAAAGTAGTTGATTATTTCGACATCTCATATGATGACACTTGTCTGTATCTTTGTTTTAAACCATGTTTCATTATTATTATTATTATTAATTTGGATATTGTGTCACAGAAATAACGACTACAGGTGAAGGAAATCATGATTTCTCTATCACAAAATAAGAAATTAATCTGAATATAAGGGAAACCGCATGTTTTACGGCAATCATTCAAACAAGTAACTTAATATGTGATCAAAATTTTGAACTAAATATTTTCATTGGTTTGGCCAAACAATTTAAATTTAGAAATGTATTAACTTGTCATTTATTTAATCTTTCGATGTGATTTTTTTTAATGTTTGGTGAAAAATTTAATAAAAAGTAATGAATAATAATTATTTTCTAACAAGAAATGTATTTTCACGTGAATATTAAAAAGAGAAGAAAAATAAAATTTTGAATTCATGAACATGCGTTAAAAATAATACTGAAAAGCAATTAATACAGCGAAACTAATAATATTTTGTTTCTAAAAAAATAAGGTAATTTCTTGTGGATGTTTAAAAGAGAAAATATAAAAGTTATGCCAAAATGATTTTTATGAAAATTAGGTCACATTTGTAACGATATATTTAAAGTGCCTTATTTAAAACAATCGCGTTCATAAAAAGTACAAGAAGACAAATACTCTGTTTACTTAATTAATTTTATATTAGCATATTTCTAAACGTTTAACTGAGCTTATTTCATGAAACATTTAAACAGCTTAAAATTTCATATTGAAAAGGAAATTAACAAAACAACCGGTTAAAGGGAGGTTGGCATGATTATAAAACATATTCCATTTAATTGAAAATGCTGTATAATATTCCTCTCTTTAAGGCTTCAACTTCACATTAATCAAAAAATTTATAAAACAAAATTTCTTTTTTTTTAACGAACATTTTTTTAAATTAATTTGTAATACAGTTTACATCTTTAGCCATTTATAGAAATTACTCGAATTTACTTTTAACATATTTAAAATATTTAAAGAAGTAAAAACTGAAAAGAAAGTACTTACTAATTCTAGTATAATGAGAAAAAATATGTTCTCTTTTCTTTTTTTTTAAGTTGTTGAAATAAACGTTATCTCTCTTAGGGGAGCACTTTCAAAATATTTATCTTCGCATCAATAAAAATGACAGTAGATCATCGTTAAAGAAAATTTATGATACGCTTTCTAGATATTTATTCTGTGCTTATGCTTTTTTGAGAATTTTTTAAAACGTAATTTATTAACCATAAATGTGGACATGAAATGATTATTTTCTTTTAAAAATACTTTAGTCTGTTTGTAAACATTTACATTTCATTAAATATTAATAATGCTTACTCAGAAATGCATTATGTGATATGTCTTGATTTGCAAATGTTTCTACACAGTATCTTTTTCTATGTGGATAACAAAAATACATAACTCACCATAAAATTTTCATACAGGCCAACCTTTTCCGTTGACGGAATTTCTTTTTTCTTTTACTTTTGACATACAAATTACGTTGTGACATACAAATGATGACTATCTACGATTGAAATAATCATTTTTCGGTCACAAAATAACAAATTAATCTGAAAATAAGGGAAACCGCGTGCTTCAAAGCAAGCATTCAAACAAGTGATTTCATCTGTAGTCAAAATTTTGAACTAATTATTTTCACTGGTTTCATGAAACTATTTATACTTAAAACTATATTTATTGGTCATTTTTTTAATTTTTCAAGGCAATTTTGTAAAATTTGTCGACAACCAAGCGCAATGAATGGTAATTACTTTCTAAGAACAAAAGTACTTTCACAAATATATTAAAACGACAAAGAAAATAAAATTTTAAATGTATTGATATACGTTAACACTAGAACGGCGGAGCGGGTCAATTTGATCCAAATCGATGTTCCATTTCTCTCCGCACGAAAAAAAATTATTCAAAAAGATTTCCCTTTCTGACTTTTAATATTTTAAGGTAACCAAAAACTTTCCGTATTTAATAGGGAATAACATAAATAATATTTCAGTTATATCCACTTATATCTAGAACCGTGAAGCGGGTCAATTTGAACCGTAATATATTTTTACGCTTCTATGTCAAGATAGAGATGCATTTTTTCTGAACTAATTACAAACTATATCTGCATCACTCCTCATTCCTCTAATAGGAACATTCAGAAGCGGAGATAATGAAAAATTACAATAAAGATCTTATATTCTTGATGGGAAGAATGAATGATTGAAATAAAAAAAAAATAGAACAAATATTTAAAATTAGTATTTAAGCTGTTTTTATTATGCATCTATTGAAAATATAGTTAAGATTTCCAATGGCTCAATATTACTGTCAAAGAAGCTTTGGAATGTTAGCAACTATTACCTGAAAATGATTGAGAATGCAAATGAATTAAAGATGAATATCTGCCTGTAAATGAAGAAAATTAAATTTTAATGATAAAAACGAAAGTGAAGACAGTTCTTCCGCCCTCACTCTATACTCTTAACATTGTTGAACTTTTTCATTGAAAAATAGGTGAAAATGTATCAGTATTGACCGATAGTTTGTGATATTTGTCGCGTAAAAAATCGGATATAAAAAAGAAAAAATAAGAATTTGAATAAAAAGTAACAAAATTTAGCTCATGAAAATCTAAAAACAAATAAGCAATAGCTTGTGCATTCACACCTGGAAATAAAGAAGATTACAAGAAAAATGCAACACTAACTACATAAAAGGGCAAAGCATAAACATATATGAACACGTATTGTATCAAATATCTTTGAATAGGTTTCCTCAGTATATGTCTAACAATACCAGATAAATTCAGTATCGTATCACCCTCTAGTTGTTTGTAGATTTTGGTAAAAAACGAGCCTTAAAAAGCCCAAGACAAAAGAACAAGAAGTAAAAAGCCCAAGTCTCTGTAAAAATGTCAAATCGGAAATGCACGAAGCTATTCTTCTAACACATTCAGACAATAGTATAACTGTTTACGAAGGAGAAAAGAGTAAAAACGTTTTATTGCTTAGCATTCTACATCTAACTGTTAAAATTTTAGATAATTCTAAAAATATAAAGAAAAGATTCTTTACAACAACGCAACTAAATTCAGTGCGGTTGTGTGATTACCCAGGTGAGAGGAAATTTGCTTATGACAAGCCTCAATCATATACGAGTCTAGTGAATGCAATATATAATATATTATATTTTGCTGATAGCAATGCTTGGGTTTTATGCAAAACCTAAAAATCTATAAATATACGTCAATTTATTCAAGACATAGTTGAAGACGTACAGCCCCTCACCCCCCCCCCCCCCCCCCCGCCCACCAAAAAATGTAATTTAGGCCAAAAGAAACACTAAAAACGATGGAAAACAAAAACAAAGCATAAAAGAGTTTATCACAAATAAAAAAATGAAAATAAAACTAAAGATATTTGTTCAAAATATAATGCACCCACACGTTTCTGGTAACTCTGCAAAACTTTTCACTGTGTTTTTCAAGCAATTCATGCAATAATTTGGATTCGATAAATCAATAAAATTAGTGAGTAACTTGTATATTTTATATTTTAAAAATTATTATTCGATTTTAAATCTAAATGTATTTGAATGGGATAATCTATTTTTAGTGTTTAACAAGCCCAAGTTAACTTAAGTTTAAAATATGTGTTGGGTATTTGTTCAATATTTCTTCATACTTAATGAAATGTAATTTTGAATGATAGCATTTTCTGAAGTTTAGGGAATTTCTGCTGACTTTATGTGTATAATATAATATATTTACTAAGAAATATTGATTATTATAAGAAAATATTATCTTTTAATTAAGAAAATTAAGTATTTGGGCATATTTATAAATTGTTTTCCACCTCGGGTAAATTGACTCGCTCCGCGGTTCTAGGTATACCGAAAGTCCCGTGGTTCTAGTGTTAAAATCAGTAAATTGGAATAAGATTTGAAATGTTGGAAAAAATTAATAAAGCGCGAGTAATAATATTTGTTTACTAATTATCAAAATAATTTCCCGTGGATGTTAAAAAGAGGAAATAAAATATTATGTAAGAAATAATTTTTTATGAAAATTACGTCACATTTAAAACGTTACATTTAAAATGATTATTTAAATCAAACTTTTAATATCGTTGTTAAAAAATACAAGAAGTTAAGGAGTCAGATTAATTAGTTTTATATTAGCATGTTTTCTAAAGTTTAAGAGATTTTATTTAATAAAACACAAAAACCGCTAAAGATTATATAGGTATTTCGACATAATTTTAAAACAGAATCCATTTAATATAAAATGCTTTATATTTTTCTTTCTGTAAGACTCCAATTTCACATTATTCAATAAACTTATAAAAAATATTTTCGTTTTTTGCTATAAAAACAAAATTAGTTGTAATGCATTTAATTTGTAATACAGCACTCGTCTTTAACCGTTTATTGCAGTTTCTCTAACTTACTTCTTAGATATTTAAAATGTTTAAAGTAGTAAAAACTAAAAAAAAGGAATTGTTGATTTTAGTATAATTAGAAAGAAGATGTTTTCCTTCCTATATATATTCTTTTCTATAGTACTCCATATTATCCGTTGAATTTAGAAAACCACTTTTCGTTTTTTATTATAAAAACAAAAATATCATTAAATTTAATTTTAATGTATTTCGCATCTTTAACCATTCATAGCAATTACTGGAACTTAATTTTTACATATTTAAAATATTTAAAGTACTAAAAATTGAAAAAAAATTTACTTGCTAATTTTAGTATAACAAGAAAAAAAAATGTTTTCCTTCCTTAAAAAAAAAAAAAAAAAAAAAAAAAAAAAAAAAAAAAAAGAAGTTATTGAAATAAACGTTATATCTTTTGGGGGAGCAGTTTTAAACTATTTATCTTCACATCAATAAAAGTGACAGTAGATTATCGTTAAAGAAAATTTATGATAGGCTTTCTAGATATTCATTCTGTACTTCTTTATACTCTTCTTTGAGAATTTCCACAGCGTAATTTATGAATCATAAATAAGGCCATTAAATGATTATTATCTATTAAAAATACTTTAGTCTCTTTTCTAAATATTTACATTTCGTTAAATACTAATAATGGGTACTCAGAAATGCATTATGTGATATGTCTAGATTCATAAATGTTACTACACAGTATCTTTTTTCTATTGTTGGTAACAAAATATATATCCTACCATGAAATTTCCATGATTAATATTTACTTAACTTAAGCTGACTGTTTCCGTTGATGAAAGTTTTCTAAGTGATTTATTTATTATTGCGTATTTAAAAAGCAAAAAAGAAGCCATAATAAACTCGCTTCTGAGCCCGTCTGTCTGTCCTTCTGTTACATCCATTTTAATCCTAAGCACGGAAAGTTCAAATTGGCAGAAATAATAAAGGCTACAGGCGGAATATTCAGCATAGAGGATTAACCATCCATAGAAAAACAAGGAAGATAATTAAGTTAATTAAAAAAAATATCTATATTTTCTTTGCATATCATGTGAATATTTTCGCAACGCCGAATTCGAAAACACATTTTTTTTCTGTATTATATTTTCAAGAAATTGCATTGGAGAAATGTACCTCTCCCATATTTCCGAATCTGCTTAAAGGAAAAGATAGGAATATTAGAAGTTAATGAAATGTATGCAAAAATAATGGATATTACTCTACGAACACAGATTTGAGAAAATTGCATTTTTTCGTTGTGAACAAAATATCGATTTGCTGGCATCCACCAAAGCTGTTCAGAGGCTCTGGAGGTACCTATCGTAGTAGAAATATAAAAGGATTTTTGATAATATTCTGAAAAAAAATGTAATAATTGGAGATTTTAACTATGAAAGACACGAATGGTTTGGGCATCCTTAAACAACTGGGTGACGTACTATAAATGCAATAGCCTTTTAAAGCCCTAGATATACCTTTAATATACATTTGTGTAATCCAACGCCCAGTTCCTCCTTAATATATTTATTGTCTTCTGTGGTTGAATCTTCTTCTATATATCTTCTGTGCTTGAGAGTAAAATCCATTTCAATAAAATTATGTAAAAAAAAATAGTTGGTATGCGGGTAAATGCCTTAAGCACATCTGTAGTAGAACTTGCAGTTTTCGATAATAATAATAATATTTTCGAACAACCACGTATTCTCAAAACACAAAAATAATGTATAATAACAATGACGTACGATTAAGGTATTCTGCTAACGCTCTGAATAAAATATGTGCATTTATGGGATCGTATTGTATGATTGATCGTAATACTACTCAAAATACTTTTGTAAAATATTTACACATTTATTTTCTCATTTAGAAGAAAAATTTCTAAGTACTCCAACTTTACAAAAACTGCAAGGAAAATATAACGGCGACTTAATTATGAGCAAGTTTCATACTTGCAAATAAATTTATAAAGTTTATTTTGTAATACTTAGAAATTCACATAAAAACGCTAATCATAACATAATTATCATTACTTCATAAAGCATAATACATTTTTTTGCGATTAAAACTATGACTTTTTATGTTAAGAAAATAAATTGTCTCAAGAACAGATAAATGTTTCTAAATTATTTAACCTATATTATCCTATTAGTTTTCGCTCTTTTTTTCGCATCATCATTTAGGTAAAATTAGTATCGGTTACCATTACATCATTTAAATACATATTTCTTAATAGAATATTAATTTTACCTTTAACAATTTGTATGAACATTAAAATACTTAAAAATAACATCATTCGTAAAGTTATCATACGAATTAAATACATTATTTTCATTTATGGTTTAAATCTTTATTTAATAGCATGCTTTAAAAACCTCTTTCAGAGATTAAGGAAGTATTAACTTTAATATTTTTATTACACTGTGATTTTTTAATTATAATCGGCACCATCCATAAAGAAAAAAAAAGCATGCCAACAAATATTTTCTATAACCCCAAAAGTGTATTATGCAATAAATAAAATTTAATGTCGAAACCAACCATATCCAAAACTGTCCTGGTCTTCCGTATATGAGGCAATAAATAATTGATTTATGACATCTGATAAAAATGATTAGACACTTTATACATACTTTCCCACTTACGAGATAGTTTTCAAAAGAAATCGCCTTTTTAAATGTCATATCTATTGCTTTCGTATGATATATATTTCCATTAAAGATACATTAGTTATAAATGATTTTAATTATGCAAGAAATAAACATGCAACAATACATAGATAAACAACAATATTATTGTTGCAATGTCTGGTATTTTCCTTTTTTTTCTTGTTCTTACAATAAAAATGTATGGTAGGAATATCTTAGTCTTCTTTCAACTCAAAGATAACAAGTAGGAAACTGCATATCGAACGCATTAAAATAGGTGAGTTTGTATTATAACTCTTTTTATAAATATTCAATTTTTGATGCAATAGCTGTTAAATTCTTATGCAAAAATGCATGAGTACAAAATATTATATGATTTTATAACTTAAGGGGACAAGGGACCTTGAAATCCTTAAAAATATTTTTTTTATATTTTTTGTAAATTTTACCTAAATATTATTCAAGGGTACATTATATGCATTGTACATTATATGCATTATACATGTATTACATTACACATGCATTATACATTATACATGTATACATTGCATGTATACATTGCATTATACATGTATTATATATGTATTATAACATGCATTTATCACAAAAAAAAATGCAAAAAAAATATTTTTGACAAAAAAATGGCATTTTACTTCGAAATCTTCGAAATGCCCCCTGCGCATTCCATATCAATGAAAATCCCCAATATTTTTTATGAAAGTTTGTTTTATATATATAAACAAAATTGTGCATCGAATTTTGAATATTTGAATTTAAAGGTAAAAAAAAAAATTTAAATTTTGAAATTTTTTCGAAAATTTTTTCAAAATTTTCATTTTTTTTTCTACATCTTAAAATTCAAATATGTAAAAATCGATGCTCTATTTTGTTTATATATATAAAACATACTTTCCAAAAAAATATTGGGGATTTTCATAGATATGGAAAGCGCAGGGGGCATTTTGAAGATTTCGAAGACGCTACGTAAAATTCCATTTTTTTCTCAAAAATAATATTTTTAAAAAACATTTTTGTGATAAATGCATGCCATAATGCATATAATGCACCCTTGAATAATATTTAAGATGAAATTTACAAAAAATAAAAAAAAAATTGAAAAAATCTGAAAATTTTGAAAAAAATTTCGAAAAAATTTCAAAATTTCAAAATTTCAAATTTTTTTAACCTTTAAATTCAAATATTCAAAATTCGATGCACAATTTTGTTTATATATATAAAACAAACTTTCATAAAAAATATTGGGGATTTTCATTGATATGGAATGCGCAGGGGGCATTTCGAAGATTTCGAAGACGCTGCGTAAAATGCCATTTTTTGTCAAAAATAATTTTTTTTTTTTTTTTTTGCTTTTTTTTTTTTTTTTTGTGTTAAATGCATGTTTTAATGCATATAATGTACCCTTGAATAATATTTAGGTGAAATTTACAAAAAAAAAAAAAAAATATTTTTAAGTATTTCAAGGTCCCTTGTCCCCTTAAATTCAGTAATATGAAAATAATGAGACTCCATCTTGCGTAATGAATATGAAAAACCTAGAATCATTATCTTATTAAAGGATATCATAGAATTAATTACTTGTGACATGATTTATTTAAATGAGCAAAGCTTTTGTCATTGTCTATTTAAGTTTTTTCCCTTTTCATAAACTTTCAAATGACTCAACTATATTCTCCATAATGTTATATAAAATTAAATTTCAAACTATGTATTTAGTAGATATGTGCTGCTTTATGCAAACAGACAAACATACCAGATGATGATTATAATTGCAGTATATTTACATATATACGACATTTCCACATAGCCATAATGTAATGCAATATTTTTGAGTAGCTTTAAAAGTAATCTATGAACGTTGGGTAACTTATTTTCAATACCAAGAGTGGTATTGTAAATCTCAATAACTTTTATAAATTACACAGAAATCCAACTATACTAATGCAAGTTACAGTACGAATAGACATACTGAATTCACTTTCATCCACAATGTAAAGTGATAAATCTCCTAATACGTTGAAATTTGACTTTCAGAAATTTATACCCAATAGACGGTAGCATATTTCATTTATTTGGGCAGTCATGTATTTTGCCTATTTTTACACACTTTTATGCCACTATATATAGCTAAAATTTGGTTAAGACTAACATTTGGTTAAATCTCGTGAAATCACACTTCCAAAGATTATCTTCCATAGAAAGCCAGGTCTATAATTCTTTGCGTAGCCATGTATATAATTTTTATGTATTCTATAAACATACCTTAGTTTACTAAATGTAATTCAGCGTAAAAATGCATAATCCATTTAAAAACCACCTTTTAGCTACTTTCGTCCATATTCTGTAACGCTTGCAGTGTCAACCTGTATATGATCATACTAGCTGACCCGCCCGGCGTTGCCCGGGTCCGTGATAATAATATAAAATGAACCTGTAATTTGTGATTTTATCTCTAACTCGAAATACGTGGCTACTGAGTGTGAGAAAAATCGACTTAAAAAAATAAACAACTAAATTTAGAGTAAAAAATATTGAAAATGACAAATATTCAATATGTGTTTAACAATTGCGCGATTTTCGTGTTAAAATGTGGATTTTTATCCGTAAATATTAGTGTTCAGTCACATAACTATTTATTTTTATCACATCGAAATCCTAAGTGAAATATTTTGATTTTCAAACAAATTGTATTACTCCTAGATCCAACTACACCTTGATTTAAATCGATAAACAATGATTAGGTAAAAGGTTAATATATAGTAATGTAGTTTCAGAACCATAGTCAAAATTAAGTATATTTTAAACAAAAGATGTGTACCGTTCACCTGTGGATAAAATCCTAACCGTAACATAATTGTACTATAATCGCAACCTATCTGTAACCTAACTGCAACTTAACCTGAACCAAACAGTAACTTAAATGTATCATAAATGTAATCTAACCGTCATCTTATCATAAATTATCCATTTTCTGACCGTAACCTAACTGCAACTTACCTTAACTTCACTGTAACTTAATCATAACCGAAATATAACGTAACCGAAATTTAAATATAACATAAGACTAACCGTAATATAATTGCAACCTAATTATAACCCAAATGTAACCTAACTGTTACCTAACAGTAGCCGAATTCTAAAATTAACACTAATTATAAACTAACAATTCTAACCGCGTACGTGCTACAAAGTACTTTAGTTCCACTTTCCGCCACTACGGTGCACAGTTTGTTTTGTACGAAAATCCGACTCGGATCACCGTCATCTGCGGTCGGACATAAAAGGCGTGCAAAGCACGATTTGCTGAATGCTAGAGTATCACTTTCCATCACCAGATTGAGTATTTTTTTGTAAACACACCTAAATCCGAACGATAATCCGATTTTCATTCTTTTCGTAGATATATTACCCAACGAGATGGGAATACAAATGGCAATTAAAGAAATTTTCCGAATTTTCTACTTGTAAATAATGATAACCACCAATTAAGTGTCCAATATTAATCAATAAGAACCTCACTGCTTGCACTTGAACTTACTACTTGCCTGAACTTACACTGTTGCTGATGCTCTGTAAAATATATTAGTTCTACTTTTCACCTGCAGGAGCTCACTAATTCCTTAATAAACCTATATCTGAAGGAACCCCGGTATTAAGCTTATACGTACATATATTAGTCAAGAGGGTGGAAAAATCCTGTACAATAAGAATTTAAGAAATTTAGTGACACTATTGTTTGGAAATAACCACTACTTATAAATTAAGGATGAAATATCTTCTGTACGAATATCTTATACAGATTTCCACTACCTGCAGCACTGTATGGCAGGTGTGCGTTAAACACAGCCCTGTATATGATACATCGATTAGTATGTATTAACAACATGCATTCCAAAATATTTAATTTATGTAAGCGATACACATATTTCAGTTCAAAATTACTCTTCAGCAAATTCCTCTAGTAAGGAAAATGGTACGCAATCTTTTTTTTTTTTGCTTTTATACTGCCTTGTACATGATGTATATAATTTATATGTAAAGAGTAATATGTAAAAGAAACTAATTACATTTTAAAGCGCATACCGAATTTTAAAACGTACTCTCCAGCGATTAATAAACAGAGATACTAAAGTCATCATTTCTTTTGTGTGTCCCTGTAAATTAATAAAAAATGCTATAAATGTCCTGTTTTAACGTAACCGTAGTTAACTACATTGATTTATATTAGTTTGAATTAGAGATGGGAAATATAGTTATTTTTGGTTAACAGGTTACATCGTTCCTCACATTCACAGATAACAGGTTTCAACATCCTGTTATTTTTGTAACGTATAAATAATCGACGAGACTATGCTGTCAACAGACATATTAATTAGAGGGCTGTTAATTAAGTTATCTTGAATAATTTCTATACATAAGTATAGACGCTGTTTTAGCTCAGATAAACCTGCGCCTTTAAAATCAACATAGAGTTAAAATTTTAATTTTTGTAAGACAAAAACTTAGTTGTGATACTTTACATTTCACGTATTATTATCGTTTTCTTGCACTAAAAATGCATTTTTCCTCGTTGAAAATTTATACGTATCATAACTCAGTAAATTTTGCTCGATGAACTTTTTTTTTTTTGCTGATTTACTTGTTAAAACACATAAAAACTTTTTCTAATTAAAAGTTATAGGAAACTTACTGAACATTGTATAAAATATGTAATTTCTTAACAATTTAAAAAATAATTATTTTAATGTAAATTAATGTTTATATGATGCAGAAGAAAGTTTAAAGCATTTTTGAAATTGTTACAATGACTCCAAAACTCACGGTTTTGAAATTAATTTTTTCTAAACGATCAGAAATATCCTCCATAAAAACAACACCGTTTTAACTATGCGATTTGTTAAAAAAAATGTTCTTCATTCATTAGCACCTTGATTTGAAGTTCGAATTTTGACATCCCCGAATCAATATCTGTCAACGCATATTCAAAGCTTATCCCACAAGAGCACGAAACATTACTTGTATAGTTTTAATCAAATGTCATTCATCCCACAAATTTCGTATGTGCAAGTATGTATTTAAAATTCCCTCCCCAAAACTTGTGACAGGCCAAAAAATGACGTTGGTAGTATAAAATTGGCGCCCTATAAATTTCCGCGTCCGTCGGGACCGCCCCCCTTCGCCCCCCCCCCTCCCATCGCTTTTCGAATGGCTGTGTCCTCACCAGGCTATTTTTTTTCTTTTTTTCAGGAAAATACAATTACAAACGTAATGTTTTCCAGTTCGTATTTTCTAACGACGTAATATTAACAAACTAATAATGATAAAAAAACAGTAATAAACATTTTATTAAATAAAAATCATAGCGCCAGAATACCCTCCCCCCTTCCCCAAATACAATGAGTACATAGTAATATCCCTTTTAAATATTCAAACTCAAAGATTGTCACCGTTTTACCCATCTAACTACATAAACGAAAGATTATGTCCCGTGCCCGAGCGATAAAACAGCTTTCTATCAACAATTAAATCCGTAAATCTCTTTAATTCCATTTTTCAAACAGAGATTCCTTCCCATTAAAAATATGACCAAATATGGCCGACATTACCTCCCTGCTTTTTAATAATCTGCAAGCGTCAGTAACTAACTTCACGTACTCTAGAATAAAAACACATTTTCCCCCCATTTCTTTTTTAGTATTCTAATCAGTTTTCATTATTCCAGCTGTTTTTTTCAATAAATGTTGTTCTCGCTATTCTAAAAACTGCTTCTGTTGCTTTAATCTTTGTAACTGTGAGCGTTATAACAAAATCAAACGATAAAATATATTCTGTGAAGAATCGAAGCCAGATGTTTTTAAATATTCATAGAATAATCAACAACGAATAGCTTTTGAGAGATTTTATCACGTGAACTTTTGAGATAGCAAAAGGACAAGGTTTCCTATGATTGGCTTTCTTGATTAGACCAAAAGGATTTTTAATGTCTTGGAATCGTAGATCGACAGTGACGCGTCAAAAAGAAAGTTTCATAAGGGTTTTTTTGTTCGTTGGAATTTTTTTTTTTCTCTCCCTGTCTCAAACGCGTTTTAATGCAGTTGGGGATTTTTGTTTTCTGCAGTAATAGAAATAGTTCCTAAAATATTTTTCAGCCTTATATTTGTTTCTTCTTTTGAAAATGCTTATCATTCGAGGCGTTCCAAAATTAAAAAGGACTTTTTGGTAATCTGTTATTGAATAATAAGTTTTTGGTTAATATTACGAATATTTATCCTGTTATGTTAAATAATGCCCATCTCTACTTAGAATAC
The DNA here is from genome assembly GCA_964019185.1 of Maratus speculifer. NCBI lineage: Eukaryota > Metazoa > Arthropoda > Arachnida > Araneae > Salticidae > Maratus > Maratus speculifer. The sequence goes on from OZ025294.1 coordinate 56,096,033, forward strand.
ATTAGAAATAGTATAATGTAGCTTAAAATACGCTCCAAACTATATTTCAATTATATTCCATAATGTAATCAAACTCTTTTAAATGTCCCTGTAAATGAATCATTAGTCATGCATACTTAATATGGAATGCAAACATGCTTTTGTGACCCTAAATAAGCATTATAAATTGCATGAAAATCCGACTATATTTACGGGAGTTAGAGCGTGGGCAGACGGACCGACAAACCGGATGCATAAGCAATTTTCAATTTTCTTGGAAAGTGCTAAAAAAAAAAAATTTCTTAAACTACGATAATTTGCTACAATCACGAAGTAAAAATATTTGATAACCGCTTTTAAGCCGCTCAATACTCATTTATCTTTAGAAACATCCTAAAACAATTTATTTTCCATTTACAATTTATTTATTATATCAAGCATTTAAAAACTGAATTTCAGCTGTTCCCATTTACATTCGGAAAATTATCCGATTTTTTTTTTATCGCAACCCTGTATATGATATAGAGATTTGTATATATTGACAACATGCATTTCAAAATTTAATTCATTTAAGTGGTACATATATTGCACAAAATTACCCATCAGCAATTTCCTGTAATAAAGAAAATGGTATGGTAATATTTTTGTGTAGCCCTGTATATCAAGTATAGATTTTATGTACAAAGAGGATTATGCAAAAAACTAATTCAATTTAAAAGTGCGTTCCGAATTTTAAAACATACTCTCAAGTAATTTTTACGCAAAGAGAGTATTGTACCTGATTTCTTTTGTGTGTCCCTGTAAATTAATAAAAATTGCTATGATTTGTCTGTTTGATTTAATCGCAGTGAAAGCATGTGATTTATATCTGTTTCAATACATTTGAAATAGCGTAATGTCATTAAAATACTCTCTAAACAATTTTACCGCTTGTACCAAAATGTAATATATTTCTTTTGAGTGTCTCTTTAAATGAACCAATATTCGCACATATTTGATATGCAATACCAAACATGCTTTAGTGAACCAAAATAAGCTTTATGAATTGCATAAAAATCCGTGTGTATTTACAGGAGCTACAGTGTGGACAGACGGACAGACAAACCGAATCCATAGGTATTTTTCAACTTTGTTGAAAGTGCTAAAAAGCACTTCTGAGATTAAAAGAAAATATAACAATTATATCATCGAAAATGAGAATTTAAATTATATTTAAAATATTGCTACTCGCAACAGCAAAAGAAAGCATTCGAATGCAAGGAATTATTTTTGCCAATTTCTAATTTTTAGTAGTAAAAGAGCCAGTAAGATCTTTTCTGATCTTTTACTTAACATTTAAAAAAACTTGTCTTGATATTTAAATAGATCAGTTTTAACTACGCAAATACTATCGCTCAACCAATGAAAGTTGAGGAAAAAACGGAAAGACGAACAACATGAATTCCAGGTTGTGAAATTCGTTGCTAGGTTCTGGCATCATTTGAACTAATATATTCTCTTAAACATTCATTATTATTAAATGCGTTTTAAAAGCAAGTGTTTCAACTCCGTGCTAAAATGTAAAGTTTAGGTAAAAAACAGTCACTTTTGAAAGAATATAAACACTCAAATTCGTTTATTTATTTCTGTCTCAGCTTTTTTAATTATTTTTGTGAAAGTTTTATACAACCAAGCAACCGAAAGCAAGCGGAAAAAAGGAACGTATTTTTTGTAAGTGACTCTGTATGAACCAACCAACCAAAATTAAGCGTTGAGAAAAAAACAATGAAAAAAAAAGGAAAACTGGCATATTTTTTATGAAATTGAACTCCAAATTTTAATTAATTACTCAGTTAAAATTGGAATTTCGAAATTCTAAAAAACAGGTACATCAGGAGAGATTTGGGGCTAATCTCAAAAATCTTTTGAGCCTCGTACATGCTGTAGATTTTTCTAGCCATCGCAGACACACACACACACAGAGAAGACAGAGCATTTTGTCATTTTATTAGTATAGAGGATCCAGAGCATTTATACACACTATGCAACATGCAAAATTTTAGTTAAACCTAATAATTCATATCATAATAAAAATGCATTTTTAGCAATTATATGTAATATACATTACTTCAGGTGCAGTAAATTGTCCGAAACCTTTTGTGTGTCCCTGTAAATACTATGTACTTTTCTGTTATACAGGAAGTAACTCATAGTAAACCATCAGGTGTCAATTTCATTATAGGTGAAATATTTTGACATGATTAAAATACACTGAAATCAATTTTTCATCAAATACTATTATGTAACGGAATTCTTTTCTGTGGTCCTGTAAATATTTGATTCGCAAATACTACAGAATGTATATTTCACTACTTTTCAATAGATACATATCAATTCCAGTCTGTTTGAAAGGCTATAATATCATCAAAATGCACTTGGCACATTTTTTACGCATTGGTCGTAATGTAACGGAAAAATATAACAGTCCTTGTAATTAAACTGCACATCCGATTTCCATAAAATTTAAGATAACTTAACCAAATTTGCAATAATTATATATTTAAAATTTCAAAGCATCCGATTGATTAGTTTTCTTCTCTGTTATATGCTGACGGACAGACAGACGTACGGACATACGGTTTGAAGGAGGCTATAAGTGATCAGTTTTTATATAATTACGAACGCACCTAATTAAAGATTAGGTATAATACGTTACAGAAACCGTCTAAGACTTCATTTGAAAATACACAAAATATTTGCTCTGTCGTAGTCTTCACATTCTTTAAACAATGTTATATTTAAAAAAATTAAGGGGTTTTAGAAAAATGCTCAAAATTTCAAAATACTGTTAATCCGAGAGTAGTCGCGTCTTTTTCATAACATTTTTAGTGGAGCTCGGTCTTTTTGCCGCCGGCCATCCGCATAGAAAAAGAGTACATTAATCAACCTTGTTCACTTAATATTAAAATGCTACATTTCAATGAACTTTTAAATTTGAAGTTTGCTAACATTATACTTTTAATTCATGAGGTATTTAATAAAGTAAAAATAAATTGACGGTACGAATCATCTCGCAATTTCACTACCCAATTTCAATATTGCTAAAAAATGTAGCTGAAGGGAGAAGAGAAATATCTTTTTACTTTACTATGCTGGTGAAGAGACACGTAAATACAGCCACATATAGTTCTTCCTTATATTTCTAAAGTGATATAATTCATCATATGATTACTTATATAGGCGGCAAAATTTCCAATACGCAATTACTGCCGGGATACTAAAAAAGAATCAAAATAGTTTAGTTTAACTACACGAATATTTATAGTTGAATTTTCTTTATAAACTATTTTTTTTTAAATATTGATTGTTTTTATTATTATTTAAACATGTAATTCTTTTAAATTTCTATTTATCAAGCATTTCCTTTCAAAGATTATATTTTCAATAGTTCGTTTAAAAATTTAGATTTTATAAAATAAAGAATATAATTAATTATAATTAAAATATCTGAGTAATTTAAAATTTTATTTAACCTGATATGAATATGTAATCCTGTTATCTAACAGCTTTAAAAAAATATAAATAATAAAAGACATCCTGTCTAATTAATTAAATCCTATTTGTTATTTTACTCCTTAATTAAATATAAGTTTTGATTTCTGCGCGACATTAGAATTTATAGAAAATATTTATTAGCACTTCACTATTGTTCTGTGCTGTTTGCATTTTGATTATTCAAAAAATATATAAAAATGTTTTAATATTAATATCACATATTTCTTCTTTGGTTTAACATCTAAGTTTAATTTACATTGCAGAAAAAAAGTTCATTTAATATTATAATTTTCACATCATCAGTTAATTTAATCTAATGTTTGATCAATCTTAACGTACTTCCTAATGTTTATTATAAAAATTAAAAATAAGTTAATTGCTAACAGACTATTAGGTATAGTAAGAAATTTTAAAGCCTTTTTCAGAGAAATGAATATGCAATTAAGAACTTATAATAATATCTTTATTCATCAAAATAATCTCCATCATTATCTAACACCTTTTGACATCAGTCGGGCAATTGGCAGATGCCAGCAGTGTAGAATAATTCGTCTTTCGACGCGATGAAGTCATCAACCCAATTTCGTACTTCGTCCAATGTCCGGAAGTGTATAGAAGACAAGGCATTCTGCATCGACCGAAACAAATGATAGTCCGAAGGAGCTATGTCGAGATCGAGACTATACGCCAGGTGTTCCAAAACTTCCCAGTCAAGAGTTACTAACGCATCTTTGACAGGTTTTGCAACATGAGGCCTGGCATTGTCATGGAGCAATTTCACGGGGCGCAAGCCTTTTCCAGTAAATGGACTTTTTTGACCGATTTCCTGGTTCAGTTGAAGAAATTGTTGCTTGTAGCATTCAGCTGTTACACTTATACCAGGCTCCAACAATTTGTAATAAAGCACACCCTTCATATCCCACTAGATGCAAAGGAGAACTTTTTTGCAAGGAATGGATCGTTTCGGTGTTGATATTGCTGCTTCCTAGGATTCAACTGATTTTTTTTGCGTTTCTCACTGTCATAACATATCCATTTTTCATCTTCGTCACGATTTTCTACAGGAAAGATTTTCTCTGCTGCCTGTTTAGCAGATTCATGCACTTGAAGGAACGCTCATCCTTGTATTTCTGGCTCAATGCATGTGGCACCCATTTTCCTGCCTTCTGTATCTTTCCCATTGCCTGTAAATGATTACAAATCAATTTTTAGGATACCCTAATTGTTCGGAAAGTTCCTTTTGCATCTGAGATGTATCTTCATCAAGTAGATATTGCAAACCCTCATGACTTGCCTTCAGTGGAGCACCGCTAAGTTCTCGATCGCTAACATCAAAATCACTGTCTTTAAAATGCCGAAACCAAAATTTGCATGTGCTTTTCGATAGGATTTCCTCTCCAAGAATAGAACAGATTGATTGATAAGTTTTTGAAACACTTTTTCCTTGGTGAAATTCATAACGAATGCAGTGATGAATAAATGACTTATCATATGGCATCTTTGACCTTCAAAATTTCAACTCATCTTTCACTTTCCTCCCAAGTTTTGTGTCTATTTGAAAACGCTGAACTAGTTCTTTTCATATGACACAAATGGGGTCTGCTGATTGGTGCGTTATTTCTCGTTAAACGCCAGACAAATTTCGCTTTAAAACTTCTTACTACACCTAATATTTACTATATTGACAATAGGGATATTTTTGTAAATACAACAGCATTTTATTGTTGTTTTACTTTTAAAATCTCTCAAGATGTTTTTGTTAGCACATTATTTCGTATTCCATTGTTCAATTTGTTAAATTTCTGGGATATTATAGGATCTATAATTAATTCAAATAAAAGTTTGAAAAAATTCACCTTTTGCATAAAAGAAATAAAAATAAAACATATGTTACAAGTTTATAATAGATATTTCAATTAAAATTCCCAGTACATTCGGTACGCTACACTTTTTTCGTCTTCAGGGTTTATTTTCTAAATTTCTCTTCCAATTCATTAAAATACGTCAGTTTGTTTAAAATTCAAATGTATAATTCATAGGGTAACTGAAACTAGAAATAGAAGTTTTTCGGTGTTACTTTCTACAAAGGAAAATATTTATCTGCCGTTTCATTCATTTTGAATGAGCCACTTTATCTGAAATACATTTCTTTGTTTCAAATGCGTAGCTGAAAAATAGTAGAAGTAGTAGTGATTCTGATTGAACCAGTAGATAGGAAAATATTTAACCCTCTTTTAGAAAGTATGTAATACATATAAAAGCACTTTTATACTAATATTAACTCCCTGACCGCCAATCCAAATCTGCAATATTGTAATGTTGTATATTTCTGTAATAAAAAAAGACTTTTTATTCGACATTATACAAAAACATAGCTGCCAACATTTACGCATTTTTCCACAAAAAAATTATAGTAAACATTGTTTTATTTAATTTTCGAAATCTGATGATTAAACAAATGGAAAATCTCTGTACAATTTTACTGGTAGCAAAAATGCGTAAAAGTTGGCAGCTATGCAAAAATATTGATTGCGTGTATGGATAAAATACTTGAGAGCATTCAGTAAAACCTAAAATTTTATAATTACATTATGTCTGTAGAATTATATTGACTTAAATACTGCTTTTGTTAAAATAAATACTCCTGTTTAGTAAAAGGTTCACGATGCTGAAAAGTTTAAGATTTTTTAAAAAAAATTTCTTTTGTTGTCATTGATTTACTGAACCAAGTATGAGTATTTTTAGTCCTCATATCCGTTTTCTTAAATCGTATTATCGGTGTTAAGAAATATTATGATTCTAAATGAAATACACTGCTCAAAACAATTAAAGGATATTGCAGTTTTAGGTGGATTTTGTATCTGGGAAACTTTTTAGCTGATTGATACATGGTCGACAGACACAGTAGGTTATATGAGAATAAATTACACATGTTTGGCAGAAAAAAATGCATTTTATTGCGCATTTGTTTATAAAAGGAAAAAAACACAATTTGTGCATATGAGAAAAAAAGAATAAGAAAAGGGGTTTTCTTCAAAGAAAGTCATTTTCAGTAAGGGGTATGGTTTCCACGGGCGGCCAGCAACGTTGAACACATTTGAGGCATGGACTCAATGAGGCTATTAATGACGAGTTGGGGTATTCTGCCCCACTCTTCCAGAAGAGCTCTTTCCAGTTCTTAGAGAGTTTGTGGGGGTTGTTGGCGGCCAGAAACTCGTCTTCTTAGAGCGTCCTAAACGTACTCGATTGGATTCATGTCTGGAGAACACGCTGGCCATTCCATTCGAACGATTCCTTTCTCGAAAAGGAAATCCTCCACCGGGTTTGCACGATGTGGCCTGTAGTTATCGTCCATTAAAATGAAGTTATCTGCGATTTTTGCAGCGTAAGGGACTACAATATGTCTGAGGATCTCATCCGTATATCGGCGACCAGTCAGAGCTCCATCTCGAATGATGTAGAGGTCAGTGCGCCCGTCAATGGAGATGCCACCATACACCAACACTCCTCCTCCGCCAAATCTGACACTTTCGTGCACGAATGCAGGATTATTCCTACTGCCACGGTCCCTCCAGATGAAAATACGCCTATTATCTGGATGCACAGAAAAACAGGACTCGTCAGAAAACAGAATATTGCTCCATTCATTTCTCCTCCAGTTGACATGCTCGGTTGCCCACTCCCTGCGGTCGCGACGATGCCTTGATGTTAATCTAACACATACCATCGGTCGGCCAGCACACAGACCTACAGCATGGAGCTGGTTTCGCACAGTCTGAGTTGAAATCGTGGTACCTGTAGCCGAGCGAAAGTGTTGTTGGAGAAGAGTAGCGTTCATGTTTCGGTGTCTCCAAGCTGTTAACGCTAAATACCGATCTTTATTGGGCGTTGTTGCCTGTTCCCGTTTACGACCTTGCCCTGGTCTTCGGCTGCACATCCACTCTCCAAAAAACGGTTCCAGATCCTAGAAATGACACTTTGTGACACTCCAATGGCTTGCGCTACTTCGGCTTGAGTTTGGCCCCCTTCTAACCTACCAACAATTCTTCAAGCTTCTGAATCTGTCAAATGACTTCGCTGAGACATCATACCCATCGAAACAAAGCAATCTCTGAATGCCGATCATCCTTGTCTTCATTCTCTTTTATCCAGTTGAAAGTCAAATTTCATTCGCTGCCGCTGAAGCGACGTTTTTGACGACGAACTCAAAATTTGCATACTCCACAGTTTGAAAACCAGAAAAATTTGCATTTGTGATTATCTTCTTCTATTTTCGGGAAAAAAAATTCGTTTATATCTTTATTTTATATAAAACTTCAAATATCCTTTAATTCTTTTGAGCAGTGTATTTAGACCATCTTTAATGAGTTTACACATTCAGTAATAAAAATTAATAATTGCTATTTTCTTTATTTTAATTTATAATGTTTAACTGTAAAATTGCTCGGTTCAATATGATATTTTCTGCTTGAGAATTGACAGCATCCCTAAAACCAATATTCCAAGTTAAGAAAAGTGATTAATATGCTCCAAAAACTACTATTTAATTTTTCGTAAAATCATTAGTATCAATAAATAGAAAAATGAATGAAATTTCTGAAGAAAAATGAAAATCTTTGGAATCGCGGATAACTTAAAAAACTTTATATAATATTTCGCATAATTATTTTATATTTTTCAGAGATTAAAAAACACCTTTCTGATGCGAATGTGGGGGAATGAGATATACGGATGTAAAGTTTCAGAAATATGTATGCTTTGTAAAATTTTATGTATACACTGTACAAAAAGTAAGTAAATGTATAAAACTTTTATTTACAAAGCTACAAAATTCTGTAGGTTTACGAAAAAAATCTAATAAAATTAGAAATATCTTACTGCAATTTTATCTGTAACCCAGTTTGTAGTTATATAAGTTCTAGGCATATCCATTTCCTACAATATTCTTAGCAACTTTGCAGATTTTTTTCATTTAAAATGTAAACATATATCTGATCAATAAATTTTTTTATTGTCATCGCATAAAACTTTCCAGGCATCCCAATTTTCTAGAAAAAATTTAGTAACTTTATAGGATTCTTTTCTATGTACTATATCTCAAAATCTTTAAAGGACAAATTATTGTGCACGACTATGCCCATTCTATGCGGTTTTCTGGAGATATAATACAATGAGTAAGTTCTCAAATATCCATTTTCTCTAACGTCTTTTAACTTTCCCATTTTGCTGAAGTAGCTTTTCCCAATGAATAAAACGGTGATAAATGGGAAAAGAAGATTACGGAAAAGGAAACATCTTGCACTTGTGACAGATGTATGTCATGTTCGTGTATTGAACATCTGCGTCTGAAGACGTTTATTTCTTTCTAGAGAGATAAATAACAGTTAAATGATCAATTACTTCAATGTTGTTATTTATTTTGTTTTCGAATGTTAGTTAAAGAGATCAAAAGTATATTCTTAAATGAAATTACTATTTATTAAAAGAATAAATGAAGATACGTTTTAACATGATACATATTTCTACATTTTTAGTACTTTCCAGTAAAGTTGAAAAGTGCTTTTGCATTCGATTTGCCTGCCCTTCTATCCGTCTGTTTGTCTGACCACGCTCTAATTCCCGAAAATATATTCGGATTTTCATGTAAATGATAAAGCTTATTTAGGGTCACCAAAGCATATTTGGTATTGCATATGCAGTATGCACAACTAATGGCATATTTACAAGGATACTTAAACCAATTCGATTATAGATTAAAAATAGAAACATGATTTAAACGTCATTTTAAGCATGCAAAAACTGAGAAAATTTTATTGCAATATTTGTTTTAGAAAAATTGATGTTTTTTGTGTCCCAAATCTCTTATATAAAACTGATCTGATAAAGTAATTATACACTTTTCCAAAGTATCAAACTGAATATTTTTCAAGTCTTAAAGACCAACGATTTTTTTAACATTAACTACAAACTTTTTAACATTTATCACAAAGTAATGGTCATGGTTAATTATAGATTGTTCCGTAAAATATAAACATGCAAAAGTGGTGCATAAAAAATAATGTGAAAGGTTCCTTTGATGTTACCAAAAAATCTGCCTTAACCTTTTAAACGCCGCACTATGATCGAAAGGTAATATAAACTATTTATTGGTAAAAATCCTATTAAAACTCAAACATAAGCACTGTGAGTAACTTTTTTTCTCAAAAAAAAAAAAAATTGTGTATGATTTCTAACATGTTTCAAAAATGGAACATTGGCGGGAGACACTTAGTTTTTTTCACATGTTTTCATAAAATTTGATTAGCGACATTTAAATTAAAAACTTTATTTCTGTGCACATTTTTTTCATGATTATAGGTAATGTATAAGCATTTGTGAATATTGAAACAGGTTAAGCAAGAAAATAGCCGGGCTTCGCCCACCTAGCCTTCGTTTGACTTAGGATTCCAACAAGTTAACCAGCAAAAATGCTCAAGAAGCCTTACGGAGCTTTTAAAAAAAGCTTTCCCACTTACTTAAAAAAAAAATATTTTATATATGATGGACAGTAATTACTATATGAAAGCAGCTTCATAATTATTTATCAAAGTAAAAGAAAAAAGAAATATGCACAAAAACGATACATGAAAATAATAACAATAATAAAAATGTCTGTACTCCAATTCACAGCAAAATAATCAAATAAATAAAAATATAAAAAATATAAAAGAGAAAAAAACTTACCAAAAACTTTTAAATTATACATCGTGTTTAATTTTTGTGTCCTAAATTTGATCTATTATCGATAGTAGTTAAGAAAGCATGTTGCATGTAGTCTTTTTTCACATTCAGAACATTTTTAACAGTGTTCTTTTGGAAATAGCACATCGTTCTTGTGTTGATGGCATGATAATTTAATTGGAAAATGCTAATGCATTCCTCTTCAAAATCATCTGATAATTCATAAAAAAATTCTTGTGTCTCTTCTACTGTTCGAATCGGATTTGAAAGAGGCAACTCGTCTGTCAGACGTATTTTAACTAACTGAAGAAATTCATAGAGTAAAGTGAAATAATAAAAAAAATCCTTATCACACTATTTTCCAAAGTCACCTCTTACATTTTAGCTTATTTGAGTCATAAACAATGTCTAACTATCAACAAACAAGCATTTTTACATGTTTACCCCGTCAGTTGTCAGCAATCCACTTCAGATCCACTTCAGGAGAACGAGTATCTGAGAGAGAAAGGGGGGGGGGTTAAGGGACAGGGTGTGAAGTGGGGTCAAAAGAAAGTATATCAAAGTAATTAACATCTTTTGTTGACACTTACTAAACCACCTCGTATTCGGAATCTTTTTATCAATAGTTACGTGTACTGCAATCAAAGATCTAAACCATATTAAAAAATATACCTTTACACGCCAATGTTTCACTCTATTTTCCAAAGTCACCTCTTACATTTTAGCTTATTTGAGTCATAAACAATGTCTAACTATCAACAAACAAGCATGTTTACATGTTTACCCCGTCAGTTGTCAGCAATCCACTTCAGATCCATTTCAGGAGAACGAGTATGTGAGAGTGAAAGGGGGGGGGGTTAAGGGACAGGGTGTGAAGTGGGGTCAAAAGAAAGTATATCAAAGTAATTAACATCTTTTGTTGACACTTACTAAACCACCTCGTATTCGGAATCTTTTTATCAATAGTTGCATGTACTGCAATCAAAGATCTAAACCATATTAAAAAATATACCTTTACACGCCAATGTTCCACTTTTGGAACATGCGAATTTCTTATCCAGAAGAAACATTATAAATCCATCCTTTTTTAAAAACTTGTGTTCTACTAATAAAATGACTATTTTTACTTGATCAAACTTAGTTATAAAAATATTTGTTCAATTTTAAATTTTATAATAATTTTTGAATTTTGCCCAACGAAAAGTCTAAAAAAAGGCCTAAATTACGATTTTTTCCCTCAGACATGGTTAATTGTATGAATGAAATACCGACGCCAAATATTTAATCCATACTGTCTTTACAAATACTAATTTTTACAAAGTAATGAGAATAAAAATATATTTTTTGCAGAATTTTGAAGTTGATGTTCCATTTATGGAACATTGATGTTTAAAAGATTAAGTTACATTTTCCTATATACATGTGGGGAAAATAAAACTTTTCTTAGAAAAATAAATCTTTAAAATTACAGGATAATTTAGAAAATAGGTCTTTTGACTTTTCGTTTTCTTTTAAAGCAAACATTTGAATCATTTTTATATTTTGATGAAAATGTACATAATAATGTAATACATGTTAATATATCGCAAACTTCCTATATTTACAAATTGATTTTATAATCATATTAGAAAATCGAACATTTTAACTATGCGTCATCTAGATATTCCTTTTTTCCTTTTTTCCGTATGCTTCCTTTTGCAACAGGCAAGCAATATGATAAATTGAGAGTGCAGTATGAAGTCGATTTTTAACTTTTTTTTATTTGTTCAATTATTTTGCTTATCAGATCAGTTCCTGCAAATATTTATTATAATAAATTTCTCTATAATAAATGTCGCCAGTGAAAATCGTATTACAGATACAAGATTAAAGAAATCACAATTCCATCTTTTCATAAAATCATTTGACTAAGATTTTGATTATTTTAATTATTTTTCAGATGATCATCTCAATTTGATATGTCAGCGCTAAAATTATGTCCGTATCCAAGTGAAGATACAGAAAAAAAAATCATGTTCTTAAATAATTTTGTATTAATTTTAAAATGATATTAAACTGATTCATTCTCATATTTCAAATGCAACAAAGTTAAAATCAAGGTTAACTATTATTTTGAAAATTTTAAGCACCTTAAATGTTAAACATAATATAAATATTTTTAACCTTCATTTTTTACAAAATATAATCTCAACATAAATCCAAGAAAAAAATGTTATTTTCAAAATAGCACTGCAGAATGTCAATAAAATGTTTTTCAATAACATAAAAATCGCGAATTCTTGCTAACAAAAATACCTCCTCTAGAATTTATTGGAGCAAGTATTTCAGCCACTTGCTGTCAATCTGTGAAAAAAAGAGGTTAAAAAAGTCTTCTTGGCATGTGCCATAAACATTTGTCACACATACATTGATTTGTAAATATTATTTTTTAAAGTTTGTAAGCTAGTATTCTTTCTTTAACTGTCCCATAATTCATTTCTTATTTAATATTTACATTTAGATAACGTTAATTTTTTTAATGCACTTATATACTTTCTTTTCCAATACTGATAGCAGCAAGTTTAAATATACTTAAAAATAAGTACTATTTCCATTTTTAGAATAGTTTGAAAATACATAATTCTATTTTTTTTGTATTTATTTGCTTTCTGGATTTTTGAATTAATAAATCCATTATAAGCAAAATATTGAAAAATGTTTACACCATTATTTTTCTCACAAGGAATTTTTAATCATATATCTATATACCGGGTGTCCCAAAAATGATTGATGGATTTTAAAATTCAATAACTTGCAAACGGTGACAACTATTTAAAAATTTTTTGCAGGAGGGTTATGTATAATGTCAGGAGTTTTTTTACTGTAATTTTTTATTTTAGTTCAAATTTCGAACAATAGGCGGCGCTGAGGGCGATTGAAGGCCAGGTCGACGCTTCACTCAGCACTGATCACCTGGCCTTCAATCGCCGTCATCGCCACCTATTGTTTGAAAATCGAATTAAAATAAAAAATTGCGGTAAAAAAACTCCTGATATTATACATAATCCTCCTGCAAAAATTTTTTAAATAGCTATCACCGTTTGCAAGTTATTGAATTTAAAAATCCATCACTCATTTTTGGGACACCCGGTATATACCGATTATTTTAGGTGTTTAGATCATTTCTGGTCATTTCAAATTTGTCGGGGCTACAAGCACTACCCCAGAAATGACCAAATCTTACCATTTAATTTTGAAAATATTTTTTGCTTTATTTAATCACAAGATTTTTTAGATTAATAAAGCAAAGAATACCATTAAATTTTTGTGGATGATATCGGTCATTTTTGTCATAGCGCTTGCATCCCTAAATTATACATGTCTGTTTTCATTAAAAGATTTAAAGAGCTTTAAAAAGTTTTATAAGAGTTTCAACTTAGCGCGTAAAAATACAATTTTAAGTGCTTTGTAAAGTAATTTATTTACGTTTTTACAGTGTAGAAGTAGTATTTCGTACAGATTTACTCAAAATAATAACTAAAATATTTTTGGTAAAAAAACATATAAAAATTCACGTTAAAAAATCTAAATTATTAACTTTACATAAAAATCCAAAATTCATCCGAAAACATGTTTAAGTTCATTGTAAATACAAGTTTGAGAAAAACATATTATATTGTTCATTAGTCACACCAGACAGTATTCATTTCCTCATTTTGTAATTTGTAAAACACTTTCACATGCACTAAGTTGTGTTCACTTCAGAAAGTATTGTTGTAATATGTTGTGGATGATATGAGTTATTGTGGCATAGCGCTTGCATCCCTGATTTATACATATCTGCTTTCATTAATAGTTTTAAAGAGCCTTAAACATTTTATAAGTGTTTCAATTTAGCATGTAGAAATAGAATTTCGTGTGTTTTGTAAAGTTATTTATTTAAGTTTTACTAAGTGTAAAAATATTACTTTGTACAGATTTACTCTAAATGATAACTAAAGTATATTTCGTAATGTATATATATATATATATATATAAATTCGCGTTAAAAATATCTAAATTATTATCCTTATATAAAAATCAAAAATTCATCTTAAAACGCCTATGTGTTCATTGAAAATACAAGTTTGAGAAAAATATATTATATATTGTTCATTAGTCACGCTAGAAAATACTCATTTCCCCTTTTTTGTTATTTGTAAAACACTTTCACATACACTAAAGTATTTCAAATTCAGAATGTATTCAGATACACTATTATCTGATACATTATGTCTGATAATTCTATTTTTAAAAATAGAAAAAAAAATTAAATATATTATTTACAAAGCATCAAAAATTGTACTTTTATGTACTAAATTGAAAAATTTAAAAACTTTTTAAGACTCGTTAAATTTATCAATGAAAACAGACATGCATAAATGACACCAATTTGAAATGAAATAACAATTGGAATAATCGATAAATATGTCGATAAGTAATTGTAATAGTAGATATAAAAAATAATATGTAAATAAAAAAACTTTAGTTTTTATTTATTTTAAAAATGAAAAAAATGAGAAGAATTTAAAATAGTAAATCTTATAGCATAATATTACTCCACATTTATAATATGCATATATAAAGCAAAATGTAATTTTTTTTCAACACTCAAAGAAGTGATTTAAACGACTAGGAAAAAAAAAGAATAATAGTAGATAAGTAAGAGAGAATCTTTTATATATTACTTTTATATATTATACTTTTATATATTGTATTTTTTTTTCATAACTCGCAGGCCATTTAAGTTTACAGAAAGAAATTTATTTTCGTACAAAAAAAGTCTTTTAGATTGAAAAACTGAAGAAGAAAACTCAGCAATTTAAAATTTCATCTTTCATGTGTAAAATATATGTGCCTCAAAATTCTGTTTAGGTAATGTTTTGAGTTTTTTTCATTAAATATACAAACCTTACTTGGAAAAGAATGTAGTAAGAACGAAAAAAAAAATAAATTCTGTGTACATTTAAGGTTTCTGTAACCTTGGGAATGATATTTCCAAAGTGTAAATTATTTATAGTCGATAAAAAAAGAAAAAATATCTATTATTTAAAAATATAATCTATAACTAAATAAAAGTATTATGACGATTTAAAAATTCATACAGTTTGTACATTTACTTTTTTGATGAAAAGAAATATCGTTAAGAAGTTGAATGTCATTTTAAAGTTTTAATATATTTGTTAAAAAACAAAATACTGAAAAGATTTTAGAAGTTTAAAATCCGTTTTTTCTATAATAAAATGTTTACATTTAAGATTACTCTAGTCAAATGTCTAGTTATGATTTCTTTAAATTTGTATATATATAATACACACACACACACACATATATATATATATATATAAAGAAACAATTCATTTCTGTTTACATTGAAGATTTCTGAAAAGAAACAATGCTGTTTAGAATAGAAAAAAAAAAACTATAGAAAAATAAAAAAATACAAATAAATAATATAGAAGAATAAAAATTTGAAAAACAATAAAATAGGAAAAATATTCGTACTATAATAATAAAAATTACTTTAAAATTTTTAATAAATATAAAAAATACAAAATCTGGGTACATATTTACTGTGATATTTCTTTGAATTATTATCTTACTGTTTTTTATGTTAATTTTTTTATTTATTAAAAACTAGAAGACAGCCCGTCAAAATGACGTGTTTCCATTTTTGAAAGGATGATAAAACTTTACAACAACTTTGGTCAATCATAGCCACTTTCGGCTTAAACAATTTTGAAAAATACAAAGATTGAACATAAGGGAAAAATCTAAAAAAAAAATTCAATAGAAATCTGCATTTGAAACTTTAACAAAACTATCTGCTGGATGGGGAGGGATTGTAATGAACAAATGGTAAATGCATAAATTTTAAAATAATAAAGTAAGATACAATATCAATTATAAAAGAATACATTGTGAAACTACAGCCAAAAATATTTTTAAATACTGAGAGAAAATTACAAAAATATCCAAAACGTATAAAAAAAATTCCCATTCTGGCCATTTCCAGGCGAATATGAGAGGGTAGCCAAATTATTAATTGAATGGGTAAAATAATGGCATAGAATATGCCGCTAAATGAATTTCACTCACAAAATTACAGTAATTATTTCACAAAAAACATGCAAATTAACATGCAATAATAATGCAAAACATTTACTAATAATGCTATTTTAAAACATTTGTGAATTAACTATTTTATACCATTAGCTAATACTTAAAGAAAATACATTATAAGATCGAAAACAAATGTCAACAATCAAGAGTAAACAATCGTGATTCGTTATGTGACAATAAAGTCATTCACGGCCATAAAAATAAATAAATAAATAAGATATTATTACAGCCGCTCTCAAGTCCCGCTACGGTCTCTCTTCTCTCGTCAAATTTTCGCTTGTGGTTGCTCGTGGGTAATCACAGACTTATCATAACACTCTGCATTTCATTTTTTTTATTTGAACAACATACATCTGACTTGTGTGCTCGACATGAAAGTTTGCTTATAAATCATCGTCAATATACAAGGACGAGATAGCATAAGGAAATTTTCATCACAAGAGAAATAGAACCAGGAGCTCCACACAAAGTGTGTGTGCAATGGAACCAGTGGGAATCGAACCCACAACCTCCAGCATAGCAGAACGGCGTCTTAATCACTCGGCCATGGAGGCCCCTGCATTTGAGATTTCGTATTCTCTTCCTTTGTCGAGTAGTCGAGACAAACCGCCTATGGCGAAGCATAAGTCTCAAGCCGTCTGCCAACCAACCAACCAATAAATAAATAAATGAAAAAAATAAATGAAAAAATAAATAAAGCAACACTAATATAAAAATTCTAACAATATTGTATTTAAAACGCACCTTCGCTTTTCTTAAATAAAAAGTTTTAATTAAACACTGTTAAAAATTTGACTGTTTTGCTGCATCGTCATTACACAGTTTTTATAGAAAATGATTACTTTACCGTATTACACTATTAAAAATTTGACCCATTTGTTGCAGCGTCACTGCACAGCTTTTATTGAATATCTCTTTTATGACCAATGAGAATGCTCCATATCACAGTAAAAGTAACCGCTTTATATAAAAGAAGTGAAGTGATGCTGCAGCAAATGGGTCAAATTTTTAACAGTTGCTGCAGCATCACTCCAACGCTTTTATAGAAAACGGTTACTTTGCGTATGTTACTTACAGTGTATTTTATAAAAGCTGGGGAGTGACTTACATAATTTCTTTTTAATTCATGATATAAAGGCCTCAGCTTTCTTACCTTCAGCGTCGGAAACATAATTCTAGGAACGAAAAATGTGACGAATAAAAGGAGAAGAATAAGTCTTTTAATCGACTTTGAAATATAAAAGTCGATGCATCAGTGGTTCTATAAAAGAAGTTAATGGATTGGGGATAAAATTACTTCTACTTTTTGAAAAGTATTTAGTGAGATTTTTTTTTTTTTTTTTTTTTTTTTACTTTAAAAGACATTTATTTAGAAAAAAACCATTGTATTTTTTTTTAAGAAATAATATAACCAATATAATTATAAACTACATACCAATTTATCTAAGATTCAAATGAAACTAAAGCTGTTTAAAGGAACTTCAAGTAATGTATAAAAAATGAAAAACAAGATGAAATTATAGTAAATGTATCTGGAGGCATACATAGATAAAAAACGCAAGTTATATACTCGTAATAAAAGTGTGACTCCTTATTTTACTTGTCTGCTTGTAATAAAAAAAAAATCAGGTTGTGATTTAACGCTTGCGTTGTTATTTATTAGAATAGGTGGTGAAATAACTAATTAAAAGGATTATGTCGTTTTAAGAATACTTTGCATTGTTTATGCAAAAACTTTTTTATTCTTTTTGTTTTAGCATTTGAAATAAAAATAAAAATAGGCGAAAGTTTCTTGCATTGACTTGTTTGCTTTACAATAATGATGAACAAACTTTCATTAGGTAAACTATATTTTATTGAAACTTGTTTAGAAAGAAAAAAAAACTTCCCAGATGTGTTGTTGAAAGTTATATCACATCACATATTATTTATTCCTTTTTTAAAATTAAATTATCCAGTGTAAAATTTAATGTATCCTTTCACAATTATAAATTTAATCAAAATTTACTTTTCTTCATAAAAATAATGTATCTATCTCTTCTTTTTTCTGCTTAAATTATGTTACTTAAGCTTTGCCATGATCGGCCAAAGTCATTCATAAAATAAATCAAAAACCAATATTTTATCATCCTAAAATCATTATGTGTGCGAGCATACTTTCGTTTGATCAAAAAATATATAAGAAAGATATTCTTAAATGGTATGCTTTCGTTGGAGCAGTAACTTATACATTTAGTATTATTATATTATTTAGTATTATTATTATTTAATATTATTATATTATTTAGTATTATTATTATTATTATACATTTGGTTTCTCAGTTTAATAGTCAATACAATGTCTTTTCGGCTGCAAATATTATACTGTGTTTATATTAAAATAGGTGACCGAGGTCTTTGTTTCTGCTTGTAAGTGTAAGTTCTCAGATTACTGTGCGTTGGCATAATATTTGTACTTTGATATATTATACAGTCAAATTAACGATCCAGTTGGCTAGATTTTAATTCAAAGTTTCATTATGTGCTGCATCTTTGGGGTTAGAATAGTCCAGGGTACCAAGATTTTGGATCGACACATTGGTAATCAAATCTGACGGATATTGATCATTCTATCTCTGACCGCTCTCATGTAAGCATGTAGAGCAGCTTTCTTGCCTTTTAAACAGCGGGCCACCCCGCGAGAGTGTAATGCTCGCTTCTCGTTAATAAATGCCACCTGCATAGTTTGATCTCTTTTTAATGAGTCTCTCCTACCTGAGGTTTTGCATATACGCATATTAATGATAAATGATACGGCTAATTTTATACGACTAAAATAACTATTACATTTAAATTAACTTTCTTGTTAAAATTTAAACGAAAACAATGTTCTTTACACCAGATGTTCACCGATTTCATATAAACATTTCTCTAGACGGTGAAATTTCAAGTACATAATACATTTCGTAGTAGTACGGTGCACTTCAAAATTTGAAGAAGTAATCCTATATTGACTTAAACATATTGAAAAACCTTTCCATAACATCAGAAATTTATAAGTTACATTAAAGGATGACAGAATCATAATAGCCTATCCGTCGTACAGGAATTATAGTCAAAGAAGTTAGTTGAGCGCGCGGCCCAGCTATTCATAAAGGATTAAGTCATGATAATTTTATCACAAAAAGAAATTCTGATTCAAGTTAACAAAATTTTTTATTTATAGTAAGAAATAAGGAAAATAAACGTAAACGAACGTAACATTTAAATCTATTGATTAAATTTTAAAAGTTGACAAAAATCAAGAAACAAATCAAAGACATTAAAACGAAACTAACGATGCTGCAATTTGCTAGGAAAAAAATATCATGGCCTCAAAAGGTTAGCCGGAATAGGGTAAAGTCCAAATACTAACTTAACATATGCATCACGGCACCGAGAATAACAAGTGGAAATAGAAATAATGATGCATATACAAAACCATGCATCTGGGGAAAACAAAACTTTTCAGGCTCGTTACAAGGGTGACAAACGATAAAAAAAAGCTCGGAACGAATGAGGAGTGCGCGTTTTTGGTATAAGTGCAATGCCGCTAAATAGAAGAACAAAGAATGTAACATTACATCTCAAAAAATATTTTTAGGTATATAGGATGCTTCACAAAAGATGGGCAAATGTATAAGAAACGATAATACACATCCAAACAAACAACTCTCATCAAATGATGCATATTCAAAATAGCACACAAAGGTGCTAGAGGCCACAATAGAGGATGTTGCTGTCCGAAGGAGAAACACACAAAGTACGTTTAAATGAAAAAGTAAGGTAGAAAACCACTCTTTTTATAGTTGTTTAGCCTCTAAGATACGTTCATTTGCGGTGCCGTATATAAAATGCTTATCAATATTCTCCCTGTTAGTAAAGGTCAATACCATCTGATATCCTCTTGAGGCAATTGATAGTTGCGCACTATGATAAGCGGGTTTTATGTATTATTTAAGACGACATTTTTCATACGCTTTCTTCTTTTTCCGCGTATAACATTTGCTTTTGATTCTCACAAAATCCCGCATGAAATAAGCTTTATCTTTTTAAAGGGCTAATTTTCGAATTGTACCAGCATATTTCCTTTTTTTTCTTTTTGATATGTATTCTTTGATAAAAGTTGTTTGGTTCGATGTGTTCAATCACCTGTTAATATTTTACCCATTATTTATGAAACACCTTGTATATGTCAAAAGCCAAAACAATCATCATTATAAAGACAAGCGAAATTTGAGCAACCGTTATTTCTGTTCTCCTTGAAAATTTAATTCCGAAGAAAGTAATAGATTTTAAAAATATGCCTTACCTGTATGGATATTTAGTGTAACGTTACTCTTTAAAGCTAATTTGATATTTTAGGATAATTTAAATGATATAACCGCTATTACGAGATACCATAACATAATGAGTTGATTTTTTTTACATTAGTATAGTAGTAATATTTCATTCTTTACATCAGTTTTAATTATTCCAGTAGCTGTAATTAGTAATGTTTTTGTATTCAGTTCATGTACAATTTGAAATAAAAAAAGCCCAGCGTGTTCTTCAGACATGAATCCAATCGAGCACGTTTGGGACGCTCTAAGATGACGTGTTTCTGGGCGCCCACAAACTCTCCAAGAACTGGAAAGAGCTCTTCTGGAAGAGTGGGACAGAATTCCCCAACTCGTCATTAAAAGCCTCATTGAGTCCATGCCTCAAAGGTGTCCGACATTGCTGGCCGCCCGTGGAAACCATTCCCTCTACTTAAAACGATTTTCTTTGAAGAAAACACCTTTTCTTTTTCTTTTTTTCTCATATGCACAAATTGTGTTTTTCTCCTTTTGTAAACAAATGAAAAATGCATTTGTCAAAAATGCATATATCAAAAATGCACAATAAAATGCATTTTTTCTGCCAAACATGTGTAATTTATTCTCATATAACCTACTATGTCTGTCGACCATGTATCAATCAGCTAAAAAGTTTCCCAGATACAAAATCCACCTAAAACTGCAATATCCTTTAATTGTTTTGAGCAGTGTAATATGTTTATAATCATAGCTTAGTAATTGATGCACGTCGGCTATAATGATATTCATCAATTTCTATGTAGAAAAAGTGCACTTAGTTGTAAATGGGTTTTTTTCTGTTCATAAATATAATAAATAACTATGCATAATGTTTAAAAGCGTTTCAGAACTTTTTTATTGCAATCTTATATCAAAATATGTGTTTTTAAGTCGTTAAAAACACATTTCTAACGACCACTTATGATGCTGCCGTGGAAAAATACGAAAAGAAATATTAACGTGGCTAAAGCAACTTATGAATTTTTCAGAAAGTTTAAAGTACATTTGTCTTTTTTGGAATTTTAACACTTTTATGAAGGCATATTACGTTTGCTTTATTTGTGATATTTACATATTTTTATCAAAATATGTCAAAATAACTGTTAATACATTGAAATATAAGGTTTACCTTTCATTATAAATCAAGTAATAATTTAAAAAAATAATAGGAAGAAATTATTTTTCATTGAAAATTATTTTAATTTATGCTATTAATGAATGATAATATTTCGAATTTTTGAAAAACAGCTATCTCCATTCAAAATAATATTTTTATCGAAACCATAATAATATTGCTCACCTGCAAGAAAAATGACACATTTCGCAAACAATTCATTTTTTGGATTTTTTTTACTTATAATACTATTGTAGGTATGTCTTACTACACAAATAGTTTTATGAGCATAGTTAAACGGAAAGGCTCTTTATTTTTCTTTATGCCCATTCATGCCCATGGAAGAGGGGTGAATTAAATGAGGAAGTAAAATTAATCAACCATCCAAATCTCACAGTACGGCTTCATTCTTAGTGAATTTATGTTTTTATCCACATTATTATTCCTTCATGTATAAATGTGTGCTATAATTTCTTGTTAGTGTAAAATAATGCAAATTTAATTTTGCCTCGCCAGTAATATTTATTTTTGTAGAGATGTGTCACTTTTCTTGCGGGCGAGCCGTGTATTGAACTACATCTTTTTAGGTACCATGGATTCGGTGTAAACTTAAATATAATTAACTTTTTATATAAAATTAAATAATGAACGACAAATTTTAAAGTATTAAAAAGAAAAATATTTCGGAAAGTAGATGAGAAATTGCACCAACTTTCTTCGAAGTTTCACTCGGCTAGTTTATACGAGACGCTAAATGTAACTATTTTGCAGCAGTTACCTTGAGGATGGTTGAAAACGAGAGCTTTTTAGAAAGTTAAGACTTTTTCAG
Organism: Maratus speculifer; assembly: GCA_964019185.1. Classification (NCBI taxonomy): domain Eukaryota; kingdom Metazoa; phylum Arthropoda; class Arachnida; order Araneae; family Salticidae; genus Maratus; species Maratus speculifer. The sequence continues at coordinate 56,118,705 of OZ025294.1, forward strand.
AATTTACAAGATTTAATTCCTTCGTATAACATTAAAACTCAAAAGAAAATCCAATACATTTTTAATAAACAATTTTGTCAAAGAAGGACAAACTATTTTATCTATGTATAGAAGATAGACAAATAAAATAAAAGTTTTTTTTAATGGTTTGCTTGCCAAAATGGTTCTTTTCAATACTTTCATAGTTATAGCTTATCAATGATGCACGTCAGCTGTACTAATATTCATCAGTTTTTATGTTGAAAAAGTGCACACTGTTCTAAATGTATTTTTTTCTTCTTTTTATGAATGTAATAAAGATATAGGCATCGTGTTCAAAAGCACTTAAGAACTTTTTTATTTGCGACTTATTTCGAAATATGTGTTTTTAAGTCGTTAAAAACGGCATTCCTATCGATCACTTAAAATATTATTATGAAAAAGTATGAAAAGCAATTTTTTAACGCAACTAAAGTAACCTATGTTATTTTCAGGTAGTGTAAAGTGCATTCGTCATTTTTGGAATTTTGATGCTTTTATGAAGGAGATTTGTTTATGTTATTTACTTATTTTCTTTTTTATGTCAAAATATATTTTGCATGGCTGTTAATATATTTAAATATAACTTTTACCTCTAATAATAAATCAAGTAATAGCTTTAAAAAATAATCAGTTTTTTTCCCTATAAAAATTGTTTTAATTTTAGCCATTAATGACACTAACAATATATATATATATATATATATATATTGAATTTCTGAAAAACAGCCATCTTTATTCAAAATAATATTTTTATCGATAATCAAAAACAATATCGTTTACCCCCAAAAAAATGATACATCTCATAAATAAATTGCGTTTTTTTACTTATATTACTATTATAAATAGTCTTACTTAACAATCAGTCTTTAGTGCTTAGTTATTCGTAAAGGCACTTTATTATGCTTTATGTTCATTTCTGACTACTGAATGGGGGTGGATTAAGTGGGAGGGTGACACTAACCAACCATCCAACCTCACCCTACGGCTTTATTCTTAAGGGTTTTATGTTTTTATCCACATTGTTTTTCCTTTATGTAGAAGTACGTGCTGCAATTTCATGTTACTGTAAAATCATGCAAATTTCCTTCTGCCTCTCTAGTATTATTTAATTTTGTTGAGACGTGTCATTTTTCTTGCTTATTAGCCATGTATTAAACTACATGTTTTTCAGTATCATTCATTCAGTGTAAGGTTAAATATAATTAACATTTTATATAAATTTTACTATTGAACGAATGATTTTAAAGCATTAAAAAGAAAGACATTTCGAAAAGTAGATGAATATTGTCAAAAAATTTCTTTTAAATTCACTTTGCTAGTTTACAAAATTTGTTAAATGTAACTATTTTACAGCAGTTACCTTAAGGCAAAGTGGAGAAGGCCGGCTTTTAAGAAAGTTGAGATTGTTTTTTAGAGATTTCAGGTCGTATAGCATTAAAAATAGAAAGAAAACCAATATTGATATTTAATAAACAATGTTGACAAAAAACTGAACAATACGAATTCCTTTGACATCATACAACGCTTCTATACATTCTTTGAAAGTTACAGTAGCAAATTAATATCACCCAATAAATCTCATAAAATTACCTAATATTTAAAAAAAAAAAGGTTTAATTTTCCTTAATTTTTAATGAAATTATTATTTTGAAGTACCGATACTTTCATTGAGCTATGAATTTATAAAGAAATATTATTCATATTTCAGAAATGGGTTTAAAAAGGCTAATAGAAAGTGATATCCTAAGTACTATACATGAATAGCTAAACCAAACCTGAAATTGTGAATGTGGATGCGATTTTGACTGCCTAAGGTGATGTTCTCAGACGCAGAAACCACGAATGTAAAGCATAGATGCCCAACACGGAAAACTTTATTAAGATAAAGCAGAAACAAAGTAAAGTTTGTGAATACGTTGACTAACTCACGAATAAACGCAAAACTGTGCGACAGTAAAATGCATAAAGTATGGTTAAAGAATATGGTCATACAAGAATTCACTATAAGCCAGTGCGTCAAGGAGCGATTGTAAAACCAAATGTACAGATTTTCAAAATGAGAGATCTAAACATGAATGAAATTATGGGACGAGACAAAATACTTGCATTTATAAAAAAGAAAAGTGTCATTAAAACTGATGACATTGAGCTCAGAGGATATTCATACTAATTTTATATTATTGTCTTATTTCAAAGAAAAATGCCTCTCAAAAATAAATTAAGGGGGATCAGCCCTATTTGCTGCGGTTATACTTAAACAATAAACATCAAAATCTAATCTGGAGGATCTCTTATTAGAATAATTCTGTATATGAGGTTTGACACAAATCGTATAACTCTACATGGAAAGTTCTTTCGGTAGGTTAAAGTATTAGCTTATCTTATTCTCCTTTTTATACTTAACACGTTCGCTGCCGCTTATGTAAATATGTGACGCTAAATAATGCCGAACTGTAGAAGTGTTTTTTCCGAGAAGCCGATTTACTTTTCATAACAAAGAATCAGTAAAAGGTTTTCACGCGCCAGCGCGTGACTGGCTATGGTACATCGCTCCACATACCGCGCTGGCGCGTGAGATGCCCCTTAACGTTGGCGCCATATCACGTGCTTTCGAGTGAGTGGCAGCGAACGTGTTAACTTCCAAATCTGAAGACGAAAGCTACATTTTAGAATAAACATGTATATAAAGAATGATGTAAATAGAAAAATCCAGCATGACAAATCATTTTTCCGAGTTAAGGAGGAAATTGCTCTCTTTCCTTATCTTGTACTTAACCAATGAACCTCCATTTTTAATCAAAGAATCGCCATATTGGAATAAATCAATATCTGGAATTTGAAGCAAATCAAAGAACTCGGTTCCAAATAGCATGCATTTAAACAAGTGGGGGACTAGCCCCTGTTAACCCCTTCATACATAAGCAATGAACTTACAAATTTAACAAAGGACGCGTTTTACCAATATACCAAATGTAAAGCAGATTGAATGATTATGCTTTAAAAAAAAACATTTATCTGGATTAAGGGGAGACTACTCCCCTTTCTCCCGTTTATGATTAACCAATAAACCTTACAAATCTAATCAGGAAATTTCTTTATCAGAAAAAAACTGTATGTAAAATATCTTGTATATAGAATTATTCGGTATGAAAGCCATTTTTCTAAATTAAAGGGGGGTTAGCTCCCTCTTAAGCCACTTCATACTTAACCAATGAAACTCTCCAACTAATCAGGGAAGTGGCTTATCAGAATGAACCCAGAAAAGAAATATGAAGCAAATTGGACATTTCTATCAAGAGCTTTCGTGTTGTTTGCTGACATACATATATACGGAGAGATATACATGCACATATACATAAAGAATTAGCGGGAATCGCCCTCAGGCGGGGGGCTCTCAGGTTTTGATACATGTGAGCTAGAAAAAATACTTTTTTGTGGTTTTATAAAGGGCACAAACACGAGGTAACTGCGCAACAGTTTAGATTTAGACTCACAAACAGATATTGGAAAAATAAAAGTTTTGTAGGCACTTTTTAAATGAACCATGTAGTGTTAAGAGTGTTGTGATGATACATAAAGGGAAAGAAAATGTCCATTTCAAATTTGTTTTTTACATTCCGAATCATGACTGCGTTTCGTAATATTATCAAGGGTGCAAAACACTAGCATTTAAAAAACATCTCGTAATTGTCATGTAATTAGCCATCCCTCCCCCCCCCCCTCAAAAAAAGAACCTTAAGAGATTTTTTTCACATTTTTTTAAGTGTTCCCTTTTTTTGTTCCATGCTCCTGTATTTTTGATAATTTTCTTAACTCTGTTCACACCAAATTTTAATTTTAATGTTACTTTATAAATATTTAGCTTATTCAATTTAATACAACATTTATTAATTTGGTAATTCACGTATCTCTGTCAAATTTATGTTATATTAATTTAAGAGATGATAGAGATTTAGCTCATATGTATAAACTAATAACACTTACAATACAATTTAGAAATGTCACCTAAAATGAGTTCATTCAGGACATTTACATCTAATTAAATGAGTTTAGAGTGATTTCGTTATTAATTTATTTTAGTTTTAGAAGTTTTAAAGTTAAGGATGCAATCATTGCAATCATTATAAATTATATAAATTGCTCTAATTAAAAATTAACATAGTACCTAAATGGGCAGAATTTTAAAATGGATGATCACTAAATTAATTTAACTTTAGTTTAAATTTACAGAATCACAATATGAAAACATGCAGCTCACAGTATACTAAAATTAAACAGTAGTAGAATACTGATACCATAGAAGACCATCTGAGACCATCATACATATTATAACGTGAAGGTTAAAATATATGACTCTTTGTTTGCGTCAACCATTTCGGGCTAACCATTCTAATTGAATGAAGTGAACGAGACATTGTAAGCAGAGAATCATCTATACACCAGTTTGTAATTTAAAGTATTTTTGTAGATAACTCGAGAGAAGAAACTAGTGAATTAAATTACGCCATCCTCTTTTATGAAAGATATTTTGCTTCACATTTTTATTGTACATTCGTTTGTTCTGAAATTTTATTAATTACTCGTAAATTTAAATTCTTCTTCTACGCTGTTAAGTATGCTTTTGCTTTTGAAGTGACGTGCCGCGCATGCTCATAGTTTCTCTTTCATTTAAATTATCAATAACGGGTAGAAATCTTTATCATTTGCGATTCATTCATTGGATTATTGGATTGTAAATCTTTTTTTTCATAAAGTTAAAAGTAGTTGTCACACTAGTGGCGTGATAAGTAGCTGTAGCAACTGTTATTTTGAAAGCATTTTATCCCTGGAAAATAAAAACTTGCTAATTTTCCAAACGTATAGTTTATAGTGAAAAATGTTAGGAAGTTGTTTTGACCGTTCTATCAGTTTGCGAATAATATATTATAAAAGTAAATAATATTTTATAATAGGAAATAAATTTCTTTATTTTCCTTTGGCTATGTAAAATATTTTTAAAGATGTCTCCAATTTTTCCGATTTTGCAGAGAAGTAGATTTCACATTTAATTTTTAATATCTATTAACCTGCAAAATATTCTAATTTTAATTTACATAATATTTATATTTAGTTGACAATTTAACATGGGATTACTTTATATTATTTTCCCATAAATAATTTATTTAGATATGTTCCTGCAAAGATCTTTATTTAGGACGAAGCAAAAAGCTACTGAAAAAAAGGTTCATCGTTAATCAATACATGTACTTACGTTATTTAATAGAGAATGCATAGATAAATGGATTTTCTTATCTGAAATCAATTACCGAAGCGCATTTACTCTCTGGGACATTTACATGATGCCTTTTTTATGATCAATAATGAAATATTGAAATATTGTGTTACTATGCTCCTATTTCTTAGAAAATTCATTAAAACATTTATAATACGTCATTATTTCCTAGGCATAATTCAAGCTCTTATGTATATTCAAGTTACATGAAATATATGTTTTTACTTTAATATCAATAGTAAGCAATAAATTATGCGTAGTTTCTCGTATTAAAAAAAGAAAAATGTAATATGAATATTCATAAACTTGCGATTGCAATGTCTGACAATATTCTTTAGATAATATAGTTTTAAGTATATTATTGATATGTAACTTGATTCAGATAGGTGTTAAATTTTCATAAAAAGTAAATACAATACAAAAGGATTTTTAAAGGAGATAATTTATATTATTTTCATCATTAATACATTTAAATATGCATATAAGACTTTATTTATTTAGGACATAGCAAAAGGCAACTGAATAAAAAAAAGCTCATCGTTAATCAGTACATGTACTTACGTTATTTGGTAGAAAATTCATAGGTAAATGAATTTTCTTATCTGAAATCAATTACCGAAGTACAGTAATTCTCTGAGACATTCACGTGGTGCTTTCTTTGTAACAAATAGTGAAATACTAAAATATCGTATTACTACGTTCCTATATCTTATAAATTTCTTGATTTTTTTTTTATATTATACCATTATTTCTAATGTATAAATCATGTTACATGAAGGTATGTTTTTACTTTAATATCAATACTAAACAAATAATTATGCGTATGATTTTGTATAAAAAAGAAGAAAAATATATAATCACAATAAAAGTTCAAATTCAATATTGCATTATGCATATTGATAAACGTGTGTTTGTAATGTCTGAGAATATTGTATAAAGTGTATTATATAAAGTGACACATTTAAGATTTAGTAGCTTCAGTGTGTGTAATCCTGTTCCACATCTACCACATAATCTGTGATATGTTACCACAACCTTTTTATTACAGCGCCGCACTATCATAGCTTTTCAAAATAAGCTTCCCAGTTGTTAAAAAAAAAAAAAAAAAAAAAAAAAAAAAAAACCTATGGAACGCCAGTTATCCGAAAAAACCTATGGAACCCGGGTTAATCGAAAATACTTCGGTCCCATACTTTTCAGATAACCGCGGTTGTACTGTAGATGTATTATATAGAAAGATAGAACATTGGCACTTGGATAACCGAAAAGTACCAAGATCATAATGTAAGAAAAATCAGAAAAAAAAAAAAATCAAGAGATACGTTTTTACTGAAATTTATACTTTTAAAGAGGAAATAGTAAATTTTTAAAGCATGCAAGTACAGCAAATTCTGTCTAAGGTGGAATGGATCGGAGTTGAGAGAACTTTGCATTAGACAACATTTCACCTTAGACAAATTTTACTCTTTCTATAGAATCGAAGGGACTTGAAAATCTTTCTGAATTAGGCAGATTTCTGTCTAGCAAAAAGGTTGCCTTATGGAGAATATGCTGTATGGTTGAAAATAAAAGATAAAAAAACGAGATACCTTGCTCTGCAAATATAACTTTATTGTTTTAAGGGGGGGGGGGTGCTCTGGCGAATGATATCTCCAGGGATAGGAAGGGGTTTGTCTTTTTATATAGATATAATTTTTTCATTCAGTATTGATAACAGGACCTCACAAAATATAAGATTACAGAATCTTGCTTTGGATTAAACAATAGTTGGAAATTAAATAAAAATTTAACATTACTCATTAATGTATGAATAATGTTTTCAATAAAAATTACACATTATTAATTTAATTTTGATGTTAATTTATTCATTGATATTGATTTAATCGGTGTTATTAATTTAATTTGTGACATTTGACAGTTATTGCATGCTCAGATTGTTTTTCAAAACAAATGGAAATTCTTATGAAAAATAGAAATTAATCTCCACCTAAATTAAAAGTGTTTTGTGAGGTAAAAATGTTCGAAATAATGTTGACTAAGATGCTATCGAAAAGCCCGGGCGCTGAAAATTTGAGATGTAATATCTAGCCAGATATTACATCTACCATGTAACTGACTTTAAAGATATCTGCATCAACTTATTGAAGTAATAGGACATCTCTGTTTTTCCTTCAATTACATTTTTGAAACAAAGTTGAAATTGACGAAAAATTCTACGGAACAATTCCCAATGACAGTTCATTTTTACTTTTTCCTATTACTCCAAATCTCATGATTAAAATGCACAACTTAAGAAAATTGCATATTTATATCTTCATTGAAATGTTATATTTATATACTAAGTGAAAAATATTTCTTATTTTACGTTTTTTGTATCCGGGGGGCCAGCGGCGAAAACACTGAGCGCGACTAATGACGTTGTGAAAAAAGTCGCGACTACTCGCGGGTTATGTACTTAATAACCTCACTTGTATTTGTAAGCTCAAATCGTGGAAAAAGAGGAGAGTGTATCTGTGTGGGGAGGAGGTCCACTGCTCTTCGCTCGATTTTGAAATTTGACTAATTAAACTTTCTTTTTTGTTAATTTTGAAAAATTTCGTAAAATTTATTCTTTTCGAGAAATTTGAAACAAAAGAGGAAATAAGAAATTTTCTCATATGGTGATGAGAGCACAAGGGAACAATTGCCCCCCTACCCCCTCATGCTTTTTAAAATTTCATTAATTAAAATTTATTTTTCTCCTACTTTGAAATACATAGTAAAATTTATTATCTTCGAGTAACTTAAAAAAAAAGAAAAAAAAATCCGTTGGGGATAGGGGGCATTGGGTGGCTTTTGCCCCTCTCGCGATTTTGGAATTTAACTAAGTTTGGCTTTTCTCAGATTTTGAAATTCACAGAAAATTTTATTCTTTCAAGTAACTATAAAATAAAAGAGGAAGAGCAAAATTTTCCGTTAGGAAAAGGAGGGGGTAGGCACATTTTGTCCGTCACAGGACTTAGAAATTTAATTAATTAAAATTATTTTTTTTTCGATTTTGAAATGCCTAATAAAATGTATTAATTTCAAGTAATTTAAAATTAAACAGAAACTAAGATTTTTTATGGGGAAGGGCTATGAGAGCCATTGTCCCTCCCTCAAATTTGATTTAAATATTATTTAGTCTAAAATACGTCTAAATTTTATTTTTGAATGATTTTGGAACGCACAGCAAAATTTTATCTTTTCGAGAATTTTAAAATAAAAGATGAATTAAAATATTTTTTACTAGCGGCCTTCGCCCGCTACGCTGGTCGGTTTATCTAAAGAAATCTTGAAGAAGTAGTTAGATAAGGTTCAGACATACATTAAAAAAAAAAAAGCAAGTCGATCATTCAAAAAACGTTGGGAAATATCAAATATTTACTGTAATTTTTTAAGAAAAACAAAGTTTCGAAAAAAAAAATTAAATCGAAAAAAAATTACACTGACATATTAATGCAAGGAAATTTTCCCAGAGAGAAAATTCGCCTTGAATACAATATTTCAAATTCTTTTAATTGCTTATAGGCGTTAATGCCAACATAGTGAAAAAAAATTCCATGCTGGGAATCGAACCCGGGCCATCAGTATGGCGCACTGACGTTCTACCGACTAAACCACATGGAACGACAGCCAGCTTGAAACTTTCTCATACTTAAGTAGACTGGCGAAAACATAACGATAGCGCGTTTTAAAATTGCACAGTGACATCTATTGGATTTTATATGTACTAAAAAACGTTATGTACTAAAAAACGTGAGCAGCGCACCTAATAGTTTCTTTTGTTTCTTTTTGTTACTTTTTTGTCTGTTGTCCGATTTTGATGAAACAAAGCCTATACACTGCCCGGGAGTGTGCATTCTTCATTAGTGAAAACCGCATAAAAATCCATTCAGTAGTTACGAAGATAACCTCGAACAAACAGACAGACAGACAGACAGACAGACAGACAAAAAATTCAAAAATTTTTTTTTGTGTTTCATTGGTTTTCTTTTATCGCCCTGACTCCATTTTTGTCAATCATCTTCAATGTACAGACACACCGGGTCCTACTGTTTTATTATATGTATAGATAAAGTTAGAATGTTTTTGGAGAATATTACTTCTCCCCTATATTTAAAAAATTATAATTAATCAAAATTTCTTTTTTTCTTTTTTTTAAGATAGTAAAATTTATTATTTTCACGCAACTTAAAATATAAGAGGATCTCAGGAATTCCTCGTTAAAGAATAGGGGGGGGGGGAGGTAGGGTTATTACCCATTCCTGGATTTGAAATTTAAATGATTAAAATTTGTTTTTCTCTAAATTTGATAAATATAGTAAAATGTATATAATTCGTTTACCTTAAAATTAAAATCGAACTCAGAATTTTTCTTTATTGAGGAAGAGCTCACAACCTCACAATTTTGAAATATAAATAACTTATTTTTTTTTGGGGGGGGGGGGATTTTTAAGACAAAATACATTTTATTCTTTCCCCTTTAATTGTAAGTTAAATATAACATTAATTTGCCTTGAAAATTTTTCACAATTGTAGAAAAGGCACCTAGCATGGAAATAATAATGCCTGTAATATAAGAATAAAAAAATAGTAAATATTTGCAAAATTGGAATCCTTAATTTAAAAAAAAAGTTTGCAAACACGGAATATTTACTTATTTTATGCAAGAAACGTGCACCGTTTTTGAGAACTTAGAATGTTCACTTTCTTGTATGCATAAAAAATGACAATATTTTGCACAAAAAGTACATATTTTCGGAGTATTCAAAGATATTTCCTTTTTGTGCACAAATTGTGTACAATCTATACTTTATTGCAAAAAAAGTGCAAACCTTTTTTTTTTTTTTTTTTTTTTTTTTTTTTGGCTGGGAATTAGCCGTATATTGTCACGTTCATTAAAGCCATTTGAACTGTATGTTCCGATAGAATTGCACTTGGACCTATATTGGGTTAGGATGTCAATTGAGCCAGTGTATGGGGCCGCTTTTGCGTTATTAAGGAGGCAGGGGAGAGTCTTCTGCGTTCTTTTAATTTAATAACGTCTGGGAGTTCAACGGGACAGCTTTTGCACAAGGTTTTTCCGTTATTCATTTACTTTGTACAATCATTAACAGATGCGTCCCGAAAAACTTATGATAAGCGCAGTTTTGAAGATACACGTTCTGAGTCGTTGGACTACTAAATTCCACCCTCTATCAAAGTAGATTAGTTCAGAAGCCCAACTCCGGAATGCCATTCACTCCGGATATTATGCAAATCACGTTATTCAGACGAGTTCATTCCAAAATATAAATGTGATCACAAATGTTCTGTTGTCAAAGCATCATTGACAAATATTCCCAGCAAACACAGAACTAACAGATTGGTACAAAAATGATATCTTCCGACAAGTACTAGAGGTGTTATTTCGATAACAGCGATTCGTAACCTAAAAGTATCGATTCTGTCCTTTCCTTCGATATCTTTGGCGATACTTAGATGGGCTATCTTTGTGGTGCCAGAAATATGGCACCACGGCGAAAATCGGCGATATGGGTGATACGTATTCGATACAAATACGTAGGAATTCCGATATTTCTGGCATAAAAAAGTTAATATAAGGGCACAAATTTGATACCCAGTGAGGGGCCCCTCTCACTGGAAATTTTTGGGGCCCTTCCATCTTGAAAAAAATATTCACATTTCTATTTTTAAAATAATACACATTCAAAAGTTAATTACAATAATTACTTACAAATTAATTTAAATGTATTCAAATCGTTAAAGATTCACAAATTCATTTCATGTTCGTATTACATCAGAATTTTACATGAACTTATATACTGTGCCGGATAAATGTGGTAAAATTATGTATCTTATTTTCCTTTCCATTTTTCAATAAAGTTGAAAAGTGATTATGCATTCGGTTTGTCTGTCCATTCTGGCCGTCTGTCCACGCTGTAACTCCAGTAAATATACTCGGATGTTCATGCAATTGATAGAGATTATTAACCCCTTGAGGGGCAAAGCACTTATATTCATAAAATGTTTAAATGATTGATTGACACCGGAATTCACAAACAAATTTATATGATAGAAAATAAAAGATGTTTTTCGCGTACATTGTAAAAAGCAAACGTTAATACTAAAATTCCGGTGCCAATGTGGCATAAGGGAATTAAAATTAAGTGGTATATATAACATACCGGTGCCCTTCAAGGGGTTAAGGATCACCAAAGCATACTTGGTATTCCATATGAAATAGCTACAATTAATGGTTCATTTACAAGGGCACTCAAAAGAATTCAATTACAGTATGGTACATAAGAAAAAATCTTTTGCAGAGTATTTTTATGATATTATGCACTTTTTCAAATATACTGAAACCGATACTAATTACTGAATTTCACTACAATCATGTTATAACAGAGCATTCATAGCATTTTTTATTCATTTACAGGGACAAACAAAAGAAATCGATTACAGTACTACAATTAAGAATCGCTATGAAATAATCATTAGAATAAAACTTTCTAGAAATGTGCAAAAATTGGGAAAAATTATTTTAAACATTGCAGGTTCCTAACAAAAATATGAGGGTGTTGGTCGAGAGAGAGGAGTCAAAATTCAGTTTTAAAGTTTTACACTAAAAGTGCAACAAAATAGGAGGTGAAAAAGGCATGCCGCACAAAAAGTTGGAGAGGTCTTGATCAGGTTCTATGTGATAGGTGTTCAGGATTTCAACTGATATGTAAAAACGAAAGAATAATTAACTGGAAAAGGATTCCAGAAATAAAGATAGAATTAAGAGAGAGCCATTTATTAACAATTTATGGTGTAAAAAAAATTCTGGGTTTTATACTGGCATGTAGTTGCGTTATAAATATATTTTACTACTACTAGTTATCCCGTCGACTAATTTCGACAAGTTATAGAAATCGTCAAACTAATAGCTAAATTATGCATATTGACAAAATCTCTATTTCAAATAATGGAAAAACAAATAATTAGTAAAATATTAATAAAATGCAAATAAAAAGCCGAAATAAAAATCACTTAATGACGTTTTAAACACATGTATCGTATTTAATGTCATTGAATGCGATATTCACGATTATCCATTAATGGCATTTACACTTATAGTTTGGCGATAATATTTTGATCGACGATATAACGTAGTAGTACCGATATTTTTAAATAGTTTTTAAAGCAATTGGAGGACGCTAGAGCTATGTTAAAGGCATTGCATGCAGTTTGGATCATTTAAAAAAAAAAGCTGCACTAAGGACCCCAAGAAAGCGATTAATATGTGAAACTGGTGGTAGCTAAAGTCTGTAAAATGTTTAGCTGGAGGACATATGAAGTTGTTAGTGAAAAAAGTAGTGCATCTGCCCATTTTAAAGGGCCATAAGAAAAAGCCAAAGGGGGATAACTGATCATTATGAGCAGGTTCCCAACATGAAAACTTGTTAAATGGTCTTAGTTCTTCGCATTTTAGATCTTCAATTAGTCAAAATTAAGCACAGGCAAGAATTAATCATTAAAAGGAAATTTTGAAGAAATGGTCAATAAAAGGTGGATGCTTAAATTAGGCCCCTAGGGTACCAATAAAAATATGAGGGTGTTGGTCCAAAGAGAAGCATCCAAGACTCAACTTTAAAATTTTGCAGTGAGAATGCGAGAAAATTTGGAGGTGAAAAATACATGCCGCACAAAAAGTTCAAGTTTCTCTTCACGATTCTAGGATACCCAGGATTTTAATTGGAATCTAGATGGTAAAGGCAGAGTTTCCCCTAGGACAAGGGCGCACAGGCCTTCGACCAGTAAATTTTTGAAAAGAAATGTTCCCCTTATTTTGGCATTAATTCTGTATCTTTAAGAATTTAAATAAGAAAAAACCTTCTGCTAACATTTACCGGTGAACGTTTCCCCGAAGGCCTGTGCGCCCTTCTCCTGGGGGAAACTCTGGTAAAGGATTCTAAAAATGAAATTCGTTTTAAGCAGGAGTAATTTTTAACAATTTAGGATGCAATAACTGCAACGGGCCAAGTACTGGCCCCAAGTTACCAGAGACTTAACAGGCACGTCGTCTGATAAAGATATTGTTATTGTTAATAGTCTTTAACCTTCCGTCTACCAGACGGGTCCATTGGACCCGACAGCAATATTTAATGTAGATAAATGGGTGTTTTGTCTGGTAGACGGAAGGTTAAATTAGTCGGAGCATGATAAAACTGTTTAAAAAAATTGCATGCAATTTGGATCAATTTTTTAATAAGCTGGACCAAGGATTCCAAGAAGGCGATTTATATTCAAAATTGGTGTTAGCTAAAGTCTGAAAATTGTCGTTCATGAAGTGGTTGGAAGACCTAATAAGTTGGTTTAAAAAACATAATAAATTGGTTCATTTTTAAGTAAGCTATAAAAAAGGGCACAAAAGAGGCCCGTAAATAATTAAAAACAGGGATAACATGAAAACATTAAAAAGTCTTGGTACTTAATGCTTTAGATCTACAATTAGGCAAAATTATATTAATCGGAAAACGCTAGAACTATGTCAAAAAAAATGAATGCAATTTGGATAATTTTTAATGAAGTTAGAGCAAAGACCCCAAGAAAACAATTAATATTTAAAATTGGTGATAGCTAAAGTCTGAGAAATTTTTTTGTTGTTCATGTGGTAGCTAGAAGACTTAAGAAGTTGTTAGTAAAAATATTAAATCGGATCATTTTAACGGAAGTTATAATAGTAAGCCCAAAAGGGACCAACTGATAATTAAAAATTAGAGACCTAACAAGAAAATATGTTAAACAGTCTTAATACTTCGCGCGTTAGATCTTCAATTGATCAAAGTTAATCCAGGGTATTGATCACACTGGCTTACACAATTTTTACTTTTGCCGAAATATGTAATTTTTCATAAATTCTAGAGTACTGAGTACTGAAAAAATAGTGTAAAAAATCTGTAACGTCTGGTTTAAATAAATGTTTATTAAATACTTAACAGAATAATAACATGAAATATAAAAATTAAAAATAAGAAATGATGAATTTTATTCATATTTTTGTAGTTTTCTTGATTTGCTTTTCTTAAAATAAACCAGCAGTAGTCCCCTAACATACTTTTGTACCAAAATCCTTTGTATCTGTCTTCAAAAAGTTTAAGATCTTTCTGAAAACTCGCGACGCATAAGTTTTTAGGAAAAAATCCTGGTGTTAAAGAGAAAATGTATCTTCAGAGACATGTTCACATTTATCGCATGATAGTTTTTTAGTAATACAGCAATATATTTTCATAATTTTCATTTTCATGATTTTCTAAACATCCATGGACGACCATATTTTCACCATAGATATAATGAAACAAAGGCTTTGTCCCAATCCCAATCTGTGCCATATCCCAATGTGCTCCACTCTTCCCTTCCAAATTTTTGCTGTTTTTTTCTTTTTTAGCTTTAAAATTTACGATTTACAAAAAATCTTTACGCGTTAATAAAAAAATGAAAGTCATTTTCGGATTCAGTGGTACGTAATATATAAGAATAAATTCTTAAAACTGAAACACATGTCATAACCCAACATTTTTCAGGCTAATGTTATCAAGTAACATTTTAAAATATGTATTTTCTTGTGAAGAATTGAGGTTACTAATTTCATCATTTTATTTAACAAAAATTCTTTTTCTTTTTTCTTCTTATATATTTATTACAAATTGTATATTTTGAATTAATATGTCGAAATGATTAAACATTTCAAGTTTACATTGCAATATTTGTTTTACTCTCAACCATTTTTTTAATATATCTGACAAAATTATTTTTCTACTAAATTTTTGAATGACCCGTAATTTGTAGCAAAAAATATACCCCAACATTAAACAACTATTATTCGGTTAATTTTAATCTATGAATAACGAAATTTTTTCTGTCCTACTTGTCAGTGTGACGGGAAATTTTACTGAATAGAACTTATAGAACCGGGGGACCACATAGTAAATTTAAATTTCGTAATTTTTTAATTAATGTTTTTATTGAGCCAAATCACTTGTAAAATATTTTTTTACCACGTTTAAAAAAAAATTTCTAACTGGTACTATATGTCTATGACTAACGATTTAGGAATTAGCCATTGGACACTGTTAAAAGGGGGACAGAATTGCACGTGAACGTAGCAAATGAGGTGCGTTCGCACGATAACGAAGTTTTAAAAATATTCAAATCTTGCTGATATAGTAGAGCGTACTTCGGATACAATATAGTAGTCGAAATCTTTGTGTTTCTGTAAATATGCAGGAAGTAATTTTTATTACACCTCAGCAACGTATATCTTATTCATAAAATGTGAAATAGTTGAATATAATTAAAACACGTCCCAAACAATGTTTCCCCGTATAGCATTATGTAGTGGAATACCTTTGTGTGGCCCTGTAATTTGACAATAAAAATTGTTTGCATCACAGATTGTACAGAATGTATATTTTAGTATATATTTCATAGATTCATGCCAATTCTATTATGTTCGAATGAGTGTAACATCATTAGAATGCATTTGAAGCTTTTTTCCCATTGACCGTAATGTAATGAAATACTTTTGATTGTCCCTGTAAATGATCTATGCAGCAGACTTTCACAACATTTGAAACGACTCGACAAAATTACGTAATAATTATATGTTTTAAATTTCAAACGATTAAAATGCATTTACGATCAAATGCAATTACGAACGCACCTAAAATTGGGACATTAGATATTTTTTTCATATACCGCCTTAGTAAGAAGTAATATAATAAGAAAATAGCTGTTTCATCAAAAGTGTATAAAAAATGTTTAAATTTGTATACTAGTGTTATTGCTGTTCAAATAATATTTTAAACAAATGCACAAAAAAGGGTAAATATTTAAAAAAGGGCCCTAGAGCAATATTCAAAATATGAAGGCGTTGATTTGAGAAGATTCCAAGAATCAACTTTAAAATTATGTACTGAGAAGGTGAGGAAATTCAGGGGTAAAAAATGCTTGGAGTACAAAAATTTCAGGGAACCCTGGACCGGGTTCTACGACACCCTATGGGGCCCCAGGATCTAAACTGGAATGTAAAAACTCGAGAATAACTAAATGGAAAAAGATCCCAGAAATTAAGATAGGATTAAATAAAAAGTAATTTATTAACAATTTATTTGCAGAAAAACTTCAAGAAGCCCGATATCGGTCCCAAGGAGCTAAAATCTTAACTGGGGGTTAAAAGGCGAAGATAATTAAAAAAAAGGACATTTTATTAACAATTTTGTGCATAAAATCTTATAGGGGCTCCAACCGTTAAAATATTAAAAGTCTGAGCCTAGTGTGCGTTAGGACCTGTCTTCAACTATTCTCACCTAAATTCTCAGACTTCTATGTGTGGTACATTTCGCTAGCCATCGCACATAGATAAAACGAAACTTTGTTCTATTAGTACAGATTTAGGACACAGAGACTTCATTGGCAATGTATCGGGTCAAGATCTTAACTGAAATATACAAAGGGGGATAACGAAATGAAGAAAGAGCCCAAAAAAGGAAAAAGATCAGATAGAAAATGGGGAAGTTATTAAAAATTTAGGGCATAAGAACTTGAAAAGGTCCAGGGGGCCCGGGTCTAAAGAAATTAAAAATCCGATCCCCAAGTGCATCAGGAACTGGCTCAAACTATCTTCCCCCAAATGTTTAGACTTCGAAGTGCGGTGCATTTTGCAAGCCATCGCAAACAGACACACAGAACGAAAGTTTCTTTTATTAGCATAGCACTTGTTATTGATAGTAACAAAATAAAATTACATTTAAAATATCAGTTTTATGAAAACTGCATTCCAAGTGTGGGGCCCCTTAAAGTCAAGTGCCCCAAGTGATGGCCCATGATTTAATCAGCCCCTCAATCTTTATAATTAAATCTTTACAGAAGGCCTCTAACAGGCTTCCTTTCGGCTCAAACGCAAGTTTCCTTTGAATCCCACCCCTTGCCTCCAATGTCCTAACAATTTGTAATGAGAAAAAAAAAAGATAAGGGAGAGCTAAAATCCCTCCGGTACAATAGCAAATGATAGAAAAACAATATTTATTACATGAAAATGGTATAATATTAATTGAAAAATTAAAAGGTAACATTAAAAAAAATTCTTTTTTCAAAAAGTCTCAATTTTTTTAAAACTCAAAAGAAGATTTGGGGGCCCTTGGGATGCGGGGCCCCTCGCGATTGCGACCATCGCGACCCCTTAAATCCGCCCCTGATGATAATCATTTTGTACTTGTTTTTGATGCACATAGGATTATATAAATCTTGTGCCAGTCAAAAGACATTTTATACCCATGTCGGCGAAGACTTTTAATATTTATTTTGCAGCATCTAAACTATTTTAATCCTTTCAGGACCAAATCACTTCCATTGTTGTCAAATCACTTAAATTGCTGAAATGAAAGATACTGGAATTTACAAATATAATTTTGAAAAAGAAAAAGCTAAATTTCCCTAACATCATAAACTATTTTTAATCAAAATTCTGGTACCAACTGGGAATTTTCATAAATGTACCACCGTTCTTGAAAGAGTTAAAATACCTTAATTATATTAATTGGAGGAAGGGGGGGGGATTCATACATTTTTTAAAATTCTGAAGTTTCAGAATCTTAAATTGTTGCAAGATTTTCTCTAAATTAATTTTATAGAGGGGCATTGAAACGTTTTATTGCGGAAATTTAAGACTGGAGAATACCCCTCCCCCAATATCTTGCAGTTATTAACTTATTTCATGAGGTAGTTTACATTTTTAACTTAATACAGAATCTCTTTGCACTGTGTTATGCTTAAAATAAAAGCCCCCCCCCCTTTTTTTGGTTATTTTGTATAAATTCTTCCTGCATTCAGTTTCATATGGGTATTTCATTTTTATCATATTAAGGGGGAAAAAAACCCTAGTTTTTCCGATATCAACTCTAAACTATTCAGGAAACACACATATATATATATATATATATATATACACACACACACAGACACATACATATATATATATATATATATATATATATATATATATATATATATATATATATATATATATATATATAGAAACTTGTGATAAACTATTCAATTTATGTTTTTGATTATAAAAAATGCATTTACTATTAATGCTGAAATTAACATGTATATACATATTAAAAAGTTTTTTTTTTTCTCTGATATTGCAGATTTAATTTTTTGTTGTTTCCTCATACGATTTGTCTAAAACTCCATGTTGGGAAAAAAAAAAGTATTCCAAAGAATCAAATACTTGTCTGACAAGAGGGGAAAGAATAACTTTTTTAATCTTGAAGCATAAAAATATTCTAATTTTTTGCTCAAATATTCAATAGCAATTTCTTTTTTATAGTAAAAATGTTTTATTCCCCTCCCCCCTCCCTGCAATGGCATTTACCTAGAGTTCCAAGTGTAATACATGAAAAATAATCAAATATTGTTTCAAAGCAGTAGACATTTTTCTGATATGTAGGCGTGCATGTGTATATTGGATTTAGGGGGGGGGGAGATTTCCTTTATCTTTTCAAACTAATCAGAAGCATAAAAAATAATTTAGTTTATGTTCAATAGCCAACTTGCTTTTGACTATGAGATAAGAATTATTAAAGATGAAATTTGCATTAAATAAACTTTATTTACAATTATTGCAGATTTTATTGTCTTTTCCCTTTACGGGATCTATCTTGTAATAATCCGTAAACAATAGGAAAAAAAATTTGGGGTTAACACAGATTTTCCCCTCTTGAACAATGAAGTACTTTTGTGATAACATTTTTCATCGCAAAATTATTCTTGAATTTTTGTTTTCATCACATTCAATATAATATTGATGCACTCAAAAAAAAAAAAATCCAATAAATTATTAAGTTAACAACATTTTGTTGCTAAGATACATAAACCATTTAAATAGCAAGAAATACATAAATAAAATTTCGACAATACAAATTTTGGAAGGAGGTGAGTGAGAGGTAATTAAATGGAATAATAACTCATACTTCATAAACTTTTATATTGAGACTTTTGTATGAAATAGTTAAAAATTTACTAACTATTTTAAATAGATAATAATTACAAGTTCTAAACAAAATTATCTCTGCATTCATACACATGCACACAGAGCCGTCCTTACGAAGGACGGCTTAAAGCGAGGCCCTATCCTTTCGGACTCTTAACATAATCTGATGTATACTATCAATAAAAAAGAAAGGTTTTCTTCTATATACAGTGTCCCGGGGAGTTAGCGTTCGATCACCTACAATTATAAAGGAGTAGCGTTTGTTTATATGTTTGTAGGGATAATTTTTGAAACTAGAACCAATTTCAAAAGTAATGGTGCAAATTGATGATGAAAGTCCCTCTTCAAACATAGACTATATTTTATGTGAAGAACACTATATTTTGTTAACTAAAATCATAAATTTATAATAAAGATTTTCTGTTATACCTTCTTTTTTATTAAAGAAAAAATATTTTATGTCCAAGTGCGAGGCCTCTCGTGGCGCGAGGCCCTGTGCGGCCGCACCTGTCGCACACCCCTAAGGACGGCTCTGCATGCACACACCAAATTCATCTTATCTCAAATAAAATGTGAAGCACACAAGCGTAAAAAAGAAAAATCCTTGCCACCCCCCTCCCCTTTTAATTGTGATAAACCTTATGCACCTTCTTTTCAAATTGCAGCTGGAATTAAATTAGATGACTTTAGCTATTTTCTGGCATCATCTGCCAGTTCTTGTCCTTATGTTCCACCTGAAAATACCTACCATGCTAGGATAGATGAAATAAATAGACACAGACAATAAAGAACAGTGCTAATGTTTTCATTGTGCTACTTTTTTTTATTAAACATAATTTTTGCTTACAAATTATATATTTAGTATTCAATTAAACAAAAATTTCATTCTTTTTTAAAAAGTCATAGCAGAAATACAATATATTTTATATGTTAACATGAGCTTTCTCAATATATTTTCTTGAATATTCTGAAATGGGCATTCAAGTCTTCAATCCTTTATTCTGAAGTCAGGTATACTTCAAAACCGGATTCCTTCCAAGTTAGGTAAAAAAAAAGTATTGCTCCAAGTTCTGGCTAATTTCTCCACCTATTTTAACAATATAAAATGAAATTTTAGAAAGATCAAAAATTGCAATTTGTACACACAAAATCAAATTATTAAACATATAGAAATATAATAAACAAAATAACTGAATTTTATACCATGAAAATTAATAGAAATATAATAAAATAACTGAATTTTACACCATGAGAATTAGTAAATTACACAGGACATTAACACTAAATATATAAAGAATTTTTATTAAAGATATATAAAAATACTTCATACCAGAATTTTTATTTAAGACTAACTAATTTATGTGTGATTTAACCACTAGACAACATTTTTTACTGAATATATTTTCATTATTTCATTACATGGAAGAAAATCAGCTAACTGCAGCCCTTTGATAAAATTCACATTTTTCTGTTATCCTTGGACGACATCTGTGTTTAAGCGATCCTTTGACAAAATTGGCATTAAAGCGATCCTTCAACGAAATTCGCATTTAAACGATCCCTTGATGACATATGCATTAAAATGATCCTTAGACAAAATTCATGTTTAAGTGATCTTTGACGACATCTGCATTTAAGCATAAATACAAAAAAAAAAAAAAAAGCATTATACTCACCATTCTAGCATAAGTGCCCTAATTCTAATATTTTTAAGTTTTAAATTGATACGCACAGCAGCACTTCAAAGAAAATACTGGGCCATGTTACAATGCAACTAAATTCTAGTAATTCTAGGGATGTGCCGGATATCCTGCTTATTTGGCACTCAAACCGGATATTCGTTCTGGCCGAATATTTCAATATCCAGTTGCTGGATAGGGAAACTTTTTTAAATTCAGTTTTTTACATTTAAAATAACATATAAAATTAATTTGCTCCTTGCTAACCTTATCGTATTAAAAAGCAATGTTAACAAAAATAAATATTTGTATATTTTCACAATTATGAAATCAATGTTTTATATGTGAATGAAGATATATTTAAAATATGACAATATTTTGTCATAATCTATAACAGCAATTGTAAAATCAAAACTAGAATATGTACTACAACTTCAAATTTTCTATTTCTCTTAATTGTTCTTAAAATTTCAGTAATGAAGTAATTTAACTCTGAAAAGTTTTATTGTAATTTTCACCAGTCAAAATTTAACTCTAGTGTTCAATTATTCTGTCATAACTGTAGTTGCAAAATCAAAACTAGAATATCAATTGTAATTTTGTTTTGCTTTCAGTTTTAATTGCAGTAATGAAGTAGTTGACTTTTATACTTCAAGTGTTTTGTTATTAACTTTACTAATTATTTGAGTTATGAATATCAACAGAAGGTATAAATATCTTATCTGAAAGTTTTATGAAGTTACTGTTAATACATCAAAAATTTTGAGCCAGAAATGTGTACAATGGGGAATGGGGCCATCTTGTAAGTGCTAAAGTATTGAGGATTAAAAACCATGTAGAAAAATAGCTTCTAGCAAACTAAAGAGTTTAATTATGAATATTCATACTCCAGATTCAAAGTATGTTTGTTTAGAAAATCAAGACTAAAATGTAATCAAAATGGTGCTGATATTAAAGGAACCCTTCAAATTTTGTGGAACATCAATTGCACAAGTTAAGCAGTCAACAATAGAAAAAATTGTGGTAAAAACAAAAAATCATTAAATATACAAATTGCATTTTTTTAAAAACATTTTAGTAAAAATTTTCAAAGCAATTGAATTACACCTTGTTATAAGTCCTCAGTCATGTTAAAATTGCAAGTGACCTTTTAAATAAAGTTCATTCTAAGACTTGCTGTACAATACAAAAAGAGCTTAATAAGAAAACTAACTCTCACTCACAGTCAAGAGGAGTAACAAACATAACTATCCCATTTTGTTAATTATGCGTCAACAGGATAATTTTTTTTTGTTGTTGTTGTTATGTTAGTCGATACAATGCATCTACATAACACATCAAAACACTACCTAAATCTGGTGATAGACTAAAGAAAAGATAGAGAACAATATGCATGTAAAGTTAGAAGTTTTATAAGTAAAATTGAAAAAGCAAAATATTAAATTTCAATATTTAATTATTACTATGCATTTGTTTAAATAACTTTGACTTAATAAGTGAATTAAAATCAATTAATCCTTGAATAACATAAAATTACAATAATTTTTTTCTTTAAACAAGCATAAAATTGAGATATTAAAATTAAATATAAGAAATTATTCGGCTGGATACAAGATATCGGTCAAATTTTGTACCAGATATCCAATATCCTGCAAAAATCCACATTCGGTGCATCTCTAACTGATTCTCTATCCAGAGTCTTGATAATTTAAAGAAATTTGTAAAAAACTTCAAAACTATTTGCTAACAGTCAAAATTTTTTCCAAACAATGTTTGCATTTCGTCTATTTTATCAAACTCTGCAAACAAGGAATCAAACTTTCAAACTGTAGCTACTGGACCTTAAGAATTAAATAGCGGCTTTTTCTCATAAGCAGCACTCTGCTTTTCTATTTTTTAAACTTATAGCAATTCTGTTTGCACAAATAAATCTTTCTGTAAATACAGCTGATTTTAATTTTAGTTTCTAGAAAAAATTTGCCCTACTATTACACTTCAATGTCATTTTCCATATTTAAAATTTAACATTTAATAACATGTATGTAATAACAGAGGGGGTTCATTATAACTTTGTCTAATGTAATTTGCAGTAGTAATAGTAGCATAAAGATGCAAAATCAACAAATTGTTATGTTTAAAAATAAGTAAAAAAAGTAAAACTAGAATTAATACAGTAGTTTCCCTCAAATCCACAACCGTAAATGCACATAATTTATGGATGTAAACAAGGAAACATTCAGTGCAGATATAGGGAGAAAATTTGAGTTATTTAGCTTTTTATCAATTCTATGCATATAGTTTAATTTGTAGTTTTTGTTAATATTGCTGAATTAATGCCTTTTTTTTTTTTTTTTTTTTACGAAGGAAGTGTAAATTTATTTCTGAAAAAATTCAAGCTATTGCTTATATCACTAGTAATTATAATCTTGTTATCAATTATATTTATGTATTAAATTTTTTTAGTTATAAAGCTGGCTAAACTTGAAATAAAACTACTTTAATTTTTCATGATATTGATGTGAATTAGCAATGTACCTTTATGAGGAAAGCTTCATTGAATAATTTAGGAAAGCTACATTTAATCTTTATAATGAATATTTAATCATACATTATTGATTATTAATTTGACTTTTTTTGAGTGATTTATTGATGCAATTCGCATTTTTTAAGTGACTCATGAGCGTATTTTGGTTTTTTGAGCGATCTGTCGATGAAATTTGCATTTTTTGAGCAATTTAATCATGTAATTCACATTTTTTAAGCGATTTACGGATGAAATTTGCATTTTTGAGCAATCTGTTGGCATAATTTGCATTTTGAGCAATTTATTGACATAATTCGTGTTTTTTAAGCAATTTATGGACATGATTAGCATTTTCTGAACGATTTATGGAAGAAAAAAAACCTCATAAAATTATAAATTCTCATTTTTAATGCAGAGCATCATTCCGTTGATTAAATTCATGTTTTTGAGTAATTTATGAGCGCAATTCTCATATTTTATGAGATTCCTGAAAAGTAACTTGCATAATTTTTTTTTTTTTTTACACAATTTTATAGACGTAATTCACTATTTTTATGATATTCATGTACTTAATTTGCGTTTTTGAACAATCTGTTGACAAAATTTACGTTCTTTGAGCAATTTATGGACTTATTCGTGTTTTTATGCAATTCATGAACATAATTCGCATTTTTTACATGATTCATATTCGTAATTTGCTATTTTTTAGTGATCTGTCGATGAAATTTGCATTTTTTGAACAATTTGTCTATGAAATTTGCATTTTCTAAGTGATTTATGGACGTAATTCGCATTTTTTGAGGGATTTATGATGTAATTCACATTTTTTACACGATTCATGGACCTAATTTGCATTTTTTGAACAATTCACTGATTTGTTTTTACTATGTGTGCATGAGTTGCATAAAAAATTCACATGTTTTTATGCAATTCATGCACTAAATTCGCATTTTTACAAAAATCATGCATGAAATTAGCGTTCTTTGTGAGATTTATCGACAGAATATGTTATCCGTGCAGTCTTTGGTTAATATTTGCATTTTTTATGTCATCTTTGGATGTAAGTGTGCAATTTTTTGCTGTGTCAGTTTTCTATACCTTTTGCGAGCCGTACGATCACACCACACATCCACTTCAGCATAAGTAATTCATTGGGTGTAGTTTAAATAAGAAAGTTTATGGTATTGTTCTGAAAAGATTTCAGAAAAAAGTTGTTTTATTCAGAACACGATGATGAAACAAGTTAATGCTATGGAAATTGGAAAAATTGCTTCACAAACTTTAATAAAAAAAAAACTGATCAAACAGATCTGGATTAACGGGGTTCTACTGTACTAAAAAAACTTACAAAAATAAAAATTGTTTCTTTCCTAAAATTTTCTGCACAAAGTGTGCGTCCGTCTATTACACAACTCTGGTTATCCTGTTGACCAAAAAATTATCCCTGAACCATAAGATTAAATGCCAATAAAGGATGATCATGAATGTCACATTCATAGATATTACAGAGTTTCCCCCAGGTTTAAAAAGAAAAGGGGCAGGGCACTACTGTTCTGAAAAGGGCATTTTTATAGAGTTGAATCTAGAATCTAGAGGTTAAAAAAATCGTGGAAATACAGACATTTCTTCAAAGAATCCAGAAAAAAATCCAAACATTTTGTCAAAAAAAAAAAAGGTGGGGGACAAATATTGTCAAAAGATCTTGGAAAAAAAAAACAGATTTTGTTTAAAAAAAAATATCGCAAAAAACAGCAGGTTTTTGATAAAAGATCTCTAAAAAAAAAACTGACAAAATTTTGTTAAAAGATGTCAAAAAATGGCAAATTTCTTCAAAATATCTCGAAAAACCGTCAATTTTGTCAAGTTTAATCACGAAAAAACAAATTTAAAAAAAGGGCCGCAAAAAAAAGCACATAGTTTGTAACGGGAGTGGAATCAACCCCCCTTTTCTCTAATTATGCCCTGGATGCAATTTTCTCTACACACGAAAATGATTGTGAATCAGGAAAATCCACTTTAGAAGCAAGAACACCATTTTGAAGCAGGAAAATCAGTTTTTAGAACAGGAAAAATCACTTATTGGGGATTAACTTTTTTTTGTGCCCCTTTGACACAATTTGCATTTTTTTTTCTATCTCTTGAAGAAATTGCTGTTTTTTGAGAATTTGATTTTACTGCGATTTTTCTAAGACAGTTGCCGTGTTTTGTGAAATTTTCAGTTTTTTGTGAATCGTTTAACTTTTCGTTTATAGCAATTTTTGGACTAATTTTGTCGTTTTTTTCACGATCTTTCGAGGAAATTTGCCGCCTTTTTTCAGAATTTTCCGAAGAAATTAACTATTTTTTTAGCGAATCTTACCAGAAGTTAGTCCTTATTTCACGATTTTTTTAACAAAATTTACTGTTTTTTCACAATTTTTTGACGAAGTTACGCATTTCACGAGACGCGTAAAAGCTATTTTTCGCATAATTTACGCTGTGCGTCCGCATCATCGCTCAAGGGCTGCGTTTTTTCAAATGTGGGCAAGAAGGGTGCTATTTTTTTGAATGAGTGACAAGAGGGGTGCTAGTTTCTGGATTAGGGGGAAGAGGGGCACTATTGTTTAAACTAAAGAGCAGGAGGGGCAGAGCGCCCCCCTGAAACCCTCTGGGGAAATCTCTGGATATTAAATACAATACAAATATTTGAAACATCAACAAGTGATTTTTATTTGTATTTTCATTAATATTCTACTAATTATAACTTTTCTCGCTTTTTTATTTAAAAATTATGTCAATATGTATAACTCATGGGTGCAAGTTTGAAATTTTGCCAAGACTGAAAATATTTTGACCTTCCTCCTTCACCACTGACTGAGCACATACGCATGTAACTTGTGTTTTTTCCAAGACCATCTGATGAAATTAGTCCCCCCCCCATCTTTCGACTAATTTTGCAACTTTTCTATGATTTTAAACCGAAACTTGCAATTTTCTACTATTTTTAGCCGAAATTTGCAATTTTTCTATGGCTTTTAGGCAAAATTTGTGATTTTTCTATGGTTTTCAGCTGAAATCTGCCATTCTTCGACGAAATCTAAGCATTTTGTATGATCTTTAGGAGAAATTCGTGTCTTTTTGACTATCCTTTGAAAGAAATCATGTCTTCTTTTCGATCCTTGGACAGAAATTGCATCTTCTTCGTGATCCTTGATCAGAAATCGCGTTTTCCCTGTTATCATTTGATGCAAATCGTAGGGGTTTTTTTTTGGGATCATTTCGCAGCAACCAATTTTTTTCTCAATCTTTTGGCAACATTTGCTTCTTTTCCACAATCCTTCGATTAAATTCACATCTTTATTGCGATCTTTTGACAAAAATTGTACCTATTTTGTATTCTTTAACCGGAAATAGCGTCTTTTTCAAAATCGTTTGACAGAAATAGCGTCTTTTTCAAAATCGTTTGACAGAAATAGCGTCTTTTTCACGATCCTTGAACAGAAATAGCATCTTTTTCAAAATCCTTGAACAGAAATCACGTCTTTTTGTGATACTTTGACAAAAATTGCGTTTTTCCTGCAATCATTTGATGAAAATAGTGGAATTGTTTTCTATCATTTGATGGAAATCGCGTCTTTTTCTCAATCTTTTGGCACAAATTACGTCTTTTCAACGATTCATTGACTAAATTCACGTTTTTTTTTCCACAGTCCTTTGATTAAATTCACGTCTTTTTGTTGATCCTTTGACAAAAATTGCATCTATTTAGTATTCTTTGACCAGAGATGGCATGTTTTCCACGATTCTTTGACAGGAATGGCATTTTTTTCCTATAACCTTTTGACTGAAAACTCATCTTTTCCACTGCCTTTTAACAGGAATAGCGCGTTTTTGGGATCATACAACAAAAAGAGCATGTTTTTCGCGATCCTTCGACAGAAATAGATTATTTTTCTGCCAGCTTTTGACAACAAACGCGTCTTTTTTTGCAATCCTTTGACAGAAATAGCACTTTTTTCCACGATCATTTCACGAAAATCATGTTTTTCTTTCTGCGATCCTTTGAAGAAAAGCATGTGTTTTTCGCGATCTGCTTCTGTATTCAGAGATTTTTCCGTCTCCTTTCCATCTTCAGGAATTTTTAAAAAACGGAATTCTGTCTCAGGATGGAAAAACTTGCACCCATGGTATAACTTGGCTATCAGTTTGGTGAAATTGGTTGACATAACCAAATAGCACCTTCTGTTCTACATTTATTTTTATTTATTAAATAATATTAATGATTATAATGAAATAAAAGATTAAAAGCTAAAATAGTAGTTTGTGATTCATGATTGTTGTTCATGAAATGAGTTATTTTCTTATTTCACTACATTTTTAATGAAATTTTAATTATGTTACAATACTGATAAAGTATATTTGATATAAAATAAAATATTGTGAAATAAAATACTTTATTTAGAACTTAATGTGTACTTTCTGACTTTCATATAAAAATTTTATCTGTAAAGTAAAAACTTTTGGATCCAATCTGAAAAGAGAAGACTACAACAATACGTGAGAAACTTAAGAATTTTGCAGTAAAATATGTCCTAAAGAAAGTTTTAAAAAATATTTTTATTTTCACCCCTATCTCCCCTCATACAATAAAAAAGTTCATAATAATTATGAGAGTAATTAATGTTTTTTTTTTTTTTTGTGTAACCTTTTTTTTTGTGTGTGTATGTGTGTGTGTAACTGTATTACATAAAACTTTTATTAAAAACATACTACAAAGAAAAAATAAGCTCAATTTGGGACAAAAGATTGTAATATGGATCATTTTTTAAAAACAAACTATTGCAAAACTTTTTAATATAATATTGAATAATGAACAGGAAATCAATCCAAATTTTCAGATTTATTCAGTTTTCTAATTAAACATAGTATCAATGTAACTTGTTTAAGTTTAAACAATTATTTTTCTTAGAAAGTTTATATTGTAGTTGTGACTGGTTACTTTTTTGGTCACTATAATTTGAATAGCTAGTTTGCATATTTATCCAAATAATCTGTAGAATAAACGCCTACTGGCCAGTTTGATTCTACCTGTTGACATTTTCTGAAAGAAAATTGCTAACACTTCAAATTATTTTTTAACATTTTCCTTGAAAATATACAAATACGTTTATTTTTTTTATGAAAACTACTTGTTTTATTTTTTAAGTGACATTTCTGTTGGCACAATTGCAAATTTCTTTGTGAAGATTCTTTTTTCCATAAGTTTGTTTTCCTTTTTATATTTTAAATACTTGTCTCAGAAAAGCACATTATTTTATTAGAAAAAATCATTAACAAAATGAATACCTCTTTAATATTTAGTTTGTTTTCAATATTAATGTAAGTCAAATAATGAAATAGAAAAATGTTTATTATTACTGACTCTAAAGTTTTCTTAATGTGCAATTAATCGGTGACATTAAAAATATTCAGAACAGAATATTAATTTGGAAAAATTTCCTATACAGATCATAACTTCTTAGCTAAGTATCTGCCTTCAAAAGAAAATAGATATAAATAAAAGAAATTATTTATTCCAATTTATTATGTAGGTCTAGCTGACGATTTCTTATAAGAAGTATAATTATATATCTATAAGTCATGTGCAGTGTTCTCGCTGACACTTGACCAACGTTAGTAATATGACTAATTAAAAAGTAAAAATCATTCACTAAGTGAAAAAAATATTAGGAAAATAGATTCGCAATGTAGCACAGAAAGTTCAAGCTTTTAATGTACTTTCCCTTTTTTTCAATATGTTCTAAAATAACCAAAGTTTTTATAACTGCGACAGAGATTGTTATTAATCTAATTTCAACTATCCGCTACAAATATTAAATATATGTATGAAAAACGAAAAAGAAAAAACAAAAATTGAGCACTAGCAATTTTGCAAATCTAATCGCTTGTTTACTCGCCAAATGAAGAATTTAATTGCAATTTGGCACAATGGCACGCAACAGTGAGAACACCAGTCATGTGGGATCAGCAAACAATTTTTAAATTTCTAGTTGAAAAATTTTGCTTTATTTTTGTTAGAGTGAAAAAAAAAATAAAAATGTAATAATATCATTTGTCCATTTTTATTCATACAAAGCAAAATACATTTGGACATTATTTATAATTTACAGAATATAATAAATTTTGACTTGAAATTCCATAAAGTACATACATACATTAAAAATATATAGTAGTAAATAATAATTATAAATAAAATAAAAATCTAGGCATAAAATAGCTTGTATTTTTAG
Organism: Maratus speculifer; assembly: GCA_964019185.1. NCBI lineage: Eukaryota > Metazoa > Arthropoda > Arachnida > Araneae > Salticidae > Maratus > Maratus speculifer. Next base: position 56,148,538 of record OZ025294.1, read on the forward strand.
TACAAATTTTATTTTACAGTTGAGATAAAATATAAATTTTCACGGAAAAAAGCTTAATTGCATACACACAACATAAAATATCAACCCCCCACCCCCTCCAAACACACACACACAGACACCATAACATTTCTGTCAAAAGTGTTATTCGGGGGTTAGAATCTCCCAAAGTCTGAATTCTCCAGTGTATTAAAACTTCTGTACATTAATATAGAACAAATCTTAGCCCCCCCTTTTTTTCTAGATATGCTACTAATGCAGAAATACGGACTTAAACTGAATATACTTTGCTGAGAATGTATGATTTCAATAAAAATTTCCTTCCATAAGTAATTTTACTTATTCAGGGTTCATACTGATTTTCCAAGAAAAATTCCCTGATATATTTCCCGGGATGTACAATTTTTACATATCAACAATTAATGACATTTTGATATTACATATAACAATAACAGGGCCGAACTAGAGGGGGCATTTGCTCTCAACGCTACCAGAACAGAAGGTGAAGTGGTCGCCAAATTAAGATTTTGTTTGGTGTGTTTCATAAAAGAATGCTTAAATGTGGTGGTGGTGGGGGGGGGGAGGGGGGTGCCAAAACCCATGTTTGCCCTGGGCGCAAAAAAGTCTAACTTCGACGCTGGACAATAAAGCACACAAATAGTAACAACTGCCCCCAATTTCCCAGAATAGACTATCAATTTGACAGGTTTTGCCCAGGTTTGGGAAATTTTTTGCATTATCCCCTGATTTTTACAACCTAAAATTTATCCCATGATTTTCCCAGGAACCCCATATTCCCATGATGAGTATGAACCCTGTTATTTTTTTATGTTTAATTATATATTTATTTTATACAATGCAGGGTAGATATAAAAAAAATTGCAAAATTCTCTTAATGCAGCAAACAAATATATGTGTGTTAAAATAGATATTGCATAAAAATGTTTAATTTTAACTTATTATGAATTAAAATGTTTATTAAACTACATGATATTGAGGTGACCAAAACTAGTACAAATTGAAATAAATTACTTAATGAATTATTACTCACAATCTGAAATATTCCATAAAAAGTTATTATAATTAACAGAAATGCAATTCCATTTACTTAAGAATGCTGTTGTTATGATTTAATATGCTTTAAATCAGTCAATAAATTATAAAATTTCTGCTTCAACTTTTCTCTAAATGTGGCTAAAACTGGAGCATTCACCTTAACATAACTTTTACGTTTCACAAAGTAGGCCGCAAAAAAATAATAATAATAATAATAATAATAACCGATATTAACCGATAACTAATTTTTAGGCTATCCGGTGAAAAATGTTTGAGAAATTCTTGTTTTACTATTAATTTTAAAGCAGGCCTAACTGTAAATGTAAACATTAGTTTACATTTTTGTAACTCACATCTACAATATTTAAAAATTAAATTTAATGATAAAATGAAATAACAATACAAACAATATTTAGTAAAGCACTTACCTTTTATATTTAAAGTAAAACCATGGCCACGTGCTCCACAATCCCGATCGTTCGAATCGAATACACGCAACACAGATCCGCTCGCCGGTAGCCGCTATTGCAAAATTCCCTCCCATTCTCCAGCGATGTACTGTTGCCACTTTTCACTGACAAAGTTATACACGAATAACATGGCAGGATATCGATGCCTAATCGATGACGCGCTAGAAAATTATAATATTTATGGTCTCAAACTTACACCATAGGGAGCATGCATTAGTGGCATGTTAAACAACTGTCATGTGTGGGATAGTTGACAGATAACAGTATTTAACGATTTTACAGGGCCTCTATTTAATATCGCCTGCCTTATACTATATTGGCATCACTTGTACGATATAACATTATTTTATCATTAAAAAATGTCGCAATGGTATATGAAAATCGATGTACTTGACAATCATGATAAACTTGACATCACATAGTGACTTTTTTGACAAATATGTGTTTGCTGGGCTGTTTAGTTAGATATGGGAACACTATGAATGAACTTTGGTATACTGGGGGAGAGTTGTCTCGTTAGATAAAACACAACTATTTCTTCAACACGACGATGGCCATGTGAGGGTACGCCGTTCTTCAATGTAGCTGTTATTTACCCTTATACAACTGGTCATACACATGCCGCGTGTGGTGATATTAGGTTTTAGAGAATGTTCTAATGTGTATTTGAACGGTTGACATGCGGTTGAAACGGTTGTTGAGAACGAAACGGTTGTTGTAGAAGATACCATGACCACCATGGACCATCTTAATATTACTGAGAAACATTTACACTATTACATAGTACCTGTCTTCGGAAATGAAAATGGAGTATTCCAGCAAAACAACGATCTGTCACAAGACTCGAAACTTGCTCGATTGGTTCTAGGAACATAATACTTAATTCCAGTTAACGTTCGGGTCAACTAATTCCATGGATCTTAATCCAATCGAATCTTTTTCGGAAGTCTTTCAATGACAACCCAGATCTTAAATACAACCATTTTGAAATGTCCCCTATATGCATGACTGCTTTTGACCGACTTTATAACAATCGGTCTCATATTTTTTTTTTTTTTTTGGAACGAAAATTTTTACCAATCATATTTGGATCTTAATTGAAAAAATATGTATAATAATTGAAATTTGTAGAAAATGTAAATTAAAAGTACATTTTGTCACAAATGAGTAATTTTTTAACTTGGAAATTTTGCATGTTTAAATACGTAATGAAAAGTAAAACAATAATAATAATAATAAATAAATAAAATAAATGTAAAACACAAATATTTATATCTATAGACTACAATTTCTTTTGTTGTTTTATACAATTATTTATATTTCTTCCAATACCTAAACTACTATTTTTAACAAAGAAATAAATTATCATTCCGAAAAATCAATAGGAGTGGTATTCGAACTCGCATAGAAAAATCGTAAATCCCTTATGCCACATACCACGCTACAGAGCCGCTTAAAAAGGAGGGAAATTTATCCATTAGAAAATGTAGCGTTAGTTAGATTTATCTCGATTTTCGTACAGACGACATACCAGAGCTTAATGCACCAACTTCGTATTCTCAATTGCTGCAGTGACTGTTTCCAGACTAGGATCTACGACAGATCGCTCCATTTATCCCATCATTGGCTCATTTTCAAATTGTATCAATTGAACCCATCCCTGTGTTCAAGTTTAGATTTGAATGAGGTTACATTGATAAATATAAATTATATCGACGATGCACACTACTATATAAAAATTCATGAAAAGAAACGTTATGATTTGTGTGTGAAGTCAAGCCAGCTGAGGAAGAAATTTTATCATTGTACTCACGGAAAGTAATATTTTCGATGCGAAGAGTTTTTGATAAGCTAATTTTCAAACTTTGAACTGGACATCCGTAATTTATAAAATTCAAGAATGGGAGATGTCAAATTTCTAAGTTTAATGAGACAAACGAATGAACTCAAGACATCGAAATTACCAGCCGATAATACTGTTGTCTATATACAGGGTGAGTCATAAATATCGAAACAATAGGCTATCTCCGTAAATATTGCCTCTAGACCCATACTTCCAATTGCAAAAACTCGTAAAAAAAGGTGAAATTTCTGATAATATAAGTTGCAACTCTATGGGGGGTCTATTTGAAAAAATACGAAAATTAAATTTTTATACGGCCCCCGTAGAGCAAAATTTCCAATTAGGAAATTATTCCTTACCCCATCCTAAATTGAACAAAAAAAATTTCATCTCCATATCTGAAAACCTGACAGAGATATTAAAATCGAAAATTCTCAAAAATTCGTGACTTACACCACTTTACCATGCCTGTAAACGAAGCGTTATTCATCAATTTTCATAGCAAATAAGGGATCGTCCACAAATTCTCCGTTATTATATGTCGGTTTAAGACCGTGCCTCTTATTTGGACATAATAAAGCAGCGTATTGATTTAAATCAAAACTTGTTTTCAAAACATGTTGATCGTTAGACTGGAGGTCTGAATAGATCGTAATATCAAGGTCCGGTCTTAAACTGACCCATAGTTAAAAAAGTTCAGCCCGGCTTGAAATAATGCTAAAATCATAATCCGGACCAGCCGGAAAAAATCTTAAATCATAGCCGGCTCAACCGTGAATTTCTACATAGTTTTTTACTTCAATATAGTTAAAAATTGTTTCGCGTGGAGGAGTTCTGACCAAAAATACTTAATATAGAATTTCCTTTTTTTATATTTATACTTTTTATTATTAAAGAGGCGCCAAAGGCTATGATATATTTATTTTATCAATGAGTCTCTGTTTATATCTAAATGTTTCATTTATGTTTTATTATCGCTAATCCATATCCCGTGCGTTGGAGACTTTGAAAAATGTTATACAATAAAACCTTTTAAGCCGGAATCACATAAAAAATAAAAAATAAGTAATAAACAAATGCTCTTCCTAGGAGGGTTAAATGGAATTAATTTTTTTCTCAGGTATTATTGTATTTATTTTGCATGGATCAACACATTTTCTGTTTAAGACAGAATTCTGTCATAGGCAGATTTTTCCCCGGTTTTATTGTATTTAATTTTTTAAGCATTTAAATATACTATTCTTAAAAAAATAAATTTTATAAAGATTTTTTTTTTTTTTTTTTTTTTTTTTTTTTTTTTTTTTTTTTTGTAAAATAAAAGCGATTTTAAAATGTCTGTGGTTTTCGTAAAAATATTGATTAAACCAAATTTCACGTATTTTATGCAAGTATTAGGTCTGTGATTTTAATACTGATTGTTCGAGACCGGGATTTAAAATTCCGTCCAGTGCAGGCCTGGGAAATTAAAGCAGTCCCTCCGGTATGAAAAATGCATTAGACTCGGATAGACGAGTCTTCAGAAAAAAGTAACGTCTCGGTCCTGATCTGACCTGAGCCCAGAATACAGATTTTTTAACAGCCTCTCCAGGACGATAAAAAGCTTGAAGTTGTGAGAGCTAAATTTTTAAAAAGGTCTTAATCTGCATCTTAGAAAAGCATTCTTTTAAATAACTGATGGGCTTTAAAACAATGCATTTTGTTTTTCTGTATAATGACCTTTTTTTCCCGACTATGTCTTGTCTTTAAATTATTAAAAGTTAAGAATTGTTAAAGAAAAAAAATACAAACTTGAAACATGTTATTTTTAATCATTCCATTTAAACCAGCACTAACCGTTTGGAATTTTTATAAATTTTATGATAAATTTTAGGATGTGATTTTCTTAGCAAATTATATGGCTAACCAGCAGAAAAAAAAGAAAAAAAATCAAAATTCTAATTCAAAAGATAGATTTTTTACGCGTTTCCTACAACTGTTAAAGTAACATTCGCTTTTGAATTGCGCGCATTTCAATTTGTGTCTAACCCCTTAAATCCTGATGAATTATTCAAATCGTTATAACTTTGCGAATTTTGAAGATATGAAGATGCAACTTTTTGTGTATTATTTAGGACATAATAAGGAAAGTTTTCCTAATTGGAAATTTCATCCTACGGGGGCCGTATAAAAAGTTAATTTTTGTACTTTTCCATATAGACCCCCCATGGAGTTGCAACTTATCTTATCAAAAATTTCACCTTTTTTTATGAATTTTTGCAATTGGAAGTATGGGTCTTGGAGCAATATTTAAGGAGATAGCCTATTGTTTCGATATTTATGACTCACCCTGTATATTATTGGATTAGTTCTTCACAGCGTAGCACGTAGATATTTTGCTCTACCTACACGTGATAATTATATGTGCATGATTTATTTTAACCATAGCATTAAGTTATAAAGTTTAAAATATATTATTGTCTAAATAATAATATTAATCTTAGGACATTCTTCATTCTAGATTATACTGGTAGTTTTAAGTAGAAGTTCTTATTCTTGTATCCTCATAAAATTGGCATGTATTCATTAACTGAAATACATAAAGTAAAATTTTGGAAGAAGTTACATTATCCGTGCTTACGATTTATTAGCGATACCAATTTTAGACTTAATTACTTACAATCATTCTGTACATAGTCTATATGAAATTGTGAATTATTCTAAATATTCAAGGAAAAACAAATATTTCATCATATATATAGAAAGTTATTTTAGAAAATCCAATAAGAAATGTCATAAGAAAAAAATCCAGTTTGTTTTCCAAAGACAAATAATCTGTATAATTTTGCCGACCTAAATATAATAATTCATTTTTCTTATCTGCTATTATTATTGACAAAAACAATTTTCTCTTTGTTTTGACTTTTATGCCTTTCACTTTTAATCGATCACATGATAAATTGTCTGAAAATCAATTGAATTTGGCTTATATATTACTTCATGAATTGCTACTTTGTATTTAATGTTTAAGTATAACTATAAAGCTCAAATAAAACCAACAATGAAAATTAGAGTTCCGAACAATTGAATTGCTTGATATGTAGTTATTTTAATACGAAGAAAGAAAGATAATCTTATTTGAAGTCATTTATTTAAATCATTGTTATCATACTTCCAGATCTTCGCGCTTGCAAAAAAAAAAAAAAAAAAACTGACGTGTAACAGGTAAACGTGCGAAAAAGGCCTGTGAATAACGGTAATAGAGGTAAAAACATGACTTAAAATACTTTGAACATCGTATAAAATGCAATACCATAAACGTCTTAAATATACCGTGAAATATCAGTTAAATCTGTTTACTGTCATAGCAGATTAATATCCTTCTTCAGACACAAAATGTAGTTCGCCAATTATCACAGTTGCATAAAACTCACTTTTAGAAAAACTTAAATCAGAAACACAGAATGCTGTCTGTAGTCTTTTGTCTGTAGTTTTCGAAAAAAGTTGTATAATCACCAATGGTATAGATATATCGACATATGATTAGCAAAATAAATCGCACTTAAGCATTATACTTACACCAATTACAGTACATTGAATTTCATTTTCATTGCATAAACTGTTACCAGTGTCACAAACAAATTGGCCTATTGAAACTTATTTCTGTTCATGAGCCCCGTTCTTACGCAGAATGCCCATTCACTGTATAAACGTTATAAGCTATACAGTAAAGTATATACTTATGTATACATCGACATCCAACAATTTATGAGAAAAATTAAAAAAAATAATAATAATTTTCTTGTGGAGTTCGAGTCACATTTTTGGCAGTATGTTGAAAAGTGAATTGTAATGGAGGATAAAAAAATAATAATTAATTTTCATTGTAGAAAAAAATAACGTTTATAATCTGATTTTGTTTTCAATGAATTCAACAACTTAAATAGGCAAATTTATGTAAAACTGTAGAAGCTTAAATTAAATTGAACTCAATTTAATAATACTTGAAAAGAAAAAAAATCTTTCAAAAATCTATTCAAGGGTTATTTACAATGAAAAACAGTTTCTTACACTGCTGAAGTGCAGTGTAGTTCTTCGTAATGTATGTCTGTTAAAAAGTATCTAGAAGCATTCTCTAGAAGGACTTTTTTAAAAAAAAAGTAAATAAAATGCAAAAAGAGATGCTCTTGCACTGAAAAGAATTCTATATCAAGAGAAAAAAAATGAAAACAATTAAAAGGGCATTAATGTTGAACTCATTTTTTCCAGTCACAGGGAAATGACCATTATCCGCTTTTACCACTCCCTCTAACATAGACCGATAGGTATTTATAGGAGACTGAGGTTGAAAAGAACCCGAAGAAAATAAAATGTACGAAATTACAACTTTGGATTAATCTCCGGCGTTACATGTTTTGTCTTAACAATCCTTATAATTAACGTCAGCATTTGAAGTATTATAGGTGGCTATATGATATAAAAAATTAATTTTAGTATTGATTTTCTTTTTTTATTTAAAATGCTAATGCAGTCAAAACTTGTTAACATGAATACGCTTGACGTACATTACTTTTAACGTGAACTATTTTCAAAGTCCTCCTATAAAATGCATAAAAAGATTTGATTCTAATAACACGGATTACTGTTAACATGGACAAAAATTTAAATCCCCTTGATGTTCAAAGTAACGAGGTTCGACTGTATTGTGTTTAGCATTATAATATTTATGTTATTTAGAACTTTAAAGTTTGTACGTTATGAGAATACCTTATATTATATTAGCTGAAACACTGTCATGCATGAATATATTTTAAATTTCGTTATTTGTGAATTGGGTTGAATGGGACAGTAACTGAGGCTCAAAAGAGAGAGTAACTATAATGTTAAAAATATATGACCTTTTCTAAATATTTATAAGCTTATAAAGACAGTATGTCACTTTTATCGCCTATCTACTCTACTTGAAACCCATAGTGAAAATTTGACCATTCGAAGATTATCTACAAATTTTGTTTCATTTATTTATTTATTTTACTAATTCGTGTGTACGTCGAACGCCTCCCCCTTACCCTCCCACACTTTCAATTACTCTGTGAAAAAGGATTTGTTTTATATAAGTGTACGTACGATAATTATTTTAAATGTACTATATGGTCGCATGTGTATCGTAAACCAACGACTACATATAAACACGAAAATGCAAACAAAAAGTTAAATTAAGTAAGTTACCCTATCATACAACGAATGTAGTTATATTATATTTCAACGTCTTAAAAAGCTTTACATACCGATTAAGAAATTTCATGTAACTAAAACACACTTTTTGAAATTTTAAGCAAATAATCTTTTGCTGCATAAAAATGTTTAATGATATTTTTAGTGAAAAAAAATTAGAGTGGAGAACAGAATATATTCTTTTGAAACTTTAAAAATAAATTTTTAATCTTTAGTTACATTATTTTATGGTTAAACTTAAATCGTGAGATTGTGGATAATTCAATTTCCCAGTATTTTATGGTGTTAGTATTATCTGAAAAATTGTATTGCTTTTATCGTGCTTTTTTATACTGACTATATATAAATTTCTTCAAATAATTATATTTAAATTTTATATTTCTTAATATATGAAAAAAATAACATGGCACTTAGCCCCAAATAAAAATTAAAAAGAAAATTAAATTCAAATTTTGTTTTGTTTATTAAATGTAAATTATATAAAATACTGTGCAAAGTTGTTATTTAAGTTATTTTAGTAAAGCTGAAATTCTATTGAAAAGTGTATAAAATAGCGAAAAATGTAAAAATACGGAATTGTTTCTCACAGAGAATGTCTCTGCAAATACATATTTGATTATATTTTAAATTACTGAAGATGCTCTACTGGTAGATATATTCATATGATGAATATATTCATATTAAAAAAAATAATAGACCGAAATTCGATACTACATTAATTATAAATTCAGAAGTTTTCATTATGTGGTGAAATGTAGCATATGCTTCGATTCCTTAATTTGACTTTGTGATTCTTTAAAAAATCTGTTCCCCATATTTTGATGATAAATGTATTTTAATAACAATAATGTAAAAAATGTACTTAAAAGCCATGTTCAATTTAAACCATATGTAAAACAGTAATTTATTTCAGTACCAAATTTTTAATATGTATAAAAACACAGATTATTAATACAAATGCTTTCATTCCAGTGTAAGTACAAACATTAAAAAAATCCTAAGAAATATTACTATCAGTATTAAGGTATTCAATTAATTATACGATTTCCACCAAATAGCCCAGAGGTAACTTACTCAGATTTCACATATCATTTTTCTTCTGTAAATTGTTCAGTCACAATTTTTTCTACAAAATATCTCAAAATGAATTAAATAAAATTATATATTATTATTACAAAATGGGAATCTATGAGCCTTTGTAAAAAGAAGAATAAAATCCTATTGATTTCATATGAAGATCTTACTTTGAAAATCTATTTAATCAATTTAAATTGATCCGGGCCACATTAAAAAAAATCATTTAGTTATAATTTTGATGTTTTTTGTGATAGTTAATCATATCTTTTGTAAAAAAATCACATGATAAAATTTTTATTTTTTTTTAAAAAATGGGCAATTTAAAATAGTTATAACTCATTGTAACTGAGAGCTTGCTTCATACTCATGGATGTTTTTTGGTTGGCTTAAAGTGACGATAAATCATTTTTAGAAATTTGATAAAATGTGGCAAAATTTAAAATCTGCGTCATTAAATATAATCCATTAATTTTTTTCTTGCAATGGAAAAAAAATAAAAAATCTATTTTACATTGTAAAAAATAAAAAAAAAAACTGTAAAGTTACAAAACTTTTTCTTGGATACAGGGATTGCTAGAATTTTTTATGTAACGGTAATAGAGAAAATTCACGTAAGAAAATCAATTATATGAACTTTCGCTGTTACCGTTACTTAAAAATTTCTAAGAATTCCATTTTCTTAGAAAAAGTTTACTTATTACAAATTTGTCTCTTCTTTTTCTTAACTGTGTACACGAATAGTATATCTAAGAAATTATCGATCATATATCAATGTATCATACTATGGATTGATATTAGTGAATTTTTGTTATTTTAATTGAAAAGATTATTTAATAAGAAGAACGAAAAAAGGTGAATAAACTAGATTATGGAACGTTTTCTAACACAAGCAAAAACTCTACCAAAATATCATTTTTAATATAGTGATAAATAGACAAACTAAGGATTTCGAAAACATATAAAACATTTAATATTCATCCAAACATTTGAGAAAACAAATACTATGTATAAGAAGTTGAATGTATACTAAAATCTATATAGATTATCCAATTCCTTCTCGCTAGCCCTGTCTAAGACCCATAGAGTTTTCGTTGGAAAAAAATTAGTTCGTATTATGTATTTTTCTGTAAGTTCATCAGGTTAAGGATAATCGATGAAGTATCTTACACATATCATTCCAAAAATTATTATTGTGAGTTTTAATAATTATCACTCAACGTAAGGGTCAAGCTTTTATGAAAAAGGGAACATTCATAAAAATCATAAATGTGATTAATTGATTGCTTTTTTAATACTTGTTTTAAATTTAAATCATAAAAGTGCTATAAAAATCATTATAAAATAATTTCATTTATTGAAACTTTTGTTATGTCATATGGAATAAAAAAAAATTTCATTTAAAATTTTAATTGTTGGATTATCAAAAACTTAAATGTAATACTTAACATAAAACATAATTAAATATTTTTTAAATTCTCACTCAATAATCAATTTAAAGCATGTTAAAGAATGCATCTCAAAATATCTATAATGTCAACTCCAAATTTTAAGTTTTTGCATTTAAGAAAGCCACAGAAATTCTGTACCTGCATTATTTATTCTAAGAATGTCTTTAGATCTTTAAATATTATATGTAAGGATTTTATTCATTTTTCAACGGAGTTTATTTTAAAACGAGATCTTAGACACGCGATAAAACAATCCCATTAGTTTAATACTGATCGAATTCGACTAAATGCTTCTTAAAAGTTTTACCATTACACACTAAGCTTAGATTGTTCAAATTTCAGTTGATGTTACTGTACTTTGGGAGATAGTTTTAAATTTCCTAAGGAAAATTACTAAATTTAAACCGTATCTGTAAGAAACTGTCAAGTAACAGTATTTGTATTAGAACATTAAAATAAGCGTTATTTTTAAAGAATAGTGATTTTCGAAAAAGATATTAGGAAACAAGACAGTTATTTTTCTTTAATAAATGTTAGAACATTAACCGTTTACACGGCCGAATTAATATATCAATGTAATAATAATTTTGTTTTTCCTATATTACACCTTCAAATGTTTTATTTTATGTATACAAATTTAGAAAATAACAAAAACAAATATTTTTGCAGTTTTTTTGCGTGTTTTCATTTCAAAATTCGCATTTTGGAACATGATTATTGATTGACAACTTATGCAAATATAACAAATTATTTTCCGCTTTATGTTATTGTATATTGTTCTTGAATATTTTCTCGAATCTGAAAAGCATTCAGATTCTTATGGTCAAATGTAAGTAATATAGAGAAAAAGATAAAAGAAAATAATATATTTTTTATAGAAATTAATGAATTTATATTTTCCTTATACCTGTGATAAAGGCTTAAATATTAATATATTTTTTTCGAAAGTTGAAATCAACCTTATATTTTATAGGAAAAATAAGGACATTGTTATTATGTTGGAAAATATATGTTTTGTATTACAAATAATGCAATGTTTCCATTTGGGAACATTGGCGATTAAACGGTTAACAGAAGAAAAGGAAATTTATTGAATGAAATAGTTTACTGAGTTTATCAAAAGCTCTTCCAGTCTTGTGCCACCTAGGAATAGATTACAGATTTCTAAATCGGAGAATACATACATGAAATATATTTTAGAATATTGTTAGACTATATTTTATCTTTAAAGCATCAACATATGTCTCTTCAAATATTGTGAGCAGTATAGTAAAATAATTGTATCCATGTGTACATTTCTTTAGTTTTTTATCAAGATCATACTTGTATAGCTGATTTATTAATACAACAATGAATTACAAAAACGTAAAGAAAAATTGGAATTTTTTGTTAAGCGTATTACTGTAACTGGTTGAACAGCAAAACATTACGGATTATTTAACTTTTAAACATGATTTTTTAAGTATTAAAAAAAAGTTCATGGTAAATGTTTTTCATTATGAAAGTATTATGATGATTTTTCTTTTTAATTTAAGTTTTTGTGAATTAAAAAAATAAAGATTTATTCTTTATTAAAATGTTTGTAATGCTACAATCTTTCATGAAAGTTAAAAAAATATAATAAAACTCATTACTTATAACATGAGATTGTATATGTATTCAACAAAATTTATCTTTGAGGTGTTTCATGAGGAATAATGGGGTATTAACGCTTTTTAGTATTTATTACATAAAATTTAAAATTATTAATAATACATAAAATGAAAGATTAACTAAAATATTTTTACTTACAAGTTTACAAGTGTTCAATAAAAGAACATTTCGTCACACAATGCAAATCAAGTCGATAGTTCACTTCTTCCAAAACGTTGATTGGCAAAGAAGTTCTGTTCAGACGGTCACCCGATTTGACACCATGGGATTTCTACCTGTGGAATTTCATAAATTGTTAAAATTTTGTAGCATTCGCTGCATAGACAAGCGACTAATTTTTTAGTCAATCTTTTATCAAATCAGTCATTTTTTTAATCAATTGGTCAGTTATTTCATATCTGACCAATGCAAACGCTCCATAATAAAATAAAGTAACCGTTTATTATAAAAGCGGTGGAGTGATTATCCAGCAATTGCTGCATATTCTTAACAATGTAATTAATCGTGTGTATGTGACTCTACTACCAGCTGTCCATTGCAGCTTTCCAACAATGATCGAACAAACACTAATCATCATTTGAGAAGAATTAGCTATCGACTCGATTGTGCCGTATTACGAAAGATGCACACACAGCACACTTGTGAGATTGTAGGTAAAACTCTCAGATTTTGTCTTTCATTTTATATAGAAAGTATCATTTTAAGTTTAATCTCATAAATACTATCAAGCGTTTAAACCCCGATATTCTTTTAAAACATCCCGTATTACAATTTGTATGCTTAAGTATGTACAGTCTGACAATATAACGTTATAAGCATTAAGGTTGTGTTCTGTTTCAATCATATATAAAGCAGCGTATATGCGGTTCTTCTGATCTTATGGTTGGTCAAGTTCAAAATCTTGTCCCTTAAAAAAATAGAGAATAATTTATTTACAAAACTTCATAGCTACAGAATCTTCGGAACTCACAAATAACACCAGATTTTCAGAAATGCACTATATCCTATTCAAAACAGCGCAGATAAATCATAATACTCACGCAAACCTGCTTAGATAATCGTCAGTAGCTCCCTCAATGACTGACTGACAAATAATAACAACAACCAGCTCGCATCGCTGTCCTATATATAGGCTCGCGACATGCATTGGGAATTTCTACAAGCTTCTAGAAAAATTCAGTCGACCAAGGAATAACATTCAATGTATCAAAATACCTATAAGGGGGTTATCATAGAGAAGGAAGGGTTACCATCGCCAGCAATCGCCAAACTGGCGACCAAAATTAGTTGTCAAAAGTGACGCCAACTTAGATATAACTATAATATTTCGCCAAGCTGCCGTAGACATTCACTGAAAAATAATAGACAGGTTTGCTTCATAACAGAGACAATGCAACAAAAACTAATATTAACAAAGGAATGGAGCTTAATAAGATTATTTACACTATTTTAGAGTACAAACACTGACTATTTACAAAATTTGTAACACTACCCTTCCTCAAAGACTGCACGTCCCGGGCAGTGCAAGCCTTGAGTTAGAGGAAAACACTTAAAGAAAATAATAATAATAATAATAATAATAAGCTTTACATAAATAAAGAACTAATTACTATTTACGTATTTACAAAAACTGACTTCCATGAGCATAGTCTGAAATTCCAGTTTCGAATTTCTAATCACTTTGACCAAAATAAGGGGCTAGCCAGTTATAATGTATGACCTTGAGCTTGGTGTGTGGCGATTTTTGTATACGTACGACGACATCATTCAGCCTGTTGACGACTGTGTGAGGAAAGTCCCAGTTTCTTTGTAATTTTGGAGACAATCTCTTAATAAGTGGGGGATTCCACAACCAAACATTGTTACCTTCGTTGAACTGATGTCCAGTTGCCTTTATGTCGTACCGTGTCTACATCTTTTCTGATGCAAGCTCGATTCGGTTCCTCGCTAGACAATGAATCTCCTCAATCCGTGCCTGGAGTTCATCCACGTATTCCTCACGAGATAAAAGAGCATCAGGAGGACGGCCAAACAAAAGATCCGCAGGTAGACGAAGATTACGACCAAAGAGCATTTGAGAAGGGAAATAACCAGTGGCCTTATCAGAAGCACTCCTGTAGGCAAGCAGGAAAAGAGGCAATTTTTTGTCCCAGTCTTGTTGATCTACGGTTACCGACTCTTGATTAGATATGGCATAGGTTTCAAGCCACTTGGTGAAGTAGTCAATGACAGCGAGGATGTACTTCAAATGTTCTAGGAAGAGGACCCAGGATGTCTAGAAAAATTCGTTCGAAAGGAGCTTCTACATTATAACGCTGCAAATGTCCACGGGTGTGCCTCTTTGGAACTTTACGTGCTACACAGGTGTCACAAATTCAACACCATTTCTCCACATAACTGTGAACATTATTCCAGTAAAAACGTTCTCGAACCTTTTGCAGGGTCTTCATTACACCAAAATGACCTCCTGTAGGACTACCATGAAGTTCTTAAAGGACCATAGAAATTCTTGACTTAGGAGGTAGTAATTGCCATCTACATGTCTTTCCATCGTCAGACTCCCATTTTCGGAACAACATACCGTTCTTCAAATGTAAGGAATCCCACAGAGCCCAAAAACGTTTAGTCGTAGGATAGTAATGGGTCATGTCTTGCCAGCTGGGATTCCTGTTGGACACCTCTTTCAGCTGTAGAATTGGCTTAATTTCAGGATCAGCAAGTTGATCTTTACGCAAGCTCTTATCACTCCACTGATCTTGCTATGATGTCGACCCAGTTGTAACTTGTCTCATTATAGGACCATTGACATTAAATTTCTTCGTAACCCGGTCGCAGTATATACAATTCTCTGAGCTGGGCCTTCTTGAGAGTGCATCTGCATTTCAATGCGATGAACATTTTCGATAGCGTATCTCCATATCGTACTCTTGAAGCTTTTATATCCACCTGGTTATCTGACGTTCAGGGTTCTTAAAATTCAATAACCAAGTTAGAAAAGCATGTTCAGTTCGGATCAGGAACTTTCGACGGTAAAGATAGTGATGGAAATGGTCTACGGCTTTCACTACAGCAAGAAGTTCTTTTCTTGTTACGCAGTAGTTTCACTCTGCCTTTGACAAGCACTTGCTGAAATAGGCGATAACACGCTCCTGGTCGTCGATTTCCTTGGACCGACGACCTTGTCGGATGCAATGTACCTTGCGGATGCAAGTATAAACTGTTTATCGATTTGAAGATATGACAGAATTAGAGTGGATGATAATGCCTCCTTAAGCTTTTCGAAAGCAGCGTCACATTCTTGTGTCCACATAAATTTTTGATTGGCTTCTGTTAATTTATGAAGTGGTCTTGCAATCATCGAGAAGCCTTTGACGAATTTTCTGTAATAGCTGCATAATCCTAGGAAACTCCGAAGCTGGTGAATATCTGCTGGATTATTCCAATTTTTCACGGCCAATAGCTTCTCGGGACGAGTCTTAACTCCTTCCACCGAAATGATGTATCCAAGGTAGGCGACTTCATTGCAAAACAAACTGCACTTCGAAGGGCTTAACTTCTAATTAGCTTGCTTTAACTTTCGTAGCACCCGCCTGAGGTTGTTCAGATGTTCATCAAAAGATTATCTTATGATTATGGTTTCATCTAAATACACAAAACATGCCTCATATGACAGCCCCCGTAGAACCATTTCCATAAGGCGTTCAAAAGTTGCAGGTGCGTTACATAGACGAAAAGGCATTACCTTGAATTGCCATAATCCTTGTCCAGTTGTGAAGGCAGTCTTCTCACGGTCGTCGGGATGGATCTCTACCTGCCAGTAACCACTTTTCAGATCCAGAGTCGAGAACAAAGTGTTGCCCGCAAGTGTGTCGAGAGTGTCGTCAATCCTTGGTAGAGGGTAACTCTCCTTTTTGGTTACGTCATTCAGTCGGCAGTAGTCTACACAAAATCTTGTAGAACCACCCTTCTTTCATACTAACACAATGGGTAAAATTGTCGATGGTTCGATGATGTCATTTTCTTCTATATCCTTAATTAAATTCTACACCTCTTCTTGCTTAGCAAAAGGTAATAGTATAAGGTCCTGTTTAATAGGAGAGTGATCTCCCGTGTCAATTCGCTGTTGTGCCATTTTGGTCTTCAGATGTTTGGGGAAATAAAATTTTGAATTCTCTAATTAAACTTTTCGCAGTATCGCTCTAGTGTAGATCTAAGGCTGTATTTTGTAAAAAATCTTTGACTAAATTATCTGAAGATTTCTGAGAGTGATTGGAATTTTGACTTATGCACTACACAGAAGCACATGATGCTATCACCTCTCCTTTCTTGATAGTCCTCGAATTATCACTGATGTTAACAATTCTGACTGAAATGGGTTTTTTCGAAAGGTCCACTACAGAAGAAGTCACCAATACACCTGTTTGTGTACTATTGTCTTCGGGATAATCTATATGGTCAAATCGATAATTAGTTTCATTTTTAATTACAGCTGGAACTAAAAATTCTGTTCTTGGATCTAGATTAATGTCTTCTTCGGCTATTACGGTTTGTTTGCATTCAATTTCGTTATTTAATCCAAAAAGGCTTATTTCTTCAAATTTAGACAGCATTTCATTATTTTTGAAATCAAGTTTGAAGCCGAACTTCTTCAGAAAATCTAGCCCCATTATGCAAGGGTCTATTATGTAAGTCACAAATGCCGTATGGTAATGGTTGGTTCCTCCAAAGTTGATAGTTAAATTGACTTTCCCATGTATGCCTATTTTCTCGCCCGCCACAGATTGCAGGGTAACGGAAAGCGGAGTCTAGATGAGTTTACATTTTAATTCCCGAGCCAAATCATTTCTTATTATTGTCACATTGGCTCTTGTGTCCACAATCATACGGCATTGAATCTCGTTAATAAATCCTATCACATACAATTCATTTTTTCCGCCACTCATTTTTGATATCTGAAGTATCTTCAGGTGGGGCTTTTTATTCTCTGGCAACCTCCGGTCCGCGAGGTGGCCAAAATTTAGTTTCCCTGCTGAATGTTTAAATTCATCTCATGTTCGGGGATTTTGGGGCACTTTCTTCGGAGATGTCCTATATCATCGCACCCCCAGCACGTGAGATTCTGTCTTCTTGAGCTTGTCCTTCAATATTTTAAAGCTTCAAGCTCCTGATTTTGTTTTCAAATTTCCTTCAAGACTTCGATCTCAGTGTCTGGGCTTTTATTCACCGTTGCCCCTCGGACTGAATCACGATCTCTTCGGCTGGCTTGTGTAGCTGCTTCCTGATTTAATGCATATAATAAAGCAGCCTTTAAATCCTGCACCTCCGCCATTCGTACCGCTCTCTACCTTTCTGGATTTTTTATTCCATCTACAAAGTACTGCAGTGAGAGCATTTCCCGTACATTTTTTGGGCAGTCGATAAATGCTAAATTTGTAATCCGTTCTACTTCTGAGACAAAATCTTGGATGGTATCACCCGACTTTTAATGGCGGCTTTTCATTTGTATCCTTGTATAATCTTTAAAGAATTTTTCTCCGAATCTCATTTCAAGTGCACAATTCAGAGTCTCAAAATTGGGTTGCGTCATATCGGACAATATTTGCAGCACGTCGGAAGCTTCTCGTCTCAAAGACACTACTAGTTGACAAGCTTTCACCTCTTCACTCCACTTGTTCGCTTCGGCTACAATGGAGAATTGGGTCTTGTAAAATTGCCAGAAACTTTTCCCGTCGTATGTCGACAGCTTAACGTGCACAGAAGAAGCAGGCGGATTCCTAAATTCTTCATAATTATCGCTGGACGCAGAAAATTTCTTCTCAAGATCTTGTACTCTTTTATTTAGCTTTTTATACTTTTCAACTATTTTCTTTTCCAATTTCTCTTCAACATTACTAACTTCATTCTGAATTTTCTCTTCTACTTCCTTTATTTTCTCTTCTACTAAATCTATTCTTCTCCCTACCAACGAGAACTTTTCTTCTAAAGTTTTCTTCCTTTCTTCTTGGCCTTTATTAATTTTTAAGTCTTATTAATCCTTCAATCTATATATACCATCTTATATATTATATAGACCATTATTATATTAATTCAAAAGTATGACAGGTTTAAATTTCTTGTCAATTTTATTTGTCAACTCTTCCATTCTTTCTTCTTTTTATTCATTTTATCCGACAACTCTTGTTGGCATTTAATAAGTTTATTTGTGAACACTTCTTGGCCTTTGTCGATTTTATTAATAGTCTTCGATATCTCACTCAGTTGTTCATTAGGGTGGATCGATTGTCTATGGCGAAAAAAAAATTACCTTTCATCAAAATCTATCTATGCGGAAAATATGTTCTATTGTATAGAGATTAAGGGAAAAATAATAAAAAAAATTAATTTTAAAATTTAATGCTGCCACAAAAGGGTTGAATTTTCGAAAAAAAATTGAAAAAAGACCGAATTTTGGTTAGGTTATTTTTGTCAAAAACTAATTATTTTAATAATTTTTAAAATCCAACAATACGGTAAAGATGTTATATCGTATGGAGGTTAAGTAAAAAAGAATAATAAGTAATAAATTCGAAATTTAATACTGCCACAAAAAAGTTGAAAATTCGATAAAATATTGAAAAAATGGAAAAAGATATAATTTTGGTTAGATTTATTTTTGGCGCAAAATAATCATTTTAATATCAATCAAAACCTATCTTTGCGTAAGAAATATTATACTGCATGGATATTAAGTAAAAAAAAAAATAAATAAAACTAATTTCGAAATTTAATGCTCCTGCAAGTGATTTAAAGTTTCGAAAAAACTGGCAGTTCCAGTTTTTTCAGCTAAAATTTGTCTGCTTGTGTATTGCGTAGCTTAGTGTACCTTGAATATTACTGTACAATGGCGTTGTTAAAAAAATTAAAAGAGAGAGAGATATGAATTGCACCCTATTTGGGTCTAGCTTTGATATGCCAGTAAATAGCTCCCTATTACAAAAAGTTATAAAATTTACATATTGGTATATAAAAAATAACCGAAGAAAGGAATCGGTCAACATCTATTTATTTCCTGCCAATGAGAAGCAGTTGCTAATTGCATTTCCGAAAATACTGCCTATTTTTTTCAGTTCAATAGATTTGAATATGAATATGAATATTGAGTGTAAACTAAACCGACGTATTCAGAGCAAACTCACTTTTCTGCATCATCAGATCTCATTGAAAAGCCAAACTGCTGCCGAGCTAGGTGTCACATCATCAGAATAGTGGACAGTTTGTGCACTTCCGACTAAGCAGGTGCTGCCATCTTGTCTGGTGCACTTCAAGATGTGGGCATTATCTCACAAAACTATGAATAGAATGCTACTGACAGAAAAAAAAATCGGCATTACAAAACAAACCAAAGACCACTCCATCGTTTTAGTCATTCTCTTTAGTCATTTATAAAAGATTATGATCATGGACATTTTCTTTAAACTTTGATGAGTGTAAAGACAGACGACATCACTAGAAAACAACAGAAGAAAAATCATAATAGAAGCAGATTCTAGCTTAAAAAAAGAACTGGGTTCCGAATACATCGGCCACATATATATAAATTCTGGGAGAGTACCAAACAATTTGAAAACACGACGTACATTTTTTTTGTCATGTGTTAACAAAAATATACATGTAACAAAGTTGGTTGAGATCGGTTGTGACGGAATATCTGTTAACATAGATGTTAAAGGATGTGTTATTCGAAATATGGAACTGATCTTCAAGCGTCCACTACAATGGTTTTTGTGCTAGTTACACACCAATGAGGTTCCACTATGTCATCTTTTTGCAGCGTGGATGGAACCGCGGCTTGGCACAAATGTTTCACTGGTGAAATAGAAATATTATTCGAAGCATGTTAGAAGCTTTTTGTATTTTCATTTATGTCAGTATATGAGTTCTAAAAGCGCGCGAGTGAAATCAAACGGTCTGCTGTAATCCTAATCATTACATTAAAAAATATCTATATTTTCCATTTACCATCTTTTTGACCTTTTGAGACGGATTACATAGATTTAATTAAATAAGAAAATGTGTCGAACCTCCACTAACTGACTGATTTAGTAACGACGTGACTTCAGAAACAATATGTAAATTCAGCAATCATTCCAGTGGTAATAACATCTACTATCAATAATATATATTCACGCAACGCTCATGTTACAAAACTAAAGAGTCACGAAAGTATTTTTGTTGTGTATGGACCATACATAAGAGACAGTTTTATAAAAATCGAATCGAATAACAAAATGAAGATTTTCAATACCGTACGTCATTATCGCCAATTGCAATGTTGACGATTTTTCTTGATTTAATACTAATGAAGCTGTTAAATAAGAAACTAAAGTTTTTATCTTGTAATCAATTAAATATCCTCTCATTGCAATAAATGTTAAAAATGTCTAAAATTCATGTTTTATTTTACAAAAAAAGTTGATTTTTTTACCGTAAAAACGATCAAATACATAAATTTGAGCCACATTGCAGCAGATTTAAATTTTGAAATTATTTTTTTAATTATTTTTTTCAAACTTAGCATATAATATAACATCTTTTATGCATAGGTAGGTTTTGGATAATTTTTTAAACTATTATTTTGAATCAAAAATAATCTAGCCAAAATTAGGTCTTTTTTCACTTTTTTTCAAAATTCAACCTCATTGTGGCAGTAGTAAAATTTAAAATTAATTTTTTTAATTATTTTTCCCTTAATCTTCATCCAAGAGAAAATCTTTTCTTCATAGGTAGATTTTAACACTGTGAAAAAAAAAAAAAATTCGATCCACCCCATTGTTTATCCATTGCTCTTGTTTTCGCCAAAAGACCCCAAATTCTAACACCAAAAATTATAGCGTATATAGGGTTCTTCTGATCTTATGGCTGGTCAAGTTCAAAATCTAGTCTCTTAGAAAAATCGAAAATAATTTATTTACAAATCTTCAAAGCTACAGAATCTTCGAAACTCACAAATATCACTAAATTTTCAGAAATACACTACATCCTATTCAAAACGGCGCAGATAAATCATAATACTCAAGCAAACCTCCTTAGATAATCGTCTTGTAGATCACTCAATGACTGACTGACAAATAATAACAACAACCAGCTCGCATCGCTCTTCTACATATAGGCTCACGACATGTACTGGACATTTCTACAACCTTCTAGAAAAAACCAGAAAACAAAGGAATAACATTCAATGTATCAGTATACCTACAAGGGGGTTACCATACAGAGGGAAGGGTTGCCATCGCCAACAATCACCAAGTTTGTCGTCAATTTTGCGATATATCGCCAAATTTGGCGACCAAAATTAGTTGTCAAAAGTGACGTTAATTTGGCGATAACTATATTATTTCGCCAAGCTGCCGTAGAAAATTCACTGAAAAATAATAGACAGGCTTGCTTGATAACAGAGACAATGTAACAAAAACTAATATTAAGAAAGGAATAGATCTTAATAATATTGTTTACACTGTTTTAGAGTACAACCACTGACTAGTTACAAAATTCGTAACAATAATAAAACACAGTGTAACGCACAGCGCCAAACCAATATTTTCCTCCAAAAACTGTCATCGCACTGACTCTCCCACGAAGACCGGTATGCCATCTGTGTCATTCTAAGCTTGACATCAAACACAGAAAGTTTCCGAAAAGTGAAAAATGACAATCTTTCTTTTTCAATGGGGCAGCAAAAAAATACAATATCAAAATGACATAAAAGTAGTAATAATTATTAATCTTTTGTATTATTTCAATAGTTGTAGCGGACTCTTTAATTACAGAGTTTCATACCATATTTGCTAAAATTTTCTTTTATTAAGAAATGTTAATTTTGTTTCGGTATATTAACCTCAAAACATGATTTACCCAGAAGTATTGTAAGTGCTAATCGTATGTTTATTAGAACACTAATTAGGCGAAGTTTGGTCATCTAAACGTTTCCATACTGTCAATTATTTTTATTAGTTTTACAAATTTATGTGAAAAAAATAATTGTTACTCGCCATCATAGCACAGGCATCACCAATACTTATCTTAAAATCTAGATACAAATAAAAATCTTCTATATTATTTACATCAAAATTTTTATCACACAGAATATAATTTTTTTAGTTCTATGTATTTTTTTTTATATTTATCTGTTTGCAGTATTTCAAGTATGTTGTTCTTATAATAGAAAGGTTTTATAACTTATTCTAAATCCATAACCTATAGCGTTTTTCAAAACAATATTTTATCCCAAAATACAGTTTCGAAAAACACATATTCCATCAACACGTTAAAAGTTTGTATATTTAAAGTTCTTTTTAAAATATTCATAAAACAGAATATTTAGAAAAGTCGAAAGAAATGCTTTTCCTATTCCCTATGTTTATTTGAAATTCCGCCATAAAATATAAGTTTTCGTAAACAAAGTCTTTCGGAGTTTAAAGGCAGATTCGCATGCTTGGAGCAAATAGCATTTTTTCAAATTTTTTGTCGTATATTTTGGAAATTGATGGGATTAACATAATATAAAAAAGAACATGTAAAGTGTATTTTTTGAAAAATTCAAAAAGTGAATGATGTTATAATAGATGGTATATTTCATGATGTATTCAAAAATATATTGTAGTTTTTACAAAAGGTACTATTTTGTTTTATCATTAAAAAAATTTTAATTTTTTGTTATAAAAGACTGTGAATATTTTTTTCATTACAATGTGTTAGATATAAAAAATTTATATTTATTTTTGTTTTCCAGATATGATGAAATATGTATTTTTTTGTTTATCCGAGGTTTTACCTTTATATTTATTAAATGTATATATATATATATATATATATATATATATATATATATATATATATATACATATATATCCAAAAACTATAGTAAATATACAAAATTACTGCACTGATCCAAAAATAAAATAAAATATGTAAACTAAACAAAGTAAACTCCAACATACCTTATAAACTATTCTAATACCCAACAAAACTGAACCCTTAAACAATAAACTAACTTGAACCATGAAAAACTTGAAAATTAAACTATAAATATAAATATATATACAAGGTTATCTGGATGTGTAATAACACTAAGTGGTAATATTACGCGTAATTATGATTAAATCTGGCAAGTTGCACTTATGTGTTCCGTGCAGAGGGATTCTGAGTCACCTCAATCTGAAAAATCCTTTGCTAGTTAGTTGGTTCACTTTTTAGACCTTATTGTTGGAAATAGCATATAAGGAAAAACGCAGATCTAAAATTTGCGAGATACGTTTTGTGATTTAAAGACGATATAATTATAAGAAAATAAATTGTTTATGAATAAATTTCTAGTGCATTTTATCTACAGTGAGAAAACAATATTGTTCGGGCACCTAGAATCTAAGTTGTGGCTATAAAAATTTGTGTCATGTCATACTTAAAAATTGTATTTCCCATAAAGAGTTCTAAAATCTCCTACTAGAATTTTCTAGAAGTATTTTTTTTCATATTCTCGTGGTAAAGCGAATTTAAAAGCTCACTGCAAATGGATGCGTACTCAAGAGGTTAGTTTTAATAATTATAATTCCAGTTTATGAATCCATTCCAGAAATCAAGCGATAATTTCTCGTTACTGAAATGATTAATTATCGTTTTGTCACATAGAAAACAATGGATTAGAAAGTTTAGATTATTCAGTTACTTATTTATTTACTAGTCATTTATTATTTTGTTAGTTGTCTATTCAGTTTTGTTGCTAAACTTATTCACGTTGTTCGGAAATCATAATTCTAGTTTGGGGATTCAGAAAATGATTGATTATTAATTCTAAAGGAAGCAGATATTTTTTCTTTTCAGTGTACTTTAAAAGTGTTGTGAAAGATACATTAAACAAAACTTGATGTTAAACAAAAAAAATGAGTTAATCAAAGATTATAAAACACTTTTCATTATTTCTTGAAATCTTTATCAAGTTTTTGTTATTTAGGGAAATAAGTTAAATAAAATAATTAAGTAAATAATTTAGGAAACAATTAAAAATTTTTAAATCTGGGCTTAGCAATTAATTTCCAAAGCCAAATAGGTATTTTAATTATTTTCAACAGTCATGCACTTGATCTGTAGGTGGAGATACGCACTGCATAATGGGATAATTCAGTTTAACAATAACAAAAAGAAAAAAAATATGACAGGTTTAAATTTCTTTTTCAGCAATTAATACTTATAGATGAAAGCATACTTAAATATTATTGCTCAATTTATTTAGTACTTTTATTACTCGCCAATTATTTTGATAAAATTTAATTAAAATTGATACTTTCGTAAAACTACTGAGATCACTTTTCCAGAAATTATTATCCATCGACCGTTATGTTTCCAATGCTTACTCTGCAAACATTTCTCAGTAAACTAAATGCAGTTTAGCGTATAGATGCATAACTTACTTAAAAACCACATTTAAATACTTGGAGTTTATATTAAGTAGCCTTTGTGATTCTTTTTTTGTTTAGCAAAGTATATCAGCTATAGCACTTGTACACAGCATATATTTATAATAAATAACTGAAACTTAAAATCACATATCATAATAAATGCCCTTCCTGCCATCATCTCTAATGTACAGTACTTTGGATAGACCATACTATCTAAAATCGTTTGTCCGTTTCTGTAAATGCTACAACCTTCGTATTGTAGAGGAAATAATTTTAAATTTCATATTAACATATTTAAAGTACTCAGCAAAATAACCCGTCTCTATACCTTTATATATCTAATTTTTTTCGTAGCCCTATATATGAAAAATAAGTTTTCTTTGCACCGCATATTTTACAGATTGTGCAGAATAATTATTCTGCATATTTTAGAATATTTCACAAGTGCATTTCAATATGTTATATTTGAAAGGATGTAACATCTGTAAAACTACTTTTAAAGATTTTCTTCCATTAGCCTTAATGTAACGACTCTGTAAATAAATAAACTTACTACAAACTTTATTTGAAATATAGTCCAGTCATTTAAGCTTAAATTAGGTAAGAATCTCGGAATTCGAGATACCCAGCTGTAAGTCTGTAAATACTTGTATATTGGCACCCTAAAAGTTGCCTCAAAACCTACATATGGTAGGGTGTACGCAACTATTAAATTCCAAGGTCAAAGGTCACAAAAATCGATTTTTTGCGCTTTTTTCGTAAATATCTCATTTCTTATAGGTTTTTTGCTATTTGTATATATTATCAATATTGTAAAATACAAAATTCTCTACAAATTTTGTTTGAAAACATTTTTCATACGTCGAACCGTTTTCGAGATAGAGGGCGGAGAGCGAGCGGTCACAGCATCACTCCAGGTCAAACGGCGTCTCCGGTCGAAAACGCGCCATATATAGTTGATGAACTATCGATAAATCAATGATTGTATATATTTATCAATTTTTATTAACTATTATATTATATTTTATCTTTTTCTTAATGCATTGTATAGTATAGTTACGACCGTCTGTTTAGATGAAACAATGGTTGTACCAATTACTCAAGAAAAATTCTTATCAAATCGAAATAACAAAGATATGCTCATTAATACCTTAACTGAAAAATTACAAGCTGCAAATATTACTACTAAACAAGCCAGAGATGATGCGGATGTTCTTATTGTTGAAACTGCAATTGAAGAATCAAAGTCTGAAAAAACTGCAGTTATAATAGGACAAGATATTGATTTACTTGTCATTTTAATTGGGCGTACACTGTCTTACGAACAAGAAATTTTCTTTAAAAAAGTTGGGAAAGGAAATGTAAAAACGGAGATATACTCGACTAAAAGTTTTGATAATTATCCTCATTCCAAAACACATATTTTATTTCTGCATGCATTAAGTGGCTTTGACACAACTTCTGTGCTTTTTAAAAAGGGAAAAAAATCATTTTTAAAAGTTTTTGAGAAACTGACGAATTTGGATGAACTAGCTGCAGCATTTGAGGAAGCAAAATAGTTCGGCCCACAGATTATTAGAGAGTGGAACTCAAATCTTATTGGCAGTCTATAATGCTCCGAAATCTGTGAAAAGTCTCGATCATCTTCGTTATATGCATTACGTCAAGTCTACAAAACTTAATAAACCTGTGCAGCTTTCAATTCTTCCACCAACAAGTGCAGCTTCTCATCAACATTTCAAACGTGTATATTATCAAGTTCAAACTTGGTTAGGGCATGATTTGGAACCCCAGGTATGGGATTGGGCAATGCAAAACGATTTCCTGGATCCTATCATGACAATTTTACCACCTGCTCCAGAAGATTTGCTAAATACAATTTTCTGCAACTGCAAGAGTGGTTGTGGTTCGCGATGCGGATGCAGGAAAGTGGGCTTGCAATGCTCTTTAGCTTGTGGCCAATGTAATGGGCAAGCTTGTCTCAATGCAGAACCATATCAGAGCGACATTAACGAAGATGAAACCTTTGACCCCGAAATCATGGCACAACTTGAGACAAATGTCGTTGAAGACGATAATGAAGACCAGTTTGAAATTTACCAGCAGCCGAAAGACGACGATGAAGAGGAAGAAGATGATTAAAAACATAAATTATAGTTTTTGTACCCTTTATTCCATTTTTTTACTTTTAATAAAAATAAATGTATTGAATAGTATTTTTTAATAAAACGATTAATTCATAATTTTTTTTTTCACCATGTAAGAAGTTATTAATATTATATTAATTAGGTTAAAATTCAAATATAATTCCTATATTTTCATTAACAATTCTGCAATTACATGGACAGGTAAGTGTTGTTAAATAAATTAATACTGAATAAAAAGTGGATAGGTTCGGAAAAAATGATAAGGTACCCTGGGGTAATAACGCCACGTTAAGGTTCTACCAATTTTCACGGCTTAGTTTTAGATTGTATTTTTCAAACAAATATAGGATCTCATACAGCAACTCAATGACTATCTACATAAAAAAAATAATTTAACAGACATGTATTCATAAAATGTAACGCCGTTTTTTCTTGATCAATGCTATTTGGCATTATTACCCACCTATATGGGTAATAACGCCATGCTAACAAAACTATGAAATAAGATGGAATAATTGCATGTAGATTGCCGAATTCTAAAAATACAAACTCGACAAACTTAGAAATTGACAAATTGTATTCTAAGCTATTGAAAATGTTCATTTTTTTGTGAAAGTGTAAGAAAAATAAAGGTGTGGTGTGGGAGGGGGGGATGAGGCAAAAGAATATCAGACCGTGAGCTTCTTTTTGCTTAAAAAGTACCGCTTAAATAGAAATATGAGAAACATTGCACAGTTTTAACTGTGCTTATTTGAATCAGTATTTAGGATATACCTCGGCCACTGTAGGGAATCACCCGGGGTATTAATGTCAAGGATTGGCGTTATTACCCCGATATAATTATTGCGCAGTACATTTTAAATTACAAATTATCTCGAGAAGATATCCAAAATCTTCAACAACTTTTTAAAAGTACATGAAATGCACTACAAATTTATGTAATTAACAAAGCATTTCCGGATAAAAAGATAGTCTTCACATCACAAAACGTATGTCGCAAATTTTAGATCAAGCGTTAATTTTAGTTGTTTGTAAAAACAATAAGACCTAAAAATGAAACAAATTAACTTGAAGCTGTTTTTTGCGATTTATATGACTCAAAAGCCTTTTGCGCAGAGCACATGGGTGTCATTTACCTGATTATTTCGTAACTATGCAAAATATAAGCACTTGGCGTTATTACCCCAGGGTACCTTATATGGAGCGTTTTCGACCGGAGGCACCGTTTGACCTGAAGTGATGCTGTGACCGCGCGCTCTCCGCCCTCTATCTCGAAAATGGTTCGACGTATGAAAAATGTTTTCAAACAAAATTTGTAGAGAATTTTGTATTCTACAATATTGATAATAAATACAAATAGCAAAAAACCTATAGGAAATGAGATATTTACAAAAAAGCGCAAAAAAACCGATTTTTGTGACCTTTGACCTTGGAATTTAATAGTTGCGTACACCCTACCATATGTAGGTTTTGAGACAACTTTTAGGGTGTCAATATACAAGTATTTACAGACTTACAGCTTGGTATCTCGAATTCCGAGGTGAACTTACTATAATGACTGAACTAATAGGTATTGTTCTAGGAGACCATCCAAAAATTTCAAGACAATTAGAGTATATTTACGAAAGCTTGAGTGCGTTTAGACGACAGACAGCCATATGGACGTTAGACCGGAATCATTTGCAGATTTGAACTTAGGTGGACTGCGCTAAAAGACAATATTTTGATACATTTTAAGTAAAGGCATTTAGGATTCTCTCAACAACAATTTCTTCGTAAAACTAAAGTGGTTTTTGAACAGGTCCTCCATTTAAAGATTTTTTTTCTGTTATTTTACAAAATTTATGCCTTTTACAAAAGTATTTCAAGAAATTTTGAGCTTAGATATGAGAGATTCTGGTTATTTATAGAAATGAATAAAAAGTCCGTTTCTGAAATGATAAATGTTAAACGAAAGGAAAAGTGTATTTTTTATTATTATTGTGTGAAGAAAGGAAAATGAAATGATTAGAGAATTTTAGAGAATTTTGAGTTGATGCATTTGCTGTCAGTAAGTTGAGGAAAAAAGAGATACATAAAAATCACTGTTGTAAAACGAAAAAGAGCTGGCAACATAATTATCAGAATATTCCTGCAAATTTATGAAAATGCAGATTTATTGGAAGATTAGATTTGATGATTATTTTATATACTTATTCCAAACAACCCAAAACAAAAGGATTGTTATACAGATTCTAAAACACGAACTGTACGAAAAAATATTCCCTGCAGAAACATTCTTTTCAAATGCATAACAGAAATAACACGCACGAAATTTTTTTCTCCTTTTCTTAATTCTAAAATTAGATTAAATTCATGGCGCAGCAAATGGTAAAATCTGATATGTTTAGTGGCATTTGTTGTTACATGCGATGTTACATGTAAGAACAAAAAGTGTGAAACTTCGCGACTTTCTTTTGTATTTTCACTGTCTTTTTTCAGGTACAATAAATGACTTCCAATTACAGAAGAATGCATCAGTAGTGTTTTACATGAATTAGGTATCACTAATATCAAATGAAATATATTTCAATATGTATCTATTTAAATATAATTCATATCAGAAAATAAAAACACTTTTTGTCTTTTTTCAAGAAGATAAAATTTATGCACAAAATAATTTTGAGGTAAAATGATAGTCTAATATTTAAAGTTTTTAGCCAAATATTTCTTTTTGATGAACAGATTATATATATAATTTTAGTAATTGGCAGATGAAACTTTTTCAAAACAATTACAGTTAATAAATATAACCAAAACCCTAATTTGTTTTCTGCATTTATATTATCTGAAATTATAAATGAATGCTAATCGCACTGAAAATAAGTGAAGTTATTAGTGCATTGAAACTTGTTAATGTTATTAAGAACTGTAGAAGTGATACCATTTTAGTTAATTTGGCTTAGCAATAACAATTTTATAGCTTGATTGTTTAAAAAATGCTCGGCAACTTTAAAAAATACAAATGCAAAATAGATTCAACGGGAACACATTTATTTCTTTCAACCTTTTAGAACATGATTAAAAGTGTTTATGCTTTGGGTTTTTCTGAATGACAATCCTTCTGATATGCTTTAATGTACAGAAATTGCCCATTCATTTTTATAGATTATTGACTCTAACTGTTGCAAAATTGTTACTTTAAAAAATGTGTATCATTAATAGTCATTTATAGGGACAGTAAAATAACATCGATAACACTGGCGATACCAATTAATTATAGGTAGTTTTTTACTTTTTGCAATGAAAGCTACCTAACAACAATACACATTATATAAATCACCATAAAACTTAAATAACAAATCAGGATGCCTTAACAATAACAACGCGTCATCAACTGAATCAATACGTGTTCGTCAGGGGGCAGGGTTAGAGATAAACAGGTTTTTTCTAAGTCTGTCCTTTGAAGGTTTTAAAATTCAATATTTCTTCAAACACAGATATTTATGTCTTTTTAATGATTTAGAAATTTGAAACAACATATCTTCAAAACACTAAATATAATCGATACCAAATAATATATAATTTAGTTTTAGCTTAAAATATTAATTTATTAGACTCATTCAAGTCTATAAGCAAAGTATTTCAATTGAGATATTTATTTAGGTACAACAAACTTAAATGTATAATTAGTTTCTAATTCTAAAATATCTTTTTCATTTAAGTATGCATTCGACACCGATGATTAAAGAATCGTTTAGAATGATTTAACAATCGTTTCTAACCATGTAAAATTTGAACGAAGAAAATTTATCCAAAACCGACAGCAGATACTTACACTGCTAGAAATATTTCAAAAAAGTAAATATAAAAAGGGATGCTCCTGCACTGAAAAAGAATTCTATATCAAGAGAAAATTATTTCAAAAGAATTACAAGATCATTATTGTTGAGCACTTTTCTTTCAATGACAGGGAAATGACCATTGTCCGCTTTTACCTCTTGCTCTAACGTTGACCGATAGAGGTGACTAGAAGAAAATGGAGGTAAAAGGAACACGAAAATAAAAGGTACAAAATTACAACTTAGGATTAATCAATGGCGTTGCATGTTTTGTCCTAACAATCCTTATGACTATCGTCATAAATTGTAGTATTGAAGGTGGCGAAAGCAAAATTTGTTTATGTTATAAAAAGTTAATTTTAATATTGATTTTCCTTTTTTATTTAAAATATTTATAGAGTAAAACCTTGTTAACATGAACACGCTTGACGTAAATTACTTTTAACGTGAACTACTTTCACAATTTTCCTGTAAAATGAATACAAAGGTTTGATACTGATAACACGAATTACTGTTAACATGGACAACATTTTGAGTCCCCTTGAGGTTCAAATTAACGAGGTTCGACTGTGTTGTGTTTAGCATTATAATATTTATGTTATTTAGAACTTTAAATTATGTACGTTATGAGAATACCTTATATTATGTTAGCTGAAACACTGTCATGCATGAATATATTTTAAATTTCGTTATTTGTGAATTGGGTTGAATGAGACAGTAACTGAGGTTCAAAAGAGAGAATAACTATAATGTTAAAACTACATTACCTTTTCTCAATATTTATAAGCTTATAAAGACAGTATGTCTCTTTCATCGCCTATCTACTCTACTTGACACCCATAGTGAAAATTTGACCATTCGAAGATTATCTGCAAATTTTGTTTCATTTATTTATTTATTTTAAAATTTCGTGTGTAAGTCGACCACCCCTCCCCATCCTCTCACATTTTCAACTACCAAATTCTGTGCAAAATTATTTGTTTTATATAAGTGTACGTACGATAATTATTTCAAATGTACTATATATATGGTCTCATGTGTATCGTAAACCAGCGAATACATATGAACACGAAAATGCAAACAAAAAGTTTAATTAACGAAGTTATCCTATCATAAAACGAATGTAATTATATTATATTTCAATGTCTTAAAATGCTTTACAAACCGTTTAAAAAATTTCATGTAACTAAAACAAATAATAATAATAACAAATAATAACAAATAATAACAAATAATAATAAGCAAATAATCTTTTGCTGCATAAAAATATTTAATGATATTTTTAGTAAAAAAAAAAAAAAATTAAAGTGGAGAACAGAATTCTTTCGAAATTTTTAAAATAAACTTTTAATCTTTAGTTATATTATTTTATGGTTAAAATTAAATCGTGAGATTATGGATAATTGAATTTCCCGATAGTATTTTATGGTGTTAGTATTATCTGAAAAAATGCATTGCTTTTATCATGCTTTTTTATACTGATTATATATAAATTTCTTCAATTATATTTAAATTTTATATTTAGACATGTTAGACATTTTAACAGACATGTTACAGGTATGAACCATTCATAACGATTTAAATAGAAGAAATCCTGAAAATCCTATCATGAAGGGAAACGCAAAATTCCATTCACAAGATTTTATTCACGCATGTCTCATAAGAACCATTGCTTTAAAGATAGATTTTGAAAACAAATCTAATCCTACAAATTTATATTTCATATTCCAACTAAGATAGGAATAAAATTTAAACGTCATAAATTGGAGAAAACCAAAGAAATTGCTTGTTCAATCAAATTTTACTGAAAAATTTGAAAATTATTTTGTTGTGGTTCACCATGAAAAATTGCAAAATTTATTTAAAAAGCAGTATTTAAATCATTATATTCAGAGGCATTTCACAATGTTTGGCTTGCAAATCATGCCAATATAATTTTATCCAAATTGTATTAAGTATTCCTTTGGGCAATAGAATTAAAAGTTTGTAATTTTGGTCTGAGAAATCAATCTTGATTCTGTCGTTACTTTTTAAGATCTTTTAATCTATATGTACATATTATTTAATATTCAAGGTTCTTTTTAAAAATAATGTTTAAATGTGAAGTCTACGGACACATTCCTAGCTAATAGAATGCTACAGATATTAAAAAATAAACAAATGTGCTATTTTTATGCATTTTATCAAAGCAGATAATATTTCTTTATTGTATATGTTACACAGTTATTATATGATAATTATCAACCCGCTAGAAATAACAGAAGTGATGTAGTCCAGGCCACATGCCTTCTTAAAATATAGCAGTTTGTTTAAGATATTTCAACAAGCCTGCATTTTTTACAATTTTTTTTTTATATTGTTAATGTCCGTCTATAATATACCGGAGCAAAACATTCGTGACAAACATCAGGCGGACTTTCGCATACATGCTAAAAATATGTCATTTAAAATGTTTCACGTAGGTCTGTATATACGTAAGTACGTTTATACGCACGTATGTAAAGTATGGCTTATTACGTGTCGAATTATATAACACAGGTTCAAAATGGTTTGATCTATACCAAAATAGTAGCATTAATATGTTAACAATGAAAACAACTATTTCAAACAGGTTAAGGTTTTTTTCCTGTATTATTTAGGTATATGTTAAATGTTATGCTACAATGTACTAAGTGAACACATCTGACATATTACGTGCAAATTATCATCCATATTACAAAACATTAGTCTACTTAAGGATGTTTATGAAAGCTGAATTTTCAATATAAATCTTAAATATATTTATATGTAATTAAACGTCATTTGGATAAAGGAAAATAAGTATATATATATATATATATATATATATATATATATATATATATATAATACAAGCTAATTCAAAAAGTGACAGATGATGTAATATTTATTTCTTATTTTATGGTGGTGCGTTAATAATAATTACAAACTATGGTAAAATTTTGTATAGCCTAACGTATATAAAGCAAATTAGTATACATTACATTAATGCGTATTAACTGTTATTTAAAACAAATTTTATGAATTAAATTGTTAACGTTCTAGTAAGTTCGATCATTAAGTATGTTCTAGATATTATTTATGAACTGCAAACTGGTTATTTTTATGCGCTATTAACCGTCATTTGGATACAAAAAATACGAATATATATTTCAAGCTAAAATATTAAGTTTTACAGAGGATCTTCCATTTATTTCTTATTTAGAGATGGTGCATTAACAATAATTACAAACTGTAGTAAAATGTTTTATACCCTAATATATATGAAAAAGATTAATATACATTACATTAATGCATATTAAATGCAATTAATGACAAAGTTTAGGCATTAAATTGCTATTCCTTTAGTAATACCGAACATTATGTATGATTTAGATATTATTTATGAATTTCAAATTGATTAAGAGGATTTAATTAAATATCCTATTTTAATGTTACATACTACCACATATTACACTTAGTTAATTCTTGTAATAATTAGAGTGAAATACATTTATCATTAATTCTAAGTTGTATGCAATAAAGTAATAGAATAATAATTACATTTCGCAGTAGTTGTAAAAGGCTTACGGTAATTCTAGAGTAGCGCCGTTAAACATAATTAAGAAAGTCCATGAAACTTAATATTTAATTTCATTCTTTAGAACATCCATCTGACTAACATAAAAATATGCCTTTCTAAATAACATAACATGAAGCAAATATACCTATAAATAACGTTTAAAGATGGAATCTTATAGGCATTTTAAAAATCTTATTCCGTACAGATTTGCTTCATGTTAAATAAATTATTTTAAAATAATATTTCAAAAATAAAATTTTAATTCTTCAATATAGAATCCAGCTTGAAGAAAAATATTCTTGGTTTTTAACTGGGTAATTATTATAAAGATTAGCTGGAAAAGCTAATCAAGCTAAATAAGTTACAGTACAAATCATGCTATAAAAATCTACCTTCAAGTGTGCACCTTTTTACGATAAACAGAAATAGATGTATAAGAATTTGTTTTTCAATGATAACTTACATAAATTGTAAATAGCAGATAAATCCTGAGCTAGAAATCTTACAACACTCTTAAATTAATAAAACATATAGTGTGAAATTTTAAAATCTGTAGCGTTTTGCATGCCTACTAAAAAAATCAAGATTTGAAGTAATTTGCGCATGTGACGGCAAAATATATATCGTTTTGAATGCCTGTCAAACATTAAATATAAAATTTTAATGTGTATAATATATAATAATAAAATAATATCATTGCAACATTACAATGTTTAAAACATATTTATGTTTAAATGATGGAATGTAAAACGAATAAAATAATATTTTTTTGTTGTACCAGTTTTTTATCAAAGATAATATTGGGAAATATTAACATATATTTTATTTATTACACTGTACAAAAAAAAGTTGTAAACCTGCAAAACTATATAATGAAAAGCTAGAGTTATGTAAATCTATAGCTTTACTGAACAATATATTAAAATTACAGTAATAATTTTACTAAACTTTTATCTGGAACTCCGGTAGCAGTCACATAAATGTTTTAAGCATAATGGTTTCCCAAAAAAGTTCTTAGTAATCTTACGTATCCAAATTTTCCCTCAAAAAACTATCATTGGATTGACGCATCCACCGAGACCATTATGCTATCTGTGTGCATCCGAAACTGAACAGCAGAAATAGAAATTTGCCAAAAAATGACAATTTTACATTTTTTTCAAAGGGAGGAGGCAACGGAAAAAATGCAGTTGCAAAGTGACATAAAAAATAGTAATAATTATTAATTATTAGTTTTATTTCAATAGTTGTTTCATATTCTTTATTTACACAGTTTCATAGCGTATTTCTTAAAATTTTGTTTTATTAAGAAATCTTAATTTTGTTACGGTATATTAACCGAAAAACTTGATTTATACAGAACTATTTTATGTTAATCATGAGTTTATTAGAACATTAACTAGCCGAATTTTGCTCATCTAAAGGCTTCCATATTGTCAATCTTTTTATCATTTTTTTCAAACTTAAGTTAAAAACACAATTTTTACACATCGTCATAGGACGGGCATCTACACTACTTATTTTAGAATATAGCTACAAACAAAAATCTTTACTATTATTTACATAAAAAATTCTAATCACACCAAATATCATTTTTTTTAGCTCTATGCAAATATTTGATTGTTTACATTTATCTGTTTGCAGTATTTCAAACAAGTTATTCTTATAATAGAAATGTTTTATAACTTATTCTAAATCCCTAACCTATTGCTAAAGCGTTTTTCAAAACAAAATTTTATCCTAAAATACAGTTTCGAAAAACAGATATTCCATCGACACGTTAAATATTTTGTATATTTAGAGTTCTTTTAAAAATATTCATAAAACACAACATTTAGAAAAGTCGAAAGAAATGCTTTTCCTATTCTCTATGTTTATTTGAAATTCCGCCATAAAACATAAGTTATCTCTTTCTAATATCAAAACATATGGTATTTCTTGAAAAATATGCACATTACGAGTTTTTGTAAACAAAGTCTTTCGGAGTTTAACGGTAGATTCGCATGCTTGGAGTAAAAAGCAATTTTTCAAATGTTTTCTCGGACATTTTTGAAATTGATGGGATTAACAAAATATAAAAAAGAAAATGGCGAATGTATTTTTGTAAAAGTTCAAAAAGTAAATGTTGTTATAATAAATTAAATAGTTCGTCAGTTATTCAAAATCATATTGTAGTTTTTACAAAAGTGTAATATTTTGTTTTGTCATAAAACTTTTTTTAATTATTTGTTTTAAAGGAGTGTGAATATTTTTTTCATATTAATGTCTTAGAAATAAAAATTTTGTGTTTATTGTTGTTTTGCAGATATGATGAAGTATATATATATATTTATTTGAGGTTTGACCTTCAAATATTATATATATATATATATATATATATATACAGGGTGATTCCAAATTTTTTTTACAATAAAAGAGGGGTGATAGTACACATCAAGACAAACAATATTAAATAGGAGACCAAGGGTCCAAAACGTTTTCCTAAGGAAATAGCCGCCATTAAAGTTTAGGGACCAAAATTTCAAATAAACATAAAAAACGGAAAAATAGGTCGATTGATTTGCGGTTTTCACTAAAATTATTCTTTATGTCGGCATTTTCTTGAAATTAAATTATAACGATAAATTTCAAAAAATGCCGATAGAGGGCGCTTTAGACTTTGGAGTAACGAACAACAATTTTTTGCCGGTATTTTTTGCATCTCATTAAATATTTTCGTAAGTTTAGACTCAAACTTAAATTTTGAGCTCAAAATCTGTAGTTGGGAGTGGTTAAGTAACACAAACTGAGCTGTGTTCAGAGGGTTTAAATTTCAATTGATTATAAAAAACGGAAAAATTGGTCGATTGATTTGCGGTTTTCACTAAAACTATTCTTTATTTAGGTATTTTCGTGAAAATAAATTATAAAGATAAATTTCAAAAAATGCCGATAGAGGGCGCTTTAGACTTTGGAGTAACGAAACACTCTTTTTTGGCGTTATTTTTTGCATCTTATTAAACGCTTTCGTAAGCTTAGACTTGAACTTAAATTTTGAGCTCAAAATCTGAATAGCTGGGAATCGTTAAGTAGACAAACTTAGCTGTGTTCAGAGGGTTCAAATTTCAAATAATTATAAAAAACGGAAAAAATTGGTCGATTCGTTTGCGGTTTTTGCTAAAACTAATTTTTAAATCAGCAGTTTTCTTGATCAATCAGTGTTTTCTTGAAAATAATTTTTAAAGATAAATTTCAAAAAATGCCGATAGAGGGCGCCTTAGAGTTTGGAGTAGCGTACAACTATTTTTAACTGTTATTTTTTTAATCTCATTAAATGCTTTCAAATGCATAGACTTAAATTTTGGGCTGAAATTCTGAATCGTTTGGAGTGTTTAAGTAGCGAAAAATTGAATTGTGTTCGAGGAGGAAAGAGGGTTAAATTTCAACAGCTGAACACACTTCAGTTTGCGCTTCTTAACTCCTCATAACGATTCAGGATTTGAGCTCAAAATTTAAGTTTAAATCTAAGTTTCCGAGAACATTTAAAATGCTTTTGCAAGTATTTAATTAGAACCAAAAAATAATGGTTAAAATGAATTGTTGATTACTCTGAAGTTTAAGGCGCCCTCTGACGGAATTTTTTGAGATTTATCTTTAAAAATTATTTTCAAGAACATACTGACTTAAAGAATAGTTTTATTTTAAACCGCAAACGAATCGACCAATTTTTCCATTTTCTATAATTACTTTAAATTTGAACCTCCCCCTCCCCCTTGAACACAGTTCAGTTTGTGCCACTTAACCACTCTCTACTATTCAGATTTTGAGCTCAAAATTTAAGTTTAAGTCTAAGCTTCCGAAATCATTTAAAGAGATGCAAACAAATCGGAAAAAAATTGTTGTTCGTTACTCCAAAGTCTAAAGCGCCCTCTATCGGCATTTTTTGAAATTTATCTTTATAATTTTTTTTCACGAAAATAACTAAATAAAGAATAGTTTTAGTGAAAACCGCAAATCAATCGACCAATTTTTTCGTTTTTTTTCTAATCATTTGAAATTTTAACCATCTGAACACAGACATCTAACACACACACTTTGTGTTACTTAACTACTCCCAACTACAGATTTTGAGCTCAAAATTTAAGTTTGAGTGTAAACTTACGAAAACATTTAATGAGATGCAAAACATACCGGCAAAAAATAGTTGTTCGTTACTCCAAAGTCTAAAGCGCCCTCTATCGGCATTTTTTGAAATTTATCTTTATAATTTAATTTCAAGAAAATGCCGACATAAAGGATAATTTTAGTGAAAACCGCAAATCAATCGACCGATTTTTCCGTTTTTTATGTTTATTTGAAATTTTGGTCCCTAAACTTTAATGGCGGCTATCTCCTTAAGAAAACGTTTTGGACCCTTGGTCTCCTATTTAATATTGCTTGTCTTGATGTGCACTATCACCCCTCTTATATTGTAAAAAAAATTTGGAATCACCCTGTATATATCCAAAAACTATACTAAAATATACAAAATTACTATACTAATTCAAAAATAAAATAAATATATGTAAACTAAATAAAACAAACTCAACATACATTATAAACTATCCTGACACACCAGAAAACCGAACCGCTAAGCATTAAACAAAATGATATAACTTAAACCATGTAAAATGTGAAAATTAAGCTATGCATATAAATACAGGGGAGAAGTGGCACGTTTGAACTGGGGACAACTTTGAAAACTCTAAGTTTTCTTTAAGTAAGTTATTTTTATAAATGTATGTAGCAATACATTACAACTGCTTCAGGGCAAAAAATATACAAAGCTGCAACATTTTCTACGCACAATACCATCTAAGCAACATATGCTTTTTTCTCCGTCTTGAATCTACTCTTCAGAAAATAAAGTTGTAAGATTTCTGTTGACAATTTTATATCCCAATAATTTTGATTTATTTTTCAACACTTAATTAAATATGTAATCTTTAGTTTAAAAGCTTTGTTTTATTTAAATTCTTCCGTCGAATTGAGTAAATAGTTGTAATGTTGAAATCTGTGCGATGGGGCAACATTGAACAAAAAACCTGGGGCACCTTTGAACATCTAAAACTATGAAGTAAAGAATTGTTGATGTACCTAAATATTATAATTTTTGGAATTTTTTCTACGTAAAAAGAGGTTAATTTAGAATATCAAAGAACATGGACTGGTGACACTGTTAACATAGGAGACACTGTTAACAATACTCCGTCTGAACACATGTATGAGAATCGCTAGATGTATCAGAGATGGAAAGTTAAAATCTAAATTGATGACGGCTTTTATTTTTTTTGATTAATTGCAAATCTCCGATAAACAACAATGATTCATGATTTAGCAGGTTTGTTTAACAAAGCTTATACTCTTTCATTTACTTTTTCCCAAACATATTTGTTTTTCGTACTACATAAAATGGAATTTAAGTCAGTTTATTTTCATAAAAAGAGTAAATGAAAAATTTTCATTGTCCAGAAGCATCAGATATATAGGTATATTTCAAGGATTTTGTAAAAAAAGTTTTCACAACCAAACATAACTAGATGTATATACTCTGTGTTGTTTCAACAATGATTTTTGACATCAACTTTGATGCATTTATGTTTGGTTAAATAAAAGAAAAATTATGAGTTTCAATAGAATATAGTTCTTTAAATGTATTCATATTACTTTATATTTCTGAGACATATGCAGCTTTTTATGAAAACTCTCAATATTTTCATATTTTATTCATTTGTTCAAAGGTGCCCTTTGCTTGTTCAAAGGTACCCCTACATGGGGCAGGTTTGAAAAGAATTGTTTGTATTATGTAATACTTAAAACGCATAAAAATATAGTTACGCCAGGATAGGTAATAAAGACAAATGATAATATTCTGAATAAATCTGGCAGGTTGCATTTACGGGTTCCGTACAGAGGGGCTCTAAGTCACCTGATTCTGAAAAATCGTCTTCTAGTTAGTTTATTCACATTTTTGGGGCTTCAGTGTTAGTAGACGCATATTAGAAAAAACGATAATATAAAAATTGCGAGATAAGTTCTGTAATCCAGGAGCTATATAATTACATGAAAATGCACTGCTTATTAATAAATTTGTAGTGCATTTCATCTACACGAAAGAAAAAATATTGCTCGGGCACCTAGAATCTAAGTTGTGGCTATAGAAAAAATAGTTCCATGTCATCCTTATAAATTCCAAATATTTTCCAAAAAGAGTTCTAGAATCTTGTACTGGATATGAGGGTTACTCTGAAATTATTTAGATACGCGTAAACAAGAATTTACAAAATAAAAATAACGGTTTAATTTTAAAATACAAAGTATTTCAACACAGCAGACGATTTTTTACTGACTTACTTCTTTTTGTTTAGCGTAGAATAATTTTTAAACAAAAAAGAAAATGGAGTTGAGGCGAGAACATTTTCGCGCTATGATTTTCTACGATTTTAAAACAAGATTAAATCAAAAAGAATGCGTTCAACGGTTGAAATGAGCATTTAGTGATGAATCTCCATCTCGTGCTACTGTATTCAGATGGTTTAAAGAACTAAGCAGAGGTCGCAATTTTCTTCAAGATAAAGAACATACAGGAAGGCCGCCGTCGCGTCGGCAGTAATCCCGGTCTGCCATAGGAAATAATTTAATGGATGATAATCGCTGTACCTATCAAATGATACAAAAGAAATTTAACATCGGATCCGCAGCCATACACAAAGTTATTCATAAAGAAATATATATGAAAAAAGTAGTTTGCCGTTGGGTTCTCCATTATCTAACTGAGTACCAAAAAGGGGAACTCTTAAATTGCTAAATGATGGTGGCTACCGCATCATTTCTAAAACTGTAACGGGTAATGAAACATACATAACTTTTTTGATGTTCCAACACGTCAAAGAAGCAAAGTATGGGTCTTTGAAGATGATCCTACGCCATCAATGGAGAAAAGACATCGCTCACTCAAAAATGTGATGTATGCCGTTTTCTTTAGAAGTAGGGGATTGGTCAAAACAATGAAGTTGGAAAGACAGAAGACAGTAACCACAAACTGGTATACCACTAAAGGTCTTCCAGAAATTCAACGAGAAGTGAATGTTAGGGGACTAATGCTTCACCATGACAATGCAACTTCACATACAGCCGGATTAGCAGTTGCGTTTCTCAAAAAAACGAATTAAAGTGATAGAATATCCACCGTATTCACCTGACCTAGCCATGTATGACTTTTGGTTATTCTTTAATCTAATAAAGAATTTATGTGGATGTCTCTTTCATTCAGAAGAAGAGATTGATGTGGCTATAAATGCATTTTTTCATCTATTCCAAGAAATGAAAGGCTTAAGACATTTTATCTGTGGAAAATGCGTCCACAAAAGTGCATTGATGCTGAAGGAGACTACTTTGAACACACCTAAATTTTTCAAAGTATAAATTTAAAAACCTAGTTATATCTAGAGATGGGAAATATAGTTGCTTTTGGTTGACAGGTTACATCGTTCCACACATTCACAGATAACAGGTTTCAATAACCTGTTATTTTTGTAACGTATAACTAATCGATGAGACTATGCTGTCAACAGACATTTTAATTAGAGGGCCGTTAATTAAGGTATCTTGAATAATTTTGATACATAAGTATAGACGCTGTTTTAGTTCAGATAAACCTGCGCCTTTAAAATCAACATAGAGTTAAAATTTTAATTTTTGCAAGACAAAAACTTAGTTATGATACTTTACATTTCACGTATTATTATCGTTTTCTTGCACTAAAAATGCATTTTCCCTTGTTGAAAATTTATACATATCATAACTCAGTAAATTTTGCACGTAGATTTTTTTTTTTTTTTTTTTTTTTTTTTTTTTTTTTTTGCTGATTTACTTGTTAAAACGCATAAAAACTTTTTATAAATAAAAGTTACAGGAAACTTACTGAACATTGTATAAAATACGTAGTTTCTTAAAAATTAAAAAAAATTATTTTAATGTAAATTAATATTTATATGATGCAGATTAAAGTTTAAAGCATTTTTGCAATTGTTACAGTGACTCCAAAACTGACGGTTTTGAAATTAATTTTTTATAAACGATCAGAAATATCCTCCATAAAAACAACACCGTTTTAACAATGCGATTTGTTAAAAAAAATAAATAAAATTGATCTTCATTCGTTAGCACCTAGATTTGAAGTTCAAATTTTGACATCCCCGAATCAATATCTGTCAAGGCATATTCAAAGCTTTCCCACAAGAGCACGAAACGCTACTTGTATATTTTTAATCAAATGTTATTCATCCCACAAATTTCGTATGTACAAGTACGTTTTAAAATCCCCTTCCCAAAACTCGTGACAGACCAAAAAATGACATTGGTAGTATAAAATTGACGCCCTATAAATTTCCGCGTCTGTCGAGGCCGCCCCCCTTCGCCCCCCCCCTTCCATCCCTTTTCGAATGGCTGTGTCCTCACCAGGCTATTTTTCTTCTTTTTTTTTCAGGAAAATACAATTACAAAAATAATGTTTTCCAGTTCATATTTTCTAACGACGCAATATTTACAAAATAATAATGATAAAAAAAACAGTAATAAACATTTTATTAAATAAAAATCATAGCGCCAGAATACCGCCCCCCCCTTAACTAAATACCATGAGTACATAATAATATCCCTTTTAAATATTGAAAATCAAAGATTTCCACCGTTTTATCCATCTAACTATATCAACGAAAGATTATGTCCCGTGCCCGAGCGATAAAACAGCTTTCTATCAACAATCAGATCCGTAAATCTCTTTAATTCCATTTTTCAATCAGAGATTCCTTCCCATTCAAAATATGACCAAAGATTGACGACATTACCTCCTTGGTTTTTAATAATCTGCAAGCGTCACTAACTAACTTCACGTACTCTAGAATAAAAACACATCCCACAGTCTGTAGAATTTATGGAAAAAAATTATTTGTATTTCAAGTCTATCAGTTTTACCCATATCTTTGATATCAGGAAAATCCCAGGGAAGCATTTTATTGAACTAGTTAATGAATATTTCTAAATTAACAAAACTAAAATGTAGCATTTCAAATGTATTGGTGCAATATAATGTAGGAGAAAAAGCATTACATAGTAATAATACACTGGTGGAAATTGATTTATGAAAACACGGTTTATTGACGAAAACTTCTATGATATTCATTAAAAATTAAAGAAATTCCATGGTATATACATAATATGTATGACAAATCTGTTTAAAAAATAAATTTTCACCCATAATTTTAAACATATACAAAAAATCAAAAATTAAATTTTCGTAATATGCGAACATGGAAATTGATTTATGAAATATCACATTTCATTGGTTATTCCGAAGCAATGTGAGAAAAATTTGCATAAAACAAGGTAACGTGACCTGCAAAGTAGACATAAAAAGCGTTGTACACTGAAAGCAATGCTATTCAGTTATAATTTTTGCGATGGGTAAACGAAGGATTTTGTCTGTAAAAGAAAGAGGCAAAATTGACACATATTTAGAATGTGGAAAGTCTTTTAAAGAAA
Organism: Maratus speculifer; assembly: GCA_964019185.1. NCBI lineage: Eukaryota > Metazoa > Arthropoda > Arachnida > Araneae > Salticidae > Maratus > Maratus speculifer. The sequence goes on from OZ025294.1 coordinate 56,192,833, forward strand.
TTAGTAAATAAATTAAAAGATCTGTTAGTGTGATATATAACTATAGAAAAGATCCAGCAAATTATGGTAAAAATTTTAACAAAAAAGGTAATCTACGTTTCAGCAAGAGACAGAAAATGGGGATTCTTCAACTTGCATCGAAAGCTGGTCACAGTTCAAAGCAGATTTGTGCAGATCTATACCTGCCTGTTACGTCTTGAAGAGTTAGGCAAATTTTACATTCTTCACGGAGCTTGAGATGGTCGAAATTGAATCCGTGTCCATAGTTATTTCTGCGTCTTAAGCAGATGCGTTTGCAGAATTGCGAGAAGTACATGGCAATGGGCGTAATTTGGACGAAAGTCATTTTCTCTTATGAAACAATATTTAATTTGGATGGCCCAGATCGTTTGAGGTATTATCGAAGAGATCTCCGAAATCCCCATTCAGCAGAATTTTTGGTGGCGCAAGTTTCATGATTTGACAGCGATTGTTTATGTTGGCAAAAGTGAAAATGTATTTTTAAAAGGCCGCCAGAACTCTTTTGATTATAATTTAGTTTTAGAAAATTCACTTCTTCCATTTGCAAGGCAATATTATGATTTAGATCATATCTCCATGCAAGATAATGCAAGTATTCACATTTCAAATACAATGAACGATTTGTTTGACGAACAGAATATTGTTCTTTTAGATCATCCAACTATTAGTCCGGATCTGAAACCCATCAAAAACTTTTGGGGACAGCTTGATCGGATATAAAAACATTTCATATTTATTTACTTAGAACAGGTGTCACAAATAAAAATTAAATTATAAAGTTGATATGTTTCGGTTCATTCATAAGAACCGTATTCATAACACATAAAGTCAGTAGAAAACTAAATGACACTGGATATAAATATAATTTAGAAAACAAAACACAAAACATTGCGCCCCCTATGATCGTAAATAGCCATTGCCACCGCGGCATATAAATATAGTAAATTTTGACCATATATAAAATTTAATATGTATAAAATTAATATTAATAAAAGTAGAAAAACTAAATGACTCTGGATATAAAGGTAATTTAAAAACACAAAACACAAAATATTGCACCCTCTATGATCGTGAATAGCCAATGCCACCGCGGCTCCCCCTATTAGACTCACCCTTTAAATATTTATTAAGTAATTCTAACCATAAACTCGGAAGGTCATAAGAATAAGAATCATTACAAACCCTATCCCTCCTAGAATATATCTCTATGGATTCGCGGATGATTAATTTTCGGAATAATAGGGTTTGTAATGATTCTTATTCTTATGACATTCCGAGAGGGAGCCGCGGTGGCAATGACTTTTCACGATCATAGAGGGTGCAATATTTTGTGTTTTGGGTTTTTAAATTACCTTTATATCCAGAGTCATTTAGTTTTTCTACTTTTATTAATATTAATTTTATACATATTAAATTTAATATATGATCAAAATTTATTATATTTATATGCCGCGGTGGCAATGGCTATTTACGATCATAGGGGGCGCAATGTTTTGTGTTTTGGTTTTTAAATTATATTTATATCCAGTGTCATTTAGTTTTCTACTGATTTTATGTGTTATGAATACGGTTCTTATGAATGAACCGAAACATGTCAACTTTTTAATTTAATTTTTATTTGTGACACCTGTTCTAAGTAAATAAATATGAAATGTTTTTATACGTGAATGAAAAAGGTGAAGTGATTTTGTTTTAGTTTTTAGTTTTGGAAAATACGAAAGCTAACAACAGTTTTAACATTAAGCTTGATCGAAAGTTTTATGCAAATTGAATGCAGTACACATCACTTGTAGATTTGAAAGCTTCAATCTGTCAAAACTGGAAACAAATTGATCAGAAATACATCCAAAATCTTGTTTTATCAATGCCATCTGGAATAAAAGAAACTCTAATGAATAAGGGCGGCTTTACTACTAATTAATTTTAATTAAATGTGACATTTCATAAATCAATTTCCATGGTTTTATGTTACTAAAATCTATTTTTTAATGTTATGTTTCAGTTTATTAATTTGTATGGAATTTAATTTTTCTAAATTACTTCTTGTATATAGCATGTAGAACGTATGGAATTTCATTAATTTTAATTAATATTATAAATGTTTTGATTAAAAAACAGTGTTTTTATAATTCAATTTCCACCAGTGTAGTATATATTCATTCATATTGTCGTTGTCATTTAAAAATAAACTGCAGTGATACTGTGTTTTCAGGCGCACACAAAAAGCGTAGGTTGTGTGAGTACACTAAAATTGTTGATGTGGTCAATTGGCAATTTACACTATAGTAGCATAAATCTGTTCTGACCATTTAAAAATAAATTTTTTTTATTTTTTGGTATAACATATTTCGTGAAAAAAAAATGGTGAATGCATAAAGTATTATAAAAGTAATTTAAACGCATAAAGTAAATAAATAAATATATATATTTTTAATTTATTAACAGTTGTAATTTTGCTTAATTGTTTGATGTCAGCACCTTCCAAATGTGTAAACCTCATGTATATGAGATGATATTTTGATGTACAATGATGCACAGTTATTTACAACTTATGGTATAAATTTTAAACATAAATACATCAGCCTTAATTCCGCTTTAAGAGGAAGAGGAAAGTAACTAATTAATAAAGAACGCTACGTTTTTTTATTTACTAATAAATCATTAAATTTAATGATAAAAATCATAATTCTTTTCTTTCCAAATATTAGAACAAGGAAGATGTTCTGTTTGGTATGATTATTTAGACACAGTTTACAGTATTAGTCTCATAGAAGGTAAAATGCCCTATTGAATTATAATATGTTAATTTAAGATTTCTACAATGTGCTTAAAAATATGACAAAAATTTTAAGAAGTGCGAGTTTATTCTACAGAAAAATAAATTGTATATAATAATAATATATTAGACGATTTGTTCGATCAACAGACGAGGAGGATGTAAAAAGTTTCACTGCAGGCAAATACTATACGGCTGCTGAAAAAATTAATAAAATTTAAAATATTTTAAAGCATATTTTAATAATCATGTCTTGTTTTTTGCCACATTGTATTATGTAAAGATGTTTAATTAAATTGAATATTAGCCTTATCCAAATAACGCAAAATTAGATTCTCTATTTTTTGAATTATAGTTTAAAAACATATATTCTCGCTCTCCGAATAACTGTGCATTTCCAAATATTTTTGGGTTATTGTATTTCGCATAAAGCAACAGAAATATATTTAAAAATTTGTTATTAATAATTGTTAAATTTCTGAATAAAAAACGCTGCCTGGATTGATTTTCATGCTGTATATTTTCGCATGAATAAAGAGATTTTAGCACCTTTTTTATCTTATTGCAAAAACTGTTAGAACTATCTTCATGTTAAATTTCAATAATAATTTTTAATGTTATTACATCAATAAATTTTTCCTTTAAAGTGCACAAAAAATTAATATCCTCAGATTCAAATATACTATAACTAGAAAAAATAATTTTTGTTCTTAAAATTTAGTCTGTTTGGTTTAATGATAGATTAATACTTGATAATCTTTTAATATTTTTTAAAGAATGAGAATTTTAAATTAGCTTTTTGACGTGAGTTTCAAAACTCGTTATATCCAAAAAATGAAATTGCAATTGGAAATTGCAAAATTAGGGAATCGAAAAAAAAAACCACTGTTTCCATTGGATTTCATTTTATAACAATATTTTAGAATGCTAAAAATAACAGGCTAAACCAAAGTTTGAATTATTTATTTGCTCTAGTAAATTCAGAAATCCAGCATATTGTAGAGACCGATCCAGTGGCGTGGTCGGTACCGTCAGCTCCTCCCACACCGCTGGACCCTGGTTCGAATCCAGCTAGCGGCATGGGTGTCTGTGTTGTCCCTGTGATGTTATTAAATGTATGTACTGTGTTTCCTGTAATTATAAAGTGTTCTGTATTAGTTTCTGTGTATTTTGGATCATTCGAGGTAACAGCCACTGCAGCTATAGACTACAAAGCATTGTTCATTCAAATTCAATATTGTAGAGAAAACAAGATTTTTGAATATACCATGTTTTGAACATCTTCTCTTCATATACATTAAAAAAGTTTCGATTTTAAAAAATTAAAGTGTGCTTATTAAACGTATTTCTAAACAAAATCGAAAAAGTATTAAAAAAACATGCGTTGTACAGATCGATATCAGCTATAAAAAACAAATAAAGAAAGAAAGAAAGAAAAATAAAATAAAAATAGAAATGAATAAAAATTCTTGAAATGCAACTGAGATATCTTTATAAATATAAAAACATAATTTGTACAGATTGACATCAGCTGTAGAATACAAAAAGGCATTTAAAAATATTGAAATTTATCTGAGATCTATTTTTAAATTTCGTCCATAGGAATAGCATTAGATAACTTGTCTTTTTGCTTGACTGAAATATCCTTTTAAAGATTATGGCCTACAGTACTTAGTGCCGTTCTCTGATCATGAGACCTGAGGTGGTAAAACAGTAGATTGGTGACCTTCAAGTGGATTAACCAGTGTATATTTCACAAGCAAGCTTTATACTCATACTATAGAATCTGAAGGAATGTGAATCTTATACATCCGGATTTCACTTCTTGGCATAGATGTTATGTATGCATCAGATTATATTATTGTAGCCAAAATGGTGTTATTTTGCCTTATTAGGTAAGCGAGCAGCTTTTTTGTACTTATTAATGAATTTCTTGCCTGCTTTCATTTACTTTTTTAAATTTCTATAAATTGTATTCTTCTATAGTTATGGATTACTTCTTTATTTATTGTTATTTCCTTTTTTACATAATAGAAAATAAGTTAAAAATATATGTGTAAGTGGTATTCGAAATGAAATTATTGCCAAATTGGCGGCAGAAGAAATCCTCTAAACCCGGAGCTGGTATGATAATATTTGTCGTTGAGCCAGAAGCCAAAACTAGGGTTTTTGGTTTCATCTCTGGGGACTTGGTGTTATGTACCTTTTTGGATTCACAATGATCCAAGGAGTTCATTTTATGATGATACTATTAAATTTGTGGTAGCTTATAGACGCCATATTGAAAAGATGAGCGCCATCTATCGCACATAGATACAAATGATTTTTTTCTTTTTTTTACCATTATTACGTAATTAAATTTCAATGAAACAATGCAGAGAATAAATATTAATGAACATACATTGCTATATAAATTATATATTTAAGATTTTATTTTAATATGATTATTAACATTTTCAATTAGATAACAGATCAAAAGACATTTGCGGTGAAAGGAAATAAAATCTTGTTTTACATTTCACTGCATATTATTTTCAGATAGATAAGACACAGCAATTCAAGAAAAAGTAATACTCGTGAAACTGTTGTACTTAGTCTGTTAAGAATTAACTTTTTCGGGATTATGGATGCATATATGCATCTTCAAAATGTGCTTCCATCGCTTGTTTTTGATATCATTAAAAAAAGTAAAATTTTTCTTTTTTAAGTAAAATATTTGCTTGTTTTCTAAACTAAATTTAATTGTTTCACAGAAAGTTGTTTAATTGAATAAGATTCTTGTAAAAAATGCTGGTCTCGAACGGGTTAATAAATAACAGAAATCTTAATTTTCTGCAATTCTATCATGATTGATTCACATTCTTGTATCCAAATAACTTCAATCGTCAGTTGTATGTTCTACATATGCTTGTACATGAGGTTATTGAATAAACATGCACATGATAGTGTGCACATGTTCTTGAAGAAGAATATCACACCAGTTCCAAAACAGCTTCAGGAGCATGAGGCCTGTCATTCATTACACTAGATCTCTAAACAGCCTTTTCCCTCACTATCTTTTTCAAAAATCCAACCATATTTTTGAGGATGGAAGATTAGGATCAGCCTGTAGACGCATCTTCCGAAAAAGAACGTGGTACATGGCTCGCATAACCTATAGGGAGAGTGTATAACTACATGGCTGAAAGCAATACGACTCCACAGACCCTTGTTTTACAAAAATATATACAGGGTGAGTCATAAATATCGAAACAATAGGCTATCTCCTCAAATATTGCCCCTAGACACATACTTTCAATTGCAAAAATTCATAAAAAAAGGTGAAATTTCTGATAAGATAAGTTGCAACTCCATGGGGGGTCTATTTGAAAAATTACGAAAATTAAATTTTTATACGGCCCCCGTAGGTCAAAATTCCCAGTTAGGAAATTATTCCTTATCCATTCCTAAATTGAACAAAACAAATTTCATCTCCGTATCTAAAAATCCCACAGAGCTATTAAATATCAAAATCCTCAAAAATTCCTGACTTACACCACTTTTCCCTGCCTCTAAACTGTGCTTTCTTCTCTGTTATTCAACGCTTGTTAGGGAACATTCACAAATTGCAAATTGATAAAAATCGGTTTAAGATAGCGCTTTTTCTTTGGACATAAAATAGCAGCGTATAGTTTTTACGCTAAATTGGTATACCAGACGTCTGCCCGGGTCAAAATATCTAGGTCAAGTCTCAAACCGACCCATAGGGGGAAAAGTTCGGCTTGGCCTGAAAAAATGTCAACATCATAACCCGGACCGGTCTGGAAAATAGTTTAAATCATAGCCCGGTTCAGTCGCAAATTTCTACATAGTTTTTTAATTCGGAGTGGGAAAAAATGTTTCATATGGAGGAGTTCTAACCAAAAAATTCTTTTATAGCTTTTCGTTTTTTACATTTATAATTTTTGTTATTAAAGAAGCGCCAAAGGCTGTAATATATTTATTTTATCAATGAATCTCTATTTATATGTAAATGTTTCACTTATATTTGAATATCGTTAATCCATATCCCATGCTTTGGAGACTCTGAAAAATGTTATACACTAAAACTTTTTAAGATGGAATCACATAGGAAAGAAAAAATACATTATAGACAGATGCTCTCCTTAGAAGATGTAATTGAAGCTTATTTTCTTTTCAGGTACTATTGCAATTATTTTGCATGGATCAACATATTTTCCGTTTAAGACAGAATTCCGTCATAGGCAGATTTTTTTTCACTGGTTTTATTGTATTTAATTTTTTTAGTCTTTGAATAAGCTATTTAAAAAAAATAAATTTTAAAGGTTTTTTTTTTTTTTTTTTTTTTTGTAAAATAAAAGTTTTAAAATCTACATGTTTTTCGTAAAAAAATTCGATTGAGCCGAATTTTATTTATTTTATGTACGTACTAAGTCAGTCAGAGACAGTGATTCATACGGGTTTTGTCGAGACCGGGTTTGAAAATTTCATCCAGAGTGCACCTAAGTTGAATGAAGTAGTCCCCTCCTTTATGAAAAGTACGCTAGGCCCAGCCTGGCGGGTCTTCTGAAAAAAGTAACATCTCGGTCCTGGTCCTACCTGGGCCCAGAATACAGATTTTTTAACATTCTCTGGAGGACGATAAAAAGCCTGAAGTTGTCAGAGGTAAATTTAAAAAGAAAAAAAACTTAATGTGCATCTTAGAAAAAGCATTTTTTTAAATAACTGACGGACATTTAAACAATACACTTCGTTTTTCTGCATAATGAATTTTTTATTCTCTATTTCTTGTCTTTAAATTATTAAATGTTAAGAATTTTTAAAAGAAAAAAGAACTTGAAACACGTCATTTTTGATTTTTTTTTACATTAGTTTTGTTTCGGCAAATTTGAAAAAATGTTTACTTTTGAAAAAATGTTTGTTTTTGAAAATATGATTTTTTTTTTTTTTAAGTTATATTATTTTTTCAATGAATATTTTTAATAGTTTTAAAATTAATATAAAAAAAACCTTGGAACAAAACTAAAATCATATTTTCATCTTTAATTAAATGGAAAGAAATTGAAATCCGATAAATAATGTTACGTGTTACAGTTAAATATCTATAATCCGCACACCCATAATTCACTGTTTCCTCATTGTTTTTTCATTTTTTTTAGATTTTTCTAAAAAAACGTTTTTGGATCACTAATTTGTAAATTTTTTAACTGTTTATTTCATTGTTTACATTCGTAAAATAACGTGAATTATAGAAAACAGTGGATTATGGGTGTGCGGATTATAGATCTTTGACTGTATAACGATTTTTGATTGTCCCATTTAAACCAATACTAACCACATGAAACTTTTATAAATTGTATGAGAAATTTTAGAATGTGATTTTCTTAGCAAATTATAATGCTAACCATCACAAAAAAAGAAAAAAAATCAGAATTCTAACTCAAGAAATATATTTTTTACGCGTTTTCTAGAACTGTTAAAGTAACATTGTTTTTTGAATTGCGCGCTTTTCAATTTGTGTCTAATCCCTTAAAACCTGATGAATTTTTTAAACGGCTATAACTTTGCGAATTTTGGAGATATGAAGATGGAACTTTTTGTGTCTTATTCAGGACTGAATAAGGAAAGTTTAACTAATTGGAATTTTTGTCCTACGGGGGCCGTATAAAAATTTAATTTTCGTAACTTTTCAACTAGACCCCCCATGGTGTCGCAATTTATCTTATCAAAAAATTCACACTTTTTTATGAATTTTTGCAGTTGGAAGTATGGGTCTAAGGGCAATATTTAAGGAGATAGCCTATTGTTTCGATATTTATGACTCACCCTGTATAGAGAGAGCGCAATTCTATGATGCCTGAATATTTTTTCTTTCCATAATATAGATGGCAAACGACTCAAGTTGTTTCTTTGTTTTCTCTGATAAATAAACTTCAGTATCAAACGCCTTAAGTGCGTCTCGAAATTTTGTGTCTAATTCCTCATTTTTCCTTGCCTGCAAAAACATTTTTTGTATAGCACCTGACGGCGAATGCATTTCAGGTAGTGCTTTACCTAGAAGTCCATGCATTTCACTCAAATTGTAATACCTTTCTTTATCCTTTTTTCGTTCTTTTTTTTTTATTGACGACAACCCGTACGTATCAAATAAAGCATCTATCCTTTGAGAGAATGTATAATCTTATTGTTTAAGAAACAGATTCTTTGATAGTTGTCGAAATGATTGTAGATCCTATGGTAGCTTTTAATAAAGCGCTCTCCGTCATTTATATTTACAACACATCATTTGCATTCTTTCAGCAGTCGCAATTTTGTCATGGCTCCCATAAGTTTGATTTTCAAATTTTCGCATTGAATCATTAACCCCTTGGGGACGAGCGACCACTATAGATGCCGGCACCGATTGTACTCAGATCCCGCGAGACTACAATTGATGCCGGCGCTGTTTGTACTCACATCCCGCGAGACTACCATTGATGCCGATCAAACGGAACGTTTTGTTTTTCACAGTTTAGCATATAAAAAATTTATCCTAATTTCTATTTGAATGTATATTAAGGAAGAAGACTTTTCCTTGAAACTAGGAAAGCTAATGAAAACTTTTTTTTTTTTTATCCACGCGAATTTAATTTTTTATGGAAATACTACAATGGGAAAAAGGTTATTTTTTCATCACGTCTTTGTGTTTCATAAATCTTTTTACGCGTCTAGTAAAACTTTATTTTTCCTTATTAGAAATAATGTTACTGAACTTCAGAAGGAAAAATTTGCGGTTAACGTAAGTAAGTGTATTATTAAGCATATTTAAGGTTACGAATGATAACATGAACATCTGATTCATTGCTTTTTTTCCCGCTCTTGTATCTCGATCAGATCGTAGTGGCAAAAACCGACGTCATTAATATAATCATTCTTGTAGAAGGAAAGATTTATCTTTTTTTATCTTTTTATTTTATTTCAGGAGTCCTTCGCAATTAAAAAATAAAAAATAATAAGAAAGAAAAAAAGGGTTACACACTGATTGTGGGAGCTGATACGCTGATAACATTCTTTCTCAGTGCAGCTAAATTAAGAATATTTTTCTGCGTTACTGACCAGTTTTTTTTTCTATAATTCTATATATTTATCTAATATGTTTTAGATTACATGCTTGCATATATATGCATTTCATTTTAAAAATTACTAGTAACATGAACAAAAGTTTTTAAAGAGTGTTTTAAGTTTTAAAGAGTATTTTAAAGTATTATTGTGCTTTATTCATTATTATTCAAGATTCTTTTCTTACTTATTTATTAGATTATGTGTTAACATAGATTTTAAAAGATAATTTTAACATCAGCGAAAGTTTTGAAAGTTTCAAATCATTATTAAATTTTATTCATAATTATCCAATAATTTTTATTTGAGATACCTTATTATACGATATACCATATGGAAATATATTTTCTTTTTCTGAAATAATTTTAACATAAACATATTTTGGAAAGGTACATTTTTAATTTTTACTCTGATTTGCACATCATTACTGATTATTATTCAAGACTGTTTGTTTGATTTTAATTATGTGTTATATATAAATTTTTTTATTTCAAAAATATTATAAAATTAAACTAAGTTTTTTTTAATCCAATCTTACACACACACACACATATATATATATATATAAGTATTACAAAGCAACAGTACACTCTTAAAACGAAAGAGCTGATTTGGCTTCTCATGAAAGAGCTGTGATTTTTTCGATCATAAAAGAGTTGTTTTTCAAACGATTAAATCTTCTTGATCTAAATTGAGTATTTAAATAGCTCATCTTCATTTAAATTGGTTAAAACTCGAGTTATTTCAACTCTTTTCTGAGAAGCTGCCTTTCAACATTGAGATGAGTGGATTTCAGCTCAACTTGAGCTGTTTTGTGGCTGACTTTTTAAGAGAGTAGCAGGTTGTTTGTATGTTTTATTTAATATTTTTCATTTCTAAATAAATCGTGTTTTGTAAAACATTTATTTTATTTAATGAAAGTGTTAAAAATTATTAAATATCAAGATGGTTAGGCTTGTTTTTCTATTATAGCAAAATGTTTCATAGGTTGATATTTAACAGCCTGGTAAGTATTTTTCTGTCATGTTATATCATTTTAAAAGCTAAAAACAGGATTTAACTATTCATTATTTACATTTAAACATTTTTTTCCAATTAAAATATCACATAATATACATCATTTTTTGAATAAATATGTAAAATAACATCAAATTCCATGTATGTGAATTTCAAAAAGTTTCATGCGAAAATTATTTTTTTATTAATTTTTAAAGAATTTTTGACATGCGTTAGACTTAACTGCGCGAAATCCTCCGGCCCAGAAGGTGAAATCGAATTTCCCCGCTCCGTCCTCAGATGCGCACTTCAAAATGCGCGCGCCGTCGCGAATGGGTTAAGTGTTGCTAAGGATTACAGAAGAAATCCTAGATAGTAGAAATAGACAGTTCTCATATCCAAATTTCTTTGCTATGCAATCATCGTTATCCGTGCAAACAAATATCCTTTTGTTTTAGAGACAAACCCTATTTTATTTAACTTTAAATTCTCTTTCTTCTTCAAGCCAGAAAATGTGTTTAGATTCTTTATCTTTAGAGGTCTCAAAAATCCTTCTACCTTCGAGCCTTCAGACAGATATTCTGTCTTGAAAGTTTGGTAAGTTTCTTCATCGACCTCATTAGCTTTGACCATTCTTCTACAATTTCTGGATTTGTAATTGCTCTAGTTGATTCCATTACCCTGTCTATATTTGTCTATTCATTGATAACCACGTTCTGTAAATATGAGTAAAGCGTTCATCTTTCTGGATCTTGCTCAAAGACTGATCTGAATGTAGAACAGATTTTTCTGAGGGAACTGATTTTGGTTCTTTCACGAATCATGCGAAGAAATTCTACCCTGTATAAAAAATATCTCTTAACTGCGGCAGGTTTTTGGCTAAATTTTGTTGAAGCTTTTGACTCCTGTGTGTCCTTAGTTATAGTCTCTTTAATCACCCAATTAATTTAGCAGCATGTAATACCAACAAAATCTTTCCTATCACCATGCTTATCGCAGAATTTTCCAAAATGGTGTCCATTAGTTAGTCTGTTTTTGGAAATATCATGGATAAATGTCATGTGTCATGTGGCAGATATTGTGTTGAATCCAAAAATGTGTGGCTTAAAAGTCTTCTGACATGAAAATACATGAGCTCCTGATTCAACGGCTGCGGCCATTTTCGAATATGGCGCCCAATTATGGAGCCCAATAAGCTAATTTGGTTCGGAAAAAAGGGATGAATGTCATTCTGATGTTGTGGTGAATACAAAAAATGTATGTATATGATTTAACAAATCCTCTGACAGAAATCCACACGATTCCCTCGCTCAACGGCGGCGGCCATTTTTAAATATGGCGACCATTAGATACTCTGATTTTGAAAATACCATGGGTAAATGTCATTCTGATGTTGTCGTGAAAATAGCGTGGTTTAACAAATTCACTGGCATGAAACTACAAGAGTCCCATCCTCAATAACGGCGGCCATTTTCCAATATGGCGCCCATAAACTACCTAATATTGAATATATAATGGACAGATGAGATGTTGCTGTTGTGATAAATCCAAAAATGTATAATTTACCAAGTTAGGTGGCATGAAATCACACGATGTCTTAACTCAATGATGGCGGCCATTTTCTAATATGGCGCCCAAAAGCTACACTCGTTTTGAAAGTATCATGGATAAATGAGGTGCTGTTGTTGTGGTGAATTCAAAAATATATAGTTTATCAAGTCCCCAGATATTAAACTACACGAGCCCCTGGCTCAACGGCTATATGTGCCGAACTTTAGAATTACATGAACTTTAGTCTTCGGACGTGCTAATATAATCCTAATTTAAAACAGAATTTTTCAATATGAAACTCAAAAATATGAATGAGGAACATTGGAAGGTTAAAAATGCTTTCAAATCTATTCAAGGCTGGAGTAGCTGCAGTTGAGGTTTAATCCTACAAAGAGAAAAAGACGGAAAAACCTGGTGTTTTCACACAATTTAAACATATAAGTACTGAAGTTACAGTGCAGATAAATGACACTGTCGTTGCGGTCTACATATATGTGCAATAGGATTGACCGGAAAAAAGAAAAAATCGATTTTCAATTCGCAATACCGCGGAAAATTTGCAAATTCGATAGACTATAAATTATTTAAAAAGAAAAATAAAATTAGTTTAAATCTTCCTGTAACCCTGTCCTGGTGAAATTTGCCGAAATATTAAAAATTCGCATTATTACATTTTTTTTTAAAAATTAGTATTTTTTCAAATTAATAGCTGAAATTATTTAAAACATAACGTTAAAATGTTTAAATCCATCAAAATTTTTCGGTCGCACATGTGTTCTAAAGTTGCAAGAAGCTATTACATTTAAATATTAACAAGCTAATTAACAGAAAGGATTAGCGTAAAAATGTGATTCTTGCCAACTTTTAGAACAAATTTTCCGTGGTACTGCGAATTGAAAAATACATTTTTCCATTTTTTTTTTCGGCTCACCCTAATGTGCAATAAATAAGTTTGACAGTGAATTACGTTATCTAGGTATCGCCCAAGCATCTTAATAAATGAAGCATTGGTATGTCAAGACAAGGTGTCGAGGTTCCATTCGTGATCGGGACTTTTTTACTTTTTTCTGGAATAAACCTCAATTGCCCTTATCCATGCATGAATATTGTTTATCTAGTAGAAAAAAATCCTTCTCAGCATTAAGATACTTACGAAGTAATCTTTTTCATACTACAGGAAAAGAGAAAAGTTTAATATCTTTTTAACATTGAATAATATATTCTTTTTTACATATACTATCAAAGCTTTTAGAAACATATTACTTCATTTTTTAAAATTCCATATTTTTTCTAACACAGATATGCATGCTTTTTTTTATTTAAGAATTTGAAATACTATATGTATGTGATAACACTTACACCTCAGAACATCTTGAACATACTGAATTTAATATATACCTAATCATATATATTTTTTTATAGCTTAAAATATTAATTTATTAGACTCTAACAAGTCAATAAACACAGTTTATTTCTACTGAGATATTTATTTAGGTACAACAAACTTAGGTGTGTAATTAGTTTGGAGATCTGGAATATCCTTTTCATTAAAATATGCATGCGGCACCGATGATTAAAGAATCGTTTTGAATGGTTTAACAATCGTTTATAATCATGTAAAATTTGTAGGAAGAAACTTTATCATAAACCGACAGTAGATCGGATTAATGTATTTAAACTAAGGCCACCGACAATTCAATTTAAATTTCTAAAATAAACTAATTTTCTGCAGATACTGCAATTATTAACTGCGCTTAGAACAGATACACATCTATAGATTTTAGAGATTTAGTTTAAAACTTTAATCTTAAGTAATTTCATTGATGGTGAATATTTTGTAATATAGACTTTTATTAGGTATTCAGTATATTTAATTTTATAAAAAGTATCCTATTCTTTAATATCTTTCAGATATTAATATATATACATATATATATATATATAATAGAATTATGTGTATTTGTGAGGGAGTGACCTTTGTGATAAAGGCACTCAAGCATTTTTTGAGATCGTGACGTGAATGATTTAACATGTGTAAGCGTGAAAACGACATCTATCTTCTCTTTTACTTTAACTTTCTAGAGCGTGTGCTTGGAGTTTGAGTGTGTGTGGGAGTCTAGGCGGCCTTGGCCGACTAGGTGTGTCTCTGGCGACAGTAGCCAGCTAAGAGTGTGTCTAGCGACATTGGACAGCTAGTAGTGAATCCAGAGCGAGTAGTAGCAAGTAGCATCGAGCCTTCAGTGAGATTACAAGGAGTTTTGGAAGGAGATTCGAGAAGTGTGCCAGTGGTAAGATTTAATGTTGATTATATTGAGTATTTTCAAAGTCAATAAAGAGTACATGTACATTGTACAGCCACGGGCTGTCTAATAAAGTTTATCTAGCAGCTTAGCCGAAGTTTACGTGAGAAGTAATCTGAAGTGCCCCGATTGAGTTAGTGACGGAGCTGTGAGTATGAATTTAACCTTTTAGTGTTGTTATCAGTGATTAAAATTAAGAACTGCTCCACTGCCCTTGAGCCATAATTGTTTTAAATAAACTGTTTTTATCTTATTTCCTGAGTTATGTCTCCATTCCACTCCCATGCTGGATGTCCAACCATTACAAATGGCGCCCAACAAAATGTCGGACATTGTGAGATTGTGCCACGTGTTTATTTTACCGGTGAAGGTGACATTAATGAATTTTTAGTCAAACTAGATGATTATATTTTGTTCAATAATATACCTGAGAAGAATAGATACATAGTGCTTAAGTGCTCATTGAAGGGCGAAGCACTTTTGTGGTTAGAAAATATAGGAACATTTTTGATTAATGATGAAGTTAAAAGATTTGAGCAGACTGTGATTGAGTTAAAAAAGGCATTTCCTAGCGTTAAAGATAAGAGTATTTTGAGGAAGGAATTTTACTGCAATAAGCAGAATATTTCCGAATCAGCATCAAAGTTTTACCTACGTAAGCTTGAACTGAAAAATAAATTGGATTTAGGCATCACATTTGAGGAATTATTGGACATAGTTCTTCCTCTCTTTAATGCGAATATACAGGGTGTCGAGATTAGAGCACCCAAGAACTTTGCTGACATGCATGAAATTTTATCGAAGTATGAGACTCGGCATAGCTCGGATCAACGGGATTCGCGTAGCCCTCGACAGAGTCCTGTCACGGGAACTAATTTGAGAAATGAGGGGGAGCGTAATTTTTTGAGAGGGGGACAGTGATTTCCGGATTATAATTTGAGTAATGGAAATTATGGATTTGGTCGTATTGTGTCGAATACTGGTAATGGTAATAGGAATTGTGGTTTTGCTAATAATTTTAAAAGTGGTGATAGGTATATGTATGGAAATAGGCCGAATAGTGATTTTGGTCGGGAAGGGGGAGTACGGGACAAGAATGTTTCTTCGCAAGTAAGGAGATTAACTTCGGATGAGAATTCTGGGGGTAGATTAATGCAAAAGAGGTGTGCTCAGAGGTTGGAAAAGTCTTCTGTGAGTTTGAATAAAGTTACTATTAATCCGGTTGAGTTGCCTGAAGTGTTAATTGTGTTAGATGGTATTGTCGTTAGGAGTGTCTTCGATACAGGGGCAGATAAGTCGTTCATTTCTTTTGATTGTTATCGGAAATATTTTTCGTATAAGAAGTTGAAGATGTCAAGTCTGGTGGTTCAGTCGGCGCAGGGCTTGTGATAATAAGGGTTCAGTGGATTTGGAGGTTGAAATTCGTTCGGTTAAGTCACGTTGGGAGTTTTGTGTGTTAAATGGATTAAGAGTGCATTGTATAGTTGTTGTGGATTATATGAAGGATAAAGGAATTAGTCTGGATTTCTTTAAAAATTCATTGATCGTGAATAATGATGAGAATGTGAGTAAGAAAGAGCCTATTTCAGTGTCAGTTGATTTGGGAGTGTCGGGTTTAAGTGAAGTTGAGAAAGAGGAGTTTAATAAGTCTTTGGTCGATTTTGGTGAAGTCTTTTCAGATAAATAGAGTTTAACGAATGAAATTCTAATTGGTTTTGACTCACTAGTTTCTAGTAAACCATTTCGTTATGATTTTATATCTAATATTTTTAAGTCTTTGTGAGAAAAGCTGGAGATAATTCATTGTTTTACTAATCCGTATCATCCTCAATCTAATATGGCTGAGCGTGTAAATCGTACATTAATTCAAATGATTTCTTCTTATGTTGGTTCGCATCATTCGAATTGGGACCAGTTTCTTCAGCATTTTGCGTACGCACATCGTACGGCAGTTCACAAGTCGACGGGGAAAACGCCGGCTGAATTGCTTTTGGGTAGAAAGGTGATTACTCAATTTCAGAGGTTAATTATGGTATCGGATGCGGAAAGCCAGTTTATGTACCAGGATATTGAGAGGTTGGTTAAGGAGGCTCAAATTCAGATGGGAAAAGCGCAGGAGAAGCAAGCCCAATATTATAATATGCGTAGAAGGGAATTGGAAGTTAAAGTTGGAGATTTTGTGTTAGTAGAAAAGCATTGGTTAAGTTCAAGTCGTCAGAAGAGGGTAGCTAAGTTTGGTCCAAAGGTTGTGGGTCCGTTTGAGGTTTTGGAAGTTCGAAATAATAATTTGATTGTTAATGTCAATAATGAAAGAATGACGGTTAATCTGAATCAGGTTCGAGTTTATAAGTTTAGAGAAAATGGTAGTGAAGTTTCTCATGTGTCGAGTGGTGTATCGCAAAATTCCCGATCCAATGAGTGTCCCGAGTCCAGCACTTCTTGGTCTAATTCTTTTCATGAATATTCAAAAAGAAAATCTGTTCAAACAGCTCCAAAAACTGTTATTGAAAGTAGAAAGTTTATCAAACCGAGAGCAAAGTATGATAATAAAAATAAAAGAGCAGTGTCAAATACGTCAGACTCAGTGTACCATAAAAGGCAAAAGATTATAAACTTTCCCGTTACTCCACTTATTAGAACAACCTGAAAAACATAAGTTATCCAATAGTTCAACGTCTTCAGTACTTAATCCTCGGGAAAAACTTCATATGCACACTCGTCAAACTGAGAAAAGAACTTTTAAATCTGATTCTTTGCCAAATAAGAGACAGCGTAGATCCGAAAAGAAACGTGGCCTAGGACCTTCAGTAACTTCGGGTGCGTCTAGAAAGAGGAGAGAGCATTCAGAGTACCGGCATCAGCAGTTTGAATCTCGCCATGGAGTGACCCCAGCGAACCGATCAGAGCCGAGTCGTCGAGGGGAATCTACAAGTGTCCCACGGCATCCATTCAGGACCAGGCTGCAGGCACGACAGTCAACTGTGGCGTCACCGTACAGTTCTGATGACGAAAGATCCTCCGTGCAAGGTTTTTGGGAGAAGAGGAGAATGCTATCCTGTAGCATGAAGCCGGCTAGCAGCGAATCATCTCTATAATTGGGTGATCATGTTATTTATTAAATTTCTATTAGAGTGCATATATGTGGTAGCAATGTGAAGGAATAAAAAGCAGATAGATTGTTTTGTATTTTTGGCCATTCTTTGGAATTTTTTGACGGACTCACGAATGGTGCTTAATTGTGTTCAAAATTTGTTTGCAAAATTGTTACTTTTATGTATGTTTGAAATTTTTGTCTTAACTGCTTTTAAAAATTCTGGATCTATTGTTAAGTTGTTATGTTAGTTGTTAAAATGTTATAATATTGGTATACTGTTCATGTGTTATAAAATGTATGTTAATGTATGTTTAATTTTCAGAAAGGTATAGATAGTAATTTGGGTTATTTTGTACACGCGCCGCGAATCAGGCGGGCACGTGTTTTGCGGTCAAGAAGTCCTTGACACGCGTTTCTATCTCTTATACTAACATTTAATGAATTAACTTTCTTCTTATCGTTCGTGGTTCATGCGTTGCGTTTGTACTTTATTGGGAGTTGGTTTCCGCAAGTTGAGAAGTTTTATGTTACATTTGAATATGAAATTGTATTGTATTAAAATTGAATGTTAATGTGATTTTCTTGCAGTGAAGTATACCTGTGTTATATATTGATACTGCTATTTTTCTTTTAGTTAATACAGATGAAGAGTCATGTGATGACGTCACTTGGTTTTGTAAAGTTTGATTTTATAGATTATTATTGCATAAGCACAGCTATGTGAAGCTGTACGTATGTTACCCCAAATATTGTTACAGTGGAGATAGTTTTGACGAATTTTTGGAAGTTAGTTCATTGGCTTATGGGTAATAGGTATTACGTAGTAGCAGAGTTATTGTAGTAGGAAGTAAATTTAATTTTAGATGAGTTCTGAATTTTGCTGAGGAAAATTTTTGCGCATTGGGCTTTTTGGATTTGTTGCAAATTCTAGTATTAGGAAAGTTTTATGGAGAAATTTTTGGTAAAGTTACAGTTGTATTTCAGTATTGAGGAAAATTTCGTAAGCTTAGTGTTTTGATGAATTTTAGACTCCCAGCGGAGTGGGTTATTCTTAAAGAGAAAGTAGTTGGTTTTGGAAGTTTTAAGAGTTTTGAAAGTTTTATGGAGGTTATTTTTAAGATAGAATAATGATTGGATTGAATATGTGACTAGTTGATGCAAACTGATGTTTTTGTAGTGGTGGGTTAAAGTTAATATTTTAAAAGTTATGTTTCGATGCCAAATTTCACCCATCGCTTTGTTTTGTACGGTTTGAAATTTATAACAAGAAAAAGTCCAGGGAATGCATTTTACCCCGTCCTTTTTCTCTGTAGAGTCCGAGGGGGGTTGTGAGGGAGTGACCTTTGTGATAAAGGCAGTCTAGCATTTTTGAGATCTTGACGTCAATGATTTAACATGTGTAAGCGTGAAAGCGACATCTATCCTCTCTTTTACTTTAACTTTCTAGAGCGTGTGTGTCTCTTTCGGATTCTACAGTTATGTCGCGGATAGTAGTAATATGTAAATTTGTAATATCTCAGTTTGCAGCATATAAAAGCTTGGAGTTTGAGTGTGTGTGAGAGTCTAGGCGGCCTTGGCCGACTAGGTGTGTCTCTGGCGACAGTAGCCAGCTAGGAGTGTGTCTAGCGGCATTGGACAGCTAGTAGTGAATCCAGAGCGAGTAGTAGCAAGTAGAATCGAGCCTTCATTGAGTTTACAAGGAGTCTTGGAAGGAGATTCGAGAAGTGTGCCGGTGGTAAGATTTAATGTTGATTACATTGAGTATTTTCAAAGTCAATAAAGAGTTCATGTACAGCCACGGGCTGTCTAATAAAGTTTATCTAGCAGCTTAGCCGAAGTTTACGTGAGAAGTAACCTGAAGTGCCTCGATTGAGTTAGTGACGGAGCTGTGAGTATGAGTTTAACCTTTTAGTGTTGTTATCAGTGATTAAAATTAAAAACTGCTCCACTGCCCTTGAGCCATAATTGTTTTAAATAAACTGTTTTTATCTTAGTTCCTGAGTTATGTCTCCATTCCACTCCCACGCTGGGTGTCCATCCGTTACATATTTAGATTATAATTTTTTATTTTAATAGAACACATGAAATCGAGGTGTATTTTTTTGTAATATTTGAACTGCAAAACATTTGAGTAATGTTATTCCATAAAATTGATGGCAGCCTTGTTGCCAACGATTTTATCTAGTGCTTTAACGAACATAACTGAACATATACGCCATTCTATAAGGGAAAATAATTACTCCATAAAATGAAGGAGCTATCAAATTTATAAAATAAATTTACATAAATGTTTTATAGTGAAGAATTAAAAAAACTAGATAAAATAATAATAAATGGCAAGATGTATTTTAAAACAGAATTCACCAATAATTTAAACAGATTGTGATACTCTATCTGCATTGTTTATGGTACCTTTATTTAAGACAACTTTTGGCAGAATTTAATGTACAAATTTCACTTTGTCTCAGAACTATGCAAGTAAATTTTCATCAATTTATTAGAACGAATTCCTTTATCATTTTTTAATGATTTATTAAGTAATAGCACTAAATACCAATGAGAGGACAATGACACATTTAAATTACTTCTATGATGAAAATGAGACATCGTATTTGTGAACGATTTTTTTATGAGTTAATGGCATACAATTACAGTTCTTCTATCATTTCTGGGATTTTTTTACGTATTTATGAAATCGATGCTTTGACTTACAAAATATGGTTTGTATTTTATATTAAAAACATATATTCTAAATATAACATAACATATATTCTAAAAGTACTTACCATTTGACGCATCACATATCTCATGCAACTTAGCCATTGTTTCTAAAGTTGTTTTGAAAAAAAAAACGGATTTTTTTCCCCAACAAGGATGATTTTTAAATATAAATTTTCTTTTACCTTTATCTGAAATATTGATTAACGCTCAATGTTATGCATCATAGAGGGATATACAACTGATTTATACATATTTAATTGTAAGATTAATTATCATATTTGAGATACAAAGGTGAGCTAATCAAAAATCAATCAAAAAAAAAAAAAAAAGAAAGAAAGAAGTTCATTTTTGATACACGAACACGTGTGTCGTCTTTCTCTAGTAAAATATTAAATTTTTTTCATTCGTCCTGTAATGTCTGATCTATTTTTTTTTTATGTGAAGAAAGAAATGTTATTTCGTCATTATTTTTTTCTTTCGGAAATCATTTTTAAGGACTTAAAGTTCTATTCTTTGTTTTTCTTTATATATATATATATTGCTTTTAACGATTTAAAGATACACGTTTTGTATATATATTTATATTTTTCTAATTTTTTAAGTTTTGTTTAAAGTATTTTTTTCACAATTGTTCATATACTCCTGCCATTGTTTATATATTTGTAATATTCATAATCTTCGTTTTATAATTTTCCTTTTGTGTACATATGATATTTTTAGAATAAAACATAAAACAGACAATAGTTTTTTAACAGAAAAAAGACGTTTCAAAAATATGCATTAAAATATTTAATTGCTATAAAGGACCTCAAATGCTAATAAAAACATTAAAAGATCTTAATAATTTTTTTACATGTTTCGATTGAATTTACTCAATCATCATCAGAAAAACAAAGTACAAATAAACACAAAGATGAAAAATGACAATAAACTATTACAAATGAAATTTAAAAATTTTAAAAGTAAAAAGAAAAATCACGCGCGTTATATTTTAATTATGTATCACGTTGCTTAATTTTTAAATTATTTAACAATTCAATCCAAATATTTGGGATTTGAAATGACAAGGAATCATTGCAGACCATTGAGCTTCTGACGTAAATTTCAATACTCTCTCTAATAAAAAGTTGCAAATATAAATCTGACCTATAAATTAATCTACTTTCATTAAACAAAATATCTATGTTTTCTATTTGATTTAGCCTTGATAATGCGGTTTTACCTCTATTAAATTTTATGTCTGCAATGTGTTTTTTACATCTTACTTTGAATTTTCTTTGGGTCATGTCAATATAATAATTCTTATAACCACCTTCTTTAAGAAATGGAATGATATAAACACCTGATCGGTCAAATTTATCAATGGGGTCAATTCTAGTTGTTAAAATTGATTTTAATTTTGGAGGGAGTCTAGCAATTAAATTTAAATCAAACTTTTTTAATTGTGTTTTAGCAGATTCGAAGAAATTTGAGGTAAAACCGCATTATCAAGGCTAAATCAAACAGAAAACATAGATATTTTGCTTAATGAAAGTAGGAGGTAAAATCGCATTATCAAGGCTAAATCAAATAGAAAAGATAGATATTTTGATGAATGAAAGTAGATCGACAATTAAAATAATATGAAAAGGGTTGTTATAAATTATTATCCAAATTTCTTCGATTCTGCTAAAACATAATTAAAAAAGTTTCATTTAAATTTAATTGCTAGACCCTCTCCAAAATTAAAATCAATTTTAACAACTAGAATTGACCCCATTGATAAATTTGACCGATCAAGTGTTTATATCATTTCATTTCTTAAAGAAGGGGGTTATAAGAATTATTATATTGGCATGACTCAAAGAAAATTCAAAGTAAGATGTAAAGAACACATTGCAGACATAAAATTTAATAGAGGTAAAACCGCATTATCAAGGCTAAATCAAATAGAAAACATCGGTATTTTGTTTAATGAAAGTAGATTAATTTATAGGTCAGATTTTTATTTGCAACTTTTTATTAGAGAAAGTATTGAAATTTACGTCAGAAGCCTTGTCATTTCATTGCATGTCATTGTTAAATAATTTAAAAATTAAGCAACGTGATACATAATTAAAATATAACGCGCGTGATTTTTATTTTTAAAATTTTTAAATTTCATTTGTAATAGTTTATTGTCATTTTCCATCTTTGTGTTTATTTGTATTTTGTTTTGCTGATGATGATTGAGTAAATTCAAGCAAAAAATGTAAAAATTATTAAGATCTTTTAATGTTTTTATTAGTATTTGACGTCCTTTATAGCAATTAAATATTTTAATGCATATTTTTGAAATGTTTTTAATGGACGTATAAGAAAACTTCTATTTATAATTAAAGAAAAAAGACGGTTGATCTGATGATTATTTGAAAATGTCACCATTCTTCAAAAATTCAATGATGTGTTTAAGATTTAACATTACATGTCAAATATCTTTAGAATTCTTGAAGAAATTTCGTCGACATTTTAAAGATTTGATTTACCTTTTAAATATTTGCAGAATTTTTGAAGACTCTGTAAAAACATTTTACAGGTATGATTTTATTTTAAAATGATTACAAAACTTTCAAGATTTTTTTTTACAAAGTTTTTGAGTATTAAAAAGAAAATGAAAATTATATTAAGATATCCCCAAAAATGAAAAAACCTTTAAAAAATGAAGGAATGTCTTTAAAATATCACCGTAATTTTTTGAAAGATTTTTGATTATTATAAGATATTATGAATCAAGCTTCTAGAATTAGGCAGTATACCTACAAATTAGTAAACAAATTTCATCTTATTAATTATATTTAAAATTCTTCTTGGCATATAAGTGTCTTGGTCGACGGTATAACAATAATAGTCAGATTGAATTTTGATGTTTGTTTTCAAGCATTGTATGTTTAAAATCTTATCAAGCACAAAAATTTGAATTTAATTATGAAAATTTCGAAAAAAAATACTTTCCAAAACCTTTTTTTTTTATTGTGGAATGTGTACAGTATTGAGGTACATCTTTTCCTCGAAAGTCTCCTTAAAACCCTCCCCACCCAAATCCACACACTCACACACCACTAGAAATGTAGTTAGTAGCTAAGTTTTACTAAATATGAATTTGGTTCAGATTTATCAATTTGGGAAATTTGTTTAGCAAAAATCTAGGTTTCGAGATCTTTAGTTGTTAAAAATTAACACCAACTGATGTACTCTTAAAATGCTGATCACAAACTGGCATTTTTTCAACTGGAATTAAAACAAGCTGTTAATCAATTAGCATAACTGAAAATTTTCCGTACATGTTAATCGCTAAATAAGTAGTAGAAAAAAATCGATTGTTTATATAATCAGAATGTCTGTAATTTAAAATGTTCGTGCATATATTTTTAGAGTAAAAAACACAATGTTTATTTTTCTTTTGTATAAAAGGAGATATCATTCTTCAGCCTAATACTGCAAACAAATAGAAATTCATT
The DNA here is from genome assembly GCA_964019185.1 of Maratus speculifer. Taxonomy (NCBI): domain Eukaryota; kingdom Metazoa; phylum Arthropoda; class Arachnida; order Araneae; family Salticidae; genus Maratus; species Maratus speculifer. The sequence continues at coordinate 56,216,866 of OZ025294.1, forward strand.
TAAACAATTTGCACGTTTAATATATATATTACACATACATGCATGCATATTTTAAAATGCTTTACATACACATGTGCTTACTGTATGTACAATACACGATTGTTTCATAAAATCTTTTAAAATTTTACACACATTAAAGAACAAAATACAAGAATAATCTTTATTTAAGATTGTATTACAAAACTTTACAGAAAAACAAATATTCCACCGTATTTTTTCCTCATAAGAAGGATTTTTGTTATTTTATTTCCTGAAAATTACTTCCGATTAATACATAGAAAAAAGCCTTTTCTTTTTCAATGGAATGGGTCTGATACCAATAAAATGTGCATGTAATGCTTCATATAGCCTAAGCTATGCTCTTTCACTCTTCTATCCTGTTACTATGTCTTCTTTTCTCGAATAAAATATTTTTTCTATGATGATGCGCATGTTTTTTCTTAAGCTTCAATTAACAGTATTTATTTTTTATGTATATCTTAAAGTGAAGATATCGCATATGCTGACATTTATTTGCTAATATGTAAATTCATTGGTACACGATAAGTACATCCAAATAATTTGATTTATAGGAATTGGTTATACGTTTTAAAGATTATTTTTCAAGCTAGATGTTTGATTAGCATTTTAGTTTTTATTTTAGTTTTTATTTTAGTGTTTTATATTTATCTCTCTGTCTCTCTTTCTCTCTTTCTCTCTTTATCTATCAATCGATGTGTCTATCTCCCTCTGTCTATATATAATTATGGATAATACGCAATGGTTAATTTAGTGAACTGAGTGAAATTTGAGGGGGAAGCAATATATAAATTGCAATAAACTTTTTGATATTAAATTGCATTTCTTTTAATTTTAAATTAAAATTAAGTGACTGAAGTATTAATTTATTTTTTAAATACTTATAATTACGAAATGTAATATATAAAAAAAGGGTGTCCGTGTCCTATCTTTACGGTTTCAATAAGTTCAATTACATCTATACACAAATTTTCTAATTAATGCTTTTAAAAATTAAAAGCAAAACAAGAGTTTTCCAAATATAACCCTTCATAAAGAAGTGTTCAAAAAATGTGTTTCATACTGATTTGGCATGCGTTAGTTTTCATAGAAAGAAAAGCATATTTTAATCTTTAAAATTAAGAATACGTGAATTTTTTATATCTCAGTTTCCTTGATCTGAATGAATGCGATTGTATCATATTTTATAGAAATATTATATAATGTTTTACTTTTAGCAGTAGATTTTTAAAGAAAATGACAGATATGAGACAGTTTGCGTCATTTTGCAGTTTATGTCTCCGCAATCTTTCCTTGAATGCTTATTTGAACACATTTATTAAGAAATATTATATGCATGCAGCACAAATCGCATGAAACAAAATTGTCAAACAATGAATATGTGTATTTAAGATATTTTAAGCTCTCATTTTCTTTAAAATAATATATTACTCTATTAATAATAGAGTTTTTAGAATGCGTATTTTTTCAATTTTCTCTTGTCAATAATCTGAAAAAATTTAACTGCGTACTGGTATCACATAATTTTGTTATCACACAATGTTAAAGTTAATTAAAATGTACAATATTAATAATACTTGAATTTTTTCCTATTTAAATTTCCTTAATCTAAAAAAATTCATTACAACATTTTTATAGAGAAATGCAAAATGTTTTAATTTTACTAGTGCATATATAAAGAAAGTGACAGTTATTGTTATGTCTTTACAATATTTTGTTGAGTACGAATTTATGCTTATTAAGAAACATTATATATCATTTTAATCGTATGAAAAAACTGTGAAAGATTAAATATATTCCATTAAAAAATATTTAAAACTAGCATATGCTAATTTTTAAAACAATACGCAAAGCGATTCTACTGCTATTTGTTTGACATTTAGATAAATTTTATTGCAAATTGAGACAAATTTGTAAGCGGTGTTATTTAGATAATGTTTTACTTTTAGAGGACACATAGAGAATGAGTTTTGCAATGTGACCTTTAGTCTATAGATTTCAAACTATGGTTCGCGACCTACTGGTGGGTCACGACGGCTATTTTAGTAGGTTTCGGAAACAATCGAGGTTTGTCACAAAAATATATTTTGTGTTTCATTTGTTTTAAAAAAATTACAATTTTAACAGCAAATAATATTTCAAAGGAAATTTTTTTATTTCCATGTGAAGAAATATCCGGTCAGAATATCCAGAAACATCTGAAGGAGCTCTGAATTTCTTGTTTGAGTTCAGCACAACATACTCGTATGAACTTGCTTTCTGTATGTGGCTGTTTTTCAAAAAACAAGTATAAAAAACCGTATGTTGAAAGTGAATTAAGGTTAAATTTAACAAGTTTTATCCCGATATAGATGCATCAGTGGCTTAACCAGTATGAGTGCACCATAACCAGTAATATTGGAAGGTTTTCTTCTCCATAATTCATAACAGATTTTTTTTGATAGATAAGGCAAAAAGAACTTTCATAAATTATCGCTATTTATGAGCGACGAATGGTTTGGTTACGAATTGTTGTTTTCGTTGGTAGTGTATCCTACGTACGGAAATTTGCCTTTTTCACAGGATAAGATGGGCGATAACCTATTCAGGTCATACAACAATTTCCATACTGATATACACTCTTACATTAGGTGGGTCGCCAATTTTTTTTAACTTAAAGGAGAGTCACGTACCAATAAAATTTGGAAACCGCTTGTAAAAAAAAAATAAAATAAAATAAAAATAAATAAAAAATAAAAAAATAAATAAAAAATAAAAAAAATAAAATAAAATAGTAAGGTTTCGTTACATGTTTGACTTTTCAGATTCATACATGTAACGAAACTTTACTAGTTTTTTTAATTATTATTACTCGAGAATAAAATATCTTTGCAAAAACGATTCTGTGTGTGTTCTGTAAAAAATATATTTATATATATATAAAGGTAAAATACTATCTAAATTACATCACTTCCAAGTTTGTCTCATTTCGAAAAAAAAAATATACAGGGTGTATCTAAACTACTGGGCAAAACTTTAAGAGGGGATAGTACACATCAAGACAAATAATATTAAATGGGAAACTAAGGGTCCCAAACGTCTTCCGAAGGAGATAGGCGCCATCAAAGTTTAGGGTCCAAAATTTGAAATTATTATAAAAACAGAAAAATTGGTCGATTCTTTTGCGGTTTTCACGGAAACTATTCTTTATGTCAGTATTATCTTGAAAATAAACTATAAAGATAAATTTCAAAAAATGCCGATAGAGGGCGCTTTAAACTTTGGAGTAACGAACAACTATTTTTTACTGTCATTTTTTGCATTACATTATTTTTTTTTAGAAGTTTAGACAAAAACTTAAATTTTGAGCTCAAAATCTGTGGTTACGTAGCGCAAACTGAACTGTGTTCAATGGGAGTTGGGAGGTGCAAATTTCAAATAATTATAAAAAAACTGAATTATTGGTCAATTGATTTGCGGTTTTCACTAAAACTATTCTTTATGTCAGTATTGTCTTGAAAATAAATTATAAACATAAATTTCAAAAAATGTCGATAGAGGGCGCTTTAGACTTTGGAGTAAAGTACAACTATTTTTTACCGTTATTTTTGGTATCGCATTAATTTTTTTTGAAGCTTAGACATAAACTTAAATTTTGTGTTAAAAATCTGAATCGTTGAGAATGGTTAAGTAGCGCTAACTGAACTGTGTTCAATGGGGGTGGGAAGGTTCAAATTTCAACTGATTATGAAAAACTGAAAAATTGGTCGATTCGTTTGCGGTTTTCTCTAAAAAATTCTTTATGTCAGTATTTCCTTGAAAATAAATTTTAAAGATAAATTTCAAAAAATTCCGTTAGAGGGCTCTTTAAACTTTAGAGTAACTAGCAACAATTTATAACTGTTATTATTTGTATCTAATTAAATGCTTGCAAAAGCTTAGATTTAAATTTTGAGCTCAAAATCTGAATAGTTGGAAGGGGTTAAGAAGCGCAAAATGAATTGTGTTCAGGAGTTGAAATGTTACCCTGTCCTCCCTACAAACACAGTTCAATTTTTCGCTACTTAATTACTCACAACGATTCATATTTTGTGCTCAAAATTTAAGTCTAATGTCGATCCCTAAATTGTACTTCAAATGAACTGATTTCGCTGCGCTCAGAGGTATGCTTAAGTGGTGTAAGTCACGAATTTTGGAAAATTTTAGATTTTAATATCTTTCGGGGATTTGTAGATATCGAGATGAATTTTTTTTGTTCAATTCAGGAATGGATAAGGAAAAAAATTTTAATTGGAAATTTTATCTTCTGGGGACCGTTTAAAAATTTAATTTTCGTAATTTTTAAAATAGACCCCCCCCATGGAGTTGCAACTTATCTTATAAAAAAACACCCTTTTTTAATGAAACTTTGCAGTTGGAAGTATGGGTCTAGAGGCAATATTTAAAGAGATAGCCTATTGTTTCGATATTTATGGCTCACCCTGTATAGTTATAGTTACGATATAATTAATTATATTAATTCACTTAGTTATAAAATATATGAAATATACATTTGCAATTAAGTTTTTTCCCATTTCTAGAAAGCAAACATAGTACTTTCTTCTGCCACAAAACTAGCAATTGAAAATACTCAGTGTGATATTTTTTAATAATAAGAACTTTAAAATGCCAAAGTGTGTGTCTTTAATGATTAATCTTCTTGATGACAAATCATTTATCAAAAAATAAAAGTTTTGAATTTTTATTAACTTAATTACATAGTTATAGTATATAATAGCATTACATATAATATGATACAGTTATAGTATAGTATACAGTTATAGTTATAATATAATTAATTATATTAATTCACTTATAATAGTATTCGTGATACCTTAAAGTTATGCAATACATAAAAATATACATTTTGGAATTAAGCTTTTTTTATCCCAATTTCCCAATGCAAACTAAATATTGCCTTTTGCTAGAAAACTGGTAATTTAACATTCTCAGTGTGACGTTCTTTAATAATAAAACTCTGAAATTCCTAAATGTGTGCTTTTAATGATTCATCTTGAAAGATGTTACAAAACATTTATCAAAAAATTTATTTCTTGAATATTTTTTATTTAATTCCATTTTCTTATATCAAAAATAAATGAAATGAAAATTAAAAAGAACTAGTTGGATAGGCCAATCCTTTCTTCTATCTCATACGTACATTTTAGTGTTTTTTAAAAAAAGTTACACATTTTAACGCTTTAATATTTTTAATTCAATATCATACCAACTTTTATTTTCATCTTAAATTTCTGCTTCAGTCAATTAAAGGAGTAAAAACGAATTTCCGTCTCTGCACGAGTCGATAGACAATAGAACGCTAAGCAGATTTTTTTTTCAAATTCAGGGAGATCCTACTTGCCTTACCAAAAAATAATAATATACAAAAAAAATTAGTTCAGTTCTAGAACTAGCTTCATACACTTTTAGGTGGTGGAATATTGAAAATGGCATAAAATTAACTATTGTAGTGCCCTCTTCCAGCGGATTTTTTTCAAATTCAGGGAGGACCAACTAGCCAAAACCATCCACTTCTACAAAAATATTGGTTCATTTCGATGCATAACTTCATATACTTTTGGCCGGTAAATATTGAAACTGGCACAAAAATCGCGATTGCAGCGCCCCCATCCGGCGAAATTTTATTCAAATTCAGGGAAGACCAACTAGCCATAGGCATACACTTACACAAAAAAAGTTGGTTCAATTCAATGCATAACTTCATATACTTTTGGTCGGTACAATATTGAAAATGGCACAAACACCGAGATTGCAGCGCCCCCTTCCGGCGGAATATTTCAAAACTGAAGTAACTTGCTTGCCACAGCCAAAAACATTCACAAAAAATTTGATTAACCTATATTCATAACTTCATACACTTTTTGATGGTAGAATGACGACATACACACCGACACACACACAGACAGACGGACAGACAGACATTTTGTAAAAGCATGTTTTTCGGAATCTTTGACCCCTAAAACGTGTAAATCCATCGAAAACCGAAAGTCGAAAATTTTTTCGATTACAATACTTTCTTCTATTGAAGATAGAAGGGCAATACTTTCTTCTACGAACTAGCTATTTCTATTGAAGATAGAAGAAACTAAAAAGAATTATTCTGGTTTCAAAAGTTTATTACCAGTAATAAACCTCTATTTAAATTAACTGTTGACAAATTCCGAACTCTTTTTATTTAATTAACTATGAAACGTCATTAGTGAGTGCTACTGACGAACCTTTTATTAAGACTTTCCAATTAGGAAAAGCATTAACTTTAATGCTAAACCAACAAAAGTAACGCATAGTTCTTTCTTTTCATTCTATTTAACTAAATGCTACTGTTTTTCGCAATGTAAAATAAATAGCCTGGGAACATAATTTTAATAGAAAAGGATATATTCATTAAATATAAAAGAATTATTCAAATATTATGTGAACATTTTGAAGTTTTAAGTTAAGTTAGCAGTTATAAATTATTTTTGTAAATTAAAGTTGAAAGTTGTTGATAATTATGATTATATAGTTCTTGAAAAGTCAAATAAATCATTAAGTTTCATTGTTAAAGAATTCCCTTTGAGATTCTTCTGAAAAAAAATGAAAATCGGTATAATTAATTATCGTCAACATTTTTAATGTATTTTTAATGATTGAAAAATAGTTCTAGATACACAATTTACTATTATGTTTCTTCAAACTAAGTTTTAGAGTTGTATTTTATTGTTTAATTTATTATTTTAAGTGTTTCAGACGTGTTAGACACATATTTTTATTTACTTCACTACTGAAGATTCATGTAATATAGTTGATTTCCCTAAAATATTTCTTCTACAGTTTGATTGCAGAGCAAAAATTTGCAATCTAATCTAGTTTCATTAATTTAAATTTTATAAATTGATTTTTTCCTCATAAAATTCTGAAATCGAAGTTGGAGTTATGTTCATGCATTTAAAAAAAAACAAAAAAAAACAGGTCGACTTAGCTAGACAGTTCCTACATTCTTAGTATGTATCTAGGGAGAAAATATGTTAAAGGAATAAAGAAAATAATTAAGAATTCAGAAGACATATCAGTTGAAGTCTGATATTTTTTAACATGTTCTAATGTTATCAACAAGTTTATTTTGTATACGAATTTAACATTTCTATTTAATATACGATTTAATGTATTTAAATAACATCGCTTCCACTTGGCATTAATTTTAGAATTTGTACGTGCACTAATTTGACTTTTATACGCTGGCCAGTTCAGATTAACTTAAGAAAAAAAGAAGTAAATTTTTCTATATACAATGACATTCTTTTTTCTCATGAAATGTTTCTTTAGGGGTTTTTGTTATTAGTTATCTATAGACTATTTTGCTTTTAATGTATATAAGGAAATATGTACATTGTATATATCACCTTAAAAATGCAATACTGCAAAAAGGATACCATTAATTAAAATGAATCTTGAAATATTTTTAAACAAAAACATTTATAATGATAAAGATGGAATTCATTTACGGAATATTTTAACAGTTTTATATAAAAAGTTTATAGGTTAAAATTTTAATTCATACTAATTCTAATTTCTTAATGACAAACATTCTACTTATCAAAAAAGATGTGCATAAATGCTGTAAGTTTCGATCTTTTTTTATTCTTTTTTGCGTTTAACATTATAATAAGCAATTTTTTGAAAATGGGTATTTATCTCAATCGCGTAATTTATTGATTGAAATTTGAATATAGAATTATTATTATTTTTGTATGTGTGTGTGCGTGTGTGTGACACGCAGATATTTCCTTTATTCCGATTTTTTTATGATAAGGCTTCAAAAATTGTTTTTATTTATTATTATAATCTTTAAAATAAATAATATCACAAATACAAAGTATTTTTCTGTCTCTATTTACTGCTCTACTTTCCGAGAATATGTATATAATGCCGTGGAGTTAAATAATTATACTTTGTAACAACAGTGTTTATATAAAAATGTAAACAACAAATTTCATTTGTGTAGAAAGGAGATATATGTGTACGTTTAATTTATATGTATTTCTATAATTAAGTACATTAAAGATATTTATGTTTATAATTGATTGAATTGATTTTGATTTTTAAACACATTAAAATAAATTAATAATTAAATATCTATTTCATGTCTTATAAGCAATATTGCATGGCAATTCGTATATTATTAAATAAAAAAGGAAGGGCTTTTAACTTAAAAAAAATATATATATTTTGTAATTGCAAAGTTGTAAATAAACTTAAATTCATATTTAGTTAAACGTTTCGTAGAATTAAACGTCGTTATATATGAATGTTTTTTATGCCCAATTTCTGTGCATCGGAAAGTTAAAAGTTTTTATTAATTATATATTTAAATTGTTTAAAATGATGTAGTAAACATATTTTTATATTTTCACTAAAAATGTAAGTAGAATTGCATTTATTTAGTTGTGACAGCAAAAATTTTCTAAAAGAATATACATATATATATATACATAGATAAAGTATTTACTTACACATTATTTTTATTTTATTTGTGAAAAAATACAACCATAAGTATTTTCTTTTATCTCAGAGCAAATTTCAATGAACGTATATTATAAGCAACTTTTTCAGATACATATTTTCAAACACTTTTAAGGTTATTAAAAAAAGTGATATTTTGCTTTACTTTCACGAGAAATATTCGTTCTTATCTTCTCTTAAAATATGCATGAAATCTGCAAATCAATTTGATGAGTTTGGGATATAAAATTTAACTTAAGTTATTACCCACTTTAAGAAAATGTTAAAATTTGGTTTTTATCATTTTATTATGTTAACCTTTTGTTCATATTAACGAGTACTCCCTTAAAAAAAAAAAAAAATAAAAAAAAATAAAAAATAATAAGAATAAGAATAAAAATTCCATCCGTTCTTCTGCTTCTTTAATTCAAAATTATGGTCATTGGTACAATTCAATTTAAATAATCGCAAAAAATGTAACAAATATTGTTTTTTTAAATCCAGCAGTTTAGAGCCCTGTTTTATCGTATTTTTAAATTGCAGGTTTATTGTAATATAATACTTTTAAATATTGTTATTAGAAATTATATATTCTTTTATATGTACTTATTCTTGATGAAATTTTCATTTTAAAAGTTTGTTATTTCAAATTAAAAGCTTTACAAGACGGTTTTGCGGAACAATAAACAATTTTCGGTAATAAGGCTTTTCTCACAATCACATATTTTAATGATTGGAATTTAAATGTGAGATTATCTATTGTTTTGGGTGATAGACGTTTTTAAAATAAATGATAAGGCTATAAAAATATTCCCACGTTAAATTATCTGAAATTCATACCATCTTTAAAATACCTAATATCACAAATGTAAATTATTTTTCAATCTTTATCTATTAGTTTACTGTTGAAGAATATACATATAAATATGTGGAATTAATTATTTATGTTTGTAACAACACTGTTTAAATAAAATAACCAACAAATTTCATTTGTTTAGAAAATAGATAAATGTTTAAAGTTAATTTATACGTACTTTTAAAATAGAAAACATTAAAAATATGTTTATAATTTTCAAATTGATTTTGATTTTTAATGACATTAATATAAATTAATAATTATCTATTTTATGCATTCTAAGCAATATTGTGTGGCAATTCGTATATTTTTAAATAAGAAAAGGAGTGGCGATTAACTTTCTTTTTTAATTTATCATAGTTAAATTGCATTTTTAACACAATCAAACTGACTTGTAAAGTTATCATACGAATTAAATATTTGAGCGATATTTGAGCAGGGTTATCTGAGCGAAAAATTGCCCAGGCCGGCAATCGAACCCTGATAATGGCTTACAGGGCCAATGCTTTACCGTTTAAGCTAACTGGGCAAGGCAACGGGTGAACATTTTTCGCTCAGATAACCTTGCAGTAATCTGGTCTGAAATTCAGACAGCTCACACTAAATTCCTTTACTTGCGGTCTATTCTGTGGAGCTGTCTAAATGAGAGACCACTTGTTATAATGTACAAGGTTATCTCAGCGAAAAATGTTCACCGTTTGTCGTGCCCTGTTAGCTTAAACGATAAAGCAGTGGCCTTGTAAGTGAAGTATCTGGGTCCGACTCCCGGCCTGAGGATTTTTTTTGCAAAGCTGGAAATATTTAATTCGTATTTATCGTAGTTGTTAATCATCTTAAATTCTTATTAAGTCTTACGTTTCATAGATTTAAACGTAGTTTTTTATGAATGATTTTTTATGCTCAATTTCCTTGCAACAGAAAGTTAATTTTTTCATATTTTTAAATTGGATAAAAGTGATGCAGTAATCAAATTTATATACCTCCACTAAAAACTGTAATTAGAATTGTCTTTATTTAGCTGTGAATGCAAAAATCTATGCCATCTTAAAGAATGCCAAAATGCCATCTTAAAGAATGAAGGATTTGTTTACACAACGTCTTCAGTTTATTTATGAAAAATACTTTTTATATATTAACCCTGAACAAATTTTAATGAAGGTCCGATATCAACAACTTTTTCATTACCATATTTTAAAAATCTTTTTCCATTATAAAAATTCGCGATTACTTTGCATTGCATTCCTTGAGAATTATTCATTCTTATCTTCATGCTTGAAACATGCGTGAAATATGCAAATCAATTTGAAGAGTTCGGAACCTAAAATTTAATTTAAGTTTTTACCGACTTTAAGAAAATGATAAAATTTGGTTTCATCATTTTATTATTTTTTATTTTTTCAGTTCATAGATATGTGTATTCTTTTCAAAATCTGTAATACGAATAAAATATATATCCGCTTTTTTGTGCTTTTAATTTAAAATATTCATCATATGTAAAATTCAATTTAAATAATTGTAAAAATGTAACAAAGTTTTCTTTGCTTTTAATCAAGAATTCTGCATCGAAAATTTAAATTTTTAGTGACTTTTAGTAAATGACAAAATTCAATTTTTATTGATTTATTATTTTCTTTTTCTTTTTATTTTTTTAGTTCATAAATACGAGTATTCCCTATTTTAAAAATCTGTAATAAATACATAAAATATATCCGTTCTTCTTTCGTTGCATTTTTAAATTAAAATTTTGTTCATGTACAAAAACCAATTTTAATATTCGTTAAAAAAATGTAAAAAAAGTTTTAAAAAAATCCAGTAGTTTAAAACACTGTTTTATCGTAATTTTAAATTGCAGCTTTACCATAATATAATATTTTTAAATATTTTTATATGAAATTATATCTTGTTTTATTCTTATTTATTATTGATAAAATTCTCATTTTAACCCCAAACTGACGGGAAAGCTTTGACTGTATTAAATATACCCTGATTGCATTGCAGTTTCTATACGGTATTAACATTTAATAAAAAACGATTGTTTTTTTACACAATGTTTGTATCATTTGTAATACATTTACCGGATAACTCAAAAGTATTCCAGTAGATTTCGGGTGAATAATAAAATAATTTAGAGTGATTTTTGACGTTATTTCAAACAAGGTACCTGTGCCTAATATGGACACCCTAAAGAAATTTTATTTTTTCACCCCCATGTACACGTGATAGGACTCCAAAAGTACATGATCATGATCCCTGGGCTGTTGACTATCATTGTTAAAATTAGCGACCTTGTAACTATTCCGGTTTAAATTGAAAGATAAAAACAAAAAATGTTTACAAATGTCCATAAAAAGAACCACCAGTCCCTATTATGGACAGGTGGCTCCTGACTAATCTACTACACAGGGTGTATATAAAAACCAATCTTCTATGGAATTTTAGAGGAAAGGGGATAAAAATAATATATCTTAAGTATTGCAGGTGACGGTAGTGCGCAGTAAATATCTTTAGAACAGGGGATCATTTTCGGTTGTGGCTCTTCGAAGACCGATGCAAAGCACCTCAGTTACTACAAAATATTATGAAATAATGTAGTTAGTTTTGCTTAGCTTTCTATTTTTGTGAATCTGAAAATTCACCTGCTGTACTTCCAATGTGGACATAAGGTGTCCATATTGGGAATCGGGAGTAGTTTTATTAAATCTTGTAATAAATAAATAAAGCATGTTTTAGCAATATATGCAATAGCAATCGAAAATATGTTTTAAAGCTTTCTAAAACACTCCACTTTTCCATATTTAAAATAATTTTACAATATCTAATAAGAATTTAAACTTACCTGTATTTACTATCAGCACACCACGAAACAACAAGTTTCTTTCTAAATGGCGAACAGCGTGCTTTTTTGTACTTTCCTGGTTTAATTTTTTCAACAGCTTTTCTTCACGGACATGTAACGCGATTTCACTATCAAAATTGTTACTTTAAAAAATATTAGGGATGTCCATATTGAGAGCACTGTCCATAATGGGTACAAATACCTTATAATATGTTAAAATGCACTTAAAAAACACTAAAAATTCTTCATAAATATAATTAGATGCAACGCATCTGTTATTCATTTACAGTGTCACAAATATAGTTTTCTTATAGAATAATCTATTGAGGAAAAACGTTTGCAGTATGTTTAACTGATGTTTATTTCAAACATAATATCATTTATATGCATTAGTGAGCTATAGTGTTAGTTGCTAAATAAAAAAGTAACATGTACATTACTTTTATTTTTCATGTACAGGTGAACACGTAAAAATGCGCATACGATACACGCTATTAGCAATAATCTCTTGAAATCGTCTTCAAAGGTGCTTTGCAGGTTTACGATTAGTAAATTTTTTTAAAGTATATGGTGTGTTTGAATCTCGTTAGTGCAACATTACACAATTGTACAAAGAGGTTCGTAAATATTGCGGACCGTGAATCGGTTAAGTTGCGATTTCAACTGCGTTATTTGCACTCCTCTTCAACAATATTTATTGTGCTAATAGAAATGTGTGTAATATAAATAAATTCATATACAGTGCTTTTTAAAGAACCAGATCGATTGCGTTTATTTTTCGTAATTGTTGAAATCGAATTTCATGTTTTGTTATGCGTATTTTTACTTTATTTATTTTTTCTTTCAATATGTGATGTATACAAATAACAAAATAATTAAATGATTGTGCTGTTTAAAAAAAGAGTGCAGAAAGACCATTTGGTGAAAATTATTAAAAGACAATTTCCTATTAAAACTAAATTTTAGTATGACATGTATTATGTATGCAAATCTACACATCATATACACGGTTGCACAAAATAATTTGACTACTTTGCATGCAATGGGAAAGTTAATATATAAACCGTGATTTTTAAATGCCGTACATGTTTTCTAAATTATTTACTTACGTTTATTCTTTTAATTTAAGTAATAATGAATTGTACGTTTTCGCTTTTTTTTAATATCTTGGAAAGTTTTGTATTGTTAACACTTTGTTTTTCATTCTTGTTTTATTATTATGATAATATCACAGCAAGATTGCTTCATTTGTGGTAAATGGAAGGTGAGCTGTGATTACACATTTACTTTTTAGCAAAATAAATCTTTATTAAACATATAAGAAGTGCAACTGTAAATATAATTTAACATATGAAAAATAAAACATTAAATGTGATCTTGACAGCTGACCAGCAGCCATTCCAAAGCGCGACACACCACCGATAAGCGTCGTACAGCAAATGACCGAAACGTTTCACTGAGTTATCCAGCAAGCTGCATTCTCGCCAAAAACATGCCACTCCTTCGCCAAATAGATGGATGATCATGTCCCGTTCCCCTCGCTGTCCGCTACAACAATGAACTGAATTATGCTTCAGTTTCCATTTTTCCAGATCAGGCAAATTAACGTAGCTACACAACTCCCCCGCCAGTCTCACACGTCCCGTAGGAGACGAAACCGAACCCTCCTTCCAAATCGGGTTATGTAAGTCTTAGAATCAGGCTCACCGTCTTCATGTAAAAGAAATGCAAGTTTTAATCGATCAATATTTATGATCTTTTCCTGGTTCTTACTAGAAACCACAAAATCTTTTTCAAGTCGCCTTTCGACCTTAAATGGACCTTCGTAAATCGGTTGCAAAGATCTCTTAAAATGACCTCTCCGAACGAACACATGGGTGCAATTTTTCAGTTCTTTTGGAAGATAAATCTTTTGCTGCGCATGCCTTAAAGGTTGACAAGGTCTCAAAGCACACATTAATTTTTCTAATTTAGAAACATAAGCCGGTGGGCTGACAGGGGGCTATCTTCATACAACTGACCTGGAAGCCTTAAAATTGTTCCCTATGTCAGCTCAGCTGTAGATGCGACAAGGTCCTCGCGCACTGTAGTCCGTAGACCAAGCAAAACTAGTGAAAGAGCCCGCACACAATTCTCCTTATAGCACATTAATGCTTGTTTTAAATGTCGATGAAGTCGTTCCACCAATCCATTGGACTGGGACGAAGCTGTTCTAGCTAAACTAGAGCCTAGCATTCTTGCCAGACTTTCAAATAGTATGGACTCAAATTGCATACCCCGATCGCATGTAATCCTCTGAAGCGTACCAAAACGGGAAACCCACGTCTGAACAACGGCCTGAGCAACTGTTTCAGCACTAATATCCACGATCGGTACAACCTCTGGCCACCGGTTACACCTATCAGTCATAGTGAGACAATATCCAAATCCATGTACTAGAGGCAAAGGACCAATAATGTCTATGTGTATATGAGAGAATCTCTCATCTGGAACAAAAAATCGCACCAAAGGACATTTAATATGCAGGTGTATCTTAGTCCTTTGACACAGTATACACGAACTACACCATATAGCAACATCCTTATTTAGCCCTAGCCAAATATATTTTGAACCGATTAGTTGCCTAGTAGCTCGCATACCAGGATGCGACAAACCATGTAGTGACTCAAATACCTTATGTCTCAAAGTCTGCGGGACATAAAATCTGTTTACCTCACCAGAAGTTTCACAATACAATAGTGTTTTGGCATCCGGCATTTGTACTTTAGCTAACTTTCCACTAAATGCAACCCTTTCGTCCAAAATAGGCTTTAGCTCCTCATCCTCTGTTTGCAACTTTTCCCACAATTAAAAATTTGCATGTGAGGAAAACTGAATTTCACAAACACTCGATAAACTGTCAGCCACAAAATTTCCCTTGCCTGGCAAATAACGTACATCCGTAGTAAACTGGGATATATAGCCTAACTGCCGGAACATTCTAGGAGAACATTTTTCATGTTTTTGCTGAAATGCAAAAGTCAGGGTTCTGTGATCTACATATAGCGTGAATACCCGTGCCTCCAAAATATGCCTGAAATATTGGACAGCAGAATACGCAGCTAACAATTCCCGGTCATATGTTGAATATTTGCACTGTGTATGTGTAGGGGACAATTTACGAGTGAAAAATCCAAGTGGTTTTGGACCATCGGGGCGTAATTTCTTGTAACACCCCACCCATAGCAAAATCATTGCAATCTGTTATAAGTGCAAACTTCGCGTCTTGTGAGGGGTGATAAAGCAAAGTCGCATTAGCTAGAGCTTGCTTAACTTGCCCGAAACTACTTTCCGCTTCCGCAGCCAGCCCACTGAATTTCCCTTTTATTCCTCTTTCTGCCCCATTTAAGACTCTTTTAATGGTCCTAATATTGCTGCAATATGGGGTACAAAATGATGATAGTAGTTCACCATACCCAAAAATCTCCGAAGATCGCTAACAGTTTTCGGCTTTGGAAATTCAAGAATAGCTTTCACTTTATGTGGCATGCATCCCTGGCTATCAATAGTATGACCCAGACAATCTATAGTTTCCTTACGAAACTCACATTTCGATTCATTAATTATAATCCTGTAATTTTGTAACCACTTAAAAATTTCCTCTAAATGCTGCATATGCTGAGCTTGCGTTTCACTTGCTATTAAGATATAATCGAAGTAAGGAAAACAATAGTCCTAACCTCGCAGTACCTCGTTCATGAAGCGTTGAAACGTTTGCGCTTCAGAGCATAACCCAAAATTTAAAAATGGAAATTCAAACAAACCGAAAGGAGTTATAATAGCAATTTTAGGGATATCGGGAGGATGAACCGGAATTTGGTGATAAACATGGACTAAATCCACTTTAGAAAATACTTTTTTACCATATAACATATAAGTGAAATCCTGAATGTGTGTAATAGGATATTTGTCTTGTACAGTAATTCGGTCAAGTGCCCTATAATCTTCCATTTGGTCTGCAATCTGAAGCGCCCTTTGGGACAATATGTAATAGACTGGCCCAATTACTTTTAAATGGTTTACAGATACCTTTCTCGATCATGTAATTGAATTCCTGTTTAGCAATCCGAAGCTGCGCTGGATGTAAACGCGGAATTTTCGCATTAACAGGTGGGCCAACAGTAGGAATATACTGGACTGTATCATGTTTTACTATACGCTTATTAGTATTGTTTAACTGCGTTATCTCCTTATATTTTTCCAGCAAATTTATACATGCAGAGTTTTCAACGATAGTCTTTACTGATACTGCGACGTCACTCAGACTGGCACGATCACGAGCAGAAAAATTTGTCACAGGGTCGAATTAACTCCGCTTTTTTAAATCAATAAGCAACCCAAAATGTTGCAAAAAGTCAGCGCCGATAATTGGTTTATTTGCGCCAGCTATGATAAATGGCCATTGCAATTTACATTTGAGTCCCAAATCCAGTGTTAATAGTTTAGTACCGTAAGTGCAGATGTTTGCACCATTAGCGGCATACAATGTTTAGTACTTTTAACTAAAAATGACCTCGGAAAACATGACACATCGCTGCCTGTGTCTATCAAATAGCTGGAGTGTGTAACCCTATCTGTAACATACAACCTGCGGCTTAAGCCCATACGTGCAGTAGCCGTCGCTACCCCTGCGAGTAAAGGCCGTTTTTAGGTGCGTTCGTAAAATTATGAATACGTAGCACCTATAGTTGTCGTTCAGTCCGTCCGTCTGACCGTCTGTCTGTCTGTCTGTCCGCATATAACAACGCAAAAACTACCCAATCAAATGTTTTGAAATTTAAAATATATAATTATTACATAATTTTGTCGAGCCATTTCAAATTTTATGAGAATCGGATGGATAGATCGATTACAGGACGATCAAAAATATTCTGTTACATTACGGTCAGTAGGGAAAAATTCTGCAAATGCATTTTAATCGTTTGAAATTTAAATTACATACCTTTTACATAATTTTGTCAAGTCATTTCAATTTTTTGAAAATAGGATGCATAGATCAAATACAGGGACAACAAAAGTACTCCGTTACATTACAGTTGATGGAAAAAAAGTTTCAAATGCATTTTAATAATATTAAACTCATTCGAACATAATAATATTGATATACATCATAAAGTACATATTATAATATAGATTTTGCATAGTCTGTTGTGCAAAGACCTTTTGTTATTGATTTATAAGGTCACACAAAAGTATTCCATTACATAATGAGTATAGAAAGAACACTGTTTGTTGCGCATTTTAATTGTAACTCACTATTTACAATTTTATGAAATTGATATAAGATAGTGATATTTTTAAAACTCCTTTATCGCACAAACGCAGCTCATTTCTTACGCTTCACGAGCAATTTCCAACATGTTTGGTTTATAAGCGCACGGAGGTACACATTTTCGTGCCTTTTCCTTAAATGGAAAATGATACCAACATAGCCAACCCTCTCTGCGTGACCAATCCCCCGAGTTAAAAGAGTCTCGTCGGCTAGACTTCTCAGGAGACCCGGAAAAGGAACTTGCTTTAACCAACTTTGAAAGTTCTTGAACCTGGAATTGCAACTGCTCCAACTGTTTATTTTGCTGAAATACCTGAGTTTGTTCAGTCCCTCTCGATTCGAGAGAGTTAACACTAACCTGCATAGACTCACATATTCTATCCGCCATCTCCGCTGACTTATTTAAACTCTCAGAGCTGACAGACAAAATTGTTTGTACAGAAACCGGTAATCTTCGAAGCCATATGTTTTTCAAAATGTCATCATCCACATGGACCTCACTTAAATCTCTCATCTTATGCAACAACAATGAGGGGGGACGGTAATAAACGCTTCTTAAGAGAAGCATACGTCTCTTCTGGGGGTTTAAACACGATTTCGGAAGCAAAAGATAAAGTTTCCGCATCCAAAGATGCCACTAAAGGGTCAAATTTCATTTGTTCAGCTGAGACTCCCGCTAGCCTGAAACTAGCTTCCAGCTGTACAAAAAATACGTTTGTATTACTGGCCAGAAATTGGGAACTTTTACCGACACTCTATTACAAACTGTACTTTCCCCCTGCACAGCCTCCTGAGAAATGTCGTCAGACATCCGGTATAGAGTTAAAAACAAGCAGAAATCTCAAAAAGCTAAACTAAACAACAATTTAAACCACACTGAGCGAAGATTAAAACATTTTAAAAATTAAAGCAGCAATATACAGTTCTAAACAACCAACCATTATAAACTGAACTGTTTTAAATTTTTTAAAAAAATTCTCAGAGGATACATGCAAAAGGAATAAACAAAATGAAATCTCATACCTTAAACTTTGAAATATATTCCATTAGACATGACGAGAACTCTTTAGCCAAACTTACTTTTTTTTAATTCATTTTAAATCGCAGCGCTATGCGTGTTACCTAGGTCACCACATGTGGTAAATGGAAGGTGAGCTGTGATTACAAATTTCGTTTTTAACGAAATAAATCTTTATTAAACATATAAGAAGTTCATTACATCTGAAAAATAAAACACCAAATGTGATCTTGACAGCTGATCAGCAGCCATTCCAAAACGCGACACACCATCGATGAGCGTCGTACAGCAAGTGACCGAAAAGTTTCAGTGAGTTCTCCAGCAAGCTGCATTCTCGTTAAAATTTGCCACTCCTTCGCCAAATAGGTAGATGATCATGCCCCGTTCCATTCGCTATCCGCTGCAACAGTGCACTGAATTATACTTCAGTTTCCATTTTTCCAGATCAGTCGAATTAACGTCGCTACACATTCTCAAGTTAAAACAAAAATAAAAAATAAAATAAATACACATAAGCTACATCTTTTCCAATAAATGATTTATTAACATTTTTAATTTTATTCATTTTTTCTCTGTAATACATTTTAAAACATATTAATATATTTAATCATTAATTTGGGAATTTAAAAAAGTCTAATGGATAAAAAATATTGTGCGAAATATGTCAATGTGAAGATTAAATTAAGAAAAATCAACTGTTAGAAGAAAAATAAAATTACGATTTATGTTCCTTCTGCAGTTTCTTTACAAAGACACGCTGTAATCATGCTTTAAATTTTGAATAAAAAAAGTACATTTTCATTTCAAAATGTGGGTCGACCATTACAAGGTTTTTGTTTTCTTAAAAAGAATGTCTTAAAATTTAAAATTGTTTTGCTGTAATTTAAAACTTTACAAATGGTCCATTTGTTACAAAGTTTCAAATAATCTATTTAGAAAGTTAGACTTTCTGATACATTTTATTCTGATGTAATGTTTTCTTCTAATTCTTATCTTGATTCCTTAATGATGCATATTTTTAAAATACATATTTCAATACCTAAAGTACAATACTAATTTGTATACCATTTAACACTTTTGAATGCAAAGAAAAATAAGAAATTATATTTAAAATTAACGTCTAAAACATAATATAAGTAAGTATATACAGTCAAGAGTGAAAACATTGTGTCCACCTATCTAGTAAGGTGTTCGCCCAACTTTAACATATAAAACTGTTACAAACCGCTTTAATATGGATGTGATCTTTGATAAATTGTATTAATTGCTCAAGCAGTGGTCATACATATCCGGATATATCAAAATGGTTGTTTTTGAGTTATTGGCTGACATTGAATGACTTACGGATTACGATTAAAATCCGTCGTGTTGGTTGACCAGGACGTTAATTGGAATACAGTATTCTTTCACTGAAACCAATCGGGCATAACTCGAGTCACATGACTTCGAACGTTGTCTTTCACGAAGATTACTTTTCCATTTTAAAAGAGAAATACCAGATAATGGTGCAAATGTTTTGCAATGTTGTTCAGATATTCTATTGTACACATGGCCCGTTTTAAAACAACTAAAAATCCCAAAATCGTATCAAAAAGCTTAATATTTCCATAACTGGCCTATGTATGGCTTGTCTACAAGGGGGAGTAAAAGTTCGCATATAATGAGGCGTTCCCAAACACGGGTATCGACATGCTGACGCATGAATCTTGTTTCATTCGACAAGGCAACTTTCTCCCAGTCTTCCATAGCTCAGTCATCATGTTCACGGGCGTATCCCTAATACGCATGACTTCTGCTTGAACAACTAATACAATTTATGCACGGTCATCTTCCAAGAACTTAGGGAGTACATGCCAAGGTGATTTGCACTTTTTTTGAGAGTCAAAGTTGGGCCAACACATTATTGGGTAGGTGTTCAATATGTTTTGGCTATTAAGTATATTAATTAATAAAATAAAATATGGAAATACAGTATAAAACTGAAAACATTTAGTAACAAAAAATGTTTATAGCATTTAACTATGAAAACTTTAAAATTATCAATTTTTAACTGCGCAGGTGAATGACTGATATTTCTTAGCAGATGAAAAGAGCATCGCTTGGCTTCTATTTGAACAATTATCAGGAAGAGCTGAAATTCGCAATTACTGTGAGAGACAAAATTATGGAACTGAATCTCACTGAATACTTTGAATCAGAGATAAGTTTGAAGTGAAAAGAATTCCTCCAATGTGTAGGCATTCAGTCGGTCGTTGCAGCAAATGAGAGTTGCAAAGTTGACGCACGCGTATTTGAGCTTTGTTATATGTCTGCTCGAAAATCAAAATAGAGCAGAATAATTATGCAACGTCAATCGGTGTTATTTTTTGGAACAAAAATTTTCGCCAACCGTTTTCGAGCTAAAATGTTATCTATGATAATTGAAATTTTCAAGAAACATAAATGCACATTTTGTTGGGCGTAAGTAATTATTTAACTACAAAAGGTTGCATGTAAAAATATGTAATTAAAAGTAATAATAATAATAATAAACAAATAAAATAAATAAAAAATACAAATATTTATCTCTATAGACCAGAATTTTGTTGTTATTATTTAAAATTATTTATATGCATATATTAATTATTGCAATGTACCTATAAGTCAATTTAACTTGATTAACTAGCTGCATTCTCTTAGCGATTTAATTGGAGATAGATTTTAACTATTCACACTAAATGCTGTACTCCATCAATTGTTTAAATATAACGTAAAATATTTTACTATTATAATCTAAGAAGTGACTGTTAATACTGGTTGTTATATTCGAATTATTTGCATTTTTATAAATAAAAATATAAGTTGCTGCATTTTAGGTAGATTTCGTATGAAATACTACCTATTGCAATCTCACCAGTTTATCTATCTATCTATCTATATATCTCACTTTTTTATGGACACGATAACTTCTATAATTCTTTACCAATCTCCAGCAAACTGGTACATAAAATCAAAGGAGTCAAAATCTCGGCCAAATTCGTTAATGGGCAAAATCGGACCAAGGGGGTCGGAATAGGGGGCGTTTTTGTGAAAACCGAAAAAACGCTATAACTTCTTAATTAAAGTAGATATCGAATCGGTTTAAAGTTTATATAACTTCTTAAAAATGGGTCAAAAGTTTATGCATGACAGATTTTTGATAAATTTAGAAGCGGGCTCAAAGAGCGAAAAAAACAGGGGTTTTGAGAGAAAAAAAATCATAACTTCGTCAATTTTTAAGATATCAAGTCCAACTAATTTTTCTTGTAAATATTCTTAAAATTATCTAAAACTTTTGTATTTCCAAGTTTTTGATAGGACCAACATTTACCGATGAAAAAAATTAAAAACGAAAAGAAAAAATGGGGTGAAAAAAGAGAAAAATCCATAACTCCGTCAATTTTTAAGATATCAAATCTGATTAAATTTATTTTACATCTTCTCAAAAATATCTACAACTTTTATATTGACAAGTTTTTCATAGGAAAATTTCGTATAGCAAAAAGAAATTAAACAAAAATAGGAGTTGGAGAAAAAACCTCAA
Source organism: Maratus speculifer (assembly GCA_964019185.1). NCBI lineage: Eukaryota > Metazoa > Arthropoda > Arachnida > Araneae > Salticidae > Maratus > Maratus speculifer. The sequence goes on from OZ025294.1 coordinate 56,238,987, forward strand.
ATCCAAACTGTTTATATTTTGACTAATTTTTAAATTCATTTTTGATTTTAAACGCATCCAAATGGTAGATCCTCTTATTTAGAAACTGTATAATGTGATGCAATGGTCAGTTTTTTCATAAAGACGGAATATATTTCAAAAAAGGCTACCAAAAAGAGTATTTTGAACAGAATTTTTCGAAATCATCGTGACTGAAATTTTAAAGAAGTATTCAAATAAGAAATTGCGTTTATTTTTCTGACTCGATTTTAAATCCATTTTTGCTCTCAAACGCATCCAATTTACAGATCCTCTTATTTAGGAACTATATAATGTGATGCATTGATCGATTTTTTTAATAAAGACAGAATATATTTTGAAAAAGGCTACCAAAAAGGGTATTTTGAACAGAATTTCTCGAAGTCTTCGCGATTTGAAAATTTAAGGAAGTTTTCACATAGCAAATTGCGTTTTTTATGACTCGTTTTAAAATCCATTTTCGCCCTTAAACGCATCCAATTTACAGATCCTCTTATTTAGAAACTATATACTGTGACTCATTGGCCAGTTTTTTGATAAAGATATAATATATTTTTAAAAATGCTGTCAAAGTGAGTATTTCGCACAAAATTTTCCGAAGCAATCATGATTAAAGAATTTAGGATGTATTCAAACAACAAATTGGTTATTTTATGACTCATTTATTAATTCAATTTTTTTCTCAAATGCATTCAACTGACAGTTTTTTGTTATTTACAAACTGTATAATGTACTGTTTTGGTGGATTTTCTAATAAATTCAGAATTTATTTCAAAATATATTGTCAAAATGGGCATTTGAGCTGAATTTTTCTTAAGATGATTCTGATAAAACAGAGTTTTTGGAGAAAAATGAAATTAAAAATTTTTCATAAATGGCCAAATGAAGTTATTAAACTGGGTTTATCTCTAATCATATACATAAATATATATATATATATATATTTGTTGAAATGAGCACTCTTCGAAATCTATCTCCGCCTATGGGCCCAGCCGACAGGAATTTTTTTAATTTAAATAACAGTGCAAAAGGGATATAAATGTATATTGATTAAAAAAAAAACTTTCTCAAATTAAAATATATTAAAGCTTTCAAGTTAAAATATATTGTTGTCTAATTAGTCATAGTAATGCTCTGAAATTAATTCTTTATTCTGGATTATAATGATAGTTTTAAATACATGAGATATTTTTTTCTTTTGGCATCATTATAAATTTAGCTTATGTTTATTAACAGAAATGTACAACATAAATTTCTGGAAGAAGTTTTATTAACAGTGCTTGAGCTTCAGTATTCAATGCTAATTTCAACTTTAACTGACTAATTACAGTCATTCTGAATATTATTTATATAAAATTTTGGATCATTTAAATATTCAAGGGAAAAATATTGCATCATCTACGCAAGAAGTTAATCTTAAAAAAATAGAAACAAATGTGAAAAGAAAAATTTCATTTTGTATTCCAAAAAAAGATAAAAAGTTGTAATTCCAACCTAAATTAAATAAATCATTTTTCTTGCCTGCTATTATTATTGACTAAAACAATTTTCTCTCTATTTTGACTTTTATGCTTTTCATGTTCAATCGATTAGAAGATAAATTGTATGGAAACTGACGGAAACTGGCCTATTTATTACTTCATGAATTGTTGCTTTCTATTTAATGTTTATGTATAAACATAAAATTGTCATAGTTTAAATCATAGGTATCATTGTGCCAGAGCTTCCCGTTTAAAATATGTACTACGGTTAACAAAAACATGCGTAAAAAGTCGTTAAAATAATGATAAAGAAGATAAATAAAATGCATGCAAAAACATGAGGTAAAATACTATGAACATCAGTGTAAATTTCAATACCATAAGTTTTTTAATATACCTTTAAATATTACTTAAATGTATCTTCTGTCTGAGTAGCTTAATCTTTCTTTTCAGACTCAAAATGTAGTTCTACAATAATCAGAGTTACATCAAGATCCCTTGTGGAAAAAAATTAAACCAGAAACACAGAATGCTAAATTTTGTCATTTCTTAGTTTTCGAAAAAGGTTTGACTAATCACTAATAGTAAGATATATCGACATCTGATCAGCAAAAAATACAGCCCTTGGTTAAAATATCAAATAAAGTTTTTTGTGCAAAAATGTGTAAAAGTAGACAACTAGCCATTAGAAATGCAAAGTAGTGCGTGAAAAGGAAGAAAACAGCTGTTAATACTCTTACTTTTGAGATTCTTTATTAGTGCAAGAATAAACGTACTTGAAAAGTAAAGTTGGGCAAAGGCTTAGTAATATAAAGTTTATGGGAGTTTGGTACATTCATATATTTGAAGTATCTCCCTGGAAAACTAATTATTTTTAACTTTTTAACTACTTTTAAATTTATTTATTAATCCTTAGTTATATTATTTTGTGGCAAAAAAAAATCGTGACAAATTTGCATAATTATATTTTTCGACAGTGTTTATGGTATTAGCGTTGTCTAAAAAAATAAATCGATTTTATCCTGGTTTTTTATACTGATTATGTTTTTTTTTTTCGTTTAATGAAATTGAATTTCATATTTTTCAATAAATGAAAAAAAATAACATGGCAATTTCTCCAGATAATAGTTAAAAAGAAAATAATATTCACATTTTCTGTTGTTCATTAAATGTACATTGTGAAAAAGATTATAAATTTTTTTATTAAAGTTATTTTAGTAAAACTGAAATTCTATTGACAGGTGTATAGTATCGCAGAAAATGGAAAATCACGCATTTGTCTCTCAGAGAGAATGTCCTTCAAAATGTGTATTTCATTATATTTTTAATTCCTGGAGATGCTCTCCTTATAGATATTCATACATATATTTAAAATAATAGGCCGAAATTTGTTATTACATTAGTTAAAAATTAAGAATTTGTCATTATCTTGCGAAATGTAGCATTGGTAGCGACTCTTTAATGCAACTTAGTGATTCATTAAAATAAAGATTATCTCCCGTGTTTCATGATAAATGTAGTCCAAAAAATAATATAAAAAATGTGCATAAAATCTATGTTCAATTTCAACCATTTGTAAAAAATATTTGATTTCAGTATAAAATTTTTAATACATATAAAAGTAAAGGTGATTTCGAAAAAAAAAAAAAAAATCCGTAGCAATGCTTAATCACTACAAAAGCTTTCATTATATTGTACAAACATTAAAAAGAAATAAAGTAGATGTTATTGTCCGTAAAAAGTATGTATATTGTTATCTGTAAATTCTTCTCTTCACATTTTCCGAATGAAATATCTCAAAGCTAATAAAATAATAATACATAAGTTTATTATAAAATAGGAAGCTACAAACTTTTGTGAGTAGAAAAATAAATCCTATTGTTTTCCGTCGAACTATTTTAATTTAAAGGCCATCTTAACTAAATATTGATTTTATCATTGAAACTTACATAAACTGTGTTATTGATTATATTTCAGTTTGGAGAAATCCAGAAAACAATTTAAAATAACTTTTATTTAATGAATTAAAATTTAAAAAATTTTGTGATGGTTAATCACATTTTTTGTAAACAAAATCAAATTATAGAATTTCTCATATTTCAAAAAAAAATTAAATAAAAAAAATATTATTAAAATGGCGTGATTTAAAATCGTGATAAATCGGAATATTATTTGTAGAATTTATTTTTCCGATTAGTAAACAGAAATATACAACTATTCACATTGATTCAGTATTTTTAAAAGTACTGATTCAAATAAAAAGGAAAAATGTTTACCCTCTTCAGTTCCGAGAAAAATCTGCTGCATAAAAAAATTATTTTATTAGCAAATTATGACGCAATTAGGCTTAGAAAAAAGAAAATAAAATTAGTTTTTTTTAATTTTTTAATTTTTAAAATAGTTAAAATTTATGTCCCCATATGGGTACATCAGGTCACAATTGAGTAAAAGTGTCATTCTTTAAATAAATAAGACCAATTTTTTTTTACTATAAAATGACCTGTTTATTGTTTAAAAAAATATATCAATTTAAACAACTTAAATGATTTTTTACCTAAAGTTATGTATGTTATGTATTGTGCCAAAATATTATACATATCTTGCAGTAATTGTAATACATATATTGCTACTAAACTCAGGGCTGCCACAAGCGACTAATTTTTAGTTCTAACTGGCACCACTTTCTTTAACCAGAAGTCTTTAAGAAATACTTTGATAACATTTGCAGAGAAAATAAATTTTAAAATTTATATAAAAAAAATACTGATGCGAACGGAATATAAAAATAATTTCCTGTGGCAGCCCTGTATACTATACAGGGTGTCCACTCTCAACGGTGGCCAATAGCTAATTTCTGAACCGTTAATCATAGACATATAGTTCCTATTGCAAAAATGCTTTAAAAAAAGGTAAAGAATTGTTTTTTGAGCGATTTAGGTCAAAAAAATTATTAATAAATTACGAAAAATAAATTTTTATACAGTCCCCCGGTCCTATAAGTGATATTTAGTAATTTTTTCCGATTACTCTAACAAGTAAGAAATAAAAGATCCCATTCATCTAACATTAAAATTGATCGAGTTATGAAACTTTAAATTTCATGACTTAAATCATTTTTCTGTAATTGAAAACGGATGGATTGGACTGAGCTTTAAGGGAACGTACACTAAGTGCTTAAAGTATTATAAAGGGCGTAAATTTCCAACGCTGTCCAATGCCTACTTCATAAACCATTTGTCACAGACATTTAGTTCCAGTTACAAAAAAGGTTTAACTGAGTTAAAGAAATATCCTTAAAGCCATTTAACTAAAGGTGTTGCCTTCGTATAAGTTTTACAGTAGTGTTAATTTTAATTCATTAATTTCAAGGTTGATTAAAATAATTGAAGACGTGAGTTTCATAATTCTCTTTATCGAGAAAATTAAATTTTGGGAAATCGCGAAAAGCCTTTAAATGCGTTTATTAGTTTTCATTATAAATTTTGAGATTGTAAAGTTACATTAGTGCAGTAACTTATAGACTAATAAAATAATAATAATAATAAAAAAGCGATAAGGCGCGTTTTGAAATTCACATCCTCAATTGTATTTTTACATGCGTTTTATTTTGTAAGGAAATAAAACTGCTTCTTTTCATGATTTTATTTTAAAAAGATGTGTTATTTTGATAAGTTTTTATTTTATTTAAAACTTTCCTATGTATGTTTTCCTTGTTCAAAATTTGTTTTCAAATTGTAATTCACTTCCAAATATCCGATCGAGGTTCAATTCGCATACTTATTTATATCGAATGACACAGTAACACAAATACGATTTTAAGTACGTACCACTATTTATTTATTTTATAGGACTACACCAAATTCTATTAGTTTAAATAATCCAATGGAATTTTAAATATGTATCATTTTGTAACGAATTGTGACTGTTGATTTTCATAATGTAATTTAACAAAGTTTCTATTATTTTTTATTTATATTTTTTATACAAGTTGTATATTTTTCTTTAATATGTAAATATCAACATATATTTAAAAATAATATTGTAAAAATTAAAGCATAGCACGGCAGTGCTATGCTTTATTTATTTCCAGTGCGACTCCTTAATGTTATTTTAATACAGAATTTAACATTGAACGAGGTATTTATTAGACATTTTCCCACATTTTGTACGCGCTGCCACAAATTTTCTTCAAAGCACCTAATTGAGTGAAAAAAATTTCCTCCAATTAAAAAACTAGTATGTTGTGGCCATCACAAAACTTTCTTCTATCCTGTTGTCAGTCTATCCTGTTTCTTCCTCCTGTTGTGAGATTTTTACCAAAATGTAATCAGCGTCTAATTATGTTATATATTATAGTGTACCAGAATCTGAAATTTCATGAAGTTCTCTGCATTAGTTCTTGAGATATAGCTATCGCAAAAAACGTGCAAGATGTAGCATGGCAGCGCCACCTATTGGGCAATTCACACAAAACCCTAATCAGCGTCCATATATCTCAAGGTCTCCCGGAATCTGGTTAAATTCTGTGAATTAGTTCTTGAGATATAGCTATCGTGAAAATCATGAAAAACGTAGCATAGCAGCGCCACCTGTTGTGAGGTTTATACCAAAATGTAATCGGCGTCTAATTATGTTATATATTCTAGTGTAACATAATCTGAAATTTGATGAAGTTCTCTGCATTAGTTCTTGAGATATAGCTATCGCAAAAATCGTGCAGAATGTAGCATAGCAGCGCCACCTATAGGGCAGTTCACATGAAAACCTTATCGGCGACTATGTATCTGAAGGTATCGTGGAATCTGAAGTTTGGTGAAATTCTGTGCATTAGTTCTTGAGATATAGCTATCATGAAAATCATGAAAAACGTGGCATAGCAGCGCCACCTGTTGGCCAATTAACACCAAAACTTAATCAGCGTCTATGTATATCAAGGTCTCACAGAATCTGAAGTTTGATGAAATTCTGTGCTTTAGTTCTTGAGCTATAGCAATCTTGAAAATCATGAAAAACGTAGTATAGCAGCGCCACCTGCTGGCCAATTTTCACCAAAAACCAATAGGCACTAATTCATATCAAGGTCTAACAGAATATAACATTTTATTAAATTTCAAGCATTAGTTCTTGAGATAGAGCGCCCACAAATTTTTTGTCACATACAGACAGACACACAGACAGACAGACAGACAGACAGACTCACAGACAGACATTTTCTAAAAATAGTCAAAACGTGTTCAGGACCTCCTAAAACGTATAAATCCGTCGAAAACCGCAAGTCGAAAATTTTCATGAATCCAATACTTTCTTCTTGTAAAGATAGAAGAAAGTAAAAAGCTAGATATCAATGCACATATTTCCTGCAGCATTGAAATATTTTTACGTGATTTAAAAGTAAAAATAAAATTGATGGGTTTTTTTTTTCGTAAGAATAAAAACGGCACATTTTAAACGCCATATTGGAAATGAAACGGAGATTTTGAAACATTTGGTACCAAGATAAGAATCATTTACAGAAAATAATTAATATAAAGTATGATTTTTATAATAAAAAGACATTTTCAAACATTGATTAATGGATCAAGAAGATTTTTAGTTGAAGAAATCTAGAAAATAAATAAATTAAACTTTTTTCTATTTATTGTTTCTTCAAAATAATAGAAAAGATGTATATAACTAATATTTGAAAGCGAGGTTTCTGACACATTGGCATCAGAAAAAAATTGCGCCAAATCCAGTGCGTATATGGTATCTGTGCCGGGATTGTGTACCTATGCCTCATTTTTAAAGTTTCTCCGGCTTATATGTTCGAAGAAAATCAAAATAAATAAAGGTAAATAAAAGTCTTCCAAAATATTAGTATTAAAGAATAATAGTAAAAAATAATAGTAAAAAATAATAGTACATAATCCTTCGTATGCCATGAAACTAGTAAATCTGCAGAACAAGGTTTTCAAACTGAAGTGGTGGCATTTATTAAGGCTAAACCGCAGAATTAACGACTACATGACGTAAGACTTTCCGGCACTGAAATAAATTAGCCAATTCTATCAACTTAAATATTCAAATCGGATGTAAACAAATATAAACAATAATGTTTACAAATAATTTTTTAATTTCTGATTTGGCGAATTTTTAAAATCGCGCCTAAACTTGTAATATTACAAACAATTATCATTGAATAAAATTAATTTTGAATTAACTTGTATTAAATTTATTATTCCGATAATTGATTCCGATAACACACTACACGACTTAATTTTTAAAATATCACAAAGAGTTTCTGTTGAAAAGAGCTGTTTTTCTGTATTTCAAGTTAATATTTTTATAAAACTCTTTTGATTCATTATCTGTATGAAATAATAAATCTAAACACATTTGAAACATTCATAACGCTCAACCTCTTGGCACAGATGTCTAATACATACCACGTTGCCGCAATTTTTATATGCCAATTTGGCAAAAATTTCGTTTTCAAATACCAGTCACATGCATAATTTTACAGTATTTTATACTGTAAAATTGAGTCTAAATAAATATTGATATATAAAAAAAGTTTATTGATAACTATAGAACAAAACAATTTATATCATTAAAAAAAGGACAGTAAAATAAAATAAACAATTTATTAATAAATATACAAAGATAGCCGAGTTAGAATGTGAGACACATAATCGCCATTTTGTTCTAATCGTACCAACGTGCTGCATATATATGTCCCCAACTTTTCTACGTTGAATCCTTCCCAGGAATGTAGTGGAGAGAGTATACGGGGCATGTGTCGTATACCCTCTGGATTTTTTAAGGTATAAAACTATGAGTTTTCCGATCCAGAGCCGAGAGGCTCCATGCGGTCCAAACAGGGAGGCCACGAGACCCCCAATCAAAAGGAACCAAGTGACGCCCGGCCTCCGCAGCAGCGCCACTGCTGGCCAGGAACAACATGCAAGGGCACCGGGCACACGACCCAAGCTTCGCAGCCCGGCGGCTCGCCAAACCGCAGCCACTAAAAAGACACCGCCCGCGCCCCACAAGGCTGACACTGAGGGGAGGAAATGAAGCAGGCGACGTAGCAAAAGCTGCCTGAGCACAACGCTGATCAGCGGATCCAGCCTTCAGGGTGGACTTCCGGGAAAGCGACTCGAATTCTCGTTACGTACAAGATAAACCCTGAAAAACCTTGTACAGTCGCTTCGTCCGAATCGCACCCACAAGTGGCCTCGGACTCATCTAATAGAATGTTGCGTTCGAACGATTTGGAAATCATGCGTTCGAGAAATCTTCAGGACAAGACGGCCGAGAGCTCAGTTGGCCCGGCGACCCACAAAGACCCGACCTAAAGTCTTTGTCAAGACATCGCTGACTATCTCAACGATTCCCTTCCTGCTGTAATGATCAAAGCAAAGATCGGTAAACGTTCGAGTGTGGAAGTTTGGTGGGAATCTCTTTTCCCTGATGGACTTCCACAGGGAGCACTCATAGACGCAATGTCTAATCGTGTTAATCCCATTCCCGCAAAAGCACGTAGAGTTGCCTTTGAAAAAGCGGGCCTGATGGTCACCGAAGGCATCATGTCCGGTTAGAACCGGGTTTAGAAAGAAATCGCCCTGGATTCTCCGAGTGGAGACTCTCTGGAAGATCGTATTAGTCATCCGGTCGTCCTTAGATCGGTTCCACCTTTCCTGCCAATCTATAAGCGCCCGGTCAAGGAGCTTCCTCTTGACTTGACGTCTTGAGAGAGGAATATGAATGTCGACCGTTTGTCGACACGCAGCCTCCTTAGCCAGATCATCGGCATGTTCGTTAATGGCGCCGTATTCGACATGAGCCTTAATCCAGTGCATATGAACCCTGATTCCTGTATTTTCAACCAGGTTTCTAATCTCGGCTACTGCTTTGTGCCTAGGCACTAAGAAATAAAGCGCTTGAAGCTCCGATCTCGAATCCGAGTAGATGTCGAGTTCACCGAGACCTCTCCGAAGGGCGTTAGAGAGCGTTTTCTTGATCGCATGGACTTTGGCCGCGAAAACAGTCGACCCATCGGAGAGGCGGAACCTTCCCTCCGCAACGACGCCGTCTCTAGTGGCGAGGTTATAGGCACAGGCCACCCTCTCACCGACTAGTTTGGAACCGTCCGTATAATAAAAATAAGGAGTCTTCCGGAATTTTTTAAGATATACCGTATACACTCTGGTTCTCAAGAAAGCTATAGTGTTATATATTCTAGGGTATACCCTCTGTTTTGAGCGTATACCCTCTGCTTAGAATGTATACCTCTGATTTTTTTTAAGACTACACAACTGACCCTACCCAGAGCCTCGATTGGCGGTTTGATTGTTTTTCGCCAAAATTCCAATTTTGGGCAGAATTTTACTTCAAACATTGATTAATTTATCAAGTATTTACTAACTGAAGAAATACAGAAAATAAATAAATATGACGTCATACTTAAAGTAAAAAAATAAATACATTTTATTGATACTATGTCTTGAGGTATTATTTGAGGTATATTATATTGTCTAGAGGCGATGTAGAGGCGATGTCTAGATCTGTACTTTTACGCAATGTATCAATACTGATTGTTAAGTATAAATATCAGTTATATACAGACAGTGATGTAGTCTTAAAAAAACGGGGGTGTGCCCAAATTTTTTAACCTGAACGTGTTGGATACAAGCAATATCTTATGTAATAAAATCTAATAAAACGGAACCCTATAAAACTGATCGAATTTCCTTTTTAGACAGTTTTTTTTTTTTTTTTTTTTTTTTTTTTTTTTTTTTTTTTTGCGAAAGGTATAATTGTGCGGTACTTCTTTTAAAAAGGACCCAAACATAATTTTTCATTGCATAAAGAAGGATTAGAAGTTGCTCAAAACTAAATCTAATGGATAAGAAAAAGATATATAAGCATAGATAGAACATGATAGATATAAAACAAAGACAAAGATATCCGTAAACATAAATCTTTTTATTATCACAAATTTTCATTTCAAACAGCAATGAAATACTAAAATAAATAAACACAACTTTAGTTCCCCCGTCATTTTGATCAAAATAGCATTAAAATAGCTTGTAGTACGCAATTTAAAGTAGAAAAATGTTCCTTCAATATTTTTTATACATGAATAAATAAAATTTTTCGTTTTAAAAAAATGGGCCCCTACGAATGTCAAAATATGGCCACAAAAAACGAAATTTAACGAATCAACCAACCAACCTTCATATTAATTTGAATTTTGCGTAGCATTATTTCTCATTTTCAAAGGAAGCAGATTTGTAGACCCCCCCATCCCCTCTGTTCTCCAGGCTGACCACATGATGGAATTATTGTTTCACATTAGAGATGAGTTCGGGCTCGTTTTTCGAGGCCATGGCCCGCCCGAGGCCGAGCCCAAAAGTATAAAAAATAAAATTGCATAGCATTTAAAAATAGTTTCAAAAGTAATATCTCATTTTTAAAAACTTCTTCCATAGATATGATTTTTAAATTAAAATCTAAATTCAGTCCTATCAAAATCCGTATAAAATAAAAAAATACTTCATATTTAAAAGTATTCTCATATTTTGTTTCTCCTTTAACAAGCAAATTTGATGGGCACGTTTTTGTTTAATGAATAAATGCATGAAATTTGCAGAAATTACTATTTGTAAGCTAGAAAATCGAAAATCCTTTTTCAATTTTCTGTAAAAAGTGTACATATTTCATTATAATGAACTCTTTTCTCATAACAATCTTCTATGATTGACAGATACCTGAAAATCGACGTAGTTAAAAATAAAACCAGCATTCTTATTTTAAAGGCCTTATACTTTTATTCAAAAAGAAGAAACACTGATCGATTGTTTTCTGTTGGAATAACATGGTAATCAAATTGACATACGGAAAAAGATGACTTCGAAAAGGAACAGCATCCTGAGCTTGAGCAGAATTCATGATGACACATGCGTATAATAATCACTAAAGTTATTTTCATAAGAAAAACGACTATGATTCGTGCACAATCCAATATATAATAAACAAATTTGAAAACCTCCGGCTAATTCTCGTCTACCAAAAACATAAGAAAATATTATCTTCACATTACTTAACTAAATGATAAATAATTAAACGATTCCATTAAAAATTATGTTCTGCAAACGAAAAGCCAACAAAAATCAAATTCAATGTTGTGTTTGTTTTGATTGGGTCCATATAAATAGATCGTTGCAGGAAATTCCGTAGATATAAATCTGTAATTATCTCAAATTTTCATTTGAAACAGCAATGGAATACTAAAATAAATAAACAAGCATTCAGTTTCCCAGTCATTTTGATAAAAAAGAATTCGTTAGAAAAAATGAGCCCAATCCCGCCGGAACCCGTCTCATCTCTATTTCACACCTGTATCTTTTTTTTTGCTCCTATCTAGACTTTAAATTACAAAAACAAACATATAAATAGTTTCTATCCTTGTCGAGAATTAACGCTAATTTTTTATAGAATTTCAAAAACATGCATAAAAAAGAACGGCAGCGTAAAAAAAAAAAAAAAAAAAAAAAGACTTTTATAAACAAAAGACATTTAATTGGGGTTATAAAACCAACTTTTTGACTTATTGTGATACATTGCTTGTGATAAAGATGCTTGTTTATTTATTTTAGTATTTCATTACTGTTTCAAATGAAAATTTGAGATAATTACAGATTTATGTCTATGGAATTCCCTGCAACGATTCTAGTAAATAGTAGTAAATCTAGTTCTTGTTTTAAAAAAGATGAACAAAACGATTTTCTTAAAAATAAAAATAGATATGTAAGAAAAATCATGCATTAAACATAGATTATGAAGCAGTTTCCAACACTTCATGAAATCTTTAACAAAATTTCGTTAATTAGGTAAATAAGGGTATATAGCCAAATATTTATTCCAATGCTTTTGAACAGCCCTGTATATGATCTGTCAGCTGATATACATATTATAAAATGGGAAAATTTAGTTTATCAAGAAAAAAGCTTAAAATTTCTTTTAAAGCAATTTGTACTAATAAATGGAAAACATACTTGAAAACTTTTGTTCAGCCCTCTGGTTTACCTTGTACCTTTATTACACGTCAGTAAGAAGCTAAAGTTCATTTTAAATTGAAACACTCTTAAAACAACTGAAATCACATTACTATAAATTATCATAACAGGTGTCCATGTACACAATCCTTTACGTGGTCCTGTATATCATTTTATCTATATTCAGCAAACATTTCTTTGTAAATTGAATGCAATTGAGCACGTAAAAATGTATATCTTATTTAAGAACAACCTTTAAATAATTTACGCTCATACTCAATAACGTTGGCGAGCTCTTTTAGATAGCCCTGTACATCAACTAATAACGTTTATACATACCTATTATAATGTACAAAGTTTTAGCGAAACTTAAATGCGTATATCATAATTAAAATGTATTACATCCATCCATCAGCCATCATCGGAAACATATACAGTCCGTCGGAAGGAATATACTATTTGAAATATTTTGTGTGTCCCTGTAAATGCAATGCACTTCATATTATGAAAGACAGTATCGTAAAATTTATATAAAGCCTCAGTGACATATACCAATTTTGTTATATATGAAACATTATATTTTTTACATGTTGTACACTATTTCTCCCTTTACCATTATACAATCGAATTTTTTTGTGTGGCCCTGTAAAGGAATAATAGCTATATTTTCACTGCATATTTTATAGAATGCATACTTTAGTGCACCTCTTAAATGCATTTAAATTTTAATTTGTTTGACAGGGTGTAACATCTTTAAAACGCCTTTGAAAAGATTTTTCCCCATAGGCCATAATATAATGGAAAATTGTTGACTCTCCCTGTATATAGACTAATCATGATAGAAACTTCATTTTCAATAGGGTTCGTGTTAGGGTAAACGTCAATAACATAAAAAAAATTTCAGGGCAATTCGAGTATATTTACATGTGTTAGAGCGCGGAAAAACGGAGAGACGGATAGACTGACAGGCAAACCGAATGCATAAGTCTTTTCAAAAATTGCATAAGCACTTTTCAAACTTTTGAAAAGTATTATAAACGTTAAAATTCCTTTGAAACGATTTTTCCCCATAGGCCATAATGTAATGGAAACGTTTTAACTGTCCCTGTAAATAAATTAATCATGGTAGAAACTTCATTTTCAATAGGGTTCGTGCTAAGGTAAACCTAAATAACGTCCAAAAATTTTATGGCAATCAGAGTAAATTTACGAGAGTTGAGCGTGGACAGACGGCCATCCGGCCAGACGGACAGACAAACCGAATGCATAAGCACTTTTCAACTTTGTTGGAAAGTGCTAGAAAGAATCTGGGTCTCTTATTTGTCACATTTCAAAACATAGACTGTTAGTTTTAATTAACTAATTGAACTAACTTTGCTTTCTTTTTTCTTTTATGAATTTTGATTTTTTAAAATAATCAATTTTGGATCTGCGCGAGCGAAGGGGGGGGGGGGGTGCCCGGGCACCCAGGGCACACCCCCGCTGCCTGAGAGGGTATACCTTAGAGTGTAGCTACTTTTAGTTTTCTATAGAAACAGAGGATATACGATGCTCTTTAAAAAAATCCATAAGGCATACTTCGGATACCCCCGTATACCCTCCACTACATCCCTGTGTACAGAATAGATTTTTTTTGTCGAATATGACCTCATAATTCACAAGAAAAGCATTCACTGAGGAGAAAAGTAACATCTGACTTTTTATATCGTAAAAAGTGAAACTGATTTTAGGAATTAAAAGGCGCACATTTATGATGTCATATTGGAAATGAAAGAGAGATTTTTAAGTATTTGGTAGCAAGACAGGAACCATGTATAGATTTCAGCTCCATAAGTAAAAAAACTAACGATTTCGAAATGAGGCATACAATTTGGTACGGCCCTGGGTAAATTACATCAGTAATTGTGGTGATACGATACCGCATAAAAGAATTCCTGATTTTGTTACCCTCAGTTAATTTTGAAATGAGTTCATCTGAATGCAGTAGTTATTAAAAAACTTGAGATATTAAACAAAACCATAATTTGCTGAACAAATTTTAAAAAAATATATTTCCCACACGATTTAAGCCCAAGAAGGGGCAGATATTAAGATAAACAAAAACATAATTTGCAGAACAAAATAAAAAAACAAAATTTATTTCCTGCGCTATTTAAGCCCGAGAAGGGACAGATATTAAGATAATTGACTTATTTATTTAGACTTGAAATTTAGACTTGAATTTTGGTAACATATAAGTGAAATCAAGTGAACATCTAAAAATAAAAAAGAAATTCAAACAATATGATACTTAACCACCTTAAATCTTAGATGCCGTTCAATTGAACTCGAAATAAATCTCAGACTTTTTCTGAACATTTGCATTTTAGATTGCCTATTCATTTTGTTTGCACCTACCGTAAACATAATACAAAATCTGCAATACAAATACTTGCAAGTTGAGTTTGGAAAAAAAGTTAGATTTATTTCGATTTCATTTGAACGGAATCTAAGATTTAGGGTGGTTCTGTATCATATTGTTTGAATTTATTTTCTATTTTTTAATGTTCAATATGATACTTAACCACCTTAAATCTTAGATGCCGTTCAATTGAACTCGAAATAAATCTAAGACTTTTTCTGAACATTTGCATTTTAGATTGCCTATTCATTTTGTTTGCACCTACCGTAAACATAATACAAAATCTGCAATACAAATACTTGCAAGTTGAGTTTGGAAAAAAAGTTAGATTTATTTCGATTTCATTTGAACGGAATCTAAGATTTAGGGTGGTTCTGTATCATATTGTTTGAATTTATTTTTTATTTTTTAATGTTCACTGGTTTAACTTATATGTTACAAAAATTTTGTATTAAATGTCGAAATAAATAAATCAATTATCTTAATATCTGTCCCTTCTCGGGCTTAAATAACGTAGGATTTTTTTTTTTTTTTTTTTTTTTTTTTTTTTTTTTTTTTTTTGTTCTGCAAATTATGTTCTTGTTTATCTTAATCTGTCCCTTCTTGGGCTTAAATCGTGTAGGAAACAGATTTTGTTTTTTTTTAATTTGTTCAACAAATTATGTTTTTGTTTAATTATTTTACTTTCAATGTTTAATGCTAAATTTCATATCCGACATTTATTTTTATTTCCAGTAAATTTGTGACTGACCCCTATTTTGCAGCAAAAATTATGCTTCAACTTTAAACAGCTATTACTGGGTCAGTTTTAATCGCAGAAGAATGGTACTTTTTTTGTCTTACTTGTTAGAGTAGTGGTAAAAATTTACTAAATATCACTGATAGGACCTGGGAACCGTATAAAAATTTAATTTTCGTATTTTTCTAATAAAATTTTTTTACGATCTAAATCTCTCAAAAAACTATTCGTTATCTTTTTAAAAGCATTTTTGCAATTGGAACTATATGTCTATGACTAACAGTTTAGAAATTGGCCACCGTTGAGAGTGGACACCGTTGAGAGTGGACACCGTTGAGAGTGTCTTTTCGCAATATTGAAGGATCAATTACCTCTTATACACAAAAATCAACTATTTACGGTAATTAAGTCGAGAAAGTGAAAAGAGATCCGAATTAGATATTTACGTGTTCGCTTGAATGAACCTATCGTTTAGATTGATTCCATCCAAATGTGCTTTATACATTCATATTATAGATGGTCTGGTTGTAACCAAGTTTGTAACCAACCTTGGCTTTTTTATCTTTACACCAGCGCTCACTTTTATCCCGGGACTCACTTCCACATACCGTGGACATCATATACACATATTTCTTGTCCTTACATTTCTACACCATAATTTTATTATCTAATCTAGCAAACTCAGTCCATTTACGACGTTTCATTGCACTGTCTTTCACAGCATGCATTTTGTTTGCAACATCACCTATTCCATTAGTCATGACTGTCCCAGTGCACAGAATTCCCTTTGAAAGAAGATGTTAAGTTGTTTTCATTACAGTGAAATATCTGTCAGTGTATATAGCTCTAATTTCATTTACGGGTACACTCTCAGTTTTATTATTATTATTATTATTATTATTATTATTATTATTATTATTATTATTATTATTATTATTATTATTATTTGACAACTGCTCCACCAAGCTGTAAGCCTTTCATAGCTTCTACAAGTGCGGCATTTTTTCCTGTGTACAAGAGAAAATCCAGTACTAAACTATCACTTGAGGCAAGAACAAAATTTTATGTTTCAGGTGTTGGGCTTCGAAGGAAGATATTGACGGAAACCACATTTCCATCCAAACAGGATCTTTTGCATATCAATTGAGTTAAATTTTGTCCCAGGAAATTTAAGACAGACATTTCTGACTACATTTAGTAAGGTACGTACTGTCTACAGGCGATCTTCAGTGTCAGGAGAATGTATTAAAAAATCAGCAAAGTGTAAATTTGATCGCAAAAGGAAGAACATATCTCTTTGCATTGCATATGTCTCTCATGGTATGAATGAAGATTTTTTTGTCTAATATATGCGGGCTTTTAGAATACTAAATACTGTACAACATTTCAAAAGTGTTAGAAATTTTTAAAGTTCTAAAAATCATGACATATTTTAGCAGTAAACTCAGTAAATTACTTCATATTATTTTTAAAAAAAGAAAAAAAAGCCCTTTTAAATTGTTTTGTAAAACTAAATCAAATAATTTACTCATTCTTAAAACAATTTGTTAATAACCAAGTGTACACAATAGTTACACAGAAAATTAGTTTCTTTAGCTGGAAATGTATAGTAAAGACCCATTGTATTAAAATGGGTACAACATATTTACACATGTTTTCAGCATTCATGCACATGTGAACAACATGTATAATCAACTCCAAATCATTCTTGGAACATCATAATTTATAAAAAATGGATTTTTTTTTTATTTACTCACAAATTTGTATTATTCACATACTTTGGCGTGAAGTCGTTGGTAAATTGCTTATGTCTTCCCTTTTTGAAAATGTCTCATTTTCAAAGTCACATGGTTCCTCTTTCTTTAAACGTGTAGCACATCTATTGATAATATAGGACACTGTGATGTATCTAAATAGCGTTAGCAAAAAAATTATGCATTTATTATAATTTTGGGGGGTTAATTTTACCTTTTTCTTTAATGCAGCCAAATGGGTACTCCGGGACTGAAGAGGCTAAATTAAAAATATAAAAAAATGTGATGTAATTTTTAAAGACATATTTTCAAAAGTAAATACTTTTTTTCAAATTTGCTGAATCAAAATTACAGTAAAACAATGGAATGACAGTGAAATAATGGAAAACATGTTCTAAATGTGTATCAATTATCTTTGACAGTTCTTGACTTATAAAGATTTGTATAGAAGAAATGATGAAAAATTCATCACAAAGAAAAATGCATTTTTACAAGATATCATTCAAACATTTTCTATAAGAACATTTGCTTAAAAGCTAGATTTTGTAAACAAATCAAATCATAATATTAATATTTCCTATTCCAATTAAAATAGAAACATAACTGAAACGCCAGTTTGAGCAAAAAACAAAATCAAAGAAATTTTTATTTCAATAAAAGTCTTTTTGACAATTTGAAGATTTTTGTGTTCCGAACCGCTTTATAAAAGTGCAAAAGTTACATACTTAAAAAGCAACAACCAAATCATTACATTCACAAGCATTTAGCAAAATGTAACTTGCAAATCACTCCAACCTAAATTTCTCCAAATTTCATTAAGTATTTATTATGGCAAAAAATTTAAATGGTTTTTAAATTTGATCTGTTAAAACAATCTGATTCTGTCGTTAAATTTTAATGTATTTTTTAATGCATATGTACATATATTCTTCAATATTCATGTTTTTTATATAATTTATGAATATGCAATTTAAGGATTCCTCGCTAATGCTGGAGACGTTGTACAGTTCCAGAGACCTTAAACAAAATAAACATTTTTATGCATTTCAACAAATCAGTTAATGCTTCTTCATTGTATGTATTACACATTTATTATATGGTAATTAGCAAACCACCAAAAAGAACAGAAGTGATATAGTCGAGATTACATGCGTTTTCCAAATACAACAGGCTATTCAAGATATTTCAACAAGCCTGCATTTTTAATATAATGTTTTATAGTTGTTAAACGTTAGTTTATCATGAACCGTAGCAAAACACATGTGACAAAGTTCGGACAGACTTTCACACATATGCTAAATATACATTATTTAAAAAATTTTCACTTTGGCTTGATTTTAAAATGTGGGTTATTATTTGTCACATTATAAAACACTAAGTCAAAATGGTGTGAATAGCAGCTTTAATATGCTAAAAATAAAACCAATTATTTTAAAAAAGTTTTTTTCTTGCATTATTTAGATATATGTTAAATGTTATGCCACAGCACTAAAAATGAAGAAAGTTCGTCTAGAATGTCATTCTTATTATGAAACATTTATCTAATTAAGAATTTTTTTATCAAAGCTGAATTTGGAATAAGACACTTAAACAATTGTTATGCGTTAGTAGCTATCATATAGATAAAAAATAGAATATATATTTCCTGCTCAAATATCAAATTTTACAGGCGATGTAGGCGATTTTATTTAATGGTGGTGCGTTAATAATTTTTTTTCAAAGTGTAATAAAATGCTACATGGTGCATACCCTAATAAAAAACAAATTAATATGCATTAGATTAATGTATATTAATTATAATTTAGAATAAAAATTATGAATTCAATTGTTAATATTTTAGTAATCCTGAACATTAAGTATGATCTAGATATTTATTTATAAAACTGCAAACTTTTTAATCAAACTTAATCCAATATCTTATTTTAATGTTATATATTTACACATAATATACTTAGTTAATTTATATTATTATTAGACTGAAAGATATTTATCATTTGCTTCAAGATTTATGCAATAAAGTAATAAATTAATTAAATTAAGCATTTACTTACGCTATTTCCAAGGCAAAGGCTGTTGAAGACATTAAAGAAAGTCCACAAAACGCAATATTTAATAGCATTCTTTAGAACCCCATATGAAAAACATATATTTTTTATGAATAACATTCAAAGAGTCTCGCTTATAGGCTTAAAAAAACATAAACTCTTTATAATTGCTAAATGTTATTTAAATTATTTAAAGGTATCATATCATATTAAAAGGAAATTTTAATTATTCATGACGTAGTAATTAAGATTCAGAAAATATATTTTCGGTTTCCAGTTTGGAAATTAATTTTAAAAAAATGTTAAATCTGTGTAATATTATCGAATATGTACTAAGGAATTTATTATAAAATATATCTTCGATGTTATAAAAATGATTTCTAATTATTTTAATGTTAAATTTAGTAAAATGACAAAAGAAGGGAAAAAAACTAATCTGACGACCGAAATATTTTTATTTCTTACATGAGTTTTATTTATATTTTATTATAGAAAACCATATATTTTAATTACGTAAAACTTACATTTGAATGCAATGCACTGCGATTCTTGACAGATTAAATATATGTTTATGAGTTTCATAACTACAGTCTTTTAATCTCAATTTAAATTTAAATCTTAATTTCAATTTGGAAATATTTATTGTTCTAGAGTTTTTTTTTAATTTCAATTCATTTTTTAGTAATATGTCTAATGAAAATATTTATTAATTGCTATTTATTTAACCCTGTTCTTTGCTGCATTTAATTAAATCATTTAAAGTTTCTATTTTTATCTATTTTACTTTGTTTAAGAAAATGAATTGAAAGTTATAAAATATGTCTTCAATGTGTTAAAATGATTTGAATTTATTTTAATCTTAAAGTTGTTAAAGTAAAAAGAAATCGAAATCATTTAAAGGGTGTCATCTGACACTCTTAAAAATTAAAGGGATTCCATTATGTACAACTCTAATGCTAATGTGAGCATTTCATTGTGAAAACTTCATAAATCTATCTCACGCATACTCCCACGAATGAAGATTTTTAAAATGATTAGACTTATGTTAAAATGATAAAATATTATTTTATTGGTATTATTGCTTAAAATACTTCCTTCATGATTTAATGAAATTGAAACGTTTAAGATGTGGTGTAAGAAATTATAAAGCGCGAAAAAGAAAAATTTTAATATAATATTAGATGTTTTTTAAACACAAACTATTATTAACTCTATACTTTTCTGTATCAAAATAATCCTTTTACAGTTTCCTTTTTTATTATTTTTACTTATAGTTTACAAAGGTTGAGAAATTGAATTGAAATTTGTAAAATATATCTTCATTGTATTAAAATGATTTGAATCATTTTATTGTAAAATTTAATAAAATAAAAGGAAATCGGAAACTTTTAACGGGTGTTATCTAACACCCGTAAAAATTAATGGGAATCCCTTATATGTAACCCCAACACAAAACTGAAACATCATCAACCACACATACTCTCACGAATGAAGATTTTACAAATGATTATATTTATATTAAAATGATAAAATAGGATTTTATAGTTACTATTGATTAAAACACTTTCTTCTTTTTCAATAATCTGTGGTGCAAACGATATTTATAATTAATTTACAGGGCTACAATAAAGTGTTCCATTAAAATAATGGTATGCGGGGAAACATTGTTGGGATGCATTTTAATTATATCAAACTATTTCACATTTTTTGAAATTGATATGCGTTACTGAGGTTTACTAAGAGTTACTTCCTGTAATATAGAAAATAGATAGTATATACAGATATACGCAAGATATTACTATGGCTATTATACTGCATCCGAGGTACTACTGCACCACCAAGTACTACTGCTGTATACTACTGCACCAAGATCTGAATATTTCTAAAATTCTGTATTATATATAAAAGAATAGTTATAATACGAATGCACCTCATTTCCGGCGCTTGGCGCGGAATTTCTAACTTGTTTAAAAGTAAACAAATCAATTTAAATCTTCTATATTATTTGCATTAAATTTATAATCATATATAATATACATTTTTTTTTTTTTGTATAGTTTTGTTTACATTCATCTGTCTGCAGTTGTTGAAATATGTTATTTTTAAAATGCAAATGTTTTATAACTTATTCTAAATCCCTAACCTATTGCTAGAGCGTTTTTAAAAACAATATTTTATTCCAAAATACAGTTTCGAAAAACAGATATTCCATCGACATGTTAAAAGTTTTGTACATTTAGAGTTCTAAAATAGAACATTTAGAAAAGTCGAAAGAAATGCTTTTCCTATTCTCTATGTTTATTTGAAATTTCACCATAAAATATAAGTTATTTCTTTCTAATATTAAAACATATGGTATTTTTCGAAAAAACATGCATATTAGGAGTTTTTGTAAGCAGTCTTTCGGAGTTTAACGACTGATTCGCATGCTTGGTGCAAATAGCAATTTTTCAATATTTTTGTCGTACATTTTTGAAATTGATGGGATTAACATAATATAAAAATGAAATGTAGAGTGTATTTTTAGAAAAGTTCAAAAAATGAATGACGTTATAATAGATGGGATAGTTCGTGAGGTATTCAAAATTATATTCTACAAATTTTTTACAAAGTGTAATATTTTGTTTTATCTTAATTTTTTAATTATTTTTTATAAATGGGTATAAATCATTTTCAAAACATTCCAACAAAACTGAAAAGTGTTAATGAATTCGGTTTGTCTGTTTATCTGTTTGTCTGACAGACTTTCCACGCTCTTACTCCCGTAATTGTACTCGGATTGTCGTGAAAATTTTGGACGTTATTGATGATTACCCTGGCAAGAACCCTATTTCAAACGAAGTCTCTAGCATGATAAGTTTTTTTACAGCGCTGGTCAAAAAGTTACTATTCCATCATGGCCTAAGGGAAAAATTCGTTTTAATGAATTTTAAAGATGTTACACCCTGTCAAACGTATTAAAATTTAAACTATTATAGTAATCTTGTAAATAGTTCTTAACCCATAACTCCACACTAATGTGTATTCTCCAAACCTAAAGTTAAATTGTTAGCGTTATATAAAACATGCTTTAATACATTTTTAATTAATTAAATAAGATTTTTGATAAAAAATATTATCCGAATAAGATTTCTTATTAAATGTTATATATGATACATATTATTATATATCATTACCTTTATATTGGAAACAAAATAAAACTTTAACTGCTGTTAGAAATCTCACCAAACGCTGCCCCCCCACCCCAATCACCAAATTTAGAGTTTAACTTGTATTTTCCACTTTAACTATAGCTACCACTGAAATTCCCTTTCGTTTGGAGTCCTCGTACTATTGTTAGAAAAATTTGAATAGATTAAATTTAATTAGAATTAACTCTGTACAAAAAGTTTAGTGCAGGAACAGTATTCTATGATTTCTATCATTGATCACCTTTTAACCTCTAACTAATATTACCGGTCTTAGAGACGACTGTTTTTCTTTTAATTTTTATAGTTTAACTTGTAATTTTCAGTTTAAGTACAAACACTACCAAAATTTTGTTTTGTTTGGAACTTTAGTACTATCACCAGAGACTTTTAAATAGGTGAATATTAAGTATAATAGTCTTGTATGAAAAATTTAGTACAAAACACAATATCATGTGTTAGTATCACTTTTTATTCATCTTTCAATCTTGCGGTCTCACAAACCGCTTCACATTAGTTACTTTACAATTTCTGTCACATCGGTTACAGGTTAAATTTGTAAAATTTTGAAAAACCGAGCGCTGAGAAAGCGGACAGTTAAAATTTAGAACTCAATTGAACAAACCAGTTAAAATTTAACAGAAACCTGATTTTGAAAATGTTCGAATTAGAATATTGAAAACATTTTGTAATAGTTTTATTTATAAGAGTTTAAAATTATCTTTTAAATTAGTATTTAAAAAAAAGAGAGATCAGTTTTGGGTATTGGATCCCCCCTCCTTAATCTTACCATTTCAACAATGATAGTAATGCTGTTCCATATTAATAAATAAACTCCCTTCGGATGTAGTTCGGCCACTGTTGGGAATCAACGGGAGTAATTACGTCAAGGATTGGCGTTATTACCCCGGTATACTTATTGAGCAGTAATTTTGAAACTACAAATTATCTAGAGAAGAGATCGAAAATCTTCTACAATATTTTGAAAGTACATGAAATACACTACAAATTTATATAATAAGCAAAATATTTCCGAATATAAAAAATATAATTTTCACATCACAAAACTTACCTCGCAAATTTTAGATCAAACGTTAATTTTAGTTGCTTGTAAAAACAATAAGACCTAAAAATGGAAGAAATTAACTTTAAGCTGTTTTTTGCGATTTATATGACTCAAAACCCTTCTGCGCAGAGCACATACGTGTCATTTACCGGATTATTTCATAATTATGCTTAATATTAGCACTTGACGTTATTACCCCGCCTGGTGTTATTACACGAGAACACCTTATATATGCATAAAAAATAACCTGGGTCAGTATACGTCAGGATGAGAAATAACACCAAGAGCTAATAGTATGCGTAATTATGAAGAAATCTGGTAGATTATATTTGCGGGTTCTGAACGGAGGAGTTTTGAGTTATTTCAAAATCAAAAATCTACATTTTAATTTGTTCAACTTTTAGATCTTATCATTGGAAAATGCATATAACAAATAACGCCAGATCTAAATTTTGCGAAATGCGTTTTCTGATCAGAAGACTTCATATTTATTAGGAAATACTTTGTTTATCCTTCGAATTATATCGCAGTATATTCGGTAATTATTGTGAATGTACTATATAGTGTCATGTGTCACGTAAAGTCGCTACTTCATATAAATAAAGAAATTTACACAAAAAGTTAAATTAATGAAGTTTTCCTACTACATAATGAATGTAATTTTATTATATTTCAATGTCTTAAAATAATTTACAAAACGTTTTAAAAAATCTTGAAATTAAAACGCACTTTTTGAAAATACAAGCAAACAATCTTATGCTGCATAAAAAGGATTTAATGGAACTTTTCTTGCAAAAAAATTGAAAATGTAGAATAGGAAATATTCTTTTGTAGCTTTAAAAATTAAAATTTAATCTTTAATGGTATTATTTTATAGTGAAATTATGGAAAATTAATTTTTTCTATAGTGTTTTATGATGTTAGAGTTATATAAAAATTTCAATTGGCTTTATCCTGTGTTTTTTCAATCTTATTTTTCTTTCTTCATTTTGTTATTTATAGATTTTATATTTTCCAATAAATGAAATATATATGCAGGGTGTTTCTAAACTGATGGTACGAATTTTAAGGGTAGATAGAGCCCACAGTAACAATCATTTATTGTATAGGAATGTATGAGACCAAGTGATGCATTAAGGTAAAAACACCAGTGGTGGCAATTAACCCCCTATTTTTAATTTTCAAAATTTCTCATTTGTACCAGAAAAATTTTATGCTTTCATTTTCTTAACATTTCAGGATTACTTAATAATAAAATTCATCTTTGGTATGAAATCGAAATTTTTTTTAATTGAAAATAGAAATTTTTTGAAATAGAAATGGAGTTGTTTGTTGAATTTACTGGTGATAGAGTAAGTGACTGGACACCGTTCAGTACCATGCATTGAAGTAAAAGATATTGCCATTTTTAATTGTGGTATCGTTTCTTATGGAAGACATTACTTATGCCAAAAAAGCCGACATGATATTCATGTATGGTCGTGCAAATGGCAACGACAGAGCTGCCCTAGAAATGTATCAGGAGCAGTTTCCTCGCAGAAGATTGCCTAATAATAGAATGTTTCAGCTCTTACACCGCCAGCTTTCTCAAACAGGTTCTTTGCACATCACTAGACAGGAAATTGGTCGAGAAAGGGCTGTACACAGTGCAAACCTGGAATAAATTGTTTTGAATTTTGTGAATTAAAGATCTGAATTAAGTATAAGACCTGTTGCGCAAAATGTAAGTGTGATTCATCAAGCCGTTTGGAGAGTGTTAAATGAAAATTGATTATATCCCCCATTTTCGAAATGTACAAACTTTGAATCCGAAAGACTATTTTCTGTGGTTAAACTTTTACTAGTGGGTTTTGCTACAACATGTACTGTAGCCAGACTTTAGTGCTCATATTATTTTTAAAGATTAGGCTGTGTTTACGCGCGAGGGTGTATTTAATGCGCACAACTTCCATCTTGGGCAACCAATATTCCAGAAACAACGCGGCCAGATGTAAATCAACAACGATTTTCGGTGAATTCGTGGGGTGGTATTGTTATTAATTATTTAATTGGCCCATACCTACTACCAAAGAGTCTGGATGGTCTCTATAACCTTATTATTTTGCCTCAGGTTTTACCAGAAATGCTACAAGATGTTCCGATCACCATTCATAACCGGATGTAATTTCAACATTGTGAGCTCCCGCGCAGTTCATTGTTCACAATTACCTCAATGCCACATTTGGGAAGGTGATGAATTTGGCGTGGTGGACCAGTTGCTTGGCCACCGCAATCTAACGATTTATCGAGCTTTGATTTCTTTTGATGAGGACATGTGAAGAGTCGTGTTTATGAGACTCAGTTGACTCAGACGAAAATCTAGTATCTTGCATATCCGAAGATGCTGCACATGTTCTGAAAATGCCTACATCTTTAGAAGTGTACGCCAATCGTTCTACCGACGTTGCAAAGCATGTAAAACAGATGGTGGGTGGAATTTTGAACACTTATAGTAATATTATTGTATGCATTATTAATTACTTGTAAACTATATTGTAAATAAACATTTTATCTTTTTATTCATGTATTTCGTTAGATATGTTTGCCAGTTTTGCGCTTTTTTTTTAATTCAAAATTTTCGATTTTATACCAAAAATTTTCAAAGAAGAATTTCATTATTAAGTAATTATGAAATGTTAAGAAAAGGATAGCATAAAAATTTTCTGGTATGAATGAAAATTTTTGAAATTTAAAAAAGGGGCCTAATTATCTCCTGGTGTTTTTGCCTTAATGCGTCACTTGGTCCCATATATTCCTATGAAATAAATGATTGTAACTGTGTGCTCTACCTACCCTTAAAGTTTGTACCGTGAGCTTAGAAACACCCTGTATATATACCCAATCATAATATATTTCAAGTAGGTTCATGCTCAAGCATATTTAAATATCAAGTTTAATGTCTGAAAAGTAATTGACCAAGTTTTTACTGAAATATTTTGATTTTGAATTATGATTTTTTTATGATTGTTCATATGAGGCGTTTAAATGTATTTGAAACAAAAAATATTTATTCTGCAAATAACACTTATATATAAGTTTTTGTATCACGCCTCAAGAAATAAAAATCTTTTGTATGAAAAAGTAAAAGGCATTACATTTGTTAATAAATTGAAATAATTCTTTTTTTTTTCAATGTTAAAACAAATAACAATTTTGAAATTTCTTCTTCTTCAGTTTTAAACGAGATTTTTTATATTACGATACACTGAGAGAATTTTATCATTAAAAGACACAGAAAATAAAGATATTAAAAGAACATGGAAATAATTAATGACTAAAACTTATTATATATATACATATATAAGTATACATATAGTCTTCTTTGAAAATATATAGCTGTTTTAAGATCCATGATGAACATTTTCATCGTCTAAGAAGTCTTAGCGAAAAAAAAAAGGCTCAATGATTATTGTAATTATATCGTTGTTTGTAT
Organism: Maratus speculifer; assembly: GCA_964019185.1. Taxonomy (NCBI): domain Eukaryota; kingdom Metazoa; phylum Arthropoda; class Arachnida; order Araneae; family Salticidae; genus Maratus; species Maratus speculifer. The sequence continues at coordinate 56,266,190 of OZ025294.1, forward strand.
TTAAAAAATATGATATCGAGAACTTATTAGACATTCACTCAACCAGAAATTTCTGAATTTTTACTCATTTTAAAATCACATGAAATGGATGTAGTTTTCTATTATGGGGAGGTATATTATGTATTTTAAATCCTTTTTTAATATGTTTGTTTAAAAATAAATAAAATTTAATTTCTAACGAAAAAATTTATAAAATTATATGTTTACACCATTTTTAAATATATTCATTTTAAAAATATATTTTGAAAATTTCCTTCGAGAATTAAAATATATTTATTGCAAGACTTATGAATGTTATGTATGCTTAATAACATTTATGCTAGAATTGAAAGCACATTAAATGGATTTTCACAAACACTTGCAAACATACATATATATTTAACATCACTTTTTAAAAATAATTCTAAAGTACTACAGTTGCTATAACACAGCATTTTTTTCCAATTAGCACTATTAATGCCAAACAACTGAAATTTCGCAGTACTGGGTACTGTTTTAAATGTATGCAATTTTTTTCTTTGAAGCTGTGTTTTTTACTATGGCATTTTTTTTTTATTTCGATCCTTTTTTCTTTTGTTTAAAACTTTAATATTTACACAAATAATGGGTAATGATTGAGTAAAAAACGCAAAAAATAATAATATCCTCTCTTGAAATGAAAAATACAGAAAGGTTGTATGTTAAATAAACCTCCCTCTCCAAGAGAAACGAAAATACTATAGAAACCGTAAAACGCATGTCATACAGAGAAATATTCCTTGTGGAAAAATTCTTTCCGAATGTATAAAAGAAATAACACCGAAGAAATAATTTCATCCTTTCCGTAATTTTAAGTCAAATTAAAGTTCACGGCACAGGAAATGGTAAAATCTGATTTGTGTACAGGCGTATATTACATGTGATGTTTTACAGAAGAAAAACAAACTTGAAACTTTGCGAACACTTTTCGTATTTTCACTAGGTTTTTCTCAGGGATAATAAATGATTTTCAATCACAGAAGAATGAAACAATAGTATTTACATAAAAAAGATTCAAGTATCTCTAATACCAAATGAAGATATATTGCAACATGTACCTATTTAAATATAACTCATATAAAAAAATAGGTTTTTTTTTTCTTTTCTAGAAATTAAAATTTATACACGAAATTTTTTTAAAGGTAAAATGTTCAATTGACTCTTATATTTCAAATGATCAGTCATGCACTCGCAAATGACGTGTTTGCAAAACAATTGAAATTAATAAACAGCCAAGTCACTAAACAATTTCACTCCTAGTCCAATCAAATAAGGAAAGTTTGCCATAATAAATGCTAAGGAGATCAAATTTGGCACATTAGTTCCTTGATAGCTACTGATGATCAGCTAAAAATTCCCCATCGATAGGATGTGAGCGGAGGGGAGGGAGGGGCAAATATAAGTCCTCCCCCTCCCTTTTTAGATTTTTGAAAATATCTCAAACATTATGGGTTTTTAAAAAAAAAAAACCTCCAGTTTAAATTAAAGAGTATAAAATTCTCTACAAATGACATGCATACGCAGCGGAAACTCAGTTATCCGTCATTCATGGAACCGGAACCTTGACCTTCTTCGTCCAATCATATTAGAAAAGTTTGCCATAATAAATACCACAGAGATGAAATTTGGAACTTTTGTTAATTGAAGGCTACTAATGATTCTACAAAAAGTCGTCATGAATAGTAAGTGAGTGGAAAGGTGGAGAGAGGGTCAAAAATAAGTCCGCCATCTTTTTAGATTTTTGAAAATATCTCAGAAACTATGTGTCTTTATAAAAAAAAAATATTCCAAAATAACTTAAAGAGCATAAAATTCTATGCAAATAACATTTATAAGCAATGGAACCTCGTTTATCCGTCAGTTACGGAAATGGAACCTTGACGGATTTTCACAAACGAAAATCGTTTTCATCCATTTAAATTAGGATAGTTTGCCATAATAAATGATACAGAGATGAAATTTGGTACATTTGTTCATTTATGGCTATTAATGTATAGGTAAAAATCCTCATGAATTGGAACGGAACCCCCTCCCCACATTTTTAGTGTTTTAGAAATATCTTAAAAATTGTGGGTATCCATGAAAAAATTGCTTTGGCATAAATAAAAGAGCATAAATTCTCTATAAATAAAGGGTATATAAAATTAAACCTCGGTTATCCGTCATTCACCGGACTGGAACCTTGAAGGATTTCACAAAAGAAAATAATCTTCTTTTCAAACTAATTTAATTTCTATTCGATTTGATTAGATACTGTCGCAAAAAAAAAACAAAAAAAAAACAGATAATACTGCAATATGCAATACTGCATGAGATAATGTCATGTAATTATTTAATGAAAGATAAATTTTCACCATTCATAAAGTGTTTATTAAAACATTTTTGAACAAGTATAAAAAATATAAAAAAAACTAAAAGTAAATACATACTAATTTATAATTAAGTATGTAATATTAGGTAAGTAGATAAAACTTTAAAAGGAGTCTTTATAATTCTGACTTGTTTTTTCTTTGAATATCATCATCAGCAGAAGTGCATGGGTCGTTATGATTCAGAATCATCAGCTCATATTATTCCTTTTCCTGTTGATCTCGACTTGACCCTGTGGATAAATATTTAACATTAACCAAATGTTTAGTCATGTGAAACATTGTTAATGCGACAAAACATAACAGAGAAAAATGAAAAGTGCTAATTTGTGTTAAGCAAATATTACTTACCAAGTAGTACTGTACTTTTCTTTTTCTTTGACACATTATCATCAGCTGAAGTGGATGGTGTATTAGTTGGTGTTCTTAACAGGATTGTATTCATAATCGAGTCCTCATCTTTTTCGTCATCATGCTAATCTACATATTTGGGTGTAGAATTTAGACAGTCACCATGGCAGATGTTAGAGATGATTTTACAATTCATGGCAGCTTTCCTGCATCCACACTTAGCTCCACACCCAGTGGTGCATTTGCAGAAGATAGTATTTAATGCAGCCTCGGGTGCGATCGAATCTTTAGTTGTTATGGGAATAAGATGATTCTGTCTTCGTTCCCAACTCCAAAGTTCGGCTTTTTGTTCCTGGCCTTGATGGTACACCCGAAAATAATGCTGTCTGGTCGCTCCTTCTGTTGGCGGAAGAGATGAAATGTCAGGTTTGACATTCGATACTGATTTTGCGATGGAGTGGTATCGGAAAGTATTAAGAGATGAAGCTGTGGAGGGTGCTTCATACAATCTCAGAAAAGTCGGTTCCCTGCTTCTGCAACAGCATTATGGTCGGACTCCCTATTATTAAACCAATTAGCAATTTTATGCATATCTTCACATCGCTGAAACAGTTTTAAAAACTTGATTTTTCCTTTTTTGAAAACGACAGATGTCGTATCATATCCAGAGAATGCATGAAGTGCTTGAATGATGGCTTTCAGTTTTGTTTCTTGAACAATCTGTTGTGTGGAGAAACAAATTCCTTTCAATTTTCCACGGCTCGGCTTAACGAAAAAAATTTCTCGTTCGAGCTGAGTAAGGGCGATTAGAAGGGCAAGAAGATGAACATCCTCCCAAAACACTGCCACTCTGTCAATAGAAGATTATTTTTCAATAGCTGTTGTTATGATTAGAGTATCTGCATCACCAGTACTTACTCGACAAGATATTCCGTTGTCCTTCAACTTGGATGAAAGCATAGCAATTAATATTAATTTGTTCTTATCATTTGAAAGGAAGTTTTCTTGCTTAACGGTAATCTCTGTGTCTTTGTTGAAATTAATATCCACGAACTTTTTTAATGCACATCTTCGGTTTTGTTCTGCTGATTTCATGCTATTGGTAGTGTCGAAGTAGTCTTCAAAAACCACTGTACAACTTTTCCCTTTATAATGTGTGAAGATAAATTTCTTGTAGCCTTCACAAATTGAATTAAAAGTGGAACCTCTTGACCATGGGGTTTTGTGAAGGAGGAAACCACCATCCACTACAATACCACAGTTTTGAAAATCAATAGTGTGTTGATATGGTTTAAAGAAATTGTACAGGACTGCTTCTTCGTCTTACGCATGCCACCTTCGTCATAATTGTTTTTGAAACTACAAATCTTTTGTCATTTTAAGGCTGCTTATCTTGATCTTCTTCCTAAGCTGCTTTCTGTTTTCATTTTTACTTAAAATATAAAATATAAATTTCAGTAGACACTGAGTATATAAATTTAAAAAAAACGATTTTTTTTTGGGGGGGGGGGAAGGAAAATATGCCAAGGTTTCGGTCCCGTGAATACGTATGACCTAAGTTCCACGGCATATAAATGACATTTTTAAAGAATTTTATGCTCTTTGATTTATGTTGTAATTTTTTTATAAAAATACATAGTTCCTGAGATATTTTCAGAAATCTAAAAAGAAGGGAGGGGGCTTATTGACCCTTCCTTCCCCTCCCCGCTCACTTACTATTCATGACATACATAATAGACTTTTTACAGAGTCATAAGTAGCCATCAATGAACAAATGTTCCAAATTTCATGTCTCATTCATGTCAATTTCATGTCAAAGTTGTGGCATTTATAATGCAAAACTTTCCTAATATATGATTGGACGAAAAAGGTCAAGGTTCCGGTTCCGTGAATAACGGGTAACCGAGGTTCCACTGTGTATGCATGTCATTTGTAGAGAATTTTATGCTCTTTAATTTAAGCTGGAGTAATTTTTTGTATAAAAATCCATAATGTTTGAGATATTGAAAAACTTAAAAAAGAGGGGGGAGGACATATTTTTGCCCCTCCCTCCCCCCCGCTCACATCCTATCGACGGGGACTTTTTAGCTAGTCATCAGTAGCTATGAAGGAACAAATGTGCCAAATTTCATCTCCTTAGCATTTATTATGGCAAACTGCCCCAAAAAGGGCTTATTTGATTGGACTATCCTCTATTTAACAAAAATCGCAAGCAATGTCACCATAATCTCCGCCCATTTTATAATTTATAATTTTCTGCATTTTTATTTTCAGAAGTTATGAATGAAAGCACTAGGTGTGAGTAAGTTATTAGTGCATTTAAACTTGTTAATTCTTTTATGAAGAATTTGAGAAAGGATACCAATATAGTTATTTTGATTTGGCATGTCAACTTTCAGACTGTTCGCAAATACGAAAGGGAACCAATGGAAACAAGTTTTTTGGTTTCAATCTTTTAGATAATGATAGACAATGTTTATGCTCAGGATTTTTCTCAATGACAATCTTTTTTATATTTATTTACAACCGTAAATGTACTTTTTTTTTGTATTTATTACGGCCAAATTTAATGATTTTAAACGATTTCATACATAATGAATGTGATACGCATTTATGAAGCGTTCTAAAACACGCTATTGTGCTAAACACGCAAAGGAGTGCAAATCATTTATTATGAATTTATAGTGCCACACTAGATAACTGTTTTACATAATGGTCTATTGTGAAAAATATTTGACGACAATTTAAATTATGTTACAATATTAAAATGTAAAAAATCGACATTCAATACTGAGGGTTATTATAAGAAACTAACTGCTGTCGAACAAAAAAAATATAGCAATTTTAACACTTTTAAGCAAAGTTGAAAAGTGTTTATGCATTGGATTTTTCTGACTGTCGGTCCGTCTAGCCACTCTCTAACTCCTGTAAATATATTCGGATTGCCCTGAAATTTTTATATGTTATTGACGTTTACCCTATTAAAAATGAAGCTTCTATCAGGATTAGATTATATATAGAGATTGTCAAAAGTTTTCTGTTAAATTACGGCCTAAGGAAAAAATCATTTCAAATGAATTTTAAATGCATTATACCCAGCTTAACATATTCAAATTTATATATTTGCGAACAGCACTAAAATATGCAGTGAGAATAGTAGTGTTTAAATTACAGGGTCACACAAAAGAATTCTCTTACACAATAATAAAGAAGGGGAAGGGATTTTTGTGACATAGTTTAAATAAATTAAACTATTTCATGTACAGTAAAATTTATATGCTGATACTTTTAAACTTGTTATGTCAAGCATAATAAGAAGTACATAGCATTAACAGAGAGATATGAAAGATAACAAATAGTAAATTCCCTCGAAGTACTGTATATTAACGAGGATGGCTGACAGATGGATGAAATGCATTTTTAGGTGTGTTCGTAAATATTTAAATACGTAGCAATAATACTTGTCGTCCAATCTGTCCTTAAAGTCTGTCTGTCAGTCTGGCTTTCGTCTGCCCGCATACAACAACGCAGAAGCTATTCAACCGAATCATTTGAAATTTAATGTATATAATTATGAAATGTTTTTGTCGCGTCATTACAAATTTTCTGAAAATTGGATGCATAGTTGAAATACAGGGACAATCAAAAGTAACCCGTTACATTACAGTCAACGGGGAAAAAAGTTTCGATTGCATTTTAATAATGTTACATTCTTTTGAACTTAATAAAATTGATAAAAAAGTATGAAACATATTCAATTCTATACATTCTGAAGAATCTGTGGGGCAAAGAATATTCGTTATTGAATCACAGGGCCACACAAAAGTAATCAATTATATAATAGTACATAGAGAATATTGTAAGCGTTTTAATTGTAAGAGAAAGCAGATAAAATGTACAGGGACACACAAAAGATTAGGACCACTATACTGTATCGAAAATACTGTATACTATTTCATCAAATCAGGATTCCTTTAGGTCCGTTCGTGATTATATCAATGCGTACTATCGATATTCATCGTTCAGTCTGCCCATTCGTCTGTCTGTGCGCATACAACAGAGCAAAAGCTATCCAATCAAATTTTTTTAGATTAAAAAATATAATTCTTGCTTAAATTTGTCGAGTCAAATTTTATGAAATTCTGATGTACAGTTTACTTACATGGACTATCAAAAGTCAAAAGTATGCCATTTCATTACGGTCATTAAGAAAAAATAGCTTCATGTGCATTTTAATGATGTTATATTCTTTCGAATATAATAGAATTGGCAAGTTTTCAACTTGTGAACCTTAATTATGATATGCGTTTTTAAGTTTCACTATATGTATGCATATTATATCGTGCATAAATACTATGTTTTATATGCAGGGTTACACAAAAGAGCTCGTAAAGGTTACTGCATATGAGCTTAATATATTTAAAGGTGGTTTTTAAATTATGCATTTTTAGATTGAACTGCTTTTAATTTACTAATAAATGTTTGCAGAATATAGATAAGATAATATACAGGGTCATTCAAAGAACTGGATACATAGTCACTCATGGTAGATAATTTCTGGAAATGTGATTTAAGTAGTTTCAGAAGTTTTTTATACGAACTAAATTTTATCAAAATATATTTGTGTAATAAACGTACTAGAGTACTACAGGGCTTCATAAAAGTATCCAAGTATGTTTCCATCCATCAGTATGAATTAGTGAAAGAAAAATTTCAACCAGTTAGGCGTTTTCTTGTTAAACTAAATTTTCTCATTATATAGTATGTAAATAAACAGACAGTTCAAATACAGAGCTGTTAAAAAGTTTGGTATCAGACAGTTATGCCATAATTCCTTAAATAACGAAGATTCGTTAAAGATTTCAGTAAATGTTGGAAAGTGTTTCATAATCTATGTTTAATGCATGATTTTTTGTACTTGTTCGTTTCTTTAAAGGTATACTCATATTATTTTTGTCTACTAAAGGTTATTTGTTTTAATGTGATTTTAGTGATGGTACGCAAAGCATACAATGCATACAAAGCATACAAAGAATACTATGCATATGATAGTGCATTCTTAAGTTTATCATTTTTTGCGTGGTATGTATAAACACCATACACCATATACAGGAATAGACAAAGAAATTAATAAGCATTGCTGATATGAGGTTGAATTGTACTTATACAAATTTAAACGATCAGAAATGTCTTTTGTATACTATAAAGTGCTGTAAAATATTCATTAATAATATTCAATTCAGATTAAATATTAATTAATAAAAATTGCATAGTATTTCTTGCATCATTGATTATTTATATGTATTTTTATGATCTAAGGATTTGAAATAACATATTTCTGTGGAAAAGGCATGCATCCTAGAACACTGTAGAATCACTAGAATCACTATATTTGATAAATACCTAATAATATATAATTCAGTTATACTTAGAAATATTAATATATAAGACTCTATCTATTCTCGAAACACAGTATATTTCAGCTGAGGTATTTACTTAGGTACAACAAACTTAGGTGCATAATTAGTTTTTAATTCTAAAATATCCTATTCATTAAAAGTATGCATGCGGCACCGATGATTAAAGAATCGTTTAGAGCCGTTTAACAATCGTTTCTGACCATGCAAAATTTAAACGAAGAAACTTTATCCAAAACCGACAGTAGATTCGATTAATCCATTTAAACTAAAGCTGCCGGCAATTAAATTTAACTTTCTTAGAAACTAATTTTCTGAAGACATAGCAATTATTAACTGCGCTTAGAACAGATACACATCTGCAGATTTTAGAGATTTAGTTTAAAATTTCTATCTCGAGAAATTGCATTTGCGAAGATTTAATAGTTTGTCATATAAACTTGCATAAGGTCATCAATATTTTTAAATTTAGAAAACTTCTCCTGTTCTGTAATATCTTTTACAGATTCAGTAAAATTGAATGTATTACATGATATGCAGTTTTCTTTGATACGTTGTGTATATACAATAAAATAAAATAAAAATAAAAATAAAAATAATAAAAATGCTTGAAATCGAGGGTACTTTTTTAGTAATGTTTAGAATAAAGATAAATGTCTAGATAAAATAATAAAAATGTTAATATGTTTTTTAAACAGAAGTCAGCGAACCTCTTAACAGCTCTTGGTGCTATTTCTGAATTATTGGTGTTACCTTTATTTTGGACAATTTTTGACAAAATTTAGTGTACAAATTTTGCTTTTTTTTCTCGAATAAGTTTCCTATTTTTTACTGAAACATTAAGTATTAGCACTAATTAGTAATGAATGTATAATGTCAGATTTATGTTACTTCTAAGCTGCAAATGAAATAACATTTGTGAATGATTTTTTATGGGTGAATAAGATACAATTACTCTGTGTTCTCCCTGGCTTTTGAGCAATATTTGCGATTTGGCCGAATAAGAAATAAAAAACAGTCACCAAATAAAAAGAATCGTTAGCAAAATAGATTCTGTGTGCAACACCGAAAAGTGTTTCTTTATCCCCTTATCGTATCCCGGTTGTTCAAATGTTCTAAAATAACCTAATTATAAACAATTGCTTATAAAATAAAAATTCGACCACCTGCTACAGAAACTATTAAAAATGAGTATATTCTGAATGTCTCCTAAATACGTAAATGCTTCAGACATTTTTTAGCTGTTTAAATGAAAATGAAAAACTGCTGCCATTAATTTACCGCTGTAAAAACATACGCTAAAAATTGCTATAAAATTTGAATCTACAGAAAAAATTTGACGAGCCAATAATTATTTTCCATACGACTTAGAAATAGCATGGTAAATGGCTAAATTTCAGCACCGCTTTACAGAATACCTTTTTTTCCTTTTGGCGCTTGAGCGAGTAATTTTGTTTGTGTTTTTACCGGTACTGATTAAATGGGAATAGATAAATATATATTGAATAATCATTTCTGCATTTGACTGTTTTTAAATAGAATTGGTGTCTGAATCAATATCTCTATAAACAGATCAATGTAAATAGCACGATGCGAATGAACATGTAAAGCGACAGTCAGTCTTCTAGCAACGTGGTTAAGAGTCTCCACTGTATAAGCACACATACACACACGATAAAAGTGGCTGAAATTGAGCCCTCGCAATTTGGCAAGTCTGATTGTTCTCTTAATCGACAAATGAAGATTTTTCTCGTGATTTTTTGCAAAGGTGGGTGGCACTGAGAACCCTCCAATTATTTCTTCCATCATGTCTGGAAAGTTTTATGTATATATAAAATCATAGCTTTAACTTAAGACATTATGGTTTGTAATTTATAATGGAAAAATAAATATATATATATTACTTTTTTAAGCGCATATATATAGATACAAAATTTTATTTCCGAATGTGAAAAGCTCCATAATCATAATAATGGCGTTAAATCTTTATTTACAGTATCAAAGGTTTGTAAAATTTTATATAACGTGGTTTATATACAATACATTATGCTTTATCTGAAAACAAAAAGAGTAAATAAAAATACCATAGTCTTTCGAACATCCCTGTAAATGGAATTTTTTTATAGAAGTGATGAATTTTAATTGTTAGATGATGTTACCGCAAAAATTGTACTTGAAAGATATGGTTATATATTACATATCATTGAAACTCTTGATCAAAATGGATTAATATAGAAATTCTGCTTTTCATTGCACCTCTCGGTTCCTCGTTTATGTTTTACTGCAGAAATCAACAGTATGAATGTCTATAAGAATGGAAATATTAAGATACATAAAGCAATATTTAGCTCTGTTCTCATCAAATTATAAAGAACGAATATATTAATGAGAGATAGTGAGCAACATCAAACAAATGTACAAAAGTAACCATATAAATAACATAATTGAAGAAATGTAGAATTATTAACTTATGTAGATGTAAAATATAACTTACATTCAAAAAGCACATACTATTTGACGCATCACAAATAGCGCAAGAAAACTTAGCCATTATTTCTGAAAAAGTTTTGAAATAAAAAAAATTTCCAGAAAAATGTATTTTAAAATATAAATTTTTAATTACCGAAATTAAAAATCCTCTTTTTTTATTATTTTTATTGCATTAAGAACTTTTATCTACATTATAGAAATTATATTACTGTATTGAAAGCTTGTGCATTTCAATGAAACAAGAAACAAGATAATTGCACTAAAGTGTATTGAAGATAGTAAGTTCTTATGGTACTTAGTGGCAGTTTAGTTTTAATTATCTATTTAGATAAATGTTAACAAAAATCCAGTTTTTTAGTTCCTTGATTATTAAAAATAGACACCAACTTATGTACTTTTCAAACGCTAAAGACAAATTGGCTTTTTTATTGTAAAGAAAGATATGTAAAATGCATGCCAGAAAAGGACCTTAATCAGCCAATAGGTTACAAACTCAAGGAACCGAGAGAAAAAAGAGTTTCCTTTTAAAATAACATGAACAGCAATATATTTAAAAAGGGAAGTTACAAATCAAACTGAAAATAATTTGATCTGCCATAATCCTACCGGATACTACATTTATTAATAACTTTGATTTGCAATTTAGAAAATATGTTAATCAATTGACGGAATTGGCATAATTTTGACACACATGATAAACGCCACTTCATAGAAAAAAAATCATTTATTTATAAAACCAGAATTTTTATAATAGAGAATCTTCGGTGGATATATTTTTAGAGTAATAGAGACAATATCTATTTATTTTTCAATAATCGGATATATTACATTAACATAATGCTACAAAGAAGTAGAAATCCGGTTAGTAATTTGTAGGTATTATTATTATTTATATTACTCACACGCGCATATATATTTATACATACTTTACGTATATACATGTTTATTGTATTATGTAGATTTTATGATACATGACTGTATCATAAAATCTTTTAAATTTGTACGAACAATAAAGAAAAACTATACAGTAATATACTTTATCTTAGATTGTTGATAAACTTATCAAAAAAAAAAAAAAAAAAAAAAAAAAAAATCCACCCTATGATTTTTTTTTCCAAGAAGTACTTTTGTATTTTTCTTTCCTAAAACCTGCTTTCGATTAATCCGCAGATAAAAGCCTTTTCTTTTTCAATGGAATGTGTTTGATACCAATAAAATATGCATGTAATGCTTCATGTGCCCTAAGACATACTCTTTCATTCTTCTTCACTATTATTATATCTTCTTTTCTTGAATATTTTTTTTTCATGATGATACTCATGGTTTTTCTTCAGGTTCAATTAAATGTATTTATTTTTTCATATCTATCTTAAAGTAAAGATTTCGCGTTAGCTGACATTTATTTGATTAAATGTAAGTTCATTGATACACGATAAGTACATACAAGTAATTTGATTTACAGAAAGAGATTGTGCGCTTAAAATATTATTTATGATTATACTCATGTTTTTTCTTCAGGTTTTAAAAAACTGTATTTATTTTTTTATGTCTTTCTTAAAGTAAAGTTGTCGCATCTGATGAAATTTATTTGATTTTATGTTAGTTCATTAATACACGATAAGTAGGTACAAGACATTTTATTTATAAGAAGTTGTCGCACGTCTTAAAGATTATTTCTCAAGTCAGAATTTTGATTATCTTTATATTTCTTATTTTAGTAGTTTATATTTATTTCTCCCTCTCTCTCTGTATATATATATAAATATGGATAATATATACAATGGTTAATTTATTTTAAAAGTATCTGAGAGGAAAAGGCATTAGATAAATTCCAATAATACATTAATACATTTGATATTAAATTGCAAATTTTGTATTTTAAATAAAAATTAAGTGATTGGAGTATGGTTTTTTATGCAAGACTTTTTAATATTTGATTTAAAAAAAAGCAAAACAAGAATTTTCAAAATAGTACGTTTCATAAACGTGTGCATTAAAAGAAAAGTGTTGCATGCATGTTTGGTTTAAATTTTTCGTCATAGAAAGAAATTGCACATTTTAATGACTAAGATTAAGGATAATTGACTTTTTTACATCTTAGTTTCCTTGAATCAAAAAAAATTAAATAAAAATAGTAACATATGGTCGCACACGTAACAATTTATTATTATTATTATTGTTATTACTCTAGACTAAAGATGCTGCTGAAAAAATGATTATCCATGTGTCCTGCAATAATAATACTAAAAATAAAAATACAACACTATTTAAAGTATATGACATTTAAATTTGTCTCATTTTAAAAACAAATAACTCTCATCATGTCACACACGTAACAGTGAAATTGCCCTGTTGTTAAAAAATAATCGTGATATCTTGAAGTTATAGAATACATGAAAATGTACTTTGAAATTAAATTTATTTCCCATTTCCCGAATTCAACGAATACAGTCTTTTGCTACAAAACTGGTAATTGAAAATTCTCAGTGTGACTTTGTTTAACAATAGAAAATGTAAAATGCCTAAAAGTCTGCTTTTAATGATTAATCTTGAATGGTGTAACAAAAATGTTATCAAAATCTATAATTTTTAAATATTTATTCATTTAATTCCTTTCCTATATCAATAATAAACGAAATGAAAATTAAAAAGAACAAGAATTATTCTGGTGTCGAAAGAGTGTTATCAATAATTAACCTCTGTTTCAATTAGCTGTTCACAAATTCTGAACTCTTTTCATTCAATTACCTATGAAACTTTATTTGTGCAGCGCTAATAACAAAGCCTTTATTAAGACTTTTCAATTAGGAAACTCATTAGCTTTAATACTAAACCAACAAAAGTAACGCATAAATGTTTCTTTTCATGCTATTTAATCATATAATAGTCTTTTTCACAATGCTGGATAAATAGTAGAAGAAATATTTTTTCTTTATTCTCATAAAAGGAGATATGCAGTAGATATAAAACAAATATTTAAATTTTATGTGAATTTTGATGTTATAAATTAAGTTAGCAACTGTAATTTTTTAAAGTTGGAAGTCGATAATGATTTTGATTATATAATTCTTGAAAAGTCAGACAAATAATTAAGTTTCATGTTTAAAGAATTCCTTTTGAGGTGTTTATAAAAAATATGTAAATCAATATAATTATTTAAAGCATTTTTAATAAATCTTTAATAGTAGAAAAGTATTTCTGTGCGTACAGTTTACTGTTATGTTTGTACAAATAATGATTTAAATTTGTATTTTATCGTTGAATTTAGTATTTTAAGTATTTCAGACTTTTTAAATCTCAGTGACACAATTTTTTAACTTCTTCACTAATTAGGATTCATGTAATATAATTGATTTCGCTGATATATTTCTTCTACAATTTGAATCCAGAGCAAACATTTTTATTTCATCTAGTGTCATTAATTTGAATTTTATGAACCATTTTCCTTTTTATAACATTCTGAAATCGAAGTTGGAGTTACGTTCGTGCATTATTTAAAAACGCAAAAGAATGCAATTCGACGTAGCTAGGCAGTTTCTACATTCTTAGTATGTATCAAGGAAGAAAATATGTTAAAGGAAAAAAAGTAAATATTTAAGAATCAAGAAAACACTTCAATTGAATTCCCATATTTTTTTTTATACATTATAATGCAAACAACAAATTTATTTTGAATATGAATTTAAGATTACTATTTATTATACAATTTAACTACTTGGTATACAATTTGGTGGATTTAAATAATAACACTCCCACTTGTCATTGATGTTATTTGTACATTCATAAGCTTGCAATTCAGACTAACTTCAGATAGAAAGTAGAGATTTTCTTTTACATATGGAAAATCCTATTTTTTCTCACGAAATATTTTTTTACGGACTTTTGATATTAGATCTCTATGGAATATTTGTCTTTCAGTGTATATATAAAAAAATATGTGCATTATACACATCACCATAAATATGTAATTCTACAATAATAATATCATACATTTAAGTTATTCTTGAAATATTTTGATTAAAAAAATTTGTTAATGATAAAAATGTAATTCATTCTCGGAAAACTGTAACAGATTACTTTAAAAAAATATAGGTAAATATTTTAATTCATACGAATTAAATTCATTAATGACAAACATTCTTCACACCAAAAATTGAACATAAATTTTGTGGGTTTTAATCTTTTTTCTTTACTTTGTGCGTTTAATAATATAATAAATTATTTATGGAAATGAGGATTTTCTCTCTATCGCATGTTTTAATGATAGAAATTTAAATATAACTTTTTCTGTTGTTTTCGGCGATAGACAAATCTTCCCTTTATTGTAATTCTTTTATATATATATATATATATATATATAAATGATAAGGCTGCAAAAATTATTCACTCGGTAAATTACCTGAAATTTAAATAATCTTTAAAAAACTTAATGTCATATGTATAAATTAGTTTTCTATCTTTATTTAAAGGGCTACTTTCCGAGAATATACATATAATGCTCTGAAACTAAAACATTATACTTTGTAACAGTTAAGACTATTTATATAAAGTTTAAATAAAAAAAATTCATTTGTTTAAAAAAGAGATAAATGTCTACGGTTAATTTAAATGTACTTCTAAAACAGAGAACTATATGTACAGTATATACGTTTATAATTAAAAAAAAATGATTTAATTTTTAAACACGTTAAAACAAATTAAAAATTAAATCTGTTTCATGTTTTATAAGCAATGTAGTGTCGCAATTCGTATATTTTTAAATAAAAAAATGAATGGCGTTTAACTTTTTTTTAAATTTTTCATTAGTTGGTAGCAGTTGTTAATTCATATTTAGTCATACATTTCGTGAGAATTAAAGGTTTTTATACACTATCTACCAAAAAGTATTTGTACACTTTCAGTTTTTGACATTTCGTCAAATATTTAAAAATATACTGGTCGGATTCTTCTGGAACTTCAGAAATATAAAGATTATGTTTCACTTTATATTTATTTACATTCATTTGTTAAGCAGGTAATTAGGGGGCCGGCAAAAAAACAAAGAATAATAGAAATATTTGGGATCGCCCTGTACATGAAAATGCACGAAACGACTTATCGCTTTAGAATACAAATATATGAATACAGTAGAATATGTACACTAATTTTTGTGAGAATAGCATGTATATTTATGGCAATAGAGCGATTTTTTTGAAAAATTCAAAAAATTCTGGTATGTTATTTGTTTATATCATACTGGGTTTTTGACCAAATTTAACGCAAATTTCAGAAAAATTGGCAAAATGCAGTAGAAAAAATGTAGCGCAATTGGAATATAAATATATTAAATATTTTATGAAATATGAGTAGTTGTATAAAATAATTTTTATCTGCGCATGCGCGAACTAGAAAAACATTTTTTTTACATCATTTAATAGTCAATTCTATGGAGTGACTTATAAAAAAAATCCAATCAAATATCGTGAAAATTCAAAAAGATATCATTATTTTAGTGAGATGTTTTTACTCTGCTCTCTAGAAACGGCTGAATCTTAAGGGATTCTCCACAAATTGACATTTTTTAATAACTGACTTTAAAAAAAAAAAAAACTAGTATTGAATTAATACAATATCTAATACAATATTGCTGCTAATAAGTACCTGACAATTGTGACAGAAAAGAAAAAGAGCTTTATTCGCATTCAGGGCCAAAACTAAGAGAGGAGGGGAGAAGGGCATGTGCTCCGGGCGCTAGGATGAAAGTGTTCCAAATGTATCTTTCGTTTGGCGATTTTTTTCATGGCTATGTTTAGCATAATATAGTTAAAATTATTATATCTGGGCTATGCTAAAGCATAAAGAAATCTAATGATGATGGCTTAAGGTCTCTGCCCCTACCCGCGAAGATGCTCACGAGCTAATGCTATTCCTATGGGGATGCATTTTTCTAACTCTTTTGCATTTGGAAATTTTTAAATAATATGTTTTGCATTGGATAGCGAAAGTCCTTTTCAAGATCGCTCCGTGATTACTTTTTTAATTTTGGCGTAGATATTTTTATAATGCTTCTTTCACTTCCAAAAGCGGTTTGGAAAGTGAAACTAACTTTATAAAAAATATCTATGACTCAAATCGAAAAAGTAGTCAAGGAGCGATTTTGAGAGGAACTTCTGCTATCCAATGCAAAAAAAAAAAAAAAAAAAAAAAAAAAAAATGAAAATTTTAAAATGCGAAAGAGTTATTAGAAAATGCCTCCCCACAGGAATAGCATTAGCTCAGCAGTGTCTTCGCGGGCAGGGACAAGGCCTTAAAGATCCTGTTGAAAGTAGAATTTTTTTGATTCGGTTTAAAGTATCAAATTTGAGTATTTTAATAAAGCAGAATACGTTATTTTATATTACATATTTTAAGTTTTAAAATAAGTCGGCTATTAATAAATTGGAGAAATTTTCTTTGTAAATATGCTTTGCGAAGGAGGGGGAAAGGGGTACCTTCAAAATCCACGTTTGCCTCGGGAAAAAAAGACTGGTTATGGCCCTGTTCACATTTAATAATTTGTAGATCCTCCTCGAGAGGCAATTACAGCTGCGACTCTCCTGGGCATGCTCTCAACTAGTCCTTGTATTACATTTAATGGTATTTTATTCCACTCTGTTTGCACAAGGCAGGTAAGCTCTTTTACTGATTTTGGGCGTGTGTCACCCGCCTTAATTCGACGATCCAACTCGTCCCAGAGGTTCTCTATTGGGTTCAGGTCTGGGCTCTGGGCAGGCCACTCGAGTCGATGCACTCCATTATCAGCATACCAATCCATGCTGGACCTCGCTACATGGGAGCTTGCGTTGTCATCCTGGAAATAACATGGGTCCAATCCATAGTATTGCCACAACGTAGGAAGTACACTGTTGTCCAGTATATTACAGTAGGCATCGGCATTGAGCTTACCATGAATTGGGACCAAGGGTCCTAGTCCGAACCAGGAAAAACAACCCCAGAACATAATTCCCCCTCCGCCAAATTTAACTGTGGGCACAATACATTCTGGTAGGAGGCGTTCTCCAGGCAGACGCCAGACCCAGACCCTACCATCAGAACGGTAGAGGGTGAACCTTGATTCATCACTCCAGAGAACCTGTTTCCATTGCTGTACAGTCCATTGCTGGCGTGTTTTGCACCAACTTAACCGAGCTGCGCGGTTGGACTTGGTGATTAAAGGCTTATGGGCGGCAGCACGGCCATAAAAATTAAGCAGATGAGCTTCCTTGCGGATGGTATTCATGGAAACAACACATCCTGAAGCTTGTTGAAATTCTTGGCGTACGTGTAACATTGGTTGGTTGCGGTTCTTCCGAATTTCTCTAGACAGAACCCGTCGGTCTCTATCTCCCAGTTTCGTCGGTCTGCCTACTCTGGCCACATTCTGACAATCACCATTCAGCTTCCATTTTCTAATCACATAAGCCACAGTCGTTTTGGGGTAATTAAGCTCGCTAGATATGTCGATTAAAGATCGGCCATTTCGGTGGTACCCGATGATCACACCTTTCTCAAAATCGGACAGCTCTGTTCTTCTTGGCATCATGCATACGATTGATGTCAGTGTTGTTTTCGACACCACATTTAACAGTGGAGAACTCGACGTATTTCAGGATGGCAGATATCGGCATTTGCATAAGAGCCATTATCAATTATGTATCAATGGGTAGATTTGACACAAATGCTTCGATTTTTTATAATTATTTTTGTCCTGAAATAGGTTCGTTCTGGTAATTATGTAAGAAAATAAGTAAATCACCAGTAAAAAACGTAAATGGAGATTTGGCAATTTGCGTAAAATCTGACGTCATTCAACTGCTTTCAGAGACCAATTGAAAATCAGTTCACTCCTATCCACAATAACTTTCTGAATTTCCACGAAATTCGATCGGATTTTTTTATGGGTAGCTCCATAGAGTTGAATATTAAATTATGTAAAATGATAAATTTTATCGTTCACGCATACGCTGATTAAAAAATATTTCATACAAATACTCATATTTTAGAAAACTTTTAATATATTTATATTTCAATAGCACCTTATTCTTTCTACTACATTTTGCGAATTTTTCTGAATGTGGCTTTATATATGGTTGAAAATATTGCATGACATAGAACATTTTAGAAAATATTTAATATATTTATATTTCAATGAATTTTGGTGAACTCCCCCCCCCTCCCTTTTCTTCTTTGCAAAGCATCTGCAAAAGTATTTGCAAAGAAAAATTTTCTAATTTATTAATAGCCGACTTATTTTAAAACTTAAAATATGTAATATTGATTAAAGTAGTCTGCTTTGTTTAAAAAAAATGATACCTTAAAATCGTGAAACCGAATCAAAACGAAAAAAAAAATCTGCTTTATGATCTTTATGCCATCATCATTAGATTCTTCTATGCTTTGGTATAGGAGAAATGCTTTGAATGGGAAGATTTTGACAATATTATGCTAAACATAGAAATGGAAAAAATCGCCAAACAAAATGTACATTTGGGACACTTTCATCCTAGCGCCCGGGGCACATGCCCTTTTCCCCCAACCCTCTCTTAGTTTTGGCCCTGAATGTGAATAAAGCTCTTTTTCTTTTCTATCACAATTGTCAAGTACTTATTAGCAGCAATATTGTATTAGATATTGTATTAATTCAATACTAGTTTTTTTTAAAGTCAGTTATTAAAAAATGTCAATTTGTGGAGAATCCCTTAAGATTCAGCCGTTTCTAGAGAGCAGAGTAAAAACATCTCACTAAAATAATGATATCTTTTTGAATTTTCACGATATTTGATTGGATTTTTTTATAAGTCACTCCATAGAATTGACTATTAAATGATGTAAAAAAAATGTTTTTCTAGTTCGCGCATGCGCAGATAAAAATTATTTTATACAACTACTCATATTTCATAAAATATTTGATATATTTATTTTCCAACTGCGCTACATTTTTTCTACTGCATTTTGCCACTTTTTCTGAAATTTGCGTTAAATTTGGTCAAAGCCCCAGCATGATATAAACAAAAAACATACCAGAATTTTTTGAATTTTTCAAAAAAATCGCTCTATCGCCATAAATATACATGCTATTCTCACAAAAATTAGTGTACATATTCTACTGTATTCATATATTTGTATTCTAAAGCGATACGTCGTTTCGTGCATTTTCATGTACAAGGCGACCCAAATATTTCTATTATTCTTTGTTTTTTTGCCGGCCCCCTAATTACCCGCTTAACAAATGAATGTAAATAAATATAAAGTGAAACATAATCTTTATATTTCTGAAGTTCCAGAAGAATCCGACCAGTATATTTTTAAATATTTGACAAAATGTCAAAAACTGAAAGTGTACAAATACTTTTTGGTAGATAGTGTATATGAATGTCTTTTTATGCTCAATTTCTGTGCATCGAAAGTTAAATATTTTTTTTTTCGTTATACCTTTAAATTTTACAAATGTAGTTATTATATATGCATATCTTTACAAAAAGTTGTAATTAGAATATTTTTTTATGTTATCTGAGAACAAATTTTTAAAAATGCCAAATATGAGCAAATTTTTCAATTGCATAATTTCAAAAACTTTTATGATTATAAAAAATAGTCATTTTCCGCATTACATTCCCTAGAATTATTCGTTCTTATCTTCTCTTAATATATACAGGAAATCTGCAAATCAACTTGAAATGGTCGGGGTCTAAAATTAAGTTTTTACCGACTTTAAGAAAATGATAAAATTAGGTTTTTATCATTTTATTATTTTCTTTAATTTCATAGATACGAGTATTCCCTCTTTTTAAAATCTGTAATAAGAATAAAAAATCTATCCGTTCTTCTTCTTCAGCTTTAATTTAAAGTTTTGATCAAGTGTAAAATCCAATTTAAATATTCGTTAAAATGTCGAAGTTTTTTTCTTTAAATCTAGTAGTTTAGAACGCTATTTTATCGTAATTTTAAATTGCAGCTTTAGCGTAACACAATACTTTTAAATATTTGAATAAGAAACTATATCTTATTTTATATATACTTATTCGTGATAAAATTTTCATTTTAAATGTTTGTTATTTCTATTTAAAGCGTTATAAAGATATTATGCAGAAACTAAAGAACGAGTTCTTATAAAAACGTAAACCATTAGAATGATATACAGGGTGTTTCCAAAAATTTTTTACCATAAAAGAGGAATAATAGTACACATCAAGACAAACAATATTAAATAGGAGACCAAGGGTCCCAAACGTTTTCCAAAGGAGATAGCCGCCATGAAAGTTTAGGAACCAAAATTTCAAATAAACATAAAAAACGGAAAAATCGGTCGATTGATTTGCGGTTTTCACTAAAATTATTCTTTATGTCAGCATTTGCTCGAAATTAAATTATAAAGATAAATTTCAAAAAATGTCATTAGAGGGCGTTTTAGACTTTGGAGTAACGAACAACTATTTTTTGCCTGTATTTTTTGCATCTCATTAAATGTTTTCGTAAGCTTAGACTTAAACTTAAATTTTGAGCTCAAAATCTGAAAGTGGGAGTGGTTAAGTAGCACAAACTGAGCTGTGTTCAGAGGGTTTAAATTTCAAATGATTATAAAAAACGGAAAAATTGGTTCATTGATTTGCGGTTTTCACTAAAACTAATCTTTATCTCGGTATTTTCTTAAAAATAAATTATAAAAATAAATAAAAAAATGTCGATACAGGGCGCTTTAGACTTTGGAGTAACGAACAACTATTTTTTGCCGTTATTTTTTGCATCTCATTAAATGTTTTCAGAAGTTTACACTTAAACTTAAGTTTTGAGCTCAAAATCTGAATAGTAGGGAACAGTTAAGTAACACATACTGAACTGTGTTTAAGGGGGGGGGGGGTTCAAATTTAAAATAATTATAGAAAATGGAAAAATTTGTTGATTCGTTTGCGGTTTAAAATAAAACTATTCTTTAAGTCAGTATATTCTTGAAAATAAATTTTAAAGATAAATTTTTAAAAATTCCATTAGAGGTCGCCTTAAACTTCAGAGTAACCAACAATTAATTTTAACCATTATTTTTTTGTTCTAATTAAATGCTTGCAAAAACTTATTAAATGTTTTCGGAAGCTTAGATTTAAACTTAAATTTTGAGCTCAAAATCTGTATAATTAAGAGTAGTTAAGTAGCGCAAATTGAAGTGTCTTCAGAAGTTAAAATTTAACACTCCCCCCTCCTCGGACACGATTCAATTTTTCGCTACTTAAGCACTCCCAACGATTCAGAATTTGAGCCTAAAATTTAAGTTTATCCATTTGAAAGAATTAAATAAGATTAACAAATAACAGTTAAAAGTAGTTGTATGCTACTCCAAAGTATAAGGCGCCCTCTATCGGCATTTTGTGAAATTTATCTTTAAATTTTATTTTCAAGAAAATGCACATTTAAAAATTAATTTTAGCAAAAACCGCAAACAAATCGACCAATTTTTCCGTTTTTTATAATCATTTGAAACTGGAACCCTCTGAACACAATTCACTTTGTCTACTTAACTACTCCCAACTATTCAGATTTTGAGCTCAAAATTTAAGTTTAAGTCTAGGCTTACGAAAACATTTAATGAGATGCAAAATATACCTGCAAAAATTAGTTTTTTCTTACTCCAAAGTCTACAGCGCTCTCTATCGGCATTTTTTGAAATTTTTCTTTATAATTTAATTTCAAGAAAATGCCGTCATAAAGAATAATTCATAGCTTTCTTACTATGGCCCGGATGCGAAAAAGTCATGTGACCAACAGCGTCGAACGATTTTAACAAGAATGCCGCGAAATTAAGTTAAGAATACTTTGACGCGCATAGCTGTAGTTCTCGCTTTTCTTTACTTATTGTGATTAAAAAATACATTTACATGTGTTACGGCGATAAAATTGTGTACATACAAGGCGGATAACACTTAAATAAGGTATTTATGCCATTTAAATAACAATGTAGTGAAATTTTATGTTATTATTAGTATAAATATTGTTATTTACCTGCAAGTAAAAACATTCTTTGTTATCTAGCAATGCGATAATTTTCGTTGAATATTTTTTTACTGCTTTTAAAATGCCTCGACATTACAGTATATTTGGATGTAAATCCAATTATGACGGTCAGCCAGCAGTAAATACATTTAGCTTACCAAAACTAGAAACATTAAAAGCTGAATGGCTGAGAAAAATTCCAACGGATTTAAGCAAACTAAAGAATCTAGTAATTTACATTAAACACTTCGATGAAAGTGACATTATTAGGAAAGACTGTGTCGTTTATAAAGGTGAATATAAAGAATATGACAGAAAAATTCCAAAACTTAAAGAGGGTGCTGTCCCTTGCATATTTCTGAATGCACCTTCATATTTGTCAAATAACCAGCCAAAACATCGTCGACTTATTGACATCGAAGAAGAAAATTTTAAGCGTGCAATCCAAGAAAGCCTTCTTGAACAGAAGGCATCTTTGGAAAAGATCGCAGAGAAATCTTTTAATGATATTAAAACATATCTAGAGGAAAATAAAGCAACATTTGATAAAAATTGGTTATTTATACACGATACTTTAATGTTTCGTATTTGCCTATATGATACTTCCACTGTTTTCCCTATTATTTTAGGTTGTATTGTTATTACGAATGATTTGAAATTTGAAGTGTATATAAACAATTGTAAAGTAAATTCTAGTAAATTTTGTAAATATGCTATCATTAATAATACCCAAATATTGAGTGAATTAATGGAAAATATTGAAAATTTTGTAAAATCTCCTACTTTGCCTACCGTATTAGATACAGCAATTTCCATGCTAAAATCGTTGGATTGTTCTTCTGATATTTCTGATAATCTTGAATTAATTATAGAGCAGTTAGAATTGTTAAAACTCCCCAAAAATAATAGGCGTTATAAAAATAATTCTTTACTCTTAGCCGCAACAATATTTGTCCAGTCTCCATCGGCTTATAATGCTTTATTAGATAGTGGTTACTTATGCTTGCCAAGTGATCGTATTTTAAGAAATATTATCAGTAGTTATTCATTATCAAAATTAGATTTAGCAGGGAGTATGTCTTATTTAGAAAGTAAAAAATCTGGTCTTAAAAATCATGAACTTATAGTAAATATTTTATTAGATGAAATTCATATTCAGCCTATGTTAATAAATGCACTTCAGCCTTATGTAATTAATTTTAAAACTGGTTCTATATATGGCGGTAGTAAGAAAAGCCTTCAGTTCCTGCAAAAACAACTCAGGTTTTTATGATAACATCTGCAGCTTCGTCTTATAAAGATGTTGTACATATCGTTCCTATACATAAATTAAAGTCTGCTGATCTCAAAAATATGATTTTACAAGTATTAACAGCGCTAGAGAGCATAGGATTTCAAGTAGTATCAGTTATAGTTGATAATAATGGGGTAAACATACATGCATTTGAATTGATGACTCCCGAAAAAACTTTACAACTTTTTATTAAACATCTTTTAGATGATGAAAGGCTTCTCTTTTTTCTTTTTTACTCTGTACATATGCTTAAATCTATAAGAAACAATTGGTATAATAAAAAAGCTCTAATATTTCCTGATTTTATTTCTCACGACAATTTAAAGAAAGCTGATTACAAACATTTAGAAATGATGTACAGTACTGAAAAATCCCAATCTTCAACTCAATTTATTAAGTATGGACATTTACTTTCGAATTAAGCATTATACCCATCTACCACTCAGAAACAAAATGTAAAGCTTTCACTTCAGGTTTTGAATGAAAAAAACATTGCTGCATTAAAATGCATTTCAAAAGATCATCAGTCTCTTTTTAATAATTCAGATCATACTTGTGATTTTATGTCAATCATTATTACTTGGTGGAAAATTGTAAATTGTGAAAGTGTTTTTGCTGGCAAGCGTTTTAATGATAAATATAAAGAAGCAATCCTGCCAACAACTGAAGAGCAAATACTATTTTTGAAAAAATTTCTCATTGGTTGAAAATTTGGAGACAATCTGTACCCATTGCTGAAGCATTATCAGCCCAAACATTTCAATCATTTATTACTACAACAGATGCATTTATTCATATGATTCCATATTTATTTAATAAGTATAAATTTGATTACATCTTGCTTGGTAAAGTTCAGACTGATGCTCTTGAATCCCGCTTTGGGTTGTATCGCCAAATGTCTGGATCTAATTATTTCATTAGTTATTTACAATTATTAGAGAGTGAGCAAAAGCTTAGATTTAAAAGCAATATTTTAATATCTACAACCAATGCAAATATTTCTTTACGTTTACTTTTACCTGATGAAGACAAACCTTCGATATTTTCTGCAGATGATATTGAGTGTTATTTAAGTCTCTTAGCTGATGATTTTAATTTAGAACACACTGCGGAAGATGTATTACCAATATTAGCTTATACAGGGTGATTCAGCTCGTCGGTGACAAACTTTAAGGATCGATAGAGCACACCTAGATGAACATTTTTGAATAGGGAATGTAGGGTCCCTGACGCGATGGTAAGGCGCTAGGCGCTTTCGAAAATTTGGGTGCCGAAATTCGAAACGTCATAAAAACTAGGGAAATGGTTAGATTTTCTTGCTTGTTGCGTCGAAATGATTCTATTTGTTTAGACTTTCTTCAGTACCAATTTGATAAGCGTATCTCTTAAAACATGGATAGGGGGCGCTGCAGACTTTGGAGAGCTAGACAACAACTTTAAGCCCGTTATTTTGATAATTTAACACATGCTCGCCAAAGTTTATACTCTAACTTAAAGTTTGAACCCAAAAGTAGAGCCCTGCAAAAAGCGTAAGAGCCGGAATAAAATGTCAAAGTACAGGGTGGTCGAAACTCGAAGGCTCCTAAGAGATAAACAAACAGATTTCTTGACTTATGGCATGCATTTTCATGATTCTGTTTGCTGGGGCTCTCTGAAACTCAGTTGAACGGTACAAAAAGAAACATCGATAGGGGGCGCTTTGGGCAAAAAACATAATTCGTTGACATTTCGGACGCTAACTGGAAACGGGGCGCTACGATCAGTTAGAAACAAAACAAGAGAGTAATTTACTTATCATAAGAAGCTATTAAAACTGCAGTTTGTTTGTTTTTTTTAACAAACATAGCTGGTTTCAATCATGCACAATGCGCGCAATAAAATTTACATAAGGTGCTTTTTGCTGATTTATGCAAAAGATATCGTACCATATCGATATGCAAAAGATACGTAATGCGTAGACGATAACGCGAGATGACGTAGTTGTATGCGCAGACACGTCTTTTGAACGTGCGGTACCTACTTAAGCTTCGGGTTACTTGTCTGCAGATCGGTAGTAGGATGGAACGGTACACAAACTCTGAATTGGCTGACATGCATTTGGCGTATGGCGCTGCTGGTTGTAATGGACGAGCCGCTCAGCGGTTGTACGCCGAGCGTTACCCCAACAGGCAAATCCCCTGCCATGCCTTCTTCGCTCGAGTACACCAGAGGTTGTCCACAACGGGATCTTTCGACGGAGGCAGGCCTGAACGGGAGCGATCAGTGAGCACCCCCGACAACGAAGAGGCTGTGCTTAACCTGGTTGAGGACAACCCAGGTCTTAGCACGAGAGATATCGCCAGACATGTTGGCATTTCGCAAGCAACTGCGTGGCGCATCTTACGTTCCCGGAATCTGCACCCCTACCACATCCAGCGGGTGCAGTTGCTCAGAGAGCAGGATTTTGGCCCTCGAGTGGAATTCTCAAGATGGTACTTGGCGATGAGATCCAGGGATCCCCGTTTTGTAAACAGCATTTTGTTTACGGACGAGTCCACCTTCAGCCGGGAGGGAATATGGAACGCCCACAACAGTCATGTGTGGTGTGATGAAAATCCACATGAAACCAGAAGCCGAGCAGCCCAGGAGCGTTTCTCAGTAAATGTGTGGGCCGGCATTCTGGGGGATTGCCTCATTGGCCCTTATTTGTTACCTGAACGGCTGACAGGTGGAAATTACCTGATTTTCCTGGATCAAGTGCTGCCGCAGCTTCTGGAGGAGGCGCACGTACCCGAAGGTTCGCGTCGCCAGATGTGGTTCCAGCACGATGGAGCTCCGGCCCATTACACGAACGACGTGCGTCTCCATCTAAACGCAAGGTATGGCCAGCGGTGGATCGGGCGTGGGGGTCCAGTTCACTGGCCTGCCCGATCACCAGACCTCACCTGCTTGGATTTCTTCCTTTGGGGTTACCTGAAGGCCGAGGTATACCATACACCTGTCAGCAGTGCTGAAGAACTTGTGGCGCGCATTGTGGCAGCTGCAGGGCAGATCAGAGATACTCCTGGCATTGTTGGAAACACACACTCCTCAATGCGACGGAGGTGCGAAGCCTGCATCATGGCCCAAGGTCGAAATTTCGAGCATCTTCTGTAGTGTTATTTTTTTGTAAATAAATTTCCAGTATCATTGATGTTTTTGGTCTAAATTTATTCAGAAGTGTTGAGCAGAGGTAGAAAATGTGTTTTCATTATTACTAACTGATCGTAGCGCCCCGTTTCCAGTTAGCGTCCGAAATGTCAACGAATTATGTTTTTTGCCCAAAGCGCCCCCTATCGATGTTTCTTTTTGTACCGTTCAACTGAGTTTCAGAGAGCCCCAGCAAACAGAATCATGAAAATGCATGCCATAAGTCAAGAAATCTGTTTGTTTATCTCTTAGGAGCCTTCGAGTTTCGACCACCCTGTACTTTGACATTTTATTCCGGCTCTTACGCTTTTTGCAGGGCTCTACTTTTGGGTTCAAACTTTAAGTTAGAGTATAAACTTTGGCGAGCATGTGTTAAATTATCAAAATAACGGGCTTAAAGTTGTTGTCTAGCTCTCCAAAGTCTGCAGCGCCCCCTATCCATGTTTTAAGAGATACGCTTATCAAATTGGTACTGAAGAAAGTCTAAACAAACAGAATCATTTCGACGCAACAAGCAAGAAAATCTAACCATTTCCCTAGTTTTTATGACGTTTCGAATTTCGGCACCCAAATTTTTGAAAGCGCCTAGCGCCTTACCATCGCGTCAGGGACCCTACATTCCCTATTCAAAAATGTTCGTCTAGGTGTGCTCTATCGATCCTTAAAGTTTGTCACCGACGAGCTGAATCACCCTGTATAGCAGGTTATGCATGTCAAAAAGAACTGAGAATAACTAAATGCAGCATCTGTCAAAACTGGTTGCAAACTAATACCACTGTTGATATGTCTGAAGATTTATTTGGGTTTATAAAAGAATTAGATAGGGGTAAACTAATTATGCCTTCAGAATTAGCTTTACTATCATCATCAATTCCACATTACCTATTCACAAATATGCTTGAAAATTTGAAAATAAGTACCTTAGTTCAGGTCAACAGTTGGGAATATTATACAAATTGTCACGCATCCAATTAACTAGAATTGGGGTTGATTTATCAGATACCTGTAGTTGTCAAATGGTTTTACAGACTAGATTAGAAAATATTCTTTTGATTTCATGCACAATCATGTTAATAATTATATTAAGCATAAAAATGATTTGATAAGTGTAAATAATAGTGCTAAGAAACTTAAAAAATTTAATTAATGATATGCTTTATTTAATGGAAAAATATGTAATTATTTATATTTCATATATAATCAAGATGTAAATTGTGGATTAGGCCTGTCAATGTAATTTGATTAATATATGGTGGGGATACCACATTAAAAAAAACGAGCTGGTCGCTTACCTCATTGGGTGGCATGGAAACAGTGACAAATTTTATTTCAATATAAAAAAAAGGAAATATGCCAATAATATACGCTATAGGCAAACACTTTCCAAATATAAATATATATATATATATATATATATGTTTATAAAAGAATAACAATAAAAAATTCCGTTTTTATTATTTTTAATTTTTTTATTGCATGTTTTATAATTGTTGAAAATCTTAATCCAATGATCTAACCAGACTTTTTTCCTAGAGTCCTGTTTTTGTAAAATTGTGAAAAGCCTTTAAAATTTGTGAAATATCTTATCATAATATTGTAAATTTGAAATGATTAATCTATATATTCAGGTTTTTGTTTATACTTTTCAAAAGAAATATATATATGTAAAATGCATATATTTTCTTTATATGCAGTGTTGAATTCAGATGGTCTCTTGGGGGGGTACTCCCCCCCGGATCTCTGAAATGCCCCCCCCCTGAAATTTTAAGATTTTGTGTTTTCAATGGTCAAAAGGGACAATCCCCCCCCCCCTCCTTCGGAACTCTACAATGTCCTCCCAGGCGCCAGAAATATCCCTCCCGGAGAAAAGTGTCTGAATTCAACACTGTTTATGTGTGTTAATTATTAAATTCGTGAAAGTTTCAGTTTGGAAATGGAAAATTTTTGTCAAACGCCTATTTTCAGGACAAAGAACTTTATAAAGGAAGCGGTTTTGAGGTAAAAAGTTTTGTGAAGGGCCCAATTTTTTCCCAAATAAACCGCTTAGGAAACAGATAATAAAGTTCAGTATTCAAAGGGGGGGGGAAAGATGCTCATGGGGTGTTACCCCTTCTTTTTCAAAAAAAAAAATTTAACTCACACGAGTTCTTAAAAATCTATTACATTCAATCTTCAATATTTTATTCATCATCTATGGCAGAACAACTCTGTACACAATAAGTTGCTATATGTATTAACTTTATTAAATATTAAAAAATATTATATTCTGTTAGAAGATATCATAAAGGCAAGTATTTATGATTAGCATATCCATATATTATTACATGTTTTTATAAGTCAAATAAATTAAAAGTAAATTAGTTATGTTGTATATTAATATGAGTAAAAATGTTTTAGTGCTTTTAGAAAATGTGTACTTTTTGTTTGATGAATATTGATCTTATAATTGAATAATTTTTGATGAATATTGATCTATTTTTCTTATTTTTATGTAAATTTGTTAAATGATTAAAAAACAGTAATAATCTTTGAAGGATTTAGTAGAATTGGTTTCTCTTCATTTGAGCGCCGATTTCGCCGTCTATCCTGATCACGTGACTCGCGTTTTCATTTTTGCTTCCAGGCCAGAGTAAGAGAGCTATGGAATAATTTTAGTCAAATCCGCAAATCAATCGACCGATTTTTCCGTTTTTTATGTTTATTTGAAATTTTGGTCCCTAAACTTTAATGGCGGCTATCTCCTTTGGAAAACGTTTGGGACCTTTGATCTCCTATTTAATATTGTTTGTCTTGATGTGTACCATCACACCTCTTTTATTGTAAAAAAAAAATTGGAAACACTCTATATATATATTAGGGTGGATCAAAAAATCGAAATTTGGATAATCGAATCGGCGCGGGGTGCAAAAGTTGCCTTTTATGCATACTAGTGAAATTAAAAGTGAAATTACTTAAAAATGAAATCCAGTCATATCTTCCTGTGCCCCAAGCGCCTCAAAAATAGTTAAAAATTGAAATTTTTTATAAATTTTTATAATTTTTTTTTTGTTTTTTAATTTTTTTAGTTATTTTTGGCGTGGGTTGCGAAATTTGCCTTACATATATATTAGTTCACACACTTTTTTAAAATTAAAATCCATTCATATCTTCCGGTGCCCCAAGCGCCCCCAAAATAGTAAAAATATTAAGATTTTTATAAAAATTTATAATTTTTATTTTTTTTTATTTCTTTTAATTTAGTTTATCAAAAATACAAAAGTTAGTTTATACAAAAGATGCCTTTTTAGTACATTAGCATGCATCCAAATAATTTTAGACTTTGATAAATTTCTTCCAGAGCCCTAAAACTCTTAAGCATTTGCCGAAAATCGATTTTCATCCAAAGGAGGTGGGTCAGTAAGGGCCATTTTTCACCCATCAGCACCTAGACGTTACATATTTTTTTTTTTTACACCTCATAACAAATAAGAAAATAATATTATCTTAAATGAAAGTTTAATAATTGACGAGAAAAAAATATATATATTTAAGTAAATATTATGTGTTTTAATGAGCATAAACACAATTGTCATTAGTTTTAATCCGTATAATCAATAGTAAATGCAACAATAAGTGTAAAATTAAGATAAATGGAGCTTACTAAGATTATTATTTCAATACATGGAAATCGGAAATAATAAATAACAAACAATAAGAATAATAATAATAATAATAATCATACAGTTTCAGACTTTTTGGACAATGTGTTTTAGATTATTTTCGTTATCGATTGCTTCACCAGAATCATTAATGGTCCATCCAGCGGCCGCGTCTTGTACAGTATATGAACATTTTCGATATTTGTATTTTTTAATTTTGATTGAGCGATTACAGTAGTATTGTAAGCCAGAAACCATAATGTGAAAACAACATGCACCCACCACTCTACGACACTTTCGCGTACTTTACACTGACAGTACTATTATGTTATAATGTTTTGCAGTGTTTCTATCCAAATATTATAGGTTTCAGAAATTGTGCGCTGAAAAATCAAATTTGGGTTACGAGAGGTGTCCTTTAGCATCATCTATTGAAAGCTCTTGCTGCTTAATTAAAAATCCTGGTATTTCATGTTCAATATCAATTTTGTACAGAAGTTCCAAACAATCCCGGTAAAATCTATCAATACTCTCAACATCATTTTGCTTCAGCCACTCTCTGATATTATATGAATATTTTTTTTATTTCTTTGTAAGTATGTTAGCGTAATTGTTATTTGTTTCCGCGAAATAAGGAACGAAGACATCCAAAATGTAATTTGAAGTAATGACGAATACCATATGCTTAACAAAACGTCTTCCTTTGTATAGCCAGAAGGAATGTCTCTGAAAGAAATAGTTCACACTCTTCTGGATATAAACGTACGTGCTATCAAAGCAGTCATTCCAGTATCATTGTTGTCATCCGGAATAAACAATCTTCCTGCTGAAGGCCTCGTATATTTTTCAATAACTTGTGTTCTGGTGATGTGTTCCATTCTACAGTGTTTTTGAACAACGTTCTCAAGTAAAGCCTGGTTTTCATATTTTACAGAAGATATTATTATTTTTATTATATTAAATAATGTAGACAGAACACAATGATAGAGGTCAGTTCTAAGTTTTACAAGTAGCATTGCAAAGAAAGTACGAGATGACCTCTTAATTGAGGAACATATTTTGGACTTTTCAAGTTTAAAGATAACGTTAAAATCAGACATAAATATATCCATGAGAATATAGTAATAGATTTCGGAAAAGTGTCCCGGTGTATCAAAATCGAGGCTTTCTTTGTTACATTTCTGATATTGATTTAAATATTTTGATACATCGATGTATTCTCATTTACAGGACTTAAATCTTGCAGAAATCTTCTTAATATATACCGATCAATTTACCGATCAAGTAATATGAGTATTACAGCATCGTTTTCGCGACAAAAAAAAGATATAAGTTTCTATAAAGGCTTGAGTTTCAATAGCTTTTGCTACAATAACGAGACAGTTCTTACCTTTACATACTATACAACAAGTGTTAGAATTGAGAGAATGAGATATTGATAAATGTTTAATAGGTTTCTTATTTGTTGTCTCGTCGACAATTATCGTTGATGCATAATCTCTTATTGTTACATCAAAAGAAGAAATAGAAGTATTTAGAACATGGAGAGCACGAAATACATATTATTTGTATTTAGAGCACTATTTAGAACCATTCTGAAAATCTCAGTTTTTCGAACATCTAAGTATCAATACAATTTTTTTGTTAGAACAGATACGAAAAGTTTTATGCGAGACTTTACAATTATGACATTGGTATCCAAGCATTATTTATTAGTAATTTCTTTGATAAATATTTACGAAAACAATTTTAGAAAACAACATTGACGTCTGAACAACGTTAATACTTTTTAAGTATGGTGAATGAAGTCTGAACGCGCTCAGATAGTAGTGCATTTTATTCTCTCACATGATACATTTTTTTCTTTTACAGGTAGAAGCGCACTCTGAACCCAAATAAAATAATGCTCATATAAAAGCTTATAAAGAGTAGAATCAATGTATGTCAAAATTAATTGGGTTCATCGAGCGCCTCTTAGTAAAAAATTAATTCAAAAACACAAAAAACGTCAAAAATGCAGAAAAAAGCCAAAACACACTACTTTCAAGCTATAATTTCCACGACTTTCTATTTTATTTATCCCGTAAAACTTATATTAAACAAAAATACATATCTTTAACTATACGAAGCCATAGATAATTCATCTGAAATCGAAACTTTTTTTTCGGGTATATGATGGGCGAAAAATAGCCCTTATTGACCCACTTTGAGTGACACCACATTAATCCTTTTGAGTTAAAATATAAGTAAAATTAACAGTTAAAGAATGATTTACCTAACGTAAAACGTAGATCGAGAGGATGATAAATCGTTTATCGTATGTTATTAAATGTATAAAATTCACTTTTTATACTTTATTATTTGGTATATGACCCTGAAAATTTGCCATTGTCAATGCTCACAGGTAACAGATAGCATATCAGATCTTTAGCAATAGGAAAGCTAATAAATAGAAAATCATCAGAAGTGAGAAATTTTGAAGTACCCCAAATAAATTTGAAAGCGAAGGAATATTTTAAATTTATTGACTGGCAACGAGTTGGACGTTTTGAACCACTCTTTTGATGAATGTGCCCTGCAAAGACGTTGAGGATATGATAAAAGTAGTAAAAACGGATGAAGGTCAAAATATCCATGCCATACCCAAGCGGTTGAAAGATGCGTTCGACTAGAGTCTGGGTCGTCAGAAACTGTATCTGGACTAGAAAAGAGACACGGTTTCATATTGAATAGAATAAAATCAAGAAGCCATATAAAGCATTTTGATACCAAAAAAGATTACGAACTTTAAAAATAAGTAAATCTCCAAGATGAAGGATGTAAGACTTTTCTATCAGTTCAATTTTCATAATTTTTATCATTTAATGCTTTGATTTTTAAAGTTATATGTAACATATTATTGTAAAATTAATGTTAATTTATAACTTTATGCGTTACTAATTATACTGTTTTTAAAAATTTTTAAATATTTTTCGTAAATTATAATTATTAATACATTTTTGTAAAAATTTCAATTTTTAATTATACTTGGTGCTTTAAGATGTGAATGAATTTTTATTAAAAAATATATGGGAACTGCAGAGTTATGTAGTGTACTAATAACACCCGGTGCCATATTAATTTTAAAGAGTAAAGTAAAGTAAAATAAAATAAAATAAAACAACCTTTTTTTCAAGAAAGTTTCAATTTTAAACTATTTTTAGGTTGCTTGGGGAACCTGCAGAAATGAATGAATTTTATTTTAAAAAATATGTGAGCTCAGAAAGATAAAAGATAGCTTGTGTATCCCGTGCCAAAATAAATAAATAAAAATAAATAAATAAACAAAAAAATAAAAAATAAATAAAAAATCATTTTTTAATTATTTTTGGGCGCTTGGGGCACAGGAAGATATGAATGGATTTTAATTAAAAAATACCCTGTAAACTAGTATGCATAAAAGGCAACTTTTGCACGCGGCGCTGATACCTATTTCTAAAAAATATATTTTTCCTATACTTTTCGATCCACCCTAATATATATATATATATAAATACATATACTTATTTACAAATGTAATTATGTTTAAATGCGAAATGAATATTTCCATCTAAAAAAATGCTTTAGCCGGGAATAAAACCAAACCCAGATCCTTGACATACAGGGAGCAATCCTCGAATGTTTAAGCTCACTGAATGAGCTCATTTCCTTCAGATAGCCTTACCAAGACTACCAATCAGTTTAATCACTAAAAGTCTTTACTTTTATCACTTTAGTCATTAAATTTATTCACTAAAATGATTTGTAAACGTTCACTCCCCCGCAGACAATATTGAAATTTTATTCTTTTGGGTGCTTCTATAAATGATCTACTATTCGCACATAATTTTTAAAAAATAATATTCTAAATAAAGTTTATAAATTGTGTAATAATACAATTATATTTACGGGTGTTAGAGCGTTAAAATATGTCACATAGCAAGAAGGGTAGACGGACGGACCAACTCAGTGTATAAACACTTTTCAATTCTGTCGGAAAGTGTTAAAATGTTATCTACTCAAAATAAATTTAATATATTTTTAATCTTAACTAATTGTTTAATAATATCAATGCTATCTATGTTTTACTGAAATATAGTTAATAAATACTTTAGATGAATTATTTATCTTCATCATAACAATAACAAGTAAGAAAAATCATGCGTTAAGTATAGATTATGAAGCACTTTCCAACGCTTCATGAAATCATTAACAAAACCTCGTTATTTAGGTAAATAAGGATATATAGCCAAATATGCATTCCAGTACTATTAAACAGACCTGTATTTGATCTATCAGATAATATACATACTATATAATGAAAAAATTTAGTTTAGCAAAAAATGCCTAGTAGCTTGAAATTTCACTTTCAGCAATTTATACTAATAGATGGAAACATACTTGAATACTTTGTTCAGCCTTGTAGTTTGCCTGGTTACTTTATTACACATGAGTGTTAAGTTAAAATTTATTTTAAACTAAAACACTCTTAAAACAACTGAAATCATTTTCTAATAAATTATCATTCATAGGCTCCATGTACCCAATTATTTGCGTGGCCCTGTATATCATTCTATCTATATTCTGTAAACATTTCTTAGTAAATTTAATGCAATTCAGCTTAAAAATGAATAATTTATTTAAAAATCACCATTTAGTAATTTATGCTCATATTCAGTAACGTTGCCGAGTTCTTTTGGGTACCCCTGTATATTTACTGTAGTATAAACACCATATAATATGCATAAATTTAGTGAATCTTATACGCGGATATGATAATTAAAATGCATTTCATCCATCCATCAGCTATCACCGGATACATATACAGTAATTCGGAAAAATGTACTATTTGAAATCTTTTGTGTGTCCCTGCATATACTATGTACTTTATATTAGGGCAGGTAGTATCGTATAATTTATACTAAGTTTTATTGACATACGTCATTTTTATTATACATGAGACAGTTTAATATATTTAAAATATGTCGCACACAATTCCCTCTTTTACCATTATCTAATGGAATTCTTTAGAGTGGCCCTGTAAATAAATAATAGCTACATTTTCACTTTATATTTTATAGAATGCATATTTTAATGCATCTCGTTAAAACATATAAACTTTAATATGTTAGACAAGGTACAACATCTTTAAAATTCCTTTGAAACGATTTTTCCCCATAGGCCGTAATGTAATTGGGAACTTTTGATTCTCCCTGTAGATAAATTAATCATGGTAGAAACTTCATTTTCGATAGGGTTCGTGCTAGGGTAAACGTTAATAACATCCTAAAATTCCAAGGCAATCCGAGTATATTTACGCCAGTTAGAGCGCAGACAGACGGCCAGACGGACAGACGTACCGACAAACCGAATGCATTAGCACTTTTCAACTTTGTTGGAAAGTGCTAGTAAAAAGAAGCAAATTGTAGAATATTTATTTACTTGTCAATTAATTACCATTCAATCAGTGGTAACTGTTTTGGCTTTTTAATTTATTTCACAAAAGCTCTAATAGAAAATATTTTTTTATGACGATTTAATTCTGTATCTCAAGGGGAATCTTATATGTTTAGTAATTCAATTGCAATCATTAAGCAATTATCATTAGTTCCAAGTTGAAAGTACTGAAATAAATGAATGTTGATTAAATTTAGCAAAGAAACTCTATACATTATTACTAAAACAGAATATAATATTTTCGAAACTTATTTGTTATTATTATTTTTACTCATCAAGTATCAATCTCTACGGAAAATTTCACATAACAATAATTACTCGTTGAATCTCGAGAAGCTTTTTTAAACTCAATTAACATTCATTTGTTTAGTTTTAAATAAATATTTAACTAATTTTATAAAACGCTTAAACAAAACTTGTTTCAAAAAGCTGAATATTTGGGGAAATTATTGAAAACATTCTTTTAAATACTTTAACACATTCAATTTTTTCATCTTGTTGAATTTATTCGTTTCAAATATTTCATACGCCTTTCGTGCTAAATATGTAGATTTTATTTTTAAAACCATGATGTTTCAACACTTGTAGTTTATTGGAATATTGGAAGCAAATAGCAACTTTTAAGGGTCTTTATCTATTTTTATATTGCATATAAAATCTTCGTAATGTAAAGAAATAATCAATATTTTGTTTCAAAGCGAAGTATATTTTATGAATCTAAAGCTATGCAATGAATCGAACTTTTATTGATAAAAGCCTAAATTTGTCTAAATTTGTATTTACTCAAACGCACACAAAATGTAAAAGACAATGTAATTTCCATACCTAAAAAGATAAAATGTAGTTGATTATCACAATACTATATAATACGCATGAAATGAAACGTATGTTGGACTACATCAAGAAACATTTCATGATTTGCAAATTTAATTTTTACAATTTCAGTTTTAAAACGGTTAATCATTTTGAAATGGAACTCAATTTATAAGAAGCTAGTGTGATCAAATTTTTTAATTTTTATTCGAGAGCAAGTTGTTTTATAATATGAATTTTTAGATAGATATTCAATGAAATTAATGTGGGAAAGAACTGGAGGATTTTGCATAGTTTTTGGTTTTTGAATTTACCATTTTGTTTGCAAATATTTTCAGAAAAAACAGACAAACAAAGCCAGCAAATTAACTCTTTGGCTATTCAACAAGAAGATCTACATAATTTAAAACTGCATGGTAAATTAGTTAAAACTGTTTATGAAATACTCATGTTGTATCAAATATGGCAACATGGTAGATTGTCAAACTGCCTGGTTAATGAAGCATATTACAACGTTATTGTACGGTTTATGATAAATCAAATTAATGAGATCAAAACAAGTGTTTTAGTTAAAAATGACCTATACTCAAATGCAAATAGACGTTACTTAATATTTTTTATAACTAAGAAATATTTTGATAGGTAAGAATTACTGATGCTTTAGATAAAATAAATAATAATAATTAAAAAATTTTCAAAGAAATTGCCAACGCTTATCGTCCACAAAAAGGCTTAATTATTGTCTAATTTCTCGAAATTGTATTGTTTAAATATTGTAAATGAAAATTCTTCGCTCTTGATGCCAGATATATATTTTTTTCTGGTTATCACTGTTGTGACGAAATTCTACTGATATCGACTGGTAAACTTCTGATTTTTTCTTCTTGTTAATATGATATAGAGAATTTCGGAGCCCTGTAAAAGTTTAAGAAAATACCTTATAATCATATTTACTGACTGTAGGAAAGCCTATCATAGCAGCAAGTGCATTTGATTACACCTGACACTACTGCTTTAGCTACCGTGGGTTCAATGAATACTGATAACTCGAAAGTGATGAAAATATGATATAGTGTTTGAATAAGCTATCATTTTTATACGAGAATAAATTACGCAACATTTTCTAATACAAGCAGAAAAGTCTGCCAAAAAATATTGTTTAATATAAAGAAAAATATGCGAACTAAGAATTTGAAAAACATATAAAATCATTTAATAATACATAAAATAAATATTGTATATATGAAAATCTAGATAATATAATGATATCTTTCCGTATACTAAAATCTATAAAGAGAACTCGATTTATTTTCCGTATCCCTGTATATGATCTAGTGATTTTCGGTTGAACTTAATTTTAGGTTGAAATGTTCGAATTCTTTATTTATCAATAAGTTCACTGGGTTAAAAATAATTAACAACATGTCTTATTGATATCTTTCCATAAATCATTATTGTGAGTTGTGCATATTTTATTGCATGTTTTGAATTAATAAATAAGTTTTACTGAGCATATTACATCAAAATTTACACAAGAAGAAATTTTCACATCAATCATAAATATGGTTAATTAATTAATTATTTAATGTTTATTTCCAATTTAGAAACATAAATGTAAATTTACACAAGAAGAGATTTTCACGTCAATCATAAATATGGTTAATTAATTGATTATTTAATGCTTATATCCAATTTAGAAACATAAATGTATTTTAAAAATAGTTACAAAATAATTTAATTAATTGAATCATGAAATAATTTAATGTAATAAAATAATTTTTCAACATGTCTGCAAATCGCAATTTAAAATATATTAAGAATGCATCTCAAAATGTCTATAAAGGGCACTCCAATTTTAAATTATTGCATTTAAAAACCACAGGAATTCTGACTTTACATTATTTATTCTAAGAGTGTCTTCAGATCTGTTAAAGCGAAAAAAAATAATAATTCGTGTTTTCATGAAATTTATTCGAAAGCGAATTCTTAGACATACGCCATAAAACAACCTCATTTCTTTAATACTGATTGAATTTGACTAAATGTTTCCTTAAAGTTTACTTTACTACGATTAGAGTGTTCAAACTTCTTTTGAAGTTACAATAATTTGGAAGATGGTTTTAAATTCCTTAATGAAAATTACTAAATTTAAACTGTCAAGTACGAGTATTTATATAAGTGAAAATAGAAATAAGCATTATTTTTTTATTGCACGATATTTTTAAAAAGATAGTAAGGAACAATACAGTTATCTTTCATTATTAAATGATAGATCATTTAAAAAAAGAACAGAAAATTGATTGAATTAAACATATTACACAGCTTATTGCGAGCTTGTTTCTTTTTGTGACACCTAGAAATAGATTTCGGATTTCGGAGAACACATACATATAATACATTTTAAAATTTGCTCAGCCTAAATATCACATTTTATGAATTTTGAAAATACAGCAGAGTATAGTAAAGTAAATGTATCCATATATTAATTTCTTCAGTTTTGTATCAAGAAGACACGTGCATAGCTGATGTATCCGTACAATGGATCGATACAAAACGTAAAGAGGAATTAGGAATTTTTGTAGGGCATATTACTGTAATTTGTTGCACAGCAAAATATTACGTATTACTCAACATTTAAACATGATTTTAGTATTAAAATAACGCTTGGGTAAATGTTTATCATTGTGAAAAAATATAATAATAATAATGATAATAATATTAATAAATAAACTTTATTGTAAATTTGAGAAAACTTTTTAAAATGTATTCTTTATTTAAATGTTTATAATGTTATGCCATATTATAGAATATCACTAAATAATAAAATATAATAAAATTCATTTTTTATAGCTTGAAATTGATAACTCTATTTAACAAAATTTATCCATGAAGTGTTTCTAAATAAATATCTGGGTGTTAAAGCTTAGTAGTATTTATGAAATTAATCTTAAATTATAATTGATACATAAAATGAAAAAGAAACTGAAAAAAATTTACCTGCGAAATTACAAGCGTTCAATGTGAGTACCTTTTGGAGCATGGCACACATCAAATTGGTAGCCTAGTTATCATGTTGATTAGCATATAAGCTCTGTTCAAATGCTCACCCGATTTCAATCCATGTGATTTCTGCAATTAAGGATTCATAAATAAGTATCGTGTGTATGTACCTACACTATCAACTAATCATTACAACTATTGGAACAATGGCCTCAGAAATACTAATCAACATTTGAGAAGAACTGAGCTATCGACTTGATATGTGCCATATGACGAAATTGAATATGGCTCATATTGAACACTTGTAAGCATGTAGATAAACCTTTTTGAGTTTCTCTTTCATGATATGTCTGATTAATCATTTTAAGTTTTATGTAATAAATACCATCAAGTGTTAAAATCCCATTATTCATTTAGAAACATCCCGTATCATAATTTTTATTCTTAAGCAAGTATAGTCTGACAATTTAACTTTATGAGCATTAATGTTGTGTTCTGTTTCAATTATTTTAAAACATAGATGCTAACAATAATCTTCTATATTACTTACATCAAAATTTATAATCATATATAATATAAGATTTTTAGCTCTATGTACATTTTTATTTCCATTTATCTGTTTCGAGTTGTTCAAATATTTTATTCTTATAAAGGAAATGTTTTATAACTTATTCCAAATCCCTAACCTATTGCTAGAGGGTTTTTCAAAACAATATTTTATCCCAAAATACAGTTTCGAAAAACAGATATTCCATCGACACGTTAAAAGTTCAGTATATTTATAGTTTTTTTTTTAAGTATTCATAAAACAGAACATTTAGAAAAGTCGCAAGAAATGCTTTTCCTATTCTGTATGTTTATTTGAAAATTTCGCCATAAAATATAAGTTATTTCTTTCTAATATCAAAACATATGGTACTTCTTTAAAAATATGCACATTACTAGTTTGCGATTTTTCAAAACTTTTGTCGTACATTTTGGAAATTGATGGGATTAACATAATATAAAAAGAAAATGTAAAGTGTATTTTTTGAAAAGTTCAAAAAGTGAATGATGTTATAATAGATGGCATAGTTCGTGATGTATTCAAAATTATACTGTAGTTCTTACAAAAGTGTAACATTTTGTTTTACTATTTTTTTAAAAATTGGTTATAAATCAATGTAAATTTTATTTATTATAATGTATTAAAAATAAAAAACCTTATATTAATTTTTGTTTTGCAGATATGATGAAACATGTTTATTTTTTTATCCTAGTTTTTATCGTGAAATAGATTAAAATTATATATATATATATATATATATATATATATATATATATATGAAGAAATCTGGTAGATAGCACTTACGGGTTCTGCGCAGAGAGGCTCTGAGTCATTTGAATCCACCGCCAGTTAGTTTTTTCACTTTTTAAACCTTATCGTTCGAAGATGCATGTAAGAAAAGAAACAGCATTTAAAATTTGTGATGTAAGTTCTCTGATCCGAATACTCTAAATTCAGAAGGAACAATTTTGCTTTATTCATATTAATTCAAACAGCTATGTATTATTTAAATATATACATATTTGTATGTTTTCTAACAAAATTAAAATTTATTTTCACTGATAAACATAGAAAAAACTAAAATTATCTTTTAATGTCAACCATAGTCACCAAGTTATTAATACTCGTTTATTGAGTACTGTATATAAATTTAGTTGCCTGCTAATCATATCACAAAATACAAAACGAGTTAAATACGTATTTGTTTTCAATATGCACCTACAATCATAATTCATTTAATGAAATTATTTCGATAGCTCTATCGAAACGGTGCATCGAAATTTTTATAACATGAATAATGCAAAAATATACGATGGTCGATGTTACGCTTCGATTTTAAGAGATTACTGATAAACGTGACTACAGATGATACTTAATGGTGAACAGGTGATACTGAACACAAAACACAAGCAAAATGTGAAGGATTTGGCTGTATTCAAAAGAATACTAGGTCTTAGGTTATTTTATAAAAAAAAAAAAAAAACCCGTAGATGATTTTTAAATTCTAACTACAAAGTGAACATCTCACCTTCATCTTTACTTCTTAAAACAACGTATATTAACTCAATCACAGGTCTTTTTTCCTCAAACCATAAAAAAAAAAAGTCAAATTGATTGAACTTCTTGGGCTTTATTAAATACAGTAAATGCATTTATTAAACAATCAGTTTTTAAAGAATAGTCATATAATGCATTATTATTATTATTAGGTACGATACATATTTACTTCATGCTTCAAATATAAGTTCAGTGTTCCAGTTACCCTGTAAAAATTTTCAAGAATAGGGTAACTGAGATATGGACCAGGATTAATTGGACCATATAAAACTCAGTTACATCAACAGTTATACATTAGGGTTGGCCGAAAAAAACTTTTTTTTTGATTTTCGATGATGGCGGGTGCGGAAAAGTGGCCACTGGTGGCACTCAGTTCATACAAAAAGTTTGAGATTTTTTGGAAATTTCCTTACTTTGCCGCAAATGGCTTGAAGTTTTGCAAAAATGAATATTTTTGTACTTTTTTCGTAAAAAAATTAAAAATGTTAAATTGAATTTATTTTCGCTGTATTTAGTTGAAAAGGCATGTTTAATGTACCAAATGTTTCAATAAGATCTGATCATGCATTATTTAATATCTATGTGTATTATAACTTAGTTTATTTTTATAGCTTTTTCTCATATAACAGGTAA
Organism: Maratus speculifer; assembly: GCA_964019185.1. NCBI lineage: Eukaryota > Metazoa > Arthropoda > Arachnida > Araneae > Salticidae > Maratus > Maratus speculifer. Next base: position 56,308,960 of record OZ025294.1, read on the forward strand.
AAGTTGTATTTGTTTGAATCGATCGTTAGTTTCTCTCTTATTTATGTCTCTTGTTTGCTTTATATTTTTTCTATGCGTCAAAGGTAATATATTTGGGCAGCGGACAGCAGTATACTTCAAAAACAAATATGGAAGGTGAAAAGTGAAGCAGGACTCTAAGCGAGCGCAATGACTCGTTGTAATACTGAGGGAGTGAAGATGAAATAGATGAGAGCCAAAATGCAATAAAGGATTCTTATTATTTCTTCACGCTCAGCATGTTCTTATTATTACTCACGCGTCTTATTATTCCTCACGCGTACCTGCGACATTTGTTCAGTGTGAACGCGAAACCTTTTTCAAGTGAAATACAGTGCTTTTTGGATCGTTTAATATTCCATTATAGTGTTTTGTGCGTTTTATTACGACGAGCTTAGAAACGGCTAGTATGAAGGACTATGGTAATGTAAAGACACGCGATAGCGTGAAAAGTAACCTTTTGGATACATCATGTATATTGAAAGTATTGCAATTGCCAACTTATGCTGATAATCATGCGCCACTATTATTGGTTACTTCACCATGTAAAAGTTGTGACAGCAAAGGATACGAATCTCGTCATCGATAAAAACAAAGTCACAAGAGAGAAATAGAAACATGGAAAGAAGATACAGACAAAAGAAGTTCCTGAAAGAAGGAAAATTAAAAGCATATTTTTTGATGGTAGAAATCATTAATGTATATTTAGAGGGGAGAAAAAACAACAAGCGACACCATTGAGAGAAAGGCGAGGAACACATCACCGTGTTGTTTGAACCTAGTTAGGAATACTTGAATCACTTGATACCTCGTTCCGGTCACGGAAAATAAATAGCAAAATCATTATATAATCTTCCAAGTAACCACAAATTAGATTTTTCTGAACTGAGAGCAGTTGGGTGTGATGGCACCACTGTAAATAAAGGAAAACACAATGGTGTCATTGCCTGTCTTGAAAAAAAAACTAGGAAGAGAGCTGCAACATCTGATATGTATTCTGAACATATCAGATACATATACTGAACATATCATTCTGATCATATTCTGTATATGTATTTCTGTATATGAACGATATCTCGCTTCAACATCTACTCTCTAAACTTGATGGTGAAATCACGGGACCTAAGACCTTTGCTAAACTAATCGGCGCTTGACTAATGGGATGTGCAAAATCTACGTGTCATTTTATTCGAACCTATTGCTGTTCATGGATATCAGAAATGAAAAATACTGAAGATCTAAGTACCGATCAAAAATGCCTATTTGATAATTATGCAACAGTTTCAACCGGAGTATGTCCTCGAGAACTAGAAAATAGAAAACCATGGCCATTTGAGAAATCGAGATAGATCACAACTGCTTGCAGAATTTCATGCTTGTACGTTAGTAGTTCGAATCCTGATAAAGCATTAAAAATTATCTCGCTGAGTGCGTGATTCGAGTTAATGAGCCCATTTGGTTTTCTGTAAGCAAAACACAAGGTTGCGCGGTCGGACCTAGACTTATGTGGCAGATAGTTAAACTTTCAATTTTTTTACTAGATGAGCTAAAGGAGGCAATGCATCCAGTCATACAAAAAAAGTATATTATAGTCATTCCGAGAATTTACGGATAGCAATGGCAACCGACGATAGACGACATATTAGACGAATGACATGGGAAAAAATAAAATATGCCGCAATTTAAATAAAATAAAAACTAACATAGTGTGAGAGTTTCAAGTTCCAAAGCTAAACTTTAAAGCAACGGAACACTATGAGTGTATCGAGTGGGTCACCGCCGAAATCAGCGAACCTCTTATAACAAAAACCTTTTCACTAGAAAAAATTAGAGAAACCGTAATTTCAGGATCCATGCTGGATGAATCAATATTCTACTTTCCAAGTCACTCCCACGCTGTGGAAAGAGTCGTTAAAATTGTGACAGAAGCTACATCAAAGGTATGCGCGAGTAAAGGAAGACATACCTTCATCAAAGCAAAACTACCAACACGGAAAAGGATACCAAAGTTCATTTTAATAAAAGACTTTGTAGCGTAAATGCGATTCATTGCATTTTGAATATAACATTCTGTGGGTAGGAGGGCGGGTAAAACTTGGTGTGCCGCTACCTCCTCGTGGGGAGATCTGGGTTGTTTCGCGCTGGTACCGAAAGCAAAACAAACTAAAAGCTGTATATTTTTAAAGAACATAGCATTAAAATAATGCATAGTTAGAGTTTTTTTTAAACATTTGACTCACTAAATATATCTTTTCAATTAAATACAACAAAAAAACTTTATTTAACATTTTTAAATTTTTAGCTAAAAAAGCTCAAAAATCAGTATTTTTTCTAAACTTCAAGCCATTAGCGGCAGGGTAAGGAATTGTCCAAAAAATCTCAATTTTTTGTGTAAATTGAGTACAGCCAGTGGCCACTTTTCCGCACCCGCCATCATCGAAAATCGAAAAAAAGTTTTTTTTCGGCCCACCCTATTATACATACACTTTTTTCTAAAACTAGGGGAAATTAACTTTTCCATTACGTTTTGCTTGCAATATTGGAAATTATGTAATTTATTATTAAAATTACATAATAAAATTTAAACAAAAGTGTATCAGGGTTTATTAAACACACTTTCTTAAGTGACATATCTAAACCTCGAAATTTTATATACAGATGAAAAGAGATACATAAGAAAAAGGGACACTATTAGAAAAATATCGAAAACATTAAGAACCGGTTCTGTTCGATAAAAAAAACACAGTTACACAGTCTTGAACGCCTTAAAGGAAAGTTTTCTCTAATTGTGCCATGTATATAATGCGCATTATCTACATTGTTTAAATTTTTTAAAGTTATTTAAACTTTTTTAACAAACAGGACATAATACCTCATATTAAAAAAAAGTTTCGTAGAAAATAGGCTTGTTAGTTTAGTTCCACTTTTTTCTGGGCCAACTGTACCCATGCAAAAAAGAGTGATGATATGCATACATACATACATATGTATATATATATATATATAATTTTGAAAATAATTGTCTGCTTGAGTCTATCTTACTAAACACAATTTACAAAATTTCGGACATTAATTCAAGTGCACATCAGATATTCGAAGCTGCTTTGACAGATTTTTTCAGAGTAACATCGAAAAAACATGGCCCAGTTTTCCATGTAACCTTATACACCTCAATCTTAAAGGCAATACTAAATACTAGTTGGATGTGCCAATCCCAAAACTTTTTTCTATATCATACATATATTTTAATATTTAAAAAAGTATAGTTACACGTGTTCATGCTTTAATAATTTTAATTAAATGTTTTATCAATTGTGAATTTCATCTTAAATTTCTGCTTTAGTCAATTAATCGGAGTAAAAGCGAGCATGAGCCGATGGACAATAAGAATGATAGGCAGATTTTTTTTTTCAAATTCAGGGAGAACCTACCTTGCCATACCCCAAAATAGTCATACACAAAAATTTTAGTTTAGTTCTATGCGTAACTTCATACACTCTTCATGGTAAAATAATAAAAACGACACAGACATCGTGATCATAATGCCCCCTTCCAGCGGATATTTTTCAAATTCAGGGCAGACCTACAAGCCATAGCCAAGTAGTTACAGAAAAGAAATTGTCCAATTCGATGCATAATTTCATACACTTTTAGATGGTACAATATTGAAAATGACACAAAAATCGCTATTGCAACGCCCCCTTCCGACGGATTTTTTTCAAATTCAGGGAGGACGAACTAGCCATATCCAAACATATACATAAAAAATTTTGTTCAATTCGATGCAGAACGTCCTACAGTTTAGGTCGGTACAATATTGAAAATCGCACAAAAATCGCGATTGCAGCTCCTCCTTCCGGCGGAATATTTGGATATTGAAGGAGGACCTGCTTGCCATAGCCAAAAGCATTCACAAAAATTTAGTTCAATTCTTTGGATATCTTCATACACTTTTTGATGGTAGAATGGCGACATTCGGACACACACACACAGACACACACACACAGACACACACACACAGACACACACACACGGACAGACAGACATTTTGTAAAACATGTTTTTTGGAATCTCTAATCATTAAAACTTGCAAATCCGTCGAAAACCAGAAGTCGATAAAAATTTCGATTACAATACTTTCTTTTATTGAAGATAAAAGAAAGTAATAAATAGATTATATAAATTAAATTAATTTAAATACTTCTAGAAATATTAAAATTACTAGAAGAAATTATTAAAGACATATACAAGAAATAATTAAAAAAATTCTAACGTCACTTGAAATGAAAAACACAGGACGGTTGTATCTTAAATTCAATAAAAAAAAAAAAAAAAACGAAAAAATTCTATAGAATCCCAACAACTCAAACCATACAGAAAAATATTCCATGCAGAAACGCTCTTTCTAAACGCATAAGGGAAATAACACCGACAAAATGATTTTCTCCTTTCCGTTATTCTAAAAATAGATTAAAGTTCACAGCACAGAAAATTGTAAAATCTGATTTGTTTACCGGCATGTGTTGTTACATATGATGTTACACGGAAGAACAACAGAAAATTTGGAATTTCACGACTGCTTTTTGTATTTTCACTAGTTTTTTCAGGGATGACAAATGATCTTTAATCACAGAGGAATACATGCGTAGTGCTTACATGAAAAGATAGAGGTATACCTAATACCAAATGAAGATATTTTGCAACATATACCTATTTAAATATAATTCATATCATAAAATAAAAATACTTTTTTCCTTGCAGGAAAGAGAAAGAAAAGAAAAAAAATATGCACAAATAAATTTTAAATAAATAAATTTTCATTCTGATATTTGAGATGATCATCCATGCTTTGGCAGATGATTGTAGATGACCGGTTTTCAAAACAATTGCCCTGTCACTAAATATGTGCACCCATCTGTTTAACTAGAATCGGAAGCGATCCGATCAAAAGCCTTCATTTCATAACATATTTTTTCTGCATTTATATTTTCTGAAATTATAAATAAACGCAAATTGCACTAGGAATGAGTAAGTTCTTACTGCATTAAAACTTGTTAATTCTTTTATGAAGTTCTATAAAATTATACCAATTATTTATTTTGATTTGACACGGCAAATTTAAGTCTTTACACAAATGCCAAGGGGAATCAATGGAAGCACATTTATTTATTTTATAAGAATGTTCGCAAATGCGAAAGGGAATCAATGGAAACACATATATTTCTTTCAAACTTTTGGATCATCATGTACAATGGTTATGCTCTGGATTTTTCTGAATGATAATCCTTCTCATATACTTTTACTATCGTAACTGTGCTTAGATTGTCCATTAATTTTTATATCATATGGACGCTTACTACATAAGATAAAGTCGATATTAAAATGAATTGTATAATTTATAATTCATTTTACGGAGAGTCCTGTTTTTCGATAAATCATCACTGAAAATCAATGAATCAATCACTGAAAAATAATTACACGTACAGTTTAATGATTTTAAAAGATTTCAAACATCATGAAAGTGACACGCATTTATGAAGTGTGCTAAAACATACATTCTGATAAAAAAAGTGGGCAAATTATTTATTAAGAATTTATAGTGCCATATAAAAAACCTTTTTACATATAGGTCTTCTGGGGAAATATTTGCAAAGAATTTTACGTATGTTAAAATAATTCAAGGATATTAAAATTGATATTCAATATTGAGAGTAACATAAGAAAATATCTGCTCTGGAGTATAATATGCGTAACATTTATCGCTCATTTAAAGGCATACTCATGCTATTTTTGTCTACTAGTTATATTTGTTTACGATGATTTCATTAATGGTGCGCAGAAAAAGCATAAAATGTTTATTAAATATGATAGTATATTCTTAAATTAATAATTTTTTTAGATTTACATGGTATGGATAAAAACATAGATCATTTACACAAAGTTATTCTCAAGCATTGCTGAGATGAGTGTGAATTTATCTAATACACTTTTAAATGATTTGTGACACTTTCAAGTAGAACTATATGTTGTATACTGTGAAGTGTTGTAAAATAATTAAATACGATACAGTTCTGGATAAATATTAATTAATAAAGAACTCTCTACTTAATTCAATAACTAACAAATCCATCATTTTAATGAATAAATTCATATTTATATTTTTTTCAAATATTAAAACATTGTAGGGGTTATGCTTGGTATGATTATTTAAACACAGTCTTCTCTATTAGTGTTATAAAATGAAAAATATCCCAATGAAATCCAATGTGGCAACTTAAGATTGTTTCAATGTGATTCAAAAACATGAATGAAATTTTAAGAGGTGCAAGTATATTCTACAGAAAAAATAAATTTCATGGAATAATACTATGTTATACTCTTGTTCAATCAAAAGAGGAGGTTGGCGTAGAATGTTTTACATCAGGCAAAAACCGTTTGGTTGATGATAACTTTAATAAAATTTAAACTATTTAAAGTATTTTTAAATAATGATACTGTTTTTCGCCGCGTAGGATTATGTAAAGATTTTTAGTTAAAAATTAACATTACACCTGTCTAAACAACGGTAAATTAGTTGCTCTATCTTCTGGAACGTACTTGAAAAATATTTGGAGTCTAAGCATTTCCAGATATTTTTGGGATATTGCATTTCACATTACGCAACACAATTATCTTCAATTTTTTATATTAAAAATTTTTAACTCTTTGAATAATATTCGGTGCCTGGGTTGAAGTTGATACTGTATATTTTAGAATGAATGAAGATGATTTGAGCACTTTTTAGCTCTCATGCTATCAAAGCCTGAGAGCTTATGTGCTCGCCCGTTTTGTATGTATGTATGTACGTACATAACGCGATAACTCATGATAAAAATATCCGATTCACATGAAATTTTGGATATACGTTTATTATGATAAGACGCATCCCAGATTAGTTTTGAGAGTTCATTTATTAAGTATAAGAAGGAGAACGGAGGCTATTGCCCCTCGCCTTAATTTATATAAATGGGGTTTTCATACAGAATTAGTAGATTTCGTTCAAATCTTAGATGTGGGATCATTCTAATGAGGTGTCTCCGTTATTAGAATTAGGTGTTCATTGGATAAGTTTTAAGAGGGAGAATAGGGTTTAAACCCCATCTTAATGTAGGTTTTTCACGCAAAATTTACCGATTTGCTTCAAATTTTGTATATAGGTTTATTCTAAAAGGTGCTTCCCTGATTTGTTTTTGGAATTCAATGGATAAGTATAAAGGGAGGATAGGGTAAACTACCACTCATAATTTATGTAAATGGTTTTTAATGCAGAATTATCCGATTTGTTTCAATTTATGTATACAGGTTCATAGGAATAAGAAGTTTCGCTCATTTGTTGTGTTGTTCTTTTGTTAATTATAAAGGCGGTACGGGCGATCACCTAACACTGAAGTTAGCTAAATAGAGTTTTATGCAGAGTTATCCGATTTGCTTTAAATGTTGGATGTAAGTTCTTTCTGATAAGTTGAATTTCTGAACAGTTTTGGAGTTTTAATGGTTAATTGTAAAGGAGGAAACGAGGGACAACGCTTCTTAAATTACATAAATGAGTTTTTATGCAGAAATATTTGACTTCCTTCGAATTTTGGATACAAGTTTTTTATATGATAAGGGGTATCCCTTATTAGTTTGGGGCTTCAATGATTAAATATAAAGAAAGAAAATGGGGGGGGGGGTACTTTCTTCCATATTTTTCATCGAAAGGCATTATTATCTAAGGCTGTAATATACAATTAGTCTGCATAGCCTGTGAGTTCTATGCCATCATTTTAACTGGGCATCATTATTTTTATTTCTTATTTCAAAAACTCGTAGAATTGCCTTGTTGTTAAACTTTAATTTATAAAATTATTTCTCTTCAATACATTTTTTCCCTTTAAAGAGCCAAAATAATGATTATGATCAAATTTAAATGAATTATATCATGAAAAACAATTTCTATTTTTAAAATTTAGTCAGTTTATTTTAGTTATATACGACCACACTAATATATATAGCACAATATATAACATTTGATAACATTTTAATAACGTTTAAAAAATGAGAAATTTAAAGCTGATTTCTAGAAGTGAGTTTCAAAACGCGCCATACCAAGAATATTATATATTAGGAAATCACGGAAAAAATCTCTGACACTTTTCATTGGTTTTCATTCTAAACGAAGATTTTTCAATAGCAGAAATACAGGATAAATGTTATTTTTTAAATTTAACTTTATATTATTTTACAATATTTTATTTTTTTGAAACATATTTAGCAGTAGAATAGATTGTAGAGAAAACACAAATTTTGGATAAGTTAAGTATTGAAATTCGCGTCGTTATTTACATAAACTTAAAAAGAAATATAGTCAATTTGAATGTGCATTCCAATGTGAATGTGTGTTCCGATGAATGTGTATTCAATATAAATATATGCAAACAAAATCAAAAAAGTGAAAAAAAATAAAGAAAAAAAACATGTTACTTTAAATTTATCTCTGCTATCGAGTACAAAAAAGTAGCCTTTAATAATATTGAAATGCAACCGAGATATTTTTATTTTGCACCATAAGAGTAGCATTGGAAAACATGTCTTTTCGCTTGAGTGAAGGAAAGACACTCTCGCTTGAGTGAGAGCTCTTTGGGATCATGTCCTTCAGTACCTTGCACTGTTGTCTAATCATGGACCTGAGGAACTAAACCAATCCTGCGGTTCAGACCGATTTTCATATCAGTTCAGTTGGAGCAATTAGTGTTTAGTTTACAATCATGCTCTATACTCATTCTATAGAATCTAAAGAACGCGAGGCTGTGTGAATCTCCAGAATCAAACATACTTCATATATATTACATATATGTTCAGATATGTTCATAACATATTACATATTCATGAGACTATCTAAATGGAATTAAAATGGCGTTATTTTGTTTGATTACACTGTAAAAAAAATCTGCAAAGGTACTTAACTTTTTCTAGGAAACTGGGATTCCTAGAACTTTTCCTGTAACGTTAACAGCAAAGATTCAAGTTTCAGAATCGGTTACATGAATTTTTCCTGTTGTCATTACATGAAAAGTTCTTGGAATCCCAGTTTCCTAGAACATATTTAGCACCTTTACAGATTTTTTTTTACAGTGTAGGTAACTTGATTATGGCTATATTTCTTTATTTATTAATAAAGAAATTTAAACTTATTTTATTTTAGTTTATTATAATTTAAACTAAAAGAAAGAACTTTCATTTTAATTTTTTAAAATTCTACAAATTCTTTATTTCTCTAGTTACGAATGTTTTTTATTTAGTGTAATTTTCTTTTTTAAAAGAATAGAAAATAGTTAAAAAATATATATTTAACATGTATTCGAAAACGAGGTTTTGCCAAATTGACGTCAAAAACAAATCCTCCAAACCCGGAGCTTTAATGATATGTGTGCCGAATTTTTGACTTGCATCTGAATATTAAGATGCGCTAAATTAATACTAATTTAAAACAGAATTATTCAATCTGAAATTCCAAAATATGAATAAAAAACCTTGGATTGGTACAAAAGCTTTCAGTTATAGTCATAGCTCAAATAGTTAAAGTCGAGGTTTAATCCTGCAAAGAAATAAAAAACAAAATTCCAGTGTTATCAAATACCTTATCACACATGTAAGTGCTATAGTTACTGTACAGATAAATTATACTAGCGCTTCAGTCTACAGGTCTGTACAATAAAAAATAAATGTACTATTCACAGCACATCAGACCCCAAAAGGGTTAATTTATAAGATTGTACCAAGTCTAGATACACAATTTATTTCAACTGAGATATTTATTTAGGTACAACAAACTTACGAGCGTAATTAGTTTCTAGCTCTAAAATATCCTATTAATTAAAGTATGCACGCGACACCGATGATTAAAGAATCGCTTAGAACTGTTTAACAAACGCTTCTAACCATGTTAAATTTGAACGAAGAAACTTTATCCAAAACCGACAATAAATCCGATTACTGTATTTAAACTAAGGTCTCTAGCAATTAAACTTAAATTTTTTATAAACTAATTTTCTGCAGACATAGCAATTATTAACTGTGCTTAGAACAGGTACACATTTGAAGATTTTAGTGATTTAGTTTAAAACTTTAATCTTCAGAAATTGCATTTACGAAGACTGAATAATTTTCGTATAAACTTTTATTAGGTTTTCAGTATTTTTAATTTAAGAAAACTTGTCCTGTTTTGTAATATTTTTCGGGGATTCACAAAAATGCATGTATTAAATGAGTTGCAGTGTTTTTTTTCGTAAATAAAATAATAAAAATTAATCTTTATAAAAACGCTAGAAATCGACATGATTTCTTTTAGTAACTTTTCGAAGAAATATAATTTTCTAGATAAAATGGTAAACTATGTTAAGATATTTTTAAAGCAGAATTCAGTGAACCTTTTAAGAGCTTATGGTACTCTTTCTGAATTGTTTATGCTACTTTTTATTTGAGACGAATTTTGATAAAATTTAACGTATAAATTTCACTTTTTCTTAGGACTGTACAAGATAGTTTTCATCAATTTACAAGAACGAATAACGTTTCTTTTTTTTAATGGACTATTATTAGTAGCACTAATTATTAATGAAAGTACAATGAAACATTTAAGTTACTTTAGAGCTAAAAATAAAATATTATATTTGTGAAGGATTTTTCATGAGTCAATGCAATGCTTTAATTAATAAATATGATTTATGTTTTACATAATTAAAAAATAAAAACTTATTTTCTTAAACACATATATAAAGCCACGCAATTGTATGATCTAACGGGAAATTATCTGTAATTATAATAATCTTTACTTTGAGTATCACATGTTATATAAAATTTTATGTAACTTGCTTAATTTTATGTAACTTGCTTTACACTATACATTAAGAATTTTCTCAAAACAAAAGAGTAAAACATAGTAGTTAAATCTATGTGATGCCCCTACACAAAATATATGAAATCTTGCGAAAGGTGCGATGATTTCACTGCAAAAATTGTAGTTGAAACATACGTACATATCATTACAATTTTTCAAGAAAATCTGTAATTCGAAGATAAATTATCATTTTTGAGGTACTATGGGGAGCGATTAAAAAATATGTCCAAAATAAGAAACACGTTTGTGATGTAGAATCACATATAGTTTTCTTAAATTTTACATTTTTCTAAATTACAGTTAAAGCTAATCTTTAATTAAATATCTAGTTTATCTTAATGTTTTATTTCGATCCCACAATAACTTTCCGTTCAAAAGAAAAGAAAGAAAAACATCTAGCATCTGCTTTATTACTGATAAACGGCTGTCAGATAAAGAGAATTCATTAAGATGCGTATTTCACCCTTGCTGGAAACAAATAAAAAAAAGAACAAAGATATGCTTTGCTTGCGGTCAGTAAAATCGCTTTTCTCTCTGCTTAATTGTGATTCTAACTTATTCGTTAGGTAATAATCTTTCCTTGTGCATGCCACATTATTGTGTCTTTCATAAATTCTCCCAAAACAGAGTCCTAACGTACGAATTGGCGCGAATTCTTTTTGGCGTATTTTTTTTAGGACTGCCCATTTCTGGTTGCCCTGTATTAAATTCAAAATCATCTTAATTGTTTAAAGCGTAACAGAAAATTTCATGGTTATGATATCATTCACTTTTCATATGCTCCTTTTCGCCAATTCTGGATGCCAATGTGTGAATTCTGAATGAGAAAATTCAATTGCCTCTCTCTCGCTTCATGCACTCAGTCATGTAACAAAGGTCTCTTGAAAAATGGTTACAGGCACCATCCCTAATTATTTCAGTAAGAAATGATTTAATTTTTATAACTCTACCTTAAATAAACAAAGTTCTCAAAAGGCATTTATTTTATTGATCACAGCCTACAACTCTAGCAAATGCATTTTTTTGAAAAGAACCTGGTCGCAATACTTTAAAATACAGATCTCCAGTACAGAAACTATGGTGCCTACACCAGGCATTCGCAACTTTTTCAAACATCGAGGGATGGTGCCTGCTGTTATTTGCCTGCTGTTATTTGCCTGCTGTTATTTGCCTGCTTTTTATTTGCCTGCCAGATTTTTCCGGACTATTTATTTTCCTGAATACAATAAATGTGAACTATTAACGTCAGTCTTCAAGTATTTTCGAACGACTATTTCCTCGTCAGATAAGTCCTGCTTATGTTTGTGAATCATTACATAAGTGCTCCCTTCCTTCGCAGACTGTTGTGTGAAATATGCCTATGCTCCGGTGAATTATTGCCGCCGGATTTTTCTTGCTGGACATTATAGAGTTGGATTATAGTGCCAATTTCTCTTTTACTTGAGCGAGTGATTCTTCTGATCGGGACGTTTCGTGATGATGGGTGCTTCGCTTCCGCTCGTTAAATTTTCCCCTGCCGATGTAGGCCTAAGAATCTACGACTGGCGATTTGTGACTCTTATTTCACCTCCGTTAAATCAACAATGTCACGCTCACTGACATAATGTTTTTATTTCATCTTAGCGGTGTACTTCAGTGACGATTTCATATGCTCTCGACTAAAGTGACACAGAATTTCGTGTTTGACGTTTAAATTCTTCGTCATTCGTCGATAATATGATCTTCACATTGGATTTATTCTTTAAATTTTTGGATGCTGACACTGATGTTTTTCTCAAAAATAATTACATGCGCTATACTATTAAAAAAAACCCTTAAAACTACAGCATTGATCAATTTTGTGTCTGTAATTTTGTGCGCTATTGAACGTTTATTTTTACGATAATACTGTTACAAGTTTATTTGTAGTAGTTGAAAGTAAAAAAAAAAAAAAATGAGTGAAGAAGACATTCATTGATAAATATTTACAGCATAAATTTCGCAGATGAGAAAGTGTATGCTTTTATATTTAATAGGTTAAATCTCAATTTCTATTTTAATTATATGATATTTTTATTTAAAAAAAAAAAATTATGTTGAGTAATTTTCAACCATTTTTAGTTTATTATGTATTAGTTTTTCTGTGCTCTAATTGAATTTCTTTAAATACGAACAGTTATAAATGATTTTAGATTGTCTTGAAACATTTCACAGCTTTACAAGTGCTATTTAAAAACTATGATACAAACGATAGCATGATAAAATTATATTTTTTCAAATATCTAAGTACTTATTGCTGTGCACTTTTTGCTGAAAGTCGTTTGAGAAATATCAAGACAGTTTATTACTTTTTAAAGAAAGTATTTTTATAATTTCCATTATTAATTAATGACTATATATTTTGTTTATTTTTTTAATACAGTTATTTTTGAAGTGTTATAAATTGACGTATATACCTTTTTCTTTTTCATAAATTTTATATTATATTTCCATGTAGATGAAAAAGTTCTAGGTAAGTTAATGGTGCATCTCTTTTTCCTATAAAAAATAAGGCATGATGTTGTTGGGTTGCAACCATTATTTTTTTAATATGAGGTTTATATAAAAGAAACAATACAGAGAAAGATGCATGTGAATACTGGTTATACAATAAGGATGTATGCACCTTCATATATTATTGACAGTGGGCTCATTTTCAGATAAATAAAATTTTATCGTTTGAATCACATGCCATGTGCACATGACATAAATAATAATAATGATGCATGCATAATCGAATTATAAATTCATGTATCAAAAAATATATTATTACAGTTTATCCTACTTTTCTTTCCTGATTTTTTTTCACTTTAAAGGTAAGTTGTGCTTTATATTGTTTGTACAGTAATTTTATTGGGAGATTGTTTTATTTGTGCAAAAACTAGCCATGTTCTTATTTGCATGATTAAACCTATCTAACATCTTAACATTCTTAAAGTGTGTGCATTGTTTATATCTGTTCAAGTAGAATTATTTTTACACTCTAGTCTGCAAAAAAAAAAAAAAAAAAAAAAAAAAAAAAAAAAAAAAAAAAAAAAAATTGATAAATTTCTTAATATTTATTATGATATTTCTTATGCATTTCATGTAGGATATAAACAGTGCATTAAAACAAAATATCGTCTTAACTAAAGTGACTAATTTTCCCCCTTCTAATTTATTTTAAGACTTTTTATACATATATTTCCAGTGTTTGTTTTTCCTATTTGCTCCCACTTGCAAAAATATTTCGTTAGAGAGGGTCCAGTTTTCTAATATTTAAATAAATATTGAGATTTTTTTTCATGCTTTTTCACTTTTATAAATGTAAAACAAGTTTGATTAGTTTATGGATAGACATTTATTTTAAATTTTTAGCATCTATTTAAAAATATTCTCACATATAGCTGCTTTTATTATATTGCATTGTAGATAGGTCCATTTTTTTAATAATCTGATACTGTGCTCGTTTGTTTATTTTCGTATTTTTATAATTTAGGATATAACTTGTTTATAATGACTAAAAGAAAGTCACGTAAATTGACACAAGATCCATCTGTTGTGTTTAATTTTAAGTTAAGACCTGATGCAAAACAGGTAATGTCTTCTAAAACTAATATGGATTCTGAAACAATTGGCTTAGATTCTAATTCTTTTGAGATTTCATGTTTGAGTAGTTTAAAGGAATCTATTAATAGATATTCTAAATCTGTTGTTTCGGATGTTCAGAAATTAATTGGTCCTATTTTAAATGAGAATAATCCAGAACTCATGGCAAAATTTAATTCCTATCAAAAAGAAATTGAATTAAAGTTTAATATTTTAAGTGATTTGATGAATAGTGTTCATTCTGAGTGGACTGTTTTACAAAAAAATAACAACCAGTTACATAGGTTAAATGAGCTGTTGTTCGAAAAAGTAAGAACACTGAACTCGTCCAAACAGTCTAAGCATAATGAGATGGCTATTCAATGCGACATTGATGAATCTAAATTGGATGAACCCCTTAATGTTATTAAAGATAAGGAATGTAATTCTAATGGGAAAGATTTGGCCAAATTTTTAGATAAAGATGAATCTGAAACACACATAAATTCTGGTACAAATAACTCTGAATTATCAAAAGACAAAAATACTGATCTTATTTCAATACCGGATTACATCCTAAATTTATGTGAGCACAAAAATCATGTTAGAGATCTATCTGACTGCACAAAAATAATTCTGTTGGGTCTTGATGACAATATAGGTATACCAGATATTATGATAGCTATAAATGAAAAGATTGGCAGTACCATTCCTTCCATTAACTTTGAAAGAAAGCATAAATTAAGACAGGGATTAAAATATAACTGGACAATTAGTGTTACATCATGGATAGCGGATCTCTTAACTCAACATGGAAAATTAAATATTAATTCTGTTGACTAAACTGTCAGGCCATTTATTAACATAAAACGTTGCTTCCGTTGCCAACAAATAGGCCACCTGGCAAAATTTTGTGCATATGATTTGGCATGTGCTAATTGTGGTGGATCACACACTTCAGATAATTGTAAAAATGCTTCAAGTTGCATTAACTGCATCGCACATAACCGTGCTTACAAGAAGTTTTTCGACATAAATCACCCTGCTTTTTCCACTTGCTGTAATACATTTAAATTTTATTTCAAGCAAAAACAAGCTTTCATTCACTCTAAAATATAACGTAAATATTCAACACTTCTTCAGGTATGCTATTTCAAGTATATTTAGTTATTTAGATATTTTGTTGGTTACCTTCAGGTGATACTTGGATTTCTCCGCTCTTTTACACAGTCTTTTTTTTTACATCGTTAACCTTTTTATTCATAACACAAACATAAAGCATTAATAATTATTTTTTTTCATACACTATTCTTTCGTAGATATATATTTTTCATATGGTGTACACATTTTAATACATTGTTATTTAAAGATTACTTTCAATCATTTCATGATTTACATTTTTCGGGCATTGTTCATATCTCTGATTCTCTTTCATTCAACTGTTTCGTGAGCTCAGGAATAGATGAATGATTCAAAATTTCACATTTTTGATTTATTGATAGTTTTCTTCTGGTGGTTAAGCCCTAATTATCAGTAAGACTTCTGCGGTGAATCTTAAATGTTTGTTTACACAATTTATTTTTCTTTATTTGTATCTTTCGCGATAGATAAAAAAATTGCACATCTATTTTGTCTTAATTCGATGTAGCTACTCTATTTTTAGTAGGTCTGTGTAATTATCAATTGCACTTTTCTTTACACACAGTGTTAGTGCGAATGTTCACTAGTGTATCAATATTACAGTGGTGAAAGTTTTACAAAGTTCTTTTTCTTTTGATATACTTGTGGATATTTGCAACTGACTCACTTTTCATACAACTTCTCTTTGCATGCAGCAATTACAATGTTTTTATACAAAGTTTTTTTACAATGGCAGTTTACAAAGGTATATATATTTTGCTGCATGCTTTGCAGAGGAAGTTATTCACATACATATACATTTACATATGCAATTGTTTAATTATCGGTCCTCTGTGAAGTTTTTTTTAGAACATATTGATTATTATCTTTAATACATAAGTCATTTCTGTACATTTTTTTTTGTTTTGGTTATGGATGATTTAATCCAGTAATTTTTACCTTCCCATTTGCACTATTCCATGTTTTCCCGTTTACACACGTGAATTTCATTACTCTTTAGGCGTAATTTAGATAGATATAGACACTTTTTTTGCATAACATTTGTTCGTAATTAAATATCATTTATATTCGCTTCTCCACATTTCTTTATTTTCATTTGGGTATACATGATATACAGTAGTACTTTACACTATATTTACGACCATTAAAAATTAGTTTTCAGTCAATGAATACTTACACATGTAGCGGAGCTTACTCCTTTTTATTAAAAATTCTAGCAAGATGTAAAATTTTATATATAGACTAAAATTCACACACTTATTCACTTTAAATTCAATACTCATCCTTATATAATTTGTACACAGTACTTCCACATAAAAAAAATGCACTTTAGTCATTTTGTAAATAACGATGAGTGGTATACGACAGTCAAGGTGGTATTTAAAATTGCATACCTGTCAATGTTTTCACACTTCTGGTTCAAAGGATATGAAGTGAAGATAAATTGTAATTTTTATAAGCAAAGAGGCTGTCATACGTTTGCTTTACTTGTTAATACATGTCTTTTATTGGTCTTTATACCAGTTGTATCTTAAATTGAAGTTACTTTATAGGTCTCCATGTTACATTTCCACACATCTTTCCCACAGTTTCCACTTTTTACACTTTTGCATGAAAGTTCAGTCTCTCCCACTTAACAGTAATTATTTTTGAATAAAAGTATTTTTGGGAAGATACCGAATTCTTTACGGAGATTTCTTCTCTCATGTTACACTAAAATACCGTTTTAGATGTCAATATAATGCAACATTGATTTTAAATTTCAGATTTAACTTAATAAAAAAAATTCATCAGTTTAGGTATTAAAAAAAAAGGACAAAAAAATTAGAAGATAGACATTTAGGAACATTGTTATCACATGGAAGTAAATGGTCAACGACAGTGTTTCAAAAATTTTTTCCATATGTTGCTTGTCTAGCATTTCTTGAACTCTCATCTCAGATATAAGTTTGTAGTAAAATTTATCTTGTAAACTTTAAAAAAAATAGTGGAAATTTCAAAATTTCATATTATTCATTATTATGGACATTTTTAATCCTTCTATTTACATTATGTTTTGTTTATTTGTATATTATGTTTTGTGTTTAATTGCATTATATTACTCGAGTATTTTGCTATTATTATTGTATTGATCAATACACATATTTAATGTTCTTATTATAAACAATTTGGATTTTTTTTTGCCAATTGGTAAGTGACCTGTGGACTTAGACCTGGTATTTTCTTTTATTTGTATGTGCACATTTTTGATACAGGTCCTTGTCTAAATAAGACAAATTGAAAAGTGATCACAAATTTTATTAATGAAGCTGCAGCTGTTTCTAAGTAGAAACAATATATGATGTCATTTGTATGACAAAATTTATGGTACCAATATATTTATATTATGATATATATATACTTTTATTTGGGATGGTTGCCTACTTAGAGAGAAGTTCAATTACTGTTTACTTTATTTAGTAAATGTTTAGTTTGTTTTCATGAACATTTTACACATTGTTACTTGTAAGAGCATATGAAAATTGATTTCTCTTCCTGCATGTACCTTTATAGATTTTTTTTTGCCTGTGAAAGGGGTGATATATGTGATGTAGAATCACATATAGTTTTCTTAAATTTTACATTTTTCTAAATTACAGTTAAAGCTAATCTTTAATTAAATATCTAGTTTATCTTAATGTTTTATTTCGATCCCACAATAACTTTCCGTTCAAAAGAAAAGAAAGAAAAACATCTAGCATCTGCTTTATTACTGATAAACGGCTGTCAGATAAAGAGAATTCATTAAGATGCGTATTTCACCCTTGCTGGAAACAAATAAAAAAAAGAACAAAGATATGCTTTGCTTGCGGTCAGTAAAATCGCTTTTCTCTCTGCTTAATTGTGATTCTAACTTATTCGTTAGGTAATAATCTTTCCTTGTGCATGCCACATTATTGTGTCTTTCATAAATTCTCCCAAAACAGAGTCCTAACGTACGAATTGGCGCGAATTCTTTTTGGCGTATTTTTTTTAGGACTGCCCATTTCTGGTTGCCCTGTATTAAATTCAAAATCATCTTAATTGTTTAAAGCGTAACAGAAAATTTCATGGTTATGATATCATTCACTTTTCATATGCTCCTTTTCGCCAATTCTGGATGCCAATGTGTGAATTCTGAATGAGAAAATTCAATTGCCTCTCTCTCGCTTCATGCACTCAGTCATGTAACAAAGGTCTCTTGAAAAATGGTTACAGGCACCATCCCTAATTATTTCAGTAAGAAATGATTTAATTTTTATAACTCTACCTTAAATAAACAAAGTTCTCAAAAGGCATTTATTTTATTGATCACAGCCTACAACTCTAGCGAATGCATTTTTTTGAAAAGAACCTGGTCGCAATACTTTAAAGTACAGATCTACACTACAACGTTTATTTTCAATGCACAAACAAGTGTGGTGTATTTCTTTAGCAATCCATCTTACATATTCATTAATCCTGTAAATATTGATATTTTTTAAAAAAAACATGAAGAAAGGAAATTCCTTTTGTTCATTTATTTTGACGCATTTAAAGCTCTATTTCTTGCATTTCTCGGGCAATGCATGTTATTTTTTTAATGAATTAATGATACACGCTTGGTTATATATTTGTATTTTTCTAATTATTTATGTTTTGTTAAAAACATTTTTTTAATACAAATGTTGATATATTACTACTATATTTAATTCTATATTTAATAAAAAATTTCTATGCTTTTTCATTCTCATTCTGAGTGTGCATATTTTTATTATAAAAAAAACAACAGTCTTTTTAACAGATAAAGGATGATTGATCTTATGATTATCTTAAATAATTCGCCATTCGTCAAAAATTCTACAGAAATATGAAGGGGTTTTGCAGATTTAACTATACATACAAAATATTGTTAGGATTCTTAAAGACATTTTGTCGACAATTTGAAGATTTGATTTACCTTTTAAATGTCTGCAGAATTTTTAAAGAACTCCCTAAATATGTTTCACATATATGATTTTCCTTTAAAATTATTACAGATTAACATTTTGATTATCATAAAGAAAACGAAAATTGCATTAAGATATTCCGCAGAAATAAATAAACCTTTGAAAGAAAATGAGGTTACGCCTGTAAAATATAATCGTAAGTTTTGAATATTATAAAATAAACATTCGAGTTCTACAGTTCTACAAAATATCTACAAATTAGTAAACGATTTTCATCTTATTAATTGCATTTAAAAATATCGTTGGCATGTAAGGAACCTGGATTCCGGTATATCCGTTTCCGAGATTGCATTAAATCAGATTAAACTTTAAAATTTGTGATTTCAAGCAGTCTATATTTCGAATGATTATGATGCATAAAATTAGGAATTTCACTTTGAAAAATTCAAAAGGATATTTAAAAAAATCCTTTTTTAAATTGTGAAAAGTATAGTAGGGGCACGTTGGCCATAGGGGTAGGTTGGCCAATTTGATTTAATTTTCAAACCAGTCACCAGATGTCGTCACAAGTCCAGAAATATGTTAGAAAACCTGTTCCCCTACCCTTTTAGGAGTTTCAGTTGTCTTAACAAAAGCAAACTAAGAACAACGATGATTTTTCACTTTCGTCGATCTCGAAGTAAATTTTCGTTAGTGTTCAGAAAGCTTTAATGCTCTCAAGAGATACTTCACAAGAACAAAAGTGGATAATATTTTGAAAGCTCAATTTATAACAATTCTTTTGATGTAACAATAAATATTAAACGTTGTTAAGATATGTGTAGAATAACAAAAGTATTTCCAACATGGCGAGGGGGCAAGTTGGCCCACTTACGTTCAGGCACGTTGGCCCATTCAAGAAATATGTTAATTCAGCCTTTGGTGGTCTGGTGAGAACTAATAAGACGCCCTATGAGCATCTACGACACATATATATTAACTGGTGCGAATGCAATAAGTAGTATTTCATACGAAATCCACCTAAAAAGTAAAATAAAAAGTAAAAAAAATCCAACGAAAATATCAAAAAAATGAACTTTTTTAGTTCACATGTATCGTAAAATTTTATGTTAAAAATAAAATAAAATAAAATAAAAATAAATTTTAGTTTATTCGTTGTTCAATTTGTCTTCGTTATTAGTCTGTTAATAAAAATCCATAACAAAAGATGAAAATTGTGCGTAAACTCTGGAATAAGAGACGGATAATGGCTTAAAGATTTTTGTGTGCATTTTTTTCAATAATACTTTTAATAACAACAAAAAAATTAAATAAAGGGAAACAATTTGTGAAAATTGCAGTAAAATTGTGTGCATTTATTATTGAATTATTTTTAATATACTGTTTTGCATTTTTTTTAATCAAGTGTGATTTATTTATATGCATATTTATTTATTTGGTAAGCGTAAGTGTTGTCCAATTTAAATTTTAAATATTCGAAGCACTGAAATATTCTCATTTGTTTAGAGGCATACAATATATGCCTATAAATAAATATATTATAATCCTAAATAGAATTTCATGCAGTATTTCTTTCAATAAAATTATGAGAAGAAATTTTATGTATGTATAATATTTTACTTTTTATTTTTGTAGTTCATTACTGTGGTTTTTTAAAAATAAGTGATTAGAAAAAATACTTTTATCTAAAATTATGGAAATCAAAAATACACTTTATTATTATTATTATTATTATTATTATTATTATTATTATTATTATTATTATTATTATTATTATTATTATTATTATTATTATTATTATTATTTGTATATTAAGAAATCTTATTTATTATGTTGAAGTTAAATTTTTGTATTCAACGATTTTGCATATAAGAATATAATAATGTAAGGTAGAGTATAAATGTAAGGTAGAGTATAAGATCTTATTTTACTAAGTGGCAGTTTGGTTCCGATTCATTAGTTTAGATAAATGTTAACAAAAATCCAGGTTTTGATATCCTTGATTACTAAAAATAAACACTAACTGATAAGTTCTTCAAATGCTTTTGATTGTTTTTGTTTTTTGTTATTGTTATTGTTTATTGTAAATACACACATATAAAATGTAAAAAGAAAGATACCCAAATTCGCAAATATGTTTTAAAGTCAAGAGACCAAGAGAAAAGTTTTTCCTTTCAATATAACATGAGCATCTGTTTAATTAAAACAGGATGCGACAAGCCAAATAGAAAATCATTTGATCTGCCATAACCTTATTGGATACGACATTTATTGATAATTTTGAATTAGAATTTAGAAAAGTCGCCAATTAATAGATAGTCGTAATTGAAATTTTAATGTGCATTAAAAATGACAAAGAAATAATAGAAAAAAAAATATATTGTTAAAATAAGCAGAATGCTTGTAATCCAGAATTTTCGGTGGATTTAGTTTTAGAGAAATAGAGACATTCATGATTTTACTTTTATATAGGAAGATATAACTTTCATCAGCCTAATTCTGCAAACAAATCGAAATTCATTTAAATCATTTACACATTTAATTATTTATATTACACACGCGTTCATAGATATTTATAATTGCTTTATATATATTAGTGTATACTGTATGTACAATAACTGAATGCATCATAAAATCTTTTAAATTCCTGCATACATTAAAGAAAAAATAATAATAACACTAATTTAGAAATTTAAACTTTTTTTATGTACTTTTGGTTAAACAACATTCTTCTTGCTATACTACCTCTTACTAATGAAAAACGGTATTTGAAAAAAATCTATCATGTTACGTTTTCTAATTTCTTCTACACAAGAAATCAAACATTGGACACTCTCAACAGCGTCCAAGGGCTAATTCATAAACCATTAGTCATAGACATATAGTTACAATAAAAAAATGTTTTGGATGAATAAGGAAATATTTTACAAACGATTTGGCATAATTAAAATAAATACTGAAAAATTACGAAATTAAAATTTTTATACGGTTTCCCCATCCTGTAATAGTAAAATATAATGTATTTTTGTAAATTTTTTTCTGCGACACCGACAAGTAAGACAAAAAAAAGTTCTATTACTCTACAATTAAAACTGACCGAATAATAGTTCTTTAAATTTTGAGCACATTTTTCGCTGCAAGTTACGGGACATTCACAAATTTTGTAGAAACATAATCTTATCAAATATATTAAAAATGTTCAAGAGTAAAAGTAATGTTGCAATATAAATTTCAAATCATTAATCAACTTGACATAATTACGCAAAATACACAAATTGTAGTAAAAATATAATAAGGATAAAAACAGATTTTTTTATAAATAAAATGATGAAAATTAATAGCATAAATTCTTTACAAAGTCATATATATTCGTAAATTTTAAAGTTATAAAAGAAAATCAGGGGAAATTTTGAACGGGAGAATATGGCATGTTGGACATGGGGCGGATTGCGGGAAAGACTTTGTCAAACAATATCCACGGGGGGGGGGATATTCGTACATGGATTCTTAAGATATTACAACGATGAAAAATAGGAAAAAAATTACTGTTTTATTTAAAAAAAATAAACACTTTTTTGCAGTGGTTGTGAACATGTCTCTGAAGATACATTTTCTCTATTTAACCTGGATTTTTTCCCCTGAAAACTTGCATACTGGTAGTTACAGACAGGACAAGCGCTTTTAACAAGATCTTAAACTTTTTGTAATCAGAAACAAGAGTTTTTCGGGCAAAAATATGTTAGGGAACTACTATGGGTCTATTTTAAGAAATTTAACAGATTAAGAAAATTATAAAAAAAGAGTAAAATCAATCTTTTTTTTTCATATTGCATGCATATATTTATTTAAGTATCTAATACGTATTTTTTAAACTAGATTAATTTTTTAGAACAATTTTCCTGAACTCAATGTACAAGGATGTATAGAAAAATACACATTTCGGCGAAAGTATATAAACCGTGTAAACCAGTGTTATCTTTACCTTAGACTGTATGACAAAACGTTCCAGAAAAATAAATTTCTACCGTATTTTTTTCTTTTAATAAGTATTCTTGATTTTTTTCTTTCCTGAAATCTGCTTTTTCTCTTAATACATGAAAAAAAAACTTTTCTTTTTCAATGGAATGTGTTTGATACCAATAAAATATACATGTAATGCTTCATGTAGCCTAAGCCATGCTCTTTCATTCTTCTTTATTGTTACCATCTCTTCTTTTCCTGAATATGTTTTTTTTCATGATGATACTCATGGTTTTTCTTCAGGTTCAATTAACTGTATTTATTTTTTCATATATATCTTAAAGTAAAGATTTCGCATTAGCTGACATTTATTTGATTAAATGTAAGTTCATTGATACATGATAAGTACATACAAGTAATTTGATTTACAGGAAGTGGTTGTGCATTTAAAATATTATTTCTCAAGACAGAATTTTGATTAAAATTTATTTCTTCTTTTACTATTTATATATGAGTAATTCCATGAGTACATGTGGTGTAAGTCACATACTACGATTTGGAATACCAGTATTTTAAAACGAAAAAATACATTTTATGAGACATTTTTCATAAATTGAATAAGGCCATGGAAACCTTTCAAAAATAACAGTGGCCAATAATTTAGCCGTTACTAGAAACGTGATTTACACAACAAGTACTCATAGAAATACCCATATACATATGTATATCCTTATCAAAAGCCTTTTCCTATCAGTTTTTAAAGATAATCCATATATATATATGTATATATATTGTATTATAATGGTTTTAATCTTTTATATTATTAATTTGCACTTCAATTTTAATAAATGTGAGTACTATATCACTACTCAATGTATAGGGTACATTTATTAATAGGCTATTTTTTAATATTTTATGATCCTAAATTAAGATATTGAGTTTAGCCCAACGTAGTCAAAATAAACGTTATTGATTTAAATAATAATAGGGTAAACTATGTCAGTATGGTTTAATTTTTCTGTTATTGCAATATTCTACTTTTAATTAATTTATAAATTTAATATTATGATGTGTATGATTATTAATTTTATTTTTTCTCCTTTTCAATTTTATGTCCAATTCAGTAATTTGTTGTTCTTTGTTACTGATGTTATTTCTCGTCACATTTTCTTTGTTTTTGGGACTTTGAAGTCTACATGTGGATATAACTCTTTGTTTTTATTTCCTACATATCGTTGTGGATTACTTGGTATTTCTTAAATGAATTTTAGTTTTATGTGTGTTGGTAGCCCCAAATTCGTATTATTTTGCTTTTTCATGACTAATACGAAGATGAAATCACATACTTCATTTGTAGTTCCAAAGAATTTGGGGCTTGACAATTCTGCTATGGTTCTACAAATTATATTATATTCATTTTATTTATTTATTTAATTTTTCCTCATGTTCATAATGGTTTTTTCTATTAAATTCAAATGGTTAATATTGTTTACTATTAATGGTCTTTTGTTTGCTAAAATTTTTATAATTGTGAAATTTATTATGACAAAAATAGGGCGTTCTTGATCTATGTTTTTGGTTTTAATCCGTTGTGTTACATACACTTACATTTTAATTTTTAATTAAAAAAATTACAAAAGAAAATAAAAAAAAGAGTTCTAAAAATATTGCATTTTATAAAGATATGCTTTAGAAGAAAAGTGTTGCATACTTGTATGATTTGAGTTTGTTGTCATAGAAACAAAATGCGTATTTTAATGTTTAAGATTGTGAATACTTGAAAATGCTATTATATCATATTTTATAAAGAATTTATGAAATGTATTACTTTTATCAGACTAGTTTAAATAAAGTCAGAGATATGACACAGATTGCGTCATTTTACAGTTTATTTCTCCACAATATTTTCTTGAAAATTTATTTGAGCATTTAATAAAAAACATGCACGGAGCACCAATCGTTTGAAGCAAAATTGTCAAAGAATGATAAATATATTTAAGTTGTTTCAAACACTAATTTGTTATTACTTAAAATAATATAGTATTTTTCATAATAGAAATTCTAGAACTATTTTCAGTTTTCTCTTTAAATAATCTGACAAAAACTCATTGAGTGCTGGTATCATTTAATTTTGCTGTCGCAGAAGGTAAAAGTTAATTTAAATGCATAATATTAATATACTGGAATTTCTCATATTTAAATTTCGTTAATCTAAAAAAATGGATTGCAGCATTTTTATATTAAAAAATGCAAAATGTTTTATTTTTACAAGAGAA
This sequence comes from Maratus speculifer, assembly GCA_964019185.1. NCBI lineage: Eukaryota > Metazoa > Arthropoda > Arachnida > Araneae > Salticidae > Maratus > Maratus speculifer. Next base: position 56,334,804 of record OZ025294.1, read on the forward strand.
TATCTAAAGAAAGTGACAGATATGACACAATGTGTTTCTTATTCCAGTTTTTTGTCTTTGCAACATTTGGTTGGGCATGCATTTCAATACTTATTAAGAAATTTTATATACAATCTCAATCGTATGAAACAAAAATGCGAAAGAACAAACGGATTCTTTTAAGAAAAAGATTTCAAATTAACACTTGTTATTTATAAAACAATATGCACGTAAAAGAACAGTCGTGATATCTTAAAGTACACAGTACATAAAAACATTAATTTAGAATTAAGTTTTTCTCCCATTTAACAAATGAGAAAAAGAAATTTATTTAAAAAGCAAAATTGCAAAATCAAAGTTTTCAAAATATTATGTTTTATAAAAGCTTGTTAAAAAAGTATTGTTGACTGATTTTATGAAAGATTGTTGTCATAGAAAGAAATTGCATTTGTTAATGTTTTAGATTAAAAACATTTGAACTGTTTATATCTTAGTTTATAACAATAAGTTTACAGTTTACAATAATATTACTCTAAAGTAAAGATATCACGTAACATAACTTTCAAATTTGTCTCAAAAAAGTAGCAGTGGAATTTCTTTGTTGTTTAAAAAAATAGTCGGGATATTTTACAGTTATATAACGCACGAAAAGATGCATTTGGAATTTAGATTTTTTTCTCATTTCGCTAATTCAAACATAATATTCTCTTTTGCTACAAAACTGGTTATTGAGAATTCTCGGTATGTCATTGTTTAATAATAAAAACAGTAAAATGCCTAAAAGTGTACTTTTAATGATAAATATTAAATAATGTAAAAAAAATTTCATCAAAAAATATATTTTTAAAATTTTTAATGACTTAATTTCATTTCCTATATCAAAAAGAAATGAAATGAAAATTACGGAGAAAAAGAATTATTCTGGTGTCAAAAGAGTGTTATCAGTAATTAACCTCCGTTTCAATTAGCTGTTGATAAATTCCGAATTCTTTTCATTCATTTAACTATGAAACTTCATTAGTGAAGTGACACTGACGAACCTTTTATTAAGGCTTTCCAATTAGGAAACTCATTAGCTTTAATACTAAACCAAGAAAAGTAACGCATAGATGTTTCTTTTCACGCTATTTAACCACATACTACTATTTTTCACAATGCTAAATAAATAGCCGCGGAACTTTATTTTAATAGAAAAGGAGGTATTCATTACATATAAAAGAGTTATTAAAATGTTATGTGAACATTTTCAAGTTATTAAAAAAGGTAGAAGTTATAAATTATTTTTAAAATTTTAAAGTTTATAATAATTTTGATTATATACTTCTTGAAAAGTCAAATAAATCATCAAATTTCATTGTTAAATAATTCCCGTAGGAGATGATTATGAAAAAATATGTAAATCGATATAATTATTTTCAATATTTTTAATAATTTTTTAATGAGAGAAAAAATATTTGCAGACATAAAATTTACTAGTACGTTTCTCCAAATTAATCATTCAAATTGTATTTTATGGTTGAATTTAGTATTTTAAGTGTTTGAAAATTTTAAACTCACACACTGTAAAAAAAAATTTTGTAAAGGTACTAAACTTTTCCTAGGAAACTGGGATTCCTAGTACTTTTCCTGTAACGGTAACAGAAAAAATTCAAGTTTCAGAATAGGTTACGTGGATTTTTCTTGTTATCGTTGCATGAAAAGTTCTTGGAATCCCAGTTTCCTAGAAAATGTTTAGTACCTTTACAGAATTTTTATTACAGTGCAATGATCTTAGACACAGTTTTTTAACTCATTTACTTCTGAGGATTAATGTAATATAATTAATTTTACTGAAATATTTCTTGTACAATTGGACAACGGAACAAAACTTATAATTTAATCTGATTTTCTTAGTTTGAATATTATAATTCGATTTCTCCATTACAAAATTCTGAGATCGAAGTTGGAGTTATGTTCGTGAATTATTAAAAAACGCAATAGAATGCAGGTCGGTGTAGCTAGACAGTTCCTGCATTCCCAGTATGTATCTAGGGATAAAAGTTTTTAAAAGAAAAAAGTAAAGAATTAAGAAGGCAATACAATTGGATTCCAGTATTAATTAATATATTCCAATGGTATCAAGAAGCTTATTTTCAATACGAATTTAAGATTTATATTAATTTTACAGTCAATATACATAGGTTCATTTGGCATTAATTTAATGTAATCTTTAAAATAGTAAGTATCACAAACATCAATTATTTTTCTGTCTTTAATTACTGGCAGAATTTCGGTGAATATGCATAAAATGCTGTGGAACTAAAACACTTTATTTTGTAACAACACTGTTTCTATAAAATATTATTCAACAAATTTCATTTGTTTACAAAAGAGAGATGCCTAAGGTTAATTTATATGTACATCTAAAGTAGAGTAAATTAAAAATGTATATGCTTATAATGGCCGAATTGGTTATGATTTTTTAACACATTAAAATTCATTATAAATTAAATATCTTTTTCGTGTTTTATATGCAATATTGTCTCGTAGTTCGTATTTTTATATAAAAAAAGAGTGATTTTCTAATCTTTTTTCTTTTGAATTTATCATAGTTCATTGTTAAAAAAATTTTGAAATTCACGAATAATTTTTCCTGAATTTCACAGAAAAATTCACTTTTCACTACAAAAGGACATTTTCTGTTAAGAATCAGAAAACGCCACCATATTTCCTGAAAATAACGAAACGGATGGAAATTGACATAAAAAAATGGAGACACGCCGTTATGTGGGGCTCTCTGGCCGAGTTGTCAAGAAACCCCACCGCTAATCGCCTGCGAGCGTAGATTGTGGGCCCGAATCTCACTGGCGCCATGAAATAATGAAAACTTACAAAATCCCTTTCAAATTACATTTTTCCTGCTTATTTTCCTCTTATTTCTTATTTAAAAAAAATCTTTTAACCAATTAGCCTAAATAAATAAATAAATAAATAGTGTACGGCAATTTCAAGAAAAATATCTATAACATTAATTTTGTAAAAAAAAAAAAAATCATTTATTTATTTAATAAATAAATAAATAAATAAATAAATAAATAAATAAATAAAAAAATACGTAAAAAATTAAAATTGGTTTAAAAAATAATAAATATTATGCATCTGTGTAAAATAAAATAAAATAAGCCGTTTACAAATACTTTAACGAATATATTTGCGATGAAATCTTTAAAAAGCACACCAGATTTTCCCACTAACTCATAAAAAGCATACTTTCTACAATCCCAACATATTTGATATAAGTGATGTAGTGATTTGTTTATATATCTTCACTAAAAAGTCCAATTAGAATTGTCTTTATTAAGCTGTGAATGCCAAAATATTTCTAAAAAATTAAAAAATACTTTTACACAACTACTTCAGTTTATTAATTAAAAAAACTTTTTCGCTCACAGGCTAACAAAGCCTGAGAGCTTATGTGTCCGCCTGTTCTGTATGTATGTATATACGTGCATATGTACATAACGCTATAACTCACGATAAAAAATATCCGATTTACTTAAAATCTTAGACATAAGCTTATTATGAAAAGGCGCTTCCCTCATTAGTGTGTTAGAGTTCATTCAGTAAGTATAAGAAGAGGAATGGGGGCTAATGCCATTACCTTTAGTTTATGTAAATTAATTTTTCATGCAGAATAATCAGAATTCGTTAAAATCTTAGATACAGAATCATTCTACGAGGCGCCTCCGTGATTAATATTGGATGTTCATTGATATGTATTAAGAAGAATAACGTTGAATATTTTTTCTCCTCCTAAATTATATAAATGGGTTTTTTATGCAGAAATATGAGATTTCTTTCGAATATTAGATATAGGTTCATTCCGATGAGATTCTTCCATCATTAGTATTGGGTGTTCATTGGATAAGCTTAAAGTGGGAAAATGGGTAATAACCCCGCCTCTTGATTTACGTTAATGGGTTTTTTACTCAAAATTTACTGATTTACTTCAAATTTTAAATATAGGTTCATTTTAAAAAGGCGCTTCCCTAATTAATTTTTGGAATTCATTGGATAAGTATAAGTATAGGTCTGACCCTCATAATTTAGGTAACTGGTTTTTCATACAGAATTAACCGATTTGTTTACATTTTTTGATACTGGTTCATAGTGGTAAGAAGCTTCCCTCATTAGTTATGGTGTTCCTTTGTTAAGTATAAAGAAGAATACGGGTGATTACATCCTCTTAAGTTAGCTAAGTAGAGCTTTACGCTGAGTTATACGATTTGCTTTAAATTTCGAATGTAGGTTCTTTCTGATAAGTTGAGTTTTTGAACAGTTTTGGAGGTTTAATGGTTTAATATAAAGAAGCAAACGGGGGACAATGCTTCTTAAATTACATAAATTGGTTTTTATGGAGAATTATTCAATTTACATCGAATTTTAGATACAGGTTTATTATATCATAAAGCACATCCCTGATTAATTTCGGGGGTTAAACGATTAAGTATAAAGGAAGGAAATAGGAGAGGAGCTATTTCCTACCTTAATTTACTTTACGAAGGGCACATTATATAAGGCTGAAATATACGATAAGTGTTCATAGCTTGCGAGCTCTATGCCATCAGTTTAACTGAGGAATATATTTTTTCATTTTTATATAATCTCAGAACATTGTCCAATATTAGCACCTTTTTTAATTATAGATTTTCAAAAACTTTTACGATTATAAAACGTAGTGATTATTTCATATTACACTCCTCGAGAATTATTCTTTTTTATCTTATTTTAAAACATGCATGAAAACTGAAAATAAATTTGAAGACTTTGAAGATCTAAAATTTAATTTAATTTTTTACCGACTTTAGGAATATGATTGTCGGAGTTTCCTCTTAGCCCGCACAACTTTGAAAAAATTCCGTGTTATATATTGCTGCCACCACCGATATGATTGCGCGATAGTTCTGGCCCCGATACTGGGGAAACAGGAGCTCTATCATTCACTTTAACCCCTCTAGTCAATTGGCACTCTAAACATGACTCACAAAATTGTTTAGTTTCTTTCGCCAGCCCCTCCCAATAAAACGAATATCTGATTCTTTGTAACGTTTTCTTGGCTGCATGTTGCCCTCGAAATACCGAAGTATGCGCTGATTTTAGGATTTCTTCCCTTCTTAACTTGGGTACTACTAATTGCGCTATAGTTTCGCCTAGTAATTTCTCTTTATGATACAATAAACCATTTACAATATAATAATCCCCTTTATCCATTTTAGCTAATTCCCAAGCTCTCTCTAACTCTTTACATTTCAATTGAGATTTCTTAACATATCTGAATTGCTAACAATAGCTTTATTATTTTTCTCCACTTCCGTTTTTTCTGCAATTTGATTTTGTAAATTTTCCGATCTCGCTTCTATTCCGTAAACATTACTATTATCGCTACTCATATCTTTCTTTTCACTCGAGTTATCAATCATAATTTCCGAACTTTCTAATTCTTGGGATTCTAGCAATGGCTCCTAGCGATTGACCCCTGACAACTCATTAATCACCTCGGGATGTAAAATTACCTGCTCATTAATATTATCGGTCACAGCGCAAAGTATTTCCTGATGAATTATATTAGTTTGTCTAAATTGCGGAATAGCTAACGGTAATTTAACCAACGGTCATTAAACTGCTTCACCAAATAATCCTTGTAAATAAATACTACCCGCTCCACTTAATGTCTCTCCCGGTACCAAATCTTTATGAATAACGCTAATTTCACATCCAGAATCAACCAATCCTTTTGCTTTTTGTCCATTACATCAACTTCAATTTTCTCAAGTTTATTTGATTTCTCACCAATAACATTAATTCTCTGTTCGGCCTTTGCCGATATCCTCGCCACAATAGCTCCATTAGGTAACTCTTTGTTTCCTTTCACAACAATCATGTTTATACTCGCTTTCTGTTCTCGCCCTTTACTATCATTATTATTTCCCTCATTACCCACTTTATTACAAAAACGTTGGTAATGACCTCTTAAACCACATTTAAAGCATCTAGAAGCTGAATCATCACTAGGTTTCTTAAAATCAATTTTCCTACCCGAAAAAGAATTAGTCTCATTACTCCCGTTTTGCCTCCAATTACCACTAACTTTGCTATCCTCCCTCGGTCTCACTTTTGTTTATATACCTACCTTTACCCTTTAAACTTTTATACGTAACTGCATAAGACTTGTTTTTAGCGTCAAAATTATTGTCACATTCTTTAGCAATTTTAGAAACTTCTAAACATTTACCCTGCTGAGTTAATCCAGTATATGGTGTAGTTTCCTCATCTAACGTATTTAAAAACTTATCAGTAATTATTAACTGGTTGACCTTTTCATATGAGTCAGTACCTCTAATCTTACATTAATTTCCCATGTTGCTATTAAACGCGATACAAATAATACATGAGTATCATTCTGGTTTCTCCTAGCCTTCTTAAAATTTTCCAAACACGCCTTCGGTGTCGGCTCATGTTCCCTTAGAACTAACTCCTTTAATTCCTCATAACTCTCAAATTGTTCCTTAGTGGTATAAATTAATAAATTACCAGCCATATCTAACATATTTAGTAAAATTTCGGCCTGCTGGTTTTCCGGTATATTTTTAGTTTTGAATGCCTTTTTTAAATTCTTGCAAAATAAATTCCATCCCTCAGTCCCTTCTGGTACTTTGATAGATAGTGTTTTAACACTTTTGATGAATTTTTCTATGTTACTTTCATTATTAGATTCTCTAGACCCATTAGAGTTATTTGTCGATCCTTGTACCCTTAGCCTCTCCATTTCTAATTCATGTTCCATCCTTAATTTTTCAGCCCTCTCTTTTCTTTGTAACTTTCGCGGTCTAATTTTTCTTATTTTTCTAACTTTTCGCGGTCTAATTTTTCCTGTTTTTCTATCTTTTCGCGCTTTAGTCGTTCTGTAACAACAGTGCTAGATAATTCCATAATAACCCCCTCGTCATAGTCATCACTGTCCATTATCTTTTTACTAAGCTGAAATGTGGTATCATCTTCCGTGAATTCAACACCCAATTCTTCGGCTATCATCTGAAAATCCACCCATTTTAGTTTCAATAAGAAAGCCATACCTTCACCGATTGTTATTACCACTCTACAATATAATAATATTTAAACCTACCAAATTAATATTTCCTAAATTTCTACCTGAGTACAATTATACCTCCATTTATTATACTAATTAATACCGTTCAAATAATCGATGTATTACATTTCTAATTAGCCTACTGTATAATCTGATTTTCCTCAAACATTGGTATCACACAATTTACTTCCAATAAAACAAAAGGTAAAATAGTAATTTCGATTTGATTACTATGCAATACAGATTCCAATTTATACACTTAGATAATAACATACAATTTACATAATAATACTGATGCGTTGCAATTGAATAAAAGTATTGATGTCAATAGAAATATCCACATAAAGAAAAATTGTATAACATACACATATAAATTTCTAAATTATCCTAACTAAAATATTTCCAAATTCAATACTGGTTCTCACACTTAAAACAAATATACTCAAAACCTTCACTTTTATTTTTACTCACTGTGAGCCTTTTTTTCACACTACTTCTAGCCAATTAAAATTCTAAGCAAATTTCCATTGCTCGTTTGTTATCTACTCTTTAAATTTAAACAGTATTTCTTCATTTAAATATTACATTAATAATAATTTAAATTTATGTAAATTCAATTAATCCTTCCAACTACTATTAGCACAATGCATTAATTTTTTTTCACTACCTTTATTAGTAAAAAAATAGAGAATCAATATTAGCAGAAGTTATTATGACCTTTTCTTAAAACAATAGTCAATATGTTATTAATACCTCCTACCTATCTGAACACAATTATTTTATTGCACATAAATTATCTAGACAATTTATCTTAAATTACTATTAATTATACAACAACAAACATATTTGGTTCAAGAATGTCAGCAGAAGAAAATGATCAAAACACCTTATCTTATACTTTATCTGCTGGGGTACTCTGCTGTTCACAAATAGTTCCACGATTAATTCAATATTTCTCACTTAAAGTCAGTTTGATGATATTCAACACCCGAGCTGTAACACACTGTAATTTGTTTCCCTGTAGCGATGATAGGGCACAAACAATTATTCTGTTCGCCGTAACAACGATAGTACACACAGAGTACGGACAGAGCCCCAACTCGGCTTGAAAAGAACGCCCTCAGTGGATGACTTAAATACTAAACTATCGCTTTGGCGATTTTTATCCTCGTGATTTCTGTTTAACTGTAACCATATTCTCGCTTGGCACTTCTTGCTGAATGCTGATTTGATTATGTTTGCATACGTGCTTATACTATTTGATCTTAGATTTCCGCGCTTATATTGATTCGTAATTATTACTGTTATTGTTCTTGAATTTTCAAGTTTAGATTATTAGGTCTTTATGTTAAGAAGAGACACATGTATTGTTTGCAAGACGAATGCATCAAAGTTATTTCATATTAAAATAATTCTTTCATAAATTTCAAAACAAGAAGCAGCAAGCCGTCGCTGTATTTTTTTTTCTTTTTTCCCTTATCATTTGTCGCCAAGAAAGCGATATTTCGCCAAATTAGCAACCTCTCTTATGTTATGATCGTAGTTTCAGAGTCATCCGCTCGTATCGCTACTGTCTATGCGTAATCCCATGTTAAACAAGTTGCCATTACAGTGTATGAAAGTTTATTCTCTGTTCCGTACTCTGTGATAGTACACAACACTTTAGTTCGGTTCGCTATAACGACGATAGGACACAACACTTTAGTTCGGTTCGCTGTAACGATGGTAGGGCATACATACTCTGTATTTCTGCACGACGCTTGGTTTTTATCTCTCTAAAATTCCACTTGACGATCCGGCATTACCACGCAAGAATTCCACTGGTGTTCCGGCACTAACACACTGCCACACGGCTCGCTGGTGATTTTATCCCGTCCCTGCCATCAATTTGTCGGAGATTCCTCTTAGCCCGCACAACTTTGAAGAAATTCCGTGTTATTTATTGCTGCCACCACCGATATGATCACGCGCTATCGGTCACGCACTGAGAGGATTGTTTAAATGAAAACCAACGCTTTCAATTAATTAATTTAACAGTTTATTTACACATTATTTACACTTAAAACTCGGATGTAGGTGATCCGGTTCAACATTAAATTAAATACAGTAAATGCTGGTTGTGTACTGTTAAAACTACGTATTATCACTCTCACTCTATACACGTTAAATTAACTTTACCGGAGATCAATTTCAAATCTCCAACACATGGGTTCTAAACTTAAGCTCTCCGAACCTCATTCAGCCTTATGCTCTATCTCAGAGCTATCCACCTAGAGACAACCGTCCACCTTGCTCTGTTGGCTCTAACTGCTATTCCTCAGCAAAACAACTGCCCCTTCTAACCTCCTGCTTCTACTCAACGTAACCTCCCCGAGGTTTCTACGTTGCTAGCATTCTAATTTTATCAAATAATCACAAAAAAGGTACATTTCGCAAAAAAAAAAAAAAAAAAAAAAAAAAAAAAAAAAAAAATTGCAAAAAGATCTTCAATAAAACGGCAAATTACATCAAAAGATCGTGGCAAAATGACAATTTCATCGAAAGAACTCGATAAAAACGATAACCTTCTCAGAAACTGTCCACGTATCATAAAAGACGCGAATTTCGTCCAAAGATCTCAAAAGCACATAAATTTTGTCTAGATAATCGCAAAAAAGGTAAATTTCGCAAAAAATAGCAAAAAAAGACAAATTTCTCAAAAAGATAAAAAAAAGGGCAATTTCTCACAAAAAATCACGAAAAAAGGATAAATTCGATAAAACGGCAAATTACATCCAAAAATTCCGGGAAAAAAAACAACAAATTTCAAAAAAGAACTTTCATTAATTGCAGGGGGAAAGATGCAACTTTCTTTGTTCATCAGAAAAAAAAATCACAAAATTTCTCGATCCATCACATGAAAAACAGAAAAATTGTCAATCAGTTGAAGGAAAAATAAAAAAATCGATAGTTGGTCATGTGGGGTAAAAATTATAAAATTCATTCATAAATCATGGAAAAAAAGTCATTCAGTTATGTAAAAAAGCCCACAAAAATTACCAATCAGTAGAAGTCCCCAGAAAAATCTTGTGATTGATTGAGACATTTCAGAATGTTTTTTGTGGGTAATCTTACGATGGGAATACAACAGTTCAGTGTATCCATTGAACTGTGCGCCGAGTAATATATGTTTATTTCCTCATGTCTGCAGACAATTAAATATTTGTATGGAAATTTTTATCGCAACGTAATAAGTATATTTTTAACACAGGATCAGAGTAATCTATTACACCTTAAATTAGCCTTTTTATCAATATAACCTGGTAAGTGGGAACTAACTTTTTTATTGATAGGCAATGTAACATCGGGTCGATCGAATTTATTTTGATTTTGCACTTTTTTTAAGGACATAATTTAACCTTTTTTCTATTGCCTAACACTTCTTATTTTGTTTCAATCTTTTTTTAAGTAATTCCTTATTGTGATCTTCATTTCTGTCATATGAAAAATTCATTTTTATTTTGTCTATAGCATTTACATGATATTGAGAAATTTCTGAAAAAAAACGAAAAAAACAACAAATTTCACAAAAAAAATCACGACAAAAAGGATAAATTCGATAAAACGGCAAATTACATGGAAAGATGGCGAGAAAAAACGACAAATGTCACCGAAAATCCCTGAGAAAACAAATAATTATTTCCTGGTATCACAAAAGATGTGAATTTCGACAAAAGATCGTGAAAATACTTTAATTTTGTCTAGGTACTTCAAAAAATGCAAATATTGGTAAACAGATTGTGAGAAAACAACACATTTTATCAAAAGATGAAAAAAAGAGGCACATTTCATCAAAAGATCACAAAAAAGGTAAATTTTGCAAAAAAAAGTGAAATAAAATGACAAATTTCTAAGAATTACGAAAAAAACAACAAATTCCACAAAAAAAAAGGAAATATTCGATCAAACGGCAAATTACATCAAAAAATGGCAAGAAAAAACGACAAATTTCACCGAAAATCCCTGAGAAAACAAATAATTTTTTCCTGGTATCATAAAAGGCGTGAATTTTGTCAAAAGATCGTGAAAATACTATTTGTCTAGGTACTTCAAAAAATGCAAATACTGGTAAACAGATTGTGAGAAAACAACAGATTTTGTCAAAAGATGAAAAAAAAATTATTATCGTCAAGGTTATCTAAGCGAAATATGCTTGCCAGTTGTTGACTGCCGGTTGAGTCCTGTATGCAAAGTATTCGTATTCAACTCCCAATCTCTATATTAAAAGCATAAGGAAAAAAGTCAGCGTACCTAAAACTGGTCTCTGCGTATAGGCGCTTGCACAGCTTTCCGGAATACGCAGTAAACAGAGCCAATGAGAGAAGACCGTAGTGACTGCCATAAACGCAAAAATCTTACCTTCTTTTCTTTGCTAAACGTTAGCGTGGTATGCCGCGTTCGTTTTTTATTCATTAAGTTCAGCCATTTAAACATTATTTTACTTATTCTAATTTCTAAATATGACAGTAGGTTTATTTAGCTGGGTATCTATTGTTAGACAACTGCTTCTTTTGTACCAAAATCTGCCTCTAGATGGCAGCACCAGACATTCTTCTGTTTTCACTGGAAGAGAACTTTAGAACAGTTAGTTTAAAATGTGACTCAAGTGGTAGTAGGCAGCAAAATGCTGTCAAGGATTAAGAATTCGTTATTATACATTATGACTCCAAAGGAATAACTACTGTTCATCCAGAACTGCTTCAAACTGAAGCTAATATGTTTCAAAGTTATTTTTTCCTTATTTGTTGTGTTTCTGTAAATATTGTGAAGACTGTGCATCTGTTCTTTTGTTTTGTGAAATATTCCAAGTATTTGTTCATCATTATTCCACTTTATTTGTTCAAATAAATGTGTGTCAACTAAAAGGTAAAGCTTTTAACTCTTTTTTATTATTAAGGAACTCACTTATTCACGCCTTATGGAATAACATTCCAACATTGTTGATTATGAGACTGAGAAATGAGTCTCAAAATTTAAATATAATAATATCAAAACAGAAAATATAATATTAAAATTCAAAAGAAATAATTTGAAATGATTATTTTCTGAATATTGTATTTTTTAGAAGTGAATGATAGAAAAGAAAATTCAAAGAATTGTTCTTATTTTGAAACCAAAACTATTATTTGTTGATATGAAAAGAAATTATTTTCCTTGTTTCTTATTGAAATTTTATTATTTATTAGTTGAAAATACAAATATGTGTTTTAAACAAAGAATTTTGAATATTTAAGAAAAAAATTCTGAAACCAGAAGTAACTTTTAAAATTGTTCTCAAGAATTCTATTATGTACTTATTTTATCATTAGCATTATATATGAGTTTATAATATTTTATTGTTGTAAATTAATAACATAAACACACTTTTATTTTCTGTGAAATAAGCAAATATTATTATATAACAATGTCTAGTCTTAAAGAATCTCATTGTATTGATAAGTTAACTGATGATAATTATTCAGTATGTAAGTGAACAATTGTTAATCAAAGAAGGTTTATATGATGTTGTATTTGAACCTAAAAAAAAGAAAATGATGACGATTGGGTGAAAAATGATAGAAATGCTAGAGCAGTAACTTGTTTAAATATCTCAGATTCTCAAATTGTTCATGTTAGACATGCTAAAAGTGCTAAAGAAACATATAATCAATTGAAATCTGTGCATGAAAGGGTAAATCTTACAAATAAACTTTATCTTCTTAGGAAGTTGTATTCCATTAAATATAATGAAAGTATTAAAATGCAGGAACATATAAATTCTGTCTTAGTATTAGCAGAAAAATTAAGAAGTATAGGTGAAGTATTACAAGATGATAATTTAATAGCTATTTTGCTTTGTTCTTTGCCAAATTCTTATAGTACCTTTATAACTGCTATTGAAAGCAAATAGGACACAGATTTATCATTAAAATATGTTCAAAACAAGTTAATTGATGAATATCTTAGAAGAGTTGAAACTAAACAAATTTCAATAAAATATGAATCTATTGCTTTAAAGGGTAATAGGGATAAACCAAAACATTTGAATAAACAAAAATTTTGTTCTCATTGTAAAAGAACCAATCACAACCGTGAAGATTGTTTTCACTTAAAGAATAACAACAATAACAAAACAAAACCAAATTTTACTCAAGAAAGATCACGTCAGCAGTTTAAAAAACAAAACAATTTCTCTGATTCTACTGCTAGTCAAAATGAAAATCCACCAAATTCTCAAAACTATCATGAATTAATGAAAGAATCAAATTCTTCAGGTTTTGTTAATCCTGAATATCTAATCAATCCTAGAAATCTCAACAAAATGGAAATCAAAACAAAAAGTTAACTTTTGTTATTGATTCAGGCGCGTCTGTTCAATTAGCTAATTCTTTAGAATTGTTCTCAGAATTAAAGAATTCAAGTAAAGATACAATTACAATTGCTAATGGAACTAAATTAACTGCAAAAGGAAAAGGTAAATGTACTTTTAATATTGAAACACTTAATGGTGAAACAAATAAAATTACACTAGATCATGTGCTTTATGTTCCCAAGTTAGACAGTAATTTATTGTCTGTACAGTCTTGCACTGAGAAAGGTTTTGTTGTAACATTTAAAGATGACATGTGTTTAATTAAAAAGGGTAACATATTAGTTGCAGATGCAAAAGCTGATGAGGGGTTATACAGATTAAAAATAATACCCACAAATGAAAAAGTATACAGCGCTTCAGAAATATTACCTGTTTGTTCTAATGTCAATCGCATTCTAAAATGGCAACAAAGGCTGGGTCATAGAAATTTGGAATCCATCAAGAAAATTCAAAAGGATGATTTAGCTTTAGGTATTTCTGTGAATAATTGTTCTCATAATACTGAATGTTCAAGTTGTATAAAAGCTAAGCTAACAGAAAAATCATTTCCAAAAGAAACGCAATACAGAAGTAGAAAACCACTTGATCTGATATATAGCGACGCTTGCGGTCCTGCTGAAACAAATAGTATGGGATCAAAAAGATATTTAGTTACATTTATCGATGATTATTCTCGTTATACACAAATATATTTTATTTCCTCTAAAGATGAAGTATTTGATAAATTAAAAGAGTATGTTGCATCAACAACAAACAAATTTAGATTGAAGATTAAATCCTTGCGTACTGACAATGGAGCAGAATATTGCAATGAATATCTATATAATAAAGGCCAAACGTATCTGTGCGTAACGCATACGTCATGTTTTGAATGGCAACACTTTCCGATGAAATTTCGGTTTTGCAATTTTCGCTATTGTTAGTTTTTAAACTTCTAGGCATTGCACGTTTTCAATCTCTATACCATCATTTAGAGAAAAAAATGCACTTTTAAATGCCATTTGTTAGAAAACTGTATCTCGATTTCTTTTTGAGATATTAATTTTTTTTTGTAGTTTTTGGTTCAATTTCTCTATTGGTGGCAACTTGAGTATCGAATTTATGTGGGAAAGAGAGGAAAAATAGCCATATAGTAAAAAAGAAAAAAAGCAATAGCGATGCACTTTAGTGGCAGGAGGTGACGAGAAAAATGTAACCCTAAAATTCGCTGCATTGCATCAAACACAACCGCGTGCTTTCACAAAAAAGGAAAACTTTTAGCGATGCAATTTTAATACATAATACAATGAAATGCTATTTTATAATGCTAAAATATTATCAGATCTTTTTATTTAGAGAAAAAATGATGTTAAAAAATTCGATCTCTGTTCCACGTGACTATTTCGTTTGGACCGAATGAGAGACTTAAATTGGAAGAAAAACGCCCATTAAACCGTTTTAATCGCATACTGCACCTCCATCTATCTCTTTTCTCCATGGAAAATAACAGATCACTGTATATTTTAGTTGTTATTTTTTCATAGCAACTGAAAAAAATAGTAATTAAAAACCTGTTAATTCAATATATCGTCAGCTATAAAACCCGGTGAATGGTTTTATTTCGTTTTTATCTATGAATTTAATAACTTTTAGTTCGTTGTAAACTTACTTTACAAAAGATACATCAATTAACCTTTACAAAAATGTATTTTAAAGACTATCTGGGTATCATATTTTCTTAGTTGTTTTTAAAAACTGAGAATGCAATTTTATTCTTTGGCGAAATCTTTGGCTAATAACTTGCATCTCTTCTATCTTGCGTCTAATACTGAAGTAACAATAATTTTTAAAGTTGTGTATGATTACATAAATAATATGTTTCATATAAAATTTCTGTTTGGAATTAGTTGCCAGTTTAAAAACCTATTACGCAGAAAAAATTTATTAGACTTTCCAATTTTAAATTTTAAAAAAGTTTTTCACCTTTACTTTGTGACCCAGGAACCGCCGGGTTCGGTGTACTAGTGTTAGTAAAGACCTAAAGAACTTAGGAATACATCATGAAACAACAACGCCATATTCGCCGTCTCAAAATGGAGTTGCAGAAAGAAAGAATCGCTCGCTAATTGAAATGTGTAAAGCCATGCTTATAAATGCTAAATTACCAAAAACATTCTGGGCAGAAGCCATAGCTACAGCAGCTTACTTACAAAATCGATTACCCACTAAATCAACTGAAAAGACACCATACGAACTGTGGAATTGGCATAAGCCAAATTTGAGTCACCTTAAAGTATTTGGATGCAAAGCATATGTACATGTTCATAAACAGAAGAGGCAAAAATTTGATGAAAAAGCCACTGAAGGAATCTTTGTTGGTTATGATTTAAGAAGCAAGGGATATGGAATTTATACAGGCGGAAGAAAAATTGTGATAAGCAGAACAGTAAAGTTTTTTGAAAATATGAACGGTGAAACATTTTTCCCAGAAAATGTTGAAGAGCGAACTTCTGATTTAATTCATTTCAATTTTTCAGAAGAAAATCTTAAAAATGATTGTGAATCTATTCCAATAGAAAATACTGCAGAAGAAATAGAAACTGATGAAAAATCAGTGGATAGCCCAACAACAGAAGAAAGTGAAGCTAATTCACAGAGAAGAATTTCTAGCAGAGAGACAAAAGGAATTCCACCAGAAAGGTTTTCTTACAAAACTGAAGACTGTTGTTCCAAAAATCAAGATCCTGAAACTTTTAAAGATGTTCTAAAATTACCTGTAAAAGATCAACAGAAATGGTTTCAAGCTATGAAAGAAGAATTTAACTCTTTAAAGGAAAGTGAAGTATTTGAGCTTGTTACTTTACCAAAAGGTAAGCGCGCAATTGGCTGTAAATGGGTTTATAAAACAAAATGTGATGAAAATGGAGAAGAAATAAAATGCAAAGCACGATTAGTTGCCAAGGGTTTTACTCAACAACTAGGCACTGATTATGATGAAACCTTCTCTCCTGTCGTCAAACATACAACTATTAGAGCTTTTCTGACCTGTGCAGCTTATCGTAAAGCCAAAGTATTCCAAGTAGATGTTAAAACAGCCTTTATACATGGTAAATTAGATAACGAAGAATTATACATGCTTCAACCAGAAGGCTTTCAAGATAAAGAAAATAAAGACAAAGTCTATAAATTAAAAAAGGCCATATATGGTCTCAAGCAAGCCGCCAAGTGCTGGAATGAAGAAATAGAAAATACTCTAAAGGCATATGGATTTAAACAAAGTGAAGGAGATCAATGTTTGTTTACAAAAGAAAAATCAAAGAAGACCATTCATCTCATACTATATGTAGATGATATGTTGATAAGCTCGGAAGATGAAGTCAATGAAGTAATAAAATATTTAAAGAAGTCTTATCCCATAACATCATTAGGAGAAGCAAAATACTTCTTAGGCATAGAAATTCAAAGAAAAGAAGATGGAAGTTATCTGCTGTCACAAACAAATAAAATAAATCATTTAGTTAAAGATTTTCAGCTTGAAGAAGCCAAACCAACTTATACCCCAATGGAAACAAACTATTATAGTTTAGACAAAGAAGAAAATCTTTTATCATCAAATGATAACTATAGACAAGCTATCGGAAGTCTTTTATATATTTCTTCATGCACAAGACCTGACATTATAGCTCCTACGCATATACTAAGTCGAAGATGCAATAATCCAAGACAAAAGGACTGGAATGCTGTTAAGAGGGTAATAAGGTGTCTAAAAACCACAAAAGATCTTGCACTTCATATTTCTTCAGAAGGTTATCCTAATATAGTTGCATACTCAGATGCTGACTGGGGTCAACATACGACAGATAGAAAATCTACCTCAGTAAATGTAATCTTCTTAGGTAATAGCTGCATTTCTTGGTTCTCAAGAAAACAAACATGTGTTACATTATCGTCAGCCGAGTCGGAATATGTGGCACTGTCACAAGGAACTCAAGAAGTGTTGTGGATTTTAAAACAATGCAAAGATCTCAAATTACAACAACATTATCCAATTAAAATTTTTGAAGATAATCAATCAACAATTAAATTGGTTGAAAGTGAAAAGTTCAAGTCGCGAACTAAACACATCGATACAAAGTATCACTACATACGAGATTTGAAAATGAAAAATGTAATAGATGTCAAATATCTGTCAACAAATGAAATGATAGCAGACATAATGACAAAGCCATTGCCAAAGGCCAAATTTGAACATTGCAGAAACCTTATCCATCTGGTGTCAGATTCTATCACAAAACAGAAGAGATGTTAGACAATTGCTTCTTTTGTACCAAAATCTGCCTCCAGATGGCAGCACCAGACATTCTTCTGTTTTCACTGTAAGAGAACTTTAGAACAGTTAGTTTAAAATGTGACACAAGTGGTAGTAGGCAGCAAAATGCTGTCAAGGATTAAGAATTCATTATTATACATTATGATTCCAAAGGAATAATTGCTGTTCATCAAGAACTGCTTCAAACTGAAGCTAATATGTTTCAAAGTTATTTTTTCCTTATTTGTTGTGTTTCTGTAAATATTGTGAAGACTGTGCATCTGTTCTGTTGTTTTGTGAAATATTCCAAGTATTTGTTAATCATTATTCTACTTTATTTCTTCAAATAAATGTGTGTCAACTAAAAGGTAAAGCTTTTAACTCTTTTTTATTATTGAGGAACTCACTTATTCACGCCTTATGGAATAACATTCCACCATCTATTACACCTTAAATTAGTCTTTTGAACAATATAACCTGGTAAGTGAGAACTAACTTTTTTATTGATCGGCAATGTAACATCGCCTCGATCGAGTTAATTTATTTTGATTTTACTCGTTTTTTTGAAGGACATATTTTAACCGTTTTTCTATTGCATAACACTTCTTATTTTGTTTTCAATCCTTTTTTTTTTAAATAATTCCTTATTGTAATCTTCATTTCTGTCATATAAAAAATTCATTTCTATTTTGCCTATAGCATTTACATTTATTGCATTATCATTTTGAAAATTAATAAAAAATATCAAAAGACAAAACATGGCAAATTCTAAATTCGTATCACTCAACTAAATAAACGTAGGTCATGCAAAAAATAAACAAAATAATAAGAGATCAAAGTAGATGCCTTATAAATTAAATAACTTACTTTTTTAAATATGCAGCTACAAAATATATATTTTTTTTAATTCGGCATGCAAAAAACATTCTGAAATGTCTCAATCAATCACAAGATTTTTGTGGGGACCTCTACTGATTGTTAATTTTTGTGGACTTCTTATCCATGATTCATTAATGAATTTTATAATTTTTACCCCACATGACCAACTATCGATTTTTGTATTTTTCCTTCAACTGATTGACAAATGTTCTATTTTTCATGTGATGGATCGAGAAATTTTGTGGTTTTTTTTTCTGATGAACTAAGAAATGTTGCATCTTTCTTCCCCTGCAATTAATGAAAGGTGTTTTTTGAAATTTGTTGTTTTTTTCTCGCAATCTTTTGATGTAATTTGTCGTTTTATCGAATTTATCCTTTTTTCGTGATTTTTTTTTTTGAGAAAATGTCGTTTTTTGTTATCTTTTTGAGAAATTCGTCGTTTTTTTTAGTATTTTTTTTTTTTTGTTTTTTGCTATTTTTTGCGAAATTTACCTTTTTTGCGATTACTTAGACAACATTTATATGCTTTTAAGATTTTTGGACGAAATTCGTGTATTTTATGATACCTGGACTGTTTCGAAGAAGTTTATCGTTTTTCTTGAGTTCTTTCGATGAAATTGTCGTTTTGTCACGATATTTCGATGTAATTTGTCGTTTTATTGAAGATCTTTTTGCAAAATTTGTTTTTTTGCGAAATTTACCTTTTTTGTGATTATTTGATGAATTTTTTTTTTCAATCCTTTGACGAAATTTGCTGTTCACTCACAATCATTTGTCAAAATTTGCTGTTTTCTCACAATATTTTGAATTTTTTTTCACAATATGTTTACAAATTTGCCATTTTTTAGTCAAAATTTGCTTTTTTTTCGAAATTTTTTAGACTTTTGGCAAATTTTTCATTTTTTTCAATACTTTCACGAAATTTGTTTTATTTGAGATACCTGGACAATTTTTTTCTGCAGTTTTTAAAAAATTTTTTTAGAGATCTTTTGAAGAAATTTGTTGTTTTTTTGCAATCTGTTGACGAAATTTGCTGTTTTTTTCCACATCTATTTACAAAATTTCCGGGTGTTGTTTTTTTGGGGGGAGGGGTACTTTGACGAAATTTGCTATTTTTTGTGATTATTTGCCAAAATTCATGTTTTTTGTGATACTTGGACAAATTATTTGTTTTCTCAGGGATTTTCGGTGAAATTTCTCATTTTCTCACGATCTTTCGATGTAATTTGCTGTTTTATCAAAATTATCCTTTTTTGTGAAATTTTTCGTTTTTTTTTTGTTATTTTCAGAAATTTGTCATTTATTTTCGCTTTTTTTTTCAAAATTTACCTTTTTTGTGATCTTTTGATGAAATGAGCCTCTTTTTTTTCCTCTTTTGAAAAAATGTGTTGTTTTCTAACAATCTGTTTGCCAATCTTTGCATTTTTTGAAGATCCTATACAAATTTAAAGTATTTTCACGATCTTTTGACAAAATTCACGTCTTTTATGATACCAGGAAAAAATTATTTGTTTTCTCAAGGATTTTCGGTGAAATGTGTCATTTTTTCTTGCCATCTTTCGATGTAATTTGCCGTTTAATCGAAATGATCCTTTTTTCGTGATTTTTTTAAAATTTGTTGTTTTTAGGTGCGTTCGTAATTATGTGAATACGTAGCACCTATAGTGGTCGTTCAGTCCGTCCGTCTGTTCGTCTGTCCGTCCGTCTGTCTGTCCGTCTGTCTGTCCGTCTGTCTGTCCGCATATAACAACGCAAAAACTACCCAGCTGAATCTGTTGAAATTTAAAATACAAAATTATTACATAATTTTGTCTAGTCATTTCAAATTTTATGAAAATCGGATGCATAGATCAATTACAGGGGCAATCAAAAGTATTACATTACATTACGTTCAATGGGGAAAAAAGTTTCAAATAAATTTTAATCATTTGAAATTTAAAATACATAATTATTACATAATTTTGTCGAGTTATTTCAAATTTTATGGAAATCGGATGTATAGATCAATTACAGGGACAATCAAAAGAATTTCGTTACATTACGGTCAATGGGGAAAACGTTTCAAATGTATTTTATACGTTTGAAATTTAAAATACAAAATTATTACATAATTTTGTCGAGTTATTTCAAATTTTATGAAAATCGGATACATAGATCAATTACAGGAACAATCAAAAATATTCCGTTACATTACGGTCAATGGGGAAAAATGTTTCAAATGCATTTTAATGGTGTTACACTCATTCGAACTTAATAAAATTTATATACAACAATAAATACCATATTACAATATACATTTTACATAATTTGTGGTGCAAAGAAAATTTGTTATTGATTTACAAGGCCACACAGAAGTATTCCATTACGTAAGGGTATAGGGAGAACATTGTTTGATGAGCGTTTTATTTGTAATTTACTATTTAAAATTTTATGAGATTGATATATGAGAGTAATATTTTTAAAATTTCGTTATCGTACGAACGCACCTCATTTGCTACGCTTCACGTGCAATTCCCAACTTGTTTTTTCGTTATTTTCAGAAATTTGTCATTTTATTTCTTCCCCCTTTTTTTTGCAAAATTTACCTTTTTGTGATCTTTTGATGAAATGTGCCTCTTTTTTTCATCTTTTGATAAAATGTGTTGTTTTCTCACAATCTGTTTACCAATATTTGCATTTTTTGAAGTACCCAGTAAAAATTTAAAGTATTTTCACGATCTTTTGTCGAAATTCACATCTTTTATGATACCAGGTAATAATTATTTGTTTTCTCAGGGATTTTCGGTGACATTTGTCGTTTTTTCTCGCCATCTTTCCATGTAATTTGCCGTTTTATCGAATTTATCCTTTTTTCGTGATTTTTTTTTTTGCGAAATTGTTTTTTTTTTTCGTTTTTTCAGAAATTTGTCAACATCATGTAAATGCTATAGGCAAAATAGAAATAAATTTTTCATATGACATAAATGAAGATCACAAAAAGGAATTACTTTAAAAAAAGATTGAAAACAAAATAAGAAGTGTTATGCATTAGAAAAAACGGTTAAAATATGTCCTTCAAAAAAAAAGGGCAAAATCAAAATAAAATCGATCGACCCGATATTACATTGCCTATCAATAAAAAAGTTAGTTCTCACTTACCAAGGTTATATTGTTGAAAAGACTAATTTAAGGTGTAATAGATTACTCTGATCCTGTGTTAAAAATATACTTATTACGTTGCGATAAAAATTTCCTTACATATATTTAATTGCCTACAGACATGAGGAAATAAACATATATCACTCAGCGCACAGTTCAATGGGTACACTGAATTGCAGTATTCGCATCGTAAGATTACCCAGAAAAAACATTCTGAAATATCTTAATCAATCAGAAGATTTTTGTGGGGACTTTTAGAGACTGGTAATTTTTGTGGGCTTTTTTACATAACTGAATGACTTTTTTTCCATGATTCATTAATGAATTTTATAATTTT
Organism: Maratus speculifer; assembly: GCA_964019185.1. NCBI lineage: Eukaryota > Metazoa > Arthropoda > Arachnida > Araneae > Salticidae > Maratus > Maratus speculifer. The sequence goes on from OZ025294.1 coordinate 56,356,942, forward strand.
TACCCCACATGACCAACTGTCGATTTTCGTATTTTTCCTTCAACTGATTGACAAATTTTCTATTTTTCATGTGATGGATCGAGAAATTTTGTGATTTTTTTTTCTGATGAACAAAGAAATGTTGCGTCTTTTCCCCCTGCAATTAATGAAAGTTGTTTTTTGAAATTTGTTGTTTTTTTTTTCTCTCGCAATCTTTTGATGTATACTAGTATCCAAAATTTAAGCATAATTTGTAATTAAGTAAGTAATGAAAGAAATATAAATCGAAATGTGGTGAAACTCCAGGTGTGTAAACAAAATAGTAAGCGTCATATATTTTCGCAAAGAGTTTTCCCCGAAATCGAACAGGGGACCGTCAACAAATTGAAAAAAACGAAGATCTTTTGGATAACCCTGTCAAAACCAATGTAGCAAAAGCGTTCAAACTACACTTTATGATTAAGTGGCTTATTGTAATATTCTGTGTTTATTTTTATAAGGATAGCATTGTAGCGGCTCATCTCGAGCTCTGCTGTAATTTTCTCTCGCGTATGAGAACTTTTTGCTTTCTGCGAATGGCAACTCAATTAATGGAATTACTTTTTAACGAAGCGCTTTTCTCGCAGTGACGTTTTCACGAATATTATTTATTTATGTTTGTGTGAAGTCATTAAAGTCTATTTTTCTATAAAATCCTTCTGATGAATGAGTCAATATTATTTAGCCATAATATCACCATCGCTAAATTGGTGACTACGGACATTTGAACTGTTATTTTTTTCATCGAGCTTTCTACGAACGGCTAATACTAAAATTTCTCCTCGCTAGAAAAATGGCAATTGAAGCATCTGCAGTGGTCATTCCACCGTATATTTCTGTCGATCCTAGCTTATGGTTTCACATGCTGGAATCTACTTTTAAATTAGCTACTCCTAAACCAATAACTGAATCGAAAACTAAGTACAATTACGTTGTATCTCATTTACCGCTTGCTACAGCTACTATGGTTCGTGATATTATTATGACTCCGGATCCATCTAATCCATATGAAACTTTAAAATCTAAAGTTATTGAACGTTGTGGTGAAAGCCGTACTTTAGAAATCCGAAAACTTCTAGCTGGAGAAAGCCTAGACGATAGAAAGCCGACTGAATTACTTCGATTAATGAAACGGCGAGCTGAAAGCCATAATATCAGTGATGAGCTTCTGTTAGAGCTTTTCACTCAACAAATGCCAACAAGTGTTCAAACTATTCTTGCTTCCATTGACAATATTACTCCTGATAAAGCAGCTGAGATTTCAGATAGAATTTTGGACTTAACACCAGCAAACATCAGCTTAGTTTCGAGCCGACCAACTTCGCCTGATACGCCAACACCGCCAACGATAGAGATGCTTCTGAAAGAAATCCAAGCTTTACGCCAAGAAGTAGCTCAACTTCGACGTTCAAGAAGTGTGTCAAGAGGTGATCATAAGCAACGTCATCGGTCTCATTCCCGACACAGAGATTCTAAAATCTGTTGGTATCATAGAAAATATACTGAAAAAGGAGAAAGGTGCCATCCACCTTGTTCTTACTCGGAAAACAGGGAGCGGGAAGAATAGCTGCGACGGAATTCTCCCCAGCATCTTCACGTCGCCTATTTGTTAGAGACAAAAATACAGGTATGTGTTTTCTCGTTGATAGTGGTTCAGATGCTTCCATCGTGGCCGCGAATAAACATGATAAATGTAAACCTGTTCTCCAAACTTTTCGTGCTGCTAATGGCACCAAAATTAATGTATATGGTCGAAAGACTATTAATATTAACTTAGGTTTGCGTAGAAATTTTATTTATTCATTTTATGTTTGTGATGTTTCATGTGCTATTTTAGGAGCTGATTTTTTGCATAATTTTAATTTAAAGCTTGATTTACGGAATCGTCGTCTTATTGATTCCACTACCAATTTAAAAGCTCCTGCTATATTTAATATTTGTAACATATTTTCTGTGAAATCAAATTCTTTGAATAATATATATGGTAAATTATTACTTAAATTTCCTGAAATCACAAAATTACCTGATCCTAACCAACCGGTTAAGCATAATACTGTGCATTATATAAACACTAAGGGGCCTCCAGTGACTGCTAAGCCTAGACGGCTAGCTCCAGATCGACTAAAAATTGCCAAAGCTGAATTTCAGCACATGCTGCAGCTCGGTCATATTAGACCTTCTAAAAGTAATTACTCTTCACCTTTGCACCTGGTGCCGAAGAAAGGATCTGTCGATTGGAGACCTGTTGGTGATTATCGTGCTCTAAATGCACAAACTGTTAAAGAGAAATATCCTATACCCTGTATCGCAGATTTCACTGCGGAATTACATGGTAAACAAATCTTCAGTCACATTGATCTAATAAAAGCCTACCATCAGATCCCCATCAATCCTGACGATGTTCATAAAACTGCAATTTGCACTCCCTTCGGACTTTTTGAAAGCACGCGAATGCAATTTGGCCTTTGCAATGCTTCCTCAACATTTCAAAGATTTATTGATGAGATAGTTCGTGACTTAGGATTTGTTTACGCATTTCTTGATGATTTGCTTATTGCTTCTGAAAATGAAACTGAGCATTTAGAACATCTTGAATTGTTGTTTTCTAGACTTAAAGAGTATGGTCTTTGTATCAATGTTGATAAATGTAAATTTGGTCAATCCACTCTAGAATTTTTAGGATTCAAACTTTCACCTGCAGGAATTGAACCATTGCCTGATCGTGTTCAATGCATCTTAGATTTTCCCCAACCCTCTACCTTAACTCAACTAAGACGTTATTTAGGCCTTTTCAATTTCTATAGACGTTGCATTCCCAAAGCTGCCGATATTTTAGCTCCACTTGTTAAATTTTTAGAAGGACACAAAAATAAAAAAACCCATCCCCGTTCCAAGGCTAACAAAACTGAGCAATTAGAATGGAACGAAGAAGCCAATCTTTCCTTCACTGCTTCAAAAGAAGCTATAGCTCGAGCTACTTTATTGCGACATCCAATTCCTGGCGCCCAGTTAAGTTTATGGGTCGATGCTAGCAATGTCGCAATTGGTGGTTCTTTAATGCAACTCTCCGAAAAACAGTGGGAACCAATCGCATTTTATTCCTGTAAATTAAGTAAATCTCAGAGAAATTGGTCTACTTATGATCGTGAATTATTTGCTATTTATAGTTCTATAAAAAAATTCAGACATATGCTCGAAGGTCGTAATTTCATTGTTTATACTGACCAAAAACCCCTAATATACGCATTTCAACAAAATCCTAATAAATGTAGTCCTAGACAATTGAGCCATTTAGACTATATTTCACAGTTTTCTACTGATATTCGATATACTAAAGGCTCTGATAACACCGTGGCCGACGCATTATCACGAATTGAAATTGATTCCATTTCTCCTAATGTGCTAGATTTTAAAGAGTTTGCCACTGCTCAGACAAATGATGAAGAGCTAAAACAACTTCTCGAACTCGGTACCACTTCTTTAAAATTAGAAAAACACTATTTTCCACTCGAAGATGTCCATTTATATTGTGATATGTCACAAAAACATCCCAGACCATTCGTTCCTAAAAGCATGCGACAATCTGTTTTTTCTACCTTACATTATTTCTCCCATCCAGGTTTCTCAGCTTCATTAGATTTAATTTCGAAGCGATTTGTATGGCCTGGCATGCGTAAGGACATAAAATCTATGGTTCGCAGCTGTACGAAATGTCAAAAAGCTAAAGTCTTCCAACATACCAAATCGCCAATTGGGACATTCTCTGAACCCGATGCTCGTTTTGCGCATATTCATGTTGATTTTATCGGACCTTTACCATCCTCCGATGGCAATCAGTATTGCATGACCATTATTGATAGGTTTACGAGATGGCCCGAAGTTATACCCACACCAGACATGACTGCAGAAACAACTGCTCGTGCACTAATACACGGTTGGATATCCAGATTTGGTACCCCGGTTACTATTACTACTGATCAAGGTAGGAATTTTGAGTCTTCTCTTTTTAAAGAACTTACTAATAGATTAGGCTGTAGACGCATAAGAACAACGTCATATCATCCACAGTCTAACGGTCTTATTGAGAGATTTCATCGTCACCTTAAGAATTCACTTACAGCGCACAATCAAACTCAATGGACTGAAACTCTCCCCATTGTTTTACTTGGTTTGCGCACAGCTCTTAAAAACGACATCCAAGCTACCTGTGCTCAGCTTGTTTATGGGACAAATATCAGACTACCATGTGATCTCATTAACAGCGAGACTGTAAATCAACCACTTACTCTTACCTATGTGACTGAGTTGATTGAAACAATGAGAGCATTAAATCCTGTTGCCACTACAAGGCACTGCAACCCCAAAATCTATGTAAATCCTTCATTGCAAACATGTTCTCATGTATTTTTAAGATCAGACAAAGTGAATCCTCCCTTATCACCCTCTTATACAGGACCCCATAAAGTAATTTCCAGATCTAATAAAACGTTTGACTTGGAATTAAACGGGAAACGCTGTACTGTATCAATTGATCGCATCAAACCAGCTTACCAATTATCAGATTCTTTTCCATCTTCCCTACCTCAAAAACAACATGATCCCATAAATGCTCCTCCTGTCAAACAGCCTACCACGAAATCTGGTCGCAAAGTTCGTTTTCCTCAACATCTCGTAACTGACTATATTGTATAAATATTTTGTATATACATTGTATTTTGTATTGTATAAATATTTTGTAATGTGTGTACAATATTTATTTGTCGATTTATGTTTTTTCTTAATGTACTGCATATATATATATTCTATATTGCATCATATGTATATTTACTCATACTGCATCATATGTATCAAGACCTGTCTTATGTATCTGTATCAAGTACTACTTTTTTATGTAATCGTGACTACGTCACTGGGGGCATACTCTGTAGCGGCTCATCTCGAGCTCTGCTGTAATTTTCTCTCGCGTATGAGAACTTTTTGCTTTCTGCGAATGGCAACTCAATTAATGGAATTACTTTTTAACGAAGCGCTTTTCTCGCAGTGACGTTTTCACGAATATTATTTATTTATGTTTGTGTGAAGTCATTAAAGTCTATTTTTCTATAAAATCCTTCTGATGAATGAGTCAATATTATTTAGCCATAATATCACCATCGCTAAAGCATGTATACTTTTAGAGAAATTAAAGGTTTTTATAAAAACAGTCCTAAATTTTTTGCTTATAATTTTCAGAGTTCTTAACATAAAATAATATTTTTTTATGACAATATTAGAAACATCATTGTACACAATATCCTGTCATCAGAATTTTAAAATAATAAAAAAATTTTGACAAATGAGCAAGTTTACTAAATAATATTTTACTGCGCATGCGTGAACGCTATTAAGATTTCATTTGCATATTATGTTAGTTAAATATATAGAGCAACTTTAGTGAAAGTCTCAATAACATAGCTTAAAAATTCTGAAAATTATCGTTGATAGAATGAGATTAAAATATTTTATTCCTTAATGAAGCAAAAAGATGAGGGGCTGTATCCATATTCCATTGTTTAGTGCCTATAAAATATTGCACGTACAACTATATTTGGATAAAACCCCTGATTTTTTTTCTTCCATTTAGGAATAAGGATTTTGAGTTGATTCTATAGACGATCATTTTCAGAATTTTCAAGCTATGTTTTTGAAACTTTTACAGAAGTTGCTCTATACATTTATCTAACACAATATGCAAATGAAATTTTGATATCGTTGACGCATGCGCAATGAAAAATTATTTACTGAACCTACTCATTTTTTATACAATTTTTATTATTTTATTCTGCGACAGGGTATTATGTACAATGATGTTTGTCATATTTTCAAAAAATAATATTATTTTACATTAAACACTCTGCAAATTATAAGCAAAAAATTTAGGACTGTTTTTATAAAAACCTTAATTTCTCTACGAGTATACGTGCTATCCTTATAAAAATAGTCACAGTACATTACAATAAGCCACTTAATCATAATGTACAGTTTGAACGCTTTTGCTACATTAATTTTTACAGGGTTATCCAAAAGGTTTTCGTTCTTTTTCAATTTGTTGACGGTCCCCTGTTCGATTTCGGGTAAAACTCTTCGCGAAAATATATGACGCGTACTATTTTGTTTACACACCTTGAGTTTCACCACATTTCGATTTATATTTCTTTGATTACTTACTCAATTACCAATTGTGCTTAACTTTTGGACACCAATGTAATTTGCCGTTTTATCAAATTTATCCTTTTTTCGTGATTTTTTTTTTTTTTTTTTTTTTGAGAAATTGTCGTTTTTTGTTATCTTTTTGAGAAATTTTTCTTTTTTTTGCGAAATTTACCTTTTTTTGCGATTACCTAGACAAAATTTATGTGCTTCTGAGATCTTTGGACGAAATTCGTGTCTTTTATGATACTTGGACAGTTTCGGAGAAGTTTATCGTTTTTCTCCAGTTCTTTCGATGAAATTGTCATTTTGTCACGATCTTTCGATGGAATTTGCCGTTTTATTGAAGATCTTTTTGCAAAATTTTTTGGGGTTTTTTTGCGAAATTTACCTTTTTTTGTGATTACTTGGTAAAATTTGCTTTTATTTCAATCCTTTGACGAAATTTGTTGTTTACTCAAAATCATTTGTCAAAATTTGTTTTCTTCTCACAATATTTTGAATTTTTTTTCACAATATGTTTACAAATTAGCCATTTATTAGAGATTTTTTTTGTCAAAATTTGCTTTTTTTCGAAATTGTTTTATAAAAATTGCCAATTTTTTTAGAAGTTTTAGCAAAATTTTGATTTTTTGCAATACTTTCACGAAATTTGTTTTATTTGGGATACCTAGACAATTTATTTTTGCATTTTTTCACAAATTGTTAGAGATCTTTTCATGAAATTTGTTGTTTTTTGCAATCTGTTGACGAAATTTGCTGCTTTTGTTTCATATCCATTTACAAAATTTCCGGGTGGTGGTTTTTTTTTGGGAGGGGGCGGGGGTATTCTGACGAAAATAGCTTTTTTATGATTATTTGCCAAAATTTGCGTTTTTTTTTATGGTATCTACACAAATTTTTGTACATAGTAAATGATTTCTAGCATTAAAAAAAAAAACTTTAACAGTTGAAAAATAATCTTCAAACATTTTCAAGAGTCTCTGACGTGTGTCGCACCGATTCTGCGCCCGGGATCATGTCATGTTGGTGTTACGTTGGTAAATGGAAAAGCACATTGAAACTTTTAATAAATATTAATTTCTTTTTAGCGGCAAAATACTTTTTTTTCTTTGGTTCTTTCATATTGTTGCCGTCAAGTTTTGACGGGTTTCACCTAGCCAGAATAAATATCATTATTTTTTTAAATATGTGAAAACGACATGTATTTTTGATTTATGAAAATGTTATAGAAAAGTTAGTTTAAAATGCAAATGTTTATTTGTTGAATGGGGTCAGTAATGTAAAAACAAATTAACCACTGAGAGGATCATTGTTACAGTTGTTGCTAAATGGCAAACTATAAATTCAGTCTTATTTTGCTGCGAAGTAAGTGAAGTATGTATATTTTGTATGCAATGAGAAATGACAGTAATTTATGATTTATTCATGTCATGTATAATTTATTGGTGTTGTATTTGTAAATGGAAAATTATCGAATGAGAGAGATTCTAATTCTATGGCAGCATGTTTGAATGTAACTCTGCCAATTGCGGGTTATTTGCCTGGATGTAGAATGCAGGTTTTTCTTTTATTTATTGAAATTTTTGCTGAAGATTAGTCGTTAAAAAATCCTTTAATATATGAAAAATATCTTTTATTTCTGCGGTGCCGTCAAGTTTTGAAGGGTACCATATAGTCTTCTTTTATTTGATTAGTTGAAAAAATTCAGTTCGTATATTTAACTTTACCAATCAGTTTGACTGTGCTAAAATACTCATTTATGCTTGAGTGTTTCAAAATTTTTCTACATACTTTCATATTCGCTTAAATATTTTCTATAACGTTATACATTCTTTTCCATACCAAACATTTTCGTCTGCCACCGAGAGAATAAACAGTTTTTATCTGTATTCGCTTTCTACAGCTACTTATTTATTTTTTATGACCTTCAGAACAGTATTGTTAAAACTGATGTTAAATTTCTCACGTATAGATATATTGATGATTTGATTTGTTAAAATTTAGTAGTGACGTTAATGAAATTCCTTATAATATTCATTCTAATTGTATGATATTAAAGAAAACATATAATAAGGTTTGGAGACAGGTTATCTTGATTTAAAAATTGTAATAAGTAATATAGTACAGACTTCAGTCTTCGATAAACATAATAGTTTTCCATTTATTGTAAGCTATTGATCAGCTTGTTCAGGACATTTACAAACGTATACACATTAACACCGTTATTATATATACGTATATATATTTAGATTTTAAATTGCAAAGCACTTCTTTCAAAAGGAATTATTCCATTTTTAAAGTACCTAATTTATAAAAACAGTACTAAACTTTTTTACAAAACAATATTCAGATTTTGCAGATTTTCTTCATTATTCATCGATTGTTTTTTCGATGTCAGTGAATGACTCATATTGCAAAAAGCCTGTTTTAGAAAGGTTTTATGATGATGTGGTATGTCGTTTGGCAACAGACCTGCAATGAATTTGTACTGGCTGTTTGGAAGATAAATTCTGCTTTTTTTTTTTTTTTTTTTTTTTTTTTTTTTGAATAAACACAGTTTTACATCTTTTACCAAGTCCCAGGTGAGACATTCATCTAATAATATGGCGTAGGGTCTGGAAGAAGAACAAGTGATATGTATCTATCCAATGTTTAATATTTGATTTTGCTACACACTGTTCTAAACCAAACCCACTGCCATCTTATATATATTAATGAATCTTATAAACATTTTTGAATGCTTGATAGCTGTCGAAGTAAGACCTACAACTGTGGAAACCGCAGCCTGGTTTTTTTCGTAGTTTTTTCTATATTCTCTTGTTGAATTTGTAACTTTTGAAAATTATGTATTCTTTTTTTTTCGTTTTATTTTATGATGGAGTGAGCTAGATCAGACTTAATATATTCTTTTGCTGATTTTGCTGGTGTACATATTTCTATATGCGTATGTATGCATGCATGTATACATGTACTAAATATTTATCTTTAAAGGTTAAAATAATATTTTTAATTTACTGAAATCGTAAAATTTAAAGTATCATAATTTTTTGTCATAGAAGAGTATCATTTTTCTGCTTCTATACGTAGCACTGTAAAAATATTTCTAAATAGTAGTTATAGAAATTCTTAAAAACTTAAAATGTGGTAATGAACATTATTTGAAATATTTTTTGTATTGAAATCATACTTTGAAATCTCAATTTATTTTAAGAAATGCAGGAATTCAAATTCATAATGATTAAATTTCATCTTTTTCAGAATTTAAATCGTACATTAAATGGCACATTTATTTGCATACAGTAATTTTTCCTCTGAAAAATATTATAATTTTAAACATAAAACAGTGCAATCTTTTCCCTTTAAGAAAACACGATGTCAAAATGATATATAAGTGCAATTAAATAATATAATAGTTCTGTAATAATCAACATATAAATTTTCCTATTAAAACATACTTACTGAATACATTAAATTAAAAAAAACACATATTAAATTTATGGACAAGTAATATAATTTACGACTTTTCAATAAATATTTTAAGATTTTTTAATACTTGTTCTGTACTGTAGTGTTCAATAGAAATAATCTGTCAAAATTATTTATAAAATTCTGCGGTCGTCATTAATAATTCATAAGCATAAAAATCCGTTTGTACTTCAGTGGCTTTTAGATGACAAGTTTAAGCATTATCAATTGACCAGAATAAATTTCCGGATTTTATAACTCGAATAATAATCGTTAGAAAACTATTTTTCCTTATTAGTTTAACGAAAATTGTTTCGGTAAACTTTACCAAATATGAAATGTTGGAGAAAATGTTATTTTATAGTTTTCTAAATTTATGTATATCATCTATTATCTATATAATTTATCTCTTGAATAATTTAAATTTATAAACGATTACTTCGTTTAACAGTCAAAAGGATCACATGAAATCTCTGTTATCAGATAAAAGTGAAAAAATTACACAGCCATGAAAGGATATATTCTAAAGGTGGAGTGCGTTATTTTAAAAATATATTATTACTTCCTCCTGTATACTTTTGAAATGCTATGCTATTTTCTGAAATGTAATAATAAGAAATATGGGAAACCTTTATTTTAAATTCTATTATCCTGATATATGTGTCTTGTTAGTGACAAAGCACGTGCCAAAATAAATTTCATGAAATGATTTTTATGGTTTACCTAATTCATCGAAAGCAAGTATAATGTTCAGTAGAGTATAGACATGACATTAACCACGTCACCGGCGATAAGTATACACAGTAAAAGAAAAAAATGTAGTTCTACGAATGTAAAGTTTCCGAAATCTATTTGTTTACCAACATTTTATCTGTACACTGTACAAGAAAAGTTGTAAATCTACAAAACTAATTTTTGTGAAGCTACAAAAATCTGTAACTTTACAAACGAATCTACTAAAGTTATATTTATCTTACTAAATTTTTATCTTATATTTTAATTTGGGTTGGAATTTCATAATATATGCTAAAAAACTCACGTGCAAATGCCAACCTAGTGAAAAAGTTTCCATGCCGAGAATTGAAACCAGGCCATCAGTATAGTGCACTTTCGTTCTACCAACTAAACCACATGGAAAGATTCCCAGCCTTCAATTTCTTACTATTACATGTTGGCAAGGCTACAAATGCAGCACGGATGGAATATATTTCATGAGCCACCGGCCTCGTGCAAATACGAATACCCAATAAATCCAACATCCTTTGAATATGTTAATACGTGGGAATTTTTCCAGAGAGAAATTTCGCTTTGAATGCAATATTTCAAATGAAAATGTAATTTTAAATTTTCTAATCGCTTAAAATTTTGTTTAAAAATTGTTAGGTGTCGTTCTACGTGATTTAGTCGGTAGAACGTCAGCACGCTATACTGAGAGCCTGGGTTAGTTTACAAGCATGGAAAATTTTTCTCTTGGTTGGCATTTGTGGATATTAAGCAATTCAGAAATTTGAAATTTGATTTTCATTCGAAATATTGTATTCAAGGCGAATTTTCTCTCTGGAAAAATTTCTACTTATTAATATATTTAATCGTTGCTGTATTTATTTAAGGTTCGTGTTTTCCCCAAGTCGGGTGTTCTTTTTCCATCATCGACTCCTTCAGTAGCCTTGCCAACATGTAATAGTGAGAAGTTGCAGACTGGGTGCCGTTCATTGTGCTTTAGTCGATAGAACGCCAGTGCACTATACTGATGGCCCGGTTTCGATTCCTGGCATGAGAACTTTTTCACGAGTTTAAAATTTGCGCCTAGTAAGCAATTAGAAATTTGATTTCCGTTTGAAATATTGTATTCAAGGCGAAATTTCTCTCTGGAAAAAATTCCACGTATTACAGTGAAACCTCCGAATAAGGGACACCTATGTGACCGGAAATTTTGTCCCTTAAATAGAGGTGTCTCTTATTCGGAGTTTTTATTGCAGTGAAACTTCCAAATAAGGGACAACTATGGGACCGGAACGTTTATCACTTAAATAGAGGTTCCCTTATTCGGAGTGTCCCTTATTTGGAGGTTTCTCTGTATTACTATCATTGTTAGCAGGAGTTAATGATAGAGAATATTCTTCTAAGATATGTCTTTTCTAATTGAACTATTGAACTACTGAAAATTGAACTTTTTGCACGCATGCAGTTAATACATACAAATTACATATCATATATAGAGCAGCTGAATGATTCAAATTATTTTTCGATTGTTCCTAAAATTGGGTTTTGAAATATATTATACGTATCCCTACAGTTGAACTAAACATAACATGTTAAGTTATTTTACGGTGTAGTTTTTTTACACAATAATGCAACAAAATGTGTTATAATGAATTAAAAAAGTGCGTTGAAAAGTGTTTCATTTTTCAGTTTAAGATTTTGTATTGCTTAAATTTATCAAAGAAAATGATAGGCTTTTTTGAAAATTAATATTTATTAAAATCAATCATAATGTTATTCCAAAGCTTTATTTCTTCTTCATCTGTTATGATTAGTTGTCTTTGTGCAAGCTCTAAATTATGATTTCTTAAAATAACATGTCTATCACTTTGGTGAAAATTAATGGCATAAAAATTCAAAAGCTTTCCATTGGATTAGATGTAGACATTTTAATTTTATTCTATCATGAATATTAGTTTAAACTTTGTAAGTATCCGTTACATCTCGAGTAAATATTCATGAAATTTTTATCTATATAATGGGATTATAATGCCTTAAATTTTAACAAGAGAAAGAATATATAGTTTAAGACACATATCTGAGAATATTTTTATCTTTAAAATAAGCTCATGCATGTTTTGTGATGAGATCTATTCGTGATTTTGCACCGTGTTTCAAAATACTTTACTATTATAAATGAATTGAATAATTCTCTATGGATTGAACCCTGAAACTAATAGTGTGATGTCTGTAATATAAGCAATGGTATTGCATTTACCAAAGATTTATGGAAAAACTTTTACATTACTTTCAATAGAACATAAGCTAATATGTGAAAGATTTTTTCGTGCATTTAAATTAGAATATTTAGAATTTCGGCAATCATAAAAAAAATTATTCGATGATTTATGGATTATGTTTATTACATTCTTATATCGAAAGAGAAAAATATTGAGTTCGTTGAAAGTTTTGACTTCTAATTTTTCCTTTATTTATAAATTTTGAAAGGTTCTGAACACAATATCTTGTCATTTGTCTACTATCTGTGACTGTGTTGATATGTGACAAAAATTGTGGGAATAATTTATAAAATTAACCAAAATTTATGTTCAGCTATATCTTGACATAAACTGGTTCGAATTAAGTTTTGCAGTCAGTCGCCGAATAGCTGGCACAGCTACGCTACATTTCTTTCGATTTTCGCAATAGCTCTATCTCCAAAACTGAAGCACGTATTTAATGAAGCCTCAGACTCAGTTAGACACAAATTGGCATACAATGTTGCTATTGATAATGTTTTGTCAGTCGTTGAAGTAGTAACGAATTTATATTGCATTTTGTATGACTTTACGTTATTAGCTATAGTCATATCTCAAGAACTAGTTCGCAGATTTTTATATCACAGAATCCTGATGACAAGGTTGTATACAATTTTGGAATTCTGCTAGAAATTTTAAATTATTAGCATGTATGAAACATAAAAAGTTTTGATATTGGCGAATTCGACTGATTTTCTCTTTGAAAAATATAAAATGGTGATTCGACTTTTTGATTTTTTTGACAAATCTACGGAAAAACATAAAAATAAACATATGAAGTTAGATATGTATTTGAAAACATTATCGTTGTTTTAAGGTAGTCGCTTAAGTTTAATATGAAAAAAAAAATTATCAAAACAGGCAAAATCCTTTTTTTTTCCTGAAGACATCATATAAGAGACTATTAGCTCTTCTAATCATATTTGGCTTCAGTCTGATGAGTAGCATTTAAGCAGTAAATGGCGTTTGTTTCGGCAAATAACCGCAAAATTGGAGCTGTACATTTAAAGTTGCAATCCAATTGGGCTGAAAATATTTTTTTTCTATTTTTGCTGTACAATTACATCTATGACAACAAACATTTATAGAATAGGATATCCGTAAGAATCCATCTATCTAAAAATGCTTTAAGTTGCTACAATATAAATATTTCGATCAAATATTCGTTTTTTAAATAAATATAATAATTATTATCATTGCATTGTTTTTATATAGAAATTTGACTATAGATAACTATAGATTTCCATTTAAACAAAAGATATGAGTGATATATGAGCTGTGGGAACTGTAATCAATACCTTATCTCGTTTTCTAAATCAAAACACAAATTTATACATATTTTGAAATAAAATACTGATTTAAATGAGTTTTATACCCATTGTTGTTATTCTCAGAGTTATACTTATTAACTACATAAATAGTATTAATGAAAAACAATACTCATAATTAATATGAAACATTTTAATGATCTTACTTTTGAAACAATAGTAGAATGCATTATTCTCTTTCAAAAACAAAGAAATATACATTTTGAAACAATTGAGAAATAAAGGCTTACTTTAAATTTTTATTCAGGCTACAACATAGGCGTTTTATTTTGTAAATAGCAATGTATTTGACATTTTTAATTGTGAATATGTTTCAAAATTGTCTCTTATATTTTTAACATTAAATAAACATGATTAAATATATTTACGAAACCAAGAAATGTTGCATATGAAAAGGAAATACGATTATAAAAAATATTGTGAAATATATTTTGATAACATATATAAACCATGTATGACAGTATATTAGATAATCGATTCGCTTTAATTCATCCAATATTTAAGTTTTCTTTGAATATATTTTATTTATTCAAAATATACACAAGGAATATTTTAATTTTATACACATAATATTATAACGAATACGTGACCCGACGGTGCAATGCATCCATCGCCAGAAATGGTATAAGCTTTAAAAAAATTTTTGACATTTTCTCACAGCAAATATAATATAGTTAACCAATATATTATTTCAGACGATCTCAGTTTTGTGTCTCTTTATTTCTTGTAAATTTGTCATAATACTTTCACATGACGTTTCCGACCATTGGTTGCTATGCATATCGGAAATTTTGTTATGTCTCCTACCTCCCTTTATAGTTTGTCCCAATAATCCTGAAAACTTACGAATTTAGTTCGCTTTTCGTGAACGTTGAATTGAACTTGAATCTCTTTTTGATAAACGAATGTGAACTGAAAGAAATCTAAAAAAAAACATGAGTTCAAAAGAAATTTATTATTTGAACTCATTTTTTTTCATGGTTTATTTTGAAATTTTTCCGATGTTAAATATATGTTTCTTAATTCAAATATCACAACAGTCACAGCATCACAAGCCCCAATTACTTCATTGTTGTCAAGTTGATAAAATCCATTCCTCAAGCTGTTGACTCATATTTGAACCTGAATCTGTTTGAGCAGACAGTATAAAAGGTAAATACTAGAGAAGAACAACTTTTGACAAAATGCTATCTGATGTATATTAATAGAGGCAACACAAAAAACGTAGACTTATTGTTGTCAAGACAGTGCAAATCATTTTATACAAAAGTGCACAATACAGGATCAAACAATAAAGTTCAGTTAGGCCAACTAAATTTTAATAAACGAGTCATTACACTGTTAAAAATCTTTTTAACATAACAGCAGCATTTAGTTCAGTCATTTCACCGTTTTCTGAAAAACCAGTAACATAACCTTAATTTAACTCTATTCTGACCATAAAATTGGTAGTAATAAGTTCAGAATAACGTAAAAAGACGGTTGTTTTACTTTTTTGTAGAAAACGGTCAAATGACTGGATAAAATGCTGCAGATTTTTAACAGTGTAACCAATACAAAATTTAAAATGGACATAAAAAGAAAGTTCACAAAGTCGATCAGATGTATATTTTACGTAATTCCGCTTTATCACATTGTTCTCGTGAAATAATGTGGTATAGAATGATATTTTAATATACAAATAACAGTAAATAGAACCAAATGATAAAATAAAATAAAGGGATAAAATTTAGGGAAAGTGCTGCTTTTAACAGCTTTACAAGTTCAGTTTTTTTTTCTTTTTAAGAATAAGAGAATAAAGACTGTATAGATTAAAAGTATAGGATTCAAATACATTAAATATGTTAAGATTTTTAAAAGACAGGCGAACAGTTACGTATCATAAGAAATTGAAAATTACTGATTAAGATCAATGGTGAAAAAAAGTTTATTATTTCTTGTATAATTCTTATAATTGAGTCAGATTGTTATATTAAACAGTGCGACATAAATATAATTAATAGTTTACACAGGATATTGTCTTTTTATTACTATTTAAGAGAATGGATTTTGTAAGTTTTAGTATGTATTACTAATATTGGGTACTTCATGCATACAATAAACTGCCATAAATTTATTTTAGTTGATTTCATTTTTTTTGGAACTTTTAAAATAGTATCAATTGGATAATACATAAAAAGTGATTTTATTTCCAATTAGATTAAATATAAATATCTTCAATAATTCAACTTATAAGGAACACTTCAATTCTACTTATAAGGAACATAGGCACTTATAAGGAATTATAAGTAAATGTCTCCTGAAACCACCGATCTATAACCTCTCCTTTTATTAATCAAAAATTAGATATATTTGTTTAAGGAAAAATATTTATTTTTTTTTTTATTATTTTATAATATAAAGCTGCATCTTAGATATTTATTTTCATAAGTTAGTTTAACATAATAAATATTGGGAAAACAAACAGTGATTTACCAACTGAGCAGTGAAAATTCCTTTTTTTTTATAAAACATTCTCCACATCATTTTCCCATTTTAATTGTTGTTAGTATTTTTTTCTTCTCACTGCTAAAAAATAATTGTTGCGAACAATATTTATTTTCTTTTTGATAGCACAAAAAGAATGATACATATGCAATCTTTTTAATAAAATTTACATTGTAAAATTATTGCATTTTTGTTTTTAAGTTTTTTAACTATATTTAATATTACGATTAAAAGGGCCATTTTATTTTATTAAAACAAATAAGAAACGTGAATAATTAGCTAGATAAATAGACTTATAAATATCTTCATATATTTTGTGTGTATTTTATTTTTCACCCTAATTAATTTAAAAATGTAGTTTTTATTTGTACATTTTTTTTAGATAATTTACATTTAAATTTAAAAAAGTTTCAGTATCGAAAAAGAAACAAGTAAAAGAAAATCCGTGTAATATTCTTTGCTGTTCCATTATACATTTTTCTCAATTCTTATATTTTTCATATAGTGTTCGACAATGACATATGCCACATATTTTCCCTGAATAGGTTTATAGAATATGTTAAATGAAGGGCGCTCATTTTAAAAGCAGCTTTTGACAATAAATTAAAATTACATATGAAATTGCTAGTAATAATTTTATCAATTTCGAAACCATGACATAAAACACACATTTTTAATTATTTTAGGATTATTATTCATTATACATATAAATAAAAAAATCTGTTGTTTAATATTATTTTAGAGTATATCAATTTTCTTTTACTCCTGTAAAACCCTTAAGAAAATGTAATAAAATTATTATGCATATATACTTTGTTAGATATCATACAACATCATATTATTCCTTTATTTCCAATTACATAAACAAGATATTTCCAAATAGTGCTATAGTCTAACAATTCAATTAATAATTTTATGTGCTGTTTTTACAATTTCGAAGTATTATTTCTCCTATTTACTTTACTATTATGATAGTCCTATATTTTGTCAGTGCGTGTTTGTGTTGTAAAAATAAATACTTTTTTTCAAAATATTTTTTCACCAATGTTTAAGTA
Source organism: Maratus speculifer (assembly GCA_964019185.1). NCBI lineage: Eukaryota > Metazoa > Arthropoda > Arachnida > Araneae > Salticidae > Maratus > Maratus speculifer. Next base: position 56,374,507 of record OZ025294.1, read on the forward strand.
AGGTAGTTTAATATAAACGTCTGTGAATCGACTGTAGGCGAGAGTCTGTTTTAAATGAAATAACACGGTTTTCTTGAATAAATATGTTTCAAGTTCAAATTTATTAAGAAAGTAGCAGTGTTTGAGTTTAAAAGTAAATTGTTATACGTGCTCAGAATAGGAATTACTGTCTATTCTTGCATTTTGGCTATAGCGTTATATTGTGCACAGTTTTTATCTTAATTCTGAACTTTCTGAAAATAAACAATAAATGTAATTGAAATCAAAGGTTAAAAAATATTTTTTCGGCAGTGTTTTTTTTAAACCTCTTATTATGTCATATTTATTATCATAAGATATATGTATTTTTTGTTTCATTATTATCTATAAAAATTAACCCGTGTAATTTTAATTTTAAATACTTTTTTTTTAAATTCATGTAATGGTTCATGATGCACATTTATGATAAGTTAATAAATTTTTTAAATAAATTGAAAATTAGACATTTGGAAATAAATCGATGCAAAATAATTATTGAAATATAACAAAAATATGCGATTATATTGTTCGATTTTTAACAATATATAAGAAGCAAAGTAGGAAAATGTAAAAAATATAAGTATTGGTGATTCATTCAAAGAAAATTCCTATGTATTGTTATTGTCGATAATTATTTGTTTCTTTGCATGAGTAATATACGCCAAACTAACATTTTGTGTATGTAATATTTCTATGCTTTTTAAAGAAACTAATAGAAATTTACTACTATTATTATTATTTATATTTTTGTTTCTCATGTCAATATATCATATATTTATCGGTTGACCTATTGTTTCCTTATGCAATTTTGAAATGTCATGTATTGGATATGTATTGTTATTGTCGATAATTGTTTGTTTCTTTGTATGAGTAATATACGCCAAACTAACATTTTATGTACGTAATATTTCTATGCTTTTTAAAGAAACTAATACAAATTTACTATTATTATTGTTATTATAATTATTATTTATATTTTTGTTTCTTAAGTCGAAGTATCATGTATTTATCGGATTACCTATTGTTTCCTTATGTAATTTTGAAATTTCATGTATTGGATATAAAGGAAAACTCATTTTCTTGCATAATTGTTAAAGATTGCATATTATGTTATTGGAACTAATGTTAAAATATCATTAAAAATGTTAAAATATCGTTAAAATATATTAAAAATATTATTGTAACAATTGTTTGAAAATGCGTATAGATTTTCAGTGAAAGAATCGCCGGTGTCGAGATTTTTAATTCCATTCCTTTATTGTTGTCGCTATGGACAAAGTTTTAATTACTCTATATAATGGTAATATTACAATGTCAACAAATCAATGATTATTCATCAAACGTGGAAAATGAGACGCTTTCGTACTATAGCGAAGTTTCATAAAAGTTCAAATCTTGTTGGAAGAGTTGTTGCGCTCTTATGATAAAATGCATGAACACAAAATTTATTATGATTATATACATACAATTCAGTAACATGAAAAATATGACTCCATCTTAAATATTATGTAATCATCCTGGCAATATAGAATTGTTTATAAATAAGATTTGAATGAATTTTTAAAAATGCTAATATATTTTTCAGTTTTTACTAGATTATTGTAAAATTTTAATATTTAAAAAATCCTGCAACGATTATATAAATAAAAGTCAAACCTTTCGCCTGGTTAGTTTTTAGGCCGTTATATGCAGACGAATAGACCAGCTGACAAACACATGATCGACGCGTTTATATAATTGACATTTTCCTATAGACCATAATGCAATACAATATTTTTCAGTACATCTGGAATCAAACTATGAAAGCTACACTAAGAAAGCTGCATACTTTATTTTCTAAACCAGACATGCCATAGCAAATCTCAGTAACTTCTGTCAATTACAGAGTAATTCAACTACGTTAAAGCAAGTTCGAGTTTAGAAAGATAGACAAGTGAACTAACGGATAGATCAGACACGATAGCAAACACTTTTAAACTATGCTGAAAAGTATTAAAAACGCATAATAGTTTGTAATTTCACTTTCAGTAATTCATATCAGTAGACGGAAGCATAATTGATATTATTATGCATCCCTCTATTTTACCTACTATCTTGATGTGCCCACCACTGTTTAACTAAACTGTAAATAAGACTAACAAACAAGGAGCCGACAGCACCGTCAATCACCTCATTCAGTTCATGGTTACAAATCTAGGATAAATTAAATCTCAATCTTCATATTAACACACAATTGGTTTTTCAAGTCATATTTCGATGGAAAATACCTAAAAACTAGATTTTAACGGTTGGTTCATAGATTTACCATTGTACTTTCCTGCACATGAAAACATGGAGGATTTGAAACTGGAAAAAATAATGCTAAACTTATGAGTCAACCGCTATAATGAGATTATCAGGTGTTTTCTCATAAGATATATCTTGACAGATTTCATTTTACTATGCAAATTGAGATTTAACTAGTCCTAGGTTTTCACCCATGAACTCGATGAGATGATTGTCTGTGCTGAATCCTCGCGGCCTATAAGACACTCTAAAAACACTGATATCACACTTATAGATATCATCACCCACAGTAAAAAACGTATCCACGTATAGTCCACGTATAAAATACTTTGTGTGACCATGTAAATCACATTGTCTATGTTATACAAAGATATCTTACTAAATGTAGTTAAGAATAAGAATGCATAGCGCATTTAAAATCCATTTTTAAGATTTTTCGTTCCTACTCATTAACCTTGCGAATTATTTTGTGCACCCCGATATATAATCTAGAGTATTTATACGCATAACGTAATATGCAAAATTTTAATTCATCTTAAAAACTCATATCGTAAATAAAAATGTATTTCAAAAAATCATCGCTTACATATAATACTTCTGATTATTATTCATATTTTACTGAAGATGGTCAAAAATAAACTCTAAAAGCGAATGCGCTGTATAGGGAAATTCTTTCCAAAATATCTCTTAAACGAAAAATAAAGTACTCTGCAAGATTGTCATGCAGGAATCTTTGCAAGAGATCACTTCTTCTCAAAATAAAATGACAATGTAAACACAGTAAATGTTTATAAATATATTATTGTTTTAAACAATGAAAAATTATCAGAAATTTAAAAGCAGTTGTTTCCACTAATAATTTATTGTAGTACCAAACTTAACAAACGCTGCCAACACTTAACTGTACTTTCTGTCAACGAAGAACTTAATGGAATTTTCGCTTTCTCTTTAGCCTGTAAAGAAGTCAATGTTTAATTGCGTGTCATAGCAAAAATCTGTACAAATTTACCACTAAAGAAAGATTCATCTAATTATATTGAAACAAATTTTTTCTGCATTTTCGCTAAATATCAGCTATATAGCCAAAAGTAAATAATTATAATAACATTCTAAAATTAACCGTAACTATCAATATCCCAATGATTCTGGTGGACTTTGCGAAACTTAAAGACATGTCAAAATTGCTTGCACATTCACACATAAATAACATATTTCAGGACATTATGTTATCAAGCAAAATCTAAACACTCACTCGAACATATGGTATCACCTGCCTGCTTTATAAAAACAGTAGCTAGGAAATGTAGTACAATTATGCCTTTATAAAAGAGCAGTTAAATCTCCTTTATGTATGCTTAATTGCATACTTCATATACAATAAAAATACTTCATATACAATGTACAGTGCGAACAAAAAAATCTTGATACCTAATCCACAATTGCAATATTTCGATGTTTTTATTACTTTGTGGGTTAGTTTTTTTTCTAGTTTTAAATAGAAGAGGCGGAAAAGAGTTTCTATAACGCATTGGTTACGAAAAATGGAGGACCTTGCAGTAAAATAAGATGTAAATTGCCCCTTTAATTTGTTTTAATCTCCTAGTGATTTGAAAAGAGGAATTTCTTAAATTCTTTTCGGTACTAAAAGAAAATCTTCATTTGCACAAAATATGGCATAAAAAAGCTTACAAATGTTGAACAGTCACTTGTTCTATTGGAACAAAATGTTCATATAAGTCGTAAAGACCCTTATTTACAGGAATCATGGTAAACTACCTTTGCCTTAAAAAAGTCAAGAACGACTTATGATGTGACACTACATCAAAACTTCAGGAAGACCAAGAAATATTTCAGCTAGATCTAATAATTTTCTAAAACGTGAAAAACAGTTAAACTTGCAGACACACTTTCCAATAAATATCAAGATTTTTTTTCTTTTTGCTTGGACTGTATTATAAAAAATGCTGAACTTAAGAAGAAAATTGCATTGCTCTTACATTAGCTATAAAAATATCTTTTCTTTCTTCTGAATAAAGAGTTAGAAATCACTGAGATTGTTTAAAAAAAATCTTTCCTAAATTTATTTCAGTTTTGATTAAAACATATTGAAGTGATAAAGATAATTATTACTTTTGTCTCCAATAAATATTTCTTTATATTACATTCACAATTAACAATTGAATGAATGGGATATCTTCAATATAGCATTCATAAAACAAAATGTAAGGTGTTCATTACCACTAAGGTTCTATTAAAATAATAATTCATTAAAATTTGAAAAAAAGTAGCTTATTTTTATACCTATATAATGAACATCTTGTTTTGGTAACATTTGTAGAACGTATTGTTGTACTGAATTTTTCAGTTAAGTAAAATTCAGAATTTCGAAAAAAAAATTTTTTAAGTGTAATTAATTTTATGCTTTAGTTTATAGTTTGGTAATAATATATTCTTATGAATAAGCATGAATATATTTTTGTGAATATCAATTTATTCATATTAATAAAAAAGCTGATACAGCATTTATTACGATGCAAGTGTACATGATATATATATCGCTAGAATTTCTATTGCATTATGAATAAAAAGTAAAATTTATCTTGTAGAGTTATAGTTGTAATAAAAGCTGTGATTGTTAATGTATTTCACTCTTTCTGCTAAAATGTAACTTCTTTTCATAATTTAACATGCTCCAAACTCTGGCTTGGATTATGAGTTTGTTTCAAAATTTTCTTTTATATTTACACATTTGATTGATCATTTTCAAAATGATAAGTTTTATTTATATTTTTCAGTACTATTCCTTAGTAAAACAGTTATTTTTCTTCAACTTCCATGAAATATTCCGAAGATATTCCGTATATCTAAATAAAGTTATTATTAGTAATTAGCAAAAGAAAATTTATCCTTTTCTGATACTAAAAATTAAATATCATTCATTGGGTTGAGCATGTTAATATGATTATAATTTGAAGATAATTATTGTATGTCCGTGATATAAAAATTTTACTTTCTATTTCTTTATAATAATATCAATATTATTTGACTGCAAAGTTCTAAAATTGCTTGCAGAGCAAATGATACATTAAAAAAAAATAAATTTCAAACTTTATTTAAATCTCGAAATAAAAGTAGTATGAGTAATCTGCTAAGATATTTTTTAAAGATTCATTGCGCGTTCTTTCATAATTGATGAAGAGTATAATAAAAATAAAAATAAATGTTTTATTTGATAATTTTATAAGCGATGTGCAAAAATGCAATAGAACATAATCATTTTATTTTCCAGAAACAATATACTTTAGGCAAACTGAGAGTTCTATGAAATTTCTACGAATTTATTTTGAACAGAATAAAATTTTATTCTCGTTAAATATAAGAAATGTTCAAATTAATGAAAGCTATCTGAATAAAATGTGTGCCAATTATAGAGTTCGAAAACAAAATATAGAAATTGTGAAAGTAATTTAATTAAATATTCTAGAAATATTGTATTTAAGTATTTTTTATAAACACGCAATCTGTTTCATAATATTCTTTTAAGGAGAGTTTAATTTCATTAAAGGAAGAAAAAAAAAGTAAAGTTATATTATTTATACAATCATGTTAAAATCTCAAAAAAATTAAGTGTATTTTTTTACAACACAAACTAATTTCTTTTTTTTTTTTAAATAAAAAATAATTATATTTCATAATTATTTTTCTCTAATAAATACATAGTTTGAAAAATGTACATTTTTCATTTATTTAGTTTTTTATCGATTTTTCATCTATTTAAATTTTTATTTCTATCGATTTTTCGTTTATTTATTTATTTATTTATTAAAGAATATATATATGTAATATGATAACAAAACTAATGAAAAAAAACTTACTCGAAATTCGTTGTTGATTAATTTTTCCCATATTAATAATGAGATTTTTTTTTTCAGTTTCAAAAAACGTTATTAATACAAAGTAATATTTATTATTAATAGTAAATATTTAAATTTAGTATGTGGAATTGGTGATAGTAAAACACAATTTCAGCAACCTTTTTGCAATTCGTCATAAAATGATAAGGATCAAGTATTAAAGCTTAAATTCGTAATTTTACGTTTTCATGAAAAAAACCCAACAATTAAAGTAATAGATAAAAATGCCATTATTTTTGCATAGTGTTGGATGTTGTCTTTCATTGGTAACACAAAATTTTAGTGATTTCTTTTCATTACTAAACAACTTTTTCAGTTTTGGTCTGAAATAAAGGAATGCTGTTTCTTATTCACATAATTTTCCTTAGAATTTCGCATATATCCTGTATAAGAAAAGTGACAATTAGTAATAATTTTATTTTTAAAAAACATAAATTAACTTGTACGTTAGGATGAATCATGCTATTAGGATGTCCAACTGTGTACTAGAGCTGTTGCAATACGAAGTAACGTCCGTTACTTTGGAATACGACTCGTTACTCCCTAAATTGTCAATACACAGTCGAACTAAGGGAAACTAAATTCAAACGTTGATTACGTTTGTCCAATTCATTGATGGAGTCAGACAGTTGAAAGCGGTAAAAGATAGTTGAGCTGGAACTCGAACAATTCAAAGTCAATTTCAGTTATTTATGTATCAGTGTATGCATTCATTCCGTTTTTATAAATTATTCTCAAATCTCAAACGATTTGGATTTCAAAAGTCCATGTTGATTCATTTATTTCTTTTACTATGGAAAGAAAAAGAAGTAAACTGTGGACATATTTTTCTGAAGCCTCTGATCATAAGTAAAAAATAAACTTTAAATAATAAACTGCGATTTTTATTCATGCCAAGCGAAGTTTTGAATAAAAAAGGATTTTTTAAAAAAAAGATAAGCATTGTCTATCATACGATAGCTTCCCAGAGCTTTCGAATTTAGCAAAAATATGTTTATCAGTGATGTGTTCATCAGTACCACCTGAAAGGATTTTTTCAAAATCAGATTAGGGATCATTCAAGCATGACGTAAAAGTAAGGAGGGGGGGTGTTTCCAGTGTTTGTTTATTTCTTCTGATATGGGAGAGAGGGAGGGGGAGGGTCACGAGAATTCTTACGTAAGCATTAGACAACAGAGCAACTATAGTTTAACAACAAAAACAAAAGATCCTGATTTAAATAAACTGCTGCGGATGTTGAATGACTTAAAAAGAAAAGGAGTAAACAAGGATTGGAAACGATGTACATTCTACCCCATTACTACACTGATAACACAGTTATAGGCAATGACGATGCATGGATTCAAAAATCTTGGACACCACACTAGAAATGTGAACGCCAAATCCATAATTCTTATTCCTATGATTATTATTATTTTTTAATTATATACCTAAATAAATTAAAGCTTTTTGTTTGCTCAATGCAATAAATAATAATATATTAAAAACTATTTTATATTCTATGGATTATTTAATGCAATATGTAACATTACATTAGACTAATATTGTTTTCCTTTGATACCTCGACCACAGTATGTCTGTTTAACTAGTACATGGAACCCAGGGATCTCGGGTCACAGAATAAAGATGAATTTTTTTTAATTTAAAATTAAAAAGTCTAATTAAATTTTCCTATGTAATATGCTTTTTAAAATGCCAACTAATTCCAAACAGCAATTTTACATGAATCATATTAATTATGTAATCATATAAAGCTTTGAAAATTATCGGTACTTTCGAATTAGACGCAAGATAGAAGTTATAGCCAAAGATTTTGCCAAAGAATTGCATTCTTTCAGTTTTTAAAACCAACTAAGAAAATATGACACACAGATATTCTTATAAATACATTTTTGTAAAGGTTAATTGATGTATATTTTGTAAAGTAAGTTTACAACGAACCGAAAGTCATTAAATTGATAGATAAAAACGGAATAAAACCAACAACATTCACCGGATTTTATAACTGACAATATTTTGTCATAACAGGTTTTTAATTGCTATTTTTTCAGTTGCTATGAAAAAATGGCAAATAAAAACGCAGTGATCTGTTATTTTCCATGGAGAAAAGAGATAGATGGACGTGCAGTATGCGATCAAATCGATTTCAATGGCCATTGTTCTTCCAATTTAAGTCTCTTATTCGGCCCAAACAAAACAGTCACGTAGAAAAGAGACTGAATTCTTTCACATTATTTTTTCTCTAAATGAAAAATATGTGATTATATTTTAGCATTCTAAAATAGCATTTCATAAAATTATGAATTAAAACTGTATCGCTAAATGTTTTCCTTTTTTGCGAAAGCACGCGGTTGTGTTTGATGCAATTCAGTGAATGTTAAGGTTATATTTTTTGGTGTCACTTCCAGCCACCAAACTGCATTTCTAGTCTTTTTTTTTACTCTATGGTTATTTTTCCTTTATTTCCCACATAAATGCGACATTCAAGTTGCCACCATTAGAGAAATTGAACAAAAAACTACAAAAAAATTAATAACTCAAAAACAAATTGAGATACAGTTTTCTAACAAACTGCATTTAAAAGTGCATTTTTTTCTCTATATTATGGTACAAAAGTTGAAAACATGCTATGTCTATCAGTAAAAATTTGCTATAGCGAAAACTGCAAAACCGGAATTTCATCGGAAAATGTTGCCATTCAAAACATGACGTATGCGTTACGCACAGATACGTTTGGCCTTTATTATATAGATAAAGTAATTTATCGGTAACTATTTATTTTTATAGAAAACAATGTTGATGTTGAAAGTCATAGAATCTTATGTACTCAAAAGGAAGGGGGGGGGAGAGATCTAGCATTTGTTTATTATTCTTTACAAAAGGAAGGTGATGGGTAAATATGACTAAAAATATGCTTACGTAATTTTTGAACGGACTCTTATATTTTATCTGAAAGGAGTGCTTCAGAGAGTGCAAAAAACAATGAAAACAATATATTTAATCATAAAAATTTCTGAAATAACATGCGAGTGATGAAAATTGCTTTTCATAAGATAACGTCAAAAATGAAATAGATATAAATAGTATTAAATAGTGGTAAAATACAAAAAATAAATATATTTGTGATAGTAACGCATAAAAATATTGTATAATATATTAATAAAGTAAATGGCAATGCCACCAATTTTCTGAAATAGAAAAAAATTAATGATTTACAATTAATAATTAAATTTCAAAATACCTTAAAATAAACATCATTATTATTATTATTATTTTAACGTTAATTTAGTTTGATAAGACATTCAATCAAACTCTATTAAACTTTTCTTTAGTTGCAATGTTGAAACAGACCATATAAATGCAATTTCATTAATGTTTCTTTGGAAATGTAATAAGTGATTTAAGATGCTCTTTACTATAACAAATAGTAAAAGATGTAATTTCACTGTGTATAACCTAGATGTTGTTAAGCTAAAAGCTATATACATCATGATATAAGTTTCACATTTAAACACTGAATTGTTTTCGAGTTACTCTCTAAATGAAATTGGTTTGGAAATGCTATTAGTGGAAACGTAATGCTTTCTGGAAAAAGCATAAATATTACTTTCAATTTATTGTTTATTCCTTCATAAAATGACTGCAATTTCTTTTAACAGTTTAACCGTATACTTTACTGATATTAATGAAATAATTATATATTTAATTAATATTAATAACTCATTTATTACAGTCATACAATACGTCATATATAAAGTTTCCCAAGAGTAAAGTTCACGCTTCTAAAACTAACTAGACGGTAATCTTTTTTTTTTTTTTTTTTTTTTTTTTTTTTATCTTTACAAGAAGAAAGTATTGGATTCATGAAAATTTTCGACTTCCGGTTTTCGACGGATTTATACGTTTTAGAAGGTCCTGAACACGTTTTGACTATTTTTAGAAAATGTCTGTCTGTGAGTCTGTCCGTCTGTCTGTCTGTCTGTATGTGACAAAAAATTTGTGGGCGCTCTATCTCAAGAACTAATGCTCGAAATTTAATAAAATTTTATATTCAGTTAGACCTTGATATGAATTAGTGCCTATTGGTTTTTGGTGAAAATTGGTCAGCAGGTGGCGCTGCTATACAACGTTTTTCATGATTTTCAAGATTGTTATATCTCAAGAACTAATGCACAGAATTTCACCAAACTTCAGATTCTGTGACCCTTTGATATACATAGGCGCTGATTAAGTTTTGGTGTAAATTGGCCAGCAGGTGGCGCTGCTAAACCACGTTTTTCATGATTTTCATGATAGCTATATCTCAACAACTATCGCACAGAATTTCACCAAACTTTAAATTCTGCGATACCTTGAGATACATAGCCGCTGATAAGGTTTTGGTGTGAACTGCCCTATAGGTGGCGCTGCTATGCTACATTTTGCACGATTTTTGCGATAGCTATATCTCAAGAACTAATGCAGAGAACTTTATCAAATTTTAGATTCTGTTACACTAGAATATATAACATAATTAGACGCTGATTACATTTTAGTATTAACTTTGCAACAGGTAGTGCAGCTATGCTGCATTTTGCACGATTTTTCCGACAGCTATATCTCAACAACCAACGCACAGAATTTCATCAAACTTCAGATTTCGTTACAAAATGACATATAACATAATTACACGATGATTACGCTTTGTTATAAATCCTTCAACTGATGGTGCTGCTGTGCTATATTTTACACGGTTTTTTTTAAACTAACTATATCTCAAAAACTAATGCACAGAATTTCATCAAACTTCAGATTCTTTTACACCATAACATAATTAGACGTTTTTTTACGTTTTGGCATAAATTGTCCAAGATATGATGTTGCTGTGCTACGTTTTGCAAATTTTTTGTTATAACTATATCTCAAGAACTAATGGACGAAATTCTATCAAATTTCAGATTCTGTTAGGTCTTGACATAAATAAATACTTATTAGGTTTTAGTATAAATTACCAACATGAGGCACTACTAAGCTCATTTTCTCAGAATATTAATTAAATTTTGCGTTTTAGGCTTTTCGGATACCAGAATCTCATTAGGCTAGGTCAAATGTTCGAGGAAATTCAATAGTGGGTAACTTTGGGGTCACCTCATTTTTTTTAAATATTAAAATGTACTTATGAGATAGAAGAAAGTTTTGGGATTGACACATCCAACTAGTTTTTATTTAAGCTGCAGGCAAAAAATGCTTTTTGGTTAATATGTCATTCTTAAACCTTGTATTGTGTGAGAAACAAACAACATGCATCCAGAATAATTTTTGAAACACTTTCCAGCAGTTACGCAGCAATGTAACAAAGCTCCATAGTATACTGCTGTTTGTAAAAAATGCAACAACATGAAGGAGTCATCAGAATTAAATGAAATTTAATACACAAACGACTTGTATTGGTACAAATAAATGTATACATTTTCAAAGCAATAAAACAATATTAAGTGCCCGAAATTATTATTTGGTGTGGCCACCACGCGCTGCAATAAGTGCTTCTATACGACGTGGCATGGAGTCAAACAGATGTTGAATGTCTGCTCGTGGAAGAGCATTCCATATTGTTTGTATGCGCACCCAAAGTTCGTCTTTTGAAACTGTAGGACGCGGATCACGAGCGAGACGCCGACCAATCATATTCCACACATGTTCAATAGGCGACATATCCGGCGAATAAGCAGGCCAAGGAAGAAGTTGGATATGTTGGGCTTAAAAGAAGTCTCGAACAATCCGTGCAAAATGTGGGCGTGCATTATCCTGTTGAAACACAGCTCCAGGGATGCCTTGAAGGAAGGGAACGACTTCGGGCTCTAGCACTTCACGGACGTACCTGTTGCTATTCAGATTACCCTCAATTCGTAGCAGCTGAGATCGTCTATGATACGAAATCGCACCCCAGACCATAACTCCAGGTGTTCGGCCACTATGACGTTCGACAACGCACTCTCGAAGGCAACGTTCACCGGCATAGCGTCTAACACGTATGCGGCCATCATGGTTCCACAAATTAAAGCGGGATTCGTCAGAAAAGACAACTTGTTGCCAATCAGCCCGCCAGGCTCTGTGTTCATCAGCCCATTGCAGACGCAGCCGTCGATGATTTGCCGTGAGGGGGATCCTGTATAATGGAATCCTTGCACACAATCCACAGTGCAGCAGACGTCGACGAATGGACGAAGCTGACATTAATACACCTGTAGCAGTAGACCAGCGTGCTGCCAACTGCCTGAAGGATGCTGTACGGTCAGTCACCGCCATGCGGACCAGGTGTCTATCATCGCGCGCTGACGTCACCTTGCGTCGTCCACTCCCAGTTTTTCGAGTTGTCCGGTTCTCTTCGGTCCACTGCTTCCAAACTCGCATCACTGTGGAACTGTTCCGCTGCACACGAGCTGCTATTTCGCGATAGGAAAATCCTCCTTCAAGCAGGCCGATAATTCTCCCCCTTTCAAACTCCGTAAGTTGTTGAAATTTGACCCTATTTCGTCGTGGATGCATACTAAACGTTCGCCACTAACAAAAAACCATGCACTATTTTCAACGTCCCGCTACAGCCCGTTAATTATACGCTTTCAACATCCGCCCAGAGGGCGCTGCTCACACCACGCATGCGTGGTGTCTCTGAAACTTTACTACTTTGCATAACATCCTATAATTGACATTTGATGCAAATTTCATTTCATTCGGATGATTCCTTCATGGTGTTGCATTTTTTACAAACAGCAGTTTATGTTAAGTTGGAAAATGATGCCTGAATATGAAAGAGATAACAAGCAAGGACCATCATGGGAACTCAACGTTCGCTTTAAAGAATATGTGCAATACCAATGCTCATTTTGAATCTCATTAACAATACAATCGATCTACAGTCTTAGTATTTACAGTACAATGTATAAGTTAGTAAATTTTGAAACACTTTTGCAACCAAATTAATACTTTTACAAGTAAAAGGTTTTTTAATACATTTCCGAATACTGATACGATGCTTAAATAAGAACTTTAAGTTAAACATAACAAAAATATTCAATCAATTATAGTGTAGAATTAATACTTTTATAGACTTCCATCTTTTTAATAGTAATTCCATATAAGAATCAGCCAGGCTGTGATTAACACCTTAACGCGCAGTGTTGCCGGGTCGGCAACACCTAAATTTCTCCCTGTTTAGAGACACAAAAGCTCCGTAAATATTTCAAAAACTACTCTAATGGCTATTTTAAATCTTTCTTATGAGTTCTAGATGGCCGTACGACAGAGATCAAACTCTACTGTTTTTAAATAATAGGTAAAATATTTTACTGTAATACGCGCTTCACAGCAATGCTCTTCTCACTGCGCTTATGCTTTACTTATGGGAGGTTACCACTTCGGCAACAGCTGTATAATTAAAATGGTTAGTGCAATCTTTACAAAACAATACCTGTGTGCTCCTCTAGGCCTAAATAGATTGCCTAATTTTTTATTTCTTTAAATTCCAAATTTAAAGTATAATGCACCGGAAAGGGTTAAATAATAAACATATTCATGTGTTTTTTTCAGTGCGATGACTATTATAAAGAAAAAAGTCCAAAATATTAATGCTGAGGGACCATTGGCTTTAATTTCAAGGGGGGGGGTCAAAGCTCTGTGCAGCACTTGAAAAATTGAAGTTTATGTTTTGGAAAGTTTTTCACATAGTATGCAATGAAATCATCCCACAAAACAAATTGCATGGTATTATTATATAAGGTTCGTCCTTTGCTATTCAAGAATAAAAGTTATGGGATTTGTGTAAATCAGTGAGCTAGGGGTTTCAAAAGTTGAAATTTTTTTCGAAATTTGACTATAGTTTTCACACGTGTAGCTCTTTGCATTAAAATCATCCCAAAAGTTTTAACTGCTGTATGATTATCCATGGTAAAATGAAACACAGAAAAGTAAGCTATTCCATCGGAAGACTTTAATATATTATAAAATTTTGTGCTAAATTTCAAAGAAAAAGTTTTTTGCCTATTTTAAGTGAAGTATACGAGGCATGCATTAAAGTCAGAAGCCTAGATAATATAAGACACCACCAGTGGCCGAGAGGTACGGACCTCTCAACTGGTAGACGGCAGGTGCTGGGTTCAAACCCAATCGCGGCTGTCGGCCTAACCGTTCGGAGTTTTCGTGGTTTTCTTCGAACCTTGCGTAAATACGGGTTAGGTTCCCTTAGAAAGAACCCCACGAAGGGCACTCCCCCTGGTCCTATATCCCTAGCGTAGATAATCGAACGACAAAACTAAACTAAACTAAACTAAACCTAGATAATATTAAAAGAAAGGTACAATAACTATTCACCTTTCAAAATCACCAAGTATAATCATGGGCACTAAAGCAGTTTTTATGAGGTAATGGAAATCGTATTTAGGAAATAGGCTCTCCACGGCCATAACATTCATTTACTGCCAAGAATAAAAGAACTTCACAATTATTTTTGAAATGCATATACTTTATAATTCTAACACCAATGGTATTATTTATTGTATAACATTAAATATATAAAAAACTATTTTGCTACAGAGAGTGAAGTGAAGAGAAGAGAAAAGTGAATTGATCTTCAATGAAGTGAAAAGAAATGCAATTTCTATTCTAACATCAATTGTATTATTTATCATGAACAATAAATATTTTTAATGTGTTTTCGTTAAAGGCAGTGAAGTGAAGAAATGAGAAAAGTTAATTGATTTTTAATAAAGTGAAAAGAATAATCTAAACCATATAATCATAAACTACTTCAGTTTTGTTGAATACTGTTTGTTTGAAACTAAAACTCTCTATAAAAGTTATTTTAAACATGGATGAATATTTTTTATGCAATTTATCAAATAACCGTGCTTGTGGGCCTTATGCTGCTACAATGTCAAGTGAATTATTTCCAGTTTCTGAATTGATTAGGCGGCCCAATGATTTGAAATTGCACTGGAAAAAATAAAACAAACACACACCCGGGAAATAATTCTGGAATATATCGCATAGAAAATCGAAGTGCAACTACCCTAGAACTTGTAGATATGATTTCAGTACATTCCGTTGGGACATTCCATAGTCTGTTTCAGGACATTCCATTCTGTGAATCCTGAAAAATAATCAACCAATAATAATCGAACCAAATTCTGATATCAGAGCTTTATATTTCATAAAGGTACAAGGTCTCAAATCTCATGTCGTTTCTTGCCCTTGATCTTATTATTAGGATGTTGGCAATAGCTAGGTGATATCTGAAATATTCCAAATTTGTATATGTGCTTTGTACAAATTGGAAACCCATACCCACGTCCCAAACAGTAAGTTTCTGTTGCTCGTAAGCGCTGTGGCTGATACACTCTAATTAAAAAGGAGTGACTATTCACTCTGGGAGAGTGAATACTCAGTCTATCACAGACTCAAAATATGCCCAACCTCTTTAGAGTGACTATTCACTTTGAGCAAAAGTGGAATCGTTGACTCTTTGAAAGAGTGAATACTCACTTCTGGGAAGTGAATATTCACTCTAAACAGGGATCAATAATCACTTTTTCTGGGGAGTGACTATTCACTTTTGCTAAAGGAGTGCGTTTTTTCACTCCTCGTAGGAGTGAGTAGTCACTTTTTCATAGGAGTGAATGTTTTTTTCCCCTTTTCCAAATTTTTTCCAATTTTTTTTTTTTTTTTTTTTTTTTTTTTTTTTTTGCTATTATGGGCATTTTAAAAGAATCGTATCTTTTAGAGCATACAATGAATATAAATACAAATGTGGTAAAGATTGGAATAAAATTCTTTATTGACATTATTTATTTAATTCATAGTATGTTACATTAATTGAACGTTTTAAGGGAAAACATAATTAAAGTTACTATGAATTAAATTAGACTATTGACAGAAATAAAATATTTTATTCCAATCTTTCTCCTTGTGTTTGCTTTCATCGGTAGACCCATAAATATATGATACTTTTAAAATGCTCATAAGCACAAATTATTAAACAGTTTTAAAATCTTAAACAATCAATATATTTTTTTCAGATGACCCATTAATTTTTACATATTATTTAAATAAATGCATATGTACGTTATCCGTTTTTTTATGTGTAATTAAAATCTTATTGCTGAAAAATATATATTACTGCAACCCTTATTTATAAAACTACATGGTAAGTCATATTTAATTTAAATTTTTTATTTCCGTATATAGAGTAGATGTGCATTTAATGGACATTTTTAAGGCATCTATCCCTGCCGCCGAAGACATTCGCGAGCTATTGGTAACCCTATGGGGAGGAATATTTCTAATATCTCGTTTGCATTTCGACATTTTATTTATTTATTTTGCATTGAATAGCTGAAGTCCGTCTCTATATCGCATCTTTTTTACTTTTTCGACTTCGGTCGCAGATAACTATAAACTTTCTTTCACTTTCAAAACCGATGCCAAAAATGAAAGTGTTATTCTAAAACATATCTGCAGCCAAAATTGAAAAAGTAAAAGTAAACAAATATTTAAGAGAGAAAATATGTTTTTAACGACTTCTGTAACTTAAATGTTTTTATTTAAATGGTGAACGATTAAGCCCTATAAGCCCCTCTTTGACTGTGCCCTTAAACAAAATTTTCGGCTTCATGAGTGGTTTGATTAAAA
Organism: Maratus speculifer; assembly: GCA_964019185.1. Taxonomy (NCBI): domain Eukaryota; kingdom Metazoa; phylum Arthropoda; class Arachnida; order Araneae; family Salticidae; genus Maratus; species Maratus speculifer. Next base: position 56,391,387 of record OZ025294.1, read on the forward strand.
AATAGACAAAACACAGGGTAGATTCATTTAAAAAAAATAGTAATAAAATGAAGATGACATTGAAATTTTATTAATTACAATTATATAACTTAGAAGCACCTATTTATAATAATTTTTTCGTCATTACATTTTGGTAAGTGCAATTTAAAAATTAAAGTTGATTATTTAAGTTTTTAATTAAGTTAAAATATTTTTTGTACTATAAACACAGTGTTGAATTCAGGGGTGGTCCGGGGGGAATTTGAAATGTGTCCCCCCCCCGAAAATTTCTCCATTTGAGATTTTGCTTTTGCAATGGTCAAAATGGTCAATCCCCCCCCCCCATGGAACTATACAATGTCCCCCCAGGAGCCAGAAATATCCCACCCGGAGATAAGTGTCTGAACTCAACACTGCTATAAACATAACCGAAATCGCATTTTTAACAATGTGTATGTGAGGTGTACATTACTGGAAAATGACTACTTAAGTATTCTAGTAATGGACACTCCTCTCAAAACCTTAAAAATTAATGAAGTTATAAAATTCGAAGTTTTATTTCGACTACAGAAACAAAAAATTGCAAACTTTGCAAGAAAATATAGAATATATAAATTTACTAAATGAAGCCAGCTTATAGTATGTTTATCATGATTTTCAATGAAAAACAGTGGGACTTAAAAACATTATTTTCTGCTTCCTGATTGGTTTATTTAAGAGTGTCAACAATAATGCTAAATTATAAAATATGCAAAAGCGAGTTACGAAAAAAATAATGATAAAAGTTACATTTTTATTAGTTATTTATTTTTTTTATATAAACCAAGAACATTCACGGGTGTACATTACTACTACAATTACCCTATAATATTCTATGAATGTGAGTTAAAGTTTTATAAAAATTATACTCATGTACGAAAAAGAAAAATGAAGAAAATATAGAATAAAAGAAATGACTACATATATGTATTATTCTTACTGTTGAAAAAACATTTTTAATGTATTGTTTATCTCTAATAAACAAATTTCATCTAATATAAGTCATATTGCAAACTTTTAAAATTACCAAAGCCGTTTTATCTGAAAACATTACGCATAAAATACCAATCTTTGCGTCAGCGATTTTTCTTTTCTTTTTTTTTTGTTCTTTTTTTTTCTTTTTTCCGAGCACATAAAGATAAAGATATCAGACAGCTTCCTGTATAAAGTAAAACTTTTAACTCAACATTCTAGAACTTACTTTCGAAAAATAAAAATTGTTGAAACTAAAATTGACTTACCTTTTTTTTTTTTTTTGTTAAATATTATCCCTTATTTGATGAATAATAATCCTTTGTTTGATAAATAAGATGCAGTGCACTGAGTATTAATGGAGTATTATTGCTTTTTACTGAATTATTTGTTCTCCATTTTGACTCCAGAACAAGAAATTTAATCCATGTGGATTATTTTGAATCATAAGATATCGGAGTATATCATTCCAAGATCGAAATTTAAACTGCGTTTCAGTATTAATAATACAAATGAAAGATCCACATGTGTAGACGAAGGAAACGAAAGTCGGACACATAACGGACACGATAAAATGGCGAATACATTTTTATCATCACAACCGAGAAGACGGTTTCTGATTGGCTGATGCGTAATACATATCTAAGTCACTTTTTAAGCGGAGGGACCGTTCACTCTTTCGAAGGAGTGACACTCATTTTTGAAAAAAGAGTGTGTTTTAATAGCAAATAAACGTAATTTTATAGGTTATATTATTAAATGTAGTTTCTGAAAATTAAGAATTGGCATATTTTGGTACTTTTCATTCTTTTACTCCATATATTGGTTCAAAATTTAATGGGTATTTTTTTCAAGTGTATAAATGCCGGTGAAATTTTGAAGAGTGAAATTTTTCACTCTCGACCATTGAGTGAGATATTTCACTCCTTTTAAAGGAGTAGTCTTTAAAGAGTGTATTTGTATAAAGTCCACTCTAAAAAGAGTGAAAATGCAAATCACTTTTACAAAAAGTGAGCTTTTCACTCCTCCCAGTTTTAGAGTGTAAGTGATAACGAATAGCGTCGAAATTCTTTACTTAAAGTCTTAAATTTTTTACTTAAATTTTTCCCTAAACCGTATGCCTTAGACTCTATTTTTGTTTTTATATCACTTGGAACGCTCTTTTCCATACATATAGCATTTTGTTTTTGTCATAAATTTAACACAATATATAGATGTGTCAATATCCATTTTTGAGCGGCCTGCGAAAATGAACTACACAGAAAACTAATGCTTTTTGTAAAATCATTTAGCATCCACTGCAGAAAATTCCTTTCAGTTACTACTGATTGTGTTGCTGTTTTATTTCTTTGTGAGAAAACTGCTGTGTTTCTAAGATAAAGAAATTAAACCTTTGAAAAATAATTTTCAAGAATGGTCGTTTTTTCTACAAAAGGTTTCTCTTTTTTAAAAAATCTACTCCCATAGCAGTTAATTTTAGAAGTACAAACAAATCAATCTGTTTTGAAAAGCAGATTTTTTTTATTGTTATTATAAAACATAATTTTTAAACCTTTCAAATTCACCTGCAATGTCTTTTGCACCTCATTAAGTCGATATTTGTTCTCTACTACTAAAAGAAATTAAATGCCCTTAATTTGACCCAATCTATTTAGAGCACCTCGACAAATGAGAGATGCCTATCACCTTGTAGACATACTGGTCCAACAAAAGCTGTAAAATGTTTGGACGAGTAGAAATATTTTCCACACAATAAATGTATGAAAATGCTACGAAACTAGTAAAAATCCGAGTCTTCCGTCGTGGTTTTGTCACCTCCCTTTGGGTTTTCGGTACGGAGAGTCTCCAAAAACAAATTACCTGAAAATAAAAGACCAAATAGCATATGTTTTCAATTATTTTTTTTCCAAGAAATATATAATTATTCAGACAATATAGAATGAAACATTTTACAATCACACAATTTTGAATTTCATTAATGTGTTATTTATCATAGAACCGTGCAAGCCCTACTTATTATGCTATATAAATGAGTTTATAAACATTTATCATCAAGCATTTAAAATCTATAAAACCAATAATGATTGTTTTCTAAATAGAAAAAAAGAATTTTTAAGCATAGTTTTTAGAAATTTTAAAATTTATTTTTTTTTTTCAAATTAATAGTCGCAAAATTTCTTTTTCAAAAGCGAATTTGTCACACAATAATACTCTTTATTTCTTTTTAAAATAATTTTGCGAGCATATTTTTTTGTATTTGTAAAACATAAATCACAAAATGAAAAAAGCAATAATATATTTAATCACATGCTTCACAATCAAGAATCAGACTTTGTTAATTTTTTTGCTGCCTTAAACATTTCTAATCTCTTAAGTATTCCCAGCTTTGTCTTGATTAAAACATATTTTAAAAATATTACTCCCAGTCTACATCAACATGAATAATTTAATTATTTTTTCGAATAGAAAAACAATTTTAATTTAGTGTTCTTGATTATTTTTATTAAAAAGTGTAAAATATAAAAAAGAATCCTTATTGGTATTGCGGTTTGTTGACACGGGATTTTAATAACTATAATATATTTACATAAGCATAATAAAACAGATTTGAACAATTGCCTCGTATCTCAGTCTTTTTTAATTCTATTGATTAAAAAAACATATTTTTTTTGTAAATACCTTTTTCTATTTTTTCCCGTTTTGACAATTACTGAAATTGTTATTATATGAATTTTCATCATTAAAAATTACTTTTAAATTGCTCGTACTTTCTTTTTATTCATAATGATACCTGATTATGACAACCTTAAATTTGATAAACATACATAAAAATGCTTTAAAATTCCTTAAGCATATGTTTCGTTATTTAATAATTTATCAATGCATTTTATGAAATGATTTTGACAAGTTTTTTAAAATAATATTCATAAATATTATGCAAAATTTATAATCATTTAAACATTGGATAGCATTGATTGAATGCAAAATGTTTTAAGTATTAACGGGTGCATGATTTTAGTAAATGCTATTAATACATAATATTTTAACAGATTTTATTTTCGACCGAAAAGTAAAATTTAATTGAAAGTTAGGGTAGTTTAAATATTGAAAGTCTGGGATCACCTTACATTTTGAAATAAAATGTTGTTCAATTAGTCTAAATTTCTGTGCCTGAGTAGGATTTTCCATAGATCAAACGTCTGAAATTAATTAAACAAACATATTTTCATAGCATGATAATTCAAAAATAATATCATGATTATTGTTCATTTAATGAAAAAAATATATTTTCGAAATTAAATGTCTTGCTAATTTTGTAGAACTGAAACTTTCAAAAATACAATCTATTATATTACGCTGTCAAATTAGATATTTTGTTAAAATATTTTGTTATAACTGTTCGACAATTAGTGCGTTAGAAGGTCGCGAATTTTGTAACTAATTGAAAGAAATATTCATTCATTATACAGTCATCAGTGCAAAGAATGATGGAATTTTGCTAATATCTAGACGAGAAGTGGAGGAAAGAAGAATGGGTTACTAAGAATAAATTTACTTATTAATTTAAACAGAATTACTGAGAGTACAGCGAGCTGCCAACAGGAAATTTTATAGCGTATGGAATTGGTAATTTTGAATAATGGTACTAAGATGTTATCAGATTCTGTAAATTATTTAAAAATAATAATATGATAAAAAAAGAAGTGTGATAAAAAATATAGGGGAAAATATTAGAAAATAAGGCAAGATTTTATCTGATGAATCCAGTGATATCACAACGGTGGACGAATGAAGTATTAATATTTTAATGATTTGTATAGATGTGGAATACTTCACGTAAGAATCTATGATAGAATACACATTAACTGTAATGTTTACGTCAATGTGTAGATACGTAAAATGTGTAGTTCACTCCCCGGAATGTTTTTTAACTGAAAATTTGTTAGTTTTTCTCAAATATATGGCTTGTGTTCTTTAATCCTGTACTTTAAACATCGTTTGGTTTGTCCAATGTAAGGCAAACAACTTTGAAAATCAATGCTCTAGTTACCACAGGTTTTGACACCTCAGTATGCTTTTTTTTTCAATTTCAAGAAAATGCGCATATAACAAGTATGGATTTATTTTTAAAGTCATGTTGTTTAACAATTTTAGCAATGTGAAAGCTGAGTTTGAGGATGTTGATAAGATAATGTTAACATTGAAAAAGTAGGAATATTGAGGTAACATGAGGCACAGAGATATTGTATTTTAAGTAAAACTGTATCAAATATGAAAGAGATGAAGCCTCTATCTACATGTAAATCATTTTTATGTATTGAATTTCAAAATAAATTGAATGGGATTCAGGACAAATGTATATACAGTCGAACCTCGTTAACATGAACCTCAAGGGGAATCAAAATTTTGTTCATGTTAACAGTGATTCATGTTATCAGATTCAAATCTTCGTATTCGTTTTTACAGGGGACTGTGAAAATAATTCATGATAAAAGTAGTTCATGTTAAGCGTATTCCTATTAACGAGGATTAATTATATTGAAAAACAGTCATTTTTGGCAATGATATGAGCAGGAAAGTATGCGGTAGAAAATCAACGAAGCTTGTACGATAGACGCATATACATGAGATCTTTCTTCGTTACGAGAAACAAAAGTGGTTGCTGAGATATTCTGAATTGTTTTAATATTAGGCTACATTTTATTAAGAATTGCCAAATATATGTTTATATATATATATATTTATTCACTACATGGTATGGACAAAGGTCATGCAAAATGTTTTCTAAAGAGCTCTACATATATCCATGTATTTCATATTTATTTTAAATTATTTAAATCGCAAATACTGTCTAAATTATGAAGTCATACATATAAGTAGTGAAAGCCGTATCATTTGCTACCATGTGCCTAATGCAGATCATTTATAACAATTTAATTTAAAGTGTGATAGCAGTTATTGTTTTTTCCTAATTGTTGTTGGTCATCGTGTTGTTCTTGTGAACCTCTCTTTAATGAAAAGCAATGAGGTCAAACTATTATTTATACTTCATTTTAGAGATGCAAGTGTAAAAACAAGTGTGTAGGCGTGACATCCTACTCGCGCCTTCTTTTAAGCGTAGGATTTCATATTCAGTGAAAATCTAATAAATTGTTAGGCAATTAAAAATAACTAATATAAAATATTAAATAACTGATTCCTAATAAAGTTAAAATTGAAAATATAGATATATTAATTTAACCTTTATAATTTTTGTTATTTAAATTTTTTCATAAAAATATCATGTTATTTAAAAATATATTTACATGAGGATTATTGGGAATTCATTTTTTTCAGCTTTTAACCTGAACAATGAGCACCCATAGGATATCTCTTCTTTTTTAAATATTATGAATCACAGGAAAGTTCTACCTAATTTTAGCATTTTTATATTATTTTAAAGAAATTTTAAGAGATCAATTTCATTATTTACTGAACAATTTATACAGGATTATTCCAAATGTATACTATTAGCTTTAAGATTTGAAAGAGGACACTGTACATATAATTTAGTGTTAAAAATCTATGAGCGCAAGTGACGTACACGTTGAGGCACAAAATATAAAAGAGAAATGAAAGCAATGATTATATATGAGTCTTTGACAAGTGGTATGAATACAGTACGCACTCAAAATTGCGTCAAGTAATAGTAATACATGACTCTCAGTTTCGATGGAGTAAATGGCGACGATTCAAACATGGTGAAGATCGTAATCGATTTTATCCTTTCAGAGGCAAGGTACTTCTCCTCGTAAAATACTGAAATAAATATTTGATACCAGGATTACATTACCGAATTTTTCATTAAACAATTCTCGTTTTAATAAGGCAATTAGGAATTAAAATTGTGTGATGTCATGGCAGCGTCACTGCCTTTCAACGGGCTAACATATACATGCAGTTGCGATGTATATACAGATGTGTCTACAGATAAATCAGAACAACCGGAGGGAAGCTAAGGGGCTTGTCCAGTCCGCCAAGGCAGGTACTTGATACCGTAGTTTTCTGGAGAGATTTTATCAAAAGTATTTTAAAATATTTCGGTTCTTATTCATAAACAATTTTGATTTCAGCATGCTGGAGTACCATCCAATTTCATTGCTATTTGGATGCCACTTTTACATGCCACTTTTCGGACCCGATTGATTGGAATTTATGCGGCTCCATGAATCTTGTTGCTTGGATATTCGTAGCTGATACACTTGTTAGGGAAATTCCTCGCATCTTTGAATTTACACTAAAAAGTTCTCTCTCAACTCTGAAAAGTATGTATTAATGTTAGTTTATGTAATATTAGTCATAGTACTTGAAAACGACTCTCTCAGTAAACAATCATTTTATAATCCTATACAGTATTCCAGCTACAATATGTTACTTGAGCTCATATATTCCTGCAGAATAAATGAATGTTACGTTGCTTTTTTTTCAAATTTTAAAGTTTATGGCATGAGTTTGAAACCACTCTGTATTTATATTGTATGCGCACACGTTCATGAAAAAAAATGAAGATAAACTGTTTATTTAAATTAAGATTTACAACTTAATAAACTAAATATTATAAATATATTCATCATATTTGTCAAATTGGTTTTATTTCCGATTTTAAAAATAAATATTTCATACTTTAAAAATAAATATAATGGCCAGAATCCCAAAAATACTTGGCAATAGAAAGTTAAAAGATTTTTAAAGGTTCGAAGATTTAAAAATTATATTTGAACAAGAAAATTGTTATATAAATAACAATATAATAATATAATTATTACTATTTTACGCCATAGAATAAATAATACGGAATAATTTTATGTGCCCTTGCAATATATATATATATATATATATAAAGTTAAAATATATATGTATTTCAAAGTTCCCGTTTTTTTACAAAATTGAATACCCGTTTTAATCCTTATTTAAAACTCTGAATTACATGTATTTTGAATATATTTACTCAGACAATTATTATTTTACTTTAAAGCACTGTTAGACAGACAAATCAAAATCATGAAAAAATTTCATCTATCTTGGAATGTGTTAAAGAACCAAACATGTACATAAAATACATTTTATTTCTGTTTTATAATTTTAATGAAATTCATCATCTAAATATCTTTTTAATTTATTACTTTGCAATTTCATGTGCATAATAAATACATTTTAACAGCGCCGAAAGAAGTGTGTTTTAGTTTTATATATTTTGAAAGCAATTAGTTTTTTTTTATTTTCACAATTTGCTAATTATAAAACAAATTTTTAAATGCAATGTGTAACTGCAGAAGAATAAAGGAAAGTCTTTTTGAATTCCTTCTTTTTTTCATGATTATTTCATAAAATATTTTCTAATTTCTAATTATAATAAAATAATAGAAAATATATATCATAGGTTAAAATAACTAAATAAAAAAAAGAAAGCTGTTTCATTTATGGAAAATACTAGATTTTAAAAGTATTCATGAGTACATGAGGTGTAAAGTAATTAAATATATGTATATGTATGCATGTTTTTACAAAAGAGTTCATTAGAAACATTCGTATAAATAAATAAATAAATCATGCGTCGAGCATACATTGCTGAATACTTTGCAACTCTTCCTTAAATCTCTAGCAAAATGACTCCGTATATTAATCTGAAAAAAAAAATAACTTAATAAGAATTATAGAAAACGCATAGCACATTTTAAAAAGTATTTCAACAATAGCTGAAAAAGTTCTTCTTTTCTTTTGTGTATTTCTGCATATGATGTATAAGTTGATAGCTATTCCGTTTAGTATAACAAAATTTAATTACAAAACGTATAACAAAAGTAAAGATTAACTTTTGCAATTTTCTACTAAAAGATGAAAACGTACTTAAAATATTTTATACAGTTCTGCATCTTACCTGCATTTATTTTTCAATTAAACTTTTAAAAAATTTCATAATTAATTCTTTAAGTTATCTAGACTTTTGTTTTCATTTCTTTTTTGGTACTTGATTATATAATAAATTGATAATAAAATGTGATTTTTTAAGAGAAAAATGATGTTATGAATTACAATTACATGTGATCAAATGGTGATTGCATGTTATAGAAGAAACTGTAATTTATTAAGCCTGTAAAATTCTTGCAAATGGATAAAATTTTATTGTTCTTTTCTCTGCTTTTTCTTTCTAATGCTCAAAAAATATGATTATTTAAACATTATACTTAAAAAAAAAACCTAATTACAAATATGAATGTAATCTTACGTAACAGCGATATGTCCCAAACAATTCATAAGATGAGTAGTTTGAAAGTTTCGTCCTTTACCAAATTAGCTAAGATCAGCCGTCTTTGCCCTCGCAAGCAGACGTAAGTGCAAAAATGATTTCTGAGACTCCCTGGTATCCTTTAAAAACCATTCCAAAAGTATTATGTGCCTTCCACGTCTTCCAGAGTTCATTGAAGAATGTAGTTGTTGTCATAATGTTTTGGCTCGTCAGTGTAGAAAGCATTTAATATCACGTGCTGAAAAAAAGCTGGTAAGTGTGAAAATGTTTTAAGGAAATAAAAAAGTAAAAGTAAATTTAATGACCTCACCAGAATTTGCACAAACGTGGCGTGTCAAAATAAATTTTTGATTGGCAAATTATAGAAATATCTGTAATAGAAATATCTTTTAATATAGAGCATTTTGATATTTAAAATATTTTTTATCGCTTCAAGTGAATGTGATATAAAAGTTATGGAACGTTATTGTATTAAGTAAATAAATAAATAAATAAATAAATCTTCATTCAATAGATCGCTTAAAAATATCGAAAGGTTTAAAAGTTACTTTACGAATTCCGGATCTCTCGGTTCTAAAAATAGTAACTAATGCTGTCATCACCGCCAACAATAAATTTTTTATGACCTAGGGTAATTCTTCACTTATATTAAGAAAACTATTGCACACAAAAATATGAAAACTGGTGGTATTATAGAGAAGATATTCGATAAACACGCTGATGCAAGCGGTTTTTGAACGAAATAATTATTTTAAGAGATATTCAATGTTAAAACTACATAAAATAAGTTCATTATATAATTTTTTTAGGAGCAAAAAGTATACATAGAAATTTAAACATTTTTACATCATTATCATTTTATTATCATTAAAAGATCTCGACGTGCAGACTCATTTATTATTATTTTTTTAATTTGACTCATTTTTTGAGAATTACTTTCATTTTAAATTCAAATTTTCAGCATTTTGAGAAACATTTGTTATAGACATATTTAAGAAAAGGATATTGTTTTAAATTGCCAAATAATAAATATTGTTGCCAAATAATTAAAGAATAATATGTCCTTCACATTAAAATATATTTACATGCAATTTTTACTAACAGAAAAACTTTTAAATAAGAATTAAATAATTACGCGTTTAAAATGGAAAATAATTGAATAAGACTTCTTAAGACTAGAAATATGTGAATATTAGCAGAGAAAAAATGTTTTAATAATGAATTAATTAAAATGCGTTAACGACTATAAATAAAAAAAATATTTAAAATAGTCAAACAATACTATTGCAAACAACTTAAATTAAAAAATATATCCAAGTGGACATTTTACATTTGTAAACGATCTTTTACAATATTGTTGCGGATTCTAAGTCAGCGGAAATAAAAATTTTCTACTCCAAGGAATAAAAGTATTTTCCCGCGCATATAAAATCTAAAAAGAAAATTCTTAAAGAATAAATTCATTAATCTGCGTTAAAAGCAGTAGAAGCAAGTAATCACATTACTTAAAATGACCAAGTAACATTAAAAAGCAATAAGAATTTAAAAAATGTATTTAAATAACATAGTAACTTATTTAAATATAATTACATTTTGATAATATCTTTTTAACTATTGTTGTGAATTCTAAGATTGCACCAATAATCGCCCTTATCAAACAATAAAAATATTTCCACGTGAACATTAAATAAGTGAAAGAAAAAAAAATAGTGAAAATTACAAATAAGATTTAATCGATGCACTTAAAATGATTTATTTTATTTTTTTCCTTGTAAAACGCAACAGTTAAAAAAACAACAATAGATAAGGACTCTGTATTTCACTGTTTGTCATTATTGTTTAATTCATCTTGTTTTATCAAACATGTAAATAGCCAGTAGATGTTTAAGAGCAACTGATTTGACCTAAAATTTTTTTAGTGAAAGAAAAATGAATAAAAACCCGTGTATAGGGAGAACACCCCATTTTTTTTAATGCATATATTTTTCAATGTTTCGTAATCTTTAAAAAGCCAAACAAATTAGCGTTTTTTCTGGTATCAAATATTAACATTTCTAAATAAAAAGTAGGGATTTAAATAAATTAAAATTGTAATCCATAAAAAATAGATATGCAATTAATGTTTTTTTAAATGTACTTTTTTCAAACATTGAAATGAAGTGAGTTCACCATTAGAACCATACTATTTAAAAATAAACAAAATGGTTGAAAAGGTAAATTATACCATTAAAATGTTTAACTAGCGATTCATTAAAAACCATTTCTAAAAATTTTAATCTACACAAATCACATTTTAAACATTTCGTATTTTTACACTTCAAAATTCATATCACATTAAGATTTGTCGAAATTTTAAAAAATTTAAAGCTGAATAAAATCCATAAAATATGCACTTTATTTTGTTTTAGAATATTTTTTACAAAAAACTGCGATCAGGTACTCCCTATATATTATATTGCGATTTGATGTTGTGTACCCTTATGAAAACACAATTTTATGATTTTTAAATTTTTATATGCGATTGAAATATATTATCTTTATTTCACAATTTTTATAATATGATATATTATATGATATATTAATAATATTATCATGTAAATAATCTTTAGATTGTTTTAATATTCTTTTCAAATCTACATCTTGATTTTCAATATTGCAACTTTCATGAGCTTATCTTTATTTTAATATATTAAAAAATATAAAAAAATTTGTGTCAATTTAAGTTAAATAAAAAATAAGTTACATAAAAGGTATTAGAAAAAGGCTTATATATGATTTACATGTGACTTTTATATCACCTTTTGATCAAAGGTATAAATTAATCGTAGCAAAATTATATTTTTGGGTATTTTTTTTTATATTCTTCATATAATACACATGAACAAAATTCGCCATACATTAATCCTTTATACAATTATAGAATTTCAAATGAATTAAAATCGCATTTTTTCTACCGTTTTCTAAACAATATGATATGTTTTCTTTAAGACATGTCATTAAGAAACAATCATTCATGTTAAAGTCTTTTAATATTGGAATGTATGGACAATAAACTAGTTTCTAAAATAATATTGAAATAAGATATTTATCTTTTTTTTTTGTATAAAACTTTTGTGCCGATATATATAATTTTATATGAGTTAAAAAAAAAACTTTTTAACTTTCATTTTTTAAATGTTTGCAGACTCCTTGAATTCAACAAATAAACATAAATTTCAAATTCATATTTTTTAAGATGCAATCTATTATTACAGTCTTAAAACAGTGTATACTTATACACTGTTAAAACTAATGGTGACACATTGCACTTTTTGGGGGTGAAAGGCTTGTTTCTCCGGTGACAACCCTTACGCTAGTATTCACCATAAACTTCGACCGCGAGTTACCCCGAAAAAATCGGTCGAACGCTTAAATGGTATTTACAATTAATTCTGATGGACGTTTCATTGATAATGTCCAAAGAAATGTTGTAATGAATTTTATTTGAGCATTTGATCGAAGTTTTCTAAGTTCAGGTAGATGGTGAATACGAGAATAAAGGAGCCAGAATGGCATCTTTAATTTGGGTGAAAAGTTGGCACCTTCAATACAAAGTGCCCAATAATAAAAAATATATAAACCGACTTTTGGCCCTCGAAGGATTCGAACCCACAACGGCTGGTTACAAGTTCAACGCTCTAACCGCTCGGCTATCGAGTTCACCGTCAAATTGTCCCTGAAATGTTCAAATGTCCTGAAATTCAAAAGTTGCTTTATATAAAAAAGCTTGCTAAAAGATAGTCATCCGAAGTTCTAAATGAAATCGGGTTAGCGGAAAGCGATGATAGTCATCGTAGGGAGAAATTGCTGTTCTGATTCACCAGTGACGGTGATTTGAAGGGCAAGGATACACGTCACAGAGGATGCGCAAATGACTAAGGAGTGAAAATCTACCAATGGTATGCACTTATTAGCGTGAATCACCCAGTGGTAGATCAAACGGCACCCCAAACACATTTTTAAGCCCGAGGGTGTCAAATGGTAACACCTTTTCACCACTGGGCGCCAAATGCAACTGGTTTGACACCTTTATTTTTAATAGTGTAGAAGTTATTTTGAGATTTTGTTTTTATTAAAGAAGTGTAATTTATATTTTTCTTAATTCATTCAAAATACCTTTTAGTTTACTTAGGTGGACTTCAACATATTCTCAAAATCGGTTATTTCAGGGCTAAATAACTTCCCAAATAAATAAAAATGTAATAATATAAAGTGAAATTCGAGAGTTCTATGGATTTTGGATTGGGTTGTGGTTGGTGTGTATTTTAATGCAATTTTAGGGAAAGATTTTTGTTGTAACTCTTGTTCAGCTGTACAATGTTAACTGAATGTTAATTGCACATCTATTAAACTTTTTAAATACTTTAATAATATCCCTTTTGATAATACATTATTCATTCAAATCCTGCCATGTACCCCCCCCCACACACACACACATATATATATATACCAAATAACAACAATATCTCCAAAAAATATGCATAGGTTTTTAAAAATAAATTCATTTTTTTATCCGATCATTTCAGCAATTTAAATGTATTTTTTTTTCACTAACTGATGTATAATACTATCCAATAACACCAATAAAATTATATTTTTTAAACATCTTTAGTATATTCAGTTATCCTTTAACATTCGCTGCTTTACTAACATAACATTTTTGCTTTTATTTATTAAACTTTCTTTCTTTGTGACCACCAGCCACGCGTAAACATTAGAATGGTTCCATTGCATTGCAAAACATTCTTACCTTGCTACACTTGATGCTAAGTTACCCCCCCCCTTCTATGGAATCCATAAAAATGACTATGTTGTTGCATAGTCCCATTAATATTCGTAAGGGTTAGGCACCGCGAATGTCAAAATTGCGGTCGCAAAACTCCTATTTTTATGTTCTTTTCGCATCACTATTAAAAAAAAAATATCTTATTATCATAAATCATTATATTTTTTATGTAAATGTACCCAACGCGCATATAAAAGATTTTTCTTTTTAAAAAGTGGTGCGAATGTTGAAATGTTGTTAATTTTCTATTTCAAAACTCGCGAATGTTAATGAATTACTGTACATAAAGCTTTCAGTATAAAATATTTCCATCTTATAGAATTATCTATCTACCGTTTTAAAGTTCAGACAGAATTCTTATTTTATGGTATCTTTAAAATAAGCTTCAAGTACACAATTAAACTGCATTATGTACAAAGTATATATATGTTTGATTCAGGTAATTATATTTCAGTCGATTTTAATTAGCTTAAACTGCTATAATTTAAAGCCGCGGTTTCAGTTATCTATCGCCTATTAAGTTCTACATTCATTCCCTTTGCATATGATAAATACGTCAAATATTAAATTATATTCTAAGTTTTAAAGGATTTAAGTGGAAATTATTTTGATTATTTAATGTCATTCAACTATGAAAACGATTATGTAGCATTTCATTTAATTTCATTTTAAAATCTATACATATAATAAAACAGTAGGACCCGGTGTGTCTGTACATTGAAGATAATTGACAAAAATGGAGTCAGGGCGATAAAAGAAAACCAATGAAACACAAAAAAAAAATTTTTGAATTTTTTGTCTGTCTGTCTGTCTGTCTGTTTGTTCGAGGTTATCTTCGTAACTACTGAATGGATTTTTATGCGGTTTTCACTAATGAAGAATGCACACTCCCGGGCAGTGTATAGGCTTTGTTTCATCAAAATCGGACAACAGACAAAAAAGTAACAAAAAGAAACAAAAGAAACTATTAGGTGCGCTGCTCACGTTTTTTAGTACATAACGTTTTTTAGTACATATAAAATCCAATAGATGTCACTGTGCGATTTTAAAACGCGCTATCATTATGTTTTCGCCAGTCTACTTAAGTATGAGAAAGTTTCAAGCTGGCTGTCGTTCCATGTGGTTTAGTCGGTAGAACGTCAGTGCGCCATACTGATGGCCCGGGTTCGATTCGCAGCATGGAATTTTTTTTCACTATGTTGGCATTAACGCCTATAAGCAATTAAAAGAATTTGAAATATTGTATTCAAGGCGAATTTTCTCTCTGGGAAAATTTCCTTGCATTAATATGTCAGTGTAATTTTTTTTTCGATTTAATTTTTTTTTCGAAACTTTGTTTTTCTTAAAAAATTACAGTAAATATTTGATATTTCCCAACGTTTTTTGAATGATCGACTTGCTTTTTTTTTTTTTTAATGTATGTCTGAACCTTATCTAATTACTTCTTCAAGATTTCTTTAGATAAACCGACCAGCGTAGCGGGCGAAGGCCGCTAGTATATTATATAATTACAAGTTACGTCAATGAGATATTTTTATCATTGCCCATTAACTACAAACGCTGTTTAACATCTGCTATATATATTTAGAGAAAATGGGAATTTCGTTCCGCCTATACCTCGAGTTCTACTGAATATATTTCTATCGGTCTTCCAAAGTTAGTTATATCATTTTCCAGTAAATGTTTTAATGTGTAACATGTCGATATACTCTGCTCAGTTCTGTATGAAAAACTTTATTATTATTATATACTATTAGCATTACGAAAATTTTAAAAATAAGATGAACCCGATTATAAAGTATCAGCTGTTTTAAATGATTAAGCTGAATAGATATTACTATAAATTGCATGAATTGTTAGTATTCATCTAAGGTTTTAATGTACAAGACATAGTTAAATGTTGACGCATTATAGCATTATGTTCGAAAATTCTGTAATCAGATTAGCGCGATTGTAAGCGATATGTCCATTTCACTGAGCTTGTAGAATGAATTTCGAAGTAATTTTCACTATTATTTAACGATATTATTGTCTTTCTTTGATATATGGTATTAATTCCCTACTTAGAAGTACACATGATATAGAATGACCAATTCAAAATAACAAAGAATCAAAATATGTATGCATATACGGTATGACATTATACGAGAGTAATAATAAAGGAAACACGAATATTTGATTTTAAACCGACTTAATAGTTGGTGGAGTTCGCGTAAAATTATTTCGTATTTGGATACCAGTATGAAGCATGAAGCCGGACTAATATTTATGATATGAATCGCCTATTACTGCAAAAGTTGTAAATAAAGTATGTTTAAAATACAATATCTTATATTAATTAAACTTTTGTGTAATTTTACATTGTAAGGAAAATTAATAAGTTTCATTTTTTTCAAACATACAAGTGGGCTTTTTTAATATACAGTGCCCGAGCTACGCTAATCAACTCTCCTCCAACCATCCCAGATTCCAAGTACGCTGATTTCATCGGCTTTAAAAATATTAATATAATAAACAAGTAAGAAAAATCATGCGTTAAGCATAGATTATGAAGCACTTTCCAACACTTAATGAAATCTTTAACAAAATTTTGTTATTTAGAGAAAAAATAGTGTATAGTCAAATATACCCAAATATGTATTCTAGTACTTTTGAACAGCACTGTATTTCATATGTCCCTTGATATAATGGGAAAATTTAGTTTAGCAAGAAAATGCCCAGTAACTTGAAATTTCTTTTTCAGCAATTGATACTATTAGATGGAAACATACTTGAATACTTTTGCTCAGTTCTGTAGTTTACATTGCACCTTTATTACACGTCAGCATTAGGCTAAAATTTATTATTAACTAAAACACTTTTAAAACAACTGAAATCAAATGCTCATATATTATCATTCATAGGCGTCCATGTACCGAATTCTTTGTGTGGCCCTGTATATCCTTTTATCTATATTCTGCAAACCTTTCTCAGTAAATTGAATGAAACTCAGCGTAAAAATGCATAGCTTATTTAAGAACCACGTTTAAATAATTTACGCTTATATTCAGTAACGTTGGTGAGCTCTTTTTGGTAGCCCTCTATATCAATTATAACATTTATGCACACCATATAATGTGCATATATTTAGCGAAATATAAACGCGCATATCATAATTAAAATGCATTTCATCCCTCCATCAGCCAACATCGGACACATATACGGTACTTCGGAAAGACTATACTACTTGAAATCTTTTGTGTGGCCCTGTAAATGCTATGTACTTCATATTATGCAACACAGTAGCGTATAATTTATATTAAGCTTCAGTGACATATTTCAATTTTATTATACATGAAACAGCTTAATATATTTAAAATATGTCACACACATTCCCCCTAATGGAATGGTGGCCCTGTAAATGAATAATAGCTATATTTTCACCTTATATTTTATAGAATACATTTTTTAATATGTTTGACAGGGTATAACATCTTTAAAATTCCTTTGAAACGATTTTTCCCCATAGGCCGTAATGTAATGGGAAACTTTTCATTCGCCCTGTAGATAAACTGATCATGATAGAAACTTCATTTTTAATAAGATTCGTGCTAGGGTAAACGTCAATAACGTCCTAAAATTTCGTGACAATCCGAGTATATTAACGATTTTTCCTCATAGGCTGTAATGTAATGGGAAACTTTTGATTATCTCTGTAGATAAACTAATCATGGTAATCATCAATAACGTATAAAAATTTCGTAGCAATCCGAATATAATTACGGGAGTTAGAGCGCGGCCAGGCGGCCAGACAAACCGAATGCATAATCACTTTTCAACTTTGTTGGAAAGTGCTAAAAACAGTGTTGATCCATCTGTATATGGATTTCTATCGCTTTATTGGAGATTTTTAAGGCGAAATTAGATGATTTTAAGAAATGGAATGTTATTTTTGTCTTTCTGGATTTAATTAGAAAAATATGTTTAAAAATTGAAACAAAGCAAACGTAAATTGAATTAAGTAAACGGAGTATTTGTCTCTCGGTACTTACACGATACATAATATAATTCAGCATTAGAAAAAACACATGTATATACGTTTATATTTCAAATAAATATATTTATTTTCGTTTTTTTACTATACATGATAAAGCGACATGAAATTTTGGATATTTGTATTGTTAATTTCAACATTTAATAAAATATTTCCTATAAATCAGGATCGATCCAGATGATTCTTTTTTCGTTTAAATAGTAGTTCCACTTATTTAGTTGGTAACTTTCAAAAATATAGTTGCTAATAGCTGCGATATTAGAAGTTTCCCTATTAAAAACACAATTCCATGTTTCTGTGAATGGTAGTGTTTTAATTTCACTTTCAGTTTGAAATTTATTCTTCAATAGATAAATTAAAATTGTTGATAGTATTCGTTGTTTGTTGACATAAAATGCTGCAAATTTACACAGCTGATCAATATTCAATTCATCTTTTTTTTATTCAATGTCTAGGACATTCCTCCGTCCTGCTCGCTACGCTCACCAGCCTCTCATGTAATTGCTTTGCGATTCCTTTTGGTGATGCAAAGAACTCTCTATTTTTTTAGCCAACCCCAGACAAAACTTTTGTCTTTTCCTTTGTGGATTTTTTCGCGATCCCTTATTTTCTAAGCATTCATTTTTTAGATTCAACTTAATACAAAAAGTGCTCCTTCGCTTTGTGCATATTTTTGAAGACCCAGCATTGTAAATATTCTTATTATGTGTTATAAACTACCTTAAAGATTTAAATAGATTGCTTTGTTATGGTCCCAAATTTTGCTCGTCCCTTCCCCTCTCAACTAAATGTGAGCCACCATTTATTTTTATGATTTTATACCAGGTGTTATGCACTTAAAACAGATTGCTTTGCCAGTTTCCAAATTTTAACAAAATCACTTTTTGTTACTTACATATTCCAGGGACCGCACTATTTTCCTAGCAAAACTATATCTGAACGAAACATTATTAAACAATTTATCAGTAGATATATTACTCGAAGGTTGGCGGTAGTCAGAATTGAAGATATTTGATTAAATCAATATTAGTAAATGGTGGTAACTATATTTTTGGCATTTTGGGTAGATTTCTAAAGAAATACCAACTATCAAATTCTCCTTTATATCGGTATTTCCGAAAAAAATTGTAGCTCTATACCGATCATTATTCCTAGACTTCAAACCTACCCCCAGTTAAAAATCTTATCTATCTTTCTGTATATATCACTTTTGTTGGACTCAAGAAATTCTGTAATTCTGTACAAAATTCTTCTAACCTGATACATAAAGTGAAAGAGCAAAAAATATCGGTCAAGTCTGTTTTGAGGCAAAATGTGACAAATTGGGTGGAAATAGGGAAAGATTTTGTGAAAATCAAATATCCCGATAACTTTTAAATTATATTAGATATCAAATCAGTTTAAAGTTATTATTACATCTAGAATAAAGTACCAAAAATTTTGGTTTGATGAATCTTTGATAAAATTAAAATTGAACTTAAAGTCTGAAAAAAAAGGAATTTTAAGGAGAAATAAATTCCTAACTTAGTCAGCTCGGAAGATATCAATTCCAATTAAATTTATTGTATATCTTATATTTATATTTTTATAGGGGCAACTCATACAGCCAAAAATTATTTATGACAAAAATAAAACCGTACCCTATTCAATTACAATGATGAAGTCTATGGGAATTTGACGAAATATGGGTAATATCGTAAAGTTAACGTAACATTTGCCAAGTCATTTTCGTCACAAAATTTTGCAATATATTTCCAAGTTTGCAACAAACTTGCAAATAAAATGTTGACATTTGGCTACAGAAGTATGTCCCGCACCCTACGGTATCTACGCAGGTTTTCAGTGGTCCATTTCAATATCGTTATTTTCTTAATGTATAAGGATATATTTTTTTCTTTAAGTAGGATATTTAATATAATTTAGTATTTTTTTTTCAAAAAATAAATCATCATTCTTATGTGAAAAGGCAGCAATATAAACTTAACAACAATCCGAAGTACAATAATTTCAATACTGTTTTAAATTATAATTTGTTGAATCAATTCTGTATAACGTAATTAATGTTGTAGAAATGGCACCAGCGGCTTTTTTAGAGTGTCGAAATCGTAGGACGTTTAATAAATACAATTTTGAGTTGTGGAAAAAAATTGGCAAAAATAGATTTTTTTCTACACCCTAGATATCAATATAATTACAAAAAAAAATTTACTTGATCATTGGACACATATTTTAAATTACATGCACAATTTTAAAATTTTGGTACAAAAGTAAGTATTTTAAAAAATAAAATGTTTTTAGTATATGTCACTGCTCTCCACTGTATGACTGAAAAGGGGGAGATGCTGATAATTTTCCATCTGCCGCGTAATATTTTGTTGTTGTTGTTGTTCTTTCTTAGTGTGTATATAAGCATTCTGCCAAATAACATGCTGGTATACGGAAGTGAAATACTTTCGTAAAATTCTAAACTTCGTAATTTTTGTAATATTGTAATAATCTTTAAAAAGATTAAATTTTAATATATGTGTTATAAAGCATCCAAATATTTTACTAAAAAGATATAAATTAAATAATATTTTCTTTTTCTTCTTGGACTGTTTTAAATATTAAATGATGAGAAGTTTACCTGAATTAATAAACTTTTAATGTATCTACCAAATTTATCCCCTGTAGTAGACGATGCATGTCATTACTAATTAGAGTCGAATTCCACAGAGGAATGATGAAAGATTGGTCATCTTTTGATGTCCTTTGGAGATTACTAAATGCAGGGCTATATTGTAATAATCAGTAAAAATATTTTATTTTTATATATGTCTTATAAATTATCAAAATATATTACTAATAAGTTTTATATTAAAGAATATTTTCCTTTTCCACTTGGACTGTTTTAAATATTAAATGATGAGAAGCTTACCTTTAGTAATAAACTTTTAATGTATCTACCAAATTTGTCCCATGCAGTACAATATGCATGTCATTACTAATTAGAGTCGAATTCCACAGAGGAATGATGAATGATTGGTCATCTTTTGATGTCCTTTGGTGGATACGAAATGTATGGCTATATTGTAATAATCATTAATAAACTTTTCTACCAAAAATTGAACCGACTTGAAATACTACTGCAAAGTGAAAAATAATTTTTTTATATAATAAGAGATTTAATTAAGAGCGTAGTATTTACCGTGCGTATTATTATATTTATGTACATTAATTTGATTTTTTGGAGACGGTACCAGCCAAGCCAAGTTACATGTAATTTTCCAATAGACACACGTCTAAGTATCTAGAAGTTTTTTTACGATTTAATATTTAGTTTAAAAATTTAATTTTATTCATTTACGATTTGCATTGGATAATTAATTTTAATTTTAAACTTGGTTTGGCTGGAACCGACTCCAAAAAATCAAATTAATGTTCATAAATATAATAATACGCATGGTAAATACTACGCTCTTAATTTGATTTCTTATTACTATTATATAAAAAAATTATTTTTCACTTTGCAGTAGTATTTGAAGTCGGTTCAATTTTTGGTAGAAAAGTTTATTTTTCCCTTTTTAGTGAAAAGTTAAAGATTTCTTTTTAAGTCAGTTAATAAAAATTTATAATACGGAAAATATTATAGTAAATTATACACGCATGTCAGGAGTGGGTTTCGAAACCACGATCTCTTTTGAGAACAAGAGTTTAAATCTGGCGCCTTAGACAGCTCGGCCATTCTGACTGCCCTGCATTTGGCGAACTTATTCAACGTCCATGCTACTTTTAATTTGCGAGAAATCACTAATTTTATTAATTTTTGCCTAATTACTAAAAATACACTGAACCAATTTCAATGAAATGGAAGTGGTACGAATTCGAGTGTAGCCTCCTTTATTTAACACACATACAAAAAAAATCGGTTGGATAGTTTGGGAGTAATCGATGAACATACATAAAAAATACATACGAGCCGATTTGATAACCTTATCCTCCTTTTTTGAAGACTGAAAAGATCATTGTATACACGCATATCATGAGCGGGTCTCAAACCCATGCTTTCTTTCGAGAACCAGAGTTAAAATCAGGTGCTTTAGACCGCTCAACCATACTGACTGCATTCCGTTTTGTGAACTTATTCAACGTACATGTTACTTTTAATTTGCGAGAAATCACTAATTTTATTATTTTTTGCCTAATTACTAAAAGATACTTAAACAATTTCGATGAAATGGAAGTGGTACCAATTCAAATGTCGCCTCTTTCATTTGACTCAAACACTAGTTTAATCGGTTGGATATTTTCGGTGTTATCTGTGAACATACATAAAAAATAGATACGCGTCGAATTGATAATAACCTATTCTCCTTTTTTTAAGTCGGTAAAAAAAATTCAATCCGAAAAAAAATACTTTACATTAAGCACGTATGTCAGGAGTGGGGTTTGAACCCATGAACTTATTCAACGTCATGTTATTTTTCGCAAGTCTATTATTTTAGTACTCTTTCACTGATAAAGTATTGAGTTGATAAAAGATCTCTGATACTCTGTGCTAACGGTTAGTTCAAATATTCTTAATTGCATAATTAGTATTTAATTAGTAAAATGAACATATACAAATATAGTACGAAAAAAAGGTTATTGTATACATGTATGCCAGGAGTGGTGTTCGTATCCACTCTTTCTTTCGAGAATCAGAGATTAAAAGAGGCGCTTTAGACCGCTCGGCTATCCAGACAGCACGCCTTTTAGCAAACTTATTTAAAACTTTTAATTAGTCAAAAAATTACTAATTTTACTAATTTTTGCCTAATTACTAAAAAAGTACTAAACCAATTTCTATGAAATGGAAGTGGTACCAATTCGAGAGCAAGCTCTCTCATTTAACACCAAAACCAAATTAATCGATTGGATAGTCTCGGAGTAATCGGTGAACATACATAAAAAAATACATGCGCGTTGAATTGGTAACCTCCTCTACTTTTTTGAAGTCGGTTCGTTATTTAAATGAAAAATAATGGTAATCTATATAATATGGCTAATAGTTTGGCGATTTGTATAATTTGGCGAAATTGGTCGACGGTATAACCAAATAGTACTAAAGGAAAATTTTTGCAATTCAAAGGAAATTTATGCGATTATGCGTTATTGCTATTGATAAATTCAACATTTCGAAATAAAAAGTTCCTGTTGAATAAAATTTAAAAGTCTTTTTTAAATAACCATTTCCTCTTCAATATTTCTTCATTCAATATTACGCTATTTATCTCTTTCAAGCTAGGCTAAAAAAAAGTATTTTAAATATTTTATTAGATAAAACGTAAATAACATTTTTCTATTTAAAAAAAAAAAAATAAAATAAAATAAAATAAATCTAATTCGGTACTTACATATTAACGCCACCGCATTTATTTTTTGGATTCCTTATTGCCTTGTTTTTTGCTGAATTTTGACGGTATTTTTTTCTGCTGCGATGGCGTTAATACTTAAGTACCTCTAATTCTATCTCTATGTCTTACACGAGGAAATAGCAGAATTACTTTAAAAATGGTTTTATCTGTTAATTGTATGTTATTTGTTTATTTGGGTGTTTGAATTTACTTTTGTCACCAAATAATTAGCGTTGCAAAGGTTAGAAAAAACCCGGTTTAAACCCGGGAATAAACCGGGTTTTTAGGAAAAAACCTGGAAAAAACCCGGGATTTTTTATAATAATTTGGTTTTTTGGGAATAAACCTGGTCTGTTGGAAATAAACCCGGGAATAAACCGACTTTTTGCAATTCTACAAACAATGCGATTTTATGCCAAGAAGGGATAAGCCGGAGCTATGTTCGCAATAACTAAATTTTTTCACTCTCTTTTAAATGTGTGAGAGCATTTTTAGGATCTTTTTTTTAATGTTTAAATGTAAATATATAAATAGCTGTTGTAGCAAAAAAAAAAAAAAAAAAAAAAAAAAAATGCGTATAATGTTTAAATTTTAGCATAAATGTCTTCCTCATCCAAACTGTAAAATAATTTAATTGCAACTTTCTAAAGTTTTGGTGCAGATGTCATATATGCACCACATTCGAAATGTTGCAACAAAATAGCGATTTTATGCCTCACATGGTAAACCGACTATAGTTGTTTATTTATTATCTTTCATTTTGTTTTTTAAAATAACAATGTGGAACCCGTGGAATTTCGACGAAAGAAAATATTTAGGAAGCAACTGTTTCATTGATTTATAATAAACCCACAAAATTAGCTACAGTAAAAAAAAATCTTAGATTGGTCAGTTTAACCCTCAAACAAATATTATTTTAAGCTTAAAAAACTATTTTTATAAAACTCAATTGTCCTAATTATTAAAATTAAACTTTAATCGCATATGTAATCAGTAAAGTATAATAAAGATAAGTTATTATGATGAAATTATCAATTGAGGCACTTATATTTGGTAGAAAGCTAATAAAAAAAATACATTTAATCCAAATTGACATGGTCAGAGAATCCTCATGCAAAATCTAAAAACGTTATAATTTTTATCATTTCAAAATTTACTTACGTTTTTCTCATGGTAGTATTTTAATTTGATCATTTTAAAATCACTTGCACTGTTTTTATATAAAAAAGATGTTACTTGCATCCGCTAAAAGCATTCTATTTTTACTGATCCAGTCTTAAACATCTATAGAAAGTATGCATATGACGTCATTAGGACGAAATTTTACACAAACGCAGAAAAAACAATATTCAAGGCACTCGGCAAAACAAATTGGATATCTATATCTGATGATTCTTCGAATGATTATCGGATATCTTCACTTCTTTAATTACTGTAACTCCATGTTTTATCAGAAATCATTCATTTGTATTTTTTTTTTCAAAATTTCAAAAATATCATTACATATACACCCAGATATATAAAATTGCACTCGTATAGCTTTCTAATACACTGTAAAAAAAATCTGTAACCTTAGTAATCTAAATTAACCGAAATCTCTTATGCTTACTAAAATTTTATGTGTACACTGTACAAGAAAATGATGTCAATCTACAAAACTTGTAAGCAAAACTAAAACCATCTGTAACTTTACAAAAGAATTTACTAAAATTTTGGTAACTTTACTAAAATTTTATCTATAATGCTCGTTATCGTCACTTAAAAAGTTCTTGGAATACGATTTCCCAAAAAAATTCTTAGTAACCTTAAAATTTGTTTGATTCAAAGTGCAAATCTGTATCTGTTACATGAATATTTATTGTTGCCGTTACATAAAAAGTTCTTGGAATACAATTCTACTAGAAAAATTTTTGTAATTATCCAAATTTTTTTTTACAGTGTACGAACTGAGTAAATGCGGTGAAGTCACTCGAATATTATTTTAAAATTCATTTTTGAAAAGAGAAAGTGTTGTATCCTTTGTAAATTAAGTTTACAATAAACTAAAAAAAGTTAATTAATGGATAAAAATATAATAAAACTAAAATTTATCGGATTTTATATCAGATGATTTCTTTTGACATGATATTTTTGTTCCAGTATTTATCAATTTTGAGAGGAAATGGCGTATTTATGTTGCCACAATTACAAAATTCGTACTAAATCTATTAAAAAAATTAATAACTCGTAAATAAATTGAGATACAGCTTTTAAACAAATTGCATTTAAAAGTGCATTTTTTTTTCAATACGACTGTATCAAAATTGAAAATTTGCGATATTTAGAAGTATAAAATTTGTAGTACCGGAAATTGCAAAACCGAATTGCATGTGAAAGTGCTGCCATTCACAAAATGACGTATGCGTTACGCACAGATATGTTTGGCCTTTATAATATAGACTAGTAGATCGAATCCGGGCTTCCCGGGTCACACAATAAAAATAAAAAAAAATTCTTTTTTTTTTTTATTTTTTTTTATTTTTTTTTTTTTTATTGAAAGCTTGAATATATTTTCTGCATATAATATGCTTTTTAGCTTGTAATTAACTCCAAAAAATCCTTTTTAAACAAAAAATATTAATTTTAGTATCAAATAAAGCTATGAAATTTATAAAAGTCATATTTTCGTATTAGACGCATGTCAGAAGTTTTCAGCTGAAGATTTTGTTACATACGGAAGCATTTTTGTTTCCGATTATTTCAATGCTTCGAGTGCGTAATTCAATAACATGTCTGTTAAATTTGTATTTATTTATATTACTTTATTTAATTATTGATAGAGGAAATTTTAATTTTGCTATAGTATATTATCCCGAACTCCGTTTTCAGGGTAAATCAAAACTGCATATATTTCAAGCGTTCCACTCCTATGGAAGAGGTGTCCGCAACATTAAAGGCGGGGTCAAGACATATGCCATCTAGTGGCAGGGGTGTATAACTAGAAGATTATTAAATAGATTGCAGTTTCTTTTGTGTGAATGGCAACAAAACTTTTTTGTTTCTATAAAATGTTACTTTAAAACATTGCGTAGAATAAGTTTTAGGTTTGAAATATTGTAAATAAATACAGAATAAATAAGTGTAGTACGACTAAATGTTAACATAAAACATACTAAGATGAAATATCATTTAACTATGCGATACAAATATCGCTGATTAAAATATGTTCTAATTTAATTATGTTTTTTATGTAATGAAAGATGACTCATTAAATTTTGTAAGTACTTAATATGTAAGTGCAGAATTTTGAAGTAATGTAACATTTTACTAAATTCTTGATGAGCTAAGTTATACAAAAATGAATACACCGTAGTATTTCCTATGATACTATAATGCTTATCACTGTTTAGAAATGTATAGAATTTAATACTAAAAAAATATTCAACTTTAGCTCCATTTTTCATTTACGAATTGAAGACGATAAAAATCCAATGTTTTATTGGTCGTATCGACTTTTATTATTTAACTTGCAAATATTTCATTGTTTTAATTTAAAATCCTATTTCAATATACGTATATTCGGAATAACTTTAATTTTAAATGTATGTAATAAATGTTGTTTAGTTAAACAAATATTGTTAATTTATTTGTTTAAATATTTTACAGTTCTAGACAATAATTTTCCTAAAATCGTTGATTAGACTATCTCTCACACTTCTCTCTTTTTTTTTTTTTTTTTTTTTTTTTTTAACAGACAAAGCTATTTTGAGAATTCATATAATCTGTCATGATTGAGTGAAAATTCAGAAAATATGCGCAAGGGATGCGGAGATAATAAGCATCTGCGCATACATGACGTCAAATCCGCGAAAATTGGAACGCTCTAGCAGCTCTGGGGTAAATGGATTAATCTTCTTCAATCGAATTTCATGCGGATGAGATAAATTAAAAAAAAAAGTCACACTGATTTTTTTAACCACAGTTAATCAATAAACTGAAACACAGTTTTCAAACCAATTACATTACAAAGTTTTTTTTTTCTATTTGGCAGTGTAAAAATTTAAATTGTGTGATTAGATGCTAAATTTGAGTTTTTCAATCCTTTTATCTGACAAGGAAGGTCTCCATATGGGCATACTCCGAAAAATCTAAAAAAAACCAGAATGTTCTTCTCATGAGGATATATACGTTTATAAAAAAAATTTCGGCGGAACCTCCTTACCCTGTCCTTAAAAAAAGAATGAAAATTTTGTTATTTGGCGATTTATCATCGGTTGATGATGAAAAGCAAATTCAAAAAAATGTTTTCTTATGTCAAAGGCATTTTAAAGGAAAAAAGTTTCATGCTCAATGTGTTTAGATAAATTAAATATCTTTTGTTTTGTCAGCTTTAGTTCGTTTTAAGTGTAATTTCGTTATATTGATATTTATATGCATTTATTTTCAAATTTAATCATCGAAATTTGAGATTTAAAACGAAATTCACAACTTAAATTTATTTAAATTTGTTTCAAGCTCAAAGTCCAGTTGAGAATTTTCGATTAGATTTTGTTGCTATAGAAACATATGACATTTATTTTTTAATACGCTTGTATGAGGATAATTTTTCTCAATATGATTTTTTTTTTAGCTATGTAAACATTTTTTCCAGCGATTAATTAAATAAATATTTCAACGAGTAATATATATATGTAATACAATATGTATATAGTTGTATATAATATATTAAAGTCTCTCATTGTTTATGTTTAAATTTTTTCAATACCATTTACACACAAACTAAATACCTAACAGTTTTGAGTTTCATTATAATCGTTTCCTTTTGGCGAGGAAAAGGGCTGCTCGCCAAATCGAGCGACTTTTTAGTCTTTTCACGCCAAATATTCGATTTTTTTTTACACAATACCTAATGTGATTCCGCCGCTAATTTTGACTGATCCTTTATTACATACATGAGTACTTTAATTAGTATTTTTTTCTTAAAATTCTGGGTATGCCCAGTATGGATACCTTCCTTGTGAGTTTTTTCACCATTCTTTTATGTATCTGTTCATGCCGCTTTAATTTTATTATGGAAAATTATCCTGAACAATATTTATAGATTTATGTGTGAATTGTATATTCATGTCTCATGTGTAAATTGTCTATTATTATTATCAAGGGAGATAAGTGAAAAAGATTTTTAAAAAATGCTTGAAAAATAAAAACCCATTATAAATGAGCCAAATGAGATGCAGTTTTAATCAAATTGCATCTGAAAGTAAATTTCTTTTCTTATACGAAGGAATAAAAATTGAAAATGTGCGATGTTTAGAAGATTAAAAAACTGGACTAACGAAAATTGCGAAAAAGTAATTCATTTCATCGTGAAATGTTTCCATTCGCAAAATGACGTCAGTGCTGTACACGGACATATTTGTTCGTTATAACATAGATAGATATGTTACGCAATATGAAAAATATTACGCACATAACAAAATGCAAAATTAAAGAAATGACAGCATGTGCATTTTTTTCAATAAAAGTTTGTTCCAAAATGAACACTATGACGAATTTAAAATTAGTTTTATAAATTAAAATGCACAACAGAAATTAAAATAAGAAATATTAAAATACATAAACATTGAATAAAGTTTCTTCAACGTGCAAAGTAGATGCCGTATTTAACGTGTAACACGCATACCTCGATTTTTATATATCAAGCCAAACCAAATTTTAAACGTTAAGTATTGGAGATTTATGAAATCTCATTTCGTCATTTACATATTTCTTTTTTCAAATCGGATGAATTTTCTATGTAAAAAATGCACATACTTTTTTTTTCTGAAAACATTTTTGGAAAATAAAAGTATTGTTAATATAATGTAAAAAAAAAAAAATAAAAAAATGTACATATATATAATTATTCCAA
This sequence comes from Maratus speculifer, assembly GCA_964019185.1. Classification (NCBI taxonomy): domain Eukaryota; kingdom Metazoa; phylum Arthropoda; class Arachnida; order Araneae; family Salticidae; genus Maratus; species Maratus speculifer. The sequence continues at coordinate 56,420,787 of OZ025294.1, forward strand.
AAAGAAAGAAAAAATAAATAATTATATTTTGCAATTTCCATTGGGTAAAATGACAGATAACAAAAAAAATCGTCTGTTCTTGAAAATTTAACTGGAAGTTATAAAAAATTACATTAAACAAATTATGTTTTTAAAATAAAATTACAATATATTGTTATTTTTAAATAATAACAATGAAATTTTATTACAGTTGAGAATTTTTGGACAAAATTTTGAGAAATCGGGCATTATTTTAAACCTGGAATTATTGCCACGATCATATTTGTTTGCTAATTTGCTCTGTTTGCTCAGCGAAGAAAATTCAAGCCGGAGAGAATTGCCAAATTCTGTAATAAAAATTACCGCCTAAAAGTTAGACCCCCTCCTTGACGGAAAATGAAAAAGTGGCTAATGCATTTCGTTTTATCATCGTTTGATCAGATTTGATCAACAATTTTCATCGTTTAATTAACATTATTTCACGAGTTATGATTAAAAATAGCGAGGGGGGGGGCTAAATTTTAGGATTTTTTAAAATGCTCAAAATTTAAAAAAAATTAGCGATTCTTATCAGAAATCGACCGTAGAGATTTGATTAACTATTTTCAGAGTTTGATCAAACCCGGAAGTGCCCCAAAAATCGATAATTTTAGATCCATACCCCTAAAAATTAGCCCTCCCCATAACGGAATTTCGAGACAAAATTGCTGCCATCTAACGTAAAATTATCTCTAGAGATTAGAACAACCATTTTTAGCGTTTGATCAAACCCGGAAGTGCCCCCAAAATGGATAAATTTAACTCCAGACTCCTAAAAGCTAGCCCCCTCATAACGGAATTTCGAAACAAAAACGGTGTCATCTAACGTAAAATGACCTCTAGAGATTTAATCAACGATTATAAGCATTTGATCAAACCCGGAAATGTCCCTAAAAACGATATTTTTTGTAATAGACCCCTAAGGGGTTTAGCTCCGCCCCCCCACTTCCATGACGGAATTTCAAGACAAATATAGTGCCATCTACCGTGAAATCATCTGTAGAGATTTGATAAACCATTTTTATCATTTGATCAAACCTGGAAATGCCCCCCAAATCGATATTTTTAGTAATAGACCCCTAAGGAATTTAGCTTCCCCCCCCCACCTCCATGACGGAATTTCGAGACAAAAATGGTGTCATCTAACGTACAATTACCTCTAGAGGTTTGATCAACCATTTTTAGCGTTTAATCAAACCCGGAAGTGCCACCAATATCGATATTTTTAAATCCAGACCCCTAAAAGTTAGCCCTCCCCATGACAGAATTTGGATACAAAAATGATGCCATCTAACGTAAAATCACCTATAAAGATTTGATCAACCGTTTTTAGCGTTTAATCAAACCCGGAAGTGCCACCAAAATGGATATTTTTAACTGCAGACCCCTAAAAGTTAGCCCCCCTCATGACGGAATTTGGAGACAAAAATGGTGTCATCTAACGTAAAATTACCTCTAGAGATTTGATCAACCGTTTATAGCATTTGATAAAACCCGGAAATGCCCCTAAAATCACTATTTTTAGGAATAGACCCCTAAGGGGTTTAGCTCCCCTCCCCCAAACTGCATAACGGAATTTCGCGACAAAAAGGGTGCCCTCTAACGTGAAATCACCTCTAGAAATTTGATCAACCATTTTTAGCATTTGATCAAATCCGGAAATGGACCCTAAAATAAATATTTTTAGTAATAGAACCCTAAGCGGTTTACTCCCCCCCCCACCTCCATGATGGAATTTCAGGACAAAAATGGTGCCATCTAACGTGAAATCATCTATAGAGATTTGATCAACCATTTTTAGCATTTGATCTATACCGGAAATACTCAAAAAATGGATATTTTTAGTAATAGACCCCTAAAATTCAGCCCCCTCCACATCCATGACATAACTTCGTCACAAAATTGGTGCCATCTAACGTGAAATCATCTGTAGAGATTTGATCAACCGTTTTTAGCATTTGATCAAACCCGGAAGTGCCCCCAAAATCGATATTTTTAGTAATAGACGCCTAAGGGGTTTAGCTTCCCCCCGCCGACTCAATGACGGAATTTCGAGACAAAAATAGTGTCATCTAACGTGAAATCATCTGTAGAGATTTTATCAACCATTTTTAGCATTTGATCAAATCCGGAAGCATTTCAAATATCGATAATTTTAGATCCAGACCCCTAAAAGTTACCCCCCATGACGGAATTTGGGGACAAAAATGGTGCCATCTAACGTAAAATTACCTCTAGAGATTTGATCAACCATTTTTAGCATTTGATCAAACCCGGAAATGTCCCCAAAATCGATATTGTTAGTAATAGACGCTTAGGCGTCTATTACTAACAATTAGGTGTTTAGCTCCCTCCTTACCTCCATGACGGAATTTCAAGACAAAAATGATGCCATCTAACGTGAAATCATCTTTAGAGATTTGATCAACCATTTTTAGCATTTGATCAAACCAGAAGTGCCCCAAAAATCGATATTTTTAACACTAGACTCCCTAAAATTTAGCCCTCCCCCATGACGGAATTTTCAGACAAAAACTGTGTGATCTGACATGTAATCTTCTGTAGCGATATAATCAACCATTTTTAGCGTTTGATCAAAGAACTGCTCCCAAAACGATATTTTACTACCAGACGTCTAAAAGGTACACCCCCTCCCTCCATGACGGAATTTCCTGACAAAAAAAATGCCATATAACTTGAAATCATGTGTAAAGATTTAATCAACAATTTTTAGCGTTTGTCAATCCGAAAGTGTCCCTAGAATCGACATTTTTACGCATGGATCCAAAATTTAGCCCCTCTCCCATGAGGGAATTTCGAGACAAAAATTTTTCCATCTAATGTTAAATCAGCTGTAGAAATTTGATTAACCATTTTTTTTACGTTTGATCAAATTTGGAAGCGTCCCTAAAATCAAAATTTTTACGCTCGGAGCTTTATAAGTTATGCCCTCCATGATGGAATTTCATAACAAAAAATGTGTCATCTAATGTGAAATCGTCTGTGGAGGTTTGATCAATTATTTTTAGTAATTGACCAAATCCGGAAGTGCCCTAAAATCCATATTTTTAGAACCAGACCACTAAAAGTTGCCCCCCCCCCCTTGACAGAATTTCAACACAAAAATGGTGTCATCTAACGTGAAGGGGGCTCCCTCTAACTGACACCCCTAATGAGTCCCATATGAGGGAGGGATGGGACAAGTTTTCAAAATGAGAATTCATATTTAATCCATAGAACTATGGGTAAATAATGGCAAACATAGTGTGACATTTACATTAAAAGGGTTTAATGTAAATCACAACGTTTATTTTATATTACACATTTTGGAAAATGCAAATCAAATGAAAAATATGCTTGTGACCGACTAGTGCTGGCAATTAATTTTGGTGAATGCAGTTTGCAATCATGTTTTGTTCATTAATCATGGAATAAACATTTCTTGCGACGATGATTTTTTTCTCTTTTTCAACACAAATAGTGTTTTCAGGGCCACAGCGAAGGGGGCGCTATGGGCGTCTCCGTCCCCCCCCCCCCCTAAAATATTTTGTGCCTTCTCTGGAAAAGATTCCATGGTCACTCAATGAATTTCTGTTCCGAAAATTCAAATGAAATTCTGCTCAAAAATCTAATTTAGTTTTCAGACCATTTCACAATTTTGCAGAAATACTAAACTGTATCTAAAATAAGTAATTCAACACTTTCTCATCCTATTTGTACATGTGAAACTAACATGATGTTTAATTTTTCACCAGTTATACACTCAACATTTTTATCATTCTATATTTTTCTTAGTATAAAGAGAAGTTTTTACGACAGTTTAATAAGAAACAGAGTACCTACAATGTGAATATGAACTAATTTAGCTTTCTGCGTAAGAAAGAGAGGAAAAATATTATGACCCCCCCCACCCCCTACAATTTCTTGAGCTCCAATCTCTCCATTTCCCTCTTTTGATGACTTCTAAGTACGGCCCTGAGTGTATACTATGTAAAAATAAAAGGTTGCAATTTGAGTTTAATAATTATATTATATATTTCATTTAGCATATTTCAAAATGGTAATTTGTATTTCTTAAAATGTGGTTGATTTTTCATTTAACATCAGATGCATGCAATTTTGGATGTTTTAAATAGAAATATCTGGTAAATAATCGAATACTTATCATAAGATGAACCCAGTACCATTTGTGTATGTATATATGTAAATGGAAGACATGTAAATATTCTAGGGGTATTGTCAAACATAATTTAATAAGTCTTGATTAAATAGTATATTTACAAAGTCAAGATATGTACAAGTTAAAGATTAGGTACATCTTAGGCAAATTCTGCTGCTTAGGGCTCGGAAGGCACGTCTTCTCATCTTGGTGTCCGGCCTCGTTCTGATTCTTCTTTGCTTTGTTGGGGCCCTTTCGTGGGAAAGTGCTGATTATGCACTAATTACTTCGCGCGTGGCTTGTTACCAGGGCCAAGTGCTTCCACGTGTTGTACTTACTGCTTTGTTCGTTTCTGACGACACAGACCGGATGCTGAGTCGGTTAAATGTATCTGAAGCAAGCCTGTTACTAGGGGCTTGCTATGTTCACATATATATTTTTTCTAATTTCTAGAATAACTGGTACAAAATTACAGAATATTTTATTTCCCGCAAAAGATATATCTTATTTAAATAAAAAACATGAAATTGAAAGTTTTTTAATGTGTCTAAAGTCAATATCCGTCTGCTTGTTTTGACGGAAGCGTGAAGTTCTCCTGAATGTAGCAGAGCAGATGTTTATTATTTCATTGGAAAAACAAAAAAATCGAAAAAACGGCTGTCTGACGAAAAATAAATACTAATAATATCCGAATTGTAAACAAATTGGCAGGTGTGTTTTTCAATTAGAAATGCAGTTTAAGAGTAAACGCAGATGCGATTTCCGGCAGGATCTCGCATCTCAAAAGCCTATATATTTATTTTGGAAATAACTGATATCCAAAAAATCAGAAAAATGTTTTGTTAATGATTGGGTATCAACGATACGATCCGGTGTTCTTTATTTCTCTATTTGAATTTATTTCAGATGATCTGGTGATGGCAACTATCGATTTGAAGTAGTGCTAATTAAAGACAAAGATTTATATTTTTTTTTCTTACCATAAAAATCAGGACAACAAGGCAGGATTTCATTTTAAAAGGAGAGGAGGGGGAGGGGGGCGTTTATAGGAATAATCAGTCCAAATCAGAGATTTAAAGAAAAAAAATATTTTAGCTGGCGGATATTCCTTACCCAGATAAATTACCAATGTTTAGGGGCTGTTCATATATAATGTTACCAGTTTTCTAGTAATTTTGGACTCCCTTTCCTCCCCTTTCATTACGATATCATACGTTATTTTTTAAACCGTAAAACCACAACTTCCTTAATAATATAGTTATCAATGTCTAATTTTTTTTCAATTGTTTCTTTAGTTTGCAGTGATATATAAATATTTTTATATATTTATTATTTGCATAATTTTTTTATTCAAATGAAGAGAAGTGAATAAAATATTACTATTTTAAATGAAATAAGTTTGTATCAAATAAAACTTACAAGAAATAACTGCTGCATAAAAATAATTATTAATTAGCTTCTTATTACATAATACATTCAATAATAATGTATCTTCGTGCACTTGCCGTCGCCAGGTGGGGGAGGGGGTGGAGAAAAAAGAGCACGGTTAGAAATTCTTCTTAACAAAACAGATGGACAATGTTATTTCACTTTTCTATGACGGCAAACACAAATATCATTTCAAACATACTTCAGAAAAAGTTTTCATCTCAGCGGATAATGTATGGATACAGATTAGGACAAAATATAAATACCACACATTAGAGTATTCCATATTTATGAATTAAATAATTTTATAATCCTTTATAGTGATTTAATTTTATAATAAAAAAAGACAAATAATTTTTAGATAAGCATCCTTTTGTAAGGCATCAAATTTATAACAATGTAGCGTTTTGAGATATTAAATTTATACATCTCAGTTTACATTCGGATATTTATGCAGAATATGTAAATGAAAAAAAAAAAAGATTCAGAACTTTGTTTTATAAAATGATCGATTTTTGAAAAGAAAAAGGAAATGCTTTTCTGAACAGAGAATGAAGACAAATTTGTTAACATTTGGAAAACTAACTAATTGAATAATTTGAAAAAAAACATGTTTACTAACGGTTTCGCTCTTTTCCGATACACATGGACGGTAAAAATCAAACGCAGAATAGCATGTACTTTAATATCATTTTCGCGATTTTTACATTCAAAACAATAAATTCAGACAAAACTGAGTTGAAGATATAAAGTCATACAAGATTGAAGCTCATTTAAGGGACACTCATCCCGGACAAGGCTAGAGAGTACTCTAGTGTATGTCTCTTTCTCTCTCTCTATATATATATCTACAGATAATTTCATGTTAGATTCATGTTACTTCTTGTCTCGAATATCAAGGGGGATATAATTTATAGGTCTTGTGCTAAAATTAATGATTTTGAGGGGACTTCGGGTTTGATCAAAAGCTAAAAATTCTTGATCGAATCTCTACAAATGATTTCATTTTAGATGGCACCGTTTTTGTCTCGAAATTCCGTCATGGAGGCTAACTTTTAGGGATCCGCGCGTGAAAATATTGATTTTGGGGGGGACTCCTTAGTTCGATCAAACGCTAAATATGGTTGATCAAATCCCTACGGATGATTTCGCGTTAGATGGCACGATGTTTGTTTTGATATTCCGTCATGGGTGGGGAGGGCCTAACTTTTAAGATTCCGTGCGTATAAATATCGATTTCAGGGGAACTTCCGAATTTGATCAAATGCCAAAAATGGTTGATCAAATCTCTACAGATGATTTCACGTTAGATGGCACCATTTTTATCTCGAAATTCCGTCATGGAGGTAGCGGGGAAAGCTAAACCCCTTAAAGGTCTATTACTAAAAATATCGATTTTTGGGGCACTTCCGAGTTTGATCAAATGCTAAAAATGGTTCATCAAAACTCTAGAGGAAATTTTACGTTAGATGACACCATTTTTGTCTCGAAATTCCGTCATGGAGGTGGGGGGGAGCTAAACCAGTTATTATAGGGGTCTATAGGGGACTATAGGGGTCTATTACTAAAAATATTGATTTTGAGGGCACTTACGGGTTTGATCAAATGCTAAAAATAGCTGATCAAAGCTCTACAGATGATTTCACGGTAAATGAAACCATTTTTGTCTCGAAATTCCGTCATGGAGGTGGGGGGGCTAAATTTTAGGAGTCTATTAAAATATCGATATTTGGGGTACTTCCATGTTTGATCAAATGCTAAAAATGGTTAACCATATCTCTATAGATGATTTCACGTTAGATGGCTTTATTTTATGACTCGAAAATCTGTCAAGGGGGGGAGATTTTAGGGGTCTTTGCGTAAAAATATCAGTTTTTAAGCACTTCCGGGATTGATCCAATGCTAAAAATGGTTGATCAAATTTCTACAGATGATTTCACGTTAGATGGCACCATTTTTATCTCGAAATTCCGTCATGGAGGTGGGGTGAGCTAAACACCTCAAAGGTCTATTAGTAAATATATTGATTTTGGAGGCATTTCCGAGTTTGATCAAATGCTAAAAATGGTTGATCAAAACTCTAGAGGAAATTTTACGTTAGATGACACCATTTTTGTCTCGAAATTCCGTCATGGAGGTGGGGGGGAGCTAAACCAGTTAGGGGTCTATTACTAAAAATATTGATTTTTGGGGCACTTCCGGGTTTGATCAAATGCTAAAAATAGTTGATCAAATCTCTACAGATGATTTCACGGTAGATGAAACCATTTTTGTCTCGAAATTCCGTCATGGAGGTGGGGGGGGCTAATTTTTAGGAGTCTATTACTAAGAATATCGATATTTGGGGTACTTCCAAGTTTGATTAAATTCTAAAAATGGTTGATCATATCTCTATAGATAATTTCGCGTTACATGGCACCATTTTTGTATCGAAATTCCGTCATGGAGGTGGGGAAGACCTAAAACCCTAAGGAGACTATTAAAAATATATCGATTTTAGGGGGTTTTGCCGGATTTGATCAAATGCTAAAAATGGTTGATCAAATCTCTAGAGGTGATTTTACTTTAGATGACACCGTTTTTGTCTCGAAATTCCGTCATGGGTGGGGGCTAACTTTTAGGGGTCTGGAGTTAAAAATATCGATTTTAGGGGCACTTCCGGGTTCGGTCAAACGCTAAAAATGGCTGATCAAATCTCTAGAGGTAAATTTACGTTAGATGGCACCATTTTTGTCTCGAAATTCCGTCATGGGGGGCTAACTTTTAGGGGTCTGGATCTAAAATTATCGATTTTTGGGGAACTTCCGAGTTTGGTCAAACGCTAAATTCTTATATTTTTATAGCTTGTAAAAAAATTAAAAAAAATTTTAATAATTTGTTTTTTAAACAAAATAAAAGAAACTATTTCTTTTAAAATAAATAAATAAATAGAAAATAATTTTAAGGAGCGATTAAATTATTATTATTATTTTTATTTTTATTTTATTTTACTTTATTTTATTTTATTTTATTTTATTTTATTTTTTTTGCTAATTCAAATAATTGTAAGTCCTTCTTTAAATGAATTAAAATAAATATATAAATAAATATTGGCTATCTTTGAAAAATTTTCTGTTAATGTCTATTAGTATTTTACAAAAAATACATTAAATTTAGATATCTTGTCAAAATAACTCAAACAAAATTTAGAAAAAGAAAAAATAAATGCCGGTTAAGAGTAAAAATTCTTAATTCGGTCCAATGTTGGCAAATCTAATCGGACCGCTATCAAAAATAACGTATCGGTCCTGCATCACTTGCCGTTATAAATCGTTTGCCGATATAAAATCATAAAAGACCGTTTACAATAACCGGCAGCAGTAAAAGCAGATTCTTGTGTTTCAGTTGACGACAGGCTGCCGACACTTTTCCAAAACCACTGTATCCATGTCGACACATAACCGACACTGCCAGCTGCGGTTCGATCGAGTGCCGAAAGGTATGTGTTTGCTGGGTATCTTCTATCAACAATATCTGCAACTTTTATGACGAGATTTTCTATAGGACCAAAACTTACAGCAAAAACAAAAAATAGGAGTTGAAGAAAAAATCGCATTAAGGGTGTACCTCAAATCCAAACTGTTCATAAAAAGTGATACAGATAGATTGATAACCTTTTTTAATAATGGTAGTTTTGGGGTTTAAGAGTCATGATCACTGTAGACCTGCAAACATTTTTCAGAAATTCCAACATAGGAGCTACCGCAATAGGCAATATTGCATACAAAATCTACCTAAAAACTTGTTTACACATATCAATTTAAACGTGCTGTGACTATTTTAAACGTTTATGAGGCTGTTAATGAAAAGCATTTGATAATTTAATATGATTTTTATAATTATTATGCTACAGAAGTGTTACATAAAAATTAAAAAGAACCCTGTATTTTGTCAATTATGTTAAATGTATTATGTATGTATGTGCTTAACTTACACTAGCATGCTATGGTTACGCGAAACACAAACTATGTCCATCTTTCCTGAGATTAAATAAAACTTTTTAAAGATTTTATGTATTACAAATGTATATTATATGAACTATAAAACTCAATTTGCAAAGAGTCCTTTTTAGTACAAATTTTCATTTTTAAAATTCTTTTTTAAAATTTGTTTGTCTTGATTAAATAAAATGTCTCTTAAAAATAGCTTAATAATTTCTTGTCGTTCAGCGATAAAGCATGTAAATACATCATGCATAATATTTTAACATCGTACTTTATTTATTCGTAAATTCAGTAATTTTATATTTTTTTAAAAGTTATTTTTTGGATATTAAGTGTTTGTAAAAGAATGTCCTACGGCAGTTATTTTATAGATAATAATATCAATAAATCTAAATCTGTTAAACTTATACTTTTCAAATCAAGCATATTTTATATTGATTTCACCATTAAGTTTTTAACACTATAAAATAACACCATAAAATGTCTCTATTTTAAATTAAAACATATTTTAACCACACAAAAAACTCTGAAGTATACACATCATTATATGTTTAATTTAACGAATTATATTTTAAAAGATAATTATATCAAATTATTTACATTCAAAGCAACTGTGTTCTGCATCAACTATTGCGTTCTAGATTAGATTAATTTAATCATTATAGGCATGCTAAATGCTTGATCATGCTTTATGTTTAATGTGGTTTTCAGAGAAAATTTTTTTCATTATTTGATGTCATTCAGCAATTAAAATACGGTATTATATAGAACTCGGAAATTTTACAATTTTTAGGAAATTATATTTGAATATTAAGGGCTTTAAGGCGAAATAACTACCGGCAGTTATTTTATATATAATAAAATCAATAAATATGAAATTGTTAAACATATACATTTCAATTCAAGTATATTTTATATTGATTTCAACATTAATTTTTTTAACAGTATCATATAACACTATAAAATTTCTCTATTTTAAATAAAAATTTATAGCCTTTCAATGAAAATATTAGTGTTTTATGTTTCTTATGTTTCCTTCTTGTTCATTTTTAAGTTAAATTCCACAAACGTTTAGTATTTGCTGTCATTAAAATGTACCAGGTGAACCAAAAGTCTGGACGAACTTTAACAATGAATAAATCGAAAAAGAATCAAGATACAAAGATACGTTTTGCATCGAACGGATGGAGAAGAAACCGGGTTTTGTGTAGCAACGAAAAAAATAGTTTTGTTGGCGACCAACAAATGACGCTAAAGTGTTTTAATGCGCCAAAAGATGGCTTACAAATGAAAAATTATTGACAACTTACAAGTCAGCTCAATTACAGTTAATTAGTACTGCAGTAAATGTTTAATGTACTGTTTATCATTCATAAGTGCAGCTGTGAGACTAAGCACCACACCATTCACAGCATTTAGTAGCATTTCTTTTGTTACGGCAACACATTTTCACGGATGGCATTTATCAGTGCTGCCAGTGATGACATTGGTCCCTAATATATCTATATATTTTCGTTGCCACACACAACATGGTTTCTTTTCCATCCTTTTGGTGCAAACCGCATCGTTGTACCTTGATTCGTTTTCAAATTATTAATTTTTAAATTTCGTCCTGACTTTTGTATCACCCGGTACTTTAATCCCGCAAAAAATTCTGATGTATACACATCATTAAACGTTTAATTTAACGAATTATATTGTAAACGATAATTAGATCAAACTATTCACATTTAAAGCCACATTCTGTAATCTGCATCACCTTTTGCGTTCTAGATAAGATTAATTTAATCATTATAGACATGTCAAATATTGGATCATGCTCTATGCTTAAAATGGTTTTCAGAAGAAACTACTTTGATTATTTAATGTCATTCAACGATTAAGGTTTATTCCCAGGATTATATGCAATTTCTTTTAAAATTTATTAAGTCGAATTATACACTTTTTTCTATAATAGTTCTGCGCTATGGCTTATTAATGTATAATCAACGATAATATACATTGCAAAACTAATTTTATCTAAATCAATCACTCTGTTTTTTGAATATTAGTAATAAAGGTAATTACTATCGTTAAATTATTTTCTACGATCTTTTTTAATTAAGCTAGTGCAAATGACTAATAGTGTATCTTAATTTGCGGTTCAATTGAATTATCTTCTTTTATAATGTTTACGCAACATTTTGATGGCTGTAAAATGAAAGCTTGTTTTACATAGTCTTACTTTTATTATTTTGCCTTTTAAGCAGTAAAAAGAACAAGCATTATCTGTGTTATTCTTACGTTAATTAATTGTACTGAACGTTTTAAAATTCAACGCTGACATTGATTTCTGGAAAAAACTAATTTCATTTTCAAAACCTTAGTTTAACTGTAAGAAAACGAACACAATGTTTTTTTTCTCTCTTTGGTTGAGTAACTTAGTCTGAAGTTTTAAGAAAAGTGCTTAAAATAAAAATGATTCTGTCATACATAACGAAAATCCAGCTGAAATTTATTGTGATGTTCTATTTTTGTATTTACTTAAAGATCCATCTTTGTAAATTGAGTTTATTTTCTCTCTGAAAATAACTGCATTTTTTCCATAAATTAATTTACCTTTTAAATGTATTAAAATTATTCACTCAAAAATGTATTTACTTTTTGAATGATTTAAAATAGAAAGTTTTGGTTGTTCGGGTAACTTAAATTTTGCTGAGCAAGGTGTACAAATGGATGTATTCTACTATGTTCCATTAGGATAGCTTTCCATCATTGATTCTAAAACATAATCTAAAACTAGTGAGTAAGTGTGATCGCAGATCGCACAAAGAGTTTCGTTTAATTTTTCTTTCAAACAACATATCCTTTTAGCTAATAAATCCAAATTGTTCATTTATAATTATTTAATTCCTACACAGATGTTAACATCACCAAATTTAATATTAATACATCCAAATTGTTAATTTATAATTGCTGAATTTCCACAAAAATGTTAGCACCATTAAATTTATATTTAAAACAATTATAAAGGGAAGTTATATATTTTAATCAAATAAAAAATGATCATATCAAATTATTTAAATAAAATCCAAAATTTTAAAATTTTTTGAAAATTCGTAATTTTAAAAAAATATTTGAGATATAAGTAGAATTAAAATTCTAAAAGCGAAACAAATTGTTTAAATGAAATTTAAGATATTGAATCAAGTATAAATCTCAATATTTTTTTAAATGGAAAGAAAATTTAGTCGCAAAATAACTCCACCAATAGTTGAGAGGTTCTGCTTTCGAAACTGGTGGAAGGCAGGTGCTGGGTTCGAACCCAATCGCTGCCGTCGGTTTAATCGTTCGGAATTTATCGATATTTTCTTTGAATCATGCTTTTTTTGCATAAATTCATGTTAGATTCCCTTTGATAGATCCCCCTCCCCATGGAGGACACCATCGAGCTATAGGGCTTATATCCCTCATGATGCTATTGGGCACTCACAAATACAATCATAAATTCCAAAATATTTTATAAATATCAGATGAACGAACCCTAATAATATAAACACTTTAATTGGCAAAAAATAGGAAATTTATTTTATCCCTCATAATACGAAAATTGCCCCTTGTAGAAGCGGAGAACGAATTGAAAACATATAGTTTACTAGCAAAACGCTGTACTCCATGCCTAATGTCTACATGAAAAATTGTAAAATTAAGGTTTTCATCTAAAATTTAAATCGCAAAAATGAACCGATGACAATGAAAAAATTAATTTATTAACATAATAAATTTTTCAAAATTTATGATTTTTCGTGTGACACGGTGTATTCAGTTGTAAGTACACAAAATTTGATATATCTGATTTATACAGCTTTTGTTTACTAACTCTGCAAAAGATGGACAGATAGATTACAGAGACGAATAGGATCTCATTAGATTTCGTCCGATAAACGAAACCTTAAAAAAGAAAAGCAACAACAACAACAACAGCAACAATAATAATAACAATAAATCATATGTGTAATTTAAAACATATATTGTTATAAGACAGTCAGTACAAAGTCTGATTAAAATTTCATGATTTTTATTAGAAACACAAATAAACAGATATATGTTTGAAAATAAGTACAGCAATAGGTATAAACGTTGAATTTTTATCCATATTTTAATATACTTCTATATGTGGACTACTTGTTATACAAGGCTCGTCACGCCAATAATTGCACAGCATTTTCTTCCGATAATAATAATTTTCGTTCAATTTTTACTTTATTCTATCTATTCTAGAAGGCAATATTGTAATCGAAACTCTTTTCGACTTCTAATTTTTGACGAAATTACTTGTTTCAGATGTCAGAAATGACGAAAACTATGATTTTATACGCTTTTTGTCTCTGTGTAAATTTATTCTCATTGTATCATAGAAAATGCATGAAGTTATGCGCAGATTGAACCAAGTTCCACATACATAGAATATGACCGGCTGGTTCAAGTTAAAATTCTCGATGGTTCACCGGAAATGGGTGCTGTAATAGTGATTTTTGTGTCTTTTTTCTTATTTGTTACGAATTCCTAGATTTTCAGAAAGCTCAGATCGCTTTGCGGAGACAGCAGCGGTTGAAGCAGAAATTCACAAAAATAGTGACCATTAACTGCTTCTTTCTAAATGCATGACCAGTTAGGTGCCCTGATCTCCTTACATCTTCTGGCTATGGAGCGACATAAACTCTAATGTATATTACGGAATCGTCCAAAATCTGGCTATGTTAATGAATAACATAACATAATGTCTACGGGGGTTCCTGAAACTATGTTACTTTCTGCTGTTGTAAAACAGTGGCAGCATTGAACCCGATTTGAATGAGTTAAATAGAAGATAATTTTATTTCATTACTATCTCTCCATTTTTTAAAAATATTTTCTATGACATAGGCCTAGTATTCCTCTAATGGTAAATTTTGGAACCATTTTAGCGGAATATTTCGTTTTCTGCCTTGTTTAATTTTCCCCAAAAAATTTTTTAGCCAAAAAATGGTTATGAGTAATTTTAGTTTAACTATGAAAATCTTAAATTGCAAATTTTGAAAAAAACATGAATCTACTGATTGAAAGTTCCAAAATGACTATTGCTTATAAAAAGTGTTTATACATACATATTTACTTTTATACTCAAATTATTATTTTAAGTTTCAAATTTGGAATTATAGCATAATTTGAAAGATATATGGCACATTGTAAATGTTATCGATTTGAAATATATTTTATAATAAAATTATTACAATATAAATATTTTATTATAAATATAAGTTTCTATATTACAAACAATTTCATACAGAAATTCAATAAAATCTGAAATAAAGCCTGTGGAAGAAGTTGAAATTATTATTTTGCACCATTCGTCACTGATAATTCATATTCTTAGAAAAAATTCCATAAATATATGTATTTTCTTTTTTTTTTAATACCGTTGCCGTATGTTTTCTTTCAGTCATTTTTTGTTATAAATGATCCAATCGAAGTAAGTGTAATTTTTATTATATTGTTGCTATTTTGAACACAAATGCAAGATTAAAATCTAAATCATTCGCAATTTTATGGATTGTAAAAGAGAACGAGTAGTTTATATATATTGAATTGAAAAAATACTTTTCTCTAAATAGAAAAACATGATTATTTTTCGATCAAATCATCTTTATTCGAGCATTGCTTCGATTTAGTATAGAAAATTTTATTTCAACGAAACACGTTTCTCTGATGCATTTAAAAAAATAAATGGGGAAGGTACATGTATCTTAATACATAGAAAACACACAGGAGGAGGTGAGGTGGAGAATTTTTTCTGCGATATTTATTTCTAGAATATTTAAGGTTCCATTTGTTAACAATATTCATAATAAAACTTTTTTCGTGATATATATTCAATATTTCAAAATATGATATTATTTCCCCTCAGTTTTAAACTCGTGTTATACACTGATTTAAATTGTTCTTATAATTATTCTAATTATTTATCTTACATATTTCTTAAAAACATAGTATTCTTTTTACAAAAATCGCCCAAACTAATCAAATTATCTATGCGCAATGTCCCTACTGTTATATAAAGGCATAATATTCTTCACTGACATTTCTATCACGAATATCATTGTTTTCTCTATCTATAATAATTTAAAAATTGAGAGTGAACATTCTTTTTTTTTGTTTATTGGGTATTATAGTTTGCGGATTGTTTCTTGAAGAAGTATTATACTGGTTTATGTATAATTAAAAACGCATCTGCTAATACTAATTAGATAAATTGATTGTATGTAATGAAAGATAAATAGCTTTTGATTCTGTACTTTCATGCTATAAAGCGTAAAGTTTGTGTGTTTTTAGGATGTTATCATTGGAATCATCTAGCTAATTTTGTAAATAATGTGAGCAATAATAAATGTTGGTAACCATCTTTGCTCCAAAATAGACTATATTTAATGTCGCTACAATAATCTCCGTCAATTTACGAAGAAAAAAGCTCGAAAACTGCGAATTGAGAAAATGTAATTACGTTTAAACGTTTTCTTTGAGTTATACATACTATTACTCGATGGTTATTATTTCAAGTAATTTTTACATTCCATGATATAAGTTTTCTATATTTAAATTAAGAAAATGCAATGAAATAGAGAATTATCTGAAACGTAAAATATGCATTATGATAGGCAAAACTTATAAATGTTGATAAGCTTTAACGTATCATATAAGATTAAATTTTGTAACAAAACTGTTTTTCGACATAACCTCGCGTAGAATAACTTTAAATATTGATTTACATTTAATTAACATAAATTACTTAAGATGTGAGGTAACTTTATGCTTATGCGAATATAAAATTTAATAAAAATGTAAAAATTGAGGGACAGAGAAAAAGCTTATTTTTTTTAACTATCGAAAATACTTATTATGAATATTCTTGAATATTTTTATGTGCTCTGATGAGAAAAATAAAATTACTACCTTTATTCGGGCAAATTTATTCTAGGCAGAGTCACGTTTAAATGAATTCTTCTTTCGAACTTTTCCGTAATGGAATTATTGAAATATGAAGTTATTGTATTATCTTCAGAACTTATAAATTGAGTAATTTCGGCTATCATAAATTAATATTAACACAAAACGTGATAAGGATTAATAAATGTTACAAAACTTTGATTTAAATAAGATATATAAATATTGCTAAATAGATAAACGAATATTTTAAAAACGTTTTTTAGTGTGAATGTATTTAAAATTTTACGATAGACCTGTAGCACAGATATTCTCAAAACGTGTTTCTTATTGGCTTTCTGTCTCTAATATGTCTGTATATAAGGCTGCATGAAAAAAATATCTGTTTGAAAAAAAAGCTTTCGAAAACAGAAAATTTCGGTAATCCACGCAATGAATTTTTCTGTTCATAGTGTTCAATATTAAAAATAAAGTTAAACGACGCAATACCTATATTTTATGATTTGGAGTTTTATTTGCATCATTGTGATATAAATTCCATGTTTTTAAATTTAAAATATGCAATTACATTATTTTCGTTAAACCTACTCTTTCTCGATTTTTATTACTTTAAATTATTTTTACACTTCGTGATATAAGTTTTTTGTATTTAAACTTAGAAAATATAATGAAATAGAAAATATTATCTGAAACGTAAAATGTGCATTATGATAGGCGAGGCTTATAAATGTTCTAACATGAAATTATGTAACAAATTTCTTTTAAAAATATAAATTACATCCACGTGTATTTTAGAAGCACTTATATGGTGCTATGATAAACCAAAGAAATTTAATGGATTTGGATTTTTTTTTTCGTTTCGTTTATCTATCGTTTATGTTTCGTCCTATGTTTATCTATCCGTCACAGAGTCCAAACATAAAAACTGAAATTTTTATGTGATTACATCTGAATACCTCTTGTCCCACGACAAATCATAAAATTTTGAAAAAAGTCTATAATTTTAATTAAATTGATTTTTTCATGTTATTCTTTCCTTTTTGCGATTTAAATTTTAAAAGAGAAACTTAACGTTTTTCGTGTAGACATTATACCCTGTAATAAAAAAAAAAAAAAAAAAAATCGTTAAATTTACGGCAAAAACTGCTGGAAGCAATATTGCCACATCGCGGCAAAAAAATCTGACGACCTCGTAGATTTTTAACCTAACGTCATTGCCATAGAAAGATAAGAAAATTTAAGTATGGAAAATTAGAGTTTTTTGACATTTAGCAGCAAAATGTCAACAATATACCTCACCGGCTAATTTTAGGAAAGTGCCCACCTCACGGGATTCAAGTAAGGGGAGAGGCACCGTCTCTATTAGGATAAGATGAAGTTGTATAATTTGAAATAATTCCCAGAGAAGTTTTCAATGATACATCCTATGAGCGGTGTAGTTCAAATTTAGAAAATCGACCCCCACCCCTGTTAGAATTCCAAAGATCACGCTTTCTCAATATAAAACCCTTCCATACTCTTTGAAATTTGCATATATTATAAATAATATTTATATGAGAACCCAATAAAAGAATCCAACCTGTTTTTTTTTTTTTTTTTTTTTTTTTTTAATTCAAAAACTTATTCTCGGCGGGGGGCATTGCAATGCGGGCTAGAAAGGTTAGATTTAAATGAGCAGTTTGAAGAATTTCCGATTATATGTCCACATAAATGGTCCAAAATGTTTGGAATTTTCGACACCCACTTAAAAGCTTTCGGGAGTGGATATATTAAATTCGCTGCAACACGTCTTTAATTGTTTTTTAATAAATTTATTTTCTGACATTTTCTACTTAAAACAGGTGCTGAGATGTCCTGAATGTTCTAAACTTTTCGACCTCCCTTTTAACTCCATCAGGGGAAGGGAGGGCCAATTTCTAAAATCACTGAAATACGTGTTTAGTTAAATTTTTTAGTAGATTTATTTTCTGGAATTTTACGCTGTTTTCTTCAACAACTGCTAATATTTAAGAAGATTTTTCAGAATTTTTGACACCCCGTTTCTTTTCCTTTAGGCGGGGGGGGGGGGGGGGGGGGGGTTCAAAAGTTCGTCTTAGTACACGCTTACAGTATATTTAACCCAGTTTTCATGTTTGAATGTTCAGTAGTTTGGGCTCTGCGTTGATTATCAGTCAATCAGGACAAATTATTTTAAATATGTATACGTTATCATGTTATTAAAAGTTTAAAAATAAAAGCCTTTTTTTATATGCAATTGAGACACTTTTTTATTCTAAATAAATAAAATATAAGTATATATATATCAGTACACGTATGTATTGTAGAATGATGCGTTACTTCTAAAAATCCTCATTATGACATTTTTAAATGTATTTTTATGTTACTTTTTAAAGTGTTACTATTTTCTAGTAAATTCCTGCTCATAATTTTTAATATAATTTACTGTGATACTTTCAATTTCAAATTTTGAAAAATCAAAAAATGAGGACATGAAAGCTGTACGTCATTTTGAATGAAATAATTACCAAGAGAAAACCGCAAACAAATCGACCCTTTTTTCTAATTTTTATGAGCGTTTGAGTTTTTGGAGCCTAAACTTTAATGGCCCCTAGCTCCTACAGAAGACGTTTGCGCCCCATGGTTTCCTATTTAATAATGTTTGTCTTTATGTCAACTATCATCCCTCAAAGCTTGTCGGTCTGGTAGCGAAACACCCTGTATATATACACTGGTGTGCAAAATTTAAGGACGAGTCCGAAAAGGCCAATTTTCAACGGATTTTCACTCGAATATTCAAAAGGAAGTACTATTCGACTAATTGCTATCCCTGCATAAGAGCTAGTCCATATAACATCTCATTCAGGTCATACATGGTGACAAAAATCATAGTCGCTACGGCAAAACAAAAAAAAAAAGGAAATGCCATACGTCTTTTTATAAGCATCAAATGACTACTATATGTGACTCCACTGACAGATCCCTGCGACTGCTGTTTTGTGTCGAGTTACCAGGTGGCTTTACAATGTCGTTTTATCGAGACTCTCATGTGACTGTCATCTGGAGACCCATTTTAAAGTCATTGTGAATGTTGCATTATGATAAATCACGAAATAATGTCCCATCAAAGTCACATGGTGACTTTCTGTCACAAGACATTGTCAAATGGTGACAAAGACACTACTGTGAAGTAACCACTGTGAAAAGTGGTGAAAAGTGGTTATCTTAAAAATTGGCATTTTGAACTTCGTCCTTAAATTTTGCACACCAGTATATATATATATACATATTCTTAAATCTTTTCAAATACTATCTAAAATCTTTTTCATTATTGCACTGAATATAATGACAATTTTGATTTTATAGTGTACGACTAGACTAGAAACAGAAAATATATTTAACAAAATACCGGAAAATCTCTGTTTAGCACACACTTTTAGAATTTGTTCAGTGTTAGGAGATGTTTGCTTTTGTGGGATAAAAATAAATAAACATATATACGTTTTATATTACAAAAGGGTTTACTAAATAGAGTTGTCTGGAGGTAGAGAATATCAATTAATATCTATAACGGACAATCTCGAATATCGGACATTTTTGTTTAAGGATCATAATAAAGAGTTGGATTTTTGCAAAATATAAAGAATTTAATTAAAGCATGGGCAAATTGGACAGTATCCCTTCACCTACCTTTACTGTTTTAAGATCACAAATTACATATGAAAATTTTTAAACCTAATATTTATAATTTCTTTCGACATTGTTTTTATTTAAACAAAATTTTGAATGTCTAAGATAGAATAATGTTAAATATTAAATAAATAAAAAATCTCTCAATAATAAGCAATTCTGAAAGGCTGAAATTTGTTCTTATTTTAAGAAACATCTTTTCTATCGTAATGTGCATTTGTTTTAAGTACTTTTATCCCCAAAAAAGCATATTTGTCCCCGAGGTAACTGAAGGAGAAATTTAAGATGAAAAGTTGGTATGATATTGATGATATTGATAAATAGTTGTATGATATTGAATTAATAACACTGGTCAACAGCTGTTTTGGTGCCGGGGTATTTTTAGCTGATTTTATATGAATTTGATGTCCTGAATTCAAATATGGCATTAGTTTTTCTCTATCAGCTCAGTTTTTTAAGATAAACAACTTTTTGTGAAATATATGTTTCATTAGCTTAAGGTAAATCCATGTATTAAAAAATGTATGTAAAAAATAAAATAAATACAGGATTTTTATTTTTTATAATACACAAATGTTAGTTTTTATTATTATGATATACACATATTCAAATAATAATTTTTAATTATATTATACAAACATTTTTACTCACAAAAATAGAGAAAAACGTCACTGATGAAACTGATACTCAATGAATGCTTCGGAAGCTTCTTTTTCGTGACATTCTAGAATATATTTTAGAACAGTGTCTTTTAAAACTCAAACTGTAATCTGAAACCCTTTGCATATCTCATCTTTTTTGGTAGCAGTCCTCCATAGTCTTAATATTGTGGTGAAATCTTTCAGGCTGTTTATCACTTGTGCCTTCTTTATTTTCAAGAAAATGCTCTAAGTGGCAATGTAAATAGTGCACTTTAATGCTTCTAGTACACCCAAGAGATTTAAAACTATTATGCTTTTCATTTACCAGTTCCACATAGATTTCTCCTTTGCATTTGCCCGGAATGTTTTTGTGAACTGCCACGAAAGAAGTCCAGACTTTTTATTCAGCTTCATTCGTTGAATTTACGAAAGCAGGATCCTTAATCAGTTGTCTTATTTGTTGTCCGTTAAATATTCCTGCTTTAATATCTTCATAACTCAATTCGGGTGTTTTTACCTTATATATGCAAATCATGACCCGTTCTTATGGAGAATTTACACAAACTGCTTCATAGGACAGAACTTGATATGCAGTGCAGAAAGTATGATTTTCTTTCGCCCAACTAAAGTGTTATTAATGACATTCCTTTCTCCAACATCCATGTTTTCTTTCTTAGGCCTCTCCTTTCTAATCTAGTGGTGTGTTTTATCCCTGCTATCCCAAAAATATAAAAACAATAGTATTTTGTGTAACTTCTTTGCTGTTCAAGGACAATCATCTGGAAAATATTTAGGAAGAACCAATTTTTCTAACAGTCCTCTAAATTCATGACAAAATACAAGATTGTTTTTTTAAGAGAAGCAGGGTAGTAGACAATTTTGTTTTGTATGATAAAATGTAAGTTTGGCTCTTTGTTCTAATAAATTTTTGTCTTTTAATCTTGAAACCAACCAGTAATTCAGAAACTTCTTTTAAAACATTGAAATCTCTTTTGAAATCATTTAAATCAACCTGGTTGAAAAATTTAGGCATTGATGACGTCTCCTCATAATCACTGTTACCTTCACAGCTATCTAAAAGATGATCTGAAGGACAATATTCATCCTCACTAAGCTCTGGTAGCTGATGAAACGTTGGGATCGGTAGTCCCTCTGAGTGAGGAAGTGGGGGTCTTTAAGACACTAAATCAGGATAAGTTTTTTTATTACAATTGTTTCGATTAATTCAAATAGTATTCCAGTGCTAGGTAGAACTAATAGTCATAGAAATGGTTTTGGAGTTTTTTCCAAACCACTGGTAAGCCAAATTTGAGACTTATTCTCTTCCGTCAGCTCACTGTCATAAATGCTCTGTACAAGTTTTACAGACCTGTTCCGGTACGCAGATTTTATCCTGATCACCAAGTCTAACCCCAAAGTATCCAAGATAAGCTCTCTTTACAAAGTCAGTAACATATTTTCTGTGTTCTTTCAACTTTTATTCTCCGCATATGGCGCAAAACTTATCTGGATGATTTATAAAAAATTTTCTTCTTGAACTCATTTAAATTCCATTCTACAACGCAAACACAACAATCTACAACACTACGAGTTTTACGTTAAATTGAAACGAATTCTACCTTAAACACAAATATCATGGAAGTTCAAAAACTTTAGAAAGTCAAAGAAAGCCATTTTGTTTCCATGGAGCGAACTCTGAAACTAACCTTATCTCTTGGAGGCTTTTACATTTGACTTTATGGATGAGCTGCGCGAAATCATAAGGATGCGCAGATCTTCAGTTTTGCTTGCACATTTCTTTTTTTCAAGATCTTGTGGTATTTCAACGTCCTTCTAATCGCCTTGAGCGTCGTTACAGGGCTATGTATCATAAGATCAGTTTAAGTGTTCAAGGTCACTTTAGTTCTAAAAAATCTTTAGTTCGCTTTGCATATCTAAAAAAGTAGAGCTGATAGAGAAAAACTGATTGCATATTTGGAATCAGCGTCCCAAAAATATCCAAAATCAGTTGTAAAATCTCAGGCACAAAAAAAAAATTTTTTTGTAGACCTGTGTAATATTAACGCATTAACATGTGTAACTAAATTTTAGAATATTAACATGTACGTATGAGATATAAAAAAGTTTTGGGATTGGTATATCCAACTAGTTTAATATAACAGCTGAAACGGTATCAAGTACACTTTTTACTTTAATATATATCTAAAAAATTGGTATAAATTGATTTTTTCAATCTCTTCGCATATCTTTAATAAAGATTTCATAAAAATCTGTATTTTTCAGATCGTGAAAAAAATTTTAAATCTTAAAAAATAGATAGAACGGTGAGCAGTTTTATTTTCTACAAAAAAGTCTCTAATTCAGTGGAAATTCTTTTTTGTTTAGAGAAAGTTTGTTTTTAAATTTTTTTTTTTTTTTTTTTTTGTATCGTTATTTTTAATATTGTGTTAAAAATTTCTCAAAAACGTTACCCTTCCACCTGTTAAAGAAGTCATAAATATTTAAAATTACTGAAAAAAGTAAATAGCAAAGTTTTGAAAATTTCATGAATATTAATTAATTTATATTCTAATAAAAGCGTAATAAAAATTTTAAATACATTTTCGATTTTAAATTCATGTTTTTTTGAAAATATATTTTTTTAATGGGAATATTTGTTGAAAAAAATTTCTGGCGATGTTATTTTTTAAGCAAATTTTATAACTTAAAATACATTGCTATAGGCTTTTTATCCCATTATTTAATGTTATATTAGTAGATAAATAATTTTCATGAAATTTAACACGACTATGTATAAAAAGAAAAATATGCATGACAGAATTTTTACTTTAGTCTTAGTTTGAATTTCAGATTAAAGAAGCAATTATTATTAATAATAGTATAATTAATACTAATACTAATATTACAACTAATAATATATTATCATTTATTCAGAACATTTCAGAACATTTGCTTTGGAGATGCGTCTATTTTTTTAAGTATACCTACCGTAAACATTATACAAAATCTGTAAAACAAATATTTGCAAGTTAAGTTTGGGAAAAAGTCTAAGATTTATTTCAATTTCGTTTGAACAGAATCTAAGATTTAGGGTTTTTAAGAATCATATTGTTTGAATTTCATTTTTATTTTATTTAATGCTCACATAATTTAAATTATTTGATACAAAAATTTAATACTAAATGTAGAAATAAATAAATAAAATATCTTAATGTCTGTCCCTTCTCGGGCTTAAATAGAGCAGGAAATAAATTTTGTTTTTTTAATTTGTTCTGCAAATTATGTTTTTGTTTAATATCTCAAGTTTTTTAATAACTACTGCATTCAGATAAGCTCAATTCAGATGAGCCCATTTCAAAATGAACTGAGGGCACAATCATCAGGACTTCCTTTATGTGGTATCGTATCACAATTACTGATGTAATTTACCCAGGGACATAGCTAGAAGTGAACTATGGGGGGAGGGGGTGTACACTCAAGAGAAAATATTTAAAGGATTAATTATTATTATACCGCCTGAGGTGCTCTCTCTTTTTCTCTGTCTTCCTCTGACGCAAAAAAAATATATTAGTGCATATTCACATTGTAAGTTCCATGTTTCTTATTAAATTGTTGTAATAGCTCCATTTTATGCTAAAAAAGATTATGGTGATGAAAAATTTGAGTGTATAACTAGTTCAAGATTAAACATCATGTTGGCTTCATATGTGCAAGAAGGATGAGAGAGTATTGAAACACTTTAGTTACAATTTAGCAGTTCTGCAAAACTCTGAAAGGGCCTCAAAATTAAATTAGATTTTTGAACGAAATTTTATTTGATGAAATATTAACTCTTAAGTTCTCCCCTACGTAGGAATTTCTGATTTATTTTTCAAGATCTATACCGATCATGATTCCTAGACTCCAAAACCACCCCCAATTAAAAACTCTATTTATCTATCTCCGCGGTATCTTACGTAGATTTTAATTTCTCCATTGGGTTTTGCACAGATTTTCATTGATCCATTTCCAAATCGTTAACTTTTTTTTATATCTAGAACTGAATTCTGTACATGCTTCCTATCTTGATACCAAATATTTCAAAATCTCTGTTTCATTTCCAATATGACGGCATAAATGTGTGCTTTTTAATTCTTAAAATCAATTTCACTTTTTACGATGGAATCACGCAAAAATCAGATATTACTTTTTTCTTTGGCGAATTCTTTTCTTTTGAATCATGAAGTCAAATTCGGAAGAAAAATCTCTTCTGCATTAAACTGATATTTATACTTAACAATCAGCATTGATGCATTGCGTCAGAAGTATAGTTCTAGACATTCACCTCTAGACAATATAATATTCCTCCAACAATACCTCAAGACATAGTATCAATAAAATGCACTTATTTTTTTATTTTTTGTATTACGTCATATTTATTTATATTCTGTATTTCTTCACTTAGAATATTCTTGATAAATTAATTAATGTTTGAATTAAAATTCTGCCCAAAATTGAAATTTAACTTCGACAGAACTTCAAACCGATATCGGAGCTCTGGGCAGGGTTCAGCGTAGAAAAGTTGGGGATAGATGTCATATATGCAACACATTGGCGCGATTGGAATAAAATGGATATTATATGCCTCACATGCTAACCTGGCTATCGTTGTTTATTTACTAATAAATTCTTTAATTTCTATTACTTTTACTTGAAAAAATTATGTAGATCGTTTTGTTCTATAGTTATTAATAAATTTTTTTTTATTTATCACTATTTCCCTTTTTAAGTATTAGAAAATAATTTAAAAATATATATGTGATTTGAATTTGAAAACGAAATTTTCGCCAAATTGGCGTCAGAAAAAAATTGCGCCAACATGGTAAGTATTAGACATTTGTTCATAAAGGTGACGCATTGTGAATATTCCAAATGTGCTTAAATTTTATTAACTCATAGAGTGAGTGAATCAAAAGAGTTTTATAAAAATACTAGCGAACCCGACAGACGTTGTCCTCCTGGCAGTGACTCCAGAAAATCAAATAAATATACGTAAATATAGTAATACGCGCGATAAACACTACGCTCTTGATTTAATTTCTTATCACAATTATGCAAGGAAATTATTTTTCACTCTTCAGTATTTTTTGAATTCGGTTCAATTTCTGGCAGAAAAGTTTATTTTTCTCATTTTAGTTAAAAGTTAACGATTTTCTGAAGTCGGTTAAGAAAAATTATAATACAGGAAATATTATTGTAAAGCATACACGTTTGTCAGGAGCGAGATTCAAACACGCGACCTCTTCCTTCAAGAAGCATAGCTTAAATCTGCCGCCTTAGACCGCTCGGACATTCCGTCCACACTCTATTCGTCGAACTTATTCAACACTTTTAATTAGCGAAAAATCACAAACTATTAGTTTTTACCTAATTACTACAAAAGTACTGAATCAATTTCGATGAAATGTGAATCTAAACCATTCTCGAGTCCAGTGGAACACACACATAAAATTTCATTAAAATCGGTCCATTCGTTTAGGAAGAGTTCAGTTACATAAACACGCACAGAAGATTTTTATATATAAAGATTGACTTAAAGTATTAAAAAACAGCTATTTTTCAACAGAAACTCTTTGCAATATTTTAAAAAATAAATCGTGTAGTGTTTTATCATATTAAAATAATCGGAATAATGAATTTAATACAAGTTAATTCGGAACTTGGTTATCTCGTAAACCGATTCCGCCAAATTGTATAAGTCGCCAAACTAACAGCCAAATTATTTTAAAACAAAAGTACAAATAAATGGGTAAAACACTAGTAAAAAGTGTAAATAAAATCATTTGATGACATTTCTAAATACGTATAGGTATTTAATATCATTGATTGCGACGTTCACGATCATCCATTAGGTACTGGCATTTAATCTTATAATTTGGCGATAGTTTTTTGGTCGACGTCGGGATAACCAAGAAGTACCGTTGATTTAAAATTGATTTTATCCAATGATTAATTATTTATAAAATTACAAATTTAGGCACGATTTTAAAAAAATCACCAAATCGGAAATTAAAAAAATATATATGTAAACATAAACATTATTGTTTATTCCTGTTTACATTGGATTTGAATATTTAGGTTGACAGAATTGACGACTTTATTGCAGTGCCGAAAAGTCTTACACCAAGTAGTTGACAATTATGCGGTTTAGCCTTAAAAAATTGCTATGTTTGTAGACCCAGTTCTGCAGATTTATTAGTTTCATTACATACCAAGGATGAAATACTATTATTATCAAATACTATTATTTTTGAAAATTTTTATTCACCTAAATTTATTTTGATTTTCTTCGAACATATAAGACGAAGAATTTTTTAAAAATGTGGAATAAATATGAAATCCCGGCGCAAATGTTATATACGCACTGGGTTTCGTGCGTTTTTTTTTTCTGATGTCAATGTGTCAAAAAACTCGCTTTCAAATGCAAGTTACATATATATATTTAAGTTATTTTCTATTATTTTGCAGAGACAATAGGTAGAAAAAAGTTTAATTTACTTTTTTTCTATATTTATTCAGCTAGAAGCTTCTTGATTAATGTTTGAAAATGTCCTTTTATTTTAAAAATCATGCTTCATTTTGCTTTCTGTTGACGATTCTTGTATTTGTACGAAATGTTTGCAAATCTCCGTTTCATTTCTAATATGACGTCATAAATATACCATTTTTAATTCTTACAAAAATAAATAAATAAATAAATTTTATTTTTTATTTATCACGTAAAAATGATTAATTGCTACAGGAAATATGTCCATTGACCTCTGTATATTTTTTTGATTGGAGGGAATTATTTTTTAAACAATTAGATACTTTGAAGAAAATTTGTGGAAGCGCGTACAAAATGTGGGAAAATGTCTAGTAAATAACTCGTTCAATGTTAAATTTCGTATTAAAATAACATTACGGAGTCACACTGGAAATAAATAAAGCATAGCACTGCCGTGCTATGCTTTAATAATTAAACAAAAATTACGTGTCAGTTTTCGTTATCCGCTTGGTCTTGCACAGTACATACATAAAGACATGAATAGAATTTTCAAATTGCATTATTATGTCAGAATGGTGCTTTCTATACTTTAATATTTGTGATTTTTGAATTTTCATAAAGGTAATAGTTGAGTATTTTCCAATTACTATGCATTATTTCTTCAGTTAGGTTATTAATCATATTATCTTAAAATGTATATTCTATACGTACATTGTTGGTTGTATAGGTTTACAAAAGTTTATTCATATGTGTTCAAGATCGAAATTCCATCATAAAGATTTCTCATGGACTCGTATGGAACATTTGACATTAATGATGCACAATATGTCGTTTAACTTGAAATGTTTGAAATGAACGTGAGTAAATATAAATATTTCGAATCCATAATGTTCCTGCATTATGTGATTTCTGCGAACATATATGTGATTGCTAATATATACTTATGCTCAGGAAACTCTCATTTTGGATCAAAATTGTAATCGATATAAGCTGTAAAATTATTTAGACTAGAGCCTGTTTACACGAAATATTTGGTAAAACAACTGTATGCAAATTTCTCGAATAGTTGAAACACTATTAATAAAATTCGCACGTGGTACTCTAGTGATTTATTCTAGCGAGCTAGTGAATTAAAAACTAGATTTAAACGAGTCTAAATTTTTATTGCTAAAATGCCTGGTATATTAACTATATTTTAATTGTGAATAATTTCAATGGTGTTATTAGGGATAAATTGGTGGTATCTTTATTATTACTGTATATAAATTCCTAAAAATACCCAACATAATAAATGATTATCTATGTATAAACTAATTAGTTTGATTACTACTTGCGTGAAGATTGCAAATATTGAATAGGAAAAAATCTATAACAATATGCATCAAATCTTGATGAAGTTAAAGAATCCAATAGAAGAATATTTATACCTGAATTCCTTCGTTGTTCTTAGTCCTCTAATGCATGATTTTTTTTAAAATCATGCATCCTCTCCCCCTAAATTTATTACGCAATAACTGTATATTTAAACAAGAAAAATATTTAAAATATATCACATGCCAATTTTTAACCAAAATTTAGGAGAAAACTGAAGTGTGTAATATGCTTCATTATAGTTTGAAAACATATAAAATGAACATAAACAACAATGAATTTGTTGGACATTTAGTAAATATAAAAAGTTAAGGGGATAGTGGACGTTATTTCTATTTATTTATTTTTTAATTATCATCAAACAGATTTCAAATTAGTGGAAATACACATTTCACCATAAGAATATGAAACTCACTTATGAACTTAAAAGAATTTCCAATCTTATTATAGTTTTAAGATATTTTATAAATAAAAATTTTAAAACAAAATTTAACAATTCTTCATGCTCTTTTTAAATATGTCCTCGATTTTAGATGTTAACCACTTAAAATTCTATTACAAATCATTACCATTTCAATCTATTACAAATTTATAGACTTGTTAATCCGTTGAATAATTAACTTTTAGAGGGTTTTTTTCTGAATGCTGTATCGACTTTTTTTTACAAATTTATTCTTTAAATAAATTAGAAATGAATTGTCGTTATCCTAATGAAGTAAAATCTTAAAACGCATACACAGTTTCACTGGTAAGAAATATCAGGATTCTTAATTAAAACAATACAGAGAGGAAAAGATGCATGTTGAATTAAAAGCATAAGAAAAAATAGAGAAAATGTGGTTTCTGATTAATGTAAAGGTATAATAAACGGCATAAATATAATTATTATTATTTGCTTTTTTTGGTTACAAAGGGAAATATTTAATAATTACATGGACATTCGTAAAGGTTTCATGGCGACATAAATCCGAGATGGTATGTATACCCTCCATATTATTTATCAAAATAGGTCGTAGGCTTTGCGTCATATTGTTTGTTGTGGACATAGACTTTGTGTATTAAAATTCTCTAAGGATTCTCCATAGGATTGCAGTATGAAAAAGAAGGTGGCAAATTGATAACATTACTTTTTGTTCTTTTAGACAATCATTTTATTATATAATTATGTGTTAATTTTTATGAAATTTTAGTATAATTCATCTATTTAAATATTATTATTATTATTATTGTTGTTAAATTTCTAACAAAGAATTTAGTATTGATCTTAAATTAATTAGTTATTCTAAGGATGTAATATTTTTGTTCATGGAACTACAGTTTCAAAATTAGTTGAAGAGAATATTCAGAAAATTTCCCCATTTGTATTCCAGATTAAATATTTCAATATGATTGTTTGAAAATATACTGAAATCTGTCAGAAATTTTTAGATACTTTTAGAATTTGCAGTATTGGTATATTTATTCAGATTTTTTTCTTGTTATTTATAATGAATTATTTATATCCTTATTTAAAGTTATTATTATTATTATTATCATTACTAGAAACGAAGGTACTTATAAATTATTTCTTTTACTTTTGTTATTTTTATACGACAATATCTCTCTAAGAATGATTTATCTCTTTTTAATGTTATTACGTTCTGGACTTAAAGTCTTTATTAATGAAATAAAAACAAATAATTCAGTGTTTATATCATTTCTTTTAATACTAAATCTGGAATAAATGTGCGAAAATGGCTGAAATGTTTTGAAAAATTTTCTCTTTCTGAGAAAAGGGATGTTGATTGAACACCAAAAAAACATTCCTGAAGTCTTGAAAGCGTAGGCTTTACAGTTATTTATAAATAAATGCTTTGAATGTATTAATTTTGAAGAAGTAGCTAAAATCCTTAAATTCGTAATGGTACACATTACTTGTTTCTCTGATTTTGCTTCCCTAACATTTTACATATTTAGAAAATTATATTCGTAAAAGTTAGAAAATGATCGACAGCTAAAATTATGTTAAAAATTATTATTTTAAAAAATAAGGTACAATTATTATTTTGCAAGGATTGTCGGGATATTCTTGATTAAAATTCGAACATCCGAAATATCTAAAAATAAATTTCCCTAATAGTGTCACAGACTGGTGTAAGTTAGTAAAACAGTTAGGGGTAATTCCATCTTATAATAATAGTAGTAATAATTCTAAATAAAGTCCTCCAAATCCTCGACACTTTTCTCGGAATAATAACAAACGTAGAGATTCGGTTTGCCCACATCAAAATTCTGTCAATCCTAATATTCAACTACAAAGTAATTATAGCCCTTCCACGTCAAGGTTTGTAGTACCATGTAGATTATGCCTAAACAGAGTAATCCCAGAAGCTTAAAAGAATCAAAAGAATTCATTATTAAAAGACTTGTAAATTTAATATTTATCCTCAACAATCAGATGTTACATTTCTGCCTAACCAATCACAACATCTTCGTTATAAATGTTTGACAATTAGTGGTTTTCTGGATATATTAATAATCTTGTGTTATACATCCTGGTTCCGCAATTTCAATTTTACCTTTAAAATTTGTTAAACTATTAAATGCTAATTTTATAAAGATTCCGCCTATTATTATCGGTCAAGCAAAAATAATTAATTGTAATTTATTCTTTAATTTAGATAATGCGTAAAAAAATTATAAGATTTTTGATAGGTGATACTGATTTAGAGTATACTATTTCTAGTACTACAAGAATGTTCTAAATTTAACTTGATTATTGATTGTACTAATTGTAAATTAATACAATGTTACCTTGTTATTTAATCAGAATGCTGTAATAATTTAAAATTCAGTAATAATTTAAATTTGCTACATTTCGGTTTTATAGATGAATTTTATAAAGTGTAACCGATTATGGAAATATCATGGCTTCTATACTTCCGTGCCATCTAATCCTAATCATTCTAATTTACCTGGTTAAATAAATTCTATACAATATGAAACTTTAAGGGATATTTTAAAGAATTATTTAGACATACTTTCAAAAAACAAATATGATGCAGGAAAAATTAATATCGAAACACGGCGTATCTAAGAGGACTTATGGTACTTGAACAGTAGAAGAAAAAAAAATTTCGAAACAAACTCAATCTTTTTTAGCTGCTGAAATAATTAAAGAGTGTAATAGTCCGTATTCTTTCCCTGTTAATTTTGCTGAAAAAAATTATAATGCAAAATGATTTAGCTGTATCGTAAAATACGTTTTAATTGATTATATAGACAAAATTTCATTTTCGTTATTTATACACATTTTGTATTTTTTTATTTTTTCAGCGATTGTGTATTTCTATAATGATTACTCTTCAGATAAAATGATTTTGAAAGGTTTAAACTGTTATTTTTTAGATTTCAATTTTAAAATTTTAAACATACATAATTATTAATATAACTCACGAACCACAGGTCTGATTCAATTACATCTTCACCGTTGAGTGCAGAATTCAGGATTTGCATGAATATCATTTAAAAAAACCGTAATACATTTAAAAACTAAAATACCGGATTTTTTCATTTATTTTTTTCTTGGAGAAATATATTTAAAAATTTTCCACATTAAATTATAAATCTTGAATCAATTTATTAAAAATACAGCATAAAAAACTGTACAAAACTTCAAGCGTAATTTGTGCAATAATATTTAGATGTATCCTTTTGAACATGATATATTAGAGAAAGATTTATTCCCATATAAATGGAATGGAACTTTTTATTAAGCGCACAGCAAACCTGACAGCACAGCAGAAAAATTGCTATATCCGCTGATGTAATCATCATATAAATACGCAGTTATCTATATTTAATGTTTGTAGTTTAAGTTTTGTGGTATCTCATTATGAAAAATAAATGAAACATGCATTTTTTGACGATTCCATCCCCCTGACCCCCTCTTAAAATAATGGGATTCATCAATTCTAGAATAGTATAAAATAGTATTCTAGAATATCTCTAATTATAAAAATATTGAGAGTTTAATAATAATAGTAATAATAATATTAATATTAATATTAATAATAATAATTGGTGGTGGTGGTCATGATGATGATGATGATGATGATAATTGATGATGATGATGATGATGATGATGATGATGATGATGATGATGATGATGATGATGATGATGATGATGATGATGATAATAATAAATTATATTCTACACATCCAAAAAATTGCATATAATTATCTGAAAGCTCAATCTTGGCAAATAAGCTGATTTAGAAAATGCAATCATAATGATACTGGTTATAGATTTATGTATTTTTTAATTTTTCTTTTTAATTCTGGATAGCGAATATCTTGATACTCACATTTTCCTAATTACTTTGTTTAAAAAACAGAGATCTTCAAATTTATAATGCTGAATATAAAAAAAATGCTACAACAAAGATTCTATACTTTTAGACCTGTTTATTTTATGTAAAAAGTATATGCTTTCATCGTATTTTTGCTCGAAAACTCTACAAATTAACGTAAAAAACTCAAAAACATAAAATATAATTATATAGTTTTTAAAAGTACGGAACAGTGTGCCTCCTCCTTTACTTTTTCTTACATCAATTGTTATCACTATAAAAGAAATGTTCCAACTAGTATGAAATAAAATAAACCTTTATAATGGTAAGAGTCTCTCAAGATTTTTAGCCTAAACTAAAGAGATTACAACATGATTTATATTTATCGCCGTCTTGGTTAGGAACTTAGACATGCAATCCATATTTATTGGTCTTTTTTGAAGCAGTTTTATAATGTATATTTAGAAAAATATAGTTAGTCTTGAATTCCGTAAATGGCTTAACGTTTCATATTTTTTTAATTATTTTACTTTCACGCTTCAATAAGAAATTTCTAAATTGCTTTTTATTTCGTGCTTGGATGCACATCAATAAAAATCTTTTATTCATAGATTAACTCTGAAACTTAAATATTTTAATTTTTAATTAAGGTGATATATATATATATATATTAATTAATACTAATATTAAAAAGCTTGTATATGATGCTATAAATAATGGTTATCCTAAAAAATTCATATATTCTTTAATTTATAATTAGATATTACATGATCTTATAATTAATTCTTTGCGTAAAAAATGTATAAAAAAATTATAAAACATAAAAATAAAAATAATAAATTAAAAATGTTAAAAAGTAATAAAAAAATATATATATAGGTTGGTTCGGTGGGTAGATGTTAGAGTACGGAGGAGGGTGGTGTTGTCTGGATAAAAACGCAAAGGTTAATTATTTATAAAAAAAAAATTGAGAGTGGGTTATTTATTTTAACATAATTTTTAAACTGTTTAATTTACACCAATATATGGATATTTATCTAGTTATATCTATAGTTAAATAGCTATATTTTAATTATCAAATTATTTTTAATGTTAATGATATAATTTTTGGTATTATTATTAATAATATTATTACTATTATTATTTTTTTATTTTTCTTTTATTTTATTTTTTTATTTTTATTATCCTATATTAAGATAATGAGTTTTTACCATGTAAAGTCACAATAAATGTTACTGATTAAAGTAACAATAATGTATTTTACGTTATATGTTAATATGAATGTTATCTCTTAATTCTAATTTTAATCATTTTATTAATTTAATTTAATGTAATATCGATTATTAATTATTTTTCCGGTTCAATTATATTTCCATTCAGCTTTATCTTTTTTGTTTGTTATGCATAACTATTATTTTTACTTACTTTCAATTCCTTTTTGTAAAATATCTTTGTTCCTTGTTTAATAATTTGATTTTTGTGTGATGGTAGTCCCAAATTCGTATTGTTTTGCTTTTTCATGGCAAATACGAAGATGAAACCACACATACTCCATTTGTAGTTCCAAAGTATTTGGGACCTGAAGATTCTGCTTTGGTTCTACAAATTTCATTTGTATTCATATTATTCATTTTTCCTTCCTTGTTAATTGTGCTATAAGTTATTAAATTCAATGGTTAATTTCAAATGGTTAATATTGTTTACTATAATTCAATTTAATTCTTCGTTTTGGTTTATTGTTTTGTTGATAAAATCCATTGGTGAATCTTGTCTACTTTTAATGGTATTATATATATAAATATATATATTTAATATTGCGCAGTTCAAATCATTGTTATTATAATATAATTACCAATCTTATGATTTGTTTTCAAGATAAATAAATTTTGAAGTAATTTGCAGAAATTTTTGAAGTCGCTTCAATTTTTCATAGAAAAAATTATTTTTCTCTACTTAGTTAAAAGATAACGATTTTCTGAAGTCGATTAATTAAAATTATAATATAGAAAAAAATATTGTAAATCATACACGTATGTTAGGAGTGCGGTTCGAACACACAATCTCTTTCTTCGCAAATCATTGCTTAAATCGGGCGCCTTAGACCGCTTGGCTATTCTGTCCGCACTCGGTTCCGCGTACTTATTCAACACTTTTAATTAGCTAAAAATCACTAACTTTATTAGTTTTTGCCCAATTACTAAAAAAGTACTGAATAAATTTCAATGAAATGTGAATCTAAACCATTCTAGAATCCACTGGAACACACACAAAAAACTTCATTAAAATCGGTCCAGTCGTTTAGGAGGAGTTCAGTCACATACACACGCACAAAAGAAATATATAAATAAAGATTTGCATTGGATACTTAATTTTAATTTTGAAATTGATTTGGCTGGCACTGACTCCAAAAAATCAAATAATGTATATAAATATAATAATACGCAGGATAAATACTACTCTCTTAATTTAATTTCTTGTTAAAATTATATAAGAAAATTAATTTTCACTTAGCAGTAGTTTTTGAAGTCGGTTCAATTTTTTATAGAAAAGTTTATTTTTCTCTTTTTAGTTAAAAGTTAACGATTTTCTGAAGAAGGTTAATTAAAATTATGATATAGAAAAAATTATTGCAAATCATACACGCATGTCAGGAGAGTTGTTCAAACACACAATCTCTTTCTTCAAAATCCAGATCTTAAATCTAGCAACTTAGACCGCTCGGCCATTCCGTGCGCACTCTATTCTGCAAACTTATTCAACACTTTTAATTGGCTAAAAATCACTAACTTAGTTTTTTCCTAATTACTAAAAAGATACTGAATCAATTTCGACGAAATGAGAATTTAAACCATTCTCCAATCCACTGGAACACACACACAAAATTTCGTTAAAATCGGTCCAGTCGTTTAGGAGGAGTTCAGTGACATACACACGCATAGAAGATTTATATATATATATAAAGATATTGGTATTTAGAAAGGGTGAATAAGCTTCTCAAAATTGTATTCATTGCCTATAATAATAAAATAAAAATATATAAGTTATGGAAGTTTAGCATGTTTTTTTAATAAAGGGAAATTTTCTCCAAATGTCAACATAAACATAGTAAAAATTTTAAATGTAAAACGTTTTTCTTAGTTCTTTTTTTGGTGTGCCACAGAGTGGCTGATAAATAAGAAATAACTATTTAGCTCTTAATTTATGTGCTTGATATGAACTTTAGTACAAAAAATTTTTTAATGAAAATGTAACATTATTTTTGTCACACATAAGTGTCAAATATCAATAATAATCATCATGTTGAAGGAGTACAAAGCTACATCAAACTTAACTTCAAGAATTCATGCATATCGGACCGCTGAGGAAATTGTCGATCAAAAATGCTGTTTAATGTACAGTTTACAATTTGAAAAAGGTGGACATCTTTGGCTCTGATTTAATCACATAAACATTAAAAAATCCCCAGGTAACGAAATTCCAAACATAGTGCCATCATTGTGAGAATCATCCATATCTTGCTGGTTGACATATTGGTACATTTCTCTTGTGATAAGCAATTAAAATTTATGCGCAATTATGCAACAAGTGCGATTAAGCTTTATGAGTAGGGATATCTTGGGTGAATGTAAAAACTACCACTGTTGATTCATTTAACGGGTTCTGTCAAAATATTATTTGAAGAAATCTTTTATTAATACTAAATAAAATGGCATGTACATAATGATGATTACGTAATGAACAATAACTGATAATTAGCAAGGGTATACATATTCAGGCAGCACATCCATATGACCCCATAAAAGCAAAAGTGGGTCAGGCGTACCGATCTATAAAGGCTATCCATATGGGCCGCATAGAATGTCCACTTTTTTCCATATGGGCCCATATGGGTTACTTATATATATCTATATGGATGCTATGCCTATCTATACAGAAATCTATATGGATCTATGTGGATATCCATACAGGCCCGCATAGAATGTTCACGTTTTCTTCCA
The DNA here is from genome assembly GCA_964019185.1 of Maratus speculifer. NCBI lineage: Eukaryota > Metazoa > Arthropoda > Arachnida > Araneae > Salticidae > Maratus > Maratus speculifer. The sequence goes on from OZ025294.1 coordinate 56,457,889, forward strand.
TATGGTAAAAAGTACTTTCGCTTTCAAAAGCGGTCCCGAAAGTGAAAGTACCTTTATTAAAAAATCGTCCAACAAAATCCAAAAAGTAAAACTAGTGATAAAATAATAAACGCATTTTTATTTTCGAAATCGGTTAAAGTGATGGTATCTTTATTTTTTAAATCTGCAGCAGACATCGAAATAGTAAAGAAAAAAGCCATATTGGTGATCAACTCAGCTATCCTGTGCAAAGAAAAGTTTAAAATATTCAAACTTAAACGATGAAATTCAAAAACATGTCCATATGCTTAACATAACTCAGCACATTTTTTGATGTGAGTGGAAAGTCTCCTTAAAATTCATTTTTTTTAAGTTTTAAAATGCTATCATTATATCAATTCTGATATTAATGATTGCCATACTATATAATTATAAAACAATTTTTTGTAACAGTTCTAAGTTTGTTTATTTCTGAAAACATTTTTGTAAACATCACTTAGTCAAAGTACCCCAACAATATAGAAAACACTAGACCAATACTAAATATTTCTATTGAAATAAGCAAATATTAAGTAATTACATAATCCTATTTCTTATCATAAAAGAATCTGAACAGCATGAAATTTCTCAAAAATACTTAAATTCAAAGCATACATATGAATTTTTTTTCGATAAATTTATCTTTAAAACAACGTGTGTAAAATGTGTAAAATATATGTGTGCGCCCAATATGTGTAAAATGTCCTCATTTAAAAAATTTTACACTTGTTATTACTGCAGGTTTACATATGTTCTATCATTAAAATTGGAATAAAAAGTTTCAAAAATTCAAATTTTATAACAGTAGTATTTCTCGGGAATATTATAGGTCAAATTAATTTATAAATCGTTATTATGACTTTTTACAGCTAAATAAATCATTTTATTTCTACACTACATTTAAATTTTTGTTAAAAAATTTTCTTACCTGTTTTGGGAGAACTGAGAATGTTGAAATCTTAGTGGCCTTCAGAGCACCAGAAATACTGTAACGAAACAGAGACTGACTACTTGAGGCAAGTAAATGGGGCTACCAACCACCACAAATAAAAATTATCAATTGTTATTGTATGATTAAAAATTAAATACTGAATAGTTGACAAGGACACACATAATCTTCATCGCAGTTTCAATACCTATTATGGATTATCAAAACGGGAATAATGGTTCTGGAAAGGAAATTTTCTTTATTAAATGTGTAAATTGGATAACGCGTTTAAGTATACGTACTTATGGATTTTGTAAAATGTAAAATAAAGTTAGTTTGAAAAATGGTAGCTCAATTGCATGACTTCTTTTAATTTTTTAAATAAGTTTCAAGCATGATTTTTTCAACAACGAAAATTCGCTTGCTGCTATAATACTAAAGTACAATGGATAGATTTGAGCAATTAGAAATTGATTCCACAAAAATATCCGATACGAAATACTGCTTTTTCTTTCTTCTCCATGTGAAACTTCTGCAATTATTTCTATTTCCATACATTGAAATTCCGGCTGCAGGTATTTTTAATGTAAATGAATGCTTAATAGAACACTCTTATGTAAATCACATTTATTCAAATATGTCATTTAGTTATGGACCTGATTTTGGAAAATCAGTCATGCCACATTGTTCTTTGACCCTTAACAGAAATCTATGCACTAGAAAATAGTTTTAAGTTTGCATCCCATCGAATAAAAGATAAAGTTACTTTTGAATTAAATTTTTAATAATTTTAGTAATTTATGTTTTTAATAATTATAATAGTAGATTTTTAATATTTGCAAGAAAATTTTTAAGAAAAAAATAATTTGTTTTAAAATTAATTTAAGAAATAGTAATTTTTGTAAAAACTAAAACATCTGTAAAATATTTATAGTACTTATTGATATTTTAAAGTTTTTTTTTTTTCTTGGAAAACATCTCATTCACTTTTCTGAAAAGTTTTAATGTTTTAGTGTATTAGTGTTTAGAGTTATTAATAAAATTATTTACTACACCAATGAAATTAAATAACACTGTCCTTTAGCAGATGGATCACATTTCCCCATTTATTTTTTTACAGTTATAAAAACATTAAATTGGTTGAAAATTTCCGTATTATAACAGCAACGTATTGAAAAAACGCCATAAAAGGAATGAAAGTGTATCATTACTAATTTCTAATTAATAAAAAACATTTAATAGAAATATATTAATAATACTCAAATATAAAAATAATGAGTTTTAAAATTTTCAGACATAAAAATTAAATACCTATTGATAACAATAATTAATTTTAAATCGTTTTCAGTTTTTCAATGTTTTAATACAAATGTGTTTATATGCTAATTTAGTTTTAGTTAGTATTAATTATTTAAGAAATGCTCAAAAAGTAGTTTATTCTAATAAACAAAGAATCCAAAAATCAAATTGTGGAGAAAAGAAAATACGAAATAGTATATATTTTCATTATACAGCAAAACATTTTTAAAATTAAGAAAATTAACCATCTAAAATATTAATTTCCCAAAATCAATTTTTTATTTAATATTTATTAAGAAGATTCTAATCAAACTTTTATTCTGATATCTCTTTTAATTCTCTTTGCTAAAGTTTCCAATCTTTTTACATGAAATTTTTACACGGACCTCAAAATCTTCATATTTATAACCGATTAAAAAATTTGAAAAAGTTGTAATAATAAAAATATTTACCATAAAGTACCGTAAAGCCCCTCTTTAACTTGCCAGAAATTCTAATGATTTTAAGGGGGGGGGGGAGTATGGATTTTCTCCGAAAAAGATTGGAGAGTGGGGACGAGGTAAATTTATAAATTTTTCAGGACTTTTGCAATTTTCAAAATAACAAAACCGCATTAAATTAACATTTTTTGTTAAATTTTAAAATTCCCTTCCATAAAAATGAAGTAAAAATCATTAATAAACTATTGATACAAATGTAATTAATTTCACTAGTTTTAATTCACATAATGTAATTAATTTAGATATGAAAGAAATATAGACAAAAATAAAATCAATATAAAAATATTTTAAATATTAGTGCTTTAAAATCAAGGTAAATACTAATTGTATAATACAGAGTACATGTACCATTCTAATGCAATATATAAAGCGATTACATAAAAATGAATTGCATAAGCTACATTCATTTAGGAAATATGGAAACAAAAAAAATTAAAAAATTTCCAGAAAAAAATACTAAATAAAACTGTCAAAAAAAACTTAAATGATAGGGCAAATAAATGGCATCTTTAAAAAAAATCATGCATGTAAGGAGAAGGATTTTATTCGATGCGGAGGGGGTTAACTTTCGATAATTTACGGCAAATGTTTTTTTAAAAATTATGAAATAAGCAAATGCAAGAAAATGGGAAATTATCATTGAACAAGTACTTTTATTAGTATAAATTAATATATTTTTTTTTATATATTTTACGGTTAAAAATATAAATTCACACAAAATAGACTGAAAGTTAGAAAATAATGCGGATTAGGGGCTCATTCATCACAGGCACTGATAAATCCGTGAGGGTCAGCGAATTTGTTAACAATAATCATCGCAATATTGTTATATATATTGGATGCATTTGTATTAAAACGTAAAGTATAGCGTCATTTAGACATTGTCTATAAAATCAAAAATTTATGTATATGCAATTTTTTAAACGAAGTTAATACATGAATACCATTACTAAATTATTATTGGAAACAAGAATAAAATTCAAGCATATCATAATAAAAAATTAAAATTATTATTTATCACTACTATTATATTTTACTGATAACTTATATTCAAATAAACCTGTTTAACTGGTAATATCTGAAAAAAGTTTTGCATAATTCATATATCTATAAAGGCTGAAAAAACAGATACTAATTATTCAAATAAAAAAATCTACATACTTTAGATTAAGATTAGTTTAATTATCTTATTTTTCTTCATTACTTGAATATAATTTAATTTGTCTCAAAATGAAATAATTTTAAGTAGAGAAATTCGAAGATAAAGTTCTTTATTTCTATTTAATGTGCATAAGGAAGAATTGTTAAATGTCCCCTATAAGAAAATATTGAATTTCAGATAGAACATTTCAAGACGCTGTGCAACGTCATGCAATTCAAAAATCTTGCTGATATTGCGTTTATGGAAATGAAATTCAAAACTACAATAAATTTAAATCATTCATAAAATAAAATTCTGGTTGCATTTTCTAAACAAGTCCATTTAGAAATCAAATGAAAATCTTTTCTTGCTTTAATGATATTTCCTGTAAATAAATAATTTATAAAATAATAATTTCCTGTGAATAAATCCTGTTTCGCTTTAAAATTATTGATCAATAAATGCTTAAGGATTTCTTCTAATAGAAAATTTCATTTGAAATGAGTTTTTACATTTCAAGGAATATTATAACAGGTTGGAAATTGCACGTTAAACGTAGCAAATGAGGTGCGGTCGTACTATAACAAAGTTTTTAAAATATGCAGATCTTGGTGTAAATGTACACTGTACTTCACAGTACTGTATAAAATGTATTTCACAGTACTTATTAGTCGTTCCTGTAAATACTATCTGTTTTCTATTACACAGAAACTAACTTCTAGTAAACCTAAGCAACGTATATCAATTTCATAAAATTTAAAATAGTTTATTATAAACCGCATCCCATAATATTATTATAAAATACATCCCATAATATTATTATAAAATTGTTCCCCTTTTACCATTATGTAATGGCACACTTTTGTGTAGCCCTGTAACTTAATAACAATTATTCTTTGCACTACAGATTGTAAAGAATGTATATTTCAATATATACTTCATAGATTCATATACAATTTATTGTGTTCCAAAAAAGCGTAACAACATTGAAATGCACATGAAACTAATTTTTCCCATTAGCAGAATTGTAAATGACTAGGCAATTAAACTATACATCCGATTTTCATAAAATTTCACATGACTCTGATTGATATTTCGACAATATCATGCAGCAGTTATATATTTTAAATATCAAATAATTCGGTTGAGTAATTTTTTTCTGTTATATAGGGACAGACGGACAGATTGAATGACGACGATAGGTGCTATGTATTTACATAATTACAAAAGCACCTAAAAATGAAAATATTTTACTCGAGCAATTGCATGTTGAAATCTTACAGTAAAGATACTATGCATTAAAAATAAAATTTTGGTCATTAATGAATTTTTTGATAAAATAAGGTAAAAACATTCGCTTATTTTTTTTTTCTTCAATTCAAAAAACTTTCTTCTGATCTACAGTTTCTATTATGTATTGATTTTTGTTTTATTTATTTGTTTATTTTATTTTATTTTATTTTATTACTCTTTGGAAAATAGTTTTGTCTTTTGTACAGATTGGGAAATCTGAAGTCTATCTAAATGTTTTCATTGATTGAATTCCGCAACTTATTTAATTTTATTCGTTTTCTGTCTGGTCTAAGTTTAATGTCCAAAATTTAAATACTGCTGTTTTATTATTATTATTGTTATTATTATTATTATTGTTGTTTTCTGTTTGACCCATGCGTAATGTCTAGAAATGAAATTGACACAATGACAAAAATGTATTATAAACTACAAAACTACAAAAAATTAATAAATAAAATTTTAGTTACAAGTTTCAAACACGTTGCATTTAAAAGTAATTTTTTTTCTGCATATAACGGGGTGTAAAAATATAAAATGTGCAAACTTTAGAAATTTTAAAATGTAAAAATTTACATTACCGAAAATTATTAAACTGAAATTTCATTTCATATTTGTTTATAATTGGCCCAGAAACATTAACGTGACTCTAAATGTCCAGGCATATTAATATTACTCTATTATTACGTAAGCTGCATTGTGATAATCATAAAAATGATATTATTATTGTTTTTTTAAATATCGAAAGCATTTATGAATCTAAAATATAGTCTTTGAAAATGTTATTTTCTAAATAGTCGTTGTAATTTGTTAAATTACAATTTTTTTGTATGGGGGAGGGCATTTTTTATTTATTTATGAGTGTTTTTTCATAGTTATTGCAAAACTATATGTGACAAAAATACATAATTTTTCAAGTAACTCAAGTGTAAGAAGATTCTATGAAATATTGAAAGATTCTGCGGTCCGCATGCATAAAAGCTTTAAAAAATATACCAGAATTACAGTAAGGTTTTTGTATTAAAATAAGTATAATGATATTAATTCGCTTATTAAGGTATGTAAGTTGTAACCTGGCACAGTTAAACAATTTAGGAGGATTTATAGTACTTAATGGAATTCCTGCTTTGGAGAATTTCCTGCTTTGCTTTAATTCGGGATACCAGGGTTTTAAATTACTCCAAATGTTGACAATATTTTGGAATTAATAGACTATTTTGAAGATTCCTTTATATTATACAATATGGAGTGTAGCGACCACTTTTGCAAGTGACAGCAAATTATTTTTTTATTGCTACATAAGTCTAGAATTTAATCAAGATTTGTCTTTGCTAGATAATGAAGTCTAGATATAGAAATGTTTCACCTACATTCATCTATTACAAATTCTAAAATAATCAAGTAATGTAGTAAAGAATAGTAATTTTTGGGACATTTTTTCCGTTATACAGTGCAGATATTTATTAGAAAAAGTGATTTATCTTTGATCTTTTGAGGTTATGTTATTGAATGTAAAATACATATCCTCATCTTAGCCTTAACTAACAAATTAATAGTTTATGAATCGACTGTATTATTTTCTTTACCATTTTACATTCTTTAAAAGTAACAGAAAAAAATAATGCCAGTTCGGCCTATAATCAGAGGTAGAATTCAAAATTAAGTACTAATTTTATCAATAAAAACTAAACCCTGATTAGAGATAAACTCAGTTTCGGCTGTCCTATATTCGGTTCGGTCTATAATCCGAGGTAGATTTCGAAATTAAGTACTAATTTTACCAATAAAAACTAAATCCTGATTAGAGATAAACTCAGTTTCTTCACTAAGAATGAACATTAAAGAACTGAATCTTTTGGAAAAATTCTAACATACACGTATACATATGGAATAGTGTGTGTGTGTGAATATTTTATGACGGCCAGTTATCTGCAAAAGGATTATAGGCCGATGGGGAGTCTTTTAAATGAGGCCTAACAAATATTTACGCAAGGTTATCTAGATTTAGAAAATCACGAAAAATTCCGAACGGTTAGGCCGACGGGCATAATTGAATTTTATGAAATAGATTTTAAAACAGCGAAAATAAATTCAGAGAAAAAATTGCAAAATCTATCAATATTTTCATAGTTGGGCTTTATCATGGTTCATTTCATTTCTTCGAAATCATATGACATTATACATTCACCTCGTGACGTCTGTTATATTTCCATTGTGACGTAATACTAACTTTAAAAAAATGTTAAACTATTGTATTTGTGACTTTCACAGAGAAATCTTGGTATAAAAAAAACTAAGACGACATATTCATTTTTATTACATACCAATTCATTTTATTTAAATTTTTCACATGGAAATCTTCCAACAGAAATGTAATTGCTGTAGTAGAAATTTTATTGTGCTTTATTTGAATTGTTGTCAACTGCTATAAAGTAAAATGTTTATTTTTTTCTGGTCACTTTTATCTAACAGCCGTTTTAATAAGAGTCATGTTAAGGCGGTATTCAAAAATTTAACCGTTCCTATTTCCACCTCCTCGGGCCGATTTTACCCATTTGCAATCCTCACCCATACATTAACCATATCAATGTTTTTTGCGAGTTTGAGAAGGACCAATGCATAGTTGCTACTTTTGTCGTGCGGACAAAATTTAGCACGTACATATAATTATATACCGGGTGATCCATAAGTTTCGGGAGTTTTGAAATGTTAATAATTAGGAAACTATGCATAATATAAAGGTCCGGTTTTCAGATATATGCTCAGAAACACGTGGGATTTTTGTTTAGAATGAATTTTTTTAATATATATATAGTTACAATCTTTAGCAGCAGGTGGCGCTGCTGTACAAGACTGAATGTACCTATACCATACGTTATATAGACACATGAGTTCATTGCTAAGCAACTTTTCAAGGATATTGATGAGAATTTGTTTTAAGGGTGGTTTGTGTTAAAACACTTTTTTTAAGTTGTTGAAATTGTATTGAAAGGAAATTTTGATACAAAATTTGATGAGTAACTGCTATGTTTAGGCTTGCTTTCTTTGCATGTCGAGTTGTTTTCTTATCGTACAATATGTGAAGTTAGAACTGCAAAAGATTTGATGTCGATTACAAATCTGAAATGCTACGGTAAGCAAAGTTTAAGAAAAGGACTCATTGGAAGATCGCAATCGAAGCAGGAGTACCCAAATATCAGTTGTAATCGTAAATGAGCTAGAATTCATTACCAATACTCAATGTAAATCATCAGCTCATGGTGAGTGCGGATGCAGTACAATTGTAAAATCTCGATGAACTGAAATTTCTTCTGGAATTTCTTTCTGCTCTGAAGATGCTGTGCACGCTGTTTTGCACCGACTCACGGTGGTACTTTTTAGCTATGGGTGTTGTAATGAAAATTTGTAACCCTTGGACACTAATTCTTTCTTTTAGTGAGCTGTATCAGACCATAAAAAATAATACTATCAATTTTAGCGCCACCTGTTGGCAAAAAATGTAACTAACATAATATGTTTGTTTCATCGAAAAAACAAATCCCATAAGTTTCTAAGCATTTCTGTGAAAACCGCATAATTCCATTGTTCATAGTTTGCTAATTATTAACATTTCAAAACTCCCGGAACTTCTGGATCACCCGATATATAGAAACTTTTAAGGTGGCAGTGGTTTTGAGTTCCAGGGATCATATAATGAAAGGTTACGAAGAAATTTTTCAAAAATTGTACCATCGTAACGACTGCAGTAATTAGTATTTTGTAAGAAATTTAACTACGAAAAGAGTATAATTTGAGATGTTAACAATCGTAGTAAACCAAGTTCATTTTGGCATAAAATGGGATAGTCTAATAAGAAGAGGTTTAAAATATGTTTTATCTATTTCCACAGTAAACCAGGTCTGTTTTTACATACTTTCTGATACATGGCGTCTGTTTACAGATTTGGTTCACTGTTGGAATTAAAAAAGAAACATTAGTTGCGCCTTCTAATGAATTCTCTCTCTCTTTTTTAAATGGAGTTTGTCTACTATGATTGTGAACCCCTAATTTGAAAATGCTACATATTTTCAAATATTAATTGACATTTCTTTTGTAAAATATTACATTATTTTTAGATTAAGTAATATTAGTTAAAAAAAACTGATATCAAAATCGCATTCAATAAAAAAAAAAATAAAGCACCTTAATTAACGGGTTTCTTTTGTCTTTTATTTATTTTTTTTTTTTTGATGAAGAATTTTTAATTGATAAAAAAAACTTGATTTAAAAAATATCTTTATGAAGTCATATCAATTACTTTTTTTAATTTAAAGTTGAAGTTCATAAGGATTATTTTCGTTTAAAAGAAAATTTTAAGTTACGTGCTCAGTACATTTATTTTGAAACATCATCTGATACAAATTCCATAAAACAATCCCATTACATTAATGTTGCTCGAATACTAGATTTGTTCGACTTTAAAACATTTCCTATTATTGCCATGTTCAACTATTAGTAATTTTTTTTTTTTTTTTACAATGCTAAAAGATTTTGAAAACTGCTTTTCCATCATCTAAAGGAAATGTTCAAGGTTTTCTGTGGACATTAAAATGAAAGAAATTCCTTTGCTGCACTGTTCAGATTTCGTAAATTCTAAACTTAAAAAAGTGTACTAAAATAAATTTTAATCTATAAAAAGTAAATTACACGCAATAGTGTTAAAAGATAAAAGTACAGTAAAATATATTTTTAATCTCATAATACTAATATTAAATAAAAGAATGGTAATATTGTATAATATATTTTATGACACATTTCAGAAGTATGAATTTTGTTAAGTTTTTATTTTCTAAAAAAATAAAAAACATATCATTTAAAATTCAAAGATCGTAAGAATTTAAAGATCATATCGAGAAAAGCCTAAAACTTTTCTGCATATTCAAATTCAAAAATGATAGTAATTAACAAATCGTTGAGTGGGAAAAATAACAAAAACAATCTAAGTATAATAAATGAAATGTCTTAAAATTTTTCAATTCAAATGGTTCAATCAATTCAAGTTCATAGAAAACAATCTGAAAACTTTTCTGTATATTCAAATTTGAAAATGATAGTTTTTGTTCTTTTTCTCACTCAGTATCTTATTAATTACTGTCTAAAAAAATTAAACTAAACGTGTTAAACATTTGTCAAGCCATATAACAAGTAAAATATATTCAACTACTAGTATATAACTCTTCTGAAAAAATGACAGAAGACTAATGTGCGTTTTATTTTCACAAGACTTATACAAACATCATGCAGTTCTTATTACTGAATTGCTTGTATTAGGGTGATGCGTAAAAATGTTTTCTTCGCAATTCTTCCACCCCTAGCGTGAAAAAGTTGTGTAATAATCTTAAAAAATATACACATAAATTTTCAAAACAATCAAAAAATATCTTCTGTTTCTCATTTAAAAATTCTCGTAAAAATTGTCAAACAATTCTTTGCATTTCTTTTTTATAATATTATGTTATTTTCAACTTAAGTAGTATGAAAAAAATATATATCTGACATTAAAATCGCATTCAATAAAAATATTTGAAGCATGCTAATTTATGGATAATTTCTTTCTTTTTCTTTTTCTATGAAGAATCTTTACTTTAAAATAAAAACCTAAGAACAAAACCTTTTTTTATAAAGTCATATCAATTACTTTACAACCTTTAAAAATGTAGCTTATAAGGATTATTTTCGTTTAAAAGAAAAGGTTTTATTTATGTGATCAGTAGATTTATTTTGAAACAGCATCTGATACGAACTCCATAAAACAATTCCATTACGATAATGTTGCTCAAAGACTGAATTTGTCCGACTTAAAAACTTTTCCTATCAATGCCATGTTTAGCTATTAGCAAAAGATTTTTTTTACAGAAATAAAAGATTTTGAAAACTGTTTTTCCATTATCTAAAGAAAATGTTTACGATTTTCTGTGACGTTAGAATCGAAGGAACTTCTCAGCATTTTTTTTTTCCAATTTTCGTCATGTACTGAACTTAAAAAAGTATTCTAAAATGAATTTTAATCAGTAGAAAGAAACGAATACGTAATAATGATAAATGAAAAGTTACATAAAAACCATTTTGAATCGAATATTACTAATTTTAAATGAAAAAATGATAATAATGTTAAATATATTGTAAGACACACTTCAAAAGTATACATTCTTTTCTTTTATAGATTTTGTAAAAAATAAATAAATAAATAAATGCAATCATTTAAATTTCAGATCGTAAGACTTTAAAAATCGTCAATTAAAGATCCTATGGAGAATAAATTGAAAACTTTTAAGCATATTCAAATTCGAAAATGGTTGTTTTTGTTATTTTTCCTTCTCAGTGTTTTGTTAATTACTTACTAAAGAAATTAAACTAAACATGTTAAACCTTTTATGGGTACAAAATACATTATTACAAATAAAATATATTTAAGAGCCATTATTTTGAAAATCAATGTTTGATAGTTGTATTTTTTGATATACTTGATTTTTTTATTTGTTGAAGCAGTACATATTTAAAGAATAATGTGCAATTTTGAAGACTTCAAAAATTTTTCTCTTCCCTATAGAAAATGTCAAAGTTCAAGGTTGTGAAAGCCATTTTCATGAAAAATTTACATTTAAAATGTTGTCGCATTTTTCTTAATGTGTGAATTAGGTATGAAAACAAGAAGTTAAATTTTAAAATATATTTAATTCTTATAAATTAATAAACAAGAATGTTTCAAAAGCTTGTTGAATAGTACAATTTCAAAGCGGCGGTATAATAAATATTTTACTAAAAATTTTATGCGACGTGTTAATCCAAACGTATTAAAAAATGATCAGAATATTTAAACTAATTAGACATTCCTAAGCTGTTACAAAGCTTCAGTAATCTGCATTAAATGGGTCTATTATATGAGTTTCATTAAAATTCAACTCGTTAACAAAATGTTAGGTCAAATCAAAAGATGATAAACACAGAAAAGTTTATTGATTAGGGTGATGGGAGTATACACTTAATTACTTAAATTAAAAGCCTTATATCGATATCTCATATTTTAAAAGAGTATAAATATTTGAAGACCATTTTAAAAGGTTCACAAAAATTTCTGAATATATGCATAGCAAATAGGGATGTCTAATATCAACAATTTTGTTGTAATCCATTAAGTAAAAATGCTATAAAGTAAAGTTTTGTGTGCACGATATTCAAGACATTTAAGAGAACTTAACATAAATAATGTAAAAATTATGCAAAAACAAAAAATATAAATTTTTATAAACATTACTTTCATTTAATATGTAAATATGTAAGTATTTACGATAAATACCTCCAACGCTCCTCAAGACCGTTGCTCAATGCTTACAAATCGAAATTTGTATGTAACAAGAAACATGTGCTTTTCACAAAAACTATGCGACTTAGAATAATCGTTATAATTTTCCTGCAAGCTTTAAAGTAACATCATTCACCTCTAATTTTCTTCATAATTTTAGTTTCAATAGTTTCGGAATTAGATGGGTGCGACATATTTTTCACTATATTTTCGACGGTATCTCTGAGAATATAATGACTAAAATTAAAATAACTATATTTTTTATTTTAGCCGAACGAACTCTTTCACAAGATACCTCACACGATATACAAAGAAAGAAAAAAAAATCTGCAAGCAATTTAATTTGCCCCCTACCCCTCTTTGAAATATATATTTTTATGCTTAATAATGTGTAAATATTTTGGTCAGTAGTCTTTATAATATCCTCCAATTTGAGCTTTTCACATTTCATAGTTTATGAGTAAAATGGCTGTGACATAGGGACAGACAGTGATCTTATAATGATTCCGGTTTCACTTTATAATATGGAACCTTAAAAAGGACTACATCACCATAAAACAAAAACTATTTAATGATAATCAAAATTTTTTGTTTTTTTCTGAGATAACTATGGCAAAACTTGGTTGCATAGAATTTATTAAACATTTTTACTTAATTTTGATAAATATTTGTACCAAAAGAAATAAAAACTCTAATTTTGTAACAATAACATGCCTAAATATACAAACTTGGAAATTGAAATGTAGTGAAGCAAGTATTTGCATCGAATTTCTAAATACTCTAAAAATTACTTAAATTGTATTTGACACATAAGTAATAACAGTAAAAAAAAATTCAGTAACCTTTTATATTTCAAATTTTTTCTTTATCTTCAGATGGTAAACTAACATTATTTTTGGCAATTCAAAATATTTGTATTTGTCAATAACTCTTCGTGGTTTATTTACGTAGTTTGTGGATATGATAAAAATATTTCTAAAAAGAAAGTATTATTTTGTTTATTTTTTTATTTAGTTTATATTAAGGAATGAGTTTTTAAGAAAATTGGGTGTTTCCGAAGGATTTTTGGTGTGTCTGGATATTTTAAGAGCGTAACATTTTATACAAGAATATAAAAAATAATTTACAATTCAATCTGAAACAGGCATTTTTAAAATTTTTGTGACACATGCATATTTAATTCGAAATGCTCGAAAATTTTTTAGTTATTAAATTACATTCGATAAATAAATAAAAAAATAGGAAAAATATAAACTTGGAGAAAAATATAAAATGATTTTTTGTAAAAATTTTTACTGTCATTATAGTTTTAATTAATTTTTGAAGACAATATGTGCATAAGAGTAAAGAAGACAATATCTATATATGTTACACAAATAAATTATTATTTTTTGAAATAATATTTTAAAGCAATCGCGTTTGCTGTAACACCATTATCACGGACATAATAACATTGATAACAACAATATCTAAAAAAAATCATTAAAGAATCAAAATAATGGAGCAATTATTTACCAAACTATGGACTTATTAATATAGGTTAGTCGGGACTTTACACAGTTATGGATATTTTTCAATATTTGCAAGTATGCAGACATCCATACTCATATGTTTTCCTCAAATTTGGACACAGATGCCACCAAAAAAGCTAATTTTTAAAAGTGGTTTTTACACAAATTTTAGAGCCCTGCTTTACCTCTTTAAGAAGACACAGCGCTTTGAAATGGGTCAAAATATCCCATTTTCTTTTTAATATTAATTGAAAGCCCTTTGATAGAGAATATTTTGACACCTCATTTTTACGCATATGCGAATTACATCACGAAATATTGTAATCTTTTTAACAGACCCAGTGCAGTTAGCTGCACTTTTTAATGTGCAATCCAGTGCATATAATTAAAAACTTGTAGCTGATTTTTCATCGTGTTCAGATTTTTATAATTTCTTGTTCGAAAAACTCTAAGAGTTTTATGCTAATTTAGATAGAGGTGCGATTTTTTTATTTGTTCTCCATGGTGTATTTAAAATTTTTATGCATGGATTTGACATTTAAGTTCGTAGATTTTTTCTTAAATATTTAATTTGAGAGTTTGTTGAATTTTCTTCATTTTTTGATACATGGATATGCAAAGGTTTTGATTCTTAAAACTGATTTTGAAACCGAAACTTTACTTAGAAAATAAAAATAAAATGTTTTCTTACTTTTTAGTTGCGTTCGTTATTACATAAACACTTAGTAAATATAGTCGTCGTTCAAACTTACCGTCTGTCCTTCCGTCATTCAGTCCGTTCGTCTCACAGCATGTAACAGAGTAAAAACTACTCAATCGAATCATTTAAAATTTAAAATATATATTGTTTACGTAATTTTGTCAAGTCATTTCCAGTTTTATGAAAATCGAAAGTATAGTTTTTTTAGAGGGACAATTTTGAGCATTCCATTACATTATGGTCAGTAGGGAAAAAAATGTTTCAAGTTTATTTTAACGATTTTATATTCTTTCACACATAATAGAATCGATATGCATCTATAAAGTATATACTAAAAAATACATACTGCACAATCTGTGGTGCAAACAATTATTGGCATTAATTTACAGAGCCACACAAAAACATTCCATTACACAATGGTACGGGGGGAAACACTGTTTGGAGTGCGTTTTAATACTATTTTATGAAATTGATATAAGTTGCTGAAGTTTATTACAGGTTACTTCCTGTATAATAGAAATTAGATTGTATTAACAGAGACTCACAAAATATTTCGGCGTCTATACTACATCCTATGTACTGTATACTATTACACCAAAATCTGAATATTTTTAACACTTTGTTATAGTACGAGTGCACCTCATTTGCTACGTTTGACGCGCAAATTCCAACTTGTTATTACAAGGTTTAGTTTAGAGACCATAACAATGGAAGTTAAACAGAAAGGATGTAAGAGCATTTCTAAAGCATAAAATTTATTTTTTTTTTAATTTGAATCTAAAGAAAAATGAAAAAGAAATAATTTTATTGGATAGCCTTTTGTAATAAATCTGCACCGTGCGTAAATAAGCATCAAGTTTTCATGGAAAACAAAGTATAGCTGTATGTCACATCAATTCAAGCATAAATATGATAAACAATATGAAGAAACATATAGTAATAAACAACTCGTCGACACAAAATGTCACGAACAATAACCTTTAGAAGATTATACCACTGGTTTATAAACAAAAAAATGACGAAGAGTCAAAGAATGCTTCACAATTTTTTTAGTCTTTCTAAACTGTTTTAGTCTCTCAACTTCCCGTTGTAATACACAAACGTGGGAACTATCAAAAGCCGAAGTTTCGCTGAGCGGTTACTTCTGTTAGAAGCTATAAAAACTTAATTTTGCATGTTTTAGAAATAAACATTTTAATATTTTTAAAAAACCTTACAGAGAAAAATCCTATAAAAATAAATTCAATCTATATTCAAAATATTTTTAAAATATTTTCAAAATATAATAAATATATCTTTTTAAATATAAAGCTTGCATTCATTTATTTTTACAAAAAGTATCCTTCCAAAGAATTTCATGTTACAAAAGTTTATTTTAGAATTTTCAATGTGCAAACAAAAATATAATCTTCTGTGAAAACCAATATATACACTGAAATACTAAACCGTTTATACTGGCTAACAGTATGTATCTTATTTTTGAAGAAATAACAGACTCAATGAAATAATACCTCTAAATTTAAACTTTGTGAAAGTAAAATCTTTCTTCATATCTATTCATGTCTTCAGGAAAAGTTAGATTGTTTTGTTTTTAACTAATATGTAAAGGTTTTAATTCTTAAAACTATTTTTGGAAATGACACTTTTCTTGAAAAAAAATAAAAATGTTTCCTTTCTTTTTACTATACAAGCACTGGTTTCGAAACCATAATAAAGAAAGCTGAACAACAAAAGATGTAGGTTAATTTTTAAAGCTTAAAATTTATTTTAAATAATTTGAATCTAAAGGAAAGTGGGAAAAAAATTATTGGAAAGTTTATTGGAAAAAATTCTGCCGTCTGAGAAAATAAGCATAATGTTTTTATGGAAAACAAAGTATAGCTGCATTTTTTATCCCAATTAAAACATAAATATGACTTCATTTAGATAAAACAGTATTAAAATTAATATTACACATAATGGGCTAAAAAAGAATAAAATAGGGTCAGGAAGGGTAATTATGACCACTTTTTAAGTGTTCAACATTGTTATTCGTTTTCCTTTTTTCCTATTTCAAAAAGTGGTGACTTTAGTTCATAGGAATTAATTTTGATCCTTTAAGAACACCTCTTAAATCTTTTAATTCTCATAGCCTCCCTTTTCTTTAGGTTAAAAGGATCGTTATAATTATTCCATCAAAAACTCACAATCACAGAAGTTTGGGGGTAATTAAGACCATTAGTGGGGAAATTATGACCACTCTATTTCTTATTTTATTTGCCTACACATATTTGTTTGGGGGAAATTAAGACCATAAGAACACCAAACTGAAAAATTTGTTTGCCAAAAGGTTGGTAGACTTTTGTGAAATTGCTATTTGGATCTCAAAAATGCTTCAAATTAATGACAAAGAATATTTCAAATGAAAAATACATTAGGAAGTTAATATCTAAGCGTGAAACAAGTTTTTACCATGCACATTTTTTATCATTATGGCAGTGGTCTCAATTAACACCTGGTCATAGTTACCATACCTAAAATTCGGTGAATTTCATTAATTCTTTGCATTTTAAGCTACTAACATTGTCATCCCGAGGAACAATTACAAAAATATAATATTACAAAAGTCTTACGCTTCAGATTTCATATATTTTCATTATATGTAATTTTAATTTTAAATGAGGATTATCATTCTACTTACTCATTTGCACACTGTAAAAAAATCTGGAAAGATACTAAACTTTTTCTAGGAAACTGGGATTCCTAGAACTTTTCCTGTAACGGTAACAGCAAAAATTCAAGTTTCAGAATCGATTACATGAATTTTTCCTGTTATCGTTACATGAAAAGTTCTTGGACTCCCAATTTCCTAGACAATATTTAGTACCTTTACAGATTTTTTTTTACAGTGCACACAATAATCTTATCTGTAAAAAAATATTACTACCATACAGGGGCATGTGAATAGAAAACTGTGCCCGGGGCAATGTTTCAGTTTGGTGCCCCATTCACCCAACTTGATGCTAAACCCCAAAAAATGACATTGGTAGTATAAATTCGGCGCCCTCTAAATTTACGCTAACGGGGCGACCGCCCCCTTCGCCCCCTATTTCGCACGGCGCTGCTACTTTAACATATTTTAAAACAACCTATTTCCTGTATCTTGTAAACTGTCATTTTCTTTTACTATATAAAATAAACTTTGGTTTAAATTTTTCAGTATGTTTTAATGTAAAAATAATGAGAATATGTCAAATTATATTTCTTATCATTTATTTCAAAAAGTATTAAACTACTATTTTATACAAAGCATAAGATTAAAATATGCATATATGAAATCATATTACTTGCACTGCCTGTGCAATTCCATTTTCAAATCAACAATTTATCAGTATTTTTTTCCGTGAAAAATAAATATTTTATTCATGTATTCAGTAGAATTATTTTAAAATGACATCTGATGCAATATCTACAAAACAATCCCATTACGCTAATGTTGCTCGGAGCCTAAATCTTCTCGACTTAAAACTTTTCTCATTATTACCATGTTCAGCTATTAGAAAGCAAAGCTTTTTATCACACTAAACTAAATTTCAAGACTGTTTTCCATTTACAAAAGAAAATACTTATAAATTCTCAATGGGATTTTAAAAAGAAGAAATTTGTTCTTCTAAAATAGTGATGTTTAGTAAAAAATAAATAAAAATAATGCTAAACGGCATTATAATTCACAGAAACTAAGTCTTTTATATTAATAATTGGATTTTTTAGCTAAATAATAAAATATGATTTCTAAGATTTTAAATAACAAGAAGAAATAATTAAACAATAAAACACTTTTAATAAATTTCAATTAAGAATCTTCACTTTCCAGCGAAGTTGAAAAGTGTTTATATTTTCTCTTTGTCTGGCATTCCGTCCGTCTGGCCGTCTGTCGTCTTCTAACTCCGGTACGTATACTCGGATTACTAAGCAAATTTTAGAAGTTATGGATGTTCACTCTAGCACGTAATCCTAAGGAAAATGATGTTTCTAACATGATTAGTGTATTTACAGATGCAGCAAAAAGTTTAACTTTACATTGTGACCTATGGAAAAAAAATTGTTTCAAATGAGTTTTAAAGATGTTACACCCAGCCAAACATTTTTAAATTTATATGCATTGAGGAAATGCTCTAAATTTTCCTTCTATAATATATGCACTGAAAAGAATAGATTTTTTTTTCATTTAAAGGGCCACACTAAAATTTTAAATACATAATGATACAGGAAAGAATTGTTTGAGACATATTTTAATCATATTAAACTATTTTATGCATAATAAAATTGATATACGTCGCTGAGGGTTAATATAAGTTATATCATGCATAATACGAAATGCATAACATTTACAAAGATATACAAAAGTTTTCAAATAGTATGTTTTATCCAAAGTGCTGTATATTATCGATGATTTGTGACGGGTGGATGAAATGTATTTTTAATTATAATATGTAATTTTAAGCTTCACTAAATGTATGCATATTATATGGCATGTATAAATGCTATAGTTAATATACAGGGCTACACAAAAGAGTTCATATATGTTACGTAATACGAGTGTAATTTATTTAAAGACGGTTTTAAAAAAAGTTGTGCATTTCCACGCTGAACTGCATTCAGTTTATTAAGAAATATTTGTAGAATATAGTGAAACTACAGGGTCACGTACAGAATTGGATGCATGGTCGCCCACGAAGAAATAATTTCTCGAAATGTGATTTAAGTAATTTTAAGAGTGTTTTAATCTAAACTAAGTTTTAGCTAAATACTGACATGTAATATATATTACTAGGTAAACCATAGGGCTAAACAAAAGTATTCAAGTATGTTTCAATTTGTTGGTTTAAACTACTGAAAGTGTAATTTCAACCAGTTAGGCCTTTTATAGCTAAATTTAATTTCCCTAATAAGTAGTATATGTATAATCGACAGATCAAATACAGGGTTATTAAAAAGATTGGAATGTATATTTTGGTATAGACAATAATACATTTTATTCTTAAATAACGAGGTTTAGTTTAATATTTCAGGAAGTGTTGTAGAGTGTTTCATAATCTATGTTTAAAGCGTGATTTTTCGTACTTGTTTTATTTCTTTCGAATTCATATAATTATGTTAAATACTTGCCATTTTTTATGTTTATGAATTCGTTTTTTGTGTTTGCCTGCAGCCCATGCTAAAATTCGCGTAAATGTTGTCCGTCTGAAATGAAATTCATACCTGTTGTTGAAAATCAATAATATGACATGTGTGAAATTGAAATGAAGTGTTTTGCATTGATAGTTCTTTTATAGAGCCATTCAAAAGAATTGCTGCCTAGGGAGAAAAATCCACAGTACAAGTTGGATCACAAAACAAATTGAACTTGTGAAGTCCATGAACAATAAACTGATGAAATCCGTTATCAGTTACAGTACGCGTTTTCAAATTTGGACGACTTTTCCGTTCATTCAGTAGATTTTCTTCCATTAAAAGAAAATTTCTGAATAGAAATTTTTAACTGTGCTTAGATTCTATATGGTACACGGCTGACAAAAGTTTTCTAATTTATTTCCATTTATTCATGAAAATTACTGAATGGAAACTTTCAATTGCTGTCTGTATAAAGTGCAATTGGTAGTATAATATATATATATAAATTCATAGATCTTAAACAGAGATTTACAAGAAATTTTTTTTTTATTACTTGACTCAAAAAACAGGTAATGTGTTTTCAAATACAGAAAGATTTTTTCATATTATTTCTTTAGACACATATTTCAGCTTTCTGTGATTGTGTCTTACAGTTCGCTGATGTTTTGGAAAGTGTTATATAAATATATTTTTAATGAAATCTTTAATGAAATTTAATACAATTTTAAAAATATCAGTTCTTAATAATAACATTAAGCAAGCAGTTATAGTTTTTGTATGTTTACATATTTAATATTATTTTAGTTATTCTTTTTGTAAATTAAACATTTTTGGGAATCGAGCATATTAAAAACGTAAGAACAAAAACACAAACTTTTACTAAAAGTAAACACAAACTTGCAAAAACTGTACTACTGTAGAAAATGAAAGTTTAAAAAAATATTTTGACTTTTAAATTAAAAATACATTTTAAAAGTTTTTCACAAAATTTTAATTTTTGCTTGTTTAGTTCATTTTATATCATAAAATTATTTAACAGCGGATATAATAAGACATTGAAATAAAAAAAAATTCAAAGGGTACCGACTTGCTTTAATCACTCAGTAGTATTTTTCTAGTAGCTAAATGTAAAATACTTTCTTCGCATTTATATTTAGACATATCCTATTTACAGCGATAAATAAAATGTATTTTATATTTTTGTTGTTATTTAAAATAATAATTTATATACAGAATATATGAAAATGCAATGTATTATCTTTAATAGGAGAGATGTAACATCGATTTGAACATATAAATATGTGTTACTAAAAATGGTTTTCTGTTTTCTACATGCCAGCACTTTCATTTGGTATCCCAAATACGCCATATACTTAGTTGATTTTTTCTGTGACAATTTTTAACCTTTAAAAACTTTGATGGTTTTATTTAATGTATAAAGGTTTCTATTTAACTAGTATTAATCTAACCGGAAATATGTTTATAGGTACTAACGAAATATATTTAATCGGTATATATCATAAGAACTTTTCATGTTCCGCAAACAAAGTTAGATTACTGTTAAGTTTGAAGAGAGACATACATAATTTGTAATCCGCTTATTTATATCGATTAATCGAAACTTAGATCCGTTTCATTTAATCCTCCTTAAATGTTTTTCTTTCTTTTTCAAAAGTGTCCAAATAATATTTAATCCATCAGTATAGAAGATATTATCTATTACAAAAAAATGTTTCAATAGCAGCAAAACTTTTATGTACATGAAATTTGAGCTTTATTTTGTACATTTGTAACGCAGTATGAGTTGGAAATATTAATATTTCTCTCTTCTTCATAAATAAAAACATGAGTAACTTTTGTGACACAAAATTCAAAAATATATCTTTTGTTTTCTAGACTTATGTAGGATTTGTAAAAATTGGTGATAAAGTTTTGTTAATGAGGTCTGTTTCCTAGAAATCCACACTAACATTTCTTGACTGCACAGCTATGAAAAAACAATACGATGAATACAATTGGTAGTATAAGATAACTTTAAATGCGACATTACAACTTTAAACTGTAATCAAATTTGAATTAAATCACTTCGTCGGATATTAATCGATTTTATTTTTGGTGGTACTTGCTAGGCGTTGTAAAAAATTAGATCTAAAATTTTGAGACAGAGCTTGATTCAAATTATCCATTTCTAGCTGTTATCTTTTTTTCCAACATTTAGCATACACTTTAGACTTAAGATATGCCCAAAACCTCTCAAATGATCGCATTTTGGGAGTTATCAGACTACTCTATGAAATTTATATTTTGATGACGGACGTGTCTGAAAGCTATCTTACAATAATTATTGCTGGCCAAACCTCTCTAGAAGACGTAATCACTGCAATTGTATTTTCAATGGCTGTAGAGCCTCAGGTGACGGCGAATACACTTGTTCAAATGTCATATTGACAGCGAACCCAATTTTTTAGATAAGCGAACATGCCCATCCACATGCAGACCCACTGCAGTCCAAATGAGGATCTGCTGCTCAAAATTTGCTTTTGTAGGAAATTTGGTGATTGTTTTGTATCGTGCAGATGTCAAGCGTGTAGCATTAACCATTGTCATTAAAACTGGAGGTAGTTAAAAGGAAATACGGCTTGTCATCTTAAAGATATGCTCGATCAGAGAATTTTTAGAACAAGCGACCCTATTTGGTTTTCGTTGCAACCTTTTGTTTTCCTGTACATTTTGGTTTGATTCTTTTCTAGTGATATTCAATGTTAAGCTTTGTGGTGATTGTCTTATGTAAGTGTTTGGAAGAATCACTGAATCTGGTACTCGTAAGATGGATTCACGCTTTGCTGATTTTTCAAACAAACATTACAGTTTCAGTAAATTAGGCGAGTTTTTGAGAGTTTATAATTATTTCGGTTGTTTTTCGGGCGAGACTTCCTTGTAGTGTCCATCAACCTTGTATACATCGTATATTTTACAAAAGAAGTTAGCTCACAATTAACCTACTCCCGTGGTAAATATTGCTTTGGTAAAACTTGTATACATGCATACGCAGACACTTCAATTTCGACTTCCTTCTCAGAAAACACAGATTAATTGATGAGTTTTCAATCAAGCAGACGTTTTCTTATTACGATAAAAAAAAATATCACGCGTAAATTTCAGCTGATTCGCTTCTTTTTACTATTTTACAAAAGTTTGAATTCGGTTTTATTTTTTATTATTTTGCAGTAAAGTTTGTGTGGATTTTTTATTAAACAGTCTTTAAGATTAGAAAGTTTCATTTATCAAAACTTTCATATCCTTAAAAGTAAACGAATCGATTTGTATATGAAAATTTTGTGTATGTACAAAAACAATTCTACCAACTAGTTTAGCTAAAAAAGATATGTAATTATATGTAATAAGGACAAAAAATAAGTAGGTTCTTCCAAAGTAAAAACCTGATACAAGAATTCTGGTTTGTTGTGTCTATATTTAAGTAGCCAACTACAAGTATTTACGCAACAATTCAGGATAGAAGGAAAAAATATATTTGTAACCCAATAAATAAATGCAAGAAAAGTTCAGGATTATTCATGAAATTAAATTTATTCGTATTTAACATATTTTTGCATTAAATTAAATGTATATACAGTATTTTATGCATCTATATTTTACTCACCAGAGAGTTATATTTATATCTGGATTATAAATATCCATGGTTATTATTTTGCATTTCACCATCCATAGATTATCTGGATTTCCTAGGATGATGAACAAAAAGTGATGTTATTTTTATTCATTGCCCGATAAACGCACTGCACGATGAAAGGGTGAGCTGTAACATTTCTATTTCTTTCTTTCTTTCTTTTTTTTTAAGTTTGAGCAAATCTGAGTTGTTGTTTCTTGATAGGAAAAGAATTAGATATTGTTAGATAATGTAATAAACGACAGAGATCTGGATTTCGAAATACGCGAAATATATTGATAACAAAATATAATGGTATTTTTTAGTTTCCACGTAGAAAAGTGAGAAGTATGTTTATATAAATTTTCCTTTCTATATATAAGAAAAACAAATTATTTTTAAAATCTGAAGACTTTTTTCACTTTTCAGCCAGTTTCAGTAACTTGTAAGAGGAAATAGACAGTCCACCAGTGAATACACAACTCCTTTTCTTATTGTTGGATTCCCTAAGGTTTTACACTCTACTAAATTATTTTTATTCACCACTTGTCAAATGTTGCGTGGTATTCGTAAGCTTTCGTTGGGTTACATTGTACTATATTTATAACGTAACTATCAAATAAATAACAGCGATAATTTTTGCACAGTATCTAATGCATAAATTATTACGAGAACACAAATCCGAAAACAAATTGTGGATTCCTTTTCAGGTATAAATATACCTTATGAAATCTATGCTTTATGAATCGTTATTGCACGAATAAAAGCATATATGAATTCATCCCTAGATATATTTTTTGAACTTATATAAGCCGTTAAATATTAGATTTCAAGGAGAATTATTTAGATTAAATATATGCTATATAAACTCGAATAAGATGATTTTGCTTGTCTTTGATACTGTAAAACACAGTTGTTTTATAAATAATAGCAATTACCCTTTTCCTTCTTAAAATAGATTTCAAAAATCTATATTAGTAAAACAGTTAATAGAAACTGCTTATTAAATACTTCAAATTAACAGGTTGATATTGAATGTTAGAAATCATTAATTACTATGTTTTTATATATATATATATATATATATATATATATATATATATGAGAAATTGTGCAATTTAAACATATTTCATGCTTAAACAATCTCAATCTAATTTAAAAATTACTGGCAAACAACTAATTAATTTCATTGCTATTTTCAAAATATCAATAAAATGTAAGATAAACAATTGACTATGTTTAATAATTGCTGAATTTTTATCAGTATAAAGGAAGTATGTTAAAAGAAAATGTTTTTCCAATATCTAATTTCAAAGTTCGAACAATCCATTTACTTTAATATCCATTAATTAAATTACTAAATAAGTTCGATTTTTTTTCTTATTCTTAGACCTTTTTTTCCATAAAATGTGTAAACGCTTAAACTTTTCTTTTAATTAAAAATAATCTTTTTTATAAAATTCTAATTCATGGTAACATTGGCACTATGTTTCATTTTGAATAAATTAGGTTTCCACAAAATATTTTTAACTTAATTTTTTCTAAATTTCTTTATTATTTATGTTATTTACATATACAGATTAAGTTTCTTTTTAAAATCTTAAATAACCTTCATAATTCTGTTAAACATGTAACACTGCTTATTTGCGATATTTTACTTTTAAACTAGGGTGCTTTGCGCCCTAAGCTACACTCATCAACCCCCGTTGAGTCACCACAAAATCTAAAAATACTCTACTTTGATAGGTTTAAAAAAGATTGCAAAACATTGAACTATATATATATGTATAAATGACGATCTCCTTGTAAATATGTTTCCATTCATTTCCCTTTGATTGGGGATTTTTAAAGTCGAATTATCAGATGTTAAACATCTGCTGGCACTTACATGTTTGATTTAACAAGATCAGTTACATTATGAAACGCAGAGTCTTTGGCTCCTGGTATTTCTTGAATCGCGGTATAATGAAAATGTTTCAGTAATTGTAACTATAATTTTATTTGTATCGTTCTAATCCAATGAAATTTTCACTTAATTTTCCTTTCTCTTTTTAATATATGCGTGAAAATACTGTTGTTTGAAAGGGAATGTTTTTTGCGCAGTCTTAAAGCACTATTAGGCACATCACATAGTAAATCGCCAGGGGAAATTGAAGCACGACATCGTAGAAAAAATTGGTTAAAACAAACGATGATGCTGTTTCAAATCTTTTTAAAACCAGTTTCCTCTCAAAATACAGCAACATACCTTATGTGTGTATATCTTAGCTGGGGACTTGCCTTACACGAGGAGTTAAAGTCTCTTCAAATTCCAGGTGTCTTAATGTTCTCCAATGACTTCAGGGGAGTCGGTCGGAGAGTGACCGTTCTCACTGTCAGAAAGAAATCGTTAATATACACTAAATTATCCATATTTTTTCACAAATATTTTCCGTACTCCCAAAAAAATATTTGATCCGTGAATTCGTTCCGAACGTCTAAAAAAGAGGAAGTCGTTTATTTCTAGCACGCATGCGTATGGGGCCTATTAGTAATAAATTCAAATTTATTTTTAAAATGAAAAACAAAAAATTCTGTAGTTTAAGATGTGTAATTTAGTTTAAAAAGACAAAAATGTTTTCGAATTTAAAAATAAATAGCAATTAATATATTCGTTCGTTCAAAAATACTCGCAATTTATTATTTAAAGTCGGATAGGTTGAATAAAGAAGAATTTACAAAGTTATCTATAAATAAATACTCTAATTTAAAATATACTTTCAGTAAATGCATTTAAAAAATATTTTAATTAAAAATCAAAGGCAAAAAAATCGATATTACTCCCAAATAATCTTATCAAATAAAAATAGAACACCCATACCTTATCTCTAGCAATCTACGTAAATATCTTTAAAATTCACATTTTAATATTACATGAAAACAATCGTATAAAAACTCCAGCCACAATATCATTAAAAAAGAAATCTTTCCGAATTTTACTTTAGAATTAACAGCTTTTTAACAAAATAGACCAAGCAACACCAATATGAAACGAACACATTGCTTTCGTTTCACTGCTGTACAATGGCAGCCCCCATGTTACCAAGTTCGCCTTTCAACACTGGGGTTGGTTGTTCGATCCCCAAGTCTACCGCTTTTATCTTTTCCAAACTTTTTTGAATTAACGTATATTTTATCTCTTTTAACGGAGAAAAAATAAAAGGATATTCGTCATTTTACAGATAATTACTGGCAGCTTTACTTTCAGTAAATTTTCCGTGAAAACAAGGTTTTTTTTTTTTTTTTTTTTTTTTTTTTTTAGAGTTTTTTTTCTTGAGGCATCTTAAACGAAGCTAGGCGCCGGTAATAACCAATCACATGCTTCAAAATCTGACGACAGAAAAAAGCATTTTCTTGAACAGTCAATGACATGCTTAGATTTGGAATAAGATTTAGATTACGCCGGCGATTTTTATCCCGTTAAATTTCTAAGTGAGATAGTACTTTTAGATTTCACCACAATCGGTAAAAAGATCACAACAAAATGTGAAGTAAATGTCTCGTCTAAATATATTTTGAAATTTTAAATGCTTTGCAATATTACTTGGATATTATAAATATGACGTAATTTTATTTAATTGCTACTTTTATCCAATAAGGAATTTAATATTTAAAAGTTTTCTCGCTCTTTTTGATACGCGACGAAGATACTTTTGTTGCTAGAATGGAAATGTTTTTATTTTCGCTGTCTTAGAACAGTTTATCGTCATGTAGTAGGATACTAAAGTTTATCATTCAGAAATCTGACACATCTCACGCAAATATATTTTTTAATTTAAATTGCAATATTACGTTTTGACTATTTTAACGTAATTTTCTCCGTTATCGCATTTTAATTTATTATTTTAATGCTTTGTTTCTCTTTTAATATTCAGTTGCAAATATAATTTTATGAGGTAATTATTAATATTTTACCCTTCTTAACGCGTTACTATTTAAATCTCATTTTAAAGAAGTTTTTTATGTTTGTGGTAATCGCGTGTGAATATTTTTTTTCTATTTTAAAGAAATATCATTCTGTCATCATTTGTCAACAATTTAAATAATAATCTTTTTTTAAAATAGCTAAAAAAAGTCTCACAAGATACAGAAAATTTGAAATTAAAATGATATAAATCCTCAAAAAATGAGTCAATTTAAAAAGTAAATGCAGTCTGCAAATGGGGAAAATTTTAATGTATAAAATGATTTTAAAGTATTTGAATTCCCATGTATAGTTTTTGCTCCTATCGAACTTTTTTAATATTACCAACATTATTGTTTGACCAACATTATTATTAAATATCTCTTCAAATTATTATTTGAATTAAAAACTAGTTTCATCACCTTATTTATCAAACATGTCTCTAAACTGCAACGGATTTTCATATTTTTGTATGCTGTAGTTTTCTTATTATTAGCCAAGATATATCGTAGTTCACAAAACAAAACCATTATCAGAATAGAGAGAACTATGAATGCAATGTATTATCATACCATAAAATTTTATTACAATTACTCATAAAATAAACGTATATAATGGGTAAAGTCTAAAACAGATTTTACAATGTTTATTTTTTGCATTTTACATTAAAAAATCATGTCAAATAATGAAAATCATTTTATTTTCATTACATTATTATTATTAATATTATTTAGATTTTCTTGTAAAATTATTTAACTGGATCCCGAGATTTTCTTAAAGCATGTGGATCATTTATACAAAACAAATTCAAAGATATGTTTAACCAAAGATGATATTTTGCCATTAAAATTGCGATAAATTGTCTAAGGGTTTAATAAAATAAAATTGGTTACGCAACAAATGTTTTAAAAAGTTAATACAAGGCTCAATTTTAAGAGATCAAATAATTTATAAGAAACAATCGCATTAGCTTTGGTTGTATTAATTATAACTTTTAATTAGCTATTAATTACCGATTTTTTCAATATTCAGTATCCTGAAATTAGCATTTTATTAGTTACCTTACTTTACACACGTTTCATTTACACAGTTTTATATCTCAATAATGAATGAAAATTTTATAATGAATTTTATAATTTTATAATCAAATTATTATAAAATGTGCAAGTATTGTGGGAACGCACTATTATGGATGAGAATATAAGTAGTAAAACTGTTTTCGGTAATCTTTGAAAGATTTCCCAATTATATAATACATAAAAATATATTAAAAAAAATCAAATTGTCTACCTATATTTCCGTACAAATACACAGTTCAGAAGCCAGAACTGTGAAATGTTATGCACATATGTATTAAAACACTTGTGAGGCAACTAATTTTTAATTGCTAAAAACAGCAATTTAACAGCAATTTCCTGTCAGATTTAAACATTTTGTATTATAGCAATTGCTAGAATTAAATAATATATACTGACTTTATCAACAAAATAATTATTTTTCTATTGCAAAATTTTCATGTGAAAATGAAAATGAAATAATTATTTTTCTATTGCAATATTTTCATTTGAAAATGAAAATGAAATAAGTAGTTTGACGATTTTTGTTCATAGTTTTATAGTGAACACTACGTCAGACTTTTCTATTGCAAGATTTCTATGTAAAAGGTGAAAAAAAAATAATTTCACGGTATCTTTTAGTGAAAATTACGTCATACTGGAAATTCAAAGAACATCAGCTGTTGAATACTTAACGTCATACGAGTTTATACAAATTTATACATCGTTATATTGGATTTTCGTTTGGTTCATGTGTATAATACTTCTAATGCTTTTTTATTGTTTTTTATACTATATATTTAATTTTAAAATTGATTTTTCAAAACAAGCATATTTAAAATTTCAGGCAATCTCGGTTACTTCAGCTAGTTTACAACAAAAACTTTTAAATATTTTAGGATTAAAAATTTGATGAATTTCATTGAATACCATTTTCTTCTACACATATTGTCTCCATACAAAAAAAGTTTTGAATTTAGAAATTCACATATTCGCTTTTATCCAGAAATCAATATTATCCAGGTCTCTCGCTTTAACCAGTCCCTGGTTTCACAATAAAACCTAGAATCGATAAGGATGATTTTATCCCTATTTCATTCTCGAGTAAATATAGTTAAGTTAAAAAAAATCTATTTCTTTACCTTCATACTTTTCTTTTTGTAAGAAAACGTTTTTAATCTTATATTCTGATCAATTTTGGCAATTATTTTAATAGAAAGAAAATATTTGAAAAAAATATCAAATATTTAATTTAGGGGAAGATGGGGATACTTGAGCCATTTTTTGAATTTTAATTTTTTTTAATTTTTTATATATTTTTAGAATAAAATAAAATATTGAAAATGAAAATTTGATATTTTTCCTTCAACTAAAAACCACTTTCAATAAATTTTGAACTATTTTTTTATGTATAATAAATGTTTATTTTTTGTTTTACATCATGGCTCAAGTATCCCCATGGCGGGGATACTTGAGCCATAGTGAAGGGATACTTGAGCCACTACGGAAAAATACCTACAAAAGTAATTTTTTTCGCTTTATTTTTGCACAAACATTTTACAGAATGATAAATTATGAAACGTAAAGTCTTTCAAAACCAATTGAGAAAACAAAGCTAGTAATACGATCATTTTTTGTCGTTAAAACTGGTTGTCGAAGGATAATTTGAACTTGAGTTATAACGACGGTAGAAACATCCTCAGTTCAGAGCCATTTAAATTTGGAATCTGCAATTCTTCGGGCAAATTTCATTTTCAAAATATTAAGCACTTATCCAACAAATATTTTTACAGTTTTCTTTCTGGCATATTTTATTAGTAACCAACAATCAATAGAAGGTTTTCTTTCACATCATCACCATCATTGACAGAATTTTCCTCTAATGATATTGTCGAACTCATGCTTTTAGTTTAGTAGCTGTCGGAATTTAAGCTAGATGTATCATTCTACTATTTCAAACACTTTTTTGATTTCGCAGGAAAAGATTTTGTCTTCCTCTTTGGCTCCATGTAGGTAAGTTTGAACTGGGATTTTTGTTGCTTTTCTTGTTTTTGTGCGCTCTTTTTACCAGTTTTTCTTCAATTTTCTTAGTTAAAAAAAAAGTTACAGCAATAGAGGTTACGATTTCAATATAAAATACTAATCTTAATATGTTATATTAAAAAATAAATATTTTAATATGTTGGACCTAACTAATTAAAGTATTAGAGATTATAGCCTGTAAAACCGTTTTAAAAAGTTATTTTCATTTAATGAAAGTTAAATTGAAAACTATGTTTACATTTATATAGACAGGCTATTTTGTTAGTCAAATCGAAAAATAAAATAGACATTTTCATTTAAAAAATATGCATTTTTAAACATTTTTAGGTCGTTATTTTTTTAAGAAAAAAAAATAAAATGAAAAATTATTCTCCCTTTTCTCCAGAAAAATATCTACTAGTGAATATAAGGATGTAATTTTATTTTTTGTTTGTTTCACCCATGTTTTATTTCTAGTGGGGATGGTTAAGACATGGCTCAAGTATCCCCACTCTCATTGGCTCAAGTATCCCCACTATCACTATTTTTGTTTCCCAGAGTTTTACTAAATAAAGCATGCAGCAATTAGAACTATTTTAGACTCAAAATACAATTGAAATTATGCTTATTGAATGTATGTATATAGTTGCAACTTTAAACAAAACTTTGATTACAAAAAAACAAAAAAAACATGCACCCAAATATTTTCTTCAGATAGGGAAAAGACAACTATTAATCACTATACTTTCAAAATGGTACCAAGATGTGTGATTTCTTTTTTACATGTTCAGAACTATAAATATGTTATCATATTGGCAGTTTTAGAAAGAAAAATTAACCAACTGTAGAGATAATAGGGGTGGCTCAAGTATCCCCTATGCTCAAGTATCCCCACTCTCCCCTATAGCATATGAAAAGTGTATTATATCCACTAATTTACAATTAATTATGTCCAGAGACGTATTATGGCATCGGCTGACTTTTAAAAGTAATATTAAATTTTTATTTTTTATAAATTCATAAACAAAGAAGATTTCAAAATGTATATTTTTCATATCTCCATTAAATATTAAAAGGGGAAATAAAAGTTGAATGGTGTTGCTTAAAATTTTGACTTAATGTATTATTTTCTTTTTTTTACATTCTTTAGGGTTTTGTTCATCTGATGAAACTCTATTCGCCTGCGTCCTCCGTCCGTCACAGAGTGCGTACACAAAAGCTGTATAAGTCACTGATTTCAAATTGTGTATAGGTAAGGAAATTTACGAATTTTACCAAAGAGATAAAAAAAATGAGATTTTTTCAAAGCCGATCAAAGAAATTTGAGATTTTTATGAAGCCGATCAAAGAAATTTGCAATTTTTACAAAGCTGCTAGACGAAATATGCGATTTTCACAAAGTTGATCAACAAAATTCGCGATTTTTCTTCACATAATAAAACAAAATTCACGATTTTTCGCACCTTATCGAAAAAATGTGTGTGTTTTTATAACTTGATGGATAAAATTGTCGATTTTTAAGATGCCGATAAAAAAAATTCATGACCTTTCTGCGCTTTATCAACGCAATTCACGATTTTTACGAAATTGGTCGTGAAAATAAATGATTTTTCCGTGTGTGATCAATAAAATTCGTGATTTTTATGACGTTGATTGGCTAAATTCACGAATTTTA
This sequence comes from Maratus speculifer, assembly GCA_964019185.1. Taxonomy (NCBI): domain Eukaryota; kingdom Metazoa; phylum Arthropoda; class Arachnida; order Araneae; family Salticidae; genus Maratus; species Maratus speculifer. Next base: position 56,490,134 of record OZ025294.1, read on the forward strand.
CAAAGCCAATCAACAAAATTCACGATTTTTTGCGGGGCCTATCGACAAAATTCGTGGATTTTACGAAGCTGTGACGAAACTCGCAATTTCTTCATATGATCGACAAAATTCGCGATTTTTCCGCGCCTGTTTGACAAAATTCGAGAGTTTTAGGAAACCGAGTGACGAAATTCTCAATTAATCTTCGTATGATCGAAACATTTCGAGATTTTTCTGTGTGTGATCGGCAAAATTAGCGATATTCCAGTGCCAACGAAATTTTCAATTTTTTGGAACTGGATCATTTTAACTGTTGATATTTTCGTGTCCGATCGGCGAAGTTTACGTTTTGTTCGACTTTAATTGACGAAATACGCATTTTTTCGCGGCCGATCAACAAAATTCGCGATTTTTAACGAACTCTAGGGGAAATATGCATTTTACGTGGTAAGATGAAATTCGTGATTTTTTTCTCTTTTCTAACGAAACTCCCGATTATTTCGTGCCCGATCAATGAAATTCAGGTTTTTGTACGTGGTAAATTGAAAAAAAAAAATGCGATTTTCTCGGAACGAATGAATTTAATTTGCAGTTTTTTTAACATCCTCAACAAAACTGATAATTATTTCTTGCCCGATCAACGAAATGTGCGATTTTTTTGTATCCGACTGACAAAATTTGCGATTTTTCCATGCTTAATCAACAAAACTCGTGATTTTTCCTTGACAAATAAGAGAAAAAATTTTCAATCTTTCTTAACTTTATTGACAAAATTCGTTATTTTTTCACACTTAATGAATAAAATTTGCAATTTTTTCGTATCCAATCAACGAAATTTGCGATTCTTAAGTGACTGAGGAAACTGATATTTATTCGCGGTAAACTGACGAAATTTATGATTTTTTCATGTGACATATGTACAAAAATTGCTATTTTTTCTAGTTGTAAAAGGATGAAATTCGCGGGCTAAATTTGTGCATCCCTACTCTACTGCATATTATAACAAAGGGAATTTGAAATTATTCTGGAATTTAAAGTATTGTGGTAGAATTAATTTGTCAAACTAAATCAATATTTCGGCTGGTGTCAGTTTGACTATTTACAAAAGTGAATTTTGATCCAATGAAAAATACTGTCAAAAAATCGTCTATTTTTCCCTCAAAATTATTTTATCTATTGTATTCAAAAATTCCAATGATGTTTAAGTAAAAGAAAGAAAAAGTGATTCTGCATATGAATGGGAAACTTAGAGTACGCATTTACTAATCCTTCTTTTTTGAGTTTGATGAAAGAAATTTTGAGAAAGAGAAGAGGTATGATATGAATAAAAGCAAAAATTCAGAAATTAAATTGATAAAATTGCTTACATTGTCAGTTAAAATAATAATAAACTTATAACTATAATAAAATCCTACATCATTAATGAAGACTAGTTTTAAATTTAGACCGTTCAGCTCTATTACTCAGCTTAATCACAAGGTAAATTTATTAAAATAATACAGTTTGTAAAAGTCACTATAAAGTGGAAAAAAAGCAGGATTCATTTCGTGGTACAACAATAACAGCTCATCATCAGCTGAACCAACACGTGTCTTTAAGGGGACAATATCAGAGATAAAATAAAAGAAAGAAGGCGGAGATTACAAAGAGCTCGACATGTGGCACTAGCTGAAAAAGCAAAGATCAAAGACAAAAGAGATGCCAAAATAATAAAGGAGAGGAAAAAATAAACAAATAATAAAAAATAAGATGCAAAATAATAATATGAAATAAAATCAAATAAATAAAAAAAATAAAACATGGATAATAATTATAATAATAATATGAAATAAATAATTACATGAAAATAAATTAATATATATATTTTAAATATATATAAAATAAAAATAGACAAGAGACGAAGGAAAAACTACAAAAGCAACTTCTACCCGGGAGAAAGGGAATGAGAGAGACACATGAAGTGCATGGTGTACGAGACACCCGTAACATCGGACATGGATCTTATCGCCAGGATCGCGGAAGCGACAGCACGTGTCCGTGACACTCCTGGCTAGTTTGAGCGGGTGCGTGAATCCATGCTCCGACGTTGTGAAACGTGCATTGTGGCGAAAGAAAAGAATTTTGAGCATTTTCAGTGATATAATGATGCTTTCTAATAAAAATGATATTAATACCGCTGTCGATATATTTTTTTTCCTCCTCATTCAAACCTGCGACTCTAGCGGTCCCAGTTTGAATTTTCGGACACAAGTTCCTATGTAAATCTTGTTCATTATGATATGACAGACCAGCATGTTAAGTTTGTAAACGATCTTTTGGGACACCTTGTTTAGATTGTTACCAACCAAAGCAGGATATAAAGTTAGTTACCCTTCTTCGCGTTAATTCAGCCAAATGTGACAATTGAATGATATATTTAAATAAGATTTGGCGAGTTTTCGCACACGGCCAAAATAACAATATACCTTTTGCAACTTGCGAATATATGTAACTTGGTTTGAACTTGGTTTAGTCATTTTTAAAATGAAATCAAAAACCATATGGAGAATTTTAATAGGATATTTCTGTATTCGTTGCATGCCAAGAGTTAATAACGTAAGAAATCGAGAAAATATCGTGTTATGCATGTATTCATTATATGTATGCATTTATTAATATGTATATATGGATGCATATATTAATATTCATTAATATGTTTGTATGCATACATATTTATTTGTTTGTATGCTTGAGCAAAGATGTCGAGGAGGCAAACCAGTTAGCTATGAGTCTTTTGGAGGTTTATTTGTTTATCTCATTGGAGAAATTAGGCAGCTACAGCCTATAAAAACACATTTCTACATAAAAAATCTTCTATAAAAGATATTTTGGCTTTACGCGGACAAACAGTGCATAGCACTTTTGAAAAATGTTTCATTTAAACAAAGTCAATGAGACAAAACGACAGTCACCAACAACAGTTTCGACAGGTTCTTGATTCGCTTTTAGTGAGGCGGGGCAAGTTACACGCTACCAATATTCATCCCTTATGCAACGACGATACTGCACCCGAAATACCTTAAAAGATTTCAAGATGCTATAGGCTTTTTTTCCCACAAACAAGCAAGCTGAAGAATATAATAAAGAAATATTGCGTAAATCAAATTTCATGTTGCAAAAATGAACTGAAACTTTTCGTAAAAGAAAAATAAAACTGGTCCTTTCCTTTGTAATTATACAAGCACTGGTTTCGTAACCATAACAAAGAAATTTAAACAGAGTAGGATGTAGGTGTATTTTTGAAGCATAAAATTTATTTTGAACAGTTTAAATCTAAAGGAAAAGGAAAAAAAAACATAATTGAAAAGCTTTTTGGAAAAAATCTGCCCGTGAGTAAATAAAAGTCATGCTTTCATGGAAAACAAAGCATAGCTGCATTTTCTATGCCTATTGAAACATAAATATGACCTTATTTAGATAATACAGTCTTAAAATTAAAGTTACACAAAATATGATAATATGTTAAAAACAGGGTCAGGAAAAGTAATTATGACCACTTTTTCCATGTTAAACATTGTTATTTGTTTACTTTTTTTAATTTGGAAAGTGGTATTTTTAGTACATAGGAAGTGATTTTGATCCTTTAAGGACACCTCTTAAATATTTTAATTCTCATAGCCTCCCTTTTCATTAAGTTAAATGGGTCGTTATAATTACAAGGTAGAACCCGTCAAATTTCGACGAAAGAAAATGTTTAAGAAGGAACTGTTTCATTATCTTATAATAAACCTACAAAATTAGTTATAGAAAAAATGCATTTTATATTGGTGCGTCTAAATCTTAAACAAATGATATTCATCGTCAAATTAACAAAATACTATTTCTGTAAAACGCAGTTGTAGAAATTGTTAAAATTAAACTTTAATCCTATATGTAAGCAGTAAAAACAATAAACATGTAATTATGATAAAGTTATCAATTAAGGTTCTTATTCTAGTATTCCAAAATGATAAAAATCAAAATTTATTCAACTTTGACTCAATCATAGAAATTTGTTTCCCGTGAAATTTAATCCTAGCATCATTTCGCCATATCAAAATTTAGAAATGTACATTTCACATCTGTATTCACATTTTAAAAAAGATTGACATCATAATTTGATCATTTTGATTAAAAACTTGAAGTCTCAATGCTATTAGCTGAAATAGATATTAAACTGTTGATATTCTTTTACGTGTAAATCAAATTTTGTAAACGAACTCAAAATTCAACGGGTTTTATAATAGAAGATATTTAAATTTCTATTTTTTCCCTTTTAATGAGAAAATGGTTACATAAAGATACAGCACTCAATTTTTTCCGTTTTCTCCTTTGCTTTAAATAGAAAGGGAGTACTCCTGTTGCCACGATTAGAAAAGAGATATTAAAAGCTACAAAATAAATAATATTTCAAAAGCAAATTAAGATACAGGTTTCAAACAAATTTCATTTAAAAGTACATTTTTTCCCTACACGATGGCGTAAAAATTAAAAAAGTGCGACATTAAGAAGTTTAAAAACTTTTAGTAGCAAAAATTACAATACCGAAATTCATTTAAAATTTGAAAGTGTTGATATGCGCAAAATGACGTATGCGTTACGCAGAGATACGTTTGGCCTTTATAATATAGATTCCATCAAAAACTTACAATCACAAAAGTATGGGGTAATTAAGACCACTAGTGCGGAAATTATGACCACTCTATTTCTCATTTGTATTTGCCTACACATATTTGTTTGGGGCAATGAAGAGCATTAGAACACCAAAGGGGCTGTGCAAATATAACGGTATCAACTTTTTGGTAATTTTGGGCTCCTCACGCTCCTTTTGATATCATACATTGCCATTCTCCGACCCCCCCCCTGCCCGTTAATGATATCGTTATAAAAGTGTAAAAAATTGTTTTAGAAATTCGTTCTTTTTTTTTTCTTTTAATAATTTACAAAACTGGTTAAGTTTTTTTTTTTTTTTTTTTTTTTTCGCATGCTTTATTGATCCAAATGAAGAGAACTCAATTAAATAACGTTTTATTGAAACAAGATAAAAAAGAAATAGTTACTATTTAAAAGTATTTTATAATAACTTTTTTTAAATAATGCATTCCACAGTATAAAATCTTGTTGAACTTCCACCCCCCCCCCCCCGAATGGAGGAAGAATTAGGAAAAGGGGCACACAGAAATTCTTATCAACAAAACAAGTGGACAACATTTTTTTTTAAATTAAAACAGGTAAAACATCTCGCTAGTAAACAGAAGGTTCTTATTCGATCCCCGGTGTTGGAAAGTTAAATTTTTCTATTTAGTGGGGTTTAATCATTTAATTATTTTAAATTTTTAGTGTTTTTTTTTTTTACATTTCGGACTTTCCCGGAAAATAGGATTCTTAATTAGCGATACTCACGTAAATAAGCCATAAATTAGCGCGTAGTCGCTTAATTAGCGACAAAATTAGCTATATTCGCGTGCATTTGAAACGAAATTTACGATTTTTTGGAACTCGATCGTTTTAACTGGCAATATTTCCATGTCCGATCGACGAAAATTGCGCTTTTTGATTCCATAATTGACAAAATAAGCATTTTTCCGAGCCCGATTAACAAAATTCGAGATTTTTACCTGACTGTTTGGAAATATGCATTTATTTCACGCGGAAAGATGAAATTCATGATTTTTTCTCTTTTTAATGAAACTCGCGATTATTTCGTGCCCGATCAACGAAATTCATGTTTTTTTACGCGATAAATCAAGAAAACATGCAATTTTCTTGGAGGCAGTGAATTTAATTTGCAGTTTTTTCGAGCATCCTCAACAAAACTGGTGATTATTTCTTGCCCGATCAACTAAATATGCGATATTTCGCGTCCGAATGAGAAAATTCGCGATTTTTCCGTTCCCAATAAGCGAAATATGCGATTTTTCTTAACCTTATCGACAAAATTCGTGATTTTTTCCGCACTTACTAAATAAAATCCGTGATTTATTCTTGCCCAATTAACGAAATTAGTGATTCAGAAGTGACTGACGAAATTTATGATTTTTTTCCTGAAAAATATGCATAAAAATTGCAATTTTTTCTAGTTGTAAACTGACGAAATACGTGGGCCACAGATTGTGCATCGCTACTCTACTGCATATCATAACAAATGGAATTTGAAATTATTCTAGAATTTAAAGCGTTGTGGTAGATTTAATTTGTCGAACCAAATCAATGTTTTAACTGATCTCAATTTGGCTATTAAGAAAAATGAATTTTGATCCGATAAAAAATACTCTTATGAAACCGTTTATTTTTTACTCAAAATTTTTTTATCTGTTGTGTTTAAAAATACCAATAATGTTTATGTAAAAGAAATAAAATGTGAAGCTGAATATGAAGGGAAAACTTAGAGTACACATTTACTAATCTTCCTTTTTTTGAGTTTGGTGAAATAAATTTTGAAATAGAGAAGAGGCACGATATAAATAAAAGCAAAAATTCAGAAATTAAATTGATAAAATTGATTATATTGCCAGTTAAAATAATAATAAACTGATAACTAAAATAAAATCAAACAACATTAATGCAGACTAGTTTATAAATTAATACCGTCCTGTTCTATTGTCAGCTTAGTCATAAGGTCAACTAATTAAAATAATATACGTTGTAAAAATTGCCATAAAGGGTAAAATAATTCAGGACGCGTTTCGAGCTACATCAATAGCAGTTCGTCATTAGCTGAACCAACACGTGTCTGTAAAGGTACTATGTCAGAGATAAAGTAAAAGAAACTGGGCGGAGATTACAAAGAGTGCGACTAGTGCAACTACTTGAAAGAGTACAGATGTAAGAAAAAAGTGATGCGAAAATAATAAATCAGAGGAAAAAAAATAAATTCATAAATAATAAAATAAAAGATGGAAAATAATAAAAATAAAAATAAAATAAAATAAAATCAAACAAATAAATAAATAAGTAAATAAATAAGTAATAAAATAAAAGATGGAAAATAATAAAATGAAATAAATTAATAAATAAAAATAAATTAATGTATATATTTTAAATATATATAAAATGAAAATCAACAAGAGACGAGAGAAAGAAACTACGAAAGCAACGGGAGAGAGGGAGGGGGATTATGAGATGTCATTGACAAGATTATTAGAATTTTTGCAAATAAGTTTCATGAACATTTGAGAGAGAAAGAGAGGTAGGGGAAGAAATAATTCTGGACATTCAACCCAAGTATGCCAAGGATCTGTATTCGATTCCTAGCCTGGGATATTTTTTGCTCTGTTGAAATATTCAATTCGTATGATAAATTTACCAATCAGTTTGATTGTGTTAAAATAATTGTATATCTACGCACCCATTGATTTATGGAGTTCCTTTACCTGCGGTTTATTATGTACAGCTGTCTAAATGACAGACCAAATGTTATGACCAATAAGGTTTTGTGAGCGGAAAATGCCTGCCTGTTGTCGCCCAATTATATTAAACGGTAAAAAGCATTGGCCTTGTAAGCCAAGGATCTGGGTACGAACCTCGGCCTCGGTAATTTTTCGCTCAGTGGAAATATTCAATTCGTATTCGGAGTAATAAGTAAAATCCATCACAATCCGTAATCTAGCAAAACCAGTTTGACAATGATAAGGTTTAAAAACTAAGCTCTGTACAAGCAGCAAAATAACACCCCCTCTCTAACATTCCTTGATACCATTTACAAAAAGGAGGAAATTAGAGGAAAGAGTCAACACTTGGACATATGACAAACATTGTCTTTTTTTTCTTACCTTCAGGAAGATGGGGTGTCGTTTTTCAAGGAAAAAAACAGGTTGTATCGGGAATCACCAACTTTTAAATAAGAAACAATTATCATTATAGACAGATGATGCTAAAAATTGATTATCGCTGTACACAGGCTTAATATGCATTGAAAGAATAGGAATTTCACTGGACAAAAAGAAAAATATCGTTATAGACATGTTCATCGTTAGACACGTTATTGTTATGCACAGTAATAACTGTATTCATTTAGTATAACTTTCCTAATCAGTTTGATTGCGTTATCTGTATATAATATTATCTGTATCTGTATATAATATTAATATAGATAAAAAAATAGAAAAACATTTTATGCTGGGAATAAATAAATATTGAATGTATCGAAATGAATTACTCTATAATGATTGTTAATTTTGCAGAAATTAGAAATTTAAGCACTAAATTTAAAATTTAATATGTATGTGGCTATATATATATATATATATACGTATATATATGTAGTACATAAAGCCTGCAAACGTTCGAGTAATTCGAGTTAGTACACATTGGATTTTAAAACAAAAAAAATGCGTAGTAAATATATTTTTTTAACTATTCACTGTTACTAAGATTCACACCCAACACAGAATTTAACATTTGTTACATTTTAACATGTTAACATTTTAACACACATTTGTTTTTCTTTAGATAAACGTAGACAGTAATGTATTTCATGTAATGTGGGATAAAACGTGATCAGATTAATATGCTGATTAGGAAATTTAATTTTCCATTATAGTTTTGAATTTAATTTTAGAAAAAATAGAAATTGAATAAAAAATATGTCTTTTCATTGTGGTTGGGAAAGGGTTAATGCATAAATTCTATAGGAATGCATTACGAAGCATAACCTAAGAAGTTAACCCACATTACAGAACAACAATGTGGCCTTAGTAATTTCCTGTTTCCTTTAGTACATTTCATCAACGTGAGTCTTCTTGCCTCTCACGATTTATGTGTTGTTTTATGCCTCATTTTCTTCGAATAAATCGCTATCTACAATGATCTGAATACAGAAGTTACCACAGAATCCGAATCTGCAATAAACAAGAAAGAAAAAATAATGCGTCAAGCATGGATTAAAAGCACTTTCCGAAACATTCAGAATAATGTAACAAAACTGCACCGTTTAAAACATTTATATATTGCAGCTGATTTCACCATATGGAAATGTACAATGCATTTCAAAACCAAATTCAGCTATTTTCATCTATATTCGGAAAAGTATCCAAATTTTTTAGCAGCCCTCTGAATGATATAGCTATATGTATCTATTAGTAACATGCTTTGCAAAATTTTCTTCATTTAAGAGTTACATATATTTCAGAAAATTTCCCTTCAGCATTTTCCTCGAATAAAGAGAATATTATCGAATACTTTTGTGCAGCCCTGTATATGAGGTATAGAATTGTATATAAAGAGTAATATGCAAAAAAATAGTAGAATTTAAAAGTGCATACCTAATTTTATATAACACTCTCCAACAATTATTACGTAAAGACAGTACTGTAATCAATTTTTTGAGTGTGTGCGTCCCTGTAATTTAAGTATAGTATTGAAATTCAGTGATTTACATGAGTTTCAATAAATCTGAAATAGCGTAAAGTCATTAAAATACTTTTCAAACTATTTTTCGAAGTATACCCTAATGAAGGCGATTTCTTTTGAGTTTCGCTGTACCCCAATCATATATAATTCACTGTATGGCAAAGGGTAACCGCCCATTTGCAATTTTAGATATTTTGTTAAACATCTAGAAAAATACAAAAGTAAATATCCTGAAACTCTAGTGTGTAAATATAATAGTACAGGTCATGCATTTCCATGAAGATTTTTTCCAAAACTACATAGGGCGTCAAGAAATTGGAAAAGAACGAATGTCTTTTGGATAATCCGGTCAAAACTAATGCAGCAAAAGCTCTCAAACTGTGCATTATGTTCTTTACGTGTATTATGACGATCACTTTCAGAATTTTCAAGCTATGTTTTTGGGATTTTTTACAAAAGTTGCTCTATACATTTAGCTAACACGATATGCAAATAAAATTATTTTATTGATGACGCAGGTGCAGTGAAAAAATATTTAAATAAAACTGCTAATTTTTTATAAAGTTTATTATTATTATTTTTTTTTATGACAGGGTATTGTGTACAACATTGTTTGTCACATTTCTAGATAAGAACATCATTTTATATTAAGAACGCTGTAAATTATAAGTAAAAAACTTGGGAAAATTTGGGACTGTTTTTATAAAAACCTTTATTTTTCTACGAGTATACATTAGGGTGGAACGAAAAAATAAATTTTTTAATTTCAATATGTAATAGAGATAAAAAGTTGTCTAGTGCCTTTGTTAAGACAGTATTAAAATATTTTAACAAACATAATATATTTAGAGGTGCCGCAAAAGACTTGAATATACGTATTGATAATTTGGTTTAGCAAAAAAAAAAAAATGTATTTTAAATATCAAATGCCTGTTTTCAATTTTTAAATTATACACGTCTATCTACTTTACAAATGATATCTATAATTTTATTCTGCGTGCCTTTATTATTTATACTACTAAACGAAAAGTTGGTCGAAAACATCTATTCCTGTAGTATCTCGAACCGGCATGTTACAAATGGGAAAAAACTATCACGATAAATACAGAGGTATTTTAATATTAAAAGATAGAAAAGGTACAGTAAATATGATTTAATTGCAGCAAAGTCTTTAAATCAAATCAAACGTATTTTTTGATGTAGCAACTGTAAATGCAAAAAATTTTCTGTCTAAGTGCGAAAATAAAAGTACCTAAACTTGAACAAGATTTTTTAATTGACTAAAGAACAGTGAGAAAAATGTGTGTAAGTGTAGTCGATAAAGTTATTTCTACGATTTTAAACCAAAAAGGAAGCAAGAAGTAATACAAAAACAATTAAAGTACAAATACAATCAGAAATTAGTAGTTAATGCTACCAGAAAATCTGAAAATGATGCCCTTCAATCAGATCCAGAGCAAACATCTAAAGGAAATTTAACATGCAATCCCAAAAATTACTCTACTTTTTTTGGATACAACTACAAGCGAGCAAATGCGAGTAGAACTTCCAATAGTAGCAAGTGCCTGTGCCCGAACTGGGGTTTCAGACGGAGTTGCTGCAACTATCACAAGTGCTGCTCTTAAGGATTTTGGAATGATTACAGAGGAGAATAAAAATAAGGTAATTGATAGGATGAAAATTCGAAGAGAGAGAGAGACAAGAATGAGACAAAAGAGATAGTAAGAAGCCTTAACCAAGTTAGAGAAAATATAGGTGTGTTTTTCGATGGAAAAAAAGATAACATAATTGTGCAAGATAAAAAAGGAAAAAAATTTTACAAAAAAACGGTCATCGAAGAGCATATTTCTCTAGTAAAAAAAGGCCAATTCGTTATTTCTAGTGCTGTTTTTGGAACAGGCGAAACTATAAAAAGTAGCATAATAGTGTACTTTAATGGTAAAAATTATTTGGACCTATCAACTGTAACTGCAATTGGGTGCGATGGGACAGCCACAAACAATGGAGTCAATAACATTGTGATTATTTTAATGAAAAATAAAATCTAAACAGGCCACTGCAGTAGCTGATTTTTTTATTCTATTTAAATTAGTTGCTTTTGCGGCACCTGTTTCGTGAATTAAACGAAAAAACAAAGTGCCCTAATGCATTTGGTATGGTTTAAGCAAACAACTTGAAAGTTGTAACGCACTTCCAGTGGTTAAGTTCTTGCCTATACAACACAACCTTTCTAATGTTAAAATGATTGACGATTTGAGCACATACCGAAAATATTTACTTGAAATGTACACATCAATCTCAAGCGGTCTATATTGTCCAAATCTGTACTTAAGAAAACCAGGAAGTTGGCTCATTCTCGACGACTTACACTAGCTAGTCGCATTCTTCGGTTAAATGTTGGAACAGAGAAACCTTCAAATAACCTTAAAGCTTTATCAGAGTATATTATGAAAGTGTATGCCCACATCTGGTTCCATATTAAGCTTAAAAGTTGCCAGTTGTCATCTATAGATTTCCCTCGTTTACCCTGTAATACACAAACAGTAGAAAGAAGCTTGTGACAGAGCTATAAAGCTTGTGACACAGCTTGTGAAGAGTGTCTGTGGTCTTGAAGCAAGAGAAGGCCTTTTTAAAACAAAAATTGCTTCGCAAAAGATGATGTGTAAATTTGAGTCGAAAAAACATTTTATCTAATAATCAAGAAAATTTAAAAACTAAATGAACGTGGAACTGATTGAATATTCTAATTATGCTTTAATATTTGTTTTGTTTCATAACACTGGTTATTAATTATGTCATGACATAATGTGAGTGAGTTGATATAGTGAGTGACTTGTTAGTATTTATGTGTTTAATACCTTTCGAAAAAATCTTAAAAAGAAAAAGACCCAAATAACTGGTAAGTTTATTTTTATTAATAATTAGTTATTTTTAAAAGTTTAACATATTATTTTTTTAAAAAACTGTGTTTGAACGACTATTTGTAAGCAAAAAAGTAATTACAACAGTTAAATTCAAACTGATATTACAAATTAATTTTTTTTTTTGGAAAAAGCTCATTTATTTGACTTGTGCAGAAAATTAATGCATAAATTTACCTCAATTAAACTTAATATTATTATTGTTATAGTAAAGAAGCATTTATAGATTGCTATTAAAAACAATATTTGACTCTTAAAATGTAAAAATAAAACAGTGAAAAAAATTATAATTTTATGTTAAATTTGGATTTTTTCTTAAAAATCCTTATTTTTAAGGCTCTTGCGGCACCTCAAGATATAAATTTAGAAAGAAAAAACTTGATAATTTTATTGTTAACATACAAAGGCAACTTTTAATTGCTATTACAAAATCATTTGCTGAAAAAAATATTTTTCCCTATACTTTCGTTCCACCCTAGTATACATGTTATCCACCTAAAAATAAACACAGCTTAATTCAATAGGCCACTTATTTATAATGTATCGTTTAAGCGCTTTAGCTATATTAGTTTTTATAAAGTTATCCAAAAGATATTTGTTTTTTTTTTTTTTAAGTTTTTCGACGGTCCCCTATGGAGTTTCGGGAAAACATCTTCACGGAAATGTATGACCCGTAGTATTATATTTGTACACAGAAAGTTTCAGGATAATTCCTTATGTATTTTTCTAGATATTTAGGAAAATGTCTAAAATCGCAAGTCTCCGTTCAACTTTGGCCATATTCTGTATCAAACATGCTTTGGTGAAACTAAATAAGCTTTTCAATTTTGTTGAAAAGTGTTAAAAAAGGGGGTTTTAGTTCAAACTTTTAAAGTTGAACGCCACTGACACCCAGATTGCTCGAGTTATGGTGTTCATATTAATTATCACTGAGTAAAAGGTTTAAAATTTTTGATTTAACATGTATGATTTCGTTGTTTATTTCTCGAAATATTCGACCTTTCGATCTTTTGTAGGCAGCATGTATTGTATATATGTATGTGTATTCATTTTCGTATAAAATATTTTCCCAGAACTGAAATAAAACATAGGATTTTTAGTTTCTTTTATCTTTACAAGAATAAAGTATAGTGTTTGTGAAAATTTTCGAAATACAGTTTTCGATGGATTTACAAGTTTTAGGGGTCAGTTATTCAAAAACATGTTTTTACAAAATGTTTGTTTGAGATTCTCAGGTTTTGTGACTGTGTCTTTCGGTCTGTATGTGATATACATTTTTGGGAGTTATATTTCAAGAACAAATCCACAGAATTTTATAAAAAATTATATTTATTTAACTATTTTATCGTGTCCTTTCTCATCCTGGTCATCCACTTCATCCTTATATTTTAAGTACTGACAATGATACTCTTTATCAGCATCGCCCTTCTTGCATTCCATCTTTTGGAGTACGAATGAGAAACCTAATTAACAATAGCCCTTTGAATGATATTGAGGTGAGTACATGCTCTTTGTATGCATTCCCTCCTTGGAAGCCGCCTATCATTACGTCTCTTCATCCTTTTAAAGGATTTGATAAAAATAACATGACCCCTATTGTTTTTCAACAGTTATTCTCTGCTCATCGTAAAAATTATAATACCTATACTGACATTTATACAGATGGTTCGAAATGTGGCGACATTGTTGGTTATTGGGTTTTTTATGATAACACCTCGTTGAGTTATCAGCTTCACCCTTCCACTTCAATCTTTACAGCTGAATTAATTGCAATAGAAAGAGCCATGTTACACATTTCCCATCATCATAACACATCCTTCATTATTTACACAGACTCAAATAGTTCTATTGATGCTATTAAATCTTTTAATAATCATCCTTATTTGTTAGCCATCCTTAACATTTATAAAGATTTGACAATGCGCGGCTATAGTATTTTGTTTTCCTGGGTACCTGGACACATGGATATTCCTGGAAATGAAAAAGCAGATATGGCGGCAAAACTTTCTCGTGATCCCCTTCACCATAAAGTCCCATTCTCAGACATTAAACTAACTATTAAACGCCTTAATTATAATAAATGGCAAGAAAACTGGGACTTGACTTTCAATAATAAACTGCATAGTATCAAACCAACAATCGTGACCTGGCCTCCAATTTATCCAAGAAAAAAGGATGTTATTCTAACTCGTCTGAGAATTGGACATTCAAGGATCACACATAAACATCTGTTACTTAGGGAGGATGCACCCATGTGTCCAAAATGTCATTTTGATCACTTGACTATTCACAATATTTTAACTGACTGCCCAGGCCTCCGACACTTGTACAGGACATTTTTTAACTCACCATCTCCAACCTTGCCAAACCTCATTGGGGAACTACCTCATGGGGCACTCTTTACTTTTTTAAAAAGTGCTGGATTTTATTTTGACATATGATCTTTTAATTTCTATTATTTATTTTATGACTTTGTTTCTTAGTTTACCCTTTCTATTTATTTACTTTTAATTGTACATCCTGACTTTTTACTTTTCTACCATTGCTTGATTGTATCTGGATGGGATACCCCATCCAGATATTTCTATATTTTGTTTTTTTAGTCTTTGTTTTGGCGCAGCATGTCCCTGAGGGGGTTTTGTGCCATTAAACCCTATACAACCAACCAACCAACTTACAAGAAAGGTCTCCATACAGGGCATGCTCAGAGTTTTTTGAAAAAATACTAATTAAACAACTCATGTACGTAATAAAAGATCAGTCAAAATTAGCAGCGGAATTACAGTAGAAAACCTGCAAAAAATAAAATACTTACGAATGTTTGGCGTGAAAAGACGGAAGTGTCACGCGATTTGGCGCGCAGCAATTTTCCCCGTTAAAAGCAAACGATTTTAATGTAAAGAAAACTTTTGGACTTTTAGAATGCATGTAAATGTTGTGTTTAATGAATTTAAATATAAAAAAATGAGAGTGTAGGTATGTATTTATATTGTATTACACATATATATTATTTGTTTTTGCAGTTATTTAATTTATCTCTGGAAAAATAATTTTCATGCATATAAAAATTATTTTTAACCATTTAGGCGTATTAAAAAATAAAAGCCAGATGTTTCCATAGCAACAAAATCAAACTGACAATGTTCAACTGGACATTGAACTTCAAACAATTCAATCAATTTAAAATTGAATTTCGTTTTAAATCTGAAATTTTGATGGTTAAATTTGAATATAAATACATATAAATATCGATATAACGAAATTAAACTTAAAACAAACTAAAATTGACAGAATCAAACATATTTAATTTATCTAAACAAAATGAACATTAAACATTTTTTCTTTAAAATGTATTTGACATAAATTGGGAGCATGTCGTTTTCTTTTGTGGCAGAGACAAAAAATTACCTAAATTCAGTTTCCGTTGGAATATTGTTAATAATACATAAATCAGCTACCGGCTTATAAAGATTATTTACCAATCAATAATGCTTTTATTATTAGTTAATTATTTAGTAAGGGAATAATATACATAGCATTAATTATTATTTTAAAACATTTCTTATACATTGTTAAGAAATTTAATGTAAAAAAAAAAAAAAAAAAAAAAAAAAAAAGAGCTTACCGTTTGCGCATTTCTAAGGAAACTTAAGCCGTATTTACTCTTGGGTTCAAAGAAAAGCAAAATAGAAAGTAAAATATCGAGCTCTTTTGTAAAAAAGATTTCTCTTCGAAAAAATACATTTAAAATTAACAATTCTACAATATAATTTTTACACTTAGATTTTATACATGATTTTTTTTTAAGTAAAGAAAAAAATATTTTATTTGTTTGAAAAAATTATATGTTTATAGATATATGAATCTTAACCTTTCAACTTCTATTAATGTTGAAAGGATTTTTTTTTTCTAGATCGTAAAGTCAACTGCCTACAAAGGCATGTAATATTCGCATTATTTTCCAGTGCATTGAAACGACATGCTGTCTTATTTTCCGCTTCATAGAAGCATTGTAACGCAATTCATTATTTTTTCTATGTGTGTAGGACGTTGATGCAGAAAATACTTATTGGATTACTAGAGTTCTTTTTCAATTTTTATTTTAAATATGATAAAATATTTACATAGATGAAAATTATTTTGCAAATTTTTATGTAAGATAATCATTTTATAAAATGCTAATTTTCTTTTAATTCACTTATTTTAAATGATTACTGCCAAAAAACGTAAAATATACTCTAGATTTATGACTCCAGCCACGACAGTTAAAAAAAATTCCTAAATATCTCTTTTTTTACTGATAACAGCGTAAATCATCTGCACGACAATGAAATCATAGGATTAAAAATTCAGATAACACATTTGGAGCTATTTTGAAAATTATTTCGATAAAATAAAAATAAAATACTCTTTTTTTTTTCTTTTAAGGACCCATTAGGTTTCAGAAAAGGTTACAATAGATCATTTATTCCCGAAAGTCATTAATACCCCACTAAAAAAAACCTGTAGAAAATCTATAGCTTTTTGGCCCAAAATCTGTGGGAAATACAAAGGTATTTGGCCCATTTTGCAGATATTTTTAAGAATATCTTAAAAAATTCTGCAGGTATTTTAAAGATAAAGCAAAGTCTGCAAATTTTCTTCAAATTTCTGTAGAAATTCTGTAGAAAGTGCTAATTTCTTCAGACAATCTTAAGATTATTTTTAGTGGGCTAATAATAATAATAAAAATAATAATAATAATAATAATAATAATAATAATAATAATTATTATTATTATTATTATTATTATTATTATTATTATTATTATTATTATTATTATTATTAATACATTTTAGAGAAGTATCTCAACATCCAATCTTAAATTTAAAAAGGAGCTTATATTGATGAGCATTAGTTTAAGTTTAAGCCGGAAATCCTGCTAAAACGTTAAAAACATTATAGAATTTTCGACGCAACTAAAAATGATCCAGACAGATGAATTGACGAACTGTGTTTAGGCTTCATTGAAGTTTTGAAAGTTAATAAGCTTCCTCATCCATGAATTAAAAAAAAATCCACTCAATGTCAGGTAAAGGTATTGGGGATTGACTTAGAATGTGGTATTTGATACTGGCAAGGCCGCAACAATATGAATAGTTGAAAATCGTAATTGGAAGAAAGATGTCGAGAGCATATCAGAACTTTTATCACACCTCAGGTTCTATATTTCTCCGTTCTACAACAAAATTCGTCCATTGATCTAACTTTCAAAGAAACGTATTTGTAATTCAATCCCATGGTCCGAACAATGCAATACCTCTTTCAACGAAATGAAGCATGCGATTTGTTGTTCCACATATATTCAAAGACCGCCCAAATACCTTGCAAATGATTCTTCATATGCTTTAAGTTCCTGCCTATTTCAAAATGATGAAAACGATCACAAACATTTCTGTCGGAAATCTGGACAAAATCTTGTCTCTCTAAATTTCTTCAGCAGTGATCGTTCCGATCCAGTTTTTCTTTTTGCATTTCGGTCGTAAGGACACTCTCTTTTTTACCTGTAACTGTATGCATAATTTTATTTTCAGTTTGTGTACTGAGTAAGTATATCTAGAATATGAAACATCCCCATATGTGTATGCTGTGATGGACAGACGATATAACCGATGGGCTTAGTTTTTGCTCTCTGCAGTAGAAGATGTTTTGCCATGGATGTATGTTAAACGACGAAGTACCCAGCAAATGCTGGAGTTTTATGTAAATAATTTATTTAAGTTTAACATTCGAGATGAATGAAAATATACGGACATGTTATTTCTAATTTGAACTGTTTCATAGATGTGCGATATTCTTCACGTCACACCACAGACCTTGAACACTGCGTTATAACTCTGCTCTATCCCCCAACATGGTTAAGGGGCCATGCTATGCTATTTATAGGCCAAATAGATAAATTGTGGTGTGTTTTGAAATTAAATTCATACTGCTTTGAATGTATAATGGCACAAGCTCAAGAGTTAACTTACTCTTTTCCGAAACTGTCGGACTATAATTATCCTTCATGGAATCTCGACGTCAAATGTGTGTTAATTGATCGGAATTGCTGGGAATTTATTATAAAACCAGATATCACATGTAAAGCGGATGCTTCTGATCGTGAAAAAAGTGACTTTGAACGGCGTAAAAGAAGAGCTTATACGACTATTTATCAATCCATCGAAAGAAAATTTCAAATTCTTATTGCTTAAACAGAAAATGGAAGAGAGGCATGGGAAATCTTGAAGTTAAACTTTGAACTTACTTCCCGGGCACGTCTAGCTGGACTAGTGGATGAATTTTTTGAAATGAAGTTAAACTCGCAAGAAGAGACTGTCGGTTTATTTTGCAAAAGATTTGAAGATAAAATATTTCAAATTAAAGAAGCAGGGTTTGAAATGCCGGAATTATTGGTATGTTTTCAATTAATCCGTCGGTTACCTGAAGAATATGATAACTTAGTTCAAATGTTATATAGATTGGATGATAAAGAATTCAAATTAGAAAATGTATCGAAACAGTTAATTAGTGAATATGGAAGAATTTGTCTGAAACGGAAAAATAGAAGTAAAGAGGTTATCGCTGTAGGTGATGCTTATGCAACTAAGTTTAAAACTACCGATAAACCTACCAATCCAATGAAGAATTCAGTGACTGATAAAAAGCCATGGTTTTCTAATAGTGGAAGCGAACTTCGACCCTCTAGACCCTCGTATTCTTCACCATTTAATCGTATGGGGCCGAGTTTAATATGCAGTTACTGCAAACGCCCTGGCCACTCTGATACAAGGTGTTTCAAAAAGAAAAGCAATAGAGGGAAGAAGCAAGTGTTCAACAGTGAAACTACAAGGCAGCCTGAATTCGCCTTGATGTCTTCAAATAATAAAATAGTGGAATTTCTTCTGGACTCAGTGGCTACTTCTCACTTTACGAATGACAGGAGTCTGTTTGTAACCTACAAGGACCTCCCCCTCAACAAGTTCTAATTGGACACAAGGACTGTTCGTCGGAAATACTGGGCATCGGAAACATAGACTTTACCATTCTAGATGTAACAGGTAATGTTGAAATAACTTTAAAAAATGTATTGTATGCTCCTAATATGAGACGAAACTTAATTGGTGGGTCTAATATAGATATTGCAGAAAACCAAATTCATTGGGGAAATAACAAAATGATTGTGTATGATAAATTTAATAATTATTGTTTTACTGTACCTAGAGTAGATAAATTGTATATTGTAAAAGGTTATGCTTCAAAATGTGATAATTCTGCTTTTTCTACTAGTTTAGATGCAGAAATAATACATCGTAGATTTTGTCATACTAATTTGCTTTTACTTGAAAAAATGAGTTAAAATAATTGTGTTAAAGGTATTGAAAATATTATGTGCAAAAGTAAAAATAAGGTATGTGAATCTTGTGTAACTGCAAAATTGAATAGACATTCGTTTAAAAGAAATTACTTATATAAACGCACTTCTGATCAAATTCTCGATAGAATATTCATGGATTTATGGGGTCCTAGTCCGGTTAACTCTTTAGGAGGGGGGAAATATTTTTTGTCAATAATTGATGACTATTCGAGAAGAGCTAAAGTTTATATAATCAAAGATAAAACTGAAGTTTTTGAATTCTTTAAAAAGTTTTTAGCTAAAGCTGAGAGACAAACGGGTAAGAAATTAAAATGTGTACGAAGTGACAACGGATTGGAGTTCATAAATCAGTCAGCTCATAAATCATTTGAGAAATTGTTAACTGATTTAGGTATAAGAATCGAAAGATCCTCCATTTATTCACCGGAACAAGTGGGTGTTGCTGAAAATTTTAATAAAGTAGCAATTAATGCAGTTTGAGCAATGCTACACGATAGCGGATTAAAACCATCATTTTAGGATGAAGCTCTTTTAGCGTTTGTTCATACAAAAAATAGAACCGAACACAGTTTAACCCAAGGTCTTACACCGCAAGAATTATAGACGGGATTCAAACCTTCGGTAAGACATTTAAGAATTTTTGGTTCTTTAGCGTTTACTCATATTCCTAAAGTTAAACGTAATAAACTTCAACCTAAAGCTTTACCAGGTATTTTAGTTGGTTATGCCACAAAAACAAAAGGCTATAGGATTTATATTCCAAAAGAAAGGCGAATTATAGAAACTATTCATGTACGTATAGATGAATCCAAAAAGGGTGTAGTAACATTATTTGGGGGAAATAAGTATAAGGATGTCACATTGAATTTTAATGAATCTCAAACCGAGACAAATGGTTTAAGTAACGTGACTTTAGATCTTAATCATAAACTACCAGGAGAAAATTTAAATGGAAATAAAGAGGAAACGGGGAATAAGATAACTTTAAGTTCTATAAATATTTCAGAATGGAAAAGGGTTGAGAAACCTAGAACAAAAAGCACGAGGATTGACGTGTATTACTATACCCCGATAAGTAGAGTAACAAATAAGAGACTGAGATCTTTAAATGAAAAATAAACTCTCTTATGAACCAGATAAATTTGACTTTAAACCTAAAACTACTCATCCTAATGTTGAAAATTTAAATGAAACCTCTACTAGTGATTCAGATGATTCATATTTAAATGAATTATTTCAGCATGAATTTTACAATACTGAAATCCCTAAATCATTTGAGGAAGCACAATTAAACCCAGAAAGCGAGAAATGGAAGGACGCGATGAGGGAAGAACTTGAGATGATGAATAAAAGAAAGGTTTGGCGGTTGGTTGATCCACCCCAAAACGCTACAATAGTAGGAAGTAAATGGGTTTATAATATAAAAAACACGGAGAAAAATGGTAAAAAGTATAAAGCCCGTCTTGTAGCTCAAGGTTTCAAACAGAAACCAGGTATTGATTTTAATGATATATTTTCACCTGTTGTAAATTTTTCAGTTATAAAACTGTTTATTTTATTGGTTTCTATGTTAAATTGGGATCATGTACAATTAGATGTGAAATCAGCTTACTTATACGGGTCATTAAAAGAAACAGTTTTTATGAAACAACCTCCCGGATTTGAAATGAGGGGAGTTGAAAATAAAGTTTGTTTGTTAGATAAATCTATTTATGGTTTACGGCAAAGTGGCCGAGAATGGAATTCTGAATTAGATACTATATTGAATAATCTAGGATTTTCTAAATTAAAATGGTGTAACTGTGTTTAGCAATTGAAAAGTAAAGCAATATTAGTAGTTTATGTAGATGATTTAGTTTTGTTTGCTAAAGATAAAAATATAATGCAATCTGTGACTAATATGTTAAAAAATAACTTAGAAATTACTGAAATAGGATTAACGAAATATTTGTTAGGTGTTAATTTTGAAAAAATTGACAATTCAATATATATTCATCAAAAAACTTATATTGAAAGATTAGAATAAAAATATAAGGACTTGCCTAAAAGTCATGTTAAATTACCTTTTAAAATTGGCAGTATTTTACCAGATAAAGTTAACGAAAATGAAATTGTAGGAAATGAATTAATGAAAAAATTTCCATACCGATCTTTAATCGGGAGTTTGTCATTTTTGTCAAACCGATCAAGATCTGATATTAGTTTTTCAGTAAATGTAATGTCACAATTTTGTAATGGTTATACATATAAACACTGGTTAATAGTGGTAGATATTATGAATTATGTTTTTGCTACTAAAAGTTTTAAGATAAATCTGTCTAATGTAAATTCACTAAGTTTATATGCATATTCGGATGCTAACTGGGGATGTCAACTTACTAAACGACACTCAAGCAGTTGTTATCTAATTTACTTTAGTAATGTTCCTTTTGCTTGGAAAACATCAAAGCAAAAATGCATTGCACTCAAATCTATAGAATCTGAGTTCATTTCATTAACTGAAAGTGTAAAAGAACTGACTTGGTATTCAAGAGGTTTAAATGAACTTAATTTGCGTGACAAAATAAAACCAGTTCAGTACTGTGATAATGAATCTGCTATTTATTTCTCTAAAAACAGTCAAAAGAACTTTAAAACTAAACATATTGATATAAGATGTCGATTTATTCGGCAGTTAATAGATGAAAATGTTTTTGAGTTAAAACATGTAAGTTCTAAAAATAACAAAGCTGATTTTCTAACTAAACCTCTGCTGTATGTAAAATTTAAGAGAGCTATTTGTAATATTTTTGATTTGAATTGTAAGAAAAAAGAGGAAGTTTTTACGACCGATGGGGCCGCATATTGGAAATCTGGACAAAATCTTGTCTCTATAAATTTCTTCAGCAGTGATCGTTCCGATCCAGTTTTTCTTTTTGCATTTCGGTCGTAAGGGCACTCTTTTTTTTACCTGTAACTGTATGCATAATTTTATTTTCAGTTTGTGTACTGAGTAAGTATATCTAGAATATGAAATATCCCCATATGTGTATGCTGTGATGGACAGACGATATAATCGATGGGCTTAGTTTTTGCTCTCTGCAGTAGAAGAAGTTTTGCCATGGATGTATGTTAAACGACGAAGTACCCAGCAAATGCTGGAGTTTTATGTAAATAATTTATTTAAGTTTAACATTCGAGATGAATGAAAATAAACGGACATGTTATTTCTAATTTGAACTGTTTCATAGATGTGCGATATTCTTCACGTCACACCACAGACCTTGAACACTGCGTTATAACTCTGCTCTATCCCCCAACAATTTCATCGCCCAAAAAAATGTGCGCAGAATGTCGAGAAGGATAAAATACTATCGAAAAAGAATCTTACAAAACTACTTTTGCCTTGAAAAAGATTCCGTACTAGATTTAAAGTGCATAAGTAAGTGAAGTAAGTTTTCGTAATACTTTAATATTTTTTCACGGATTTTGATCCTGAAAGATGACCACCTTCAACTGTGTCTCAAGTCTATAAAGTTTTCAGTTTGCAGAGTTATATACAGATGTTAAAAGCATCAGGCTGACGCTGATTCTCCTAGAAAATTACATGCATAATGAACGAACTAAAATTTACATTACCTTTATTTTATTTTATGTGATATTAAGTTTTTGTAAAAATAAAAAACAATTTTAGTCAGTTATTATAGGAATATTACTAATAATATCCAATAACTTTAATTCATTTCTCTTTTTTGTAGTTTTTGTATTTAAATTTATCTTTTTGATAGTAATAACTTTTCTTCTGTATTGGGAACTACTTAATCGTGATATGTCCAATAACACTAAATCATTTCATTGAAGGTTAATATGCGACAATTACGTATAACCCATTACCATCATACGAGCGTTTATTTCTTGGGGAAATAATTCAATAGGCAAAATGCAACATGGCGTTGCACGAAGAAACGGTTACCAAGTCATAT
Organism: Maratus speculifer; assembly: GCA_964019185.1. Classification (NCBI taxonomy): domain Eukaryota; kingdom Metazoa; phylum Arthropoda; class Arachnida; order Araneae; family Salticidae; genus Maratus; species Maratus speculifer. The sequence goes on from OZ025294.1 coordinate 56,513,761, forward strand.
ACTGAATAGTTAAAATAATTACCCATAAGAATCAACATACGGTGACCAAGCCAGTAGTTGATACTATGTTGAAATACTGTATCATTTTGGGCAGAAATAAGTTTTAAATGTAACACTATTTTCTTTGAATATTGGTGCATATGTTGTCACATTGTTGCCAGCTTTCTATTGTAAGATGAGGCATTTGGTGAATTCTTTTAGTAAAAAATCTAAAAAGTTAGTTGTTTATAAGTTGGGTCAGTAACTTAAAATTGCTCACCTCTATGTTTCTTCTTTCAACTAATATTCTAATAAAAAAATATTATTAATCACAGTCAACGGATGATTATTTCCAAATATTTTTTTAGATTTTCGATTGACTACTTTCACTTGATTAACCACTGGGAAAATGGTAATTAACCAATCAATTTACTATTTATAAGTTTGTTGCTGTTTGATTTCAGTAGATTTTTTTCTATTATACGTCGTTCACTAAGAGTTGTAGCAATCTGTTTAGTTTACTTTTAAAAAATAAAGGTTGGAAATATAATAAATCTCATAGAACTGACTTTATCAACTTATGGCTGGGTCATCTTATGCAATCAAAATGTTTTTTTTTCTCTGAAAATAAATCACAGAAAACGTTAGCAACGATATATGTTATCAATTTCTAAGTAAGGTTATATACTGCAAATTCCATTTGTATTCATTTTATTTATTTATTTATTGTTCCCCCATGTTTCAATGTGGTAAATTTCTGATAAATCCAACGGTTCATATATTGCAATACAATTAATGATTTATGTTATACTAGCTGACCCGCTCGGCGTTGCCCGGGTCCATATTAACAATATTAAACGAACTTGAAATATGTATGACTTTATCATTAACTCGTTACATGCAGAAATGCATTGTCTGAAATACGTAGCCACTGACTGTGTGAAAAATCGGTTTTAAAAACAACAACTAATATTAAGCTCTAAAAATACTCAAAATGAGCAATGAAAAACGCGGGAGGGAATATGTATCCAACGATTGCATGATTTTTGTGTTAAAAAGTTGATATTTACACGTAAAAATCACTCTTAAGTCACGTAACTAATTATTATTTTCACATAAAAATCCCAAGAGAAATATTTTGAATTTCAAACTAATTATATTACTCTTAAATCCGACTATACCATGAATGAAATCGATACACGATGGTAGCTAAAAGATTGGTATATAGTATTATAATTTTAGAGCTATTTAACAAAAGTAAGTGTTATTTTTAATCAAATCTTGCGTAATGTTCACGCTGTGTATAAATTCCTAATCTTTAACTTTTGTACCGTAACCAGAACCTGTCTGTAACCTAACAGCGACTTAACAGTACTCCACCGTAAATTAAATGTAACAGAAATGTAACCTAGCCTTCACTTTATTGTAATATATTCTTATTCTAACCATAACATAAATGGTTTTATGGGTAACTTTAATATAAATGGTTAACATAAATGGTTAACTTTAATCTAACTTTAACCTAAATAATATAATAGAAAAAAAACCATTTTAAAAGATTACTATTTTTTCATAAAATATGCTTCAGCTGTAATTCATTTCATTCAATTCGTTTTATTAATACAAAATTCCTTCCTCGTGCTTTTGTTTGAGACATTAAATTTTCAGCGATAAATGGTTTAATATTGCAAACCTTTTTTTCAGTTTACTTCGCCTCTACCTATCTGTTTCTCCATGGTGTACAGCAGCTGTGATTAAAAAAAATAAATAAATAAAAGTCCTCATTTAAACTGACAGTTTGCCAGTCTATGAATTTTAAAAGTCTGTCCCAGCTTTTTTAATTATTTCTGCGAAAATTTTATGCAACCAATCAACCATAAGAAAATGAAAGGGAAAAAAGCGAAAAAAGGCGATTTTTTATGAGAGTGAGCTTTGGAATTTAATTAATTGCTAAGTTAATAAATAGAATTTTGAAATTCTGAGCTTCAGGTGCATCAGGAGAGACATTGGGCTACTCTCAAAAAATTTTGAGCTTCATACGTGCTGTAGATTTTGCTAGCCATCGCAGACACACACAGAGACACACACACAGATACACACACAGACAGACAGAGCGTTTTGTTCTTTTATTAGTATAGATATTAGTGTAATTACAAAACATAAAGATGGAACTTTACCTATCGTATTCAAAAATTTTTACTTACCATAAGATGCGTTTAAAAAAAATATATTTTATTTTTGTATCTAAATGTTATTTCAAATCAAAGCAAATTGAAAAATGCACACAAAATTTCATCGGTTTATCTCTGTAAAATAAGGTAAGGAATATATTTATTCACACACAAAAATAAAGAAAACATATCTAAAAAACCTTGATCAAGTCTAAAATATTTTTTAAAAAATCGCATTACTTATCATAATTTAAATACCAAAATGAAGCATTTCAGTATATATATGAAATTATATATAACTAATAAAGTAATAGATTGATTTATGTAAAAATAAATATTTTCTTTCATGCAATACATATACTTTATAATATTTTCGAAACCCTCGTAAAAGAATCCAATAATTTTTAGGAAAATAAGAAAATATTGCATAGCCTTCCGAACGACATACTGAAGCCGATTAGGATGAAAACATATTTCTTGGCGCATTTCATGATATAATAGAAAAGTCTACCTTAATGCTCTGTATGTATTCTTTAAATAGAATATACTCTCAAATAAATAAGATCATATAAAATAAAATATATTGCTTGTGTCAGCAGGATATGTCGCAAATTATGAATCATCTCATACTTACTATGTGATCCGCAGTAAAATGTAGTTTCATATGTTGCATCGAATTGGGTAAAATTTTTGTGATATATGGGAACTGACAAAGATGAAATTGTTTTGCAGAATTCAATTTTTATTGAAAGGAATACTTACTTCCTTTTTCCTACTGATTTTTTATTTTTGTTTTAATCCCTATGTTATCAGTAGGAATAAAATAGTTTTTTTTACTCTAGAATTAACCGCAATTGTATTTAAGGATACAATTTTTTAATAGTTATGTAATTTTTCTATGAAAATATACTAATAATTACGAAATAAATTAAATATTTTCTATGAAAATATTTAATTTATTTTCATAGTCTGTCATATATCATTTAAGATTACTGTGATATCCTTATAAATTCTTCGATATAAAATTTCTTAGACAGTTTTTTCGAATTTTAATGTTCTCTATGGAAATTATGTATCTGATACAAAAGTTTAATGCGTCAAAAAATAAAATAAATATCATTTATTTGTTATTTTAATTGTGAAAATTATACTGATAGAAACATATAGTTAAAGAAAATCTTATGTATAACCAAGACAAATGCATAAATTATATAAAAAACTCCACTAGAAAAACATAGTCTTGAAAAAAAAACAGTCTTAGATGCATTTTTGTTTATTTGCTTGATTTTCTCGAAAGGGTCCTGTTTAATTTATTCCTGAAATCTAGAATATACTGTCGCTTAAATATACATGTGTGCTAAAAGGCTGTGCCACTACGAGTTACGCTTGCCAACATTAATTATGTCTTTTTGCAAAGATTATTGGAAATTGAATTACAATTAAAAATCCACAACCATTTTGCTTGTATGCAGTTTGATATTCAATTTCCTTTTACAGAGAGTTTTTAAGCAATCAGCTTCTGTTATTTACTGTTTTCTTGTTTCATTAAATAAGTTTGTTAAACATACATAATTTTAAAATTTATATTTAGCAGCGAAATTACGCTTGACGTTATTGAATACTTAATGCGTGATTATCACATTTCTAAGTGTAGAACCAACAGAGCGAAAAATGTCCAAGACAGGAATTGAACCCGGAACCCTTAAAATAGCACTCCAAGTGCTCCACCATTAAAGGCATTAGAGCGATACTCAACTTAGCAACTCTCACTCACATATGTTTGTAAGGCTGCAGTTGCATTACAAGATGGAATAGTTTGCATGAGCACACAATCATGCAACGAAACATGAGACTTATATTGATAAGCTAGCTATCGTTCTCATAGCTCAAAATGTAGAGCACTTAAGACACTTTTCCAAGGGTTCCAGTTACGATTTCCGTGTTGGATATTTTTCACTCTGTTTGTTCTACACTTAGTAAGCAGTGTGATAAATCAGATATTTAGTATTCAATAATTTCAAGCCCAATTTTACGGCTGAAGATTAAAAGAAAATTTATTTAAAATTATAATCGTGTTCAGCAATGATGGGTTTATTTCTGTCTCATGTGTCACTGAGGGATTCTGTGTGCATGTAGAAAGTTGCAGATGCAACCTTACAACATTTGTGACTCGAGAAATGCTAAGTTGGAAATCATACTCCTAGCTGAAATGCTGGAGCACTTGAACTGTTATTCGAAGAGTTATGAGTATGACTGCCATCTTGAACATTTCTCAGTCTGTTGTTTCGATACTTAGTTAGCAATGTGATAAATTACGTATTAAATAATCATTGGTTAATCATTTGAAAATCAGCTAATTTAAAATGAACTAAGTCTATGAAGTCATTGCTTCCCATTATTTTTTAACAACGCTATAAGAAAATGATTTTGAATGTAATGATTTATATATACGACGTGACATTCTCCAGCTTTTTGCCTCTCTGTAATATAACCTGATGATATTTTTATGATTAGAAAGGAAATCTTTTTACTCTATCTTATAATTAGTACTTATTGTTAAAAGAATACCTCGAAATAAGATATAAGTCTTTCGAGTACGTATAATTTTTTATTTAACCTGTTAGATAGAAATATTATTTGACAATTTTTAATGTGACGCGATGACCCACATTTACTGATCTTAATGTATATTAAAGAATTTATTGTATTAAAGGTTTTTTCTTTTTTTTTTAATATTGACATGTAAATGCAATCTTTATGAACTCAATCTCTACTTATGCCATAAAGAAGCAACATTTGTGTGCATTTTTAGGAGGCAGTCTTTGCAATTACAGAAATGATTTGAAAATTAATAATAGCAAATTGATGGTGACAGGCACAAAAAAAAAGGCTACATTTTAAAAAGAAGCCATCATCAGGTGTAGTAGCATAACAGGTTGTATAATCGCGATTTTTCTGTTATTAAAAGGGATAGAAACTTCGCATAGTATATGCTACTACTATATAAATACACTTTAGTAACAGTGTCTAAGAAAATAAAAATAATAAAGAGATAAAACGCAAAAAGCGTTCTTAAAACGTTTTAAATTATGATTTGTATGCTATCAATATGTAACAAACAAATTTTTTAAATGAAGGGTTGGAAATTTGATGATTGAAAAGGTGAAAGATTGAGCAGTTTTAAACACTAGTCCCTGTACCAACATAAAATATATTTTCTGTCAATGTCACCATTCCTAAGCGGTTCAAGGTGCATGAGCATAAAACGCACTAAAAATGCCATTTTTTATAGTTAAGGGCTTTGAAACATGTAATTTGGCATGGTGCGTACAATCAAAATATAAATGATCTCTAAGAGCATTTCCAAAAATTTTCAAATATTTAAAACAATTGACAATGTGTAAAATTTATTGTAGAAACGGTTTAAATGGTGATTTCTACACAATCTCAGGAAGTACTAAAGCAATTTCAAAATTAATCATTCGAAATTGATGATGAAACTCATGTCCAACATAGGCTAAATTTTATGTCGGTGTCACTACCATTTGCAGGTTATAGGGGCAAAAAGCGTTTTAAATGCAATATTTGGCCAACAACAAATTTTTCAATGGAGTTACTTATAATATGTAAATATTCTTTAAAGCGTGGTGTGAAAATATATGAAATTTAAAAGAGGTGCAGATGGGTGAAAAGCGTTGTAAAATTTTCTAAATTATGGAAGGCAAATCCAGGGATTGTACCGGTCTTAGAATTTCATGTCCAGCAAATTTTTCAGTACCAGTATCTTCTTATAGAAAATCTCTGTTTAAATAAGATGATAATTCGTACTTATGAACGACATTTAAATTTCTATAAAGAAATGCTCGTATTTCACCAGGAAAATAACGGTATCCTTACGAACCATGAAATTGATTTTGACCGTTACTTTTGTAACGGTTGCGGAGCGATAGCGGCAGTCTCCGTTGCTACACAGGATGTATTTAATGTTGGTGCGACTATCACCAGAGGATTGCAGCACCTAAAACGTTCTAAATTGTGACTTTTTTGTGCTGAACGGGAATTGGAAATGCGGCATAGTAGTTATAAAGTTCAAATTCTCAGTATTAAAGGTTGACAAGTAATTCAAATGTTAAAAGTGGTAAAAATAACTACAAAAGTTCTAAAAACGTTCTAATTTAAGATATCTAGGCAAATTTTAAAGATAAAGACTTGATTTTTGCCATATTAGACATTGATAAAATAAAAACGTTCCCTAAATCAGTTTAAATAAAAAAATTATACAGTTACTAAAAAGAAAAGTTAATAAAAATTTCGAAATTTAAAAAAAGGGAAATGAGCGAAAAGTGTCCTGAAAGCTTTTAAAACTAACGCTTCAAGGGAATTTGTCCTTCAAGGGAATATTTCCATCTAATGCAGTATAATAAAGAAGTGTAAAATATATTAGTTAGTAAATAAAAGTAAAATAGGTTGGTAATTTTTTTAATATTCTTAAAAATATAATTTCTTACACTGTAAAAAAAAAATCCGTTAAAATTACGGCAGAAATTTCTTGCAGCAATATTGCTATCAGTTCTTGCGTGAAAATCGCAGCAAAATTAGTTGTAAATTTTATCACATATTTTCCGTTATTTCAACGGTTATAATTAAATTAAATTTCACAGACCCTTTAAATCCCTTTAAATTAATATAAATGTTTTTATAATTGTTTTAATTACTTCTAGACATTTTTAATAAAACCGTACATATTATAAGCATCGATATATAAAATGGTACATCTTATGAGATCTTGTATAGCAATTTTAAACTGGTTTGGGGGGTTTCTCGTATTATTTGTCTTTTAACTAAGGGGAATAGATGCAATGATTTTAACACCAATATTTTTGTACAAACTTCCACAATAAGTGCTGTAATTTTAACAGCAAACTGTGAGTAAAAAAATATTTTAAAAATACGTGATTATAACTGCAAAATCTCCATAAAAATACTTAAGGATTTGAAAAATTATCTGCAAAATTTCTGTAAAAATATCCATTTTTTCACACTTTTGATATATTATATCGAGTTGGTGTTTCTCGTAATAAAGTCAATGAGACTATAACGAGAAGTTAGAGTATACTGTCCCATTTCTCCAGAAAATCTCTTTTCCAATCCTTGGAGAATTTGTGGTGGTGATAAGGTTCCAGCTACTCGTCTGTCAAGAATATCCAAAACATGTTCTATTGGATTCATGTTCGAAGACCACACTTTACAGTACTTTTTGTAAGGAAAAAATTCGGCGAAATGTACTTTAATGATAACAGTTGAAATAACGGAAAATGTGCGATAAAATTTACAAGTAATTTTAATTCGATTTTCATGCAAGAACTTCTGGCAACATTGCTGCCAACAGTTTTTACCGTAAATTTAATACATTTTTTTACAGTTTATAATAAACATAAAGCATTTAAATACTGCTTGATGTATCTCAACAATTTTCCGATGAACGTTTTGCTTTTATAAATATTTTCCTGCTTTTCATAAGTAATCATATAATTCTAATTTAAAAGGGCTTGTTTCTTTTTATAAAAGTGAAGTGTAAATAATTTTTTAATACAAAAGAGATCTTATTCTTGTTACTATTTTTAGAATTGGAAACATTTTAAAATAATAACTTTTCTAAAATACGTAAAAAAATATATCTCTGGAAATTCACAAAATTTCCATTTAAAACTGAATTAAATCCTATAAATTTAGTCAATTTATAAAACTGCAATCAGTACATCTTAATGTACATTTTTAGAAAAACGAATTTCCAATCGAGAGGATTAGTTTCTGTAAAAAAAAATTAATGGGATAATTTGTGCCAAATTTAACATTAAATATCTCTTAAAGTGACTCTTCGATATAAAAACAGTCCATATCAGTGTGTTTATCGAATAAATCTTTTTCATACCACTAACTTTTAAATTTTTGCATGCAGTATTTTATTAATATTAGTGACTAAAGTCCTTTGTTTAGAAGAAAATCATTTACTATGGCAGTGAAGCGTTTGTCACTCTTTTGTAAAATATGTTTATATGAATTATAGTATATTGGACAAAACTGAGGTCCAAAAAATAAAGTTGAATAATTTACAAATCCGATATTAGAATTTGTAAAAGTGATAAATAAGAACAAGTACTTAGGGCAGACAATTTTAAAAATTATTGCATAGAGAAAACAGAACTATTGATTATTAATACACTCCCGAATAAGAACTACAGATAGTTCTGCGAGCGAGACAGTGAAGAAGTACTGAAGTGTTTACCATTTTGCGTTAGAACTTTAAACAAAGCCAAAAACTTTGAAAAGTTTTAGTGATAAAGTTTTGGACACTTTAATATATAACAGAACTAATAATGACACAAAAAATGAGTATAAAAATAGTAAATGAAATAATACAGTTTTAAAACTTAAAAAATACTATGGAAACTGAAAAGGACAGACATAGTTTTGATATTAAGTAAAACCTAGAAATAACACAATTTAGCAAAACTTTTGCATTAGAATTTTTTCTCAAAGGTATTACATAGCTTTCATTTTTTTTTATCTTCTTTGCCCAGCATATCCTTAAACCGATTTTGCGCCATTAAAAACTGTACCACTAACAACTAGCTTTTGTACTAATGGATTTTCTACAAGGGATACATAAAAAAATCTAGATGATTCATTAAAAGATAATAAATGCGAATCTAATTTACCCAAAGACGTAACTACGGTTATATTTAAGTAGTACTAATAAAAAATTACATTCTTTATCATTCAACAGAAGAAAGTCATCCACATAAATGTAAAAAGTTTTCGAAAAGATTCATGATTTGCTACTAGGATTTGTAACAATTATAAATTAAAGCTCAAAATGTATCAAGTAAAACTAAAATAAAGTTACACTTTCATCAAACGAATATTACAGTATAAATAATATACACTGTAAAAAATGTCAGATGTTTCTGAATGTATAAAAATGTACTGAAATCAAAAACGAAAATATGCTGTGACCTCTTCTAACTCACCTAAGGTTTCGAAAACCGTTCCTTTACCTTTAAAAATTTCAGAGAACTATTTGTTTTCGAAATTTAAAGACGAATTTTTAAAAGATAATTTTTATTAGCTGTCCGTCCTTTTCGAAAATGTTTCTAAGTAGCTTTTACAGTACAATAATCACTTTTCTCAAATCAAATATCACTTTTTCGGATACTACCAATTCTCAAGTAAACATTTTCAACTGCATGACAGATTTTGTGCATGCGATTGTAGAAAAATAATGTTAATTTTTATATTAATGTTAATAATGTTAATATTGTATGTTTGTCTATTAAACATATTCTCTGAATATCAAAATATTTTCGTATGAATTGGTAGTATCCGAAAAAGTGATATTTTGATTTGAGAAAAGTGATTATTGTACTGTAAAAGCTACTTAGAAACGTTTCCGAAAAGGAAGAACAGCTAATAAGAATTAATTTGTATAAATTCTTCTTTAAATCTCGAAAACAAATAGTTTTCTGAAAATTTTAAAGGTAAAGGAACGGTTTTCGAAACCTTAGATGAGGTAGAATATTTTCGTTTTTGATTACAGTACATTTTTTTACATTCAGAAACATCTGACATTTGTTAAAGTGTATAAGAATGATTTTAGAAATAAATATTATAGTTTATATAATGTTTTCGAAAACGCTCTTTAATAGACGTTTAATAGATTTTAATATAACGTTCTTAGTTCTTTTTCCAGAACAGTGGTCCCACTCTGGGCTCACCTAATTTTAATTGCAAACTTTCAAATGGCTCCAAGAGTATTTTAGTAAAATTTTGTTCTTATAAAAAATGTTAAATTAAGGAGTTTTTCATTACTGAAAAAAGTCGTTTGTAAATTCCGATTTCAGTCAATAATTTCTGTTTTTAAGAACACGATTTATCTGTTCTGGAAAGAGTAAAGAGAAATCATCTGCTAAATACTGAAAAAATATAAATAAAAATGGGTTTCAAATGAATAAAGCCTCCACTCATAATTTAAACTCAACTGCCACTTATTTAGTAAATTAAAATTTACAAACGTAAATTGCGTCCCATATGAATAAAAATATCCCTGAAATTACTTGTTTTCATATATTGTGATAAAATATTATACAGTGTCTCTATTATTAAATTAAAGCGAACACATTTACTCTGTAAGTATTTGAGTTTAAACTCAAATTGATTAATAAAAATTAAGAGAAATTGCCTGCTAAATATGGAAAATATACCATTAAAATGAGTTTCAAATGGACAAAGCCTCCACTCATGCTTTAAACTCAACTGCCGCTTATTTAGTTAATTAAAATTTAGAAATATATATTATGTCCCATATGAATAAAAAATATCATTGAAATTACTTTTCATACTATTATACAATGTCTCTATTATTAAATTAAAGCGACAACATTTACTCTGTAAATATTTTAGTTTAAAGTCAAATTAATTAATCTTTTTTTTCAAAAGTAAACCTTTTTTTGCATAATATTTATAATATTTACCTTTGTATAACACAACAATAAACAAACTTATTGCATTCAAACATATTTCTAAACTAAACTCCTTTGGATTCTAAACAATCTACAAACATAAATTGTCAGTTTTCAAGAATCTTTTACACAATATTTAACAACAGAATATTTTTGTTAACAATTAAGCAGGAAATATTTCGAAATTTACATTACGTTTTCAGATGTATCTGCTACTTATGACATTATTCTTAAATGTGTTAAAGGAAATTTCCTTACGCTATGCTGCCGTAAGGATTATTCTTATTGTACATGCTTTTGCAATTATAATTTCAAAATAATGTACTGTTTACGTGATAAGGAAGTTGAAGTCGTTATTTTAATATTTTAGTTAAATATCAAAATTATGTATTATTTAACCTTTTGTTTACCTTTCCCATAACAGATGAAAACATGGGAGTTGTGTAGCTGATTATATAAACCGTGATACATGTAGATCATTTTTGAAATACTCAACTTAAAGCAGTTATGTGATATGATAATTTTTGATATAAACTGCGGATGAGAGAATTTTTGGTTGATTTTTATATAATATATATGTGAAAATAATAAGCAATAGAAATGAGATAGTTAGATGTTTCAATGTCAATTAAAGATAAAACAAATGCTAATAATAATGTGCAATTGATTCATAAAAAAGAAACAAACCAAAATTGTGATCTATCGAATGCTAATGAGCTTCAATAAGTGGCATAAATATTATGATTTCTATGGACCAAAATCAGCGTCACATAACTATGAGGTATGGAATCAATGAGGTTATCAAAGCGACATTAAGATAATCTAACCGACACCTGTGTAGTCGTGTTTTTAAACTGTTGAATTAATTGTGAGTGTGTAGTTGTCAGTAATCCTTCTTCACAGAATGTACCAAACATGTTCCATTCAATAAAAATGTCTGAAGTTTCTTAAATTGCGAAACTTTATTGTAATAACGAACAAAAATATTCTATTACCGCTTCCAAGTCATCCAATATTTGAAAAACAACCCCTTATTTTTAAAAACCTTAAAAAACTATTTATTTAAAAAAAAGAATATTTCTTAAAAATAAGTTTTTATTAACTTTCTGTTCTTTCGGAAAGTTTTCGAGTACCTTTTACATAGCATTAATCAGTTATCTTTACTCAGAAATTCGGTTTTTCGGATGTTACCGGACTTAACTAGGTGTATAACTGAAACTGTGCATGCAGTTGTAACAGGATGTTTTTTATTTTAATGTTAATGCTGTTAATTCTACATATTTTTTAGTTAAGAAAAAATATTTGCTTATAACCTCTTAGTGTCTGAAAAACCGTATTTTAACTAAAGAGAGAGCTTATTATGCCACACTTTAAAAAAATCTGCAATTGATAGATATATTTTTCAAAAATCTCACGTAAAAAGTACCTTTACACGACAAAAAAGCATTTTCCGTTAAAAGACGGAACTTTTCATCCTATTTACTAAAAATAACAAAACCGACGAAGATGGAAAAAAACACCGAAGTTATCTATCGCAAGTTTAATTTAATTGTTTAGAAAACTGACATGTTGTGCACAGAAAAAAAAAATGAAAGAATACTGGCTTTTTTCTAAGATTTGTGACGTGCTTTTCAATAGCAGCTGCACTGATTCCAACAACTTTTTAAGCAAAAATTAACCAAAACATATTTTTATCATTTATTGAACAAAGAAAATTTCTCTTACAAATTATTTAATAAAACCATATTATAATTACGCATTAACCGTAAGAAAGTTATAATGATAAGTTCACATTATTAGTTAAAACTTTCAAGAACTATAACAGTATCGGTAAAATAAAACTCTACTATATAAAAATATAAACACACTGTAGAAACTACTATTAGATTATCAGACCTTAGAATCACTTGCATTCAAAGATTCTATAGCGCGAAAACTACAGAAAAGGACTTCCGCACAAAAAATCGTCAGATTGAATCACCCTCTGACGGTCCCAATTTTTTAAATGGTCAATAAATACAGATATTTTATCAAAAATCTCATTAAAAAAATCAAAAATTACTTTTAAATTAGAATATATATATATATATATATATATATATATATATATATACTTCAGAACATTTTTAATAAAAAGGATTTTTTTTCTCTTACAATGTTTATCGTAAGCATGTATTCAAAATTATATGCACGATAATGTGTGCATATGCTTTTCTTGAGGTTGTAACACATAAAAGCCGTTCTAAAATACATTATTAAGGATTCTATTAAATATTAATTAAACAATCTATACTGCAGAATCCAAAATTAAACTAAGAAAATGAATTACACACAGAACTTTTGCTATTATTTCTGCAGATTTTACAACATGACATTATTTCTTAACTTAAACTTTACTCTTGTTGTTCTTGCAAAGTTAAATTTAAAATGTTACAAGAAAAAAACATATGCATGCTCAATGTCTAAATAAGTCTGCTTAGCATTCTTTCTCCGCTTATTAGATATCCTTATGTACATCAGCGCTTGAACAATTCTAATTCTTTTCATAATTGTTCTATTCTTAAAATTAACAACAGAACTTGTGTGAAACTTTGGAATTTTCGGAAATGCAGTATTAATTTAAAATTTCCAACGATTTTATGATCAAGTTTCGTTAGTTTTAATTATGTAAAACTGGCATGAAAACGGAAAATTTGAAACATATCGTTAACTATATAATAAACAGCGAATTCTCGACTCTGTCTCTTGTGACACGTGTTGGATTAGCTGATGACGAGCTGTTATTGTTGTAGCTCGAAACGAGTCCTGATTAATTTTCTTTTTATGGTGATTTTACAAAGTTTTTAGCTTATTTATCAATTCATCGCCAGTGATTACGGGGTTTTTCAATAGCAAATACATCGGCGAAAGATATTTTCATAAAAAAGAGAATTTGTAAATGAATATTATAACTATCCCTTTAATATTTAAATGTACTATACAAGCAAATTTAATGACACAGTCCAGTAATTTAACTTTCATAAATATAGAAATGTCTGTTATAAAGACATAATTAAATTCAAAATGTCATGAAAATGAAAATGTTAATCAAACTATACTCTTTAAGCATGAGTTTAACTAGGAGGAGAAAACAGCAAAGAAAAGAAATTATTTTTAGAACAAGTCAGAAATTGCACATCAAACCTAGAAAATAAGATGCGGTCGTATTGTAAGGAACTTTTAAAAACAGTCATATCTTGATGCAGTAGTATGCAGTATTTCGAATACTTTATTGCATTCAAAACCTTTTATGTGTCCCAGTAAATACTATCTGCTTTCTATTATATAGAAAATAAGTTGCAGTATACTTCAGCAATGTATATAAATTCATAAAATGTGAAAAAGCTTAAAATAATTAAAATGCGTCACAAACTATGTTTTTCTCCTTTCCCATTATGTAATGGTAAAACAGAGCTTTTGTGAGGCCCTGTAAATTAATAAGAAATATTCTTTGCTCCACATATTGTACAGAATATATATTTGAGTATATGTTTCATAGAAACTTACCATTTTTATTATGTTCGAAGCAGTTTAACATCATTAAAATGCAATTGAAACTATTTTTTTCATTTTTTCGTAAAGTAACGGAATACATTTGATTGCCCCTCTAATTGAACTATGCAGCCGATTTTCATAAAATTTGAAATAACTGAACGACATAATGCAACAATTATATATTATTAATTTGAGACGATTGGTTTGAGTAAATTTTACGTTCTTATATGCTGACGAACAGACAGACGAACGGACTGAACGACGACTATAGGCGCTATATATTTACATAATTGCATAAGCACTTAAAAAGGACATTCAGTAAAGCATATACCGGGTGTACAAAATTAAAACACCACAACTCGGATGTCTTTACATATTGAAGCACTAAGTGTATAAGTTTCATTTTTTTGTACGCATACTATTGGAGACATAGGAAAACGGGTTATGAGAAAAGAAAAACAGTTCCCAAAATCAGCGATATTACAACTAAATGCTTTACAACTAGAGACATGCTGAAAATTCCTAAGTTTAAAACATTTTGTTTGAACGCATTAAACATAAAGACCTTATCAATGGAGGGAATGATAATCAATGTTCTTATCAAAGTTGTAAATCTGAAGTCTGAGGACATTTTGTTAAACTGTAGATCATGACTGGTCTACTGAGAAGCGTCTTACATGCAGAGTATTACTTTCTTAAACGTCTATCAAGGTTATCAGATCTTTCCACAAACAAGACATTTTAAGTATCTCCGCAGCTAATAAGTACACAGGTAAAGATCCGGAAAACTTAATGCCTAGTTTAAAAGAAACAAAAACCTGGTTATTTCACCAATATTGAAACGCTGCTGATTGCCCTGATTTTATACTATTTAATACCAAAGTAATGTTTTTTTTTTTTTTTTTTTTTTTTTTTTTTTTTTTGCTAAGCGTTGTGTTTAGAATGCGTAAATGGAATAACTATGATAGTTTAAACTTCTTTACTTCTTTTTCTTTCATAGTGACAAATGGAATTAAAAGTGAAAAATTGTCTTTATTTTAAATTTTTTATAGTACTGAACAATTTATCTTTTTTTAACTATTTTTTTCGCATAATAGGTATCTTCATGTCTTTTACATATGTTCATAAACTTTGAAGCTTTTACACTGAGTAGTCCGACACTCAAGTAGGTCAGAGTAAGGGTGGTTTAATCTTGGATTCCCAGCAATTTGTGAAAACACTTTTTTTAAAAGAATTTGGAAAATGGTTGTTTCTGTCGATCGAGAACAGAAATATCTGAAATCTTGTGATGTCCGGATTTTATTCATTTCCTGATTGGTTTATGTTTACTGACCCGAAATTGCTACAAAAAAGTATTAAAAACGAAAAAAAATGATATCACAAAAATAAATTGAGATACATCTTTCAAACCAATTACATTTACAACCCTTGTATTTTAAAAGTACATTTTTTTAAAATACAAGGGTGAAAAGCTAAAATGTGTGATGTTTAGACGTTTAAAATTTCGCAGTACAAAAAATTGTAAAACTGAAATTTCATAAAAATGTATGCTTGGTCCAGCAATACAAATGTTTAACCCATGGCTTACGTAATAT
The DNA here is from genome assembly GCA_964019185.1 of Maratus speculifer. NCBI lineage: Eukaryota > Metazoa > Arthropoda > Arachnida > Araneae > Salticidae > Maratus > Maratus speculifer. The sequence goes on from OZ025294.1 coordinate 56,529,559, forward strand.
CTGACTCTGTTATTACGTAAGCCAATATGCATGATTGTAAAAATGATATTTATTATTATTATTTATATAAATATAGAATTTATTTGCATGTTATTTTATTACTTTCATGTCTATAATTTTAGTCTTGAAAAATATCATTTTCAAAATTATCGCTGTAATTTACCTTTTTAATATTATTTTGATTCTAATATATAAATAATAAACTTAATCATATGGAAGAAATATGCTGGTATTATAAAGAAAATATAACATAGATATAGCCAACTGCATTTTTGCTTAAAAAGCCTACATTTCAATAATTTTATGACTCAATAAAACAATATTATAACATATACATATCAATATAAAAATACATTTCCACTTTCTGCCTAAGAAACACTATGAAATATACACTGCCTTTTCCTTTAAAAATATACTAATGTATTCTATTAAATAGCACATAGAAATACATGTGCATTTTGTGTTTAAACGCGCTATTAAACATGTATATTTAATGCCATTACATTTTATCCACAATTTAAGCATTTAGCCAATTGTACTTTTCAAAAACAACACTTTAAAATGTTTCTAAAACTATTTACGGGCATTCATCTCTTCACGGAATAACCAATATTTTGCTTTTAAAAATAATATCTTTTTTTTATAAAACCTTTTTTTTTTTTTTTTTTTTTAATATTTTATTGACTAACGTAACTTATAGAAAAAGTGTATTAAAAATAGAATAATAAAAATATAAGAAAGTACAAGAAACAGTTAAAATCACATAAAGTATTAAATTGCTTTCAGGTTGATAATTATAATATAAAATTATTTAAATTTCAATAAAAGAATGTTAAAATGCGTTAAAAATCCGAAAACGGTTTCAGCCATTAAACGGTCATCATCAGTGGGGATTTAAATGTTGTTATAACTTATTTTAGCGCTTATTGATAACTGTCTCGAAAAAACATTATAATTTAAAAGTGTTACATCAGATGAGATGCCAGATAAAGGTATTCAAATTTCTAACAAAACAAAAATTTATCATTCCGCTGATCTTTTCATACAACATGGATATCATATGATAGTGTATCAATGGAAGTTATATCTTTATTAGCAATTAATTTAATTGATTCTCTTATACACTGTAAAAAAATCCATTAAATGTCCGCAAACACTGCTAACAGCAATGTTGCCAGCTTCTTTTGTAGTAAAAAATGCAATAAAATTTGGATGTAATAAACAAATTACTTCAATTTTTACTGCAATTTTTATGGCAAAAATTGATGTAAGTTTTTTTTATTAAACTTACTGCAATTTTTATCGAAAGAACTGCTGGAAACATTGCTGCCAGCATTTTTTTCCTAAATTTAACGGATTTTTTAAAGTGTTTTTTGTTTTCAGTGTAATGGCATTCTGGTAATTATTTGTACGAATGGTAATTTACGATTTATTAAAATCTACTTTTATAGGTTGAGTTTTATATAATCTTGATAATGTTATATGGTGTCTACTTAATCTGAGATCTCCTTTAATTCTGATCTATGATATTTGCTTAGCATATGTGTATTATTTCGCAACTCACTTGTTCGGGCCTCTTTCCGGCCAGACTGGGAGGCGGTGAGATTATGGGATCTGCAGAGAATTGTTTTAAGAAAATTGTTATTTAAATATTATTTTGATAAAATACCTTGACCGGATTGGATGTTGCATTTGGTAGCCTTCAAAAATGAAGGAAATTGTGTTGATGTCTAGAATTCTTGGAAAATTTCATATTTTTATCAGGATTAATGTTAAAGATTACGTATATATTGTGTATATGTAAACTTTAAAAGTGTAAAAATCAAAAATAGCATAATTTTAAATCGTGGCCTGATTCTTAAAAACTACTTCACAAGTAAAAATTTTTCTCTTTGAAAAAGGATAATTTTAATAAATTACGTTTGATCTTGATACTTTGAAATATTGCTCACCCAGTTTTACACATTGAATTACGTGCATTATTTATGGAAAAAAATCTTCTTTTCTACCAGTATAAAAGCTCATTTTGTTCAAAATCCTGAATATATTTAACTAGCATCTCATTTGCCATACAAATTTTATTTTTTAATGTTTTTTTCTGGATAATTCTCGAGTAACCGCAACGAGAAATACTGATTTAAATCCCACTGATGAGTGCCGTGTAATGGCTGGGTTTTTTAATGATTGTTGAAGTATTTTAAGGTATTTTTATGGCTTTTAAATTTTTTTATACTATATATGATAGTTAATAATTTTATAATATATGTATACTATATCTACCTAAAAGCAATTTAGTACATTTATTTGTGCTTCATATGAATTTAAACTACTTAATTAAAAGTGAGATTATCAGTAGAAATTTAATGTTCATTTAAAAGTAAAAGAAATTGTAGTTTAAGTAGAATAAAAAAAAATCTATTTACTTATTTTTCTAAAATTATCTAACCTCTGAAATCTTCTTTAAAAAGTAAAGAAAAACTCGTTTTGAAACAAAACTTCGTGTAAAAAGTAGAGAAATTTCATTAAACGCTTTTAAATTTTCATTTTTTAAAAATATTTTTATGCAGATAAATTAAATAATATTAACTTTTAGCGCGCCCCAATATTTACATAAGAAGTTTAATTTCGTAGTTTTATTTTTTTTCTCCTTTTCGTTTTATTTCTAAAACATGAGAAGAAAAATGTGAATAAGATTATGCTGAACATTCAATACAAAACGAATCACCCTCTTAACGGAAGTTTCGTATATGTATTTTTAAATATTTCTTTTTATCTACTGTACGTGCAATTTTTACTTAAAAAATTGGAAAATTTTATAATTTAAGAATTTTAAAGAAAAAAAATAAAGGTAATGCATTCCACAGTAAAGGTATTTTTATAGGTTGTCTAGATTTAGAGTTTATTTTTTAAATGTTTTGAAAAAATCTTGAAATCTATGTGAAAGTAGTGAAATGTATGTGAAAATATTGCATAACCATATGCCGCCTGAGTATTTTCAAGTAACGGTATAACAACAGTTCATATGAATGAAGCTAGCAAGTTTTATAGAGGAATATAATAGACTATATATATACATGTGTTACATGCGTCCTACAAACATTTCTCTTGATATTATACTAAATATTCTGGTTTCTGCCAGGCATGCAAGTATTTAAAAGAACCGTAGACTTTCATATCCATGGGTTTCTCTTTTTCTTTAAAATTTATAAATTAGTCTAATAAAGTCTAGTTAGTTTAATAAAAGCAACAAATAACGGAGCATAAAAAATTTGATATTGTTCTGACATAAGATTTACAGGTGAGCAGCAGAAGATAATTCTGTTATGATCAGAACAGCGTTTCGTCTTTGGAAACAAAAGTTAAAAATTTTCTCAACTCAACTTAAGACAAGCCATATCACTATACGCTGAAAATACCAACGGATTTTTAAATGATTTAAAGGTTTAAAAAGTCAGGCAGCAAGAAATCAACAGCTCAACATGGATTCATTGTTGTTTCTCATAATGGACAAACTTTAAATGATCATGTCATCTTATGGGTGACCTTGATGTCGCGAACATGAAATAGGTAGCATTCAGTCTTTTAGAATCTTATTTGTTTAAATCCTTGGAAATATTGTACTGCAAAATTCTATAAAAGACATCTCTCGGTATAAGAGACGTTCTATAGAACATATTTTGGCTATTTACGGAAAAAATACTTAAAGTTTTGGAAATATTTTCCCAGTAACAAACCCAATTTGACAAAACAACGATCAGCAAACACAGTTTCGAAAGGATCTTAATTTGATAGGATTGATTAGAGAATGATTTGAGTAGGTGAAGTTTCAACTATCTCTTATACAGCGATGCAAATCTTACCGCATTCGGATGAAATTTAGACTGATTTCAAGATGTCATACGTCTTTTCCAAAACAATCGTATTGAAGAATATAATCAAGTACTTTTTAAATTAAAGCGGTCAATGACAAAAATATTACAAGATCAACAATAATTAAACGGCGAAATGAAGTGAAAGATGATCACACGATCTTCACGTTGTACTTTTCTCAGCACTTGAGGCAGAGTTATGTCAAATACCAATATCTAGACGCAGTGAGGATTGATAAATGCTGCACTTAATAAAATAAAAGATATCATCTATGACAAAAGGTTTCAAAACTTGAGGACTGCTACTGGTTATAACGAAGCATTTTGATAATTATCATGGACCAATGTTGCAAGTTTTTTTAAAAAATCTGAATAGGTATTCTATTCTAAAAACATAAATCTTTATATCTCTATTATCATAAAATTATTTTTACCTTTATTTATATATTTGTTTATTTATTTATCTACTTATTTAGTTTGGGTGGGGGTAATAAATCTAAGGGAAAAAATGACTTGTTTTCGGATGCATAAATTTCCAAACTTTGTTTCCTTATTAAATATATATGTGAAGATATACATTAATTTTAAATTATAAAAAAATTAAATTAATTAATCTATCATAATCTTGGAAAATAAAATATATTCACAAGCTAAAATGTACAATAATCTCTTCGATGTTACCAAAGGTTTCAAAAAGCTTTCTTTGATTTTAGAAACTCTAAAATATGTGTATTTTTTTCGATTTAAAGAAGAAATTATAAAAAACTTCTTTTTTACTACCACTAATTTTTTGTGGCGTTACCTAATATTGTTTTTACAAGATTATTCAGTTTTTTCAATCTGTTTATCAGATAGGGGAGACTGGGGTACAATGGTCCACTTTTGTAATTTTTGACTGTTTACTCTTAAAGTATTGATTTTTTGCTTTTGATCAAGTACATGTATGCTACCTATACATTAAAGTTTATACTGCATCCACTCAAAAATAATAATTATGCATACTTTTTTAAATATATTTTTTTAAATAGCAAGTGATAAAGTGGACCATTGTACCCCATTGCCGGGGTACAATGGTCCACAGCATGGGGCTCTATGGACCACTTGTAATTTGAATAAAAATACATCAGTGTAGTTTATTTTTTTAACAATAAGAAAGATAAAATACATTATAATTGTTCATTCACATTTTATTATTCATTTTTATTTGTTTATTCACTTTTTTAGCTCTAACTAAAGTAACATTTTTTTCTTCAATTTTTTATTATCCTTTTTTCCGCTTTTTCTTCAGTTATATTTTTCACTTGTGTATCAGTTAGAATTCTTGATGCACCTTTCTTTCGTTTATTTGGCGTCTTGCGCAAGCAAGCTTTTGGTAAAGGACATATTTCAAAAGGTTTTGTTTACCACTTTTAAGCTTTGAGCGCGATATGCTCCGTTGGGGATCAGCAGAGCTTGTGCTTGGTTGTTGATGGCTTGTGCTTGATAGATATATTTTTGTTTTTCTCATTCTACTATTTTATTTAAATCTAACTTATTATGGATGCATGTATGCATATGTGCAAGAATATTGAATTAACAAATTATATGAAAATTAAAAAAAAAAACCCTCAAATGCACAAGATATTTTGTTTATTAATTTTTGGTGTTCTATTTAGGGTAATTTTTAAATTTGAAAGCTTATATTATACAGATAAATATTTCAAAAATGCATTTCACAGCATGGATCACTAATTAATTTACACACAGAAATAAAATAATTTATTAATTCTTAATTTGGGCTAATTTTTATGTTTGAAAGCATATATTATACAGATAAATATTTAAAAAATCCATTACACAACATGAATCATTAATTAATATACAGACAAAAGTAAAATAATTTATTAATTCTGAATTTAACATATAATATTTAACTTTTAAAACCATGGGATACAAAACTGGAGTACAATATACCATGGTCCATTTTTCCCAGTTTCTGATGGTCCATTGTACCCCATATGGAAGTTTGACAAAAACTTGATGATAAAAAAAGAAATTTAGAATTCTATTATTTTAGCTACAATAAATATAATAATGTATTGTCTTACCTTTTTATTTTGCCATGCAATGTCTTTCAAATTACAAATCTGTAATAAATAAATGAAGATATGTTTCACTAAAAATATTTACTTCTGCCTTACTCCTCCTGTGTCAAATCAACTATCAAGTATAAAATGGCTAAAATATCAGCGATGCACATGGTTTCAAACTTCTTTTTATTACTTCAATATTGACATCTCTATGTACTAAAATATGAAGCTTTTAAAAACAGAAGTAATATCAAAAATAGAGGGTGGACCATTGTACCCCGTGGTCCATTGTACCCCAGTCTCCCCTACTATCAACTCTCAAATAAATATTTTCATCCTCAAAAAACATGTTTTCAAAATTTGTTTGAAAACAGGATTTTTAATTATATTTTTATCGTTTTATTATGCATGTTTAAAAAACAGATATATATATGAGGACCCCAGAAACCATTGGGTATAAGTGCAAATTTGAAAAAAAAGGAGGAACTAAATACACAATCGACCTAAAAATATTCCTTTTTCTTTTAAAATACAGAAATAAATATAACTGGTTTTCTAATTATTGGCTTTTTTCTTGAGATAACCACTTTTGACAAATAATAATCCATATTAATTAATTATAAATTTAAACAAAATTATACTCTACTTTTTACAGCCATTGAAATAAGAGTTAAAAAACCACAATGAAACAAGTGGCAGTTTCCTATTTTAGTTCGGTCAATTGTTCAAATTTAACGTCTATTATCTTTAAAGCCAATTTACTCCAAATTAATTTTTTTCACTTGCACTCCTTCACTACTGAAGTCGACTTATAGATGTCAAATAGTAGTACTGCATAATGGTTCTACATATACGTATATTTATATATTTCCTCGTAATGCGTGGGTACTAGACAGGTGGATTTTGAAACAAATAAAGGAAGATGTATCATAAATTATGTATGAAATTAAGGAATAATAAAGCTAAAAATATGTCATTACTTCTTTGGCACAAATATTTGACTATTCTAAACGGAAATTTGAAAAAAAAAAAAAAATACAGATTGGAAAAAAAATTCTAAAAATATCTTTCAGCATTTTTATGAATCATTAAGAGTATTTCACATCTCATCTACAAGTTTACAAATTTCCTTTTGGTGTGCTTTTCAACGGACATAAAGTAGCGCTACAAGCTTATAATATACTTATTTGACAAAAAGCTCGCTGATGATTAACCAATTTCAGCATCATCTAATTTCAGAAATTTGCGTCCCCAATCAATATGATATGCGGAAACTTTTGTACAGCCTTCCATATTTTCTGTCGATTTTTTTTTTATACAAGGGCAATGGTAGCCTAGTGGTCACAGCACCGAACGCCTCCCGATATCTTTTAGATTTTGAGTTCCATGCTCGACACTACCAAAGAGTCACGAAGCGTATGCTGTGAATACGTTAGTTAAATAAAGTGGTTCTGGAAGTTCTGTGATAGGTATTAGCAGTTACCATGGCTATAAGTCTCTGGAAAAATCTTTCCCTCCCATCTGGAATATGGAATATGAGGTCGTAACGTTGTTTGGTGCTGCCATCTATTACCTGCTTTGCCGAACATCTTACTCTGCAGTAGTCGGATACCCAACCATCCGGGTGCAGACTAAATGGAAGTTGCAGTAACACTTCGTGCCCTTCGGACACACGTCAACAACATTTGTTTCACGTCATTTGATTTTCTAATACACTATTCAGTTATAAGGAAAAATTTACATTTGAACAGATAATTTTACCATCTACCACTAGTGTATGACGACGTGAATTATTCTTTACAACTTCACATATGGTATACGATATTTTTAAAAAGCCAAATAAAAAGCCAAAGTTCTGTTTAAATATAAATCGCATAACATAGCTAAAAATAAATTTTCCAGCAATGATCATTAAAAAGCGGTTACATATTCTTTTTGTGTGTGTGTGTAATACTTTATATGAATTGTAATGTTGTTTTCTCTGTAATTTTTAAATAAGTCTAAAAGTTAATTTTCTAACATGATAGAAAAAAAAATTTCATTACGTAATGGAGCATAAGCCTTAAGAATATTAATCAAACATATATTTTAAAACTTCATTTAATTTATAGAAATATAGTAATTTAAAATAAATTCTTACTTTAATGAAACATACAGCTTAGAGAACGAATATATAAGGATCATGGAATGATATTGAACTAGTAAACATTTTCCATTTGTTTATAATGCTGGAAAAAGTTTAGCAACACCAAAAAACTGTAAAGCTCTTAAGTTAATGATACACTGATATCATTAAAATATTATGTACATAATATTATACAAGTTTTGTTATTTGTTTAAATTCTACTACATTTTTATTTTAAAAACTAAAAAGAAATTAATATATAACTCATCTTAATGGAAAATAGTTTAAGACTAGTACATTCAATGTTTAAATTATACTAGAAAAGATTTGTACTGAAAATTTGTTTAGTTTTCAGGACATAGTTTACTTATTTTTAACTTGAAGGACTCCAACATATTTTTAAGGAATGACTTGCCCATATTTTTGCATATGGAATTGGTTATTTGTTCCAAAATGGCTGCTTTTAATTTAATAATCGAAATAAACTTCTTTCCATTTTCTCAAACTTGTAGAATTAGGATTCATTAAAGTTTTCTGTGCGATTTAGATGAGGACTTTTAGATGGAATGTCCAAATATTTTTATGTTCATTGCAAATAATCCAATCTAAAGTTGATACATTCCTGTAAATAGAGCTGTTATCTTAAAGTAGAGCTAATGTCTCATCCAAAAATTAATCTATAAGTGGGGAAAAATATTATCAACAATATCTTGATAATCAAAAAATTTTTATCTTTGTGTTGGTAAAAACTAAACTTCTTTTTCCTTTCACATTAAAACCTGCCCAAATCCTCACTCCCTCAACCCCTCCCCTTGTACACGTAATATCTTAAACTGTCTGGTATATCAAGGTTGATTTTTTTCAGTAAACATTTTTTTCACTATTTTTTGTCTATTACAGACATTGGATGATGTGAATTTTAATTTTCTACGAAGGCATCCGTTCCAATAATGTTGTGTTTAAGCTGGGCTGGGAATTTTTATAGCAATCTACTTATCTTATTTCATTAACTACTGTACGGATCAGAATGAATTCCATCAACAACAATTATAGATTTATTTATTATAAGGAAAGATTGTAATTCAAACAGCTTGCAATTATTCAAAACAGTCATCGGTTTTATCCTTTTCTTATCAAAGATTTTCTGCGATTAAGCTCAAAGCATCAATTGTATATGCCAAAACTTCAAATCTAATAGCCTAAGAGCCAGTGAAATGTTACCCATATGTACTTGACCAGACCTGAAATTTGTACATTGAGGTCCCTGTACCTACTATACATCAGATGGGGAGTCACTAAGCCGAAAGTGGTGGACGCGGCTAGTGCGCAGGTAACACAGGTATCAATTTTTGGCAAATTTTAAATCCATTTGACCACGTCTGCCGTTCTGAAATTTTAAAATATATTATTAGTATTATCGGAAAACAACAATGGCAGACCATTATCGCGCGGTTAACATTGTGGCTGACAATTTTGAAAATGCTGAAAAAGATAAAATTTTGAATGTAATTGACCAGAACTGCCATAAATATATTTTATTTAATAGGGTCTTAAAAACTTATATTAATCACGGCAGACGTCTTCATTGAGTACACACTTCAGCAGACAACAAATCTTAACTAATACTCGGTCAGATTTATATGTATTAAGTTTCCTGTTTTGCATCAATATTATTTACTTTATGATTGTATTTATAAAAATTAATTTTTAATTTTGTAAATTATGTACTAAAATTTATAAGTTTGATGATAAAAAAGTAAATATATTTCGAAACAATCTCAAATATTAAGCTATATTGTAGGTAAAAAATAATCATTCAAATATTGATTTTACTTTATTCTTTCTATTCATTTAAGACAAAATTTTAATAAATGAATTAAAAAAATGAATCATGCATGCATTACAATATAGAAATTTTCTTTCATTCATTTGAGTCTCGCCTATCATTCTTGGACGATTCTATTCTAAAAAGGGGTGCAAGGCTAAGATTGGCATTTTCTCGTCTGTGCTATCATTAAAATTGGATCTTACTTCTGTTATTTTCTACTTACGATCAAAGTTTAAAATTCTACTACCGTAATTTCTGGCGTATAATTCGCGGATCAAACAATCATTTTTCGACCCAGAATTTTTTTTAATAATGTGCAACATCAGTCGTAAATATTTATCTTATTTCATTAAATAAGATTTCTGGGTCCAAAAAGAATTGTTTGATCCGCGGATTATACGCCGGAAATTACGGTAATATCACGCTTCAATTCAAATTAAAACTTCTAAGTTCAAACGGCTAATTCGAGTAGAAATAAATCTTCGACAGAAATAAATCAGTACGACAATTTTATATGTCATTCAATTCTGTGATCAAGAGACAGAAAAAGGAAAATTAATTATTCTAATAACTAATTCTATACAACAAGCCAGTAAAATTGCCGGTGATTCTAGTAGTACTATTTAAAAATCACGGAGAAAAAATAGTGCCTAAACTAGCCTTTTTTACGCCCAGGGCAAACATGGATTTTCGCGCCCCCCCACCACCAACATATATGCATTCTTTGAAACAAAGAATGCTCGTAATACTTTTTTTTTTGCTCATAGCTAAAAAAAGAGTTCAAAAGAATATCATTGAAAAAAAAATCTATGGATGATTTCGATTGCAGCGTTATTAGACAAACTGTACACAATTTTTTTTGTCATATAGAAAACAATTCCGCCTTTGAATAGCTTCCTGTTTTGAAATAAAGAAACTGTGAGTCAATTGCTCCAGAAAATTTGTTTTAAAGTTAAAGATGTCAAAAGAAAAAAATTAAAACGAGAAAAAAATATATTTATAAAATTTTTAGTTTTTTATGAATATTAACTACGAAAACGTTTTTACGTGAATCGATAATATTTCCCAAAAACGAATGCTTGAAAAAAAATGCTGCTAAACAAACTGTTCATTTCTATTTCGATAAAATAAACCAGACTTGATGCATGAGCAATAGCGATGAGTGTTTTACGATACAATAACAAACAGTATCTATGTTATTAAATTCACTAAACAGGAGGCATCTGTATGAAGGTTTACAAATATACTGAAAACAACTGGCAAAAACCATTTATGTGGGGACATAACATGCCCTCTCAGGTATAAAATCATAGTTATTTGAATGTTAGTAACTATGAAGAGAAAACTATTGGTTAGAATGTGTAGAATAGTAATCCATAGGGGAAAAAGAAAGATAACTATAGACAGTCTATGCATACATCTGACCGAGTGTTAGATAAGATTTGGTTGTCTGCTGAAGTGTGTACTCAATGAAGGCGTCTGCCGTAATATATATAAGTTTTTAAGACCAGATAAGTTTTTAAGATTTGTTAATCGCGCGATAATGGTCTGTCATTGTTGCTTTCCAATAATACTAATAATATATTTTAAAATTTCAAAACGGCAGACGTGGTCAAATGGATTTAAAATTTGCCAAAAATTGATACATGTGTTACCTGCGCTCTAGCCGCGTCCACCACTTTGGGCTTAGTGACTACCCATCTCCTGTATAGTAGGTATAGGGGCCTCAATGTACAAAAACTCAGGTCTCGTCAAATACATATAGGTAGATTTTCACTGGCTCTTAGACTATAACGACTACTAATCTATACGTAAAATCTTAGATCATTTCCGTATAGAATACTGCATTTATGATGCATCACTATGCCAGATTTAAAAGAAGCTAATATTTATAAACTCATCTCCATTTATTAATAATAGCCGATTGTAAAAATCGTGGTTAAAAATGATATTTTAAATTTACAATATTATTAAATTCCCATATTATAATCAGATATATATCTCTAAATTCAACACACATAATTCTTTTTGGAATTTTATTCTAAACAACAATATTAGCTTGAGGTCTTAAATTTACTTCCAGTCTTTATTTTTCAACGTTTTAATGTCCTTTTATGAAGGAATCCTCGCATTTTAATAGAAGATTTTTTAATTAAGTATTGTTGCGTATATAGGGTACTTCTGATCTTATGCTTATTTATTCCTATATGCATACATAATAACAAAAAAAAAATAATATTACAATGGTCCGGAATGGACGAAATTTTGGCATATTTTTAAAATTTATCATATGCTATTGAATTTTCTAATAATTTTCATAATGGCTAAAAAACTTATTAAATAACTATTGTAAATAAAAAGACAAAGTATCTGCATTGCTGTAATAATTCCATGCTATCATAAAAATATTTACAAAATAAATGTATTTTCAGCCAAAAATATCGATTGCAATTACTACTACATCGATCGCCATTCTAAAAAGGTTAAAAGAAAATTTGGCTTTTGAACCAAATTTTGATAGTGTTCTTCGAGAGTTAGTCTGCTATCACTTTACTTTTTTTCCCTCCAATATGTTAGATTTTATTTGAAATGTTTAAAAATTAAATTACTGTAAGTCGATTTTGTGAATTTTTTCCGCACTTTTTGAGTTTTATTTATCATTAGAAATCGAAGAGAAAAGCTGCAAAGGTCTCTGGAAGAATATGCTTTGCATATAAAAAGACTTCGGTAAAAAAGCGGCCCACTCAAAATTGTTTAAGGCGATTTTTGTGCCAGATATATGTCACAGAGAATATCCACACAATGTATCAACACTATATCAAATTCAAAACAATGTAGATACTTCACAAAATATCCAGCGAACTTGCTTAAATAATCGTCTAGTAGCTCGCCCAATGATTGATTGATAAATAATAATCACACACAGCTCGCATCGCTCTCCTATATATAGGTTCGCGGCATGCCCTGGAAATTCCTACAAGCATCTAGAAAAATCCAGAAAACAGCAGAATAACATTCAATGTATCAGTATACCTATAGGGGGGTCACCATAGAAAGGGAAGGGTTATAATCGCCAAGTTTGTCGCAAACTTGGCGATATATCGCCAAATTTGGCGACCAAAATTAGTCGTCAAAAGTGACGCCAACTTGGCGATGACTATAATATTTCGCCAAACTGTCGGAGACATTCACTGAAAAATAATAGACAGGTTTGTCTGATAACACAGACAATGTAACAAAAACTAATATTTACAAAATTCGTAACATTACCCCCTCTTCAAAGAGTGCACGTCCCTGAGTTAGAGGAGAGCACTTAAAAATAATAAGATTTATATAAAGTAAAGAACTAATTACTATTTACATATTTAAAAAAAGTGACTTTCATGGCCATGGTCTGAAATTCCAGTTTCGAATTTTTAATCGCTTTGGCCAAAGTAAGGGGCTAGTCGTTTATAATGTACGGCCTTGGAATTGGTGTGTGGCGACTTTTGTATACGTACGACGACGTCATTCAGCCTGTTGACGACTGTGTAAGGACCGTCCCAGTTTCTTTGTGATTTTGGTGACAGTCCCTTACGACGTATGGGATTCCACAACCAAACTTTGTCACCTTCGTTGAACTCATGTCCAGTTGCCTTTATGTCGTATCGTGTCTTCATCTTTTCTGAAGCCGGTCCGATTCGGTTCCTCGCCAGACAATGAATCTCCTTAATCCTTTTCTGGAGTTCATCCACATATTCCTCAGGCAATAAAGAAGCATCAGGAGGACGGCCAGACAAAAGATCCGCAGGTAGACGAAGATCATGACCAAAGAGCATTTGAGAAGGGGAATAACCAGTGGCTTCATGAACAGCATTCCTGTAGACAAGCAGGAAAAGAGGCAATTTCTTGTCCCAGTCCTGTTGATCTTTAGACACCAGGAGTGACAGGCTATTTAGGATGGTACGATTGAACCGCTCCACCATGCCGTCCGACTGGGGATGTAGAGGTGTAATTCGAGTTTTGTCCATTAAGAGTAGTCCACACACTTCCTTAAACACAGCCGAATCAAAGTTTCATCCTTGATCGGAATGGATTTGAAGAGGAACTTCGTATCTGGAAACCCAGTGTTGAACCAGTATCTCTGCTACTGTTACCGCCTCTTGATTAGGTACGGCGTAGGCTTCAGGCCACTTGGTGAAGTAGTCCATGACAACGAGGATGTACTTATTACCATCAATCAGGATGTCTAGAGCAATTCGTTCGAAAGGAGCTCCTACATATAATGCTGCAATCGTCCACGGGTGCGCCTCTTTGGATCTTAACGTGCTACGCAGGTGTCACAAGTTCGACACCACTTCTCCACATCACTGCGAACATTATACCAGTAAAAACGCTCTGGAAACTTTTGCAGGGTCTTCATTACACGAAAATGACCTCCTGTGGGACTACCATGAAGTTCTTGAAGGACCATAGACATTCTCGACTTAGGAATTAGTAGTTGCCATCTACATGTCTTTCCACTCCCATTTTTTGTTTAAGATACCATTCTTCAAATGTAGGGAAGCCCAGAGAGCCCAATAATATTTAATCGTAGGATGGTAATGGGCCATGTCTTGCCTGCTGGGCTTCCTGTTGGACATTTTTATTAGCTCTAGAATTGGCTTGATTTCAGGATCAGTAAGTTGATCTTTACGCAGGCTCTCATCACTCCACTGATCTTGCGATGATGTAGGCCCAGTTGAAACTTGTCTCACTATAGGACCTTTGCCATTAAATTTCTTCTCAACCCAGTCGCAGTATCTACAATTCTCTGAGCAGGGTCTTCTTGAGAGAGCATCTATATTTTCATGAGATGAGTCTTTTCGATGGCGTACCTCCATATCGTACTCTTGAATCTTTTGTATCCACCTGGCTATCTGGCCTTCTAAATTCTTAAAATTCAAGAGCCAAGTTAGAGAAGCATTATCAGTTCGGATCAGGAACTTTCGACCTTAATGATAGTGATGGAAATGATCTATGGCTTTCACTACAGCAAGAAGCTCCTCTCTTTTTACGCAGTAGCTTCGCTCTGCCTTTAAAAAGCACTTGCTGAAATAGGCGATAACACGCTCCTGGCCTTCGATTTCCTGGGCCAGTACAGTGCCAATGCTTGCATTACTTGCATCCGTATCAGGTTATAAACTGATTATCGATTGGAAAATGTGGCAGAATTGGAGTGGATGTTAAGCCTCTAAGATTTTCGAAAGCAGCGCACATTCCTGTGTCCACATAAATTTTTGATTGGCTTCTGTTAATTTATGAAGTGGTCTTGCAATGATCGAGAAGTCTTTGATGAATTTTCTGTATTGGAGTGGATGTTAATGCCTCTTTAAGCTTTTCGAAAGCAACGCGCATTCCTGTGTCCACATAAATTTTTGATTGGCTTCTGCTAATTTATGAAGTGGTCTTGCAATCATCTAGAAGCCTTTGATGAATTTTTTGTAATAGGTGCATAATCCTAGAAAACTCCGAAGCTGGTGAACATCTGGTGGACGATTCCAATTTTTCACTTCTCTGGATCAGTCCTAACTCCTTCCGCTGAAATGATGTGTCCACTGTAGGCGACTTCATTACGAAACAAACTGCACTTCGAAGGTCTTAACTTCAAATCTGCTTCCTTTAGCTTTTGTAGCATTAGCCTGAAGTTGTTTAGATTTTCATCAAATGATTGTATTATGATTATGATATCATCTAAATAAACAAGACATGCCTCATATCACAGCCCCCGGAGAACCGTTTCAATAGGACGATCAAAGGTTGCAGATGCGTTACATAGACCAAAAGACATTACCTTGAATTGCCATAATCCTTGTCCCGTTGTGACGACAGTCTTCTCGCGGTCGTCGGGATGGATCTCTACCTGCTAGTTACCACTCTTCAGATCCAGAGTCGAGAATCAAGTGTTGCCCGCAAATGTGTCGAGAGTGTCGTCAATCCTTGGTAGAGGGACTATCCTTTTTGGTGGCGTCACTCAGTCGGCGGTAGTCTACACAAAATCTTGTAGAACTATCCTTCTTTCTTATTAATACAATGGGAGATGGCCATGGACTTTTCGATGGTTCGATGATGTCATTTTCTTCCATATCCTTAATTAAATTCTGAACTTCTTCTTGCTTGGCAAAAGGTCTAAGGTCCTGTTTAATTGGAGTGTGATCTCTCGTGTCAATTCGCTGTTGTGCCGTTTTGGTTCGTCCAAAGTCTTCAGATGTTTGGGAAAATAAACTTTGGAATTCTCTAATTAAACTTTCCGCAACATCCCTCTGGTTTGAATCTAAGTCTGTATTTTGTAACAAATTATCTGAAGATTTCGGAGAGTGATTGGAATTTTGACTTATGCTCGTCACAGGAGCACGTGACGCTATCACCTTTACTTTCTTGATAGTCCTCGTCTTATCACTGATGTTAGCAATTCTGACTATAATGGTCTTTTTCGAGAGGTCCACTACAGAAGAAACCACCAATACTCCTGCTTGTGTACTATTGTCTTCGGGATAATATATATGGCCAAATCGATGATTAGTTTCATTTTTAATTATAACAGGAACTAAAAATTCTGTTATTGGATCTAGATTAATGTCTTCTTTGGGTATTAATATTTGTTTGCATTCAATTTTGTTATTTAATCCTAAAAGGCTTATTTCTTCAAATTTACAGAGCATTTTGTTATTTTTGAAATCAAGTTTGAAGCCAAACTTCTTCAGAAAATTTAGTCCGATTATGCAAGGATCTGTTATGTCTGCCACAAATGCCGTATGGTAATATTTTGTTCCTCCAAATTTGATGGTTAAATTGACCTTTCCATATATGCCTATCTTGTCGCTCGTCACAGTTAGTAGGGTAAGGCAGAGCGGAGTCTAGATAAGATTACACTCCAATTTCCGAGCCAAATCTTTTCTTATTATTGTCACATTGGCCCCTGTATCCACAATCATACGGCATTGAATCTCGTTAATAAATCCAATCACATACAATTCATTATTGCCACCACTCATTTTTTATGTCTGGAGGATCTTCAGGTGGGGCTTTTTAGTTTCTGGCAGCTTCCGCCCCTGAGGTGGTTAAAATTTAGTTTCTCTGCTGACTATTTGAATTCATCTCAAGTTCGTGGATTTTGGGGCAGTTTCTTCGGAGATGTCCTATATCACCGCACCCCCAGCAAGGGAGATTCTGTCGTCTTGAGCTTGTTCTTTCATATTTAAAGCTTCATGTCCTTGTTTTAATTCTTTAATTTCCTTCAAGATGTCGGTCTCAATGTCTGGGCTTTTATTCACCGATGCCCCTCGGACTGAATGACGATCTCTTCGGCTGGCTTGTGTAGCCGCTTCCAACTTTAAGGCATATAGTAAAGCAGACTTTAAATCCTGCACATCCGCCATTCGCACCGCTGTCTGCTTTTCTGGATCTTTCATTCCATCTACAAAGTGCTGCAGTGAAAGCATTTCCCGTATATTTTTTGGGCAGTCGATAAATGCTAAATTCGCAAGCAGTTCTATTACGGAGGCAAACTCTCTAATGGTTTCACCTGATTTTGGATGGCGGCTCTTTATTTGTATCCTCGTATAATCTTTAAAGTATTCTGCTCCGAATCTTAGTTCAAGTGCGGTATTGAGCATCTCAAAATTGGGTTGCCTTATTATCGGGAAATGTTTGCAACACATCAACAGCTTCTCCTCTCAAACACGCTACAAGTTGGCAAGCTTTGACCTCGTCGCTCCACCTGTTCGCTTCAGCTACAATGGAGAATTGGACCTTGTAAACTTGCCAGGAACTCTTCCTGTCGTACGTCGACAGCTTAATGCGCACAGGAGAAAAAGGCGAATTCCTAGATTCTTCAAAATTACCCCTGGACGCTGAAGGCTTCTTCTCTAGATCGTGTACTCTTTAATTTAGCTTTTCATCTACTTCCTCTATTTTCTTTTCCATTATCTCTTCAACATTAGTAACTTCATCCTGGATTTTCTCTTCTACTTCCTCTATTTTCTCTTCTACCGAATCTATTCTTCTCTCTACTGACGAGAACTTTTCTTCTAAAGTTTTCTTTATTTCTTCTTGGCCTTTATTCATTTTATCCGCAAACTCTTCTTGGCTTTCGTTGATTTTACCCGATAACTCTTCTCGGATTTTGTCGATTTTACTCAATAACTCTTCTTGGTCTTTGTCGATTTTATTTGTCAACTCTGTCCTTAATCCGTTAATAGCCTTCAATAACTCACTCAGTTGTTCATCCATTGCTCTTGTTTTCACCATAAGATCCCACTTCTGACACAAAAAATTGTTGCGTATGTAGGGTTCTTCTGATCTTATGGTTGGTCAAGTTCAAAATCTAGTTTCTTAAAAAAAATGGAAAATAATTTATTTATAAAACTTCACAATTATAAGTCTTCGAAACTCACAAATATCACCAGAATTTCTGAAATAACTGTGCAAATCCAATGTTCAAGTACAAATATATGTCACAGAGACTATCTATACAACGTCTCAATACTATATCAAATTTTAAACAATGTAGATAAATCACAATATGTCAAGCAAACTTGCTTAACCCCTTGGGGACGAGCGACCACTATAGATGCCGGCACCGATTGTACTCAGATCCCGCGAGACTACCATAGATGCCGGCGCTGTTTGTACTCACATCCCGCGAGACTACCATTCATGCCGATCAAACGGAACGTTTTGTTTTTCACAGTTTAGCGTATAAAAAAATTATCCTAATTCTATTTGAATGTATATTAAGGAAGGAGACTTCTACTTCAAACTAGGAAAGCTAATGAAAACTTTTTTTTTTAATTCACGCGAATTTAATTTTTTATGGAAATACTACAATGGGAAAAAGATTATTTTTTCATCACGTCTTTGTGTTTCATAAATCTTTTTACGCGTCTAGTAAAACTTTATTTTTCTTTATTAGAAAAAATTCTACTGAACTTGAGAGGGAAAATTTTGCGGTTAAAGAATACGATAACGTAAGTAAGCATATTAGCATATGCACGTTTACGAATGACAACATGAACATCTGATTCATGGCTTTATTTTTCGCACTTTTATCTCGATCAGAAGTACTATTTAGTTGCAAAAATCGACGTCATCAACATTTTTTTTTCTTTCTTTTAGATGGAAAGATTTATATTTTTTTATCTTTTTATTTTATTTCAGAAGTGCTTCGCAGTTAAAAAAAAATAAGAATAAGAAAGAAAGAAAAGTGTTACACACTGATTGTGAAGCTGATACGCTGATAATATATTCTCAGCGCCACTAAATTAAGAATATTTTTCTGCGTACCTCTTTTGATTTTACTTTTCACGCTTGTTTAAATTAATTCGTTTTAAATTGATAATAAATATTTACTCGATATCTTTTATTAAATTCTGACTATTTTAAAGACTATGCGCTTACATTAGCATGCATAATTTGAATCAAAAATCCGTTTTAGCTGTTATAATTGAATATATTCCATACATTATTTGATGTTCAGTTATATATATTTTTTCAATTTCAAAAATACTTTCAACATTAATGGCATTTTTATCAGTATATTTAAAATTACTATTTAATTTCATTCATTATTAATTACTTTTAATTTCATAACTTTATTTATAGTTTTAAATATTTAATACATAAGATATAACTAAAGATATTTTAACATCAATAAATTCTTTGATGAATGTATTTTAATTTATTATTCAAGTTAACTCATTATTATTAAACAATATCTATCAAATTACTTATGTGATGCTATAAGTGATATATTAAAATAAAATGGCTAAAAACTACTTTTGTTTAATATATCACTTGTAGCATAACATAAGTAATTTGATATTTTAAAGTGATGATTCATATTATACATAATTTTATTTAATATTTCATTTTATAATATATTACTATATATATCTATATCTAGCTATAATGAACAAATTCAGCGAAATGCATATTTTATTTTAAAGTATAGTTTTACTAACTTTTCATTTATTACTATGCAATACTTTTTATTTGATAAATATTTTATGATTTATTATATTTTTATATATAATTTTTGAATTTTCAGAATTGCTTTTAAAGAAACATTTCAAATTTGTTTTTTTTATGTATGTTTCTATAATAAGCAATAAACACTAACATGCAGAAGTTTTAACACGTTTTATTTAATTAGTCTTATTTGTTAATAAAACAGCTTCATTAAAACGCTTATTTTGTTTAAGAAATGTCTTAAAAATTATTTAGAAGCAAAACTATTGCTGTTTTAACAAAAATATTTTTTAAATTAGGAAAATATTTCGTTTGTTGCTATATTAAACTTACATAAGTGATCTGCGATCACACTGTACTATTTTGAGGGCTAAATAATTTGTTAAAATGTTTATTACGTATATTTAAAAAGTCATTTTTATATAAAAATATCGTTGAAAATAACTCATTTTTTTGTGTGAATATACATAGTAACAACCTACTCCATGCATGTAAATTTCAAAAGGTTACATGGAAAAATGAATTTTTTACAATTTTTTAAAGAACACATTACACGAGTTAGGCTTAACTGCGCAAAATCCTTCGGCCCTGAAGATGAAATCGAATTTCCCCGCTCCGTCCTCAGATGCGCGCTTCGAAATGCGCGCGCCGTAGGGAACGGGTTAAATAATCGTCTAGTAGCTCTCTCTATGACTGACGGATAAATAATAATCATTCCCAGCTCGCATCGCTTTCCTATATATAGGTTAACTCCATGCAGAGGAAATTTCTACAAGCTCTTAGAAAAATCGAGAAAACAGCGGAATAACATTCAATGTATCACTGTACCTATAGGGGGGTCACCATAGAAAGGGAAGGGTTACCATCGCCAACAATTCCCAAATTTGTCGCAAACTGGGCGATATATTGCCAAATTTGGCGACCAAATTTAGTCGTCAAAAGTGACGCAACATGGCGATAACTAATATTTCACCAATTTGCCGTAGACATTCACTGAAAAGTAATAGATAGGTTTGCCTGATAACACAGGCAATGTAACAAAATTAATATTTACAAAATTCGTAACAGTAATAAAATGTTGATTAAATTACCCGCTATAACCAAAACATTTAACTAGTTTTGAAGTTTTCTATTTATTTTTATCTTATTCAGATTTATCTAATTTCGATAAAAATATATTCTTTTTTTACAAATTATTTATTATATATTGTATTTCAACATAAAATATACACCAAAAGAGATAAAAAAACTGTTCCTAATTTGTCACGCTCAAGAAATATTAGCGTCATTGTAGCAAAAATGAGAAAAAAAATCTAAGTCACGAATTTTAAACCTTAAGGATTTAACGAGGAAAAAACTACAAAAATGTGTCCTCTGAGAGAAAATTAAAATTGGACTTTTTTATATACAACCAAAGAACTTGGGAGGAAAATATTGACAATGGTGAAGCACAATAAAGTAATTCTGAAGCAAATTATTTTCTTATCGACTTTAGAAGCTCTTACGGTGTAAAACTTTTTACAAACAAATGAAAACCTTTGGAAACCTTTATGAATTTCCTATATATTTTTTTACACAAAGCCGAAAATTTTCTTAAGTATTTCAGACATTTAAAGCCTTTGTTTTAGAAATAAATTTTTGTCTTGCCAATAATGATAAATGAAGGCTCTAAATCTAACACTGTAATGAATTTTAGATAAATTCATTAGTAAAAAGGAATGAAACTTTTTTTTAAACGAGGTATTTTTCCATAATTTTTTAAATAAATCAAAAAATATAAGAATCAAAATAAGTAAAGACATGGTACATTCTTTTATTTACGTTTATAAATAGTATTTTCCTATGGGATATTTCGAAATTTCTCGAAATATATTTAAAACAATGAAATATATTTTTGCATCTGAAAATGACTTTTTAGATTATTTATATTATATTAATTGAAATTAATTGAATAAATGTTTATAAAAACTGATTCAATTTACAACTAAAAGCAAAAAACATATATTTGAGAAATTTACAATGAATTTTGAAAGAAATTTATTTATTCTTAATAAATGCAAAAATTTTTTTTGTAATTTAATAAATATTGCTCTCTTTCATAATATTCTATCTTGTTAAGTAACTTCCTAACTGGAATCCTAATATTATCTAGTAGAAAACTTGAAAAAGAGTTTAAAGAAAAATGTTAAATTCAGTTCCAATTATTATAGATAAATCAATAACTTATTTACCTAAAATATCTTTAAACCATTCCACTATACATAAAATAGTTTATATATATATATATTAAATTATGTTGCTATAAATCCATCTAAAAGTATGCCACATTATCGTCAAAATTCAACACATAAATAAATTTATAAAATGGAACAGAAACATCGAAAGGAATGGTAAACATGAAATAAAAGTATATTCTGTAACCTCGATTACGCACCAACATTATATGGAATATTGAGATACTACTTAAAGAAATTTTATGTTAACTTGCTAATTTACCTACAAATTTAAAGGATATAAATCACAGAAATCTACCTATAGATGAAATCGCGCGAGTCTATTTTAGTACAGAAAATATAGTATAGAAGTACTATAGTACAGAAAAGCAAAATCATTTCACAAACTTGGCATCACCACTCGAATGTTTAAAGAAAGGGTGGAGCGGCACATTAGAGACATCAAATTCATATAGATCATTATGGAACTATCAAGGTTGCACCAGTGCTGGAATATAAAAATATATTTCAAAAATGAAACATTAAATCGCAGCTACATAATACTAGATGATACCACCATATAATAATACACCTACATTGAATTTTTATTTTTCAAAAAATGAGCGAATTATAGGAAATGTTGAAAAGAAGTCTATAGCGCGTGTAATCATGTTCCATATTATGGTTGGAATATAGTTCATTCAATATTTCAAAAATATAAAAGATTTCAGCATGACTTACAAACGTAATATACATCCAATACCAGTTAGAGGATGATCACTGAACTTGGTTCAATCTGATATAAAATAACATACATTGTAAAAGTAAAATTCTGGTAAAAATATTCCCTTGAAAATAATCACTTGTGATAGAAAGATCTCAGGGTTAACGTAAAATCTTTTTATGTGTGATTTTTTAACATCATAATTTAATGGTTGAAAATCTTTAAGACCAGTTTATATGCGATGGAATAGTTTAAATAAATGTGATTCACTTTTGGGTAAATAGATAGTTGTTCGATATAGTTAATGGACTTTATGATTCGATATTGTTAATGGACATTGAATGGTTTTTCTATGATTCGCTCAATTTTTGAAAAATAAAAATTCGATGTAGGTGTGTATATGATGTATGATCCAGTATGATGTAGCTGCGATTTAATGTTTCATTTATAAAATCTATTTTTATATTCCAGCACTGATGCAACATCGATTGTTCCATATATGGTATAAATGGAGTGTTATCTAATTCTTTTTAATTTTTTTATCCACACTTAAACAGTACTTGACATACACAAACATAAATGTTGATTATTAGATACTAAATATTCCTGATAAGCTATTTAATAGAAAATAACAATCTAGAATATTCCTTATCAGTCAACTGCCTCTTTGGTAGCAATTAAAATTCAGCTCATTCTATCGACGATGTATGTCGTAATTTTCAAGATATTTGTCTGGATTTTTTTACGAGTTCTCCAAAGCGTTGACAGTTAAATTATGTAAATAGATCAATGTTATCATTCACGCAAGAGTAGATAAAAGTTATTTCATAATATTGTTCATATTTCTTGAAACATTTAGTTTATTTTTATATCACTTATACTATATTTTTTCTGTTACATTTTCCAAAATAAATTTAAAACTTCAATTAAATTTCGTTGAAAATCCTGCATGATACAATCTAAAAACATTTAAAAATAGTTTGAAATTTAAAAAGAAATTGATATATCTCCATGAATCACACAAATTATGAAATATATTGTACAGTATCTACAAATTTGCATTTTGAAACGATAGATCATTTCGTGTATCTAGTTTGCAGCAAGATCCCAAACATAATTATTTCTCTAAGATTTTTTGTTGGTCGTCTAATTATCTTCCTTATAAAATCAACGTTGAAAAATATGATGTCAAATCTACTTTGTTCAATCCTGAAATTCCAGAAGAATCTGAAAAGTACATTTTTGAATATTCAACATAATCTCGAAAATCGAAAGTGTCTGATCATTAATGACCATATAGTGTAATTATATATCCTTCTTTAAATAAGGAACTTATTGCGTTGTACATAGGCTATATTGATATATCGACTGTAAATGATTTTTTATTCTTAATGGGTCGTAGCGTGACATATTTAGTTTTTATTAACACTTTCTGATAAATTTGAAAACTAGTTATGATTTCGTTTTATCTGTCCGTCTGCCCTCACTCTGTCTCCTGTAAATAAATTCGGATAGCCCTGATATTTTTGGAAGTTCTACACGTTTACCCTAGAATTAACCCTATATCAAATGAAATTTCTTGCATGAATAATTTCTTTAGAAACAAAGCATTTTTACAAAAGAAATTATGCCTTTGCAACTACAAATAACAAAACCGGACAGTTAAAAGTTTTTGTTACATTACGGCCCATGGAAAAATATTGTTTGAAGTAAATTTTAAATATAATACACACTGTCAAACATATTCAAATTATATGCATTTACGAAGTGAACTAAAATATACATTCTGTAAAATATGCGGTGAAAAGAATTGTTATTATTAATTTACAGGGACACAAAAAAGAATTACATTACATAATGCTAAAAGAGGAAATAATATGCGACATATTTTCATTATATTAAACTATTTCATGTATATTAAAATTTATATATATCTCTAAAGCTTAATATAAGTTGTTTCACACATAAAAGGAAGTTCATGGTATTTGCATAAATACAAAAAGATTTCAAATAGTATATTCTATCTGAAATACTGTTTATTATCGATAATGGCTGACGGATGAATGAAATGCATTTTTAATTATGATTTGCGCTTTAAAGCTTCATCAAATTTATGTATATTATATGGTATGTAAAAATGTGATAGTTTATATACATGGCTATACAAAACAACTCGTAAAGGTTTCTGAATATGATAGTAAATTCCTTAAGATGATTTTTAAATAGGTTGTGCATTTTGACGCTAAACTGCATTCCGTTTACTAAGAAATGTTACTAGTATATAGATAAAATTATGTATAGGGTTGCGAAAAGATTTGGATACATGGTTGTTTTACTTTGAATTCAATTTTTGCTAAATACTGGCATGTAACAAAGGTACTAGGTAAAATACAGGGCTCAAAAAAAAAACTCTTTAAGTATATTTCCATATATTAGTATATATTGCTGAAAAAGAAAGTTGAACGTGTTAAGCGTTTTCTTGCTAAACTAAATTATCACATTATATAGTCCATATATCAACCAACAAAACAAATGAAGGGCTGATTAAAAGTATTGCAATGCATATTTGGATAAGAACAGTAACATCTTATTTCTCTAAAAAAAAACGTTTTGTTAAATATTTCAAGAGGTGTTGGAAAGTGCTTGCTAATCTATGCTTATTTATTACTGCATAATATTTCTTATTTATTTTATGCATGAACTTAATAAATACAGCTAAAAGGTAAATCAAATAAAATTATTCGTAATCTAAAGTACATAAACATCTAAGGAATTATGTCAAAAATTTCGATATTGCAATATAACTGATGAAAAAGAAAAGAAAAAGTAACTTTGATATTGCATAAAATCTAATCCTACAAAGCTTTATAAATATTAAGGATAATGTTCTTTCATTTCCCTTAATTTTTGTTCAGTGCGCAATCATAAACATTTTATCTGAGCCTTCATCATTTCCAATTTTTTTTTCCACGTTATGGACGATTATTTGGTTTTACTACGGTAACTTTAAATGTGCTTGAAACGTCTCTCACAGTTTAGTTGTTGTTCAGTAACATACATAGGTATTTTAATAGCGACTGCATATATAATATATATTTTTTAATTATTTTTGTTGCAAATTTTCTTTGTAATTTCTAAATATTCATTCTTTCTTCTTATTCTTAAAAACCTAGTGTGTAATTTATTGCTAAATAACAGCTGAATATGAACCAAATTTATAAACATATTATGTCAAAGAATTATTTCTTCTCTCTTCGTTTTGCTATAGCAAAGCGAAAACAGCTAAGATTTTTTGCTAGAAATATCTTTTTTCTTCGTTTCTGACATCATCGTTTTTATGCGGGTCAAACTTTTATATGTGACTATATCAGACTCCATAATCCTTTAATATTTTATCGATCCAAAGATGTTCCTCACTTTTTTATGCACATTACTCTCTGAAATATAATTATAAGGACTATCTAGTTTCAGAGAACCTAACTAGAAAGAATTGATTTGTCGTCAACAAACTAATTAACCGCAAGCATCTACATACAAAAACATTTTTGTCAAATTATAACACATACTAAATAAACTACAAAATGATCCATACCCAAAAATTATATGAATTATACAAGATTACAAATGAATTGAGAAAAATTGCTGAAAGTGTTGCAGGAATAACAGCAAAATATTTTGTAAACAACGATTGCTCAACGTATTAACTTTCTGAATAACTTACATAATATATAATTTATACTAATTTATACATATATATATATATGCATATATATTTATATATATACCCAAAATACCCAATTGTTATATAACTATGCATCGATTGAAAAAGTAATATTTTATGTTATTTCAATTCATTTCTCTGTCAAGGATTGTGTGTGTACTGTAAACTTGTTAACCCTATATTAACTCATACAGAGTATATTATTATTATATGTTTATGTGACTATATATTTTCCATAAAGTATTGCGTGTACTTATAATATGACTGTAGGTGTATACTGGATGAAATTTTCTTCATATCGTTTATACGTTTTTAAGGTTTTCTTTTAAGTAGTTATACAGTGCTTGACTAAACTTGAATTCGTAAGTTAGGATGTGAAGTTTGAACGTGTCATACACGCACAAATTGAAATGCATAACACGTAAGAGTGAGAGATATTACGAAAAATATGTTTTTCATAATGATAAAGGAAGAAAAGTATCTATATATACAGGGTGATTCAAAAAAGGTAGGAAAATTTTTAAGGGGTAATAGTATAAATCAAGACAAACAATATTGAAAGGAAACCAAGGGTCCCAAGCGTTTTAAAGGAGATAGTCTTCATTAAAGTTTAGGGTCCAAAATTTCAAATAAACATAAAAAGCGGAAAAATTGGACGATTGATTTGCGGTTTTCACTAAAACTATTCCTTATGTTGGTATTTTTTTGAAAATAAATTATAAAGATAAATTTCGAAAAATGTCGATAGAGGGCGCTTTAGACTTTGGAGTAACAAACAACTGTTTTTTGCCGTTATTTTTTGCATCTCATTAAATGGTTTCGCAGGCTTAGACTTAAACTTAAATTTTGAGCTCAGAATCTGAATACAGCTCATATTCAAAATATTAGAATAATTACCTTTTTTTTAGAAATTGAAAATATCGTTTGGTAATTTAATGTCTTTTAATGAAAATATGCAAACGATATTTTTATTAAGAACTTATTGTTGATTAAACTTACTTGTTATCTTAAATTTAATATCATTTTTGAAAAGATTAATTGCAAAAAAAATTATTTTGAAAAGTCAAAATATTAGAATATTTATTCAAGTGGTTCAAAATATTAGAATATTTCACATTAATTCTCCTTTAATTATTACCAATTCTTAACTGGTGGCATCATTGATTAAATTCAGACTATTTTATTTAAAATCAGTATTCTTTTTTGCAGTTTGTTTCTTTTTCGTCTTAAAATGGGCCGTGTGAGTGATATTCCTGAATCTACTAAACTTCGTATAGTTGATTTGTATCGGCACGGTAAAAATCAATGTTTTATAGCGAATTATTTACATTGTTCGCAATCGAGCGTTTGTAAAATACTAACACAGTATTCAAAAATTGGAAAATTTCAAAATAATCGTCGAAATGGTGGCCGAAAACCAAAAACATCTGCTAGAGATGACAGGAAACTGAAGCGTATAGTTAAGAAAAACCGTTTTAAAAGTGTGCGATTCTTGCACCGAAAATGGAAAGAAGAAGGAGTTGAAGTTTCTACATCGACAATATTAAGACGTCTCCATAAATTTAAATTTGAATCTCGTGTACCGAAAACAAAACCTCTCATGACTGCAAGACAAAAGCGTATAAGATTGAATTGGTGTAAATCAAGACGTTTATGAAGCAATGAAGATTGGAAAAATATATTATTTAGTGATGAAAGTATGTTTTGTGTTTCATATGGTAATCAAGGTATTCGAGTTTGGAGAATGAAGCAAGAAGCATTTGATAAAGAATGCCTTAAACGTTCCATAAAATTTGCTGCTAGTGTCATGGTTTGGGGTTGTATGAGTGCAGAAGGACCTGGAAAGTTATGCATCGTCTACGAAAAGGTTAACGCTCTGATATATCAAGAAATTTTAGAATATTACATGATTCCATCATCAGAAGATTTATTTGAAGATGATTTCATCTTTCAACAAGATTTAGCGTCCCCGCATACCTCGGTGTCAACTAAGAATTGGTTCCGCCAACGCAACATTAAGGTACTTCCTTGGCCACCAAATTCACCAGATCTTAATCCCATCGAAAACTTATGGTGTATAATGAAGAAAAAACTTCAAGAAAATCCTCCTTCAAGTAAAACTGAGTTAGTGGCACGTATAAAGTCTATTTAAGCTAATATTGATAGAAATGTTTGTAAACACCTTGTATATAGTATGCAAGATCGATTGTACGCTGTTATGAAAGCTAAAGGGGATGCTACAAAATATTAACTACCATTTACTTCATATTCATAAGGTAATATTGTTGCGTAAAATAAAATATTCTAATATTTTGAACCAATCTAAATTTTATTCTAATATTCTGGTGTGTTTAAGGAAGCTGTATACCTAATTTATTGTGCTGTATTTTATATTTTATAAATGTTAAAATCTTATCTAAACATTCCAGATTTAATTTATAAGAAATTTAATTGCATTTACTTAGTATAAAAAATAAATAAATGACAAATAATTTTTTCTTATTACTTTTTCTCAATTATTCTAATATTTTGAATATGAGCTGTAGTTGGGAGTGGTTA
Organism: Maratus speculifer; assembly: GCA_964019185.1. Classification (NCBI taxonomy): domain Eukaryota; kingdom Metazoa; phylum Arthropoda; class Arachnida; order Araneae; family Salticidae; genus Maratus; species Maratus speculifer. Next base: position 56,558,654 of record OZ025294.1, read on the forward strand.
AGCATCACAAACTGAACTGTGTTCAGAGGTTCAAATTTCAAATGATTATAAAAAACGGAAAAATTGGTCAATTGATTTGCGGTATTCACTAAATCTATTCTTTATGTCGGTATTTTATTAAAAATAAATTATAAAGCTAAATTTTAAAAAATGGCGATAGAGGTCGCTTTAGACTTTGGAGTAAGAAAAAACTATTTTTTACTGTTATTATTTGCATCTCGTTAATTTTTTTTAGAAGTTTAGACATAAACTTAAATTTTGCGCAAAAAATCTGAATCGTTGGGAGTGGTTAAATAGAGCAAACTGAACTGTGTTCAATGGGTGTGGGGAGGTTCAAATTTCAAGTTATCATGAAAAACGGAAAAAAATGGTAGATTCGTTTACGGTTTTCGCCAAAATTATTCTTTATGTCAGTATTTCCTTCAAAATAAATTTTAAAGATATATTTCAAAAAATTCAGTTAGAGGGCGCCTTAAACTTTAGATTAACCAACAACTATTTTTAACTGGTATTTTTTGTATCGAATAAATGCTTGTAAAAGCTTTGCGGTTTTTGCTAAAACTACTCTGTAAATCTGTGTTTTCTTGAAAATAAATTTTAAAGATAAATTTTTCAAAATGCCGATAGAGGGCGCTTTAGACATTGGAGTAGCGTACAACTATTTTTAACCGTTATTTTTTTAAATCTCATTAAATGTTTTCAAATGCTTAGATTTAAATTTTGAGCTCAAAATCTGAATCGTTGTGAGTAATTACGTCGCGCAAAATTGAACTGTGTTCGAGGGGTGGGGAGAGTAACATTTCAACTCTTAATCACAGTTCAGTTTGTCCTTCTTATCCCCTCCCAACTATTCAGAATTTGAGCTCAAAATTTTAGTCTAAGCATTTGCAAGCATTTAATTAGATAGAAAAAATAACGTTTAAAAATAGTTGTTGGTTACTATAAAGTTAAGGGCACCCTCAAACGAAATTTTCAAAAATTTATTTTTTAAATTTATTTTCAAGGAAATAGTGACATAAAGAATAGTTTTAGCAAAAACAGGAATCAAATTGACCAATTTATCCGTTTTTTTTTTTAATCATTTGAAATTTGAAACTCCCCACCCCCCATTGAACACAGTTCAGATTGCGACACTTAACCATTCCCCATGATTCAGACTTTCTGCGCAAAATTTAAGTTTATGTCTAAGTTTCTAAAAAAATTTAACGAGATGCAAATAATAACGGTAAAAAAGAGTTTTTCGTAACTCTAAAGACTAAACCTCCTCTGTCGCCATATTTTTAAATCTAGCTTTATAAATTATTTGTAATAAAATATCGACACAAAGAATAGTTTTAGTGAAAGCCGCAAATCAATCGACCAATTTTTCCGTTTTTTATAATCATTTGAAATTTGAACAGTCTGAACACAGTTGAGTTTGAGCTACTTAGCGACTCCCAACTATTCAGATTTTGAGCTCAAAATTTAAGTTTAAGTCTAAGCTTGCGAAACCATTTAATGAGATGCAAAAAATGCCTGCAAAAAACAGTTTTTCGTTACTCCAAAGTCTAAAGCGCCCTCTATCGACATTTTTCGGAATTTAACTTTATAATTTATTTTCAAGAAAATATCAACATAAAGAATAATTTTAGTGAAAACCGCAAATCAATCGACCAATTTTTCCGTTTTTTATGTTTATTTGAAATTTTGGACCCTAAACATTAATGGCGGCTATCTCCTTTGGAACACGCTTGGGTCCCTTGGATTCCTATTTAATATTGTTTGTCTTTATGTATACCATTACCCCTTAAAAAATTTCTCATCTTTTTTTGAATCACCCTGTATATTACGATAACGTATGTAGCACAAAAATCGCGGTTATTTGTTAATTATTAAAGGCAACGCCCAAATGAAACGAATCTAGGCGGTGGTAAATTGGTTTTATTTACATTTTGTTCTTTCACTGCAATTATGGAGCTTCAAAGTATCGTAATTTTTGTTTTGTTTTGTTTTATTTTATGGCATAAAGAATATATAAAAATCATGAATTTTAAACATTTCAGTTTCAAATTAAAAATTTGTTATTATAAATGAAATGAGTAAAAAGATTATAATATTAAATATATTTTAAATGAAATTAATGAAATAGAAAAAAAAATGCCACGGGTACTATATTTGGTGTGCTCAAATTAGCATAAAAATTCCTAGTACTTGATTTATCGGCACAGAATGTCATATGCACACCATATTAATGCATTTTTTTCTGATGCCAATTTGGCGAAAACTTCGTTTTCAATACCAGTTACATATGTATTTTTCACACTTTACTGTTATTTTAAAAAGGAAATAATAATAAATAAAAAAAAGTTTAATTCATGTGAGGCATATATGTGCCTTTTTGTTGCAATTGCGCCAGTGTGGTGCGTATATGACATATGTATCTAACTCTTTAGCAGAATCTTCTAATTTGGAAAAAATAGCAATTAAAATAAATTATGAATAAAAACAATATGATTTAATGCTTAGAATGTATTTCAAGGAGACCAAACTGGTTGCCAAGGGCGTCTAGTCGATTAAATTAACTTTTGAGGGAACTGGTGTAGACAAGAGGAAGTGCTGTAAAAATTCCTTAGAAATACAAATTTCATTGCGCATATTCATATTAAACATAACAGTCCAACAAGGGAACTACTTTTGGTGGTGTTTGAACCTAGCAGATGTTTGTGAAGAAGAATATGTTTCTTTGTAGTTCTATGCATAAAAGTTAGACAACTGATAAAATTTCATTCTTAAAATCGTATTTCTTTATTCTTTAAAATTTATATTATTTCATTTATGCATTTTATTGCATTTTTTATTGATGCATTATTGGGTTTTTTTTTTTTTTTTTTACGCCAAAAATTAGTTAAGTTTCCAAATATGGCGCTACGAAATTTTCGCCTGCCCTCTTTTGGGGCTATGACGTTCGGTTAGGCTTGCCGGAAAACTCTAATTTTTCAAATATGCCATTTTTTCCCCACCAAAAATGTAAATATAATGTCCTAATTTTTCAAAACCAAATTCCAGGTTTTTGAAGGAATTTTTAAACTTTTTCAATATTTTACATGTATTATTATATATTTTTTCAATATTTTACATTTATTATTAACTATTTTATATTTCTAAATGCTTTTCTTTAATAAAAAGAAATCTACGTTAATAGTCCGATAAGTCACCTGTAAAATAGCATTTTCAGAAAGTTATGCTTCTGCGAAATCAAAAAATATGTCTGTAACAGAAAAACATTTTTGATTCTCTAACTTTCTAATTTAAACCAAGTCTAAATGCTAGGTTCGAGCAACACCAAAAGTGGTTCCCTTGTAAATACTGGCAATGTTTTCGTCATCTGTTTTTAGAAAGACTCATTTTAAATATGCTCTAAGTTTTGTGGTATAGTACGCATGAAGGCGGTCTGTCTCGTTTTCTGTGGGACAAAGGGCTATGCAAATAAAAAAAAAAAAACTTGAAAATTTACGTCATTTTAGCATTGTATTTTTTTAAAACGTGTTTCTACTACCTATTCGTAACATTAATCCATTAAGAACGGAAGTTCCTAACATTGCTAAGAGACTGCCAGTTCCATATTTAAAGGTAAGAAAAACACGTCATTTTAGTAGATTTGAAATTTGTAATATATTACTCTTTGGCTATATGACAAATTCTGACTATTTTTTGGCACAAATTATAATCAAAAGTTAATATTAGACAGCTTTAAATCTGGTCTCAAGATTTACGTCCTTTTAGCATATTTTTGTAATCCTGTTTCTACTACTTATTCGTGTTTTTAATCCACTATTAACAGAAATTCCCAACGTTGCCAAGACCCTGCCAGATCCCTATTTAAAAATTAAGAACCACGTCATCTTCAAGTCATTTTAGCAGGTTTGAAAAAGGCAACATATTACTCTCTGGCTTTCAGACAACTTATAACTAATTTTCCGAAACAAATTTGGTTCGAAAGTTAATGCCAGATAGCTTTAAATCTGGCAAAGATAGTGCTGGTTTGAAGAGTAATTTATTAGTTTAAAAATATCTGTCCCCTTCACGTCATTTTAGCAAGCTTAAAAATTGCAATATCGCTGCCAGAATTATAGCCGTCTGGTATTGATTTTGGAAAAAAAATTGTGTAAAAAAAAATAAGATAAAAATAAGATTGTCTAAGAAATAAAGAGGAATATGTTGCACTTATCAAAGCTTGCTAAAATAACGCTAAGAAGACATATTTTTTAAACCAATAAATCACTACTCAAACCGACACTATCGTTGTCAGATTTAAAACCATCTGGCAGTAACTTTGCATCCGAATTTGTGTCCGGCAAATTAAATGTAAGTTAACCAATGGCCAAAGAGTAGTATGTTGCAATTTTTAAACTTGCTAAAATGACATGAACTGGATATGTATTTTTTAAACCGGAAAATCACTCTTTAAACCGGTACTGTCGTTGCAATGTTAAAAGTAGTCTGACAAAAACTTTTCAACCGAATTTGTGTCTGGCAAATTATTTTGTAATATGTTTGATAGCCAAAGAGAAATATGTTTCGTTTTTCAAGCTTGTTAAAATGACATGAAGGTGATGTGTTTTTACCTTTAAATAGGGATCTTGCAGGCTCTTAGCAACGTCGACAACGTCTAACAACAATGGATTGATATCATGGATAAAAAATAGAAACAGATTTTATAAACAAAATTCATGCTAAAGACGAAATTTTGAAGTTTTTCCACCTGCATAACCCCTATTCCCACAGTTAAATGCAATGTTTCTCGTTGGGCAGACTGCCCTCATGCGTACTACATCATAAAATATGATGAATGATATAGAGAAATTTACCTTGCTAAAATCACGTATTTTTATTACTTTCTTCTATCTTCAATAGAAGAAAGTATTGTAATCGAAATTTTTTCGACTTCCGGTTTTCGACGGATTTACACGTTTTAGGGGTGAGAGATTCCAAAAAACATGTTTTTAGAAAATGTATGTCTGTCCGTGTGTCTGTGTGTCTGTGTGTCTGTGTGTCTGTGTGTATGTCGCCATTCTACCATCAAAAAGTGTATGAAGTTATGCATAGAATTGAACCAAATTTTTTGTGAATGTTTTTGGCTGTAGCAAGCAGGTCCTCCTTCCGTTTTGAAATATTCCGCCGGAAGGGGGCGCTGCAATCGCGATTTTCAATACCCATAATGTGCCATTTTCAATATTGTACCGACCAAAAGTATATGAAGTTATGCATCGAATTGAACCAATTTTTTGTGTATGTGTATGACTATGGCTAGTTGGTCCGCCCTAAATTTGAAAAAAATCCGTCGGAAGGGGGCGTTGCCATCGCGATTTTTGTGCCATTTTCAATATTGTACCGACCAAAAGTATATGAAGTTATGCATCGAATTGAACCAAATTTTTTGTGTCTGTGTATGACTATGGCTAGTTGGTCCGCCTTGAATTTGAAAACAATCCGTCGGAAGGGGGCGCTGCAATCGCGATTTTGTGCCATTTTCAATATTGTACCGACCAAAAGTATATGAAGTTACGCATTGAATTTAACCAAATTTTTTGTGTAAGTGTATTGCCATGGCTAGTTGGTTCTCCCTGAATATGAAAAAAATCCGTCGGAAGGGGGCGCTGCAATCGCTATTTTTGTGCCATTTTCAATATTGTACCGACCAAAAGTATATGAAGTTATGCATCGAATTGAACCAAATTTTTTGTGTATGTGTATGACTATGGCTAGTTGGTCCGCCCTGAATTTGAAAAAAAATCCGTCGGAAGGGTGCGCTGCAATCGCGATTTTTGTGCCATTTTCAATATTCTACCGACCAAAAGTACATGAAGTTATGCATCGAATTGAACGAATTTTTTTGTGTAAGTGTATGGCTATGGCTATTTGGATCGCCCTGAATTTGAAAAAAAATCCGCCGGAAGGGGGCGCTGCAATAGCGAATTTTATGCCATTTTCAATGTTGCACTTCATAAAAGTGTATGAAGTTAGTTCTAGAACTGAACTTTTGTTTATGATTATTTTTTGGTAAGACAAGTAGGTCTTCCCTGAATTTGAAAAGAAAATCTGCCTATCCTTCTATTGTCCATCGGCTCGTGCAGAGACGGAAATTCATTTTTACTTCGATTAATGGATTGAAGCATAAATTTAAGATGAAAATTAAAGTTGGTCTGGCATTGAATTAAAATTATTAAAGCATTAAAATGAGTAACTATTTTTTGTTTAATATTAAAACGTACGTATAAGATAGAAGAAAGTTTTAGGATTGGCACATCCAACTAGTTTACGTTACTAGCTCTAAGACCATAACGCTAATTTAATTGAAATCATCTTTTTTTATTTCTCTGAAATAAAAATGTATACATATTGTGGTATTTTATACTTTTACTTTTCAGGTAAAACTGTAGCGTCCCTTGTCCATTCCATGGAATTATGTAAGGAACATAATGTCTCTGAGTTCCAGATTAATTGTTCGGTATTTACAATGTGTGTATGTCGTGTGCAGTGAATTATGTGTATTAAAAATGTTATGTGTAAAAGTTCGCCTACCTTGATTATTCTAGTACTGTTTTATGCCTCAGATTAATATGTTGAAAGATATTAAAATGGCGACGATGTAAAAAAACTTTCTACCGTAAAAATTTTAAAAGAATAACGGCGAGCCAAATTGAAATGGCTCATTTTAGTTTCGATTTCAGCATTTCAGAAATGTAACTACAGCCTTCCAGAATATATCAGCAGCTACAAAACAAGGGGGTGGTAAGTGCATTGAATTTTATTTTACCTTTTTCCTGTCTTTTTGCACAAAAATACAATGTTGGCGTTTAAAGAATACGATGATAAAGTGGAATCATTTCAAGCATATATTAAACGCTTGGAGCAGAATTTTATTCTGAATGAATTAAAAGAGGGAAAAAAAGTTGCGGCCCTTTTATCTTGCATGGGCCCTAAGCTTTATAATTTGCTGAGTAATTTATGTTTCCCAAAAGCGTGTGAAACATTAAAATATTCTGAGATTGTTGATATTTTGATAAAGCATTTAAGCCCCGCCCCCAACAAATTTATTGAAAGAATAAAATTTCGTAAGTGTTACCAAAATGAGTCGGAATCATTTCAAGATTTTGCTGCTAGATTAAAGAAAAATACAACTTTTTGTTGTTTTACGGGTGATACATTATATGAAAATTTATTGGAACAATTTTTACGCGGTTTGAAAAACGAAAGCATTCAAAATAAATTGATTACGCAAGTAGAAGATTTAACTTTTGAGAAGGCAGTTGAAAAAGCGTTATCCTTACACAATGTAGATATTGAAATTTCTGAAATTAAAAATAAAAATTTCAGTATTAATAAAACTTCAAGTTCAAAGAACGTACACCCCAAGAAATTCTCGAATGGCTGTCAGAAGTCAAATGTCAACAATCATGTAAATAATACAATTCCTGAAGCAAATAAAAGTAAATTAAAGTGTTATAGATGCGAAAATACTTCTCATCTAGCCAATTCATGTAGATTTATTAATGCTATTTGTAAAATATGTAAGAAAAAAGGCCATATTGGAAAAGTATGTAGAAGTAAAACTTTCCAAAAACACGTAAATTCGGTAGATACAGTAAATGTATTAACTATAAAAAATACAGGTGCAAATCCTATTAAATTATCTGTGTTAATTGAAAATAAAGCAAGAGCTTATATGGAATTGGACACAGGTTCGGGAATTTCTGCTGTTCCTTTAAAAAGATTTCGCAGAATTTTTCCTGATTATAAAATTTTACCCCCAGATGTTCAGTTAAAAACTGCAACTGGTGAATTTTTTAAACCTGTAGGTTATGTTGAAGTAAATGTTACTTATGAAAATAAAACAGAAAAGTTAAAATTATATTTGATAAAAGAAGATACTTTTCCATTATTATTTGGCCGAGATTGGGCCTCTGCATTCGATATTTTTCCACATAATTTAAGATCTGTTTATGTTAATGAGACTGTAAATTATTCTGATAAATTGCAAAAATTGTTAAATGATTTTTCTGATTTATTTTCTGATAAAGTAGGGGAAATTAAAGGGTTAAAGGCAGAGCTTTACCTTGAAAAGGATGCTACACCCATATTTTGTAAAGCAAGGATTGTTACTTATGCACTACGTGCTGCAGTCAATGAGGAATTACAAAGATTACAAGAAGCAGGTATAATTAAACCAGTTACAAATAGCAAGTGGGCAACCCCGATTGTTCCAGTGGTAAAATCTAATGGTAAAATACGTTTATGCGGAGACTTTAAAGTTACATTAAATAAATATCTGAAAGTAGAAAAATATCCCTTGCCTAAAATAGAAGATATGTTAGCTACTTTAAGTGGTGGTGTTCATTTTACAAAAATTGATTTGAATCAAGCATACCTCCAATTGCCTGTTGATGAGGAATCCCAAGAATTATTAACCATTAATACTCCTAAAGGATTATTTCAGTTTCTTAAATTACCAATGGGTCTTAGTAGTTCTCCTGCTATATGGCAAAGAAAAATCGAGCAAATTTTAAGTGGAATTGAGGGAATTACAATTTTTATAGATGATATAGGAATAACTGGGGAAACAGATGAAATTCATTTACAAAGGTTAAAGCAAGTATTAGAAAGATTGAAAAAATATAACATTCGGATAAATAAGGAAAAATCATTCTTCATGGCAGATGAAATTACTTATTGTGGGTATAAAGTGGATAAACATGGTATTCATAAAACACCAGATAAGATAGAAGCAATTGTAAAGGCCCCTAGGCCAGAAAATGTTTCCCAGGTTAAAGCATTTCTTGGTCTTGTAACTTATTATGCTAAATTTGTACCGAATTTATCGACAATTGCACATCCTTTGAATAATTTGCTTAAAAAGAATGTGAAGTTTAATTGGTCTTACAAATGTGATCAAGCGTTTAAAAAAATAAAAAGAGAAATTACTTCTGACAGAGTGCTTACCCATTTCAATCCGAAATTACCTTTAATCGTAGCTACGGATGCTTCTCCATATGATATCTCTGCAGTTCTTTCGCATGTGATGCCAGACAATACTGAAAAGCCTATTGGATTTTTATCCAGAACCTTGAATAATGCCGAAAAACGGTATAGTCAAGTAGATAAGGAGGCATTAGCAATAATATTTGATGTTAAGAATTTTTTTCAATATTTGTACGGTAACAGATTCACTTTGTTTACTGATAGTAAACCATTAGTTTCAATTTTTTCACCTTCTAAAAGTATTCCTGTTTTATCAGCTGCTAGAATGCAAAGATATGCCATATATTTACAAACGTTCCAGTATGACATTCGTTATAAGAAAACTACTGAACACGGTAATGTCGATGCACTCTCACGTCTTCCATTACGTAGTGAAGATTTGCCCAACGAATATAATTCAAATGAGGGACTTGATGAATCTGAAATCATTCAAATAAATCAGCTTTCTGTTTTACCTTTAAATGCTAAATCTATTGCTTCAGCTACAAAAACCGAACCTCTTTTGCGACAAATTTTTCATCATCTCATTTTTGGCTCAGAAATTCCAAAAAATTTACTTTTTGGTGGTAAACAAGAAGAATTTACTCTTCAGCATGGTTGTATTTTAAAAGGTTGTAGGGTAGTTATCCCAGAAATTCATCGACAACAAATATTTAAAAAATTACATTTTGGTCATTTTGGTATAGTGAAAATGAAAGCTTTAGCCCGTAGTTTTGTATGGTGGCCAGGAATAGACCATGATATTGAAGATATTGCAAGAAACTGCTCTATTTGTGTAAATTTGAAAAATAATCCTCCCAAAGTTGATACACATCATTGGGAATGGCCTACAGCTCCATGGCAGAGAATTCATATTGATTATTTTGGTCCTGTTAACGGTAAAATGCTTTTGTTAGTGGTTGATGCTTATAGTAAATGGCCAGAAGTATATATAGTTCCTAGTACAACTTCAGAAAATACAATTATTTGTCTTTCTTCTCTCTTTGCACGATACGGTTTTCCTATTTCTTTGGTATCAGATAATGCTAGGCAGTTTACATCTGAAGAATTTGACATATTCTTAAAAAGTCATGGTGTAAAACATAAGTTTAGTGCACCGTACCATCCATCTACAAATGGACAGGCTGAGAGATATGTGCAAACGGTCAAACGTGGATTAAAAGCCTTAGCTTCGGAACCAGGTACTTTACAACTGAAGTTGAATAACTTTCTTTTGCAGTACAGGAAGATGCCACATGTTACAACGGGGGAAAATCCTGCATCTTTATTTCTAAGACGTCATATAAGAACAAGCATAGATTTGATAGTGCCGAATGTTGCAAATTTTGTTCATGAAAAGCAAACTGCAAGGAAAGCTAAAGTTAAAGTAAAAGAATTTGAAATCAACCAGAAAGTAGCTGTAAGAAATTATACTCCAGAAGCCAAATGGAAAATTGGTCGGATCGTAGCAAGAGAAGGGAAATTACATTACAGAGTTCAAGTTGGTTCGAATATTTGGAAAAGGCATGTGGATCAAATAACTAATGTAGGGGAAGATATTTCTTTAACTACTGATCCAAATTAGGAAGAAAATGTTGCAGAAAATTTTAGAAATGAAAATGCTAAGATGAAGCAAGATGATTTTCCACCCTTACAGTCAAGTTTCACAGATCCGCAACCAGTTGACTCTCATGTTCAAGTTGCTCCAGATCCTACTCCAACTGACTTTCGTGATCCTGATTCTTCGAGTTCTAATTCAACTAGCTCGGATAACATTCTCCCAAAACCGTCGGTTCCTACTAGTGCTACCGTTGATGCTCCTGAACATGTCAAAACTAATTCTTCTTCTTCTCCACAGGTACTTAGACGATCCAGAAGACATCGAAGAGCTCCTGAACGACTTCATTACTAAGTGGGGAAGAGCTGTGGTATTTTATACTTTTACTTTTCACGTAAAACTGTAGATGGCGCCCCTTGTCCATTCCATGGAATTATGTAAAGATCATAATGTATCTGAGTTCCAGATTAATTGTTCTGTATTTACAATGTGTGTATGTCGTGTGCAGTGAATTATATGTATTAAATATGTTATGTGTAAAAGTTCGCCCACCTCGATTATTCTAGTACTGTTTTATGCCTCAGATTAATATGTTTAAAGATATTAAACATATAAACCTTATTTTCCCGGCTATGGTACCGCAAATAATTTTATTGAATATCCGGGGTCCCTTATGGCATCCTCTGCATATTTTATCTCTCTTCAGTAAAGAATATATAGACTTAGTAATTTCATCCGTTTGAATTCGCTTTTAAAATAAACTTATATTTCCGCAATCTTTTATTGTCAAACTACTATGCTTTTTAATACTTCTTCTCAAACAATGTTAGGGTTATGGTGATACGTTTCAATAAATAGCAATACTTTTACTTTATATCTATATTTATCAAATCTAATTCGCGGAATATATACTTCCTGGTATAAACATACTTAATATATTATATAAATACATACATATATATATATATATATATATATATATATATACAAGGTGTTTCCAAATTTTTTTACAATAAAAGAGGGGTGATAGTACACATCAAGACAAACAATATTAAATAGGAGACCAAGGGTCCCAAACGTTTTCCAAAGGAGATAGCCGCCATTAAAGTTTAGGAACCAAAATTTCAAATAAACATAAAAAACGGAAAAATCGGTCGATTGATTTGCGGTTTTCACTAAAATTATTCTTTATGTCGGCATTTTCTTGAAATGAAATTATAAAGATAAATTTCAAAAAATGCCGATAGAGCGTGCTTAGACTTTGGAGTAACGAAAAACTATTTTTTGCCGGTATTTTTTTAATCTCATTAAATGTTTTCGTAAGCTTAGACTCAAACTTAAATGTTAAACTCAAAATCTGAAAGTGGGAATGGTTAAGTAGCACAAACTGAACTGTGTTCAAAGGGTTCAAATTTCAAATGATTATAAAAAACGGAAAAATAGGTTCATTGATTTGCGATTTTCACTAAAACTATTCTTTATGTCGGTATTTTCTTAAAAATAAATTATAAAGATAAATTTCAAAAAATGTCGATACAGGGCGCTTTAGACTTTGGAGTAACGAACAACTGTTTTTTGTCGCTATTTTTTGCATCTCATTAAATGTTTTCGGAAACTTAGACTTAAACTTAAGTTTTGGGCTCAAAATCTGAATAGTAGGGAGTAGTTAAGTAGCACAAACTGAACTGTGTTTAAGGATATGGGGGGGGGGGTGTTCAAATTTAAAATAATTATAGAAAATGGAAAAATTTGTCGATTCGTTTGCGGTTTAAAATAAAACTATTCTTTAAGTCAGTATCTTCTTGAAAATAAATTTAAAAGATAAGTTTAAAAAAATTCCATTAGAGGGCGCCTTCGTTTTTCGCCTTCGTGAAATTTGAACCCTCTGTACAGAGTTCAATTTGTCTACTTAACTACTCCCAACTATTCAGATTTTAAGCTCAAAATTTAAGTTTAAGTGTAAGCTTACGAAAGCATTTAATAAGATGCAAAAAATAACGCCAAAAAAGTGTTGTTCGTTACTCCAAAGTCTAAGGCGCCCTCTATCAGCATTTTTTGAAAAGTATTTTTAGAAGTTATTTTCAAGAAACTACTGACGTAAAGAATAGTTTTAGTGAAAACCGTAAATCGATAAACCAATTTTTCCGTTTTTTATATTCATTTAAAATTTGAACCCTCTGAACACAGTTCAGTTTGTGCTATTTAACAACTTCCACTTTCAGATTTTGAGCTCAAAGTTTAAGTTTGAGTCTAAGATTACGAAAGCATTTAATGAGATGCAAAAAATACCGGCAAAAAATAGTTGTTCGTTACTCCAAAGTCTAAAGCGCCCTCTATCGGCAATTTTTGAAATTCATTTTTGTAATTTAATTTCAAGAAAATGCCGACATGAAGAATAAGTTTAGTGAAAACCGCAAATCAATCGACAAATTTGAAATTTTGGTCCCTAAACTTTAATGGCGGCTATCTCCTTTGGAAAACGTTTGGGATCCTTGGTCTCCTAATTAATATTGTTTGTCTTGATGTCTACTATCATCCCTCTTTTATTGTAAAAAAATTTGGAAAAATCCTGTATGTATATATATATATATATATATATATATATATATATATATGTATATACAGTCGAGTCTCCCTATAACGCAACTCCATACTTCGAATTTCTCTATATAACGAATTTTTTGTAGAAACGGTCCCCTTTTCACATGATTACATTAAAAACAGTCTCTATATAGCGAAATATCTATCTCCATATAACGAATTTTTTCATAAATTGGTCTTAACTTATTCAGTTTTAAAAAAGATTCGAAATCATATGGAATCAATTTTCCATGACTTATTTTGATTTATCGTTCAGTGCTGAGTTTTATATATATATATATATATATATATATTGCTTATCTCCTTGTTTTTTAAATCCAACGAATTCCTCCCACCTCCCACACACCTTTCAACATCCTTCTCAAAACAGAGTCAATTAGATTGTTACACGTATAAAAAAGGAATCAATGAGAGGCACATAAGAGAGGCCTTCAAATGGAGGAAAATGTTAATTACAATTTTTTATTCCTTACTAAAATTTGAGGTTTTTTTTTTATTTTTTTTTTATTTTTTTTATTATTTTTTTTTTTCAGAGAGAGAGAGCGTAACAATTTAAAAATCAAAACAAAAAAAGTTAGATTTCTTCGTCTGATATTAATGCAAGTCTTTCTTATTTAATTTTCATTAAGCTTTCAAATAAATGTCTGTTCTCTTTTTGTGAAACTGCTTAAATAATTAAGAAATAGAATGTTAGGTTAATATTTACTTTTTAACATTCAAATTCTTAATTAAAAACATCAAAAATAATATTTGTTCAAAATTTACACATTAAATACGATTTTTAACATTTTCTATACATCGAATTTCTCTATATAACGAATTTTTTACTGGAACGATGGATTTCGTTATATAGAGACTCGACTGCATATATATATATATATATATATATATATATGTATGTATGTATGTGTGTATATATGTATATATGCTCTAATAATGTTATAGTAATGTTCTTTCAGTATTACCAATGTACCATTGTAAATTTCTGAAAAATCCTAATTGCCCACTTGGTAGACTTTATTTTCTACAAAAAACCTTTTGTATATCAGCATTTTTTTCATCCTTATTTAATGGCATGATGGAAATGAAGCTTTGTCATTCCTTTATTTCTTCATATTGTCTATTTAGAAGCAGCTTTAAAATCTTCATCATCACTATTTCAAAAGACCAGTGATTATAAATGAACATCCCAGTTATTAAAATAAGGCAAAAAAATTTAAAACCTTGTTTTTAATTGGGAATAAAAATTAATAGTTTTAAAGGTCTCAGGATAGGGAAATATTCATCCATTTGTTAAATTGTGGAATATTAATATACTGTTAATCATTAAATTGATGGTAGGTAGATAAAAACAAGTATGCTTCCGCTAAAATTTTAGTGTGCAAAATAAATACTTTATATACACGGAAACTTTTTATAAAAGAAATTAAATTTTCATTTCTAACGTACCTGAAATAGGAAGATTTGACCCAGTGTTACACAAATATGGAAATAACATATGAAAAATCATTTTTCTATTCAAAGGTATGACTTTGCAAAAAAATGGAATATGCTAATTTAATAAGCACCGATATGAACAGTTAAGAAAATACTGTAAGTTAAAAATAAACTGCAATAAATAATACATTAGTAAATACTTAATAACATATAATCGGTCGAACCTATATTTAGAAAGAAATAATCATCACTCTATTTACATTAAAGTGCATCAAAGCAAGCATATTAAGCTTGAAATACATCTTTATAGAAGAATGCAGTTATGAAAATATGGACCAAAATGGGCTATAAACAACCAAAAAACTAATACAGATAAAACAGAAGGATTGAATCAGATAAGGAGTATATTTATCATCTTACATGCAATTTATCAATTGTAGATAAAAATATCATTATTGATAAATATATTTCTATATAGAGTAAAATTTTTTAGTGTACTAAATTGTTTTACGCTCTAAACTTTATCTGAGATTTCTTTTTCACTCTCTTTATTAAAATAAATGTAAACTACAAAAACAAATTTTACTGATTTAATTTCATTCATAATTTACTAATTCGATGTGTTATATTTTATGATAATTTTTCCAGATAGACTTGGAATTATATTCTTTAAATAAAAATGAATAATAGACATGAGTGATTCGATCTGCGATACCATCATTAATGAAAATTGAAATTATTTATGGATTTGTATTCCTAACGATTGAAATAATTTATTATTGTTTTTATCAAAATAGCAGTTTTAATAACATCCGAAAGTCTAGATTAGCTGTCAATGGACATTTAAACAAGTGAGAATTCGTTGACGTCCCATCCAGTACATCCACAGCAATTACAACGGTGGTGATAACGAATTCCGGCCAGATATGGAAAGCAGTCATTAATGCAGAATCATTTTCAGCTTTTTCCGCGCGCAATAAAATATTATTGTACAGAAGCCCAATAACTGGGCTAATATTTCCAAAATTCGTGTCTTAAGTCCAATTTGTATCCTAGAGGCTGACAACCAGATAGCATCTAAAAATTTATCAATCGAATCAAATATCGAACCTTAAGTTTTGTACAACGTACAACGTACCATTAAAAGTAAATTCGTTAATGATAGACGAAAAGGTTTATTTGAAATCCGATAACTGTTTTGCTGAGTAATGTGGTTATTCACGTTATCTTACTATGCCAATTTATATCGTGCGTCTTTTTTTCCACAGTTTTTCAGCCAAGAATAACTTTATGCATTTCTAGGATACAGCTCTTCAGAAATATATTGGTAAATATTTTCAATGAAAACCAGCAAGTTTTATTACAACTGAAGAGAATTTGAAATAGACAACATCTTTCATCTATAACTGTTGCAAAGGTGATACAAATTGACGTTCATTGTTACGACCGTCCATTATATGAACCGTTTCATTGCAACGCCCGTTGCAAAATGTCTCAAATAGATCTCCTTTATGTTATGTTATTTGTACATCCAAAATAATGACAGGAAAGCAGATTTTTCTCGAAATAGCGATCGAGTTGACATTTCATATCAATTTTTTTCGAAGAATATTTTATCATTTTCTCCATCAAACGACTGATTGCTCAGTTCGAAAATAAGATCTGAAAGACGTAGAAAACAAATATTTCTGTTTCAGAGGGCAGTAATCAGCTGCTCTGCGCAACCAACGCACAGTGTAAGATTTTACGAAATTAGCGGGTCAAAATTCAATTTATGAAAATTTACAATATTAAAGTAATAAAGTTGTTCTTACTGAAATTAAATTGGTTATGTATTGTGAAAAAATATAGCTTTACATATGTTAATGTACAATTTACATCATCGTCATTCCATCATCATAATCTTAAAATAAATATTTTTTGTCATTTTCATGCATTGCCATTTACGTCATGTTAGCATTTCATGCATATTTTTTCAAATATGATACATATTTAATTTCAACAATAAGAGTTTTCATGAATTTTAAAAAATATAATTAATTAATAACATACTGCTATAGATACCAGTGTTATCATAAAGTGAATCACTGCCATTTATTGTCGTTTGCTATTCTTTTATTATTTATAAGAAAGTATGAATATTACAACTCCAGGGTAAATTTCAACCACTCTATAGTTTTACTGAAATTTTAATGTCATGATTTATAATGCTCAAAAACAGATATATTTATCTTATAAGCACATGTAATGCAAAATTATATAAAATCCGTAACTGAAAAAAAAATTCTGATATTCAAGAGTTGCAAATAATTGCAGCTGAATTTGATTTTTTTATACCTATATGCATACATAATAACAAAAAAATTATATTACAATGGTCCGGAATACACAAAATTTTGGCAGATTTTTTAAATTTATCATATGCTATTGAATTTTCTAATAATTTTCATAATGGCTAAAAAACTTATTAAATAACTATTGTAAATAAAAATACAAAGTATCTACATTGCTGTAAAGATTCCATGCTATTATAAAAAATATTTACAAAATAAATGTGTTTTCAGAGAAAAATATCGATGGCAATTACAACTACATCGATCGCCATTTTAAAAAGGTTAACGAAAATTTGGTTTTCGAGCCAAATTTCGGCAGTGTTCTTCTAGAGTTAGTCTGCTATCACTGTACTTTATTTTCCTCCAATGTGTTAGATTTAATTTGAAATGTTTAAAAATTAAATTACTGTAAGTCAATTTTGTGACTTTTTTCCGCTAGATTTGCAAAATCGACACTGTGCAATGTTCTAATATCATTTTGGTATAACTTTAAAGAAGATTGTGCTGGCAATTGTAATTTTGAGTTTTATTTATCATTAGAAATCGAAGAGAAAAGCTGCAAAGGTCTCTGGAAGAATATGGAAGACTTCGGTAAAAAAAAAGGCCACTCAAAAGTTTTTAAGGCGATTTTCGTGCCAAGACGAGAGCCTCAAAAATAAACCCTGTGGTCATTAGCATTCCTTCCTAAACAAAGTCCATATGGAAGATAAAATCAAGCAGAATTTTGATTTAACAGGTTAGGGTTGCACCCAGGTTTGGAGTATTTGGTGAAACAATCCAATCGCATCTGCATACACTTGAAATGAAATTGTAACTCAGAAACTAGGTTCATCATGTTCTGACCAGGGATGTAGAGGAGGACATACCGAGGGATAAGGCATATACCTTCTGGATTTTTTAAAGAGCACCGTATCCATCTATTTCTCAAGAAAGCTTACAGTATACTAATTCTAGGATCCACCCTACATAGTATACTACCATTTATCTTGAGCGTATACCCTCTGCTTAGAACGTATATCCTCTGTTACGTTTAAGACTATACTCCTGGTACTGACTGAGAAAATCAAGCAGCTCTAAATTTTAACATCTGCTTATCATTGCAGTCGCATTACAACAAGGTCACGTTTCTAGACCAAATATTGACATGTGACGAAAAATGCTCCAGGCAATATAATCAAAAAATGAAACGTAATTTGTCAACTTGTGGTTCCGTTTCTTTGACCACTAAAACAAACGTTCACTAAATGTAGACAATTCTGTATGTTTGGGAGACCAGCGCACTGATCAATAGAGCAGCAGTTCGCCTCCTCCATGATAATGCCAGAGGCCAAAGCGACTGAGGACACGGTAAAACATTAGACTGGGAAATTTTATCTCACATACCTTACTTCCCGGACATCTTTACGTTGCACTATTACCTGTTTTGTTTGCCATGGACACTTCAGGGAACCTGAGATAACAGCTCTTCCGAAACTGAAACGAGGTCAGACAGAATGTAACACCATTTTCAAACTCTAAAGATTTTTTTTCAAAAATTATATTTATAAGCTTGTGTCTCGTTGGAAACTTGGAATTGTAACCAGTGGTGATTGTTTCGAAAAGTAAAATAAGTGTTTAATACTTTTTGGAGTTTTTTTTATATTTAATAAAAATCGCAAGAACTTTCATGATTACGCGTTAGTAATAAATCATCTAAGCATAATTTGCATTGCAATACACATCATGCATAAGTAAGTTCTCGCTCCAACGCATATTTCAGTTAACTGTTGTATTCATTTTCCGAGGATGGCTCTTTCAAACAAATGAAATGTGATTCCTTTAAATACAAAATTGAAAGTTTTGACGGAGGTTAGGGAAAAACTGATGCCAGAATCTTAAACTGCTGAAACATCAACATACCAAAAATCTCTTTATTTACGATCTTTTTAAACCGTGATCTCACTTTTAATGTAGAAGAAATTCCTGCATCTCGTAGTCGATTGTTGTAAGAAAAAATTGAATAATTAGTGAAAGCAATGCACGAGTGGCTAAAATTTATGAAATCAAAAAACAAATTCCCATAGAAGACAATTTGTGAAAAATAAAAACCCAATTTTTCGCAGAATAAATTAACGTTGGAGAAAAAATATTTAAAGCGTCAAACGAATTGCTTCACGTGTTTATAATAAGACATGGTATATATTTCTGAAAGTTGTGGGCGAAAAGTGGCTCTGTAAACAAATAAAGACTGATTGGCTCATTAGTTGACTCATTATGTTAAACAGATTTTTCTTCAATTTTCAATTTTAGTTTTTATTCGATATGAATATAAACAATTTTTTTAACAATGTTATACTGTAGAATTTTCTTTTGAACATGAAGCTATTTAAAGTTTATTATATTTTTTGTTGTTGCTGCTGTTCACATTCATTACAATTACATTCCACTATGACGCCAATTTTCTTGAACAATCGAGGGGACATTATAATGTGCGCCGATTGTATCTTACATAACTCCGTTTTGTTTATTCGTACTAATAGCCTCTTTGTTTTTTATTATCTTAAAATTGTCATTGGAGTTAAGTTTGAACTATTAACTAATTTGATTTAATACAAACAAATAGTGTTTATGCATGCCTAATCGTTCTGTCGTTAAAAAAATCTGCGATATTATATTTTAGCCTAAACAGCGAAAATAAATTTTTGTTATCCTTCTCTAGACGACTATATTTAGAGTGAATCATAAACATTCTGCTCTAATTAAATTAAAATATATATATATCTTCATTTCTGTGTCTTTTAAAAAGTCTCTGATATATTTTCATTTAACCCGGGAGAACGCGCGCTTACCCAGGTTAGAAATGTCACCAATAAAATCAAATTATAACCGTCATTTTATCTAGAAAGAGGCAAGAAGTTGCGATAAAATAACTTGAAAATTACTTTTAAAAAATAAGTGGTTACAATTGCAAAAATCCTACTCCCTCCGGGTCTAAAAGGCCCGGCGCGTATCCTCCCGTGTTAACGAAAATCTTTTTTAAGAGCTGTAATACTTGTAAAAGCTTAACAAGAAAATTTCGAATACGTATTTAAATTTTTTTCTCGGTTACTTCTAGTATAAAGGTTTATAAAATTAATTGCACACAAGAATAAGTAAATAATAAAAAAAAACAAGCTCATTTAAAAAGATTGGTTAGAGTTCTTTATATAAAAAAGTGTTTTAGGTTATCATACCTGTGTCTACAAAAATAAATCGTTTCAAATGCTGCATTTTCTTCCTTTTGAATGCACCTGCTTCGAAGCAGAATAAATCAAAAATCGCTAATTTATTTATTTATTCACTAGATTTGTTTTAAAGCGATATATATATCAAATCATTTTAAAATAATCCCATTTTTTTAATGCTACCCGATGCATAATTCGACATGATTCGAAAACTTTCAGCTGAATTTCCTAAGTTCATCTCTTATGAAGTTTAGATTTCTTTTCCTAATAGATTTCTTTTTCTTCAGAATAGAATGTCTTGTAAATTCCCAATATATTTTAAAATGAAAGACTTTTCATTTTTTCTTTAAAATAAATGTTGTCTTTCGCAGGGAAATTATTTTAAAGAAAATTAAATCAGTTTAAGAATGACAAATTTTTAATTAGGGGAGATCAGGGTGAGTTTAGAAACAGGGAGGGATGAAACGCCTGCAATAAATCTTAATAAATGATTTATTTTTAATTTATGAACCGTCCACCAGACAAATCAATCGTTGAATCCTATTTTTGCTATAAATATTTTTAGTTGCAAGCACCTATATGTTTCTGATTAAAAAAGTCTATTTTACAACATCAAAAGTAGATAGCTGCTAGTGTTTTATAGGTAAGTTTTCAATTTTAGTCTTTTTTTCTATTTTAAATATTTTATGTAACAATATGTAATTAGGGTGGGCCGAAAAAAAAACTTTTTTTCGATTTTCGATAATGGCGGGTGCGGAAAAGTGGCCACTTGTGGCACTCAGTTCATACAAAAAAACTGAGATTTTTTGGACATTTCCTTACCTTGCCGCAAACGGCTTGAAGTTTTGGAAAAATGCTCATTTTTGAACTTTTATCGAAAAAAAAATATATATTAAATTAAATTTATTTTGGCTGTATTTACTTGAAAAGGCATATTTAATGTTCCAAATGTTTAAATAAGATATGATCATGCATTATTTAATATCTATGTGTATTATAACTTAGCCTATTTTTATAGCTTTTTCTCGTATAACAGGAAAAATTAGTATTTGTTTGAATTGATCGTTAGTTTCACTGTTATTTATATCCCTTGGTCGTCTTTATATTTTTTTTACGTGTCAAAGGTCATATATTTGGGCAACGGACAGCAGTATACTTCAAAAACAAATCTGGAAGGTAAGAAGGGGTTGAAGCAGGACTCTAAGTGAGCGCAATGATTCGTCGTAATACTGAGTGTGTGAAGGACGAAATAGATGAGAGCCAAAATGCAATAAAGAATTCTTATTGTTTCTCCATACTCAGTTATCTGCGACATTTGTTCAGTGTGAACGTGAAACCTTTTTCTAGTGAGATACAGTGCTTTTTGGATCGTTTAATGTTCCATTATAGTGTTTTGTGTGTTTTATTATGACGAGTTTAGAAATGGCTAGTATGAAAGACTATGGTAATGTATAGACACGCAATAGCGTGAAAAGTAGCCTTTCGAAGGCATCATGCATATTGAAAGTATTGCAATTGCCAACTTATGCTGATAGTCATGCGCCACTACTACTGGTTGCTTCATCATATAGAAGTTGTAACAGCAGAGAATACGAATCTCGTCATCGATAAAAACAAAATCAGAATAGAGAAATGGGAACTTGGAAAAAAGATAAGGCAGAAAAAGTTCTTGAAAGAAGGAAAATTAAATGAATATTTTTTATGGTAGAAAGGATAAAAGTATATTCAGAGGGAAAAAAAGAACAAGCGGCGCAGTCGAGAGAAAGGATTGGAACACATCACCTTGTTGTTTGAACCTTGTTAGGAATACTTGCGTCACTTGATACCTCGTTCTTCCAAGTCACCACAAGTTAGACTTTTCTGAACTGACATCATTTGGCTGTGATGGCACCACTGTTAATACAGGATAACGCAATGGTGTCGTTGCCTGTTTTGAAAAAAATACTAGGAAGAAAGCTGCAAGATTTGATATGTATTCTTCATATGAACGATATCCCACTTCGACATCTATTCTCTAAACTTGATGCTGAAACCACGGGACCTAAGACCTTTGCCAAACCAATCGGTGCTAGACTAATAGGATGTGAAAAATCTACGTGTCACGTTGTTCGAGCCTATTGCTGTTTCATGGATATCAGAAATAGAAAATACTGAAGATCTAAGTATGGATCAAAAGTACTTATTTGATATTTATGCAGGAGCTTCAACTGCAGTATGTCCTCAAGAAATATAAAACAGATAACCTGGACCAACTGTGAAATCAAGATGGATCACAAACTGCTTGCAGAACTTTACACTCATGCGTTAGTAATTTAAATCCCGATAAAGCGTTAAAATATCTTGTTCAGGTACGTGAAACGAGTTTAATCGCCCGTGTGGTTTTCTGTAAGGAAAAGGCTAGGTTACGCGGACGGGCCTAGACATATGTGACAGATAGTTCAACTTTCAACGTTTTTAACAGATGACCTAAAGGGGACAGTGCATTCAGTCATCCAAACAAATGGATACTATGATCATCCCGAGAATTTACTGATAGAAACGGCAACCAATGATAGACAACATATTAGTAGAATAGCATGGAAAGGAAAAAGTATGCCGCAATTTAAATAAGAGAAAAACCATCATAGGGAGAGAGTTTTAAGCTCCAAAGCTAAACTTTAAAGCAACGGAACTCTATGATTGTATCGATGTATCGAGTGGGTCGCCGCAGAAATCAGCGAACCTCTTATAACAAAAACCTTTTCACTAGAAAAAAGTAGAGAAACCGTAATTTCAGGATCCATGTTGGATGAATCAATAGCTATCCAAGTCACTCCCAGGCTGTGGAAAGAGTCGTTAAAATTGTGAAAGAAGCTGCATCAAAGGAAGGCGAGATTAAAGGAAGACATACCTTCATTAGAGCAAAATTGCCAGCACGGAAAAATATACCAAATTTCATTTCTAAAAAAGACTTTATAGCGTAAATGCAATTCAGTGCATTTTGAATATGACATTCTGCGGGTAGGAGGGCGGGTAAAACTCGGAGTACAGCTATCTCCTCGTGGTGAGTTCTGGCTTGTTTCGCTTTGGTACTGAACGCAAAACAAATTAAAGCTGTACATTCTTAAAGAACACAGCGTTAAAATAATGCATAGTCAGAGGCTTGTTTAACATTTGATTCATTAAATATATCTTTTCGATTAAATACAACAAAAATAAACTTAATTTAAGATTTTAAAATATTTTGCTAAAAAAATTCAAAAATCAGCATTTTTTCTAAAATTCAAGCCATTTGCGGCAGGGTAAGGAATTTTCCAAAAAATCTCAATTTTTTGTGTGAACTGAGTGCCACCAGGGCCACTTTTCCGCACCCGCCATCATCGAAAATCGAAAAAAAGTTTTTTCGGTCCACCCTAATGTATATATAAACTAACAATTAAAATGAGATTGAAAGTCGCATGTTTGCTATAAAAACCTGCTTTTTATGTTGCTCAAAGGAGGGGATATGGACTCGATGATTCAGGGAGGGATGAAACATGCTTTATCTCTTCTAAATGATACGTCTGTCCAAACATTTATGTTTTATTTGCATACAAGATAATATTGTTTTTGAATTGTATTGTAGAAAATAAAACCTATTATTTTGCAAATTAACCCTCTGACAGTCTTGCAAAAGGGCAAAATTCTAATAAAATTTTCTCTGCATTTTCAGTTAAATATTAAAAAAATGATTATCCTTTCAACATTATATATATATATATATATATATATTTTACAAAAATGAATATAATCCTTGAGGGATGTAATCAGTGTTCAGTGCATTGAAAATGTGTTAAATTAATAGAATTATAATACTTTAAATATTGCTTATATTGCAAAAAAAACGGAGCTTAGTGAACGTATTAATACGGGCTTGCAAATTTTTAAAAAGACTTTTTAACTATTTTCTGTATTTTTTAAAACATATATGCAGTGAAAAAATGAAGCATTGAATTTTTTTTCTTTTCTTAATTCTGTATTATTTATGAATGTCAATATTTGCATTAAATATTTATGTGAATTTCTTTAATATCAATTTCCTTATTTTTTAAAAAATAAAATATTACTATTTTGTAATAAATATAAAACTCAAACTGCAAACTTTTATTTTTACATGGAAATATACTATTTATGAAGAGAAATGAAAAGAAAAATCTTCCCACAAACACTCACTGACTAATAACAGATTATTATATACGTATATCCACTAAAATTAATTGGTCCGAGTATATTTTTCACTGGATTTGGATACATAAAATACAATATATCATAAAATAAATGTTCTAATTTACAATAAATCTTAGGGTTGTAAATGCCATACTTTTTTTGTCGTATTTTGTTATATTTTTGAAAACTAAATTCAAATTTTCATTTTAAAAACATGTGCAAAACAGAATTTAAAAAATATTTTTGTTAAAATCGTCCCATTCCTCCCTTCTCTCCCCTACATTTTAAAGTTTGGAAAAAAAGACAAAAGAAACGCAGTTTAAATTAAATGTTCTAGTACAAAATATTATTAATTTATTAATAGCGTCTTATGCCCTTCTTATACTTTTTTGCATAAAAATTTATAATTGATCAGAAATACTTTCTTTATTGATATTTTTGTTAACAATGTCCTATTAACCAGTATGTAATTATTCCTTCAAAAATACGAACATTACAATTTATATTACTAAATAACTAAACAGATATCACATATGATTATTACATACTTGCATGTTATTTGAATATATATATATATACATACAGCGGCGGTCAAAAGTTTCCGGCCAGTTAGTTTCTTCAATTTATTTACCAAAAGGTTTCAGCAAAGAAGAAGCACAGTAGCTTCAAAAGTTAGGAATATGTGAATGACCTCTGACCACGTGATCATTTTGATTGGATACTGAAGATGCTTCATGCAAAGGGATAAAATTCGAAGTTCGCGTGTGCAAAAGTTTCCGGCCACTTATCATTCTTTAGTTTTTTCCTATCGGTAAACTGTTTTTTAGTTGTGTTTATGAATGAATCATCAAGTATAGCATAGTCTGAATTCAAAATTGAAAAGTTCAACAATTATTGTTCATAAATGAGTGATTAGTTTGTTGCTAAAAGGCCAATCTTCTCAAGATATTGCGGCAAAGTTATCGATCCGACAATCGACCATAAACGATATTTAAAAATTATATAAAGATGGCCGTAACCTTCAGGACTTTCAGAGGTACGGGAGATCCCGGAAAATTACTATTCCTGTGGACAGAATTATCCGGAGAATAACAACTGATAATCCGCATAAAAATTCCGCTGCAATATACTGCGATTTACGGAATGAAAATATTGCTGAAATAAATCCGTATACCATATCAACATGCTGACGTGATGCATAACTTTATGGAAGAGTCGCTGTTAAAATTGTTTCAGAGTTTAAAAAAAAAATACAAACGTACCCGACTAGACCAAAAAACACAAAGTCTGCTCAAGTGAAAAGTGGGAAAAAGTTCTATTTTTCCATCAATCGAATTCGAAACAGTTTTGAAAGTGATGGCAGAGACAACGTCCGATGACCTAACAACAAAAGATATGATTCGATCTATGTTATTTCTTCAATGAAGCATGGCGGGAGACTAAACGTTTTTTTTTTATTGTTCGCTGCTTAATAGCAGTAATGTAATATCATAACATCTAATAATAATTATTAGTTTAAAAGTAGAATCAGGTCATTGCTTCATTAAGAACAATACTTAATCAAATATTTACCATTTCAGACAACTTTAATTAATAAATTATAAAAGACTGAAGTTCAATCGCAGATTCCTAAGAATGGTGGTCATGATGGATGGAACATACTGAAGAACAAGAAGAATAAAAGGTAAGATCATCTTGCCTTATTATTATTGATCTCTTATATAATATGATGAACTAAACATTTAAATTGATATTAAATAAAAATTGTGTGGCGTAAGCGCTATAAAGGTACCTTTTTTTGAATATATTTTTATCAGGGACATGTTATGCCATGGAGAGTATTTTCATCAAAAAGTGTCGGCACGTTGTTTGAAATCCACAACCAGGTGAATGATGCAATGTATAAGGATATCTTGCAAGACTATTTTCTGCCTTATTAGAGAAAAAATTTGGTCGCAACTATTTTCTTAACATGATAACGACGTAAATAATGCATGCAAACTTCGATAAGCAATGGTTTTCCCACAAAAAATTTCATTTTTGAAATGATCAGCCCAAGCGCCCAACATGAATCCAATAGAAATCTTTGAAAAGAAGTTGACAAAAGTCTGCGGAACTATAAATATTCCAATTCAGCCGAAATATCGCCAAAATTGCAAGAAATGTGGAAGAAATGTACCATAGACGTCCTTTAACCGTTGATTGTATGAATGTCATGTTGCTGCGCGGCAGTACTTATTACTAAAGCTAATAAAATAGTAATACGATAAAATACTAATTGTAAATATTGTTTATCACTGTAATTTTCCATTACAATACCACGTTTTTACAAACTTGTAAAGGTGGCCGGAAACTTTTGAGAACATGCGTTTTCCTTTATACTTAATTTTGTCAGTTAAATTTATTGATATTTGCATGTTCTTCTATAAATAAGTTCCTAACTATTATGTCAATAAAATGTATAAATATCACTTTGAGATTCCTCATCATAAGGGTATATTTACAAATTAACTGAAAAATTTTTGCTGGCAGGAAAGTTTTGACCGCCACTATATATACATGTGTATATTTTTTTTTTTACTTTTATATACATTTCTATGTCATTTCACACAATCAAACACTGATGTGTTTTTGGTTGTACAACTGTTAAATATCGAAATATTCTATTGATATCCTGATTGATATCGATAAAATATCTTCCAAATAAGTAGTTTTAAGTTCATATTCTGGACGAATATATAAAATTCGATTATTAATTGCAGAAATCAAGAACAAGAATCTGTAGCATTCCGTTTTCTTTGAATATTAATATGCAGATTAACATTTGTAATAATATTCAAATGTGAAAATGTTTCCTTCATTAGTTTAAACCAGTTGGGAACCTGCAGAGATTACTTTGAATTTAACTAAATGCTATTTTGGTTTGCTCTAAAGCCGAAATAATGAGTGTAAACATTTAAAAACTGCTATGAAACATCTGGTTAACTAAACTAACTGTATGTATATAACTAACTGTATAACTAAATGTATAATATTCTAAATAATGCTGTGTTAAGCATTAATAATGGAGAAAAGAAATTTTGCACTTTTCACCCAAGGGGGAGACATTAGTTTAAAAGATTCAAATATGAAGCAGTTGCTATATTTATTAAAAATGTGCTTAATTTCCATTTAAAGTTACGTATTACATATTTCTGTATTTGTATCTCAAATACAAATGGTAATATAGTATTTAGGTAAACATGAATATTTTTTGAATGATTTTTAAAAATTCGTAAATAAGGTTTTTATTAAGATTTATACACTAAATATTTCTTTTAATTTCAAAAAAAAAAAAAATTATTTTTCTATTGTTTCATTTCCAAACGTACATTTTCATTGTACTTGAAAGTACATAACTTTACTTTTAAAGTGTGACCTCTGAATAACTATTAGCCGTTTGAGATGTGAAATGTGACCGCTCTTCATCGGCAAGTGTTATTCTGCAAGTATTATCTCATAAAAAAAAATTAAAAGTACAGAAATTCTCCTGTTTTTTACCCTTTTCTGCATGAGAATAAATGTGGCAGTAACTGCAAAATCTTAAGCCACAGATACAAACAACTTCGTCTTTATTTTAGCGACTCATGCCATTTTTAAAATATTGTATAAATATTGTCCATTATTATGAATGTTTTCATATTTGTTGACGTATCAAAAACATTATTTGATCTGCTTCACATTCGGTTTGCAAATAAATTTTAAATTGTACCAAAAGCTATAAAACAAAATTTCTCGTTACATTTGAGAGGCCGTTATTCAGATTAGAGTTCTAGACGGGCCGAAATTTACAGGCCCAAACCCTGTCCGTTCCGTAAAAAAAATTCGGCCCGAACAAAAAAATATAGGTCCGGCTTGTTTTTAAAGTTAAAATGTCGGCCCCAATCCGGGATATTTTGCCACCCGATGGGCCCGGTATAATAGCTAAAAAAAAAACCCGCACTCGACCTGGTGCGGAAAAAATTAATATTTTGGCCCGGCCTGAGTGAATTTTTGCAGAACACTGATATTTACTCTTACGGAAGAGTTCTGACCAAAAAAACATATCTTAGGTTTTTTTTCTTCATTTTTATAGTCTTTATTTATGCAGAAGTTTCATAGGCTGCAATGTTTATGCTTTTAATGAACCTTTGTTTGCTGTATGCAAATTTTTAAATTATAATTAGTATTAGTCTATATTTCATGTAATGGAGACACAAAATCTGAAAAATGCTATATGGTAAAAGTAAAATCTTGTAAGACGGAATCGCATTGGAAAGAAAAAAATATGTTCCGTTTTAAGCAGGTGTAAATGTTTAATATATTTTTTTCTCACGTATTACTGTATTCATTTTGAATGGATGAGCAGTTTAAAGGAAATTTCTAGTTTTCAGTTTAAAAGAAAATTCCGACAAAGGCAGGTTTTGTTCATTGTTTAACTCTATTTAAATAAGTTTAGAAATCTATGAATCTTCAAAAAGAACAAATTCTAATGTTTAATTGTAGAATAATGACGACTTAAAAGTATATGCTTTTTTTCAAAATTTTTTAAACCAAACCAAATTTTACTGATTTCTGAACAGACTTGGCCACGCCGAGAAAAGGATTTTCATACGGGATGATTCAGCCTGAACTCATTATTTCGGTCCGTGAAGACTAGGAAAGGGCCAGCCCGAGCATATCTCTAATCCAGATTTCCTTATTCAGAGATTCGTAATAATGTCAGTGGTGTGGACTGGGTTTGTTTAGATTAACACGTTGAAGGCATTTTGAATTTGTCATTTTTTAAAAATGGCCGTTCAAGAAAATTTCGCAATACTTTTTACATTCATTGTGTTTGTGAAACATAAATAAAATATGCATTTTAATTTTGTATGACTTAGATGGAGAATATTTGATAATATTACAGCGTAATACAGAGTCTTAATAAGTATTTCTTTTTTTAAAACATAAAATTTTTATATTGAGCGCAAGAAATCTCAAATTTAAAAACGTCTTCGGTATTTATATAACATGCGTTGATTAATACCTGAAAATTCGCTAAGAAGTAATTGCATGTGACTGAAAAAAAATCTATTTTAGACTGTTCATTGTCTTAAATAATACACTGTGTTTTTCGAGATTATACAAATTTTATTTTATGTACAATTCACTCATAAAAAAGTTTCGTCATCAGATGCTTTAGTAAAAAAATAATATCTTAGAATTATATTTTCATAAAAGTGGAAATGAAACTTCAAAGGAGCATTTTCTAGGAATAAGTCTAATAAGAACTGATATTATTTTTTTTAAGTATCAGATTAGGTGCAAAAGACGATTGAAAGTTTCAGTAACATGCATTTTAATGAATGTATTTATTAATACATTCGGTAGAATATCTGAAATTCTACATAAAATATTACATCTTATAAAGTACAGGTTACTAAATATAAAAATATATTCGAAATTGTCAAAGATTTTAAAACTGGCACTTTTGATCTCGTTTATGAATTAAAATAGACAGAAATAAGATTAGATATTCGAAAATAATTTCTTAATTTCAAATCTTTATTTTTGAAAACTATTGATTATATTATAATTCTAAGAAACTGTAACGATTATTAAGGGATAGGGATCAGACTACCTTATATTTTATATTAAATATGTATGGTGGAAAAATAAAGACAACAGTTTGATAGTATTGGCAATAGTTTTTAAAATCGTTAGTCATTACTCTGTATTCAATGGTAATTTCTTTTTATATTCGCATAGTTTAAAATAGAATTTGTTTCTTTCAAAGAATTCTTCAAAAGTTAAATTTGAGGAAGATTTCAAAGATATGCTTATGTACAATTTCAATATTATCCAGCATAATTTTAAACTTGTTCCAAAATTAAATTTTATTTCTGAAAAAACAAAAGATGCATTTAATTATGCATAAAATCCAGTATATTGAATATATTTGCTTAAAAATTGATAAGAAATATATTACAATAATTGATTGAGCTGTGCAAAAAAGCAAACAAGCTGAATAAAAAATTACAAGCAAGCAGAACAAAAAAATTGCAAATACACACACGCACAAAAAAAATCATTCCATTTTCTAATGTTAAAGTATGTTTCCTAGCGTCAGATAAAGTAAAAATTGCTGTATGATAATTATCAGATAGGCAAAAAATGGGAATTTCTATTTACAATTGATTACATTTTAATGTATCTATTCAATGCGATATCAAAACAAAAAAGATCAATTTACTTTCAAAAAAAGAAGAAAATACAAGGAATGATTTTATAAAGTAGTTACGGTTATTGCTGGAATAATGTATATTAACGAAGAATACTGGTCTTAATTTAACAATGGATGTTAAATAGCTTAAACTATTAAAACAGTATTGAAACTTTAATTTGTAAAATTTTATAAAATACAACGCTGAAAACGCTTACAATTAAGTTTTAGAACGCAATCGAACAATCATGTGGGTATTTAATAGAAAACTGATTTTGAAAATGTTGGAATTAGAATATCAAAAGTAATTTGATATAATTTTGCTTAGTTTTGAACATTTTTTTTTTTACATTAATAAAACAAACAAATAGTTTTTTGATCAGTTTTGGGTATCGGAGATCTTCAACCTAACCATTTCAACAACGACAATAATGCTGTGTCATTCATAAAGTAAAAAATAAACCTTCTTTGGATGTTTTTTCGCCTCAGAAAAAAATCACCCGGGTTAATAACTCCAAGAAATGCAGTTATTACCCCGTTATTTTTATTGCGCAGTACATTTTAAATTACAAACTATTTTGCAAACACATCCAAAATCTCACATAACGTTTTCAATAAAAATGAAGTATGCTAAAAATTTATCTAGTAATGAACAGAATATTTCCTGATAAATCCATAATCTTCTCATAACAGAAGTTACCTCCCAAAGTTATATTAAGCATGGACTTTAGACGTTTCTCATTGCGACAAGGCCTACAAATGGAACAAATGATCTTTCAACTGTTGTTTGTATGTAAGATGACTCAGAGTCCTTCTCCGCTGAACCCGTAGATTCTACTTTTCGGATTATTTCCTAATTATGCGTAATATTAACACTTGGTTTTACTACTCACACTAGTGTTATTACCCCAGAACACCTTTGTGGTATATATGTGTGGTACATACTGTATTGTATGTTCCCTGCATTTAAATTACATTTTGTAAGAAACGTAAATTTTATTTATGATGCAATTAAATTGCAAGTGGGCGTAAGCTAATCTCTTAAGAACTGATAAAATTCAATTAAAATTTAACGAAAGAAATAATAAAATTAATAATTTTGATTTTATTTATACCCAATAAAATTTCAAAATTATATAGCTAGAACTTCGGATATATAGTTTTACAATATTGTTCAATATTAATAAAATGCGTATTAGAATTTAAAATTAGTTTTATTAAATTTTAACAGCTTAACATTTATCCGCTTAATCTTTTAAAATTTTATTTGCATTGCAAGTAAAAAAGTGTATTTATATATATTTTTCTTTTTGTCAGACTGTAATTTAACAATAAGAGTATATTTTTATAATTAGAAATATAGTAAGTATAATTATATATTTGTAATCCTACTTTCCACACTCTTCGATTTTTCTTGAATCTGTATTTCATATTTCAATTCAAATATATATTTTGATTGGAAATGAGACACTACATCCAAATCAATAATCTGTTAGTTAATAGATTTATTATTTTTGGACTTATAAGGATGTTTCTTTTAGTACTCGATTATTACGCTGACCAAAAAACTATCGCCAGACTATAAGATTAAATGCCAATAATGGCTTATCGTAAATGGCACATGCACTTGAGATTAAATACGTTGCGCGTGTTTGTATATCATAAGTGATTTTTTATTTGACGTTTTCTTTGCATTTTTATTTATCTTTTAGTTATTTATTTGTTATTTGAAATAAAAATTATATCGATTTCTATAATTTAAGAGCAGTCTGATGATTTAAATATTTTGTCGAAATGTTTCAACATGATAATCAAATAGTATCCGCAATTCCGCTAGAGGCCATTAATATGTATTAAAAATATTTAATTCTAAGGTACCCTGGGGTAATAGCGCCACGTTAAGGTTCTACCAATTTTCACGGCTTAGTTTTAGATTGTATTTTTCAAACAAATATAGGATCTGATACAGCAACTCATTGACTATCTATAAAAAATAAAATAATTTAACACATATGTATTCATAAAATGTAATAGCGTTTTTTCTTGACCCATGCTATTTGGCGTTATTACCCACCTATATGGGTAATAACGCCATGCAAACAAACCTATGAAATAAGATGGAATAATTGCATGTAGATTGCCCAATTCTAGAAATACAAACTCAACGAACTTAGAAATTGACAAATTGCATTCTAAGATATTGAAAATGTTAAATTTTTGTGAAAGTGTAAGAAATATAAAGGTGTGGTGTGGGAGGGGGGGATGAGGCAAATGAATATCAGACCGTGAGTTTCTTTTTGCTTAAAAAGGACCGTTTAAATAGAAATATGAGAAACATTGCACAGTTTTAACTGGTTTATTTGAATCAGTATTTAGGATGTATCTCGGCCACTGTAGGCAATCAACCGGGGTATTAAAGTCAAGGATTGGCGTTATTACCCCGGTATAGTTATTGCGCAGTTCATTTTAAATTACAAATTATCTCGTGAAGATATCCAAAATCTTCAACAACATTTTAAAAGTACATGAAATGCACTACAAATTTATGTAATTAACAAAGTATTTCTGTATAAAAAGATAGTCTTCACATATACAAAACGTATCTCGCAAATTTTAGATCAAGCGTTAATTTTAGTTGTTTGTAAAAACAATAAGACCTAAAAATGAAACAAATTAACTTGAAGCTGTTTTTTGCGATTTATATGACTCAAAACCCTTCTGCGCAGAGCACATGGGTGTCATTTACCTGGTTATTTAATAATTATGCAAAATATAAGCACTTGGCGTTATTACCCCGCCTGGCGTTATTACCCCAGGGTACCTTACGTTTAAATTTTATTTTGTAATCGCAATGCATTACACACGTTTTGTTCTCATATTTTATGTTATGAATATTTATGATAGGCAAATACTACGGTGTCTCCAAACGACTAATTTTCTTAAGACAAAGAACATTTACATGTTCCACTTTAGCACAACTAAATAACTAGTATTTTTTTAAGTATGAAAATTTTAATGCAATATTCTTAGTGGACTGCGGATTATATAGGTCTTAAACTATAATACTTTTTACTACATGAAATAAAACTTGCAAAAGTCTTTAAAATATCCGAAGCATATATTTTTTACTTACATATATTTGTGTTAAAGTATGAATTATTTACATCTGCCAACAAAAAGTCTGCCGTCGAATTTCATGAACCTTTAACAGACAGATTTCTGGAAGTTTCTTAAGAAATAATTTTCTAGAATAGAGACTGAGAAATTTTATCTTGACGAATTTCTAAATAAAGGAAACGTTTTGTAGATAATTAAATAAACTTTATTAAAAAAAGTCACAAAATTATTAATTGTGAAATTGTCGTACACTATTTATTTATTTATTGGCTAATTAATAAAAAGATTTTTTAATAAGAAATAAGAGAAAAATAAACAGAAAAAATGTAGTTTAAAAGGGACTTTTTATGTTTTCATTATTTCTTGCCGCCAGTGGGATACGAACCCACCATCTGCGCTCGCTGGTATTTAGCGGTATGGTGCGTTGACCACTCGGCCACAAAGCCCCTTACGCAACGGAGTGTCTCCGTTTTTTGTTTTTATTTCCACCCATTTCTTATTTTCAGGAAATATGGTGGGATTTGCTGATTTGTAACGGACAATGCCCTTTTGTTGTGAAAAGGGACATTTTCTGTGAATTTCAGGAAAAAAATATTCGTGAACTTCAGAATTTTTTTAACAGTGTATGTTATAGTCAAGTTGATTATAGGTTACATTTAGATTATATTAATCTTTACACGGAGGCTCGGACAGAATCTTCCGAGAGTAGATTATGATTACATCAAAGTTAGATTGCGCTTTGGTTAAAAATGAAATTTTATTTAAATAACGGTTACGTTACAAATGGGTTACAGTTATACTTTACCCTCAGAACATCACGCATGTTGTCCTTTAATAATATATTTCTTTTTATAAATAACTCAAAAAATTAATATTTTATACTAAACACTTAAATTAATCATCGAATATCTACTTGATTCACGTATAGTCGGATTTAAGTTTTATAGATTTAGCTTGATAATTAAAAAAAGTCACGCAGGACTTAGATGCTAATAAATTACTAGTTTATTTAACAGTTATTTTAGCTGCTAAATATCAATGTTTTAGCACAAAATTATTTATCGCAGTTTATATATTCTGCACAGTCATCGGCTATGTATCGACCTCCTCCTTCCAGTTTCATGGTGCAGTTCATTCTTTTTCATCGCTAAATATATATGTAAGAAATTATAAAAATCAGACCTATTAATTAGTTTTTTAATAAATCGCCCCTCAATTTGGATACTGGCCCCATCACTAATAGTCACGGGTTTTACAGGGCAGCAAGAAACCTAAGTTTATCGTATTAATTTAACTAAAACACATGATCCTTTTTAACTGGTAAACCTCGGGAGATGAGAAATTTCAAATGTACATCTACACAGTTGCTCACGAGAAATCATGCTGTAATGACTTGTGAAAGTATTTTCCTAACTTTTTAGAATATTTTAATAAATCTTAATTAATGCTAATTCCTTGAAGTCTGCCGTTTTATGAAAAAGCGACAGTACTTCATAGTCGGCTGGATTAAAAACCTAAATCGCGGGAAAATTAAAAAGGAAAAATGATACGGCTTACGAAAATTATGTTGGACTTAATCTACGTGTGCACGCAACTGTCTATTCAACATTCAAAGAGGCCCTAAAAAAGAGGTTAACGTCTCGTTATGAGTTATCATCCAGCAAACGCATTCCATATTGGGATATTTAGATGCTATTTTCTACCACTCGTGGGGCCTTGCCGGATCCTGGACGATGGATTTCTTCCTGAGCGGGATTTACTGCCGTGTGCTCTTTCAATCTATCGCCGTTGTCCTCTCCCCCTTCTGTCGTGCCATAAATCACTTCGGCCGGTGCTCTCCGACCTTGTTTGTGATTTATTTTGTTTTTGTGCTTTCTTAAAAGAGGTTTTATGTTCTGGTTTCATCGAAGTGTGTGGTGCCACGTGTTTATTCTTCTATGGTGATAATGGAAGTAATTTCTTTTTAGGTTGAGTGTGTATGAGAAAGTATAGCCTGGGGTTGTTATTATTTTTATATATTATTATTATTATTATTGTTTTTATGATGTTTATTAATTTAATTAATTAAAGATAAGTGTTATTTCCAGTGATATTGTTTTTATTTTTATTATTTCTACAAACCATGGTTTTAAAGTGTAATTATATTTTAAATTGAAAGAAAAAATGGATATCCATATTTACGTCTAATTCTTTTATATAATTTATTCTTTTTATTTATTTAATTTTTCAATTCTATGTTTGTATTATGTTGAAAATATTTTTTGAAGGTCATTTGGAATTTGTTTATATTTAGATTTTTAGGAAGTTGTCATAAAATTAATTTAAAAATGGAAGCTATTAAAAACCAAAAAACTGTTCTTAAAGGAAAAATTACTCGCATAAAAAATATTATAAATCCCAAAATTGATAATGAAACTGGAATTCATGAAGAGTTAGATTTATATGGTAAACAGGTTCAGGATATTGAAACCGAATTAAATAAACTCGATGAAAATGCCATTCTTCAGAGCGATGCATCGGAAACTGAGCCTATAATAGACGAATATGATGAGATTGCACTTAAGTTAGACAATTTAACCATAGCAATAATTACATCCCGTAATAAATTGACTAAAATTTAATTAATAAATTAACTAGAAACATTCACGAGGGTGGTTCCGAAAGTCTAAATAAAACTACAGGTAATGTTTGTGTAAAAACTGTGAATCTTCCAAAATTTGTATTAAAACCTTTTCACGGAGAAGCTGATCAATGGTTTTCTTTTAAGGAGACTTTTCTTACAACTATAGATCAAAATTTGGAGTTAGGGGGGCGTATCAAAATTGCAATATCTACTGGTTAGTGTAATGGGTCCTGCTCATAAATTAATTTCTGGATTTCCTCTTTCGGAAGCCACTGATAAGAATGCATGGGACACTCTCTGCGCTCGCTACGGTAAAACTAGGGATTTAGCCATAGCACAAATAAGCAAGTTATACAATTTAAAAAAAATAAAAAAGTGCCCCTCTTCCTCTAAAACTATTTTTGACATAATAGATACCTGTAATGAGACACTTCGAATTCTAATCTTTGAATCTGACTCAAAATGTTTTGGTGGATAACATGATAATTTATACTATAATTCAAAAACTAAATGATAATCTCAAAGAACGATGGGAGCTCTCTCTTACTCATAATAATATGCCTAGTCTCACGGAATTTTTAAAATTTTTAGAGACTCATGCCAAAAGTATGCTAGCGTTGGAGAATCCAATTAAAACAGATGTAAGAAATGTAAATTATTCCCGAGAATCTTCCGATAGATATAAATTCCCTAAAAGTCAAGCAAATACTAAATGCGGTGTTTGCCTTGAATTGAATACCCGCAGAAAATTAACGAATATGCCCATAGATGACCGTTGGAGAACTGTCCAACTAAACAAATTATGTATAAATTGTCTGCGTAGTGACCATTTTTCAAATAAATGTCCCTCCAAAATGAACTGTAAAAATAACCATCGAAGACATCATACTTACTCCATAAATATGATGTCCAGGGCAATACAGGGACAACAATGAACCCCAATTTGGCAACCCACAGCAATCAGTGCCAATCACAAAATGCCCATGGGTATTCTGATCAAGGAATAGCCCATAACGCTTTATGTCGGTTTATAGTCCCGGGGTACTTCAAATATGGAAATTACGATAATCATGCGTATCCAAAAACGTGTCATGAGGTTCAAACACCATTTTTATTGGATAGCGGAAGAACCATTTCCCTTATTCCAGAAAACTTAGTTGCAGCTTTTGATATGACGTCTATTCAAAGCTGTCATCCTCTTAATATTAATAAATCCCAAGGACAAGTTCAGATTACTGAAAAAATTCACGTACCCTTCAAAATAGGAAATATTAGGCAAAATAGCACCTTATACCTAGTTAGGTCATTCTTGCCATATGCGATACTGGGAACTCCAGAATTACAAAAATTCCATATACACTGTTAAAAATCTGCTGCATTTTACTGCAACGCCCTCCACCACTTGTATATAATATCTCTATTCCAACCAATGAGAAAGCTCCATTTCACGGCCAAGTAACCGTTTTCTATACAAGCAGGGGAGTGCGTTGCAGCAAAATGCAGCAGATTTTTAACAGTGTATCGATGGATATTCTGACTCAGGATGGAATCATTCTTAAGTATGATCAAAACATTTCCAATCAAATTTCTCAGGAAAACTCATTCAATCATACCTTAACTTTAATGGATGATATGAATTGTAAAAAGCCGATTCGTTCTCTTTCCAAATCAAATCAAGAAATTTTGTCTCAACAAGGACAATCTTACCTTGATACTCAAGTTCTTTCGGATTATGATGACAAAAGTTTTACTCATTGTACTACTGAAGAAAACTTACAGTTGGAAAGGCTTCTAAGCGACTTCAAGGATATTTTTGTACTCAATAGATATGACGTAGGTAGAGTCAGATGGGAACCTCAGCGGGTAACTCTCACCTCAGAATCACACTTAGATTCGACCTTACCGTGCATCTCCTAGGGGCAATGCAGATATTCAAAAAGAAATACAAGAATTACTGGAAGCTAAACTTATTAAAGAGTCCTGCAGCCCTTATTCCTCTCCCGTCACTCTGGCATATAAAAAAGGAGAAGGTAAAACGCGTCTCTGTATTGATTACAGAAAAATCAATGTCATTTGTAAGACTGAATCGGAACCATTGCCCCGTATAGATTGGCTTTTGGACAGATTTGTCAATGCCAAATATTTTTCCACGCTAAATTTAGCCTCTGGCTATTGGCATATCCCACTTCATCCTTCAGACACAGAAAAGTTGGCCTTTGCAACCAATCAAGGTCTCTATGAGTGGCTGGTTCTTCCTTTTGGCTATAAAAATGCTCCAGCTCAATTTGCAAGAGCTCTTCGAAGAATCCTAGATAAATATAAAGTCAATTTTGCTACCAATTATTTTGATGATTTTATGGTTTATTCCGATTTCTATGCCGAGCATATGGATCACCTTAAAACTATATTTAACATTTGCCGTCAGGAAAATTTTAAATTAAAATTTTCCAAATGTAACTTTGCTAAATCTCAAACTGACTTCCTCGGTTATGAAATTAGTAACGGCCAAATAAAACCAGACAATGCTAACACTGAAATTATTAAAAAGTTAATCCCTCCAAAAAACATTAAAGAATTGCACAGGTTCCCTGGTTCTGTAAACGTATACCACAAATTCATAGACAAGTACGCTAAAATTAGAGCCCCTCTAGACAAATTGTTAAAGAAAGATGCTCCTTGGAAATGGTCAGATGTCTGTCAACAATCATTTGAATTGCTTAAAAACGTATTAATTTCTAGACCTATTTTTAATTTATTCAATCCTAACCTCCCATGCCATGTCTATACTGATGCCTCAAAGGAAGCCGTAAGTGCTGTCTTAAAACAAATGGATGAAAAAGGAAACTTGCATCTCATTACATTCCACTCGAGGTAATTAAGGCCCTACGAGCAAAATTACGCTATCACAGAACTGGAATGTCTAGCAATAATCGATGCCCTTGACAAATTCCATTATTACATTCTCGGAAACCCTTTTAAAATACACACCGACCATGCCTCCTTAGTTTGGCTTAAAAAGGTGAAGCATTTAACAGATTGGTTATTCAGATGGTCAATAAAATTAAGTATGTATGAAATTGTACTGTAAAATATAACAAAGGATCCACCAATTTTGAAGCAGACATGCTTTCAAGAAATCCCACTTTTTCTGTAAATCCCCATATTCATTTATTACCACCAACAATTAGTTAATATAACAGGGCCTAAATTTCAAAAAGTTAATGACATTGTAATAATTCACAAAAAGGGTTTTCAATAAAATGTAGTACCTTTCTCTTTGAAAGAAAAATTATTAATAACTACCCATACACAATTTGGCCATCCCGGAATCCAAAAAATGCTAAACTTAACTGATTACGGAGCAGCATGACGCACGATATCACACAATTCGTCAAGCATTGTGAAGTTTGCCAACTAAACAAAAAATCAAACCAACCTAAATTTGGTCTTCTTGAGGCCTTACCACTGGCAGAACTACCCTTCGATATAATAGCATTAGATTCAGTAGGAGGTTTTAACTATTATAATTCATCAAAAAGGTATATGCACAAAGCTATTGATCACACTACTCGTTATGTTTGGGGTTTTGCCTCTTAAAAATGTTACAACTGAAGTCTACATTAATAGTCTTAGACAGATTTTTAATATTCAGCTTCCCAAGAAAATTTTAACCGATAGGAATCCTGCGTTTACAGCGTCTAAGCTTCGTAAATGGGTATACATAAACAGAATGTAAAACTAGTCGTTGTTGGCCATCGTAATACATACCCATCATGGCTATTTATATGAAAATAAAACATGTGAAAACTATTTATACATTGCATTGCAATTCATAAACAAAATTTAAATATTGTTAATATACATAGTAATGCTATATTACCAATTTCGACAAATTATATAAAACGCCAAACTACTCAAGTAGTACCAAACTGCGTAAAAGAAACATTCTTATAACTCCAAAAATAATAATTCTATTAACTAACAATTAACTGCGTCGGATTAAGCGTCTTATTTCCAATTAAAACATACCTCTGAATTGATATTTGAATGAAATACAGGGTCAAGAAAAATCAAAGAATGTGGAAAACAGGATTACAAATATCTCGGCAACTAACAATCCGATCGACTTCGTTCTATATGCAAAATGTGTGTTATTTTATTGCCTTTTACGTCCATTCCTTAGAACAAAAAAAATTCGAAAATTTTTATGTACCTTTCATCAGAACGAATTTTTCGAGAGTCCGAAAAAATAGTTCCGGATAATCAAGGTTTCTGATATTAAATAGGCTTTGTCCCATTCTTACATACTAACTACATACAAAATTTCAAGTCTCTATCTCAATTTGTTCGGGAGATAGAGCGGTTATAGACAGACAGACGGACGGCATTTTTTTTTCTAAAAATATGTTTTTTGGGAACCTCCAGTGTCTAAAACGTGTACATCCGTCAAAAAAAATTTTTCGATTTTCAAAACGATTGCAAG
Source organism: Maratus speculifer (assembly GCA_964019185.1). Taxonomy (NCBI): domain Eukaryota; kingdom Metazoa; phylum Arthropoda; class Arachnida; order Araneae; family Salticidae; genus Maratus; species Maratus speculifer. Next base: position 56,599,414 of record OZ025294.1, read on the forward strand.
ATTTACCCTATACTACGTATGATTAAGTAAAAAATTACTTACTTCTTCTTAAAGACCACAGTTTAATGGGAAAAATGAGCGTGTGAATCAGTCAGTTTGCACCCGACTAAGACTTAAAGTAAATTCTACCTCTTCAAACATCCCGTGGCCCAAAATTGTGCAGTAAGTCATTAATGAGTACTATAACACACCTCATTCGGTAGCCAAGCACCCTCCTGCATACTTAATATTCGGCCAATTACCTTATCCATCAGTATTAGGCAATGAAAATTAATTATCCCCCTTTAGAGGAAGCCAGAAAAGAGGCTTTCCAAAGAACAAGTGTACATCACTTGAAAAATAAAGTCAGATATGATTTAAAATTTGTGGAAGCGCCTTTTAAACCTGGTGACTTTGTCATAGTGGAAGAATTTCACTATCCGAATACTCGGAAGTTAAGTCCCCCTTTTTCTGGTCCATATCAAATTATGGAAAAATTATCCCATGTAAGTTTCAAAGAAATAAGCCCAACTAGCTTACAAAGAAGGCATATGAAGTAATACATGCTTCCAAACTAAGATACTTTTTGTCCTAATAACCAATTTAACTCTAGAACGTCCGTTGGTGTCATTTCGACACCATAGCAAATTTAGCCTTATCTCTCTATCCCATTTTTTTTATCTATACTCTAGAAATTTATTGACTTTTAATCAATTTACGTAATAAACAGACTGTTGAAATTTTTATTATGTGATTCTATTTTTTTAAAAGTTATAACTAAATTCATCTAGAACGTCCGCAGGTGTCATTTCGACACCAAGCAAAATATGAAAAGAAATACTTTACTTTTGTTTTTTTTCCAGTTCGTGTGGCGTTGATTTCTATCCCTTTCAGTTACGGAAGGTCTATTATGCTTCCACAACTCAAAAGGGGGGAAAATAGCATAGTCCTAATCAGGCGACCAAGTGTCTCTTGTTCCTTTCTTTGTGTTTTTATCATGTGTGAAAGCACTTGAAAAAGTTTTATTATTGGGAGGTTTTTATTCTTTTACATGCTATTTTTTTTTTGGAATTATGTATCGCAAAAAAGGTCTTAGTCCCGAAGAAATCGCCAATCTTTTGAGGGAATTATTCGAAATGAATCGGATGGTAATGACCTTTCTTGTTCTGAATTAGATTCTGATAATGAAATTCGATTGCAGAAAAATGAAGAAGACGAATCTGATGAATGCGATATGGATAACAGTATCCAGATGAATTTAGACGCTTATGTAGCTCGAGATGGAACCGAATGGAAACAATTCAAAGCTACTTCTCATTCGGGTCGATTTTCTGAAAGAAATATACTACGTGAAATAAGCGGTCCTAAAAATTTTGCAAAGTGAAATCTTGATGAATCGCTTATAAGCTCCTGAATTCTTTTTGTAGATAAACCTATGTTGGATCATATAAGAAAGTGTACAGAAACGGAAGCCATGCGAGTTCTGCAAGTTCATAGCTGGACATTGTCCTTCGATGAAATATATGCTTATGTCGCAATATTATATGCTCGTAGAAAAATAATGGTGCTAAAAATATTGAATTACAATCCCTATGGTCTGACTCTTGGATTTTTGTAAGGAAACTATGACAAGAAACAGATTTAGAGAAACATCGCGCTTTTTGAGATTTGACATAAAATCAAGTCGTTCTGAGCGACTTCAAGTAAATAAATTAGCTATGATTTCTGAAGTTTGGGACAGTTTTATAGAAAATTGTATTCGAAGCTACAAACCTGGAGATAACATAACAATTGACGAACAATTATTTCCGAGTAAAACAAGATGCCCATTTAACTAATTTATGGCTTCAAAACCAGACAAATATGGGCAGAAATACTGGATTGCTGTTGATTTAGAAACAAAATATGTGTTGAGTGCATTTCCTTATTTGGGGAAAAATGAATCTCGATCAGACTGTAAACGATTAGCCGAATCTGTAGTTCTAAAACTAAGGGAACCTTATAAAATAAAGGTCTCAATATGACCGTGGATAACCTTTTTACTTCACTGGAATTGGCAAAAGAACTGATAAAATATAAAACAAGTCTAGTAGGAACTGTGAATCGAGCTCGAAGAGAAATTCCAGATTGCTTGAAAAATAAAAAAGACAATCTTTATTCCACGAATATATATAAACACGAAAGCACCGGTACCCTACTTACTGCATATCAAGGAAAAAAGCAGAAGAATGTTATAGTACTCAGCACACTTCATTCGAGCATTACAATTGGAAGCAATGAAAAGAAAACACCAGAAATTCTATATTTTCTAGAATTCTATAATTAAACCAAATGTGGAGTGGACATTTTCGATCAGATGGCTAGAAAATATTCCGTAAAATCCGTATCAAGGAGATAGCCGGTACATACATTTTACAACATTTTAGACATTGCGGCTATAAATGCTTGGATTGTTTACAAATCAGTGTCAGGCAAGCAGATTTCAAGGAAATGTTATATTCAAAAGTTAGTAAATGAATTGCGTTCAAATTATGTAAAGGTTAAAAAAAGTGCTACTGTTCAAAATAATGTACCAGAATTAAACCATAAGCGTAAAAAATGTGAAATTAAAATGTGTAAAGGTAATACTACTAACAGAAAATGCTCTTCTTGCTTGAAAATGGTATGTGGAAGGTGCACTGAAAAAGTCGCCTATTACTGTAAAAATTGTAAATAAGGTATGTATATGATATTACATTATTTATATAATGTTTACATATCCATAAAAATTATAATGTGAAGAAAAATAATTTTTTTTTAAATATTTTTGTTTCCCTTTCTTTAAATGTTAATTTCACTTTATTTAATATATCTTTCTATAAAATAAATTGTCATTTTTTTTGTAAAAATGTAACAATATAAGCTAATTAAAGTATAATGATAAAATATAGTGTAAAATTATACTTTGTAGCATCCATTCTGCATAATTTTATTTGCGGTGTCGAAATGACACCGGCGGCTGTTTTAGGATGGCGAAATTCTCGGACGTTCTAGTGTTAAACTACTTACACCAACCAACTGAAATAGTTGGTATCGTAAGAATTGATATTATATTATATCTGATCTCGTTTTGCATTATTATGAACATTTGGATTTTTAATTACCTTTTTGATTTATTGTGAACATTTGAATTTTTAATTATTTTTGCATTATTGTAAACATTGTGTAATGTGAAAAAGTACTATTTCCTGAACTATGTCAGGACAATTCCATACAAATTTGAAAATGTAAACAACATTGGACTTTTCAGAATCAATCTGCAATATATTTCTTATTTTGATTATCTTATTCTATATATAATATTTACTGAGTGTTTTGCATTTATTAATACAATTGTTTTTATCATGTTTAATGGCTTATATTGATACATTTTATAACAGTGTTGTTTTTAAGTATGATATTTGTACATTTTTTATTATTGTTATTCTATTATTTGTTAAATATACGAAATAAATAACTCATCTCCCATTAGCTCACTTAATGTAAAAATTGTTTGCCCTTTTCAGGTGAGTACCATGGATGGAAGCCGGCCCATCCCCGGAGACTTGTCTGGAAGGGGGAGGAGATTGTAAGAAATTATAAAAATCATACCTATTAATTAGTTTTTTAATAAATCGCCCCTCAATTTGGATACTGGCCCCATGACTAATAGTCACGGGTTTTACAGGGCAGCAAGAAACCTAAGTTTATTATATTAATTTGACTAAAACACATGGCCCTTTTTAACTGGTAACCCTCGGGAGATGAGAAATTTGAAATGTACATCTACACAGTTGCTCTCGAGAAATCATGCTGTAATGACTTGTGAAAGGATTTTTCTATCTTTTTAGAATGTTTTAATAAGTCTTATTAATGCTAATTCCTTGAAGTCTGTCGTTTTATGATAATGCGACATATATATATATATACAGGGTTGTTATAATTAAAGTTCGCCTATTCAGAAGACTCTGGAGCCGGTTCTATTGCTCCAAACGAAACAAAATTTCAATAGTACATAGTTGAAGAGATGCGCTCTGTGAAAAAAAATTAGTCAATTTTTTTGTCCCTAGGTGGCTCTGCGCCAATATTTAAGGTGATGTTTGCGGATTAATTATATCAATATCAGTCAATCCAGACGAAACACACAAATTTGAAAGTTTCAAGAAACTTCGACGAACTGCGAATTGTTATAATTAATTTCGCCTAATCAGACAGCTCTAGAGCCTGACCTATGATTTCAAACAATACAGAAAAAGGAATATCATTTCATGTGATGTAATCTGCATCAACAAAAATAGAACATGTCGCTCGGCAGTAAGGAAATAACGAAGAATAACATGATTCATGCTCAATGAATCCTCTGCCACTTTTAATAATGCATTCCATTCTCAAAATTGCGTTTTCTAGAGCATTGCGTAAACTGTCCTGTAAGATTGAGCGAATGTGAAGTCTAATACTTTCTTTCAGATCAGAGATTGTCTGACATCTGTCTTTAGATACAGAATCTTTCAAAAATCCCCAGAAAATAAAGGAATCTGGAAATAATGGCTTAAATATTGGCGCAGCGCCACCTACTGACAAAAATTTTAACTATTTTTTTTCGATTTTCACAGAGCGCATGTCTTCAACTACATATTAGTGAAATTCGGATTTGTTTGGAGCCATAGAACCGGCTCTAGAGCCTTCTAAATAGGCGAACTTTAATTATAACAACCCTGTATATATATATATATATATATATATGGTAACAAAATATTTATACAGTAAATTTAAAAAAAACGCTAAACAAATTTCATGTTCATTGAAGGACTCCGAGGAATTGTAGCTTGTAAACTTGTTTCTAATAAAAAGAATTTTAAAATATAAGCATTATTTTCTAGCCTTCTAAGAATCATTTTGGGATAGTTTTTTATCTTTTATGACAATTTAATGTATCAACACACATCGGATATAATTTTGTATCTAAAACGTTTTTATTATTACCTATTTCTACAGGCACTATGTTAATAATCTTACGAAACGCAAAAAATAGTTTTTGATAATAAGGAGTGAGAATAAGCTCTTATAATAACCATAAATTTTGAAATATGCCAGTTTAAAATTATATTTTGTGCAGATTCTTCTCAGATATAATATACCCTTTGTTTAAATAATAAAAGAAAAATGTAAAAACTTCTATTTTTTCACATTGTCATTAAAAGTGTCGGTTTTTAGGAAATTTGCCTTTGTATTGCTTTGCCTATTTAGCAACAAAAAATGTTTCTCTTTGGCATTAGAAACTTTAATTTTTTTTTACTTTTGAAAGTTTTTTAATTATTTTAAAATGAGACCCTTATGATCTCTTCCATGAATTTGGGAATTGGTAGCGCTGCTTTAAAAGTAATAAGATTTTTGCTGTTTTAATTTTTTAAAGCCTTTTTGTTGTTTTTATCGTTGTTAATATGACTAAAATTTTAACAGGTTTTTTTTGTTTTGTTTTGTTGCCAAAAATGATTTTATTTTTTGCTTTATAAAAGAAATACTTTTTATTTCTTTTAGAAACTTTAGAATTTAATTGTTGTTCTTTCCCGATATTTCTTGAACTTAATTCGATCTTTTTTTTATGTGTTCATAAGGTGAATCATTGAAATGACGTCTGATTTACCAAGTCAAATAAGAATACATCTACAGATATTTTAGTTTAACTATTTTTATTAGTTTTGCAATAATGTGAAATATTTATTAAATATTTTATCCTTTCAAAAATATTTATGCCTAGTTCAGGATTTTATTTTTATTTCGTTCTCTTACCCAACATAAGGGGGCCTTTCTTTGTCGATCAATGAAGATCGCACACAATTAGTGTTCTTGCATATAAACCTGCATTGTAAAGGCGCCTTCGCACCATTGTATCAGATATGTTTCGCTCGAATGCTACAGCATTATCCGCAACAAACTGCAGCACCACAAGGAGCCTTATTCTTTAGACCTAAAGAGCTAGAAAACCGTCCACAATAAGATTTTGAAACTCGTTGTTGGTCTGAAATATGTCTTCTGGACACACAATCTTCGAATTGACATTGATCTGAGAATAGTTGGACCACATTGTGAGACATATTAAGACGTGTAGCAGCACCAGTCTATAAACCATCCGACCATCCGCCACCTTAACAAATCATGCGAACGTCTTCTCCTAAACTTTGCTAATCTCTGCTGATTACTGAATATGAAACTGACAACAACTGTTGAAAATCAAGAAAACCCACACTGTAAATTACAAAAATAATACACCATATAATGCAATATTTTATTTGGCCTTAGATTATTTTAAATTTTATCATTTAATTTAGGCTTAAAATATTTTTTAAAAAAATTTGGAGTGACTCCACTCGAATTTCTGAACTGTGCTGGAATACATCAGTGCCTCAACAAATAAAATGAATAAATCAAAATAATAAACATTGTTCTAGTTTTATTAACTTAATCTATTTACAAATGTCTCAAACTAATAAAAAATTAACTCATGGAAAAATTGCTCATTTTTAAATCGACCATGGATTTTTTTTCTAGGAATACTCTAAAATAAACTATTGTACTTTAAAACATAAAATACAGGTAGTTTTATAGATATTGTCCAAATATATGATAAAGTTGGCAACTTTTAAATTGAAAAACGATGTTTAACTCTTTCCAATATTAAAATTTATCACGATACCTATACACCAGACATCATTAAAATCACAACAGATTAAGATCAGAAGATCAATCAAGACATGAGACATCAAGAACAGTTAAAAAATTTTCAGAATGAAAAACAATTTTAAGCAATATAACCAACTTTTACAGCCATATACTTTACCAGAATGCGGAGGGTTGTTAGCATTCCTTTTTTGTTTACAGTAAGTGGTCAAATTATTAGCTACACTAAAATTTTTCTTATTAGCAATCTTGATTTAATGTTTTAATGTTGACTACATTGACGGATGCATTTGACCGGTGTCATCAATTATACTAAGGGACTCTCAGTGCATAACGTGCGCCAGAAATGTTATAGGAACACTTGGAAATTTAAATGTTTTCAATTGTTTATGGTAAGTTTTGTTCGCCGAGAAATGTGTCAAAAGAAAACATTACAAATCAAAGGTGATATCAAAGGATACATTTGATAGCAATGATGAATGTGATCTGGCATCATAATGAGAAATTCAAAGAAAAGTATAAAAAAATTATGCATAGCAGGCCAAGAGCAGTATAATCGATAAATGGAGGTTTGATGAAATATTTAGAAATTTGACATCTAACACTTTTTTCACTATTTTCACAATAAATTTCTACTTTATGAGCGAAAGTTTATTTTTATACACAAACCCATAAGCATTGAATCCATGTATACTGAAAGTAGTTTAACAAAATATATAAGTATGAACTTTAATATGTTCAGCTTTACTTAAAAGGTGATAAGATAATCAAATAGGGACATTAATAGTTAATTTTATTTAAAATAACTTAGTACTTTCAATCCTTAATCAGGCTCTTCATCCCAGAATGTTTTTGTATCTATTTTCTTTAATTGTTTAACAATCCACCAGTAAACAACAACAAAACAAAGCTTCATGTTCTTCGCGAGGTAATGTTTAGGCATATAACTGATAAATTGGCCATCCACTGTAATTTTAGTTTTTTTTTTCCAATTTTAATGAAACCTTAATTATCCCTATAGAGCATTCGTTCAGAATTAGAAATAATTTATTTTATCTACGTTTGCCAAGTTTTAAAATTTTCAAACAGTATTAATTCCTATCCTTTTACAGTTGAATATATATATATATATATATTTAAATAGTTAAATTATTGTATGCGAAAACCATTTAATCTTGAAATTCTGTGTCAGATTTGACGCGTTATACTTAAAAATATTAGTTTTTATAGCATTGTTAGTTCTGAACATTATAAAAACCCGAGAAGCAGTGACAAATAAATCTTAACTATTATGTACAAGCTGTTTGTCAACTGTGTAAATACTTTATTACACATGAAAATTCATTAGTCGCAACAGTGGTGAATGGGGATTTAGGCAAATGAAATATATTCCCCGGTCAAAATGAAATAGATAACTACCCGACTACAGAAAATTGCCACGTATTACAATAATATCATTCGTAAGTACGCGAGTTAATCAATGTTTCTCATTGGTTGCACCTTTCGCAGTTTTGTCATCCACTTTTAATTTTTAGATATACACAGCGTAGTGATTTAATGGGGACGGGATGAATAAAAAGCAGATATCCTCGTCATACTTTTGAATTTCGCTACAAGCTCAGAAACTGCTAACCCTGTCCAAATACTATTAGTTAAGGCACTGGGAATGTATGATAGAGTACACAGACTCCTCGGATCAAATTATCTTAAAATTAGACGAACCGTCAAATTCATCTAACTAGGACAATATTATTAAACCCAGCTATCCTACATAGTTTTATTTTAGCCATGATCTACTAAGTAGAGAGTGTCCATACAGCTCTATGTCATACGTGAAAATTTTGTAAGTGAAATGCTACATATTTTGGTCCTTTTTTTCAACACTTGTTGTTCTCACTAAGCTTTTTTTTTTCAGACGTCGTTTTAAATTTTTTGTATATTTTATGTTAATATTATGCATCGTCTCCATATAACTCTATAGGTCACACCTGAAAATTTTGTTTGTGAAATACTACCTGTTTTGCTATTTTTTTTTCAACATTTGTTCTCACTAAGCTTTTTTTTTCTTCTTTTTTTATTTTATTATTATTATTTTTTTTTAACATTGTTTGTATATTTTAACTGTGGATATAACCTTGCGAATAAAAAAATTGGATATGGATTTTTTTTAATTTTCGGAATTTTGTAACATTTTAAATGTACGAGCTCAATTTTTCTTACTCATCAAATGCATATCTATAGAAGCTTTATCTATTTCCTAATGCAGAAGGTTTTAGTTTAGGTCATTATTTTATGTTAAATAAATTTTATGATAATCTAATATAGTGGAAAAAAATGATGTTTTCTGATTCATTGATCTAACCTTCTTCTTTTCAGAATACAACTTTCTGAGAAGCAACTTGTGTAGCCGCTATGAAAAGTATAAAGTATTTACTTTATTTCTTGGCACATGAGACGCGGTAGACTATCTTAGTTTGACTTCACATGCTTTGAAGTCTGCAACGCATTCAGCGTCGCAAAAATGACATGCGAGTTTCAGAGTTTCAGAGTTTTATTTATTTTTTATAAATCACTTTCCAGATAAATTCTATAAAATGTCGTAAAAAATTAAGTTTTTTATGCTACTTATTATATTGCAAATTTTTATTTGATATGCATAAATGTATCACACCGCTTATCTTTAAAATGAAACAATATTTGTTACTAAGAATTATTTATTGCCTTCACGACATCAATATTTTTTATAATGTTATTTTTTTTATATTTTACAGTTATTTTCACAGCAAAGTAGAATACAAACTGAAAATAACAGCGTAAATATAGATAGAAGAATGAAGTTTAAACTGTATGTTTGGACTATACTTTTGACTATAAAATAATAATTTCTGTTTGGGGGAATTTCAATTTAGGTACTTTTTTCATAAGGAATATTATGAATTTTTTTCTACTTATAAAACATGTTTTCTAAGTTATTTCTAAAAAAAATATCAAACAAAATCCAAAAATGGGTAGGTTTCATGATCGGAATTTTTTTTTTCCTGTAGATAATGATGTAACAGAATTTCTTTAATTGTGAATGAAAAATAAGAAGAAATGCTACAAGAATTTTCTATAGGAATTACATATAAGTATGCAAGTTAGTTAGTTTTAAAATTAATCAAATTGTCTGTTTTTCAAGTAAAGACGACTCAAATTTTCTTATACTTACTATTGATTTATGAACATTGTGCTATTCGCAAAATTACATTTTAGACTTCCCTTTCTCAAATGATATTTCTTAATGTTTTTATTCATGTTTATTTCTTTTGAAAACGTTAAAGATATTAAGTGTAATAATAAGTTTCCAATTTATTTAAAATAATCTGAAAATTTTGACTGTAAAAACTACTAACAAGTTATTCTAATTTGAAATAAAATATGCTATCCAGCAGCATAAAAAAACACTAAAATTCTTTAGTAGGACATATATGTAGTGAATTTTTATAATAAAAAAATAATTTGTAATAAAAAGTAAAAAATGTTTAAAAAAATAAATAAGTTTTGCATGGCATTTTAAAGCGAAATGCAGTAATAAATGTTTTTTAATATTATCATTTTTATACGATAATTTATATTGCAAAAAGGTTTTGCATCATAATTTATTTCAATGCTAATATATATATGAAACGCTAAATGGCGGTATTTCATCTAAATTCATCCGTTCTCATAGAAAACCATCTACGCTGTACAATACGTCCATTCCCTTAAGAAGTAACAGCAGGTTAAGCAGCCGTAATGGTAATTTGAAAAGTAGTAGATTGGCTTCTTTGGGTATTTCCCCGTAAGAAATTTAAGTCAATCAGTCTTTGAATTCATATTTATTTAGAACACATAAAATAAGTTAAGTTATTCCAGCAGTCACCGTTGCACATATCGAATACTACAACCTTTGTTATTCAAGCTACATCATATTGTTGTTCTAACTTTTCAGAAAAAATGAGACAGGCGTCCTAACAGTTTAAAAGTCAGTTGCATTCTGCACTTTCCAAAGCTAAAAATGAAAATCCGAGACTCCACGAAAAAACTACTCCCTCCCCAGTCCGCGTCAAAAATTTAAAGATCCATTAGGATTAACTTCAAGGCTATGACGTCAGACACCACTATCTCCTATTGGCAGACGGGGCGTGTCTTCCAGTAACATCTTAATACTTTGTGCGGAATAGAATAACCTGTTCACATACGCGCATTAACACACTAGCAGACGATCTAATAAAAAACAAAAATTAAAATCTCGAATAATATTCTAAAAAGATAAAATAAACCTCTACATTGAAAGGAGATTTCGAAATCGTTCCCGCTCTTTTTGAGAGAACAATTAATAGATTGGTTCTAAGTTAAATAAAATAAGAAAAAATAACTTTAGCTGTTAAAATATTAATACATTACGAAACTGAGATTAAGAGTATGTTCCATAAGTTAGAATTAAAACTCAGAGCGGGGAAAATGGCGCATTTTTTTTTTTTTTTTTTTATTACATATATATATATAAAGACATTGTTTGTTAAGCAACTAATATGTACTAGATTATGACACTACTGTACTAGATTAATTTATACCACGATTATTCAGTCGGTAAATTAATTATAATAGATGTAAATTTTCCAAGTGGGTGAAAAAAGTCCGGACCTTTTTTCACCGACTTTTTCACCCAGTTGGAAAATTTACATCTGTTACTACTATGTACTGTTTAACCCTCGTGTTAAAGAGTACTTTGGAAGTTAGGCTTAATAGTAGCAGTTTTGTGTTGATAGAGGCAAAAATAATTATATTTCAGGCTGCAAATTATAGGTAAGTTTCAGTTTTCCTTTTTGATGTTATAATTTAAATGTGTGTCTGCTCTATAATGTAAAATATCAACATAAGATTACTGGCATGTTATAGCTAGAGATTATGAAATTAAAAAATCACATTTTAAAGCTTCTAAAACCCTTTTTTATGTTTTTTTTTTCAAAAGCAAGTTTTTTGAAATTTGAAAAAAATACGGACGATTTTGCGAAAATAATACTGGTATTCGGTACGCCAGTACCATTTACTGCTTTTTAACGGAAAAATTTTCCTAAATTAAAAAAAAATAGAATTTTTTTTTCTTGTAATTTACAGAATTTTTTGTGTTACAAAACAGAAAATTTTACTAGCGTCCCATATTACCTGCACAACTTCCGTAAAATCGTCTGATTTTTAAAGTGTATCTTTTATAGTTTATATCGCCATTTTATTGATTAGAACTATTTTTTCCGCTGTCAGTGCATTTTTGCCTTACTACGACAAAACCACACAGTTAAATTGGTACTGAAATTGAATAATCAACGACAGAGCCCCTATTTAAGACTTCTTCTGTTAAAGGAGTCCTAATATATTCCGTGTTAAGCGGTGTTGGGCTAAATGCCAATTTTCACATCATATAAATACTTAACATTTTTTTAGGGCATATGCATGCAACTACGTCCATCATAGAGCCACATTAAAATATATATGTAGAAATATTACAACGGAATTATGTTTTTCCCTTAGACTTCTCTATCTCTAATTTAAAGGCACTCTACTATATCAGGATCAGTACTATTTTAATCCACAAAATATTATACAATAAAATATATTTTTCTATCGTGTTGATTAAAACGCCATATTTCATTTTTTAAGGACTAGCAAATATTTATGTAAGTGTTTTCAAGGTTTCTGTGCTTCTTTTTTTAACATTTTGTTGCTGTTATTGTTTTAAAATGGAAGACAAGAAAGTACAAGAGTGATTTCGCGGGGAAGCCTTATGATGTCAGTTGTATAAATCTTCAAATTTTGTCCCTAAGTTTATTCCACCATTGTGTATGTACGACTAGTGTTGGTATCATTAGTTATTTATTTTAACAGATTATAAAGAATTTATAATGTATTAAACGAATGAATATAATAAACTAAGATAGACTTGAATACATTTAAAAAATTAAAATTTATATACAAAAAATAAAAATACTATAAACATTTAAAAATAAAAAAGTAAATGCTTCGCCAAAGACGCCAGTTTCAACAATGGAACAAAATCAAGAACTTTTAAAGTTAGAGTTATAACTAGCACAGGAATAATTCTTGATTTGTTCCACTATTTGTGGTGCAATGGATATTTATTTTTACAGGTGACGCCTTGCGAGTAGCTTGGAGAAACATTTACTTATCATATTTTTAAATGTTTTTTAGTATTTTTATTTTTTGTATGTAAATTAAATTTTCTAAATGTGTTCAAGCCTGTCAAGCTTGTTTATTTTATTTCATATTTTAATAGCTTTTAAATACACATGGTAAATGTATGTGTATTGCAAATTTATAATATGTTAATTATCTGAATTAATCTGATAATCTGAATCTATATCTAAATTTATCTGAATTCATTTATAATTAAAATTTAGATTACTAAAATAAATACAGATTTACTACACTTCAAAAAACATATTTAAATAGACTTAAAAATTATGTATTTTTCGTATCGCTACTACGATCGTCGTCAGGATAAAATAGAAAGCTGTTAAATTCAATTTAAAGTTTCGAAATATAAGCATATACGTCCAAGAGTCCACGAGCATACTTTAAATTAAGTTTAACATCTTTTTATTTTGTACTGACGACGTTTGCAGAAGCGATACGAAATGTAGATCATTTTTAGGTGTATTTTAAATATATTTTTTAAGTGTACCATTTGGCTATCTGTGTTTATTTCAGTACATATTTTTAGTATAATTTATGGTGCAATTTGTCCAATTCATAATTAACATTTAGATATTTAATTCATCTTGCATTCTTTAATAAATTGTTTTTCGGGCTTTTTTATGTACATTAAGCATTAAAATTTTTAATTTTGATTTTCCCCTTCCTAAAAAAATGAAGGGTTAAAAATTTTAATACATAAATTGAAGTCCATGCAACTTTTTTTCTAAATGTATTAATCTAGCAATTTAATGAAAAAATTCACATGCATGCCATATAAATTGAAGTCCAAAAAACCTTTTTAGGTGCGTTCGTAATTGGTAAATACGTAGTACCTATAATTGTCGTTCAGTCCGTCCGTCTGTCCGTCTGTCTGTCTGTCTGTCTGTCTGTCTTTCTGTCCATCTATCTGTCTGTCCGCATATAACAACGCAAAAACTACCAAACCGAATCGTTTGAAATTTAAAATATATATTTATTACATAATTTTGTCGAGTCATTTAAATTTTTTTGAAAATCGGATGCATAGATCAATTGCAGGGACTATCAAAAGTACTTCGTTAGATTATGGTCAATGGGGAACATTGTTTCAAATGCATTTTAATCGTCTGAAATTTAAAATATATAATTATAATATAATTTTGGCGAGTCATTTCAAATTTTATGAAAATTGGATGCATAGATCAATTACAGGGACAATCAAAAGTACTTCGTTACATTACGGTCAATGGGGAAAAATGTTTCAAATGCATTTTAATCGTTTGAAATTTTAAATATATAATTATAACATAATTTTAGCGAGTCATTTCAAATTTTATGAAAATTTGATGCATAGATCAATTACAGGGACAATCAAAAGTATTCCGTTTCATTAAGGTCAATAGGGAAAAATGTTTCAAATGTATTTTAAAGGTGTTACATTCACTTAAATATAATAGAATACATGAACCTATGAAGTATATATATATATATATATATATATATATATATAATGTGTTAATTATATTAAACTATTTCACATTTTATGAATATGATATAGGTTGCTGAGGTGTAATAAAAGTTTCTTCCTGTATATTTACAGTAACACAAACAAGATTTCGACCACTATATTATATCTGAAGTACTGTCTGCTATAACAGCAAGATCGGAATATTTTTAAAACTTCGTTAGTACGAACGAACCTCATTTGCTACGCTTCACGTGCAATTTCCAACTTGTTTCTAAATGTAATAACCTAGAAATTTATTAAAAAATTCACATGCATGCGCCACACGCTATTTATGTACATTTTTTAAGTTTTATAATTTTTAATTTTATTTTTCCCATCGTTAAAAAATGAAGTGTCAAAATTTTTAATACATAAATTAAATTCCATGCAACTTCTTTTTTCTAAATGTAATAATCTAGAAATTTATTTAAAAATTCACACGCATGCGCCACACGCTATTTAGTGATAAGCTTAGGCATTCAGTTTTAATTTCCTTTTGAAATGCGTGACAACTCACTTCTGTAAATCATCCGAAAAAAAAATCTTCAGAGTATCACACAGAAAAACCTTTCAAAGCTTCTTGTGGAACAAAATGAAGAAAAAATGCATAACATTTTTATAAGCCCTGAATACTGAGCAAATGAAACATGAAAAGTTACGGACAGATTCAAATACTTTTAAAGTGAAAAGGAGAATGATTTTTTTTTTTTTTTTTTTTTTTTTTTTTTTTTTTTTTTTTTTTTTTTTTTTTTAGTTGAAGCAATGGAATGAAAAGAAAAAAAAAGTTAAATTTTCTTTTCAGGAATAATTTTTCCTTGAAAGAAAAGTCAGAGGTATACAACTCGTGTGAGTTTATGACAGTTATTGACATATTTTATTCGAAATTTAATTATTAACTATAGTTAAATAATCCATATTTTATATTTTATAAGCATGTACTATTTATAACCACGTACATGTAAAAGTAAATTTCTCTTAAATACTTTCCAACAAAGTTAAAAGTATTTATGCATTCTGTTTGTCTGTCCGACTAGAATTCTGACCGTCTGTCTAACTCATGTAAATATACTCAGATATTAATACAATTAATAAACATTATTACGTTTGTTATATGCCTAGTAGGCATGTTTGGTATTGTATATGAAGTATGTGGAACTAATACTTCATATACAGGGGCACGCAAAAGAATTTCATTACATTTCTCGTTTATGGGGAGTGGGGGGGTGGTTTTCAGAGCATGTTAACGGTATTTTGCTTTTGCAAATGTATTGAAACTAATTTAAATCACAGAAATTCATTACAATTACGTTAGAAAAGGATATTCATGGCTTTTTTAATTGATTTACAGGGACACACAATTAATTTGTTTTTATTATTATTATTATTATTATTATTAAGAGCTCAGGCTTTGATAATCATAATTTTTTAATCTTTCCAAAAGGAAATGTAAAATTGTGTGTCTAATTCTTTGTAACCTCGTTTGATATCTGTTTTCTTGTTTTTTATGTCTATCATAAAAATTGTGCTGCCTAACTATTCTTATTTTATGCCATTTAGTTTAATAATTCAAAAATCCATAAAACCCATGATTATTGTATTTTATTGCACATATTTTGCACAATTAAAAATAAAACATTGGAGTGTTTTCAAGTCAGATATGGAGTGAAAAAAAATTCATGCAGAAAGATGCGTTAAAAAACCAAAATCTTTAATTTAATGAACATTTTCAGAATATACATGTAATTTTATATATATAATAAATTTGAACAATCCTTGTTGTACGAAATCTTTACGTAGATAGATTATGTATTTTGATCTAAAATATTTTACTTTCAACTTTAAATCTAATCTTTTCAAAATAAATAGAGTTGTCACATTTAGGAAACAGTAGAGCAATCTCTAAACGTTTACCGAAATGGAAAATTAAGGTAAAAGGAAAAAAGATTCTTGAATCTTACGCTTACTCGAATTTAATGTTTTTTAAGTCTGTTTAGAAAGTTAAGAAGAACTTTGTTTTAAAAAAGGTGGTAGTTTTTATAATTAAAGAAATCTCTCTATAGAATCCGTCTAAAATATTGAGTATATTGAAAAATATATATAATTTATGTATTTCAGTTTAGCAAATTGTAATGCATACTGCATTTAAAATTATTATGCTAATTTTTTTCATTATACAGACATAAAGTATTACATACACTATAATAAAGTGAATTCAAATACACTTTTTCAGAAATAAACGAAACAAGAAGATTGAAAAAGAAATCTAATAAATTATACACATGTTTTAAAAATTTATTCTTCCTAAAAATGCATTATAATATTCGTTTAAAATAAATGTAAAATGACATAATGCAAAATCTAACAGCAAACTAGCGTATTATAAATCAGCTACTCAATTATTTTGTAAGACAGAATGAAAGTATTGAGTTGAATAATTTACTTAAAAATTAATGTAAGTAATGAACTTTATTACTTGTGCTTAAAGACATTGTTATTTCACAATTCTGTTGATTGCCCACTGAAATAGGTTTTGGATGATGATCAATTTACATCATTATCAACAATAACCATTTTCGATGCACTGCTGTAGCTCTCTCCCCAGATTTTTTCTAAGCTTCCTGTCTAATGTTTTTGTCATCCAATTTACACAGGCTACTTTTCTGATTTCGTCACTCTATCTTACTTGGGGTCATCTTTTTAGTCGCTTTGCATATCTGGTATACCACTGTAGAGTATTTGTGTTCCATCTATTGCCTTGTCTTGATGCAATGTGCCCAGCCTATTTTCATTTTAACTGTTTAATTCTTTCGATGTTGTCTAAAACTTTTGTCTGATTTCTTAACCAGGTTATCAATTTTCTGTCTCTCCTATTTATGCCTAGCATACATCTTTCCATACCTCGTTGCGTCGTTTGTAGTCTTTGTACATCAATTTACATAAAGTACATCAAATTTCGTGATTCTGTATGAAAACCGAAATTCGAGATAAGAATCGTTTAACGTGGCTGTTTTATATTTTACAACTTTTTTGTGAAAAAAACATCCTGAGCATTTTTAAGTGCGCTCGTAATTATGTAAATACGTAGCACCTATAGTCATCGTTGAGTTTGCTCATTGTACTCCGCCCGTCTGTCCGCATATAAGAGAGCAAAATCTACCCAGCCGTATCATATGAAATTTAAAATATATAATTATTGCATAATTTTGTCAAATCATTTCAAACTTTATGAAAATTGAATGCATAATTTAATTACAGGGACAATCAAAGGTATTCCGTTGCATTGCGGCCAATGGAAAAAAATAGTTTCAAATAAATTTTAATGGTGTTGCACACTTTCAAACATAATAAAATTGATATGCATCTATGAAGTATATACTAAATAAAAAGAGTATTGCTCAGTTAAACTGATGGCATTGAGCTCACAGACTACGCATACTAATTGTACATTACAGCCTTGTATTTTCGTTAATTCCGTTCGAAAAAAAATAAGAAAGGGAAACAGCTCTCCCCTTTCTCCTTTTTTATACTTAATCATTGAACCTCCTAAACTATCAAGTACATGCTTTATCATATAAAAAATCTATATTCAAAATTCAGAGCAAATCGGATAATTCCTAAAATAAACCCATTTAGCATTTATATAATTTAAGAGGAGTTATTCCCTTCTTTTATACTTAACCATTAAACTTCCAAAACTATTCAGAGATTTGAACGAAATCTGACAATTCTGCTTAAAAAATCCATTTATACAAGCTAAGGGGAGGGACATTAGAACCCCCGTTCCCCCTGTTTATACTTATTCAAATGAACACCTAATAACAGCCACGGACTCGCCTCATCAGAATGATCCTATATCTAAATTTTAAACGGAAACTGTTAATTCTGCATGAAAATCCCGTTTATATCAATTAAGGGGAGGGGCATGAGCCCCCCGTTCCCCCTCTTATACATATCGAATGAACTCCAAAAACTAATCAGGGAAGTGCCTTATCAGGATATACCTATATACAAAATTTCAAGTGGATCCGATATTTTTATCATGAGTTATCGCGTTACGCACGAACATACGAACGTACATACAGAACGGACTGGCACATAAGCTCTCAGGCTATGATAGCCTGTGAGCTAAAAATTCATTCTACACAATATGTTATGCAAAGAATATTTGTTATTAATTAACAGGGCTGCACAAATTTATTGCATATCATAATATATTTCTTTTAAGCCTGTAGACTATTGCAAATATAGGCGCTAAAGCAGCACTTAATAATTGCAACATACAATTAATCTGATTTTCATGAAAATGCTTCTTTGAGCACCAAGTGCATGATGTATAAACATAATGTATGGCTTTCAAGCCATTGCGCCTGCTGAAGAGTGATGGCTTATATTCTACTGGTGACTTTTCATGTTGTTTTATATTAATATTTTAATGTTTACTGTTTTTTTTTTATTGTTTAAACATTATGCACCTAGTTCTCAATAAAACATATTCATGAAATTTAGATTATTGCATTACATAATGATATAGGGGGTAAAACTGTTTAGTCACGTTTTAATAATATTAAATTACTTCACATTTTAAGAAATTGATATACGTTGCTGAGGTTTATTAAAAGTTACTTCTGTATATTAGAAAGCAGATAGTATTTGCATGGATACACGAAATATTTCCGATATTCTACTGCATTCGATGTACTTATACCATTACACCAAGATCTGAATGTTTTTAAAACTTCCATATAGTACAAACACACCTCATTTTCTAGGCTTGACGTGGAATTCCCATCTTTTTTTTAAATAATGGGTGTTTCTTGAACACTTTTATATTTGACATATGAATAATTTAAAAAAAATAGGGAAGTAGCATATTATTTAAATAACAAAATATTGTAAAATCAATATTATCTTATGTTCATCATCAGCATCATTTTTATGAAAATTGAATAGAAAAATAATTCAATTTATTTATTTTTTAAGATACTTACTCATCTGCTGTTAAATATATTGTGTCTTTCTTGGCTCATAGTTCAAATAGTAGTGCTTCTTGAAAAACATGAAAACTAGTCATTTCAGTTTTAAAAAATATATTTTTTGTGACATACTTGATGAAAAATACGTTTTTTAAATCAAAGAATTATTTTAAGTGCTATTCACTTTGAAAACGTTCACGATTGTGCGACGTACAGTGGCGGTCAAAAGTTTCCAGCCAGCAAAAATTTTTTAGTTAATTTGTAAGTAAACCCATATGAAGAGGAATTTCAAAGTGATACTTATGCATTTTATTGAAATAATGGTTAGGAAATTTTTTATGTAATACCATATAAATATCAATAAATTTAATTGACAAAATTAAGTGCAAACGAAAACGCATGTGCTCAAAAGTTTCTGGCCTTCTGCGCAAGTTTGGAAAAAAAGTGGTATTGTAATAAAAGACAACAGTGATCAACAACATCTAAAATTAGTATTTTATCCGCATATGTTTAGTAAAAGTTCTGCGGTGCAACAACGTAACATTAATACCGTCAACGGTTGAGGATCATCTATGGTACGTTTTTCCCATTCTTTTTGCATTTTTTGGAAATTTCGCTTGAGTTAAAATATTTATAGTTCTGCACACGTTTGACAACTTGTTCCCAAAGATTTTCCAATTGGATTCATATCGGGCGTTTAGACTGGTCATTTCAAAAGCGGATTTTTTTTTTGTGTGTGTGTGAAAGCCAGTGCTTGTCGAGCTTGCATACATTCATTAAGTCGTTATCATGTTAAAACAAATAGTTGTGACCACAATTTTTCCTCTAATAAGGCAGCAAATAATCTTGAAACATATCCTTAAACATTCATCGTTCATCTTATCGCGAATTTTAAATAACGGTCCAACACTTTTTGAAGAAAATACTCCCCTCAATGTTACGTGCACTCCGCCATGCTTCATTGTAGGAAAACATATGCCGAATCGTATATTTTGTTGTTAGGTCATCGGACGTAGTGTCTGCCATCACTCTTTAAAAAGTTTGATATTCAATTAATGGAAAAATAGAACTTTTGTTCAGTTTTCACGTCACCAGACTTTGTGTTCTTTGAAAAACGCCAGTCAAATATGTTTTTTTTTAACTGTGAATTTTTATTGCACCGACTCTTCCATAAAGTTTTACATCACGTCAGCATCATGACATAGTAGACTGACTTATTTCAGCAATGTTTTCATTCCGTAAATTGCGGAGTATTGCAACGGCATGTTACACGGATCATCAACTGTTTTTCTCTTGATAATTCCCTCTACAAGTCTCCCGGACCTCAGAAAGTCCTCAAGACCATTACCATCTTTATATTTTAGATTAATTTTAAACACGATTATTCAAATTGGTAAATTAATTATAACAGATGCAAATTTTCCAAGGGTGGAAAAAGTCCGGGCCAGGTATGTTTTTCTGAAGCCGCCACTGCTCTTCCATCTGAGCCATCCCGGAAGAATTCTGGAGGACCTTATTCACCCAAATGACCTCAACGATTACAGAATCTGATCTGATACTATGGATCAGCTCAACAGAATAAATCGAAAATCCTTTTACTTGGAACTGGAGAAATCGCTGCATACGAAGTTATAGTAGATTAATTTTAAACACGATTATTCAAATCGGTAAATTAATTATAACAGATGTAAATTTTCCAAGGAGTGAAAAATAATTTTCAACTATTAACATTACCCCTCTGCAATAGAGTCTGCTAATGGATTAGTACGGCAAATTCGATAAATATTTTTTAAGCATAATAAATCAATTGTTAATATTAAAAAAAAAAAAAAAAAAAAAAAAAAAAAAACTAGAAACAGTTTTTGTCATGTTTTCTTCAGCAACTGGATAAAAAAATTAATGTAACATTTTGCTACAGTAACATTTGAAAAATATTACGTAAAATATTTTTTATGAGATTTGGTTTTATAAAAGGCATTTCTAAGTAATTAGGGATATATTCAGACAAAAATTTCTAAAGTTCTCGAACAAATTAACCCTTCGAAGCACTAATTTCCATGTTAGCTTTATGAAACGCAAACATATCCTGTGAAAAATTATAGAAAAAACTGTGATCACACGTGGGTACAGGTTACTAAAGATAATATTCAACACTTAGCTTATTTGTTACTCTTATACAGATTGTTTCACTATAAAAAGTTTGGTGAGTTAAAATTTCATACACGAAAACAGTTGTTTACAATCACAGCCAGTGCTGCAACTAAAAGGCTTTAATTATCCCAAACTATTTAAATACCCTATAGAAGGTATAAAATATTTTCACAGACAAAAACTGCAAATTATCTTGTACTGTTTCTTAATACAATTAATAAAATCTCTTTTTATAGGATGGAACAAATTAACCCCGCAAGGAACAAAATAACCCCAGTTGACAGTAATATAACAGTGTAAGAACTAGTATCACTTATTTACAAGAAAAAGAAGCTTTACTCATCTAAATATAGATTTCTCAATGCTACGATCTTTAAATATATTTTAATAATTGAAAGACGGCACATAACACGTAGAACAATAAACAAAAATAAAATATTTACAAAATATTTGCGCTTTTTACATAATACTAGTTGCACACACCACCAAAACAAGACCTGAACTCACTGCTCACAGCCAACTTTTGAATTTTCGAACACAACTTCGAATAGATCGTTTTTAATAGAACTAATGTTAGATTTTTTTTAACGAAAAATACTAGAGCTACATTTTTAATTCAGCAGAACTCAGGTCACGTGACGCGTGACAGTAATGAGTAATGAGTAGACGGGTGTTACAACAGTAAATTAAAATAAAACTAATTTAATATTTTCTAATAGATTTAATGTATTTATTTCATTACAAAATGCCATTCATTAATTAAACATTACTTGCATTGAAATTGTGTAAATAAGCCTAAATAATTTTGGCGTTTTAATAAATTTTTATTAAATCTAATTTAAACTGTGACTAAAAGAGTTTGAATGTCTAGTTTTGAAAATTAATTTATTTGAACGATTAATTACTATTATGAAATATTTATTAACTTTATTCCAATACGAACGAAACACATTACTATATCATACTCTAGCTGTTGTAAATAAGCATAATGTGAGAACATGAAAGACGAATTAATGAAATATAAAGTTGACATCATACACATAACAAACATATATAAATTGCATTAGATTACTTCACGCAACTACAGTTTTACATTACATTTAAACAAATGTAATTTCATTAATTAATTTTGAATTTAGCCATATTCTGTGACAAAATAATATATAATGCAAAAATATGCAATTATGCATGGAAATATTAAATTTTTGTTCTACAAAGAAACATTTATAGCTATTTTATTTTGCCTGTAAGTGAGAAATAAAACTTTCTTATAATAATCATATTTTACATTTAAAGTAGCTGCACATGTACTTTTATTCGAAAGATGGGTATGTTGATATTATAAAATAACTTATAAAATGCCTAGAAATTTTTATGCAACTGAAATACCGTTTATCGATAATATTTTATTAAGATTGCTACAATTTTAGTAAATTCTTTTGTTAAGCTGTAGTTTTCTGTAGCTTAATTACAAAACTTAACTTTGTAAAATTACATATTTTTTGTGCGGCGTACAGAAAAAAAATTTAGTTGCCATACAAATTTCTATAATTGTTCGTCTGTAGAATTACAGATTTTTATTTACAGTCTACTAACAAGAAACGGAAATTACAGACAATATAAATATGTATTATGAGAAAAGTCACATACACTCCTACAGCATTAAATGAAAGTTAACCTTAAACTTGTGATAAAACCTTTATTCAAACCTATTTAGAGTTATCTTCTTGCAAAGGTCAAGATACATTGCAGTCTACTTAGGAACTTTAGGAGTTTAATATAAAATAATAAAATAAAAATTTAATAAGTTAATAACAGTAGCTCTCTAAGCTAAAAAAAAGTAACCAATGCTTAAATCGCCACTAACAAGGGTTTATTTATTTATTTATTTATATTTTTATTTATTTATTTATATTGGGTGACCTAGGATATTGATAGAAAAAATATGAAAACGGGTAATATTACAGAGAAATATTTGATAAGCATAGTAATGCATACAATTTTCAAATTCAAGATCCATTCTAAGAGATATATTTAATGCTAAAGTTGGCCATTTTTTTTTAATGCTATCATTGTTGCCGTAAGAGCAATGAAACATGTAACACTCTAAGGTATTTGTGTTATTTTTAATAGGTCACTATAGCATTTTAAAATAAATTGATATTTTAAAGTGATGTTTTATATTATATGGCTTAAAATTGTTTTTTAAATTAGTTTTGTATTTTTACGCTGCATTAGGGGGAACTGGGACACATTGATACAGCTTTTTTCTAAGAATTTTTTGATGTCCAGAAAGCAGAAATTTCACATTATTTTTCCATGCGGTGTCAACAAAACTTGTGTAGTGCGTTATAAAAATGTACGATTGTTGCTTTATATATTATTTTTGCATGTATTTTAAAAAATAAAAAAAAGTCATTTGTATCAATATGCCCCATCTCCGGGGCAGATTGATATACCCCATGGGACACTTTGATATGCCTGGGAAAATGGAGACAAAATAACACCAATGCATATTTTTCATAGAAAAATAGTTACCAAACCATTTTATATTTATTTATAGAAATTCAAATCGCACACAATTTATTTATAAGCAATATTAATGCAATCAAAATGAAATGTATAATGACCTGATGTTTTGGCTGTTCCTTGTCTAATTGTTGGCTGTGGTAACTTTGTCATATCTCTCTTTTTAACCCCAGCATTTTCTTCTTTCTTAGGAAAGGTGAAAAAATTACCAAGTTTTCGATATTATAAAGGATAAAATAAAAGATAATTATATTAAAAAAATTTGTTTATAATATAATTATCCTGTGCTGTTCTACAGCTTGTTTCTTTTAATTTACATTTCTCATATGGAAAATACCTTTTTTCTCTGGAGAATCGATATAAATTTGAGATTTTCCAGGCTGCAGTTCTTTTTTTTTTGTTAATTCTACTAGCACTAAATGTTGGATAATTTCTTACGTCTTCTGTTTGCAAAAATACTATAAAATGTTCTAACATAAAGAAATTAGAGCTATTTCACTTCAATAAAAACTAATACTATTAGAAATTTTTGGCGAAAATGGTTGGATTAAGGAGTGTATGGTAAAAATAATAATAATAGGTAATGAAAAATTGAACTAGAAAAGTATTTGGGTTGTATCAATGTGCCCCAACAATGACTGTATCAATGTGCCCCATACAGCCATTTTGAATAAAATGAGTCTCAAATCCAACACTTCATGATTTATCTAACAACAAAGAATGAGGAACTAAATAAAGAGTAGCTTTACTAACCAGGGAGTGTATTCTTTTCGGTTTAAAACACTGGAACAGCTATATAATACCATTTCGATTGTACAACTCAAATTTACTTTTGACCTACAAAAACAATTAATGACCCACCCCATTTCATAAAACTACTGAATCATTCCAAGACTTCCTGTATGTAGTTCAGTGCACTAGTATCACCTTTTGAAGCTCTTGTGAAATTTCCTGTAATGACACTGTGTGCAGGGGGTGTATCAGTGTGCCCCATGTATCAATGTGCCCCAGTTCCTCTTATATTTAATTTACTAAGATATATTTCTACAATATGAAAATATGATGTAATTAAAATTTGCATTATACATTTTTTTGCAATTATACATTTAAGGATGAAATGGCTATTTCATCAATAATTGAATATTTATAAAACTAGTTATTATTGGCATACCTATGGGGGGTGCTTAGGGGTCTGAAGCCCCTCCCAGACCGCGAGACTAGACTAGGTATTTAAAGTTTTCTGAAATTATGAAACTTCATATTTATTATTTTTAATAGGTCCTGCAAATTAGAAATTTTAAAAAATACTAATCTTTTCACATTTTTTTCTTATTATAATTTTTTTATGAAATTTGAAATATTATCACTTTAATATTCACCCCTTAAAATAATATTTTCTTCTGTTTTATCAAAGAGGTTTAAATCTTTAGATTCAGCCAAATCAAAAAGTTTAGGAGCCTCACCCCCAGGGTTTCGCTGACTGTCCCTCCCTTCAACACTCTGTCTTCGCTCTGCATTATGTCAACACAAAAAAAAATCTATATCGAGCTCGACATATCTCGTCCATTTTGAATGATATATAAAAAAAATCGGACCGAGCTCGTCCGACATTCAGAGCCAGCATATTTAAAGGGTCTTATTTTAAAAAATATGTACCTCTAAAATATATTAGACCCCTCCAAAGCTTAATCATGGTGCGCCATTGCTAGTTATAGAACGAACACAATTCATTTGCTACGTTTGACGTGTAATTTTCAATTTGTTTTTCTAATAATAACATCTGAACTTGAATCATTAAAATTTTCAATTTCAATAAATGTCCTCAGGTAATGCGCATTTCATTACATAAAATGTTTATAAATAATTATTAAATAAGCATTTACAAATAAAGCGCTATGTATCACTTGAACAAATAAAGTCATTACGTCTTGGTAAAACTCAAAATAGCTATTTTGCATATTTTTTGTTGCTTTGTCTTTGCTTAATTACTTTCAGTTCAGAATTATGGAACAAAAGATTGCATAATAAGGCCAAGGTGTGACATATAACATATTCTAAACAGTCTTTTAGGCATCTTTAATTATTATTAAAATGCATGTAATAAAGATGTTTGGAAAATGCAATGTATTCTACTTGAATATCATTTATTAATTAATGCAGCCGCATTCCATTTAAATACTAGTTTCAGTTTATTTGCTAATTAACTAAATGTATTAGAACAAGCATATAAACAACCCACTTAAAATGTCTAAAGTATTGCTGGTATAAAGTTTTACTTTATTTTACATCAATGAAGCAAATCCTATTAAATTTGTTTACTTTCTGACATCTACTTATTACATATTCTTTTTCTCACTTTTTTCTTTCATCTTCAGATTAAAGAAAAATATGGTCGCAAAGAATATTTTTCTTATGATAAATGTAACAAGCACAGATGACGTTTTAAAATTAAAAATTAACAAGTTTTAGTACAACTCAGTTAACCCGTCGACTAAAAAACTATCACCAAACTATACGATTACATGCCTTTAACGGATGGTCGTAAGTGTCACAGTCACATCACATTAATTACGATGTACGTATTTATTACGTCATCAACTGATTTTTAATTCAGCTTTTCATTTCTATTTTTAAATTATATTTTACTAATTTATTTGTTCTTCCGTTTTTAAAATAAAAATTACGCTAATTTATAGAATTTGGCGAATAGTTTAAAAATTTGCATAATTTGGCGAAATTGGTCGATGAGATAACCAAGTAGTACCAACTTTTTTATCGGGTAATCCATAAAGTAAGTTCCACTAGAAAAATCAAAAGGAAACAATTCATAAAAAAATTGATTGCATAATGAAGTACAATTTTTAAAATATTTCTCGGTACAGGTAACACCATTGCTAAAGCTTTTAGGTAGCTTTCATTACAAAAAGTAAAAAGCTACCTGTTGCAACCTTTCGCAGGAAAGCACTTCCGGAAGCTTTTAGTATATTTTCATCGATCATGACCCCCAAACCCCAAAATCACCCTCCGTTCAAACGTTGACATGTACACATATATACAGTCAGTATCGGCTATATGGTCACCCGCTTATAAGGTCACCCCGCTTATATGGTCAGTTTTCTTGTCTAACTTAATAGGGAATATGTGTTAAAGCGCACCGCTTATATAGTCATTTTATTTTCCTGCGTATCGGTTATACGGTCGTTTTTTTTTCAGTCTTTATAATGCTGTTTTCGGCAATTTTTTTAATTAGCTTTTATAACATTTTTTTCAGGTGTGAAGAAACATAGCAAACACGATAAAAGAAAGTAGATTCTCAGTCGCCGGAAGGCGTGAACTGATGCTTTTACTTCCCTCCCCTTCCCTCAGCCTGATTTCTCTTTTTCGTTGAATCACCGTCGGTTATATCCCCCACCCTCTTTAATTCTCTTCCTCCCAAAAGTCATCAGATTGATACCTATCTGTTTATTGGTTAGAGTTTTCTCTTTGTTTGTAAAGTGTATTTAAATTAAAATGTAACAAAAAAAGGAAAATTTTGTTTTAATATGATCAAACGCATCAAATAAGAATACTCATTTTTTATTACAGCTTCGAAAAGGAATAATTTATCATTTGCTAAAAAAAGAGAACTGATCGAAAATTTTAAAATTTCCAATCTTTCTAAAATTGCATTTGCCAAAGTAAATTCGATACCTCGGACGTCATTAACCAATATTTTAACAGTTAAATTTTACTTCCCAAATGTTCATATTTGTGAAGAAGAAAGAAAATGCCAGCGCTTATCACATTATGAAAATGTAGATAAGGCTCTTTTGTCACGGATTAAATATGCACGATCGCAAAATGCTCCTATATCCTGGAATGTTTTTAAAGAAAAATCCTAAGAATTTGTTAAGGAATTGGGCGAGTCTAGTTTCGTTGCTAGTAATGGTGCTACAAATATTTAATTCAAGGCATAACTTTTGCTTTAAAAAATTGTGCGGAGAAGCTGCTGATTTTGACAAGAGTTCTTTGTTAATTGCTGACAATTTTCGTGC
Source organism: Maratus speculifer (assembly GCA_964019185.1). Lineage (NCBI taxonomy): Eukaryota > Metazoa > Arthropoda > Arachnida > Araneae > Salticidae > Maratus > Maratus speculifer. The sequence goes on from OZ025294.1 coordinate 56,627,496, forward strand.
CCACTCCACTGTTGATGACTTGAAATCAATTGAACTTGTTTACTTGCCTTCTAATAGCACGTATGTATCGCAGCCTTTAGATCAAGGAATCATCCATAATTTCAAGACATAGAAAGCTTCTTCTGCGGAGGTATGATTTCTGCTATTGATCGAAAAGATCAATTCCAAGTGTCCGTATTAAATACAATTTTTTAAATCGACCAAGTTTGGAATATGGTGTCACAGAAAACGATTGAAAATTGCCTCTGACATGCTGGATTTCACAGTTAACCAAAGAATTATCGGAAGACGCGGAAAAGGATCTCTCCTTAACTGAACAGGCAGAAAAACTGCGGAATCGAGGTAATTCAATTCCTGGCTAGAATTTGTATGCAAAGATTGAAGAAGACCTCGCTACTAACAGTGAAGCTTCAGTACAAGATATTGTTTCTAATGTGTTCAATTTGAATGCCGAAGGAAGCGATGATGAGGATGATAGTGGATATGAAAAGAAATCAGTATCAAAATCAGATGCACTTAAAGTTATCGATGATCTCAGATGTTTTCTTATTATTTCCGAAGCAGCAGATGAACATTTAAAAGCTATTAGAGATTTAGAAAGACTTTTACTAACAACCAAGAAAAGCAAGCAATCTTGCATAACTAATTGTTTTAAATAAGTGCAGTGAATCTGGGTGCAATGTTCGTATGCACGTGTGCTGTATTTCGATTGGCAAGGTAAGCTAATAAATTTCTCAAACATTGCATATTTGTCACTATAACTTTTACTCGCCAATTAATTTTTTAAATGTTCTTAAACGTTTAATTATTTGTTTATTATAAGCACTATATTCTGATATATGAATATAATCCTGCCATAATTCAGGGCTTGTACGCTTCAAAAACTCTCAAGCACCTCTTACCAGAATTTTCGTAAATTAATATTTGGTTTATTTAATAAAACAAAATTCTCTCTTTGACTATAGCGAGCAATATTCCATGAAATTTCTGGTACTAAAATACTCAAAATCTCTCAAATTCCCTGATGCGCACGAAGCTTGTAATTAAATAGTGTAATAATTGCAGTATTGTTCCGCATATATGGTCACCCCGCTTATATGGTCTAATTTTTCTGGACCGCTCAGGTGACCATATAACCGATACTGACTGTATATATCTGAATTTTATCAAGCTGTAATTATCTTATTTATGAACCCATTTGAATAAAACTTGATGTATACATAGTACATACTAATGTCTCGACAAAGTTCATTGGCCAGCACCATTCGCTATCTTGTTTCAAAATGGCGGGCATTTAATTTTTTTATTTAAAATTTAATATTAAGTACAAAAAATTAGAAAATGCAAATAAATAAAATTCTTCTATGTGGTTGGATTGATACAAAGGTTTCAGAGCATTTTTCTGTTTTCTCTATATAGTAAAAGATGGATGAGTTATTGAACTTTGAATTTTCAGTGTGGCAGACACTTTGAAACGGGCTGATTTTTTTTCAGGTAACAACACGTGTATATATGAACCACTTTGGATGTAATTTGGTGTATACATAGTACATACTTATGTCTTAACTGAGTTTGTTGGCCAGTTTCATCCACCATCTTGTTTCAAAATGGCGGCCATTTAAATATTTTGAAACATTTAAAATGTAAAATTAGGCTTTAGATTAGACAAAAATTACAAGTTAAAAAAGATTTTTTCTTTTATGTGTTTCACCTTGATACAAAGATTTCGGAGCAGTTTTTGCTTTTCCTATATTTTTTAACAATCGCTAAGTTATAGCACTTTGAATTTCTAGTGTGGCTAACATTTTGAAATGATATAATTTCTGTCACGCAATAATATGCACATTTATGGACCGATTTGGATATAACTTGGTGTGTACATCGAACAAACCAATGTCTTGACCGAGTTCGTGGTTTAACTTCATCCGCAATCTAGTTTCTAAATGGCGGCATTTTAAATTTCGCAAAAGACTTTTAAATTTATAATAATGTGAAAAAAATAGAAACATTAGAAAGGTTTTTTCTGAAGTTCTTGATATTTGTACAAGGATTACATAGCATTTTTTCTTTTGTCTTCATATTAAAAATTGGCTGATGTATAACACTTTGAATTTCTATATAATGTGGGTAACATTTTGACAAACTCATTTGCCTGTGGCAACACTTGCATATATCATCCAATTTCGATGTACGTGAGCATATGCACCGACTCTATTAAGATCTCGATCAAGCTCATTGGTTAACTTCACCCAACAAGTTGTTTCAAAACGGCAGGCAGCTCCTTACCTCGCAGGCAATCAAATATAAATTGCTTTAAATAAAACCAGCTTGTATAAAGTTGATTAATTTGTCGAAACTTTCTTTTACAAAAACATGTATTGAATCTTATGTTATTAGGTTCCACTAATTTGAGCTTTGTATGGCTAATTAATGTAACTTTTTTCTCTTTTTTTAAGAAAGGTATATGAAAGCTACCTCTTCCTCCCGGTGCAGGCCTGAAAGACTTTTATCATAGAGTTACACGAGCATTTTATACCATTGTCATAGAAAGTTGCCTCTTCTTTTCTTCAACTTTTGTAAGAAAATGATTGCTAAACAGAGACGGCCGCCCACTTCATTCTTCATCGTGAATTTTTTCACGTCTATTATTGAAATTTTCTTTTTATTATTTCCTTAAATACTTATTTTGAATTTTTCACCTTCCTCCATACCATCCAATCACTCATGCTTTCCGTCGGCAAACTTTGCAGATTTATCTGCGACAACTGTATTTGGCAGCTTTTGAAAATTTTTCCCTTTTAATTTTCTGATGAGTTTTATCAGAATCATCTAAAGCGAAATTCAAATCAAATTTCAAATTGACGACTGAAATTGACAAGGTTATGTATTTTTTCCTTTTTCCACACCCTTTTTAGTTTTTGTTTTTAATTTTGTTTATCGGTAAGAGTTGGTCTTATCAAAAACTTGTAACCACAAAATTTTTAGATACTTTTGAGGACATTTATAAAAAAATTAGTTGGATTTGATATCTTGAGAATTGACGAAGTTATGATCCCCCCCCCCCAAACACTTTTTTTCAACCCTTGAGCCCATTTTTAACTTCATCAAAAATCTATCATGCATAAACTTTTGGCCCATTTTTTTAGATGTAATATAAACGTTAAACTGATTCGATATCTATTTTGATTACGCAATTATGGCGTTTTTCGGCTTTAACAAAATCTCTTCCTATTTCCAACCCCTTGGTCCAATTTTCCCCATTAATGAACTTGACAGAGATTTTATACCCCTTGATTTTATGTATTTGTTTGGAAGATATTTGAGCAGAATTGGAGAAGTTATCGTGTCCATAAAAAAGTGATATACACCGATAGATAGATAGATAAATAGATAGAGAGATAGATAGGTAGATAGATATAAACTTTTTTGTTAATGGGAGTTTTGGTGTCTAGAGGTCAAGATCAGCATTATCGTATCAATAAAAAGTGATATATATAGATATATAGATAAACGTTTTTATTGAAGGTTTGAGGACTAGAAGACATAATCAGTGTAAATCTGTAAAAATTTGCAGAAATTCCAACGCGGGAATGACGTCAATAGGTAGTATTTCATACGAAATCTACCTAAAAAGCGAATTACAGATGACAACTCGCATTCGGCGGGATATACAGTTTTCATAACATTTTAAATGATTAACATGTAGCCAATGCAACACTCAGCTATAAAAAATTACTATCACATGTTTTCCATTGAGCCATAGAAGCGGATGCACAAGCAGGAAATAACGATGGCCGCGTTTTCGCGGCAAAAAATCAAAACTGAACTTATTTTCTGGATTACCTCATTCTGTAAAAATACCACTATCTCTATTAATCAAAATTCTCTTACATATATGCCATAAGGAATGTGCCATCTTAGTTCATAAATATTATCTTGAATAACATCCATATGTAACGAAACAAACATTTAATAGACAAAAACAAACATTAAAATCTACATAACCTTTTTTTTTTAAATCCCAATTCAAAAATACATACATTTGTACGTCTCGTCTCAAGAAGAAGCGTAGAAAAACAGCCATAAATCAAAACGAAATACAAAAAAATGTCTTATCAGTTCGCACTGAATGGAAATTTTTGTGTGAAAGGATTTCAAAACAGATCACTGTAGGGCGTTTTGGCGATCTAGGTGGAAAAATTATTTCGTTGAAGCTTAATTAGTTTTTGCTGATTTTTCGAATGTATTTCTAATAAAATTATTAAATACTGATAAATATTGGTTTATTTAACAATCTCTCAAAATAAATAGATAATGAATTATAAAAAATGCGTTAAACATACTTACGTTTTACCCAACTTACGTAGTATAGGGTAAGTCTTGCAATCATTTTTTAATAAAGAAATTTTTTTTTGAGGTATGATATTGATTTACATGTTTCAGACCCTGGTGATTTCAAAAAACATATTTTTAGAAAAAAAATTGCTGTCCGTCCGTCTATGTGTCTGCCTGTTAGTGTGCCTGTCTGTGTATCTGTAAACTCTCTATCTCCCGAACAAACTGAGATAGAGACTTGAAATTTTGTATGTAATTAGTATGTAAGAATGGACCAAAATCTAATTAATATCAGTAAACTCGATTATCCGGAACTTTTCTTCGGACTCTCGAAAAATTTGTTCTGATGGAAGGTATATAATTTTTTTTTGAATTTTTTTAAGAAGTGGACGTAAAAGGCAAAAAAAAAAAAAAAAAAAAAAAAAAAAAAAAAAAAAAAAAACACAAATTGTACATAAAGAACGAAGTCATTTGGATTATTAGTTGACGAGATATTTGTAAGCCGAAGCATTCTTCGATTTTTCATAAGCCTGTATTTCATTCAAATTTAAATTAAAAGATATATTTTAATTTGAAATGAAGCACTTAATCCGATGCAGTAAACTGTTAGTTAATATAATTATTATTTTTGGAGTTAAGGGGATGTTTCTTTTACGCAATTCGGTACTACTTCAGTATTTTGGCGTTCTTATATAATTTGTCAAAATTGGTTCATAAACAAATCATTAATAGAACATTACTGTATATATTTAAAATGTTTAGATTTTGTTTTGGCATTTTATAAATAGTTTACACAAGTTTGATCTCCTTATATTATATTCATATCCATGATGGATAAGTATTACGGTGGTCCCCAACGACTAGTTTTACTATTAGATAAAAAACAATTTAATGCACACATATAAGTTAGCATTCGTTTCTTTTTTATTTATGTCTAATCAGAATTGCTCAAGAAATTTGTGTACTTATAATGAAAAATAATAATTTAAAAATAAAATTCCATAAAAAATCCCTTATGTTGTGTGTCATTTTGCAAAAAAATATAAATGCTACCCAAATTATTTTCGGTTGAAAAAATATTATGTGAATAAGTAACCTATATAAATTTTATTCAATTTGAAATAAATTTTGTGGTTACAGAGGGTAATTTCTCCGAATTTTTTATGTTGTCCCGCAAAAGAAATATAATTTCTACATGTTTTATTTTCAATTTAAAAATACTATTATGTACATCCCTAATTTAATGTAATTTTCTAGATACTTCACTAAAATTTCTGCTTACTGGCAACAATTTTTCCGCGATCTTTTGTGTGGCCCCGTAAAGAATTCGTAATTTCTACATTTGTCAAATAATAGTTTAATCGCATTCTCATTGGAAAAATACATTTAAGCAAGGTTTCAGAACAATCAGATGATTGAAAATAGTTTAAAACTGTTTTGCAGGTTTTGAACTCATTTTTTGTGTGGCCTTGTAAAACAATCATAACTGCTACATTCCATAAACTATAATAATATTGCATTGGCAACATAGCTAAATATACGAATGAAGTTCCAGCTCTATCAAATAACTGGAAGGTGTTTAAAATTAACTTGAAAAATTTTCACTGAACTTTTGTATTGCCCTGTATAAAAAGCATAACTTCTACGCTCCTCAAATTATAATAATATTTAATAGTCTTTAAACTACACTTATATTAAAAAATTCAGGTCAATCCTATAATTAAAAATGGTTTAATATTGACCTGCAAGTTTTGAACTAAACATGCATATTTGAACTGCAAGTACATATTAAGCTTGTTTATTAATAATAACTTATTTATCTGCAGCCATCTGCAGCAGATATTTTTAGTTTCCAATACAATAGGAATTGCACTTTCATTAAAAAATGCTTATTGGTGAATACTGCTGTGCTCTTTGTTAAAAGTCAAGAGAAAGATTGCAAAAAACAAAATGATTCATGCAAAATCACAACCTCTAAAAAAAACCAATTAACAGGTTTAACAGGGCTTATTTTAAAACAAAAATAGTTTAAAACTTTCCTTGACAATCATATGTTATACGTCTAGTAAACTCGACGTTTAAAATTAAACAGGATATCAAGAACGTGGTTTTGAATTTATGGCAGACTGGAACACCCACAGAAATTTCTTCAAACCAACTAGGGAAAAGCTAACTTTACAGTCGCAGTTAATCGACACCTCGAATTTTTTGGACAAAATTCCTTCGGACCTCAATAAAATGGACATTCAGCTATTAATATACGCAGTTTCGTTAAATTCCGAGACAACCAGAAATTTGGATTTTGTCCACCTAATTTATCAAAATGCCCCACTGTGCGGATGTTAGAAACCACAATATCTTACATGTTAAATAATATATATCACATTGAGAGAAAACTGCATTATATATACGTATATATATATTGTTTCTTGTTCAAAATCGATAATTAACAAAGAAAATTTTGCGAAATTCTTTTTTTTTCTTTAGTTTTTAACTTTAAAGTACAAGATAGATGTGGCAATTCCAAAGCTTTCTTCTACCTTATGCATGTTAATGCTTCCTGAAAAATGCAGTTTAGCAGCGCATCGGTTAGGTGGTAACAACTTAGGACGGCTTATAACTAATCTGAAACTTGGTGAAAATCCGTGCATTAGTTTTTGAGATACAGCTATTGCACAATCGTGAAAAATGCACCATAGCAGCGCCACCTGAAGATCGATTTACACCAAAAACTAAACAACATTTATCTATAACAAAGACTAACTGAATATAAAGTTTTAGAACATTGAGAGCTCTTGAGATAGAGCTATTGCTATGATCACGAATAATATGCCTTGATAGCATCCATTTTTGAGCTATTTCCACCAAAATGTAATCAGCATCATATTATATCCATTACTATCTAAGTATAAAGTTTTATAAATACCCATGCAATAGTTTTCGAAATATGGCTATTGTGGAAATTGTAAATAATGCAGCATAGTATTACCACCTGTTGAGAGATATACACCAATATCTAATCAGATTTAGTTTGCATTAAGATCCCACAGATTCTAAAGTTTTATGAAATTCCGTGCATTTTTTCTTAAGATCGAGCTATTGGGATAATCACGAATAATGCAACATGGCAGCGCCAACTGTTGAGTGATTTGCTTCAAACCGTAAACAGATCCTTGTCAGATTCAGTTAGGTGGGGAGGCCTACCATATGGCTTGAGCTCAACAAGCCCCACCTAACATTTATTATTATTAAAAAAAAAAGTACAATTGTTTCACAAATGGTTGCCCAATTTCTTCTGGGCGAACCTAAAGTTTTTACAATATTAAAATGCATAAATTTCAAAATTTAAAATAGAAGAGTTAATTAAGACAATTAAGAGTTTGTGAATGTCTATACAAATTTTTAGATGCATTTTTTATTTAGAAAGTTGAACTAAGTTCAACTATCATAAGTATGATGGAGTAAATGTTTTTAGAAATGTTTAAACAGAGATATGATTTGATAAGCTTGCTAATGCGCAAGTTGAAATATATACTGATTCTTTTCAACGAGGGTGATGCAGTCAATTATTTTCTGTAATAATTTCGGACATTTCAATACATATGAAAACCATTCATTTAATTTCATATTTGATGGCTTTCGCAGATGAAAGGTTGAAGTTAGTGGACAATTTAACATGAAATGCAAGGAGGTACTTCTGTTCCCACAAGTACAGAGGTCAGAATCTACTTTATTAAATTTAACTAGATATGAAGAAAAAGTACCATGATTGGTAGCGAATAAATATAGATTTCGATGAAAAAGTAAAAAGTTTTCTGAAATTTTCGGTAGAAATTCGTATGTGTATCTGCCGGTATCTGCATAGTCCCAATAGTTTTGCCAGTGTTGAAGCTAATCTAGCTTTAATTTTTTTTTTACGAAGGATGCTGGTAATGGATAGAATTTTGTTTCTATTTGTGATGATTCCAGCGTAGCTTCTTTTGCCAAGGTATCCGCTAATTCGTTTCCTTTTATGCCCGTGTGGCCTCTTATCCATTTTAAAACAAACTTTTTAGTAGTTTTCTGCAATAGTAATATGATTTAGGTTACTAATATATCTCTTGTATTAATGTCTTTTAAGGCTTGTAGGCTTGATAAACTGTCTGCTTGAATTAATATATTTTGAAAATTGCTTGAATTTGCCCAGATTATTGCGTCATGAATAGCTAACAATTCTGCTTGATAAACACTATTGTCATTTATCAAGGACTTTTGATATGTTTGAATTAAATGATTGTTATAGAAAGTACAGAAGACATAGGCTGTGCCAGATTCTGTTTTTGAGCCATCGGTGTATATTTCCACTAAGTTAATTAAATTCGGAGGTATGTCTTCTATCCAATGTAAATGCTTTTTAAATGGTTTTATCTGGCACGTTTTTAGTCTTGTTTGTATTAGGGTTGGATCGAACTCTTCTGATGGTATGCCAAGTCTTAATACTTGCCCAGCTTGAGATTCTCTTTTTATTTGGTATTGTAGCGGAATTATTCCAGTTAATGTGCATAAGGCAGAGGTTGCCGTTTTCCTGTATGCTTTAGAAATCATCAAGAGACATTCTGCTTGTACTGATGATAAAATGCGTAAGCCATGGGATTTTTGCAATCTTGGAAACCAGATTGATGCACCATAAGATATTTTTTTCTCCAATATTTTTTGATACCACACTTTTAAAATATATTTTGGAAGACGATACGAGGAAAAGAATTTGAAAAGATTTTCAACAGTTTTTAATATTTCAATTTTCTTATTTCTAAGATGAGGAAGAAAAGTAAGATTACTATCTAACGTAACCCCCAAATAAAGCAATGTTGGATTTGATTTTAAATTTTTATTTCTTATCTTAAAAATTGGTGGACGTTTTAGAGATTTGGGCTTTTTAAGATGAAGTACTGAGCATTTGTCGAAGGAGATTGACATACGATTAACATCTGCCCAGTCGCTGATGAGTTGTAAAGCATGATTTGCCGATTCTTCTAAGCTTCTCCTTGTGGAGCCTGAGATTACTAATAGTATATCATCGGCGTAGGCTATTATTTTATAACCATGTCTTTTAAGAAGTTTTAATAATTTATTTAAGAAGATTTTCCAAAGAAAGGGTCCCAGGCAGGAGCCTTGTGGGCAGCCCCTGCCAAACCAATGTAGTGAATTTGATTGCCAATTATAGTAGGCTGCTCTTAATGTTAAAAATGACCTAAACAGATTAAGATAGGGTTTGTCTAATTTTAAAAGTTCAAGTTCTTCTATAGTTATGTCCCATGGCAGGCGATCAAACGCGTTTTGAAAATCTATAGAAATTAAATAGATTTACTTATCTTCTTGAGATTTGATTTCTATATTATAGAAAAGATCTTGTAATGCCGTTTCTGTTGAACGACCTTGTTCAAAACCATGTTGAGATGATTGTAGAGATTGTGAGTGTGATAAGAAATAATTTACTCGTTTCAAAAGCATTTTTTCTAATATTTTGCCAAATATTGGGAGAAGAGTTATTGGTCTATAAGATTGATAATCGTCAGAAGATTTATTTTTCTTTTTAAAATATACTAATTCTCCAATTTTCCAATCTGAAGGGAAGTAATTCAATTTCAGTAGCGTATTGTACATTGATAAGAGTAAATTCTTCTGTGTTTTATAAAGATTTCTTATTATGAAATGGTCTATTTTGTCGGGCCCAGGGGCCTTGTTTTGATTGAAAGAGTAAATGGCAGCATGGAGTTCTTGGTCTACGAACGGAGGAGCTGAGTCATCAGAATCAAACGATTCTTGAGATAATTTAATTGAGGGGCCAAATATTTTATTTGTTAGATCTCTGTAGAAGTCCCTAGTATATAATGGATAGTTTGAGTCTGCCAACGCCATTACTTCCTGTTGATAGAATTCTTGGAATGCAATTTTCTTAGCTTTTCCAAAAGGATCTTTGGTATTGCCACAAAAGTTTTCATATCAAGTAGTAAATAAATCTAACGTTTTATGAAAATCCATACGCCAAATCTTGAGGTATTGCTATTATGAATATTGTAAATATCGCCGCATAGCACTTCAACCTGTTGAGCGATATCCACCAAACACTAATCAAACCTAGATTATGTCAATGTGGAGTAGAATCTAAAGCTTTTTGAAATTCTGTGCATTAGTTCTTGAAATAAAGCGCCCAGCAAAATTTTTGTTACATACAAACAGACTGATAGACAGACTCATAGACAAACATTTTGTAAAAATATGTTTTTCGTGTTCCCTGACCCCTAAAACACGTAAAGCCGACAAAAACCGGATTTCGGAATTTTTCTAGAATCCAATACTTTCTTCTTGTACAGACAGAAGAAAGTAATCATTCACAATCCATTTCAGACATGCATTTGCTGGTCTCGGAACTCTCAAAGCTTCAAAATTTTCGCATTTTTAAATATTTCAGATGTTAAAATTTTGCCTTTTCCGAAGATTTTCGTATGATTGTTTTCTTCAAATTCCAGTTGGAACAGAAGTTAGGACTTTTAGATATATTTTCGCACAATAGCTAAAGCGACCTTTCCGAAACTTTGAAATCATTTTTTGTCCAAATGGCTATTTTTGGGTAAAATCCGTAGGATATCTGAAATAGTTTTCATTGCTTTTTCATGAAATTTTCAAAACATACATTGACATATCAACTGTTACTTTATATAAAACGAAACAGCTGATCCGCACGGAGTTACCCGATACCATAGATACTTTCAAAGAAATTGCAAATATTTAAAAAGTCCATTTAGACTAAAATAGAAAAGAATTTATCTGGAGGATACGTCAAGGGGACAGTGGACCTCTATTTGAGCAAAATCGTCTATATCAAAATCCTCGCAAAAAAGGTCTATTTCTGTGGCATAATAGTGCCAAAACAGTTTTTCCTTATTAAAATATCATTTATGAAGGTTTTAAGAAGTAAATAATAAATGTAAGTGTATTTATATACTTTGTTTTTCTCTAAACTAATTTTTTAGCGTTTTTAGATTTTTGAAATGCTCCTTGGAACGTAATTTTTTATCGATATTTATGAAATTGATAAGAAATTATCGTAATATTTTTAGAAAAAAATTGTGTAAGCTTTTTAAAGTCTTCATTAGGATAGTCAAATTTGATTTTTTACTTATTAAATGGCAAAATTTTGATAACAATCGATATGGAATTTAGAAAAAATGTCTGACAAAACTATTCAAGAGATTTAAAAAATCTTATACAAATTTGTTTATAACAGAGTTTTAAGTGATAAAAATAAAAAGCAATTAAATATTCCAAAATTTAAAACACGAGGAGCATTTTAAAATTTCGTTTAAAAATTTAAATTTTTTCAAAAAACAAATAAAAGTTTTAATAGAATCGGAAATTTTTTTGAAGATGTTCTGAATGCTTTTGGTGAAATATATATATGCACAAAATTTCATATTGCTATGATGAAAATTAAAGACAAAAAATTGACGTCCACCGTCCCCTTAAATTTTAGCATACGCACGACGAGTTTTACACATCTGAACAAATCCTAAGAAAACAAATACTGTTAAAAATTTGAAACTTTTTCTGGATCGTCTATCCTCCAATTTTACAGAAAATTATTACTTCACTATTTTAGGGATCATTGTCATTGATCAAAATAGCAATGGAGTGACTATGCAAATTTTTTTTTTTTTAATTTTTAACAGTCTAGAAGGAATAATTACCAAATTAACTTTTTATTTTGGATGGTGCCATCCATGGATTTTGAAGATCGATTATAAATAAATGAGGAAAAAAATTATCAAAACGCAACATATTAACAAATTAACAAATTGTGCGAAATTTGTTGCTAGCTTTCAGCCGTAAAATGCAGTCGTTAAATCTCATACTTACCACTTACTCTGATAGGCTGACAGCTTGGTTACCGCGGATTGGTGGCTAGCAGCAAATAGCTTCTAACCTGGCTGCTTCCTTTTCGAGAATCACTGTTAAAATTTGAAACTTTTGCTTCATCGTCACTCCATTGCTTTTATAGAAAACGATTACTCCACTGTATTATGAAGCAGTCTCATTGGTTCAATCCTAAAATCAAATAGCAAAAGTAGATGGCAATACACATTTTTTTCAGCTAGAAATTCTGTAATATTTTAAGAAACACGCGTGATTTGAAAGAGTGATAATCCATAGAAGGCCATGAATATTACTTTTCTGAACCCATTTTTGTTATGTTAGGAATCAAAAGGAAATCTTGATTTTTTTTAGTATACCATGGACTTTTTGATCCCTTTGTCTGTACAATATTGTTAATGTCAGACTTTTTATTTATTTATTTATTTATTTATTTTGTGGATACATAAGAGGAATAAATCTGATTTTGCATTATTTTTTTAAGTTTCTAAGTTTTTTTGAAGCTGGGGGAAATAAATGGCAACTTTCAAACTTGGAGAATTCGATCTTCATATGTAATGCTACACATCAGTCTCGCAGATGTTTTTTAATTTCTTTGATTTTTATAAAGTTTTTCGCTTTTTAAAAATTTTACAAAATTTCAAAGTTTAAAATTAATTTAAGATTAATCATGGTATTATCAAATTGTTATTACTCAGTAAATATAAAGATAGATTTTCATAGATTGCAATATTATAAAAAAAAATAATTTTTTTGGAATAGTTTTCAAGTTACAGAACTTGAAACTTGCAACTTTCAATGGTTCCACGTATGCCATTCCACATCACAAGTTTTTTTAAATATCCAAAACAGATAAAATAATTTATTTTTCATACAGATATTTTGGAGAGCTACATTTGAATATAAATTGAACATATGTATCAAATTTTATTAAAATGGCTCCTATGCAGCCATGGCCTTTTTTTTTTTTTTTACATTTCTGCTCATTTTATGTGGAATGATCCCGTTAAGACAAAACAATGATCGATAAAAAGAAATGTATTATTGATAGTAAACTAGACTCGATAAGGTTAAAACGCAGATATAAACATCGTATTTTCAAAGAAATAGGGGAGAGGAGAGCACGTTTGAAATGGAGGAACATTTGAAAACACTAAATATTTTCCTTTAAATAGATTATTTTTTTTAAATTTCTATGGCAATACATTACTACTGCCTTAGTGCAATATGTGTACAAAGCTGCACCATTTTGTATGCACAATATTGTCTAAATAAGGTATGTATTTTTCTCTCTCTTGAATCTAAAATTAAGAAAATAAAGTTGTAAGATTTTTGCTTACAATTTTCTATCTCTAAAATTTTGTTTTATTGTTCAACATTTAAATAAAGATGTAAACTTTGTTTTCGTCAAATTCTTCAGCCGAATTCAGTAAACAGTTGTAATGTGATGGGGCACCATTGAATAAAAAACCTGGGGCTGCACTAAACTTCTAAAACTATGAAGTAAAAAATTATTGATGTACCTAAATATTATTATTTTGGTAATTTTTTATACGTGAAAAGAGGTTAATTAAGAATATCAAAGAACACAGACTTATACTGTTAACAATACCTCCTTACTGCACACATGTCTTACAATCTCTGGATGTATAAACGATGGGAAGTTTCACATCTAAAATGATAATTTCATTCATTTATTGGGTAATTGCAAATCTCGGATACATAATAATGATTTATGATTTAGTAGGTTTATCTAACAAAGGTACCCCTAAAATGGGGTAGGTTTGAACAGAAAACTTTCAGTTTTTTTAAATCGTCACAATTTTTTTTTTAATTTACATGGAAAGCTTTTAATTTCTGATTTATATGATCAAGAAATGCATTGTTTTTATTATATTATATTTGAAACGCAAAAGTATAATTCAAATAAGAAATGTATTAATTAAAAAAATTGTTGCTCTCCTCTTCCCTAATTGAATTTTGAAATCCACCTTCTGAGATATCTGTAACAGACATTTTCCAACCTGCAGAACATAAAAAAGGTTCCGGTCATGCCATATGTGTAAAAATCTAAGTATAATGACGATCTATTTATGTGAAATTGCAAAAGAATAGAAAGTTTAATTGAATAGAAAGTTTAATAAAATTTCGTGCATTAGTTTCTGAGATATATCTAACGAAAGTAAAAAAATATATAGCATAAAAGAATCACTTGTTACATGATTTACAGAAAAATCTAATCAGTACTTACTTATATGGACATGAAGATGTAATAAAATATGAAATTCCATGAAATCGCATATATTAATTTTTAAGGTATGGATATCATTAAGATTGTGCAGAATAAAAGTGTCACATATTCTGCAATTTACACCATAAACGTAATCAGAATCAAAATATATCCAGAATAAAAAAATATCCATTTATTACTAAATATATTTATTATAAAATATAATAAATATTTTAATTTAAGTTATAAATTTCTGTTTAAGATAGACTGCTTAGTTAAAAATGCTTTTAACTAAAACTATATTGAAAAGACACAGACTTTTTAATTAAAAACAATTTTAATCTGAATTCTGGTCACTGGACAGATATGAAATCATTAAGATAAGCCTAATGCATTTTAAACCAAAATAATTGAATTGATTGCATATTATTTTATAAATTTAGTATAAAAAATATATGACCAATACAGTTACTTCTGAAAAGTGAATACTGCTTTCTGCTTCTGTTTCTATAGAACAAATGCAACTTACTTTATTGTAATAAGATATTTTATAAGATGTTTTACAAGCATATTCGAAAATAGTAGATATAGTAGGGAAAGAGACTTCTAAAGGAGAGAGAAAGGGTATTCGAATAATTTAAAGATACACGTGATCTCCTTTTTCTGAAAGTATATATCCGTTATTTATGAAAAATTCGATCAAGAATTTTATCTTTAAAAAAATGAGATTCACGCTAGGACAAATCGAATAATACAATTGTCATTAGATATGCATTTCAATAAAGCGAGATATTAAACATCATTAATCTTCATTTTATAGTGCTAATGTTTCAAAAGAGTTTGCTTAAGTATCATAAATAACATAACCGTCAGTTTTCTTAAGTTTTTCTTTAATTTATTCCTCTTTTAATTTATTTTAAATACTCGAAGTGCTACAATATGTTTAAACTAATAGGATTTTGATTAAGGCATTGAAATATGAATGTGTAAAAAAATCATAGTTTTCAATCTTATGTATATAAAATTAATCATTCTTATGTATATTATATCAATCAATCTTATATATATATATATATCAATTCCGTCTTATATAGATAGATAGATAGATAGATGTATATATATGTATGTGTGTATGTGTGTATATAGCCATAAATTGTAAAGCAATATACACCAATATAATATGAAAAAAAGAATTAAAAGAAATATTCGAAATATGCAGAAGGGTAATAGATTAATAAGACCCCATATACCTACGTATAAACGATAAGATTTAATACAATATTAACACACTGTAACATGGAAAAAAATTCAAAGAATTATTAGAACCGAAGCAGAATCTTCAGGCCCACAAATACTTTGGAACTACAAATAAAGTATGTGGTTTCATCTCTGTATTAGCCTGAAAAAAGCAAAACAATAAAAATTTGGGATTATCAGCACTTATAAAACTAAAATCCAACTGAAAAAACATTAAAAATAAATCCTAATACCATTATTAAAATGGATATAAATGGAAAGAGCATACCAGACACTACAGTTACACATAAAATTATGTATATATATAAATATATATGTATTGATTAAGCTTAATATATGTAGTTTTCAACAAAATAAAGTATTAATTAGTGTATTTTTAATTCAAACCCTACTGAGTTCAAAATGTACTTTTTGTTTTTTATATTTTTCTATATTACTTTTAGTTACATTAGCGAAATGTTTATAAGTTACTAGCTCATCCGCCTGGCATCGCCTGGGACCATACATGTTTTCAAGCAAATTGTAAATATTTAATAGCTCCATTCATGTTAAAATAGAAAAAAATTATGTTGAGGATATTTTAAATTTTATCTGAGTGAACACAGGTATGTATTTCTATTAAGAAAATCATGTTTTGGAAGGATAAAGAAATATAGTCATTGGTTTTGGCCGTTTTGAACCACAAAAATAATGCAATAAGTGGATTATTTTAAAAGTCCTTTCTTCAATGAGACCTACTCCATACAAAATCTTCTGAGCACGTGTGCGATGTGCGCAGCACGTGTGAACAAACCATAAAAAAGCATTTAAGGGAAAATTGCGTAATTTACTACTTTTTTGGATGGTGTCATGGATGGATTTTGACAATCAATTGTGAATCGGCCAGGAAAAACAAAATCATCACCAAACAGAAAAAATTAACAAATATCTGTACAATTTGTTGCTAGCATTCTGCCGCCAAAAGCAATCGTTAAATCCCATATTTACTGCTTGCTTTCACTGGTTGTCTTCTTCGTAGCCGCAAATTGGTGGCTAGCTGCAATTAGCTTCTAACCTTGCTGCTTCGTTGCCTTGGATTGATGGAAAGCTGCAAATATCCTCTTACCCAGTAAGTTTTTATTTTAAAAAATCTAAATTAAAATTTAAAAATCTGGCTACGAAGTGAGCTTTTATGTGTTAGCATCCACACATTACAAAAATTCCAGACACCTGGGTGTTATAATTCTGTCGTTACGCACGGTCAAGCAGGCAGGCAGACAGACATTTCTTATTTTATATATATAGGTTACATAAATATTAAAAATAGATTAACAAGCTTTTTGTGTCCTTCATTTAAAATTACTTTTATTATTTACTATTATATAAAAAATGTGAAACAAGTTATAATATGTTTATTGATTCGAAAAGGATACATGAGTACTAAAAAATTATTGCTAACTGTACGGTCGACTAATTTTAAGAATAAAAATTATAATGAGCTTTACACGTTTCACGAGCTTCAGGGAATTTTTCAAGACAAATATTAGCATTTTTCTTATCAAAAAATAAGTATATCTAAATTATTTAAGAAGAGTTTTTCTATAGAAAATACTGGTAACCAAGAATTTGAAATTTAATAGAAAATTAATGCGAAAGTAATTTGAACATATAAAATCATAGAAATTTTAGGATTATAGTATGCTGATCCTGCCTACCCTGAATCTCGCAAAAGTAGATTCCACATTTAAAAATTTGTTTGTATAGATTATTGTTTAAAAATATGAAAGCACACAAATTCGAAAATTCCCAGTGCCAAAAACAGTAGCGCTTATATCGGCAGATTTGCTTGGAAAGATGTAAATTTAGAGCTATAAATTCGTAAAATATCGCGGCTGTATGTTGCTGAGTTTAATCCACAGCACTCCTTTGCTAAATACATGGTAGAAAGATTTACGTTGAGATTATTCAAAACGGATTTTAAAAACATTTAAGGTTATCATTCACGTGATCAATGTTAGGCGTGTCAGATAGTATGTATATTAATATACTTAATTAATTCTCTCTCTCTGTGTATATATGTGTATTCCATTAATTAAAAAAAATATGTAAACCATTAAATTTATTTTTTAAAAAAATACCGCATTGAAATATGGATAAAATAAATTAAAATGAATATAATCGAAATTTCGTATCAAAAGAGTAGAATCTTCAGACACAAAAATACTTTGGAATTACAAATAATGTGTGGTTTCATCTTCATATCAGCCACGAAGAAGCAAAAAATGCGAATATATATATATATATATATAATATCAACCTATCTTTAAGAGTCATACAAGTATGAGTTATACATTATTTATTATTATTATTAATATTGCTATTATTATGGAAAGCTATTAATTCATCTAATAAATCATTAACTTTTTTAAAAATGTACTTTCAGATTTTTGTAAATGATAAAGTATTATTCCACTTTATAATGACAGCAATATTTATAAAAAGTGAGTAATAAATGGCATATCAATCCATAATCTATCAAGAATTATGACAGTTTCTGTTTCAGTTCAAGTATCTATATGAAAGAAATATTAATGACATAATAAAATACTAAGCATAGAAATAAACATTTATCATAACAAAAGCATTAATCATTAATTCGATCCTCATCCATTTTTGCATATAGTAAAACTTTCATAGATAAAAATAGATATTCAAATTTTATAGCGAATATCTATAAAGATATATAAAATATATAAAAAATATAAATGACCATGTCTTTGAAATCAATAGAAAATACCATATGAAATACTACACATATCTTATTAGATTTAAATATGCATTTTATTTTTTTAAAAATTATAAGACTATATTTCATATAATGACAGTAATATAGGATATTCGATCACCACTGCACATACTGCACAGAACGAGAATCATTGCTACCAGTAAGTAAAAACTTTTAGAAATAACTATCGCGACGATGTACACTATAAAAAAAATCACTGTGTTACCTTTGCAGCAAAAAATGCTGGCAATTTGAGTGGCATTAAATTTTGCTGTAAAGTTACAGCATTTTTTTTTCTTGTCATGGCTAAACAGCAAATTTAAATATTTACAGCCTTTTTCCGTTAATTTTGCTATAATTGTGTTCTTCAGATTTTACAGTACATTTGTAATATTTCAGCATCTCTTTGCTGTTAATTTCACAGCACTCTTTACAAAATAAAATTAAAATTTTAGCCTTTATTTACAGATATTTTTTTAACACCTCTTTCCCTATACTGTTTATTTACTTTATTTCTTTTTCTTTTTTTATACTATGAGACACCTTTTAAAAATAAAAAGCATTATGCATTATATTTATATTTACTTATATCATTGATTTAATGACATTTTATATAATAATTACCTGGAAGCAATCATAAGAGAATCCACTGAAATAATTTCTGTAACTAGTAATGATGCAATATCATACGATATTCATGAGTATGGAAAGATGCATTGAGTACAGAAATCTGTTGCTTTATAAAAGAATCTACTAAAATTACAGAAACACTACTAAAATTTAGCCCAAGTAGCAGTTACATAAAAAATTCTAGACATTTTCCAAAAAAAGTCCCATTTTTCGAAAAAATTCTTAGTAATCTTAAAGATTTTTTTCATTTATTTACAGGGGTAATGTTACAAGGGAAATTGTTTTGTAGCCGTTATATGAAAAGCTTCTGGTAACCTAGTTTCTTAGAAAATGCTTAGTAACTATAGAGATTTTTTTAATGTATACTTCTTCTTAGTTTTTATGTTTTAAAATTTGCAAATATAATGAATGATTTAATGAAAAAATTTATAATAAAATGCCATTATTCCTACAAGTTTTCAAACTAAGTAATCAAAAAGAGTAAAAAAAAATAACCGCATGAAAATGCTATTTTTTATAGAATGACATGATTTTGTCATAAAACTTCTGTAATTGTCCTAACCTAAAAAAAAAATATTTCCACATTTGGTCATATTGAGATATCACATGCTGTCGCCCTCGACTAATCTAGAAGAATGTTACACGAAGCAAGTTACATGCTATGACGTGTCTGAAAAAGTTTAAATGTTTTGGAAAAGCATTTTTCTCGATTCCGTAGAAATTATAATGTTTCATATTTTTTGTTTTTGTTTCCTGTAGCCGTTCACATTTTGGTCACAAATGTTGCATTAAAATGCAGATTTTAGTGATATGACTATGATCATCCTTAATATACAACTATCGTATGTATAAAAAATATGAGCTTATACGAATTTTGTTTTTATTATAAAAATTTCCACAGTAGATAAAATACTTTTCATTATTTTGACAAATTTTCATACTTATTTTCAAAATGGTAATAGTATTTCTAAATCTAAATTCTCTATCGTTTCCCGAAATTCAATAAAAGAATTAATGTATGATACCATCAAAATAAAAAATTTGTTGTCTAAGTAACTCGATAAAATGCGTCTCAGAAAAATGGTATTACTTTATATAAAGTGTACCTTATGACAAACCATAAAAAGGCCAAAAAGAGGAAAAGGTTATGGAGTAAATAAGCTTTAACAGAAGATTCATAAGGTTAAATGAAATTTGCATTCTTAGAATATAGGTATAAATAATTTGAAATTTTAATTTATAAAACAGTAATAAAAAAACCCATCCTATAATGCTTTTCTATGAAGTTACCGTTAATTCAAATGCATAGATCAGAATTATTTATAGTTTGTTATAGTATTTGTTTGATAATTATTTCAATAGCACTATTACAAATAATAAAACTGTTACTAAAGTATTTTACATCAGATTGATGAAAATCACGGATTTTCCTCCTTTGTCTCATTTTATGATTTGTCATCAGGTATACTTTGTTAACACTTTCCAACAAAGCTTAAAAGTGTCTATGCTTTCAATTTATTTGGCCATCTGTCCGTCTGTCTGTTTGGCCGTCTGTCCGCCTGTCTGTTTGGCCGAATGTCCGCGCTCTAACTCTCGTAAATACACTCGGATTTCCATAAATTTTTTGGACTTAGCACGAATAACCCTAGCACGAAACCATTGAAAATTAAGTTTGTAACATGATTAGTTTATTTACAGGGATTGTCAAAAGTTTTCCATTACATTATGGCATATGTGGAAAATAGTTTCAATTGAATTTTAAAGATGCTACATATTCTCAAACATATTCAAATTTAAATACGTCTATAAAGCGCACTAAAATATGCATTATGTAAAGTATGAACTGGAAAGAAAATTTATTTATTTATTTACAAGGCCACACAAGTGAATTACATTACATAATAATAAATTGGGACATTGCTTGCAACGTATTTTAATTATGGCAAACGATTTCATGCACAATAAAATTAATATACGTCTTTGAGGCTTAATATGGGTTATTTCATGCATAATACGAAGCGCATAGCATTTACAGGGACACACAAAATATTTCAAATAGTATATTCTGTCTGAAGTACTGTATATTATGGATGATGGCTGTTGAATGGATGAATTGCAATTATGATATGCACTTTTAAGTTTCACGAAATGTATGCTTATTAAATGGTGAGTATAAGTGTTAATAGTTACACAAATTAGATATACAAGGTTACACAAAAGATCTCGGAAAGGTTATTGAATGCGAGCGTAATTTATTTAAAGGTAGTTTTTAAATAAGTTGCGCATTTTTACGTTGAATTGCATTCGGTTTACTAAGAAATGTTAGAAGAATATACATAAAAGCATATACAGGGGCACGCAAAGAACTGAATACATGGTTGCCTTTGGATTATAATTTTTGGAAATACGATCTGAGTAGTTTAAAGAGTGCTTTTGTTTGAACTAAATTTTAGCAAGATATTTTCAGATATAAAAGCTACTTGGTAAACTACAGGACTGAACAAAAGTACTCAAGTACATTTCCAAATATTAGTATAAATTTCTGAAAGGAAAATTTCAACCCGTTAGGCGCTTTCTTTCTAAATTAAATTTCCCCATTATTTAGTCTATATATCAACCGTCAGAGAAAATACAGGGCTATTTAAAAGTATTGAAATACATATTTGGCTATGAAAGGTAATACCTTATTTTTCTGGATAACGCAGCTTTGTTAAAGATTTCAAAAGTGTTGGAAAGTTTTTCATAATCTATGTTTAACGCATGATTTTTAATTGTTTTTTTTTAAGTAAAACACTGTCTTTTCTATGAATCACATTTTTTCAAATTAGTTAAACAACAAATTTTTAATATTGATGATCTAAGGGTCAGTTTTTTTTTAATTTATCGTATTATTTGCTCAAAAATCATTTTAATGTAAATAATATCAACACTTAAACACTTTTGTTCAAATTTTTCTAAAAGATAGTATAACTGTGTAGCTGCAACCTCGGAAGACCTTTTTCCTTTCGAATGGTTCAAATTTTGAAATGTTTTGTTTCAATAATAATTTGATAAGAGTTTGAACAATGATTTGGTAATATGTTGAACTATTGTTTGGTATTTAGTTGAACCGTCATTTTAGAATAGCTTGAACCGTAAATTAAATCATTGAGCTCAATTTATGGTAATGCTCATATAATTTTATGGAGGTAATCTGAATTATTTGTTTCGAAACTGTAACAAGATAAATTATATTCATATTTTTTTTAATTTAACGATAAATTCATTTTACTATACAGTGTCAGCAAAAAACAATCTTGACACTTGCGATTTTAGACGATATGTTGAATATTTGGAAATATACTTGGGGAATTATTCTGAAACTCCAGATGTGTAAACAAAATAGTACAGATCATACATTTTTGTGGGTTTTTTCACAAATCCTATAAGGGACCGTAAACAAATTAAAAATTAAAGAATATCTTTTGGAGAACCCTGTCAAAACTATGTAGCAAAAGCGTTCAAACATCAGATTATGATTAAGTGGCTTTTTGAAATAAAACGTCTTCATTTTATGAGGATCGCATGTATACTCGTAGAGAAATAAAGGTTTTTATGAAAACGGGGCCAAATTTTCCGAAGTTTTTTCTTATAATCTGTAGAGTTCTTAATAAAATACAATGATCCTTTTAGAAAATATGGCAAACAGCATTGTTCATAACACCCTGTAATCAAAATAAAAAAATATCTATAATTGAATGACAAAGGAACAGGTGTAAGGTTTCAGCGCGCATGCGTAAACTAAATCAATGTATAATTTGCATAATTTATTAGCTAAATGTATAGAGCAACTTTTGTCAAGTCAAAAAACATAGCTTGAAAATTCTGAAAATTATCGTCGATAGAATAAGATAAAAGTCAATTATTTCCAAAATGAAGCAAAAAAATAAAGAGCTGTATCCAAATAAAATAGTTCGTGCAATATTGTTTAGACACTAATCAATGGAATTTTAATACAGCCGCTCATCTTTTTGCTTCATTTTGGGAATACCTGATTTTTATCTTATTCTGTTAACGACAATTTCCAGAATTTCCAAGCTATGATTTTTAGACATTCACAAAAGTTGCTGAATGCATTTAGCTAACAAATTATGCGAATTATATTTTGATAGAGTTCAAACATGCGCACTGAGACCTTATTTAGTAAACCTGTTCATTTTTTATACATTTATTAATATATTTAATTTTACAGGGTGTTATATAGAATTAGTTATTAGTTAATATATAGTTACAAGGTGTTATATAGAATATTCGTCATATTTTCTGAAAAAAAAATTGTTTTTATTAAGAACTCTGCAAATTATAATCAAAATACTTGGCAAAATTTGGGACCTTTTTATAAAAACCTTAATTTCGCTTTGAGTATATATGATATATTCATAAAAAGGAACACGGTTTATTACAATAATCCATTTAATCATAATCTGCAGTTTGAACGCTTTTGCTACATTAGTTTTAACACGATTATCCAAAAGATATTCGTTGTTTTTCATTTTGTTCACGGTCCCCTATAGGATTTCTGGAGAAAATCTCCATGAAAATATATGACCTGTACTATTTTGTTTTCACACAAGCAGTTTCAGAATAATTTTTAATGTATATTTCTAGAAATTCAAGAAAGCGTTAAAAATATCAAGTGTCAGGATTTTTTTTCTTTTTGCTTAGACTGTATATCCAAATTACTATAAAGAAGTTAAATTGTTTACAAGCAAAAATTCAACTTTAAACAATCTGTTTAAGACATTTTGTCTGTCAAATATTGAATTATTTATACTCACCTTAAAATTTTATAATATCGAATTATGTGTGTTTATATAAACATATTTGGTTTAAAATTCAAAATAAATGCTTTAAATTTTCTTCCGCCAAAATATATGAATATTTCTTACATTTAAAGCATAAAGTTTCAAACATAAAGGAATAACATATCACTCAAATACTAATATTTATCGACACCTTTTAAAAAGTTATTCTATTTAATAGTTTATGTTGGTGCATTTTTATTAATTTTATTATCGAAACTTTTTTTTAAACTGAGAATAAAATATTTACTTGTAAAACGTTAAAATTCAGTTTCTTTAATCGAAAAAAAATTATTTTGTAGATCAAAATTATAATTTAAGAAAAATAATAAATATTCAGTCTCTTACTGTAGCTTATTATTATATTTCAGGTATTTGTAATACAGTGAGTAAATAAAATATATCTAAGCATATATCTCCCCCCATACGTAACAATTTGTAATGACTGTACGATTATTTAATGCTTTTTTTAACCTTCAACAACCTTCAACGACACAAGCATTATCATAACCTCCCCCACATTCCATTCTCAGCAAATATAAGAAAATCTTCACCCCCCCCCCCCCCACATGATTTTTTCCGTAATACTTGCACGATGACATTGTATAAACTCTGATAAAAGAGTTAGTTTCCATTAGTCCGTTTTGTTATGTATTATTTTCGTTTACTCTAAAGAGGAGAGGGTTGCACTTTTCTTTAACTTCAATAGTAATATCTAACATATATTTGATCAAGGAATATGCTTAATATGCTTATTGTCCAATGCTCATTAAAATGTAATTCTTCGCGAATCAAATGACATCTTGACAATAACTTCGTACTCAGCTACTTAGCATATAGTAATTCACAAAATCAGTACCTAATCTAGAAAATAAATAATGAAATTAATAGATGATTAAAGTAACGCAAGTAACGCAAGATTGCATTGATAACTCAAGATATAAGAAATGAAATAGAATAAATTGAAACATCTATCTTTCAACTATACCTAATACAAACAGACACATTGCAAAAGTGTATTTTATGACGCTTACAAAAAATCGAAATACAGTGTTAAGGATTAATAAGGAAAAGCATATTTTATTCTCAAATTACAATAAATAAATAAATAATATATATATATATATATATATATATATATAAATCCTTGTATATTGTTAAGGATAAATGCGAGAAATTAAAAACGCCTTGTGATCGCTATTAACCTATACGTATCACTAAAGGTTCAATGGTGGACGATCCGTAACTGGCTAGAATGTTTTGCCATGAAGTGACAAAGGGTTTAACCCAGAGCTTATTCCAGGACTCAAAAAACAGAATTTTTGAAATAGAGACTAAAGCCTTCT
Source organism: Maratus speculifer (assembly GCA_964019185.1). Lineage (NCBI taxonomy): Eukaryota > Metazoa > Arthropoda > Arachnida > Araneae > Salticidae > Maratus > Maratus speculifer. The sequence goes on from OZ025294.1 coordinate 56,652,810, forward strand.
TTGGTATTTTTTATGACTTTGAACCATACAATGGTTCAATATTCAGGGTGGCGAATGGTCAGAAAAAAACACATTCATAAACAGAAGACTCTACCGTATTTTCTTATAGAAAATACTTACATAATATAAAGTAATTAAAGAAGGCGAATTTCTCTTTAACAAAATACTTGTAATAAACACATTTTTTCACTGTATTTTTCTCTGACCACTTGCCACCGTGAAAATTGATCGGAAATTCTCGGCAGTGAAATGTCGTTCTGAATTTTCTTAAAAGCAATTCCTTCCTATTAAACATATTAATTTATAGCAGAAGCTATCAAAAAAGTTTCATTTTATACAGCCCCTTTTTAATTTTAAATTGCTAATATTAAGCATGTAATTCGTTAAATATTTCTTAAATTTGGGTTTTACCTTATTTTATTAATGTTTATTAACTTTCAGTTATTGATAAAATTTTAATTTTTCTGTAGAATATTAGCAGGAGATAAATTTTGAATTGTTCATATTATTTTAAAGGCACACGCATTCAACGTTCGCTGTCGAGATGGAATTTTTAAATCATGCTAAAAATAATCTTAAAATCATAAAAAGGGTTTAAATTGAGGTGCCGATTTCCAATAGATTGCATTTGAAAGTAGATTTTTTTTCTACTTGTTTGAAGAAACAGTACAAAAATTGAAATTGTGGAACTGAAATGTTTAGAAGTTTAAAAAATTGACCTAGCAAATTTTATATTTAAATTTTATTCACAAACATGATTTTTTTTTTTTTTTTTTTTTTTTTGTATTATACATTCAATGATTTTTTTTTCCAATTTTTCGTATTTTTCCCCAACTTATGTCAACAAATCCGAACTATTAGCATGTTCTGACAATTTGTCTTTAATAATTATTTATATAGAGGTATAATTACTCCATCAACTGCTTGATGTTTTTATACATTTTTAAATGCAAGTATTTTTCTTTTTAGTGCAGATTTATGCTTAAATAAAAGCTTTGTCTTGTTGCTTATTTTGAAGATCAGAAAAATTCTATTTAGATAAAGATTTTTTACGAACTAATGTTTCATGAAAATTTTATATAAAAATTTAATTATCTTATACAAAACTCGTATACAGATTGAATCTAAACTCTAGGGTAAAACTTTAAGGGATGATCATACGCATCAAGGCAAACAATATTAAACCGGAAACTAAGGTTCCCAAACGTCTTCCGATAGAGACAGTTGATGTTGAGATTCATGTTTACAGTCGAAAATTTTAAATGATTATAAAAAACGGGAATATATGTCGATTCATTTGCAATTTCCATTAAAACTATACTTTTCTTAGTATTTTCTTTAAAATAAATTTTAAAGATAAATATCAAAAAATGCCGATAGAGGGCGCTTTAGACTCTGAAGTAACGAACCACTATTTTTTACCCTTATTTTTTATATATCCTTAAATGCTTTCAAAAACTTAGACTTAAATGTAGAACTTCAATTTTGAATCGTTCGGTGCGGTTAATATATCGCAAACTGAACCGTATTCAGGAGTTGAAATTTGAATCCCCCCTTTCCCCTGAACACGGTTTAGTTATTTCCGATCTCTGTGACGTAGGCCAGGTAGAAACTACTACCATTTATACGTAAAATAAACAAGAGAGGGATGACAAAATTAAATTAAAAACTATTCATAACAGACATGAGTAACTTCTCCGCCCAAAATAAAAAGAAATAATTTACATTATGTAGCCCTTACGTAGTAACTATCTGTGTTAACGGATGAATTGTTCCGAAAAATTTAATGACGATAATAGGAAAAGTACTACTGATGACTGTAATTTTTCGTCTAACCAACTTTGAGCTACACATCCTAAAATTCTCAGCGAAACTGACAGCTTACACATCATCGTTAACTTCAGTTCAATACAATCCCAGCATTCCTCACAATTTCATCACGTTTTTTTTCTCTTTTCTTTATATATATATATATATATATATATATATATATTCAAATGAAAATTTAAATATTACATTTTTATCACTTTCAGAAATGGCAATGAAAATAATATTGTTTGTTAAAGAAGCGATGTTATTAAAATTTTATATAATAAAACATTGTCTCGTTTAATTTTAAAGTATTTTGTAATATTCAGAAAATATACTCATCACATACTCATGCCTGCATCACGCAAGTCATCCAATTTGAAAATTCAGTTACTATATTTTTATTATGTATAAAATTGGAAATAAAAATTAAATTATTTATTAAACAAAAGAAGTTTATTAATACTTTATATAATTAAGCATAGTTTCGTTTAATTTTACAGAATATTGTATTATTGAAACTATGTAGCCACAAAAGATAATTGTCTACATGTTAATTTTAAATATGTTGCTATAATAAACAAATCTAATAAAAATATCATGATCATGAAATGTTTTATATTTTTTTTATTGAAAGTGTAACAAAAACTAAATTTAAAGAGAGACGTGATAATTTTGATTAAAGAGCCTCCCAAAATCCTAAATGAAAATGATATATTGATTTCCGGTGCACCTATGTGTTCTATACATTGTTATGTAAAAGCTTTCAACCATTAGTATTCACTTTTAATCATAAGATATTTCGAAACTAATAAGACTCTAATTACAATATTCTATGCAATAGGTCAGCTATTTACTTGCAATAATGAGAAACCTTGTTTAAGTATTAATACTAAGCTATCGTAAATTATATTCAGTCTTATAAGAAAATTCATATGTCATTTATTACATAGGAAATAATGTTTATTAAAAGTACTTTACAAGGTTTGTGACATCTTATCGGTCTGTCTCAAAAGTTTAGGTACAGCCAGAAAAGTTTGCTTCTAAAGTAATAATACAAAATAAAACAAAAACATAGTGTTTACTAAGAAAATTCTGTAAAATAATTCAATTAAATCATATGATAATGAATACATGCGTACATTAAAAAAACTTGATAATATCTAAAACCATTTATTGTTTTAAATGTTTTATCAAGCTAAAAAAATAAAAAAATAAAGCACTTTTGCATCATGCTAATGTTTAGTAATACATGGCCTAGTTTTGAATAACTTCAAATAATCAGGTTTGTACTGAATTGTGGTTGATATATTACTGTTGACATATTGGTCTAGTAATTAAGTCGTATGGTTTTTAATAAAAAATTAAAGCTTTATTTCAAAAGAAAATACAGGGTGTCTAGCAAATAACACCCTGATTTCAAAATTAAATTTCTCAAAAACAAAGATCGACAATAATATGCGGTAAACGATTTTTCCATTAGGTAAGCTGTAAAAATCTTATACAGAAATTTCAAACAGTGAATATTTTGAAAAAATTGCGTTCTGATTCCATAGAATGCTTTGATTTGACATTTTTCTTGTTTTAGATTGCCTGCAGAGAAATAATTTTTCAGCTTACAGTGAAATATTTTAAAGATTTTTCGAAGTAAATTTTTAGAATTTCCAAATTTCAAAAATTTAATTTAAAAAAACTATGAAATAAGGCTTTTTAAGCCGAAAAACACATTCTCTGGTAGCAATCTAAAGCAAGAAAAATGTCGAATCAAAGCATTTTTTGCAATCAGAACACAATCTTTTCAAAATATTTACCGTTCGAAACTTTTGTATAAGATTTTTACAGCTTATCTGATAAACAAACCGTTTACTGCATAATTCTATTGATCTTTGTTTTTTAGAAATTTAATTTTGAAATCAGGGTGTTATTTGCTGGACATCCTGTACATAAATACGTTAACAAAAATTTTGTCCATCGCCACCCACTACTTTTCCCCTCTTTCAGGCAATTTGCGAATTCCGTGTCAAAAGAAGTCCTCACGCTTCGAAGCGATCCAATCATAGATCCATTTTTGTATATTTCTGAAGAAGTGAACCACTGTACAATCAAATTGCTATCTATTCAATGGAACAAGCAGTTGTCTGAAGGAAATAATGAATACAGCAGGTGGGGTAGCACCTCCCATCTGACATTCTCCAAATATGTTTTGACCGGTTTTGCGACATGTGATCGGGCATTATCATGTTGAAAAATAAGTTTATTATATCTGTTATCCCATTCTGGTCGTTTTCAGGCCAGGGCTTGTTTCAAACGCATCAATTGAAGTCGACAACGTTCCATTAATAGTTTCACCAGTTTTCAAAAGCTCATAGTACACCACACCTTTCATATCCCACCATCTACACAGCATAACCTTTGCACAGTGAATATTTCATTTTAGTTGTGCTGGACCTGGTTCACCCGGCGTTACCCAGGCTTTTTTTCATTTAGGATTCTCGTAATAAATCCATTTCTCATCACCAGTAACAATCCGATGCGAAAATCTCTTATTTTTCTGTCTTTGAAGTAGCATTTCACAATCGTTTTTTCTTCTTTCAGCGTCTTTTTCTTTCAATTCATATGGAACCCAATGTGACACCTTTTGAATCATTCCCATTGTTTTAAGGCGTTTGGAAACTGTTGTTTGATCAACCTCTAATGATTTTGCAAGTTCTTCCAGCATTTGACACGAATCTTGATCGAACAATGCGGTCAATTCTTCATCTTCAAATAGTTTTTTGGCTGTCCAGTTCGTTTTTTGTCTTCCAAGCTGTAATCAGTACTTTTAAACCGTGGAAACCACTTCTGACACGTTCGCTCAGCTAGAGCATGGTCACCATACATTTTCACCAAAATACGGTGATTTTCGGTAGCACTTTTCTTCATGTTATGAAATAGAACCCCCGCAAAAACACTTTATCAGGTACAAAATTTGACATTTTCACTTGGATAAAAATAGTTGTTGTTTATGCTTAAACCAAATTGCATATACTAAACTTGATGCGCAATAACAGTACTTTTAAATGTATGTTTGAACAAACGAAACTATGAGACAATAAGCTAGTTAAGCCATATATTGTTAAACCGCACGAATTATTTTCTAGAATAAGATCTGTAGAGCATAATGTCCCTCCCGGTCAATGTGCTCTATAGACTTAGTTTCCTTGTCTGAGTGGTCCCTCTTACGCAAACATATATTTAAAAATGTATTATATAACAACAGTAATGTATCAAAAACAAATTGATTGAATACAAACATGATTATTTAAAGATGCACTTCTAGACCTTTATTAGAAAGTTTTTTTCGTGTGAATTTCGCGGGGTAAGATACACAAAATATTTTTCATCGTGTTAAACTTAAATTTGTTAAATCTAAATTATTTAAATTTAAAGCAAAAAATTGCTAGTTTGCTCAGTGTCAGTTGTGGATTGAAACAATTGCCGTACAAAAAAATTCTTCGCGTGATCTTGTAAAATGTCAGCAGATCGAAGTAAATTTTGCTTTCCTATCTCTTGATAAGAAATGACATTATATTGAATTTTGTTTCCAGTTGGAAAATGTCAAGAAGGACAGACCAATAAATTCCATTGCCGCTCAAAAATATTGCATAATATGGTGTTATTATTATACATTATTATTTTATAATTCTGGATGTAGAATATATCTTTATATTTTAATATACATAATGCATTGTGTATCAAATAAGGAAGGAAACTAATTAAAAATGCCTTCTATGTTTTTTTTTTTTTTTTTTTTTTTTTTTTTTTTTTTTTTTTTTTGTAAAATAAAAGCTTGTTTTACATTGTCTAACTTCTTTAAAAGCAAAACGTTTTATCCGTGTTATTCTTACCTTACATAATTATACTCAACGTTTTAAATTTCAACTGTAACATTGCCTCCTGGAGAAACTAATTTTATTTTCCAAACCTTAGTTTAACTAAAAGAAAACGAACACAATGTTTTTTTTCTCCCTATCTTTGGTTGAGTTAACATAGTCTGAAGTTTTAAGAAAAATGCTTAAAATAAAAATGATTCTGACATACGTAAGGAAAATTCACATGAAATTTATTCTGGAAATGTATTCTGGAAATGTATCTATTTTCGTATTTATTTAAAGATCCATCTGTGTAAATTTAGTTTATTTTTTTGTGGAAATAACTGCATTTTTTTTCATAAATTAATTTACCTTTTACATACATTCATTTTATACATTCAAAAATGTATTTACTTTTTGAAAGATTTAAAATATACAGTTTTGGTTGGTTGGCTAACTTAAAATTTGTTGAGCAAGGTGTACAAATGCATATCTTGTACTATGTTCCATTAGGATAATTTTACATCAATGATTCCTAAGCATAATGGAAAACTAGTGAGTAAGTGTGATCGTAGAACGCACAAAGAGTTTTGTTTAATGTTTCTTTAAAAAAAAAACACAGTCTTTAGTTAATAAATCTAAATTGTTAATTTATAGTTATTTAATTCCTACATAGATGTCTGCATCAACAAATTTAATATTAATGCATCCAAATTGTTAATTTATAATTATTCAATTCCCACAAAAATGTTAGCACCAATAAATTTAAATTTAAAATAATTGTAAAGGGAGGTCATATATTTTAATCAAATAAAAAATGATCAAATCAGATTATTTAAACAAAATCCAACATTCCAAATTTCTTGAAAATCCGAAATTAAAAAAAAATTAGTGGAGATATAAATAGAATTTAAAATTCTAAAAGCGAAAGATATTGTTTAAACGAAATTTAAGATATTGGATAAAATATAAATCTCAATAATTTTTAAAATAGAAAGAAAATTTAATTGTACAATTGCTCCACCAATCGTTGAGAGATTCTGCACTCAAAACTGGTGGACGGCAGGTGCTGTGTTCTAACCCAATCGCTGTCGTCAGCCTAACCGTTCGGAGTTTATAGAGGTTTGCTTTGAACCATGAACTTTTTTGCATAAATACGTGTTATTTTCCCTTAGAAAGACTCCCCATGAAGGTCATCACAAAGCTTTAGGGCCCATATCTCTCATGGTGATATTTGGCACTTACAAATAGAATCATATACAACCATCAATTCCAAAATATATTATAAATATCAGATGAATGAACCCTACGATTATAAACAGTTAAATTGACAAAAAATACTAAATTACTTTTATTTTATCCCTTATAATACGAAAATTTAACCTTTTAGAACAGGCTAAAAAACTGAAAACCTACATATTATTATTTTAGCACAATCAGACTGATTGGTAAACTTGTCTTACCAATTGAATATTTCCAACGAGCGAAAATTGCCCAGACCGGGAATCGAACCCAGATACTTGGCTTACAGGGCCAAAGCTTTACCGTTTAAGCTAACTGGGCAATAGCAGGCTGGAATTTCTCGCTCAGATAACCTTGTTAGTCGCAACATCTGGTCTGTCATTTAGAAAGCTCAACAAAATAAACCGCAGGTAAAGGAACTCCATATAACAAAGGGTACGTATACTATTATTTTAACAGATTCAAACTGATTGGTAAATTTGTTATGCGAATTGAATATTTCCAACTGAGTGAAAAATTGACCTGGCAAGGAATCGAACCCAGATCCTTGGCTTACAAGACCAATACCTTACCGTTTAAGTTAACTGGGAGATAGCCGGCTGGGATTTTTCGCTCAGAAACTGAGCGAAAAATGGAGATCTTTTCTATGACATAAGCAAAGTATTCCCATAATGATGACTTTTGAAACTATTTTTAGCGGAATATTTCGTTTTCTATCTTGTTTAATCTTCCCCAAAAAATTGTTACACCAAAAAAAAAAAAAAAAAAAAAAAAAAAAGGTCATGAATAATTTTAGTTTAACTATGACCATCCTAAATTACAAATTTTGTAAAAAAAAAAAAAATTCTACTGATTAATAGTTCTAAAATGACTATTATAAAAAATGCTTATAAAAAATGTTATATATGCATGTTTACATTGATACTCAATTATTCTTTTATGTTTCAAATTTCGAATTATAGCATAATTTGAAAGCTATATGAAACAATGTAAATGTTATCGATTTGAAATATATTTTACAATAATATTATTATAAATAAATATTTTAGTAGAAATATAAGTTTCAATATTACAAATAATTTCATACAGAAATTTAATAAAATCTTAAATAAAGCGTGTGGAAAAAGTTGAAATTATTATTTTGCACCATTTTGTCTCTAATAATTCATATTCTTCGAAAAAAATCCATAAACATATGTATTTTTTTCTTTTTTAATGCCGTTGCCGTATGTTTTCTTTAAGTCATTTTTTGTTATAAATGATCCAATCGAAGTAAGTGTAATGTTTATTATTTTGTTGTTATTTTGAACACAAATACTAGATTAAAATCTAAATCACTCGGAATTCGATGGATTGTAAAATAGAACAAGCGGCGTATATATTGAAATGAAAAAATACTTTTCTCTTAATAGAAAAACATGATTATTTTTCTATCAAATCATCTTTATTCGAGCATTACTTCGATTTAGTGTAGAAAATTTTATTTCAACGAAACACATTTCTCTGATGCATTTAGAAAAGTAAATGGGGAAGGTATATGTATCTTATTACATAAAAAACACCCAGAAGGAGATGAGATGGAGAATTCCATTTGTTAACGATATTTATAAGAAAACTTTTTTTCGTGATATATATGTAATATTGCAAAATGTAGTATTATATTCCTCAGTTTTAAATCTGTCCCGGGTAAAAGTGAACTGCAGTGAAACTGCAAAGAAACTGCAGTTGCAAAACTGTGATGGTTTGGCACGAATAACTGAAGTTTTTTTGAAGTCGACATAACTACAAATTGACTGCGGTGAATGTGTAGTTGATAACTGCACATTCACTGACACAGTGAATTTATAGTTGACAAACATCGAAAAAAAACTGCAGTGGTGGCGCCATCTATTTACTTGTCAAACCTTTGCGTTAGAACCAGTTGCTTTCGACTCGGGGACCTCGAGCACAGGAATCGCACACTCTATCCACTCGACCACACATTCCTGTTTGTAAGGGAGACATTTCGATAAGTGATTGTTTATCGCTGAAGATGTATGGGAGACGAAAAGTTGGAAGTTTTGCATGCTTTTATTTTATTATAAATTTATTATCTATTGTAAATTCCTTTTGCGCGCGTATTTAAAAGTTAATTTAATATTTAAACGTATGAAATATATATCTTATCAAATTAGTTAAAGCAAAATTTGGTTTTTTCTTATAAATGTAAGAAATAGTAAATATTTAATAAAATAATTTTATTCTTGTTCAAATATTATTTGTACAATTAATAAAACTTTATTATGAATTATAATGTAATGATATGCGTTGTGTTAATTTTTAACATACATTAAAACACATATAAAATGAAACACTTACTTAAGGTAAAATAAGGTAAAGTTTAAATAATGCAGGTAGTAAATTAATAAATTTTAATTAGAATAAAAATTATTTTTTATATCTTGATGATTTAGGTAGAACATATTTTTTATTATCATGTTACAATAATAATTTGTTACTTATAAATATTTTTTTAATTTAATAATAAAGTTAAAAATAATTTTTTTCTTTTAGCAGTTAATTTTTGAATAGTGGATATTTCTGATTTTTTCTTATAAATTTATGAATATTTAACAAAATAAGTGAATTTTAGAGGATTTTCTTTTAATACAATTTTCTTTTTAGGAAGTAAAATGTAATTAACTATGTTAATTTAAGAATCATCTATTTGTAAAATAGAAAAACTAATTTTAATAAAAAAAATGGGTCCTTAATCATTTCACGTCTTTTTTATGGTAATTTTTTACAAAGGACCATTTTTTAATTTTTCTTTTAAATTTTAAATATAAAAAGATGACTAGATTTATTTTGTATTTTTATTGATTGTAAAATAACTTTAAATCCTTTTAATAATTTAATATATATTAAAAATGTTAAACATTTTTGTGCTTTTAAAATGAATATATAATAAGAAAATAAATTCAATTAACTTATGAAGGTTTTTTTTTTTTCTTTCTATGGTTAAGTTTAGAACAAATAATAATTTTAAAGAACGATTCAAAAAAATATTTGATGATTCACACATTTGTAGGTCCGTTTCAAAATAAAGTAATTGTAAGTCATTTTCAGTTATGGAGATGGAGGGGGATGGGAGCGCGAAGCAGAGGAAACAAATTACCCGCCTTGGATTTTAAAATTTAATTAAATAAAATTTCTTTATCTTCTTTTTTCAAAAAAATAATGTAAATGTTTCGAGTAACTTAGAAGAAAAAGATGTAAGAAATTTTCAATTAGGGGGAAGGGATAGACTCATTGCCCCTCCCTCGATTTTGAAATTTATTTAACATTATTTTTTTTCTCCATTTTACAAAAACATAATAAAATGTATTGTTTTAGAGTAATTTAAAATAAAGAAACGAAAAAATTTCCGTTGTTGGAAGGAATAGATAAACCATTTTTCCTCCTTCTATTTTGAAATTTAGCTAATTTTTTCCCCGATTTTTTATTAATTTTTATTTTTTTTTCTTAGCTTAAAACATAAGAGAAACGAAGAATTTTCTGTTAGGGGGAGGAAGGTAGAAGAGAGCTGTTGCCCCTCTCTAAATATATAAAAAAAGAAACAATTAACAAAATTTTCCTTTTCTTCTATTTTCAAAAGCATAGTAAAATGTATAATTTTCAAGTAACTTACAATAAAAAATAACAAGAAATTTCCCATTAAGGGCCTGCTGAGTTAAATACCCATTGTCTCTCATAACTTTTGAATCTTAATAAATTTTTTCTCTGATTTTGATAAAAATAGCATTATATATTCGTTCAGAGTAACTTAAAATAAAAGAACTAAAAAATTTCCGTTGTTTGCAGGGGGCATAGTTAATCAACTACCACTCATAGTGATTTTGAAACGTAACTTAGTGAAACTAAATTTTTTTTTTTCTTAGCTTAAAATAATAAAGGAACTAAGAATTTTAAGTTAGGGGAAGGAAGCACAGATAGGTACGCCCATGCCTGAATAAAAAAAAAAAATCCGGGTTTTAATACATTAAAACTTAAAATTTCCGAGTAACAAAATAAAGTAGGAACTAATAAATTTTTCGCTAAAGAAGTGAGTGGATGGGATGGGAAATCCCTAATTCGATTTTGAAGTATAATTGAAATTATTTTTCTCCGATTAAAGTCTATGAATTTTTCGGACACAGTTATACTAGAGATACATTAGAAAGTGTACTTCTGAATTTATGGTTGGATAATAACTTCAAATTAACTGCAGTGATTCTACGGTTATAAAATCTAATATATTTTTTAATTTTTGATTATAAAATGACTTTATAAAAACTACAGTGTTTTTAAAGTTACAAGCTCACAGAATGTTTTAAATAAATAACTGCAAAATCATCTCGAATTAACTATAAAATAACTGAAGTGGTCTTATAGTTGAGATTGCACTACAGAAAGCCTACAGTTAACATTAGAAAAATCTCAAAAACACTTTACTTCTGCAAAAAAAAAAAAAAAAAAAAAAAAAAATGCAGTTAATTTTTAGCTGGGGTGTTATACACTGTTTGAAATGGAATAAAAACATTTTAATTTATTTTAAAAAAATCGGAAATACAACCCAATCTGTGGCACCTTAATTAAAACTAATCTTTCTGTTTCTGCATGAGTTAAAAAAATAATTTTATATTGGCTAAATATTAATCAAAGTAATCTAATTTTATTATTTCTGAGAAGTAATCTTAGCAATCTAATTTTTCTTTACTCTAGTAAAGACATATGGCAATAAATTTACTAAATACTGAATTACAGATGAAAATTCATATAAAAAATAAGTATTTATATAAATTCATATAACTAAAAATTCATAAAAATGCCTGTTCAATTCATATTTTTCAATCAAATTCTCGTTTACAATGACCCCATTTAGCGATTTTTTAAGGGTTTGTTAATTAATGTATGATCTGGGAAAGAAAATGATATAAATGTGTGAAACTCATACTAATATATGTCACTTTTATGAATTATACAAACGTTTAAGGTACGTTTTATTACGTGTCAAACCATTCCATCTTTTGCAGATGTGGAATAAATAAAATAAATTTTAAATTTATTTTCAAAATAATATTAAACAACTAAATATGATGATTCGTGTAATTTTTCATTTTATCAAGAAAAATGAAAGAATTTAGTTCCCATCATCACAGAAATGTCAATAAAATGCGAAAAATAATAATATCTCGAAAAATAATTCAACATTTAAAGCTGAAATTCCACTTTTGACGTTCTTAAATTTATTTGGCTAACTGGAGTTAATTTGGTTAGACAACATTTCATATTTTAAAAGAAGCAGCTGTTAAATACAAACGGATAGATATTTATTTACATTGATAAAATTTTTTATTTTGTGTGAGAATTAGCCAGTGACAGATGCTGAAGTTTTTATTTCGAAATGGAAAATTAGACAGAAACAAATGCCGAATTATTTTTTATCGTTTTAAGTTCAAATGGATATTTCGTATCCTCCTTAGCCTGAAAACTATAGAGATAGTTTTAAAGAAAGAAAATGTGCTTGAAAAAATTATTTTAAAATCCACAGTAAATCAGCCAAGAAAAGTTTCTCGAACCAAGATTTTTTCGAACAAATTGATTTTGTAAGTGGATTTTTTTCATATATCCATATTTATATTTTATTATTAATTTCTTATTTAATTCATATTTTCTATTTCATGGCGAAAAAGTAGAAAATGTTCGATGTTTAGACATTTTAAAACAATGCAGTAAAGAAAAAAAAATAAAAAAGCAAAATTTCATCGTCAATTTTTGTGATCCATAAAATACGCCAGTGCTACACTCGGATACGTTTGTGTTTAATACTGTAGCTATATTCATTGCTATATTATACGTAAATGGCATTTTCACTTATAATGGAAAAATTTAAACGAAAATGTATTTAAAAACTGTAACTCGATGTATGGATTTATTTTCTATTTTTTAAAAAAATTCTTAAAACCTTTTTTCAAATATGTCGCAACTATAAATCATTTGTTTACTTCAATAATATAAATAAAATGCAGTAAATTTGCAAATTTGAGAAGTTGAAAAATTATTTGTTCATGCTTGATGTGAGCAAATAAAAAAGAAATAAAAATATTTTATCTAGTTATTTAATTACTTTTTCATTTCATTATTCTCAAGAACTGAGTCCGCTCCCAATTTGCTTCAACTTCGTTCCTTTCTCGGCTATAGACTCTTTTAAATTTAAAGTACAAACTATTGAGAAATTAATACATGGGAAGACGATGTACGAATACATATTAAAAACATGCACACTTCGACCTTATACCCTTTTCTACTTTCCGTAAAAAAACTATGCTCAAACTATTATACCCTGTTCAATTCATATTTTTCAATCAAATTCTCGTTTTCAACTACGCCATTTGTCGATTTTTGTAAATGTTTGTTAATTAATGTGTGATCTGTGAAAGAAAATGACAAAAATGCGTGAAACTAATACATATATATGTCACTTTTATGAATCATACAAATGTCATAAGATATGTTTTATTACATGTCAAACCATTCCACCTTTTTTACATTTTAATAAGCTTAAAAGCCGCTTTAAAAAAAAAAACAATTTTTAAAGTTTTTTATTTATTCAATTTATGAATACAGAACAATGTACTTTCAGCATAGTGCGAGACGCTTCTTAACTTTCTTTGCTCTATCTTTACTCTAATAGCGATCTCAAAACACTATTATAATAATACTAGAAGATAGCCCGTCAAAATGACGTGTTTCCATTTTTAAAAGGATGATAAAACATTACAAGAACTTTGGTCAATAACAAATTTGAACAACTTTGGCTTAAACAAATTTGAAAAATACAAAGATTGAACATGAGGGAAAAATCTAAAAAAAAAAAAAAAAAGTAGAAATCTGCATTTAATATTTATAACAAAACTATCGGGTGGATGGGGAGGGATTGTAATGAATAAATGATAAATTTTAAAAGAATAAAGTAAGGTAAAATATCAATTATAAAAGAATGTATTGTGAAACTACAGCCAAAAATATTTTTAAATACTGAGAGAAAATAATAAAAATATCCAAAACGTATATAAAAAAAAAATCCCATTTTGTCCTTTTCCAGACGAATATGAGAGGGTAGCCAAATTATTAATTGAATGGGTGAAATAATGGCATAGAATATGCAGCTGATGTATATCACTCACAAAATTACAATAATTATTTCACAAAAAACATGCAAATTAACATGCATTAATAATGCAAAACATGCACTAATAATGCTATTTTAAAACATTTGTGAAATGTCAACAATAAAGAGTAAACAATCGTGATTCGTTATGTGACAATGAAGTCATTCACGGCTGTAAAATAAATAAATAAATAAATAAATAAATAAATAAAATAAATAAAGCAACACGAATGTAAAAATTCTAACAATATTGTATTTAAAACGCACTTTCATTTTTCTTAAATAAAAAGCTTTAATTAAACAGTATTAAAAATTTGACTACTTTGCTGCATCGTCATTACACAGCTTTCATAGAAAATGATTATTTTACCGGAATACGCTGTTAAAAATTTGACACATCTGTTGCAGCATCACTCCACAGCTTTTATAGAATATCTCTTTTATGACCTATGAGAATGCTCCATATCACAGTAAAGTAACCGCTTTATATAAAAGCAGTGGAGTAATGCTGCAGCAAATGGGTCAAAATTTTAACAGTTCTGCAGCATCACTCCAACGTTTTTATAGAAAACGGTTACTTTGTGTGTGTTACTTAAAGTGTATTCTATAAAAGCTGGGGAATGATGATGCAGAAAAGAGTCAAATTTTTAACAGTGTACTGCTAAAAATTTGACACATTTACTGCAGCGTCACTCCACAGCTTTTATCGAATGTCTCTTTTATGACCAATGAGAATGCTCCATAACACAGCAAAGTAATCGTTTTCTATAAAAGCGGTGGAGTGATTCTGCAGCAAATGAGTCAAATTTTTAACAGTGTGGATATTGTTGTCTAATTTTGTTATTAACTTAGTAAAACTTATTCGTTCAACAGAACGCTTTGCTTTAAGTTTTTCTAAATTTTCCATAACAAATAATAAAATCTTAATTTCTAATTGATAATAATAAAGCTGCTTACCTGTTTATTTCAGGTAATCCTTAGGTATTCCAAGTCAAGTGTTCATTCGTAGTAATCCAATTATAAGGAGAAAACTATGTTCATGCACAATAGTCCAAATTAATTCACTATTTAACACTATTCTACACTATTTACTATTTAACACTCCCGGGTTTCGGCACCATTAAAAAAAATGGATGTATCATTCAATGTGTTCATTAAATCAGATGGGAGAGCTATAGATTAACAATAGTTTATTAAAATGATAAAGTTCACATCAAATATGAGCATTAGTAATCAAGGTACCATATTGTACTCTCATTGGTTTCTCTCATAGAGAGCCATGAATCTATTTCAAGTTTCTGAACTTACACATTGTAGTTCAGAGCTAACACGTACAGGTTATATCTGCCTGGTTGCAGATTCAAGAGTGAACCCATTTTTTGGGAAATATAATAAGAAAAAGCATAAAAATAAAATTACATGATCATAAATTAAAAAATTTATCATTAACTTGACATAAAATAATTAAAAAACCAATAAATCTCTAATAATGATTTTAAAACTACTCAAGTTGACAACTTATCAATAAATAAAACATTAATTTTGACATAAAATAATTGTAAGACCAATAAATACCTTTAAATTATTTTAAATTCAGTTAAGCTGTCAACTTGTCAAGAAACAAAGATTAATTTAATAATAAATCAACATTAAGTAGTTTTAAATCATTATTTTACTCATAAATATTAATCAAGACTTTTATTTTGACAGTAATTTTATCAAGGCTAAATCCATTAATATCAGTAAATTTGAAATATCAAGAACTTTTATTTGACAGTAATTTTATCAAGGCCAAATCCATTACTATCAATAAATTTATTTCTTTATTTAAGGCTTACGCCTAAACATCCTCCGCCTCCATGAACGGAGTTCATCAAATTTATATTAATCTTACTAGTTTTCTTAATCAAATATTGATTAATCACATATTACAATAATAATATGAAAACATGTTACCTGATTTTTTTTAAGTATTTAAATGAAACAAAACAACTTCAATATGAATTTTACTTCTCCTCAGGAGTTAAAAGTTGTATAACTAAAATAGAAAAAGAAAAATTAATATATATTATAATTCAATAAATCACAAAAATTAAACATACAAAAGAAAATAATAAATCAAGTACAGTCATTTTCTATTGGTAAAGGAGAGAGTTTTTGTATGGGGCGTTTCAGTTCCCGTGCAAAATTTTCAGTTTAACAACCCGAACATGACTATCCTCACTAGGAAAAAGTTCAATTATTCGGCCCAATTTCCACCTTAATGGGGGCTGGTTTTCTTCCTTTATCAGTATTAAGTTATTGATTTTTAAGTTCGGGTTACTCTTCAACCACTTTGTTCGTTGTTTCAATTGTGAGAGGTAGTCTGAAGACCACCTTTTCCAAAAGCTCTGGAAATTCTTTTGCAGCAATTTTCAACGTTCCAAGGGAGTAACATATGTAGAAGAGATGTCAGGTTCAGGCAAGGATGTCATTGGTGCTCCTATAATGAAGTGTCCTGGTGTCAAAGCAGTGAAGTCATTGGGGTCAGAAGATTCAGCGACGAGCGGTCTTGAATTTAAACAAGATTCAATCTGTGCAATCAATGTTAAGAACTCTTCATAAGTCAAAATTTGTTCATCAATTGTTCTTTTTAAATGATTTTTCATTTGTTTTATTCCCGCTTCCCAAAGGCCTCCAAAGTGAGGGGCAGAAGGTGGATTAAATTTCCATATTATCATTTCGTCAGTCAGATATTTGTCAAAATTTTCATCAGAAACAATTCGAGTCATCATTTTCTTTATTTCTCGGTCAGCTCCTACAAAGTTTGTACCTCTGTCTGAATATATTTCTTGAGGCTTTCCACGTCGAGCTACAAACCTTTTCAGCGAGGCTAAAAATGTTTCAGTGGTAAAATCTGTGACAATTTCAAGATGGATAGCCTTTGTTGCAAAACAAATGTAAAGGCAAATATAATGCTTAAAGGGTTTCACACCACGCCCCTTACGAGGTTTGATCAAAAAAGGGCCAGCTAAATCCACTCCTACTTTCGAAAAAACTCGAGCTTATGTTACACGTGATGATGGAAGATTTCCCATTATTTGAGATTAAAGGTGTGGCATATTTCGGAAGCATTTAATACATTTCCTTATTTCTCTTTTTACAGTTTCTTTAGCATTAACTATCCAAATTTTTTGTCGAATGGCCGAAATTGTTAACAGAGTGCCACTATGAAGATGTTTCTCATGAAAGTATTTTATGATCAAATCTGTAACATGATGTCTTTTAGGTATAATAATTTGGTGTTTTTGGTATTCAGAGAGGTTTGCATTTTTTTACCTACCTCCTACACGAAGAATACCATTTTCGTTAAAAGAGTGTAAAGGAAGTAATTTACTTTTAGAATTTAGGTTCTTTTTTGAATTTAGCGTTTTCAGTTCTCCGAATTCATGGCGTTGAATCAATTTCACAATAGCGTTTGTTGCCCCTTCAAGTTCTTGAACAGTTAAGAAACCACTGATTTTTTCAGATGGACATCTACTGTTTTTAATAAATCTGAGACACCAAGCCATAATTCGTCTCAATTTGGTCCAGGATGAAAATTTATACAAAATTTTGAATTCAGGAATATTTTGGGATACGGAGCAAACAAGCATTTTACGTTTTTCCGGCAGGACCTCTTCATCAGACAGATTTGTTGGAATTTCATGCGTAAATATTGGTAAAGAATTTTCCTTCAACCAGCAGGGACCATTTAACCACACAAAGTTATTAATCAATTCAGATGCAGAACAACCACGAGAGAGAACATCTGCAGGATTTTCTTTTCCCTTACAAAATTTCCATTGCACAGGAGCAACAAGTTCTTGAATTTCACGTACACGATTTGCGACATAGGGTTTCCATTTACTGGCACTGCCTTTTATCCAGTGCAAAAGAATTTGTGAGTCGCAAAGACAAAATATATTTTCATTATCAATTTCAAGTATCCCCCTTAAATAATTTGCTATTCTTGCAGCTGTAAGGGCTCCAAGAAGCTCAAGGCGAGGTAACGTAACTTTTTTTAGAGGTGCCACTCTAGATTTTGCAATAACAAATGAAGTTTCACAAGAAAGGGGATTACGAATATAGGCTACTGACCCATATCCCTTTATACTAGCATCAGAAAAAATAAAAAGCTGAGCAGTTTCAGGATTTAGTTTTACATTATTTACAAAATATTTTCTATGCATTTCAAAATTTACTAACTCCTTAACCTCATGAAACCATTTTCTGAAATTTTCACTTAAAGGATCTGGCAACATAGAATCCCAGTCCATTCCATGTTCCCAGATTTCTTGCATCAAAAACTTCATTCTTATTACAAAGGGAGAAATGAGTCCAAGAGGGTCATAAATTTTCGCCATAGTTTGTAAAACAAGACGCTTAGTGATAATTTGACTAACAAATTCTACCAAAAGTGGTTGTAAATCTAATTTTAATGTGTCACTTTCTGTCATTCATTTGATTCCTAATATCTTTGAAAGATTTTGTTCAAGGGTGTCTTCCTCAAAGTTTATCCCATGTTCTTTCCATAAATTTTTTAATTCCATTGAATTGGTTTTGAATTTTCTTAATTTCATATTGGCCTCACTCAATATCTTCTCTGCACCTTTCGATAAAACAAAAGCTTCATTTATTGAATCTGCGCCATGGAACAAGTCATCAACATACAATGAAGTATTTAACATATTAACTATTTTCTCAAAAATATCTTTATATTCCTCAGTGTGATGTTTGATGGTTGCAGAAAGGAGAAATGGTGAGGTTGTTACACCAAAAGTTACACGAGTCATGCGGAAGACCTTCAAGATGGGATTATTACTAGTGATATTATCAAACCACAAGAACCTCAAAAAATTTCTATCTTCATCTTCTATCTGAATTTGTAAAAATGCCTTCTCTATGTCTGCTGAGAAGGCAATCTTGTGAAGACGGAATCTTAAAATAATATCCAAAATATTGGGATTTAAATTAGGACCAGAAAATAAGCAGTCATTTAAGGATTTTGCTCCTTTATCTTTAGATGACGCGTCATATACTATTCTTACTTTCGTTGTCAGTTTGTCTTCCCTTATTACTGGTCTGTGAGGCATATAATATGTGTTCACTTCGTTTTTATCAAATTTACATTCTTCAATTATACCCAAATCAGACTGCTCATTTAATATTTTCTTATATTCATTTAATAATCATTCATTTTTGCATAATTTTGATTTTAATCCCCAAAGTCTCTGTTTAGCTACATCAAAATTGGATTCCAATTCATTTTTGTTTACCTTCCACAAAAGTTTCGTTTCATATCTTCCCTTAACAAAATTTAAATTATCTTTAAATAAATCCATTGCATCTAAATCCTTTTGTAAAAATAGTTCACTTTTACTATCAGAAATACCCAATGATTCTAGATCCCAATACCTTTGCAAATCAAAATTTTCCCTTTCATTCACCGATATATGATGAGCATTAACTGTTTTGTTGCTTTCAGAGTTAATTTTTTCCAGTATCGTGTAACCAAAAAGTGTATTAGCTACATATAAATGCTCATTAATTTCTTCTACGATGCCTTTCTGCACATTCCAAAAATAATCAGCTCCAAGAAGGATTTGCACTTCTGATTCCTGGGGGGTAGGATCTGCTACTTTCCATCCCTTACTCTCAACATATTTCGTAATTAAAGGATCAGAATTTGGAACTTTCAAAGTTGTTGCGCTTATTAAATCCGTAGCTAATACCTCAACATTTATGAAACGGCGATAATTCAATTTACTTCTTAATTTAATTTTGAAAACATCATATTCTTCTTCCCGACCTTGATCAATGCCAAAGGCAAATACAGTTAAATGTTCCTTTCGTAAAACAGGCAAATTTAATTCACGAGCTAATCTTTTTGTTATGAAACTTTTCTCGCTTGCAGAATCAAGCAATAAACGAACTAATTTTGATTTCGAGTTACCTTGAGCAGTTACACAACATGTTTGCAATAAAACAGCATGATTAGAATTTTTCAAATTACAATGAGAATTAGATACAATTGTTTGATTTTCGGATATTTTTGGTTTCAAGTTTTTCTTAAAACAAAATAATTTGTTATGTTCAGTGCTTTTACAGTTTATACATGGTTGCAATTTTACGCGGCACTGCGAAGATAAATGGGATTTGAAAAAACACCGATAGCATCTACCTTCTTTTTTTAACATTATTCTTTTCTTTTCATCAGCTAAATTTTTACACTCAGACGATAAATGTTCATTACTTTTACAGAATATACAAAAAACTCTAATATTAGCATTTAAAGTATTAGCATGTTGATATTTATTTGATTGTTTTCTTTCACGATATTCAGTTTTATTTTTATATACAAACGAAGAAGTTGTATCAGTTTTAGAACTAGTCATAAGCAAAGCTTTTTCTCTACATTCAATTTCTGATTTAAGAAAGGCAATTAGATCTGTTACATCAAGGTCTTTACTAGTATCACGTCTTCTGTGATATTCAGTTACAAGTTCATAGGGTAATAATTTAATCAAAACAGGATTTAATAAATGCCCATAGGAATTAGATGTTACTCCTAAATTTCTTAAACTTCTTATGTTTATTTCACACATGTCATGCTATCTTCTTAATGCATTTAAATTTGAGCAATTTTTCACGGGTTCCATGTTTAGCAAATTAGACATATGTTTATTTATAATTACATCAACCTTACCAAATCGGTCCTTTAATAAATCAATACAGATATTATAATTTTGTTCTGTCAATGGAAATCCTTCTACCACATTGTATGCACGATTACATAACAAAGATTTTAAATATGCAAATTTCTCTATCTTGGACAGTGATTTATTCTGGTGTATCGATGTTTCAAAACAATTAAAAAATTCTACCCATTCTTCCATTTCACCAGAAAATTTTGGAACATTTAATTTGGTAATTTCATGGCCGAATAAGAACTTGCTTCTGTTCCACTGACAGAACTGTTCAATGCATTCACAGAACTACCTGATATCATAGTAGAAGTATTGCCTTTATTGCATTTACTCAATCTATTTTTAATTTAAAATTTAGCACTTATCAACTGATCATTATACTTTTCACTGCTAGCAATATCCTTTTCATATTCTTTTAAGTCTAATATTTGAGCTTCAATTTCATGATTTAATTTTTGAAATGTAGATTCTTTTAAAGACAATGTTTCGTGAAGCTCTAATAATTCATCAGTTTTTGTATTATCAATAATTGTGTTTGAAATAAGGAAAAGATTTCAAAGCACAGTAAATTTGTGACATCATTTACAGCTCAAACTGTAAATCTGACAAATGAGAACTCTCCATTACGACTCTGGATTGCATTGGACAAAAAATTGATAGCCTTTAAAATCGGAGATAACTTTTCACAATGGAATTTGTCATTGGTCACAATAAGTGTTTTTTCTCGTGGATGGGTTGACCCCGGAATCGTTATACGCGGAGGGATTTTATATATATAATTTCTAGATGTTTGTTTGACAAAGGATTTTAACACTTTCCAACATACGGGGTGTGGAAAAATAACGCCTGCTATCAAACTTAAATAGATACTACAGGCAGATCATACTGTACAATTTTATCGTTCTCTACATGTAACCATTTACGCAATAGATGGTGGCAATCAAATATTCTGTGGTGCATATTTGGAATATGCCGAATGTACATGACCGCTGCTTGAACAATTAATACAATTTATCTCCGATGATATATTAAAACTTGTAGCATCCATGCCAAGGCTTTTTGCAGCACTTTTGCGAATCGAAGGTGGGCCAAAGCATTGTTTAGTAGGCGGTCATAATGATTTGACTCTTGAGTGTATTTTTTATTTTCTTTATTACATGTTGATTTTGATTTTGATTTTGATTTTTACTGTTAAAAATTATAGGTATTTGACGCTGGTTGGTTGTTGACTCTCCGAATTTCTTTTTATGTTTTAAACGTTCGAAATAAAACGAGGGTGAATTCAGTGATGATTTTTGACTATTATAACCATGAAGCGCGTATACATACGTTAAAGAGTGATTACGGCATTAACGATCTTAATATTTTTGTGGGGGTATCCAAATAAAATGCAGATTCTTCAACCATTGATTTATGTTTGTTTTATGCGTGTTATCAGCGAGGCCATTGCGTGTAGTAAATTATGCGTGTGTTTTTTTGGATTAAAGTCTTTATATATATTATATAGTGATCCCGGCTTTTACAAGTTCTATGAATTAAAGAGGGTTTTCAATAAAAATAGTTTGCTGCATACAGTGCTTATTATTTGTTTGCTTTTATGAGCACAAAGCAATCATGCATGTGATATAGTTATCTCAACATTAACAAATGTCAAGTTTTTTTTTTTTTTTTTTTTTTTTTTTTTTTTTTTTTCCAAACTGCAAAATGATTGCTGAAATTTTTTTGTAATATTGATGATATCTGTATTAAAATGTTTTTCCTTACTTCTCATTAAAAAAAAAATATGTATAACTTCTTAAATTTTAAAAATAAAATTCTTATATTTTAATCATTAATGTGATATTAACAAAAAATCATGTGCTTTATTATGATTAAATTGAGTCATTATCTTTATATATGCATTTAATCTGTTGTATTATTTCTTATGAAAAATTAATTATTCTTATAATTACTTAAATTGTTCTTATAATTATTCTAAACATTAATTATGCATATTTTTTACAAAACATAGTATTCTTTTTACATAAATAGCTCAAACTAATAAAATTTCCTATGCGCAATGTCACTACTGTTATATAAAGACACAATTTTCTTCAGTGACATCTCTATCACGAATATCGTTATTTTCTCTATCTGTAATAATTTGAAAATTGAGATTGAACATTCTTCTTTTTATTTATTGGGTATTATAGTTTGCGCATAGTTCTTTTACGGAAAGTAGACAACGGTATAATGTAGAAACGTGCGAGTTTTTTAATTTGTACGCGTATAACGTCTTCCCATGTATTAATTTCTCAATAGTTGTTACATTAAATTTAAAAAAGGCTATAGCCGAGATAGAGAACAAACGAGTGAAATCAACGAAGAATTGGAAGCAACTTGGGAGCGGACTCAATTCTTGAGAATAACAAATGATAAAGTAATTAAATAAGCAGATAAAATATTTTTATTTCTTTTTCATTTGCTCACATAAACCATGAACAAATAATTATTAGCTTCTGGAATTTGCAAATATACTGTAGTTTATTTATATTATTGAAGTACATTTATGGAATTGAGACAGATCTTAAAAATATTTCTTTTAAGAATGTTTTTAAAAAATAGAAAATAAATCCATACACCGAGTTACAGCTTTTAAATTCATTTTTGTTTAAATGTTTCTATTATAAGGAAAAATGTCATTTACGTATTATATAGCAATGAATGTATCTACAGTATTACACAAAAACGTATCCGAGAATAACACTGGCGGATTTTATGAATCAAAAAAATTGACGATAAAATTTTGCTTTTTTATTATTTTTATTTTTTTACTGCATTGTTTTAAAATTTCTAAACATCGAATACATTCTACTTTTCCACCATCAAATAGTAAATATGAATCGAATACGAAATTAACATAACATATAAACATGGAAGTATGAAAAAAATCACTTACAAAATCAATTTGTTCGAAAAAATGTACCTTTCTTGGTTGATTTACTGTGGATTTTAAAATAATTTTCAAGAATATTTTATTTTTTAAGACTATCTGTATAGTTTTCAGGCTTAAGCGGATAAGAAAAAATCCATTTCCACTTAAAACGATAAAAAATAATTCTGTATTTCTCTCTGTCTAATTTTACACTTGAAATAAAAACTTCAGCATTTGTCACTGGCTAAATTTTCCCACTAAATAAAAACTTCATCAATGTATTATATTAAGAAATAGCTATCCGTTTGTATTTGAGAGCTGCTTCTTCTAGAATATATAATGTTGTCCAACCAAATGAACTCCACCTATCCAAATAAATCTGAGGACGTCAAAAGTGGAATTTCAGTTTTAAAATTTGAATTAGTTTTCGAAATATTATTTTACTTCGCATTTTAATGACATTTCTGCGATGATGGGAACTAAATTGTTTCATTTTTCTGGATAAAATGGAAAAAAACACGAATTATCATATTTAGTTGTTTGACATTATTTTGAAATTAAAGTTAACATTTATTTGAATAGGTTCTGAAAGTAACATTGTGGTTGAATTTTTTTAAAGAAGTGCAATCTTATTTTTTACAAATTTAAGTTTCAGGATTCAGATTATTTTAGAAACAAAACACTTTTTGGGATTGTAAAAGTGAAGCAAATGTAGTGATTTCAAAAGAAAATAAATTCACTTGAACCTTTTTACTTTCGTTTAACTTTACAAGAAATACTGATAAATATCGACTTCCAGTTTTCAACCGATTTAAACTTTTTAGGAATCAGAGATGCCAAAAAACACATTCTTACAAAATATCAGTCTGCGAGTCTGCGAGTCTGTGACTTTGTCTGTCTGTCTATGATTAAAAAATTGAGGGAGCTCTATCTCAAGAACTAATGCACAGAATTTAATAAACATTTATTCTTAGTAGTCGCTAATAGAGATTAGTTCTGATTTGTTTTTAGTTAATATTGCTCAACAGATGACGCTGCTCTGCAACATTTTTTACGATTCTTGCAATATATTTAACAATATATAATAACATATATATAATATTAACAACTTGCAATAAACTAATGCACGAATTCATATAAAACTTCAGATTCAGATAGTTCTTCATATGAGTTGATGTTTTCTACCTTTTGTTTTTATTCGTTCAACACGGATGGAGCTGGTATGATGCACTTTTGCGATTTCCGCAAAAGCACAATCGCTATGAATAACGCACGGATTTTCATAAAACTTCATATTGAATTATCCCTTAATAGGATTTGTGTTGTTAACATTTTAGTGAAAATTACCCAACAGATCGCACTACTATGCTGCATTTCACGATTTCCGCTGCTGCCGTATCTCCTGAACTAAATAACGGATTTTCATCGAACTTCAGACTCAGATTCTGGCATAAGTTGTTGCAAATTAGGTTTAAATGTAAATCACCTAACAAGTGGTACTGCTTTGCTGCTTTACTGCTTTTTGGATGATTTACGTTATTTTAGCACTAATCGTATCTTAAGAACTAATGTACAGCATTCCATATGATTAGATTTAACATGAGGGGCATAAATTACCCTTTAATTTTGGTTTTGTGGTAACGAATTTTGAAATATTAATATGAATGAGCTAGAAGAAAGTTTTGAAATTGCCATATCCGACTAGTTTAGTTTAATTTAAAGTAGAAAAACAAATGTGGAACTAATTCTTAAAGAAAGCGATTGATATTTTCACACGAACGTTGAAAACAATAACAAAACATGTTTTAAATGCAAATTTTATGTTTCGTTAAGTATTTATTTTAATTAATAAATATAAAATACGTTTGAACATATACTCCAAAACAAAATAATATTTCTATAATTTCTTCCAAATGAAATCTTGTCTACTAGCGCCAAAATTAGAAGCAAATTTTTCGTAGAACAAAAGCTTTTGGTCACTAAATATGTGAATTTTTTAGGAAAGATTGTGATTTAAGTTCCAAATACAAATAATTAATAGAAATATCACATTTTATACAACTATACTATAACTTCCCGCTAAAATTAAAAGAAAATTATATTTGTTTTTTTTCCCTTGAAAGAATCAAATGATCTCATTAAATTCAAATGCAACAGATTGGGTTGCCTTGTTACTCTTAAGTAGTAAGATCAAAAGTTATGTAGTTATTTCTATATTATAATGTTGACGTACCAAATAAATATCATTTCCACCTACCGTACCAAATAAATATCATTCTACCAATAACATTTCCAATGTTAACATTTTTAATAAATATTATAATTTAAGAAATTTCTAACGATCATTGAAACATTCACGAGATAAAAATAAACTTTGTCTCGATTAATAATAGTTTTTAACTATCCATATTATATTTTAGAAGAATACCACATATTTTGATACTCATATTTTCAGTATAATTCGGAATTTCTGTTCGGTGATTAGTGCCCATATCTTATTTAAAATCATCCACATTTAACATTTATACATAAAAAAAGTATTTCAGAAAATAGGAAAATTTATTATGTAACATGAAACGCTTTATTTCGTAAATGGTCTATTAATTTAAATAAAAGTTAAAACATCTAAAAATAGCGTTCTGACATTTATCTGAACGTCAAAAAGTCTTTTTTCTCTTATAGAGAAAAATACTTTTCATTATTCATTCATCATGAGAAATTTAAATTACCGCATATAAGTTTTAATATTTAGTGGCAAATCACGAATATATATTTTTGAATGTTAACTTAATTTTTCCGACTAAGGTTCATAAAATAATTTTATTAGATAATACGTAACCATGCTGATGTTTATAAACATTTATATTGTTTTTAATTTTACTTAATTAAACTATCATTTATGTCATTGCTTCACATAATAAAAGATTGCTCAAATTTCTAGATCTTTTTTTATTTTACTTAATATCATATCGTAATGAATGAACAATTTTATATGTATTTTATGATTCATTTTTATGTTTTTCTGATAATATAAATTAAATTTCTGAAGTGCTGTATTTTAATATAAATTTTAGTTATATTTAAATTTTGTTCAGGATTAAGTATTAAAAAACGTGCATGTTAGGAAAATTATTAAAATCCCTAATTTTATTTATAGATTATAGAATGATTCCGCAGTTTGTCTGGCGCTCTTGACAAGTAATTTTGAAACAAACAACAACGAAAAGAAATCCCTTTCAGCATGGCCTATAGGCGGAGGTAAATTTCGAAAAGCATTCATCTCCAAAAAACAAAAAAAAATGATTAGAGATAAACCGTTTAACTACTTTATTCAGCCGCTTTAAAAAAATTTTTAATTTCATTTTTCTGTAAAAACCGGTTTTATCAAAATCACCTTAAACGAAACTCTACTCAAATGCCCATTTTGGCAACATATTTTGAATTATATTCTTACTTTATTTAAAAAAATGACCAATATGCTCATTATACAGTTCCTAAATAACAAAAAACTGTTAATTAAATTCGTTTGACAGCAAAATTGAATTTAAAAATGAGTCATAAAATAACCAGTTTATTATTTTAATACATCCACAATTCTTTAATCAAGATCGCTTTGAGAAATTTTATGCGAAGTGCCCACTTTGACAGATTTTTTAAAATATATATTTATCCTTTATCAAAAATCTGACCAATACGGCACATTACACAGTTCCTAAATAACAAATAACTGTCAATTGAATGCGTTTGAGGGCAAAATTGAATTTAAAAATGAGTCATAAAATAAACAATTTGTTATATGAATACAACATCAATTCTTTTATCATGATCGCTTTGGGAAATTTTTTTGCGAAGTGCTTACTTTGACAGCTTTTAAAAAATATATATTCACCCTTTATCAAAAATCGACGAATACGCACATTATATAGTTCCTAAGTAAAAAAAAAAACTGTCAATTGAATGCGTTTCAGAGTAAAATTGGATTTAAAAATGAGTCATAAAATAACCAATTTGTTATTTGAATACCCACAGTTCATTAATCATGATCGCTTTGGAAAATTTTGTGCGAAGGGCCCATTTTAGCAGCCTTTTTTTAAATATATTCTGCCTTTATCAAAAAACTGGCCACTCCGTCACATTACATAGTTCCTAAATAAAAGAACCTGTAAATTGGATGCGTTTGAGAACAAAAAAAGATTTAAAAAAGACTCGGTAAAAACGCAATTTCTTAAATTTCCTCAAATTTCAATCACGATAACTGCGTGAAATTCTGTTCAAAATACCCTTTTTGGCAGACTTTTTAAAAATATTTTCTGCCTTTATCAAAAAACTGGCCAATACGTCAAATTATATAGTTCCTAAATAATAGGACTTGTATATTGGATGGGTTTGAGAACAAAAATGAATTTAAAAATGACTCAGAAAAAATGCAATTTGTTATACTAAATCAATTTTTTAATGACGATAACTGCGGGAAATCTGTTTAAAATACCTTTTTTGGCAGCCTTTTTAAAAATAAATTTTGCCTTTATCAAAAAATTGGCCAATACGTCGCATTATATAGTTCCTAAATAAGAGGATTTGTCATTTGGATGCGTTTAAAATCAAAAATGAATTTTAAAATGAGTCAGAATATAAGCAGTTTGGATTTGAGGTTTTTTCTCTAATTCCTAATTTTGTTTAATTTATTTTTGCTATAAGAATTGGTTCTATGAAAAACTTGTCAATATAAAAGTTGTAGATATTATTGTAAAGATGTAAAATAAATTTAATTAGATTTGATTGCTTAAGAATTGAGTAAGTTATGGGTTTTTTCTTTTTCCTCCCCCCTTTTTCTTTCCGTTTTTAATTTTTTTCATCGGTAAAAATTGGTCCTATCAAAAACTTGTAAATACAAAAGTTTTAGATAATATTGAGTACATTTATATAAAATTTAGTTGGGTGTGATATCTTGAGAATTGACGAAGTTATGAATTTTTTTCTACCAAAAACCATGTTTTTTTCGCCCCTTGAGCCCATTTTTAACTTTATCAAAAATCTATCATGCATAAACGTTTCGCCCATTTTTTAGAAGTAATATAAACTTTAAACGGATTCGATGTCTATTTTAATTAAGAAGTTATCGCGTTTTTTCGGTTTTCACAAAAACCCTCCCTATTTCCACCCCCTTGGTCCGATTTTGCCCATTAACGAACTCGTCCGAGATTTTAAGCTCCTTGATTTTATGTAAAAGTTTGAAGAAGATCTGAGCATAATTATGGAAGTTATCGTGTCTAGAAGAAAGTGATATACACCGATAGATAGATAGATAGATAGATAGATAAACTTTTTTACTGATGGTAGTTTTGGGGTCTAGGAGTCATGATTCGTGTAGATCCGCAAAAATTTTTCAGAAATTCCAACATGGGAGAGAATGCAATAGGTAGTATTTCATACGAAATCTACCTAAAAAACCCCCAAAATACAATGCGACTGTTTTTATTGATCAGTATTTAACCCTTAGCGATTCAACATCTCAGATTTCAAAAATATAGAGTCATATGTTAGAATATATTGTTTTTAGAGTGTAAAAAATAAATGCAAAATTTGTAACGTAACACTAAAATAATTATTGACTAAAAGGTAAGTTTTTCACATGTACAATAAACAGAAGCAGACATACTTCTCAAAAATATTGTGCATTTTCTAATAAAAATAATTAAAGTATACAAAATTACCTTAAAGAAATCTACTTTTCAAGTTCTACAGCTTCTTTAATTTCACAAAATTTACAAAGTTAACTTTTACTATGTAAAGGAGAAGCTTTTTTAATGATATGGAAAATTTTGGTATGAGAAATTAACTGAACATCATCGTGTGTGAGTATTCCAATGTTCAATTTGTATTAACTGGTGTGTAGGGAAAAATAGTAGCAGCAAATAAAACCGTGTTTTAAAACTTACTGTATATGCGCTATTGACTTTTGAATATGTTGCAGATCGGCAACACAGTGATACAAAGGATTAATTGTTCAACAACATTTCGTTTATTATATTACAGTGGCTTGGCATAAGAAAATGTAAGGTAAGAAGAAAATGTAAAGCAAGTCAAATGCTTTTACAAGCATTTTGAAACCAATCCTTATCATACAGAAGTCGTTATTAATACAAGATGATAAGTAACTGGTTTTATAAGTAGTTATCCCTAAATTACTTTCACTTCTTTATGTTTGTTTATAAATGTACTTCATTTTTGTTGAGTGCTGCCTAATTTTTTGTCACTTTTTTTTCTTCCAATGAACCTCACACATTATCTATATACAGTGGCGGTCAAAAATTTCCGGCCAGCAAAAAATATTCAGTTAATTTGTAAGTATTCCCATATGAAGAGCAATCTCGAAGTAATACTTATACAATTTAATGACATAATAGTTAGAAACTTATTAGTGCAATAACATATAAATATCAATAAATATAGTTAAAACAATGAGGTGCAAAGGAAAACGCATGTTCTCAAAAGTTTCCGACCACCTTCGCAAGTTTGGAAAAAAATGGTATTTTAAAAGAAAATTACAGTGATCAACAACATTTACAACTAGTATTTTATCACCATACTTTTAGTAACAAGTACTGCGGCGCAGTAACGTGAAATTCATACAATTAGCGGTTAAAGATGGTCAATGGTACGTTTTTTTCCATATTCTTGCAATTTTTTTGGAAATTTCGGCTGAGCTGGAATATTTATAGTTCCGTACACGTTTACTAACTTCTTTCCAAAGATTTTCTATTGGATTCATGTCGGGTGCTCAGCCTAGCCATTTCAAAAGCGAATTTTTTTCGGCGAAAGCCATTGCTTTTCAAATCTCGCATACATTCTATAAGTCGTTTTCATTTTAAAACAAATAGTTGCGACTACAATTTTTCCTCTAATAAGGAAGAAAGTAACCTTGCAAGGTATCTTTATATATCGCATCGTTCATCTTGCCCTGGATTGCAAATAACGGACCGACGTTTTTTGAAGAAAATACTCCCCAGAGCATAACTTGTCCTCCGCCATGCTCCATTTTAGAAATAACATAGGTCAAATCAGATCTCTTGTTGTTAGGTCATCGGACGTAGTGTCTGCCATCACTCCCAAAAAAGTTTGAAATACGATTCATGGATATTAGTATTTTTGTCCAGTTTCCACTTGACCAGACTTTGTGTTTTTTGGAAAACGCCAGTTGGGTACGTTGATTTTTTTTTTAACCTATGAAATAATTTTGAACACCGACTCTTCTATAAAATTTCGCATCACGTTAGCATCTGTACACGGTAAAACTACTTATTTCAGTACTATTTTCGTTCCGTATATCACGGGATATTGCAACGAAATGTTGATGTGGGTCATCAAATGTTTTTCTTCTGACAATTATGTCCAGAAGAATAGTCATTTTTCGGGGTTTCCCGGACTTCAGAAAGTTCTAAGGAGCATGACTATCTTTATAGAATGTTTAAATATTATTTACAGTTGATTTATCGATTGATAACTTTGCCGAAATATCTCGAGAAGATTGGCCTTTTAGCATCAAACTAATCACGCATTTACGAGCAATAATTGTTGAACTTCTCAACTTTGACATTAAACTATGCTATTCACATTGATCCATTCACAAACACGTCCAAAAAAACACTTTATCGATAGAAAAAAACTAAGGAATGATAAGTGGCCGGAAACTTTTGCACACGCGAAATTCGAATTCTACCCCTTTGCATGAAGCATCTTCAGTATCCAATCAAAATGATCACGTGGTCAGAGGTCATTCAAATATTCCTAAATTTTGAAGCAACTGTGCTTCTTCTCTGCTGAAACCTTCTGATAAATAAATTAAAGACACTGAGTGGCCGGAAACTTTTGACCGCCACTGTATATTGTATACGTTCAGTCATCTAATATCATGTCGACTTAATTTCACGCAGAGGAATTTAATATACTGATTTACTCAAAAAACTTAAGAAGTAAGGTAACTTTATGCTTATATAGATATAGAATTTAATAAAAAAAAGAAAAAAAACCCAGCAACAGAAGGTAAAAACTCAAAGAAAAAACATATTTCTTATATAATTACAAAAGATACGCACTATGAACGCGTCTTGAATATTTTTACGTGTTCTGTTGAGAGAAATAAAATTACATTCTTAATACGGACAAAATTCTTCTAGGCAGTGTCACGTTTAAATGAACTGTTCTTTCAAACTTTCCCGTAATGGAATTATAAACTTCATTTAATCTAATAATGTTGTACGTGACGCATTTTATGGTTATTAGAAGCTACTGTAATACTTTCAGAACTTAGAAATTGAGTGTTTTCAATTTTCATAATTTCATATTAACACAAACGTGATGAGCATAAACAAATACTATGAAATTTTGATTTTAAATAGGATATATAAATAACACTAAACAAACAGCCAAATATTTCTTTAGAAAAAATATTTGAATATATTTAAATTTTTACATTAAGTCTGTAGTACAGATATTCTCAAAACGGTATTGCTCAGTATCTTTCTATCATTAATACGTCTATATAAAAAAGTATATGAAAAGTTTATGAAAAAAAGTACTTTATATAAAATGTATGAAATCAATATTAATTTTAGAAACACTTTTTTTAAAAGAAACGAAATTTCTAATCTAACCAGTGACTATTTGCTGCTTATTGTGTTAAATATAAAAAACAAAGTAAAACGCTGAGGTTTTACTACTTGGAATTTTATTTACACTCTAAAAAATAAAAGTGTAAATTTACATACAAAACTGTGTAAATTGATCATACAAAAACGATTTGTTTATGTGTGTAAATTGCCAAAATACACACCTAATGTGTAAATTTCAAAATACACATTTCAGTGCGTGATTTGATGATGACACTAAGTGTGTAAAAGTTATAATGATCACTCATGAAATACCCACATTAATGTGTAAATTGCGCAAGAATATACATATATCTGTGTAATATTCTTACTCATTTAATTGTGTAACCTTCTGTTATTACACAGATAAATGTGTATTATGCAAAAAACACACATTATTGTGTTATTGTAATTTACACAGTTCTTTGCGTAATATGTAAAATACGCATATTCGATGGAGGTTCAATAACTATTGTGTCTAGTGTATATAGAATATCTATACTGCAATGGGTTGATTATAATATCGAAGTCTAATGTCTTAGTCGATTTTATGCTTAGTTTCAGTACCGTATCTGCAATATTCATATAGTTTTGGATTAAGGAGTGAAATAAGGTGGGGGTGTAGTTGAAAGCTTGATTTTTAGCTTATGGGGCTAGTTTTGTGACAATGGATGAGATAAAAGTACTGTTTTTTGGACTCGGGAAAATAGTGATGTACCCACTTCTCATCCAATGTCACAATTGTAGCCTCATAAGCTTTAAATCAGCCTTTCACACTCACCCCTCCTTCTTCTTAAAAACTCCCTCTAAATAGGTTTTTAGAACTTCACCCCTCCCTCTAAAACTATGTTACTATAGCAGCTACGGTTCTAAAATTCAGCATATTGCCATTTAAGACATTAGTTTTCAATATTCCTCTTCAACCATCGTTGTACAAATATTACTTCTCTGATAATGGGGAAGTATGGGACACATTTTGAAACTTACGATTTCTTTAATTATAAAATTGATTCTTCAACTTATGTCTCTATATTGTTCAAGGCCATTAGAAAGTGTTTCATTTTGTATTCTATAAATCAAAATTTTTGTATTTGTGTCAAATAAAGTTGATTTTATAATTTTTTTAATAAGTGTCCCATTCCTCCCCACTCTCCTCTAAATATGCACATAAAAACTGCTGTTATATTTTCTACATTCTTCCTTGTTTCTTAATTTTATATTTTCCCCTTATTACTTACCCATCATACGTAGTATAGGGTAAGTCTTGCAATCGTTTTGAAAATCGAAATTTTTTTTTGACGGATTTACACGTTTTAGATAGTGGAGATTCCGAAAAACATATTTTTAGAAAAAAAATTTTGCCGTCCGTCTGTCTGTCTGTCTGTCTGTAAACGCTCTATCTCCCGAACAAATTGAGATAAAGACTTGAAATTTTGTATGTAGTTAGTATGTAAGAATGGAACGAACCCTATTTAATATCAGCAACCTCGATTATCCGGAACTATTTTTTTCGGACTCTCGAAAAATTCGTTCTGATGAAAGGTATATAAAAATTTTCGAATTTTTTTGTTCTAAGGAATGGATGTAAAAAGCAATAAAATAACACACATTTTGCATCAAGAACGAAGTCGATCGAATTGTTAGTTGCCGAGATATTTGTAATCCTGTTTTCCACATTCTTCGATTTTTCATGACCCTGTATTTCATTCAAATTTCAATTCAGAAGTATATTTTAATTGGAAATGAGACGCTTAATCCGACGCAGTTAATTGTTAGTTAATAGAATTATTATTTTTGGAGTTATAAGGATGTTTCTTTTACGCAGTTCGGTACTACTTGAGTAGTTTGGCGTTTTATATAATTTGTCGAAATTGGTACATCAGCAGTTCTTTAATATAGCATTACTATGTATATTAACAATATTTAAATTTTGTTTATGAATTGCAATGCAGGGTATAAATAGTTTTCACATGTTTTATTTCCATATACGTATCCATGATGGGTAAGTGTTACGGTGGCCCCCAACGACTAGTTTACATATGCAATTAAAAATTAAGATAAAGGAAAAACAACAATTAATTGATGATAGATTTTAGACAAGTCATATGGAATAATGATAGTTGGTAAACTTGCAATTTCCACACTTTTTATTTTCAGAGTTCAGACTCGATTTTTCATTTTTTTATTTTTCAGACTCAAGATACAAAGCAATTATACTCAAGATACTGTGTTACATACAGTTATAAAAGTAAACTAAAATTAAAATACTACAAAAAAATAGAAAAAGGTATGTAATCTTCATCTCACACATACATACACATATTACCTACAAAAATTTTATCTGATTTGTTTATATATACATAAATCACCTATGTTATGTGTTGAATTGTTTTCTTTTTATAAGTATTCATCATTTTTAGAAAAAATTTACCTTAAAAAATTATCAAGATAATGAAAAAGGCTGTTGAATCATTAAAATAACATCTTTTGCATTTAAGATTATATTAAGAAATTTGTGTCTTTAAAAAAAATAAAATGAAAAATAAAATACAAATACAAATATATTTTAACATTAGTGAAATGACGCGTATTTTCATAAATGAAAATTTCAGATATTCTAATTAAAATTTTAGATATCAAACTAATGATTATTTTTATTTATCAGCTATAGTAAAAAATAAAATAAGAAATACTGTGATTATATCCAAATATCAATTGACTCTTATAAATTTTCGAAATTAATGCTGGTACAATTTGTTTGACAATTACATTTGTGTCTTAAGTGTTTAAAACTCACCCGGCGGGGGACTTATAACTTCCATTTTGAATATCCATTATGAAACAACTGTTATAATTTTTTATATATACAAACAATCATATGTTTTAGGTCATATAAATTCAGTAATAATAGGCAAAATTGCAAAGGAAAAATGTTTGAAGAAAAAGCCATTACTTTAATATAAATTTTCTTCAGAATTTTTGGTCTAAGGTTATTTTAAATCAATGTATTTTTGTTCTTTTGCAATTTACTTCTGTGTATTTTTATTAAATCTATAATTAACAAGCAAAAATTGGGTGTTCTTTACTATGATTATTTTAGTAGAACATAATTCTTCTGATGTAATATTTTCAAATTAAAACATAGCTGAAAAATAATTGTAATAAAGATAAATAAATGTTCGAAATTTCTCAAAATTGGAAAATGTAGCGTAGAAAATCAAAAACAACGCTATAGTTTTAATTGATGATAAACTTAGTTAACATTATAAGTTTCATAATTAAAAAAAAAAGACTTACAAATAAATTTCAATAAATAAATAAAACTCAGATGAACTATTTAACTTATAAATCAGAATATATAATTTATAGATATGATATACATTTGTTTAATAGTTTATAAATAAACTATAATATCTTTCACACAACCGACCCGAAATGTAGTACTGCCCCCCCCCCCCGAAAAAGGGTGTTAATATTTATTTTGATACTATTAAAATACATTCATAAATTCTTTTAAGATGAAAGTTTTTCAAGAAATAAATAACCTTAGATACAATAGTTGTTATTTTAATAGCCATTTATCAGGAGTTAGGTAATGTTGACATTTTTTAAGGCAAGTAAATTATTTTTGAAAAAATTCTTATATGTAAAAAAACAATCCAACATATAGCATATACATTTATTCATAAATATAAACAAATCAGATAAAAAGAATTGAAGGTAATACGAACGTATGAGATTACATACCTTATATTTTATAGGAGAATAACTTCTATATTTTTCTCAAAGCAAGCACTAGAATTCAACTTAACTCACCATTAGTTTTCAACTTAAACCTGATGAAGCCAAGTCAACGATGATTATGATTTTAGGTTTGGATGCTAGATTCGCGTCTATCTCGGGGTCGAAGTAGTTTGCTAATAAGGCAATAAATTGTACTGCGAACTGAAGTTAAACTAAAATTACAAGTTAAACTTTGAAACGGGAAAAAGGTTACAAGACGGCTAAAATAATTTTGGGTAAAATCAAACATACTTAAATTCGATGTGCAAAATGTAGAAAGAACTCAGGATACGAATTTAGAATTATTTTAATTACATGAATTATATTTTATGTTACATATTAAATGAATTCGAAATAGTTTTTAGATTCTAATGAAGGTTAAACTATTGTCCTTTAAATCAAGGAGGGGGGGGGGGTGAGGGCAGCAGAAAAATTTACCAACAGTACAAAAAATATAATTTAAATTTATGAATAAGCATAAAGTGCTATTATATCTCTTATTATAATGCCTTTTTAAGAAGAATTAATAATTTTGCTTTAAGAATGAAACCTAACACTATTACTGAAAATTACAAGTAAAATTGTAAAAAAAACAGCGGTTTGCGAGACGGCAGAAAGAAATTACGATTTAATCAAAACCTAGAATTAAAAAACAAGCATTCTTATATTTGATGTACAAATTTCAAAAGGTAATTCGGAAAAAGAAATTATAATTAATTACTTAAATGAATAAAATTTTACGTTACATATAACGAAATATTGTTACATGCGTCGAGTTTAATTTTTTTTAACTTGTTTCAAATGTTCACTTGATGCGGAAATGGGGATTGTGAGAGAAGTGGTCAGAGTATCTTATAAAAATAAATCAATATATTAGTTTATTATTTAAAAATGCTGTTACAGCAACGTAATGACATCATGTTGTTTATGGAATGGGATTACTGAAATAAAAAGTGTAGCTCTGAATAATATGTAAGCCTCCCATCCCTTTCGTAACGTCTACTTTAAAATTCACGCATTTATAATTTTTGTAACACACTAATTAGTATAATTTCAGGTGTTATCTAAATTTACACATTTTTCTGAGTTTATGAACTGATAACAACTCATAAACTTAATGCCATAAACTAAACACACATTAAAATAAGTATTTTTTGTAGAAAAAGTGTATTTTTTTATGACAAGTGGCTGATTTTACAAATTTACACACTTTCCTATGTATATATTATTAAGTATAAATTACAATAACATACCAATCTTGTAAATTCAGGCATTTTTCAGCATTTACACATTTATTTGTGATTTTCAAGTTATAACAAAATACATACTTAGTTTTATAAGCTAAAATGCACATAAAAACAGGTAAAATTTTGCAAAAAATGGGTAGTTTTCATGTCAGGTGTGTAATTTTAGGAATTTACACACATATATAAGGTAAATTTGTCTAATTTACACTTTTATTTTTTAGAGTATACATTTCGTAATGTAAGTTTCATATATTTGAATTGAGAAAATGTAATTACTTTCTTCGAGTTATACATACTATTACTCGATGTTTATTGTTTCAAGTTATTTTTACATTTCATGATATAAGTTTTCTGTATTAAAATTTAAGCAACCTCATGAAATAGAGAATTATCTCTAACGTAAAATGTGCAATATGATAGACGAAGTTTACAAATGTTCTAAGATGAAATTCTGTAACAAAACTCTTTTCCGACATAACTTCAAGTGGAATAATTTAAAATATTGATTTACATTTACTTAACATAAATAACTAAAGATATGACGTAGCTTTATACTTATGTGAACATAAAATTTAATAAAAATATAAAAATTCAGCGACAGAAAAAAATATTACTTTCTATTTTTAACTATTAATCTTATTTTTAACTATAGAAAATGTGTATTATGAATATTTTCGAATATTTTTATGTGATTTCTTGAGAGAAATAAAATTACTACCTTTATTCGGATAAATGTATTCTAGGCAGAGTCACGTTTAAATGAACTGTTCTTTCGAACTTTCCTATAATAGAATTATAAACTTCATTTAATCTAATAATGTTGTACGTGACGCATTTTATGGTTATTAGAAGTTATTGTAATATCTTCAGAACTTATAAATTTAGTAATTTCGGCTTTCATAAATTCTTATTAACACAAAACATGATAAGCATTATTAATAAATATTATGAAACTTTGATTTAAATAAGATATATAAATATCACTAAATAGATAAGCGAATATTTTTAAAACATTTTTAGTGTGAATGTATTTAAAATTTTACAATAGATCTGCAGTACAGATATTCTCAAAACGTGTTTCTCATTGTCTTTCTGTCACTAATATGTCTGCATATAAGGCTGCATGAAATCAATATTGT
Organism: Maratus speculifer; assembly: GCA_964019185.1. Taxonomy (NCBI): domain Eukaryota; kingdom Metazoa; phylum Arthropoda; class Arachnida; order Araneae; family Salticidae; genus Maratus; species Maratus speculifer. The sequence continues at coordinate 56,691,363 of OZ025294.1, forward strand.
TTGAAAAAAAGCTTTCAAAAACAAACAATTTCGGCAATCCATGCAATGAAATTTTTCTTTTGCTAATATTCAATATTAAAAATAATATAAAACGACGCGATACTCAGATCTTATGATTTGGAGTTTTATTTACATCCTGTAATATAAGTTACATGTATTTAAAGTTAGAGTATGCAAATACTTTCTTTGAGTTAAACCTACTATTTCTCGATTTTTATTACTTTAAATCAGTTTTACACTTCGTGATATAAGTTTTCTATATTTAAACTTAGAAAATATAATGAAATAGAATCTGAAATGTAAAATGTTCATTATGACAGGCAAAGCTTATAAATGTTCTAAGATGAAATTCTGTAACAATTTTTTTTAAAGCTATAACTTATATCCACGTGTATTTTAGGAGCACTTTTTTCTTTGGTGCTATGATAAACCAAAGAAATATAATAGATTTAGATTTTTTTTTCGTTTCGGTTATCCAACGAAACCATATTCGTCCCCATTCTCTATCTATCTGTTTGTCACAGAGTCCAAACATAAAATAAGTCTTATGTATAAATCTTACTTATTTTTTTATGTGATTACATATGAATACCTCGTGTCACACGAAAAATCATAAAATTTCGAAAAACTCTATCATTTTAATAACATTGATTTTTTAAATGTTATTCGTTCCTTTTTGCGATTTATAATTTTAAAGAGAATCTTAATTTTAACATTTTTCGTCTAAACATCATGCACTGTAAAAAAAAAAAAAAAAAAAAAAAAAAAAAAAAAAAAAAAAAAAAAAAAGTTAAATTTACGGTAAAAACTGCAGGCAGCAATGTTACCATCAGTTTTTGGCGTATAAAGTGCAGTAAAATTATATGTAAAGAAAAAGTACATCTAATTTTACTACAATTTTTTCAACAATAGCTGCTGGTAGTATTGCTGCCAGTAAACTGAACGGGTTTTTTAAGTGTATTATATATATATACAGTGAAACCTCCGAATAAGGGACCCCCATGGGACCGGAACTTTTGTCCCTTAAATAGAGGTGTCCCTTATTCGGAGTTTTTATTATTTTTTTTAAATTAATTGTCCTGAAGGATATGAAAATAACAATACATTAAAGGTGAAGTTTAAAATGTACTCAAAGGGTATAAAATATGTTAATCAGACACAAAAGATATAGAGAATTAATTGAAACTTTTAATTGATTACTAAATCATTAAATGATTTGTATTTTTTATGCAAACTGTATGAATGCAAAAAGTATAAAAACATTTAAAAGAATCATACTTGAAGTAATCAATCAAAAATGATTGTTCTGCAAATTTCAAATTTTCACTATAAATTTTTCAAGTGTTAATTTACCATACTTATAGATTTTAGTTCTTCCTTATCAGCAGTATTTACAAAAAAAAATGTTTTGACACATTTGCAAATTCCTTTTTTAACGTAAAAATATAAAATTGGAGCTTCTGACTACGGAAGCGATTTGGAATCAAACTGTGTTTTTAAGTTTTGAATAAATTACCTATTGAGTTATAAGTGATTTTCATCATATGACAGACATTTTTCACCCCTTCTTGAATATTTATTCTTCTTTTGCATATAAATTCAGTTCAAAACACCTATGTTGACAATATCGCCTAAAAGATTTATTGTTTTTTTTTTCTTTTTTTGAAAACGAAAAAAAAAAAAAAACAGCAAAAACATTCGATTACATCGTTGACACTGAACAATAACGCCTGCTAGTTTCATGCTTTTCTGAATAAAAATAAATTAAAACTTTTGTCATAAAATTTGCCCTTTTGAATTTGGGAATAGCCTTAAGGCATCTGTAAAGTTCTTTATTTTACAATTTTCTTTTATTCTTTACTTTCAGAATCATCCTCATAACTTTCTGCATTACCTTCAATGGGGATAAAACGCACTGAAGTCGAATCAAAATTGTGGGTAAATAAATGCTTGTCAATTGTGTTGTATGCCTTTGTTTCAACATGACTGTCTGTCAGATTAATAAATTCCCAAAATCTGTTTTTTCATTTTCATCTCAGATTACTTCATTATCTGAAATTCAAAAGCCAGTCCTTTTAATCTCATCTTCAAGTGTCCCTTAAATCGAGTGTCCCTTATTCAGAGGTAAATACATTACACGTCCTATATAAAGGGACTGGGACCGGAAGTTTTGTCCCTTAAATAGAGGTGCCCCTTATTTGGAGGTTTAACTGTATATATATACAGAGTGTCCGAAAAGTCTGGAAACGGTCGAATAACTCGAGAAATACATATGAGATTGAAAAACGAAAATATACGTGTTAAATATTTTTAAATAAGCTACTCAGTGATACCAAATTTGACCTTCGCAACCGGCCCCCTGGAGGTCAGAAAGGGTCCAACTTTGAAATCTTAAATTATAACCCCCATTTTTTTGCAGATTCGGATTCTACGGACAAAAATACGTAACTTTTATATGTGATGTTTATTTCGAATCCTCGTTTATCACGGTGTAATTGAGCATATTAAATCGATATATATTTCGGTTTTCTAAACCAGGTTTTGCCTGGTTGGAGAGAATTTTTGACGTCAAATTCTTCGTCTTTTGCAGGAATAGCGTTTCTTGAAAATCACCCTTGGCGATTATTTCGATAATGCTACGCTGTTAAAAATTTGATCCATTTGCTGTAGCGTCACTCCACAGCTTTTATAGAATATCTCTTTTATGACCAATGAGAATGATCCATAACACAGTAAAGTAACCGTTTTCTATAAAAGCGGTGGAGCTGGAATAACTGAAACGGTATCAACAGTACATTTTAACATATATCTAAAAATTTGGTAAAAAGTATTTTTATAAACTCTTTGTACATCTTTAAAAAAGATTAACAAAAAGATGTACTTTTCAGTTCGTGAAAGAAATTTTAAATCTTAATGTTAAAAATTTGACCCATTTGCTGCAGCATTACTCCTTCGCTTTTATAGAACACATTTCTTTGCTGTGTTATTGAGCGTTCTCATTGGTCACAATAGAAATATTCTCTAACACCTGTGGAGTGGCGCTGAAGCAAATGGGTTAAATTTTTAAAAGTGGAGTTTGTACAGTGATCAGTTTTATTTACTACAAAAAAGTCTCTAATTCTATGAAATCCTTTTTTGTTTAAAGAAAATTTGTTTTTGATTTTTATGTATCGTTATATGAACAGTGTGACTCTAAAAAACAGTTAAAACTCTGAAAAAGGTTACCCTTCCGTCTGTGAAATAGGAATAAATGCTTAAACTTATTAAAAAAACTAATAGAAAAAATTTTAAAATTTCATGAATATTAATTAAATTATCTCCTAATTAAATATAATAAAAAACTCAAAATACCTTTTCAACTTTTAAAGTTATATTTTTCTGAAAAAATATTTTTTAAATTGAGATGTTTGTTGACTTTACAAAAATATCTGGCGATGTTTTTTTTTAAGCAAAATTTATAACTTAAAATACATTTTTATCAAATTTGTATCCCATCATTTCATATTATTTCAGCAGAAAAATAATTTTCATGAAATTTAACACAATTGTGTATAAAAAGAAAAATATTTATGACAGAATTTTTATTTTAGTCAAAGTATGATGTTCAGTTCAAAGAATAATTTAATAATAATAATAGTATTAATATTGCTAATACTATTACTACTAATAATAATATATTATTAATAATAATAGTAATAATAATAATAATAATAAAATAAATAAACAAAAATTACGTGTCAGTTTTCGTTATCCACATGGTCATGCACAGTAATAGCATAAAGACTTGAATAGAATTTTCAAATTGCTTTATTATGATAGAATGGCACTTTCTGTGCTTTCTTATTTGTAATATTTGAGTTTTTATAAAAGTAATAGTGGAGTCTTTTCTAATTATTATGCATTTTTTTCGGATAGGTAATTATTCATATTATCTTAAAAATTATGAGAACTGGGGTACATTGATAAATCCCCTTCACTGCTCACAGGCTCATAACAGCTCAAAAAGATTATGATAATGTACAAAACTACATGCAGAATGTCTTGGAATGATTCAGTAGTTTGGTGAAATGGGACGGGTGATTTATTTTTTTGTAGGTCAAAAGTAAATTTGGTTTGTAAAAAAATCCCTGTCGGCTGGGCCTATAGGCGGAGGTAGATTTCGAAGAGTGCTCATTTCGACACTAACAATATATATATATGTATATATATATATATATGATTAGAGATAAATCCAGTTTAATAACTTCATTTGGCCGTTTATGAAAAATTTTTAATTTCATTTTTCTGAAAAAACTGGTTTTATCAGAATCATCTTAAGAAAAATTCAGCTCAAATGCCCAATTTGACAATATATTTTGAAATAGATTCTGAATTTATTAAAAAAATCGACCAAAACAGTACATAATACAGCTCCTAAATAACAAAAATCTGTCAGTTGAATGCATTTGAGAAAAAAATTGAATTTAAAAATGAGTCATAAAATAAACGATTTGTTGTTTGAATACATCCTTAATTCTAAAATCATGATTGCTTCGTAAAATTTTGTGCGAAATACTCACATTGACAGCATTTTAAAAAATATATTCTATCTTTATCAAAAAACTGGCCAATACGTCACAGTATATTGTTCCTAAATAAGAGGATCTGTAAATTGGATGCATTTGAGAGCGAAAATGGATTTTAAAACGAGTCATAAAAAACGTAATTTGCTATGTTAAAACTTCCTTAAATTTTCAAATCACAAAGACTTTGGGAAATTCTGTTCAAAATACCTTTTTTGGTAGCCTTTTTCAAAATATATTCTGTCTTTATCAAAAATCCGATCAATGCATCACATTATATAGTTCCTAAATAAGAGGATCTGTAAACTGGATGCATTTGAGAGCAAAAATGGATTTAAAAACGAGTCAGAAAAAAACGCAATTTCTTATTTGAACACTTCCTTAAATTTTCAGTCACGATGATTTCAGAAAATTCTGTTCAAAATACCCTTTTTGGTAGCCTTTTTTGAAATATATTCCATCTTTATCAAAAAACTGACCAATGCATCACATTATATAGTTCCTAAATAAGAGGATCTGTAAATTGGATGCGTTTGAGAACAAAAATGGATTTAAAAACGAGTCATAAAAAAACGCAATTTCTTATTTGAATACTTCCTTTAATTTTCAGTACCGATGACTTTCGGAAGTTCTGTTCAAAATACCCTTTTTGGTAGCCTTTTTTGAAATATATTCTGTCTTTATCAGAAAATTGACCAATGCATCACTTTATATAGTTTCTAAATAAGAGGATCTACCATTTGGATGCGTTTAAAATCAAAAATGAATTTAAAAATGAGTCAGAATATAAGCAGTTTGGATTTGAGGTTTTTTCTCCAACTCCTATTTTTGTTTAATTTGTTTTTGCTATACGAATTGGTCCTATTAAAAACTTGTCAATATAAAAGTTGTAGATATTTTTGAGAAAATGTAAAATAAATTTAATCAGATTTGATATCTTAAAAATTGACGGAGTTATGGATTTTTCTCTTTTTTCAGTGCCTTTTTTCTTTTCGTTTTTAATTTTTTTCATCAGTAAAAGTTGGTCCTATCAAAAACTTGTAAGTGTAAAAGTTTTAGATAATTTTAAGAACATTTACAAAAAATTTAGTTGGACTTGATATCTTGAAAATTGACGAAATTATAAAATTTTTTTCTCTCAAAATCCCTGTTTTTTTCGCCCCTTGAGCCCACTTCTAAATTTATCAAAAATCTGTCATGCATATACTTTTGGCCCATTTTTAAGAAGTAATATAAACTTTAAACCGATTCGATATTTACTTTAATTAAGAAGTTATGGCGTTTTTTCGGTTTTCACAAAAACGCCCCCTATTCCGACCCTCTTGGTTCGATTTTGCTCATTAACGAACTTAGCCAAGATCTTATTCCCTTTATTTTATGTACAAGTTTGGTGGAGATTGGTGAAGAATTATAGAAGTTATCGTGTCCATAAAAAAGTGATATATATATATATAGATAGATAGATAGATAGATAGATAGATAGATAAACTGGTGCGATTGCAATAGGTAGTATTTCTTACGAAATCTACCTAATTGCAATGGTATTATACAACTGTTCCAGTATTTTCATCCCGAAAGAATGGTATATCCTGGTAAGTAAAGCTACTGTTTATCAGTTCCTCATTCTTTATTGTTAGGTAAATTATGAAGTTTTGGATTTGAGACTCATCTTATTAAAAATAGTTGTTTGTCACATTGATACTGTCGATGTCGAGGCACATTGACATGTATCAAGGTGCCTTGTGATAGCTACAGACAAGCTATTTTTTTCTAGTTTATGTTTTTATTCCATTTTATTTATTTTTTTTTCATACACTGGTTAATCCAGCAATTTCCCCTAAAAAATTTTAATATTACTTTTTATCGAAGTGAAATAGCTCCAATTCTTTATATTACGAAGTTTTATAATATTTTTGCAAACAGAAGACGTACGAACTTACCTAATAGCTAGTAGTAGTAGAACTAAGAAATGAGAAGGACAGCAGCTGGAAAATATCGAATTTATATCGATTCTTTAAAGAAAAAGTATTTTCGACACGAGAAATGTTAAATAAGAGAAACAAGCTGCAGCACAGCAAAGGATAGTTTTATTATAAATAGAATTTTTAATATTATTATCTTTTATTTTCTAGTATCTACTAATAAACAGAAAACCTGGTAATATTTTCATCTTTCCTAAGAAAGAAGATAATGCAGGGCTTGACATGCCAAATATGAAAAAGTTACCTCTGATAACAAACAGACAAATAATATCCAGAACATCAGATCATTATACATTTAATTTTAATTGTTTTAATATTGCTGACAAATAAATTGTGGGTGATTTGGATTTCTGTAAATAAATATAAATGGTTTGCTAAATCATTTTCTATAAAAAATATACATTGGTGTTATTTTATCTCCATTTTTTCTAAGCGTATCAAAGTGCCCCATGAGGTGCATCAATCTGCCCCGGGGATGGGGCACATTGATAAAAAAGACTTTTTTAGATGTTTTAAATTACATACAAAAGTACTATATAAAACAACGATTTTACATTTTAATAACACACTACAAAGTTTTACTGACACGACATGGTAAAATAACTTGAAATTTCTATTTTCTAGACACCAAAAAAATACTTAGAAAAAAAAACAGTATCATTGTTGCCTTTTTTCCCTATTATATACGTATATTGTTGGCTGTCTAGATTTACAAAATGTTATTTATATGTGTTCGAAATCTGAATTCCGTCATAAAGTTTTATCATGGAATCGTATTGAACATTAGATATTAATGATGCACAATATGTCCTTTAACTTCATATGCTTAAAATGAACGGGAATAAATATAAATATTTAGAATCCATAATGTTCCTGCATTCCGAACATATATGTGATTGCTAATATATATGTATGCTGTGGAAACTCTCATTTTGGATCAAAATTGTGATCGATATTAGCTGTAAAATCATTTAGACTAGAGCCTGTTTATAGTAATATTTGGTAAAACAACCGTATGCAAATTTCTCGAATAGTTGAAACATTATTAATAAAATTCTTGCATGCAACTCTAGCGATTTATTATAGCGAGCTAGAGAATTAGAACTAGATTTAAATGCGTTTTAATTTTTTATTTCTAAAAGTGACTGGTATATTAACTATGTTCTAATTGCGAATAATCTCACTGGTGTATTACAGGTAAATTTGTGTTATTTTTATTATTACTGTATATAATTCCTTAAAAATACACAACATTATAACTGACTATCTATGTATATAAACTAATTAGTTTGATTACTATTTGCGTGAAGATTACAAATATTTAATAGAAAAAATTATGTAACACTATGCATCAAATCTTTATGAAGTTAATTAATCCAATATAATAATATTTATATCTGAATTCTTTCGTTGTGCTTAGCCCTCTAGTGCATGATTTTTTTAAAACCATGCATCCTCTTCCCCTAAATTTATTATACAATAACTGCATATTTGAAGAAGAAACACATAAAATATTAAAAAGATCACATGCCAACTTTTAACCAAAATTTAGGAGAAAAGTAAAGTGCGTAATATGTTACATTATAGTTCGAAAAACATAAAAAGAAATTTTAATTGTTGTCAAATGGCAACATTTGACATGTATATTATGCATTGTAGGTTAATCGTACAAAAGCTGAATATGCTACGCTTTATTTTTTATATACATTTCAACGTGTGATTTAATACTTTATGTGTATACTGAACATAGACATTCAAAAAAAAAAATTTAACAATTCTGGAAAAAAATGTTGGACATATAATAAATATCAGAAGTTAAAGGGACATTGGACGTTCTTTTATTTTTTTAACTTTCATAAAACAGAATTCAAATTTGTGGAAATATGCATTTTACCATAAGAATATGACAAATTTAAGACAATTTCTAATCTTATTATAATTTTAACCCGTCAGTAGTCGCGTGTCGGTCTTTTCGCCGCCCGTATAACTTACCTTCTCCTAATTTATATCTCAATACAAATACAACGGAGATCTACCATGTAGCTGATTTTAAAGCTTTCTTGATCATCTTAGTGAAGTAACTGGACACCTCTGTTTTTCTTTCAGGTATATTTTTTAGAAACAATGTTGAAATTGGCGAAAAAGTCTACGTAAAATTCACTAATGTGAGTTCAGTTTTACTTTTTCCAATTACTCCAGATCTCATGAATAAAATGCATAATTTAAGAAAATTGCAAATTTATATCTTTGTTGTAATGTTATTTTCGTATATTAGGTGAAAAATATTTCTTATTTTACATATTTGGTATGCGGGGGGGGGGCAGCGACGAAGAGACCGAGCGCGACTAATGACGTTGCGAAAAAAGTCGCGACTACTCGCGGGTTAAGATATTTTTTTTAATTAAAGTTTTAAAACAAAATTTACAATTCTTAATGTATTTTTAAAATATCTCCTTGATTTTTCATGTTTATCACTTACAATTATATTACAAATTATTACAATTTCAATCTGTTACAATTGTATCGACTTGTTAATCCCTTGAATAATTAATTTTTGGAGATTTTTTTCTGAATTTTGTATCGCCTTTTTTAAAAATGTTCTTCTAGTAAGTTAAAAATCCATTGTCATTATCCTAATGAAGTAAAATTTTAAAACGCATACACAGTTTCACTGGTAAGAAATATCAGGATTCTTAAGTAAAACAATACAGAAAGGAAAAGATGCATGTTGAATTAAAAGCATAAGAAAAAAAATACAGAAAATGTGGTTTCTGATTAATATAAAGGTATAATGAACAGCATAAATATAATTGTTATTATTTGTTTTTTCTTGTTACAAAGGGAAATAATTAATAATTATACGGACATCCGTGAAGTCAAACGGTGTTATAAATACGAGATGGTATGCTTCTGTACCATTTATCAATATAGCTTTCAGAATTTCATACTATATTGCTGCTATTTATCGCCAGAGCTTGTCTTTGCGTCATATTGCTTGTTGTAGTCATAGATTTTGTGTATTAAAATTCCCCATGGGTTTTCTATAGTGTTGCAATGCAAAGAACAATGTCGCAAATTAATAACATTACATTTTGTTGCTTCAGACAATCATTTTATTGTATTTTTATGTGTTAATGTTTATGAAATTTTAGCATAATTTATCTATTTTTGTGTTGTTATTATTGTTATTATTGTTACATTTCTAACAAAGAATTTAATATTGATCTTAAATTAATTATTTATTCAAAGGGTACAATATTTTTGTTCATGGAATTACGTTTTAAAAATTAGTTGAAGAGAAAATTCAAAAAATTTTTCCATTTATATTCTAGCTTAAATATTTCAATATGATTGTTTGAAAATATACTGAAATCTATCAGAAATTTTTAGACATTTTACAATTTTCAGTATTGTTATATTTATTCAGGTTTTCTTCTTGTTATTTTTGAAGCATTATTTATATCCTTATTTTAAGTTATTATTATTAATAATATTATTATTATTGCATATGAAGGTGCTTATTCATTTTACATTTGTTACTTTCATACGATAATATCTCTCTATAAATGCGTTCCTCTCTTTTGTGCTATTACGTTCTGGATTTAAAGTCTTTATTAATAAAATAAAAAAGAGTCAATATGTAGTAGATATCATTTCATTTAATGCTGAATCGGGAATGAATGTACAAAAATGGCTGATATGTTTCGAAAAATTATCTGTTTCTAAAAAAAATGTTGATTGTAAACTTAAAAAAATCTTAAAGTCTTCAAAGGGAAGGCTTTAAAAGTTAATGAATGTTTTGAATGAATGAAAATGAATGAAATGAATATTTTGGATGTGTTAATTTTCAAGAAGTTGCTAATTTCCTTAAATTCGTAAGAGCACATATTCATTGTTTCTCTGATTTTCCTTCCATAACATTTTAGAGATTTAGATAATTATTTTCGTAAAATGCTAGAAATTGGTCGGCATCTAAAATTATGTGAAAGAATATTTTGCACGGATTGCCGGGATATTCGGTTAAAACCTGAATATCCGAAATATCTAACTATAAATTCCCCTAAAACTGTCACAGACTGGTGTAAATTTCTAAAACAGTTAAGGGTAACCCCATCTTATAATAACAGTTTTAGTAATGCTAAATATAGTCCTCAAAATCCTAAAAACGTTTCTCGGAATAATAACAAACCTAGACATTCGGTTCATTCATATCAAAATTCTGTCAACCCTAATTTCCAACTGCAAAGTGATTTTAGCCCTTCTACGTCAAGGTTTGTAAGACCTAGATTACTTGTAAACCAGAGAAAACTACCTAATACCTAATCGATCATGTAGATTATGTCAGAACAGATGAATCTCAAAAGCTTAAAAGAATTAAAAGAGTTCACTATTAAAAGATTTGTATATTTAATGTTAATCCTCAACAATCAGATGTTACATTTCCGCCTAACCAACTACAACATCTTGTTAATAAATATTTGACTATTAATGGTTTCTGGATATATTAATGACGGGGTTATATTAATAACCTTGTGTTATAGATCTTGGTTCCACAGTTTCAATTTTACCTTTAAAATTTGTTAAACTATTGAATGCTAAATTCATAAAGATGCCGCCTATTATTAATGGTCAAGCAAAAGAAACTATTCTAATAAATAAATCTTGTAATTTATGCTTTAATTTAGATAATGTGCAAAAATTTAATAGATTTTTTATATGTGATAATGATTTAGAGTATGTTATACTAGGTTTACAAGAACGTTCTAAATTAAACTCGATTACTGATTGTGATAAGTGTAAATAAATACAACGAAACCTTTTTATTTAATCAAAATGTTAGCATATCCAGTAATAATTAAAATTTATTACATTTCGATATTACAAATGAATTTCAGAACGTGTAACCGATTATGGAAATATGATGGCTTCTCAAACCTTCGCGCAATTTAAACCTAATGATTCTAATTTACTTGGGGAAATAAATTCTATACAAATTAAAATTTAAGTGATATTTTAAGGGATTATTTACACATATTTTCACAAAACAAATATGATGTAGCAAAAATTAATATGAGCCACAGCGCATTTTTTGAAACTTTGACTTACCTGTATAAAACCTGTATCTAAATGACCTTATCGTACTTCAATAGTAGAAGAAAAATAAATTTTGAAACAAATTCAATCTTTCTTAGCTGCTGAAATAATTAAAGAGAGTAATAGTCCTTATTCTTCCTCTGTTTCTTTTGCAGAAAATGGTTCGAATTCAAAATGATTTCACTGTATAGTAAAACCTTTTTTTATTGGATCCGGAGTCGAAATTGCATTTTCTATATTTATCCAGATTTTGCATTAATTTATTTTTTTGGTAATTGTGTATTTATATAAAGATTACACTTGGGACAAAATAATTTTGAAATGTTCAAATTGTTATTTTTAGATTTCGATTTAAAAATTTTAAAAATACATGATTATTAATATAACTCATGGACCACAAGACTGATTCAATAACATCTTCACTGTTGAGTGCAGAATTCAGGGTTTACATAAATATTATTTGCAAAATTTATAATACATTTTAAAGAAAAAATAGCAGATTTTTTAATTTCTTTTTTCTTAAAGAAATATATTTTAAAATTAACCACATTAATTTATAAATCTTGAATTGATTTATTAAAAATAAAACATAAAAAAATTGTACAAAACTTCAAGCGTAATTTTTGCAATAAAGTTTAGGTGTATTCTTTTGAACATGATATATTAGAGAAAGATCTATTTTCAAAGAAATGGAATGAAAATTTTTGTGAAGCGCACAGCAAAATTGATAGCACAGTAGAAAAATTGCTATATCCGCTAATGTAATCATCATATAAATGCGCAATTAACTGTATTTAATATTTGTAGTTTAAGCTTTGTCGTATCTCATTAGGAAAAATATGCATTTTTTGACAAATTTATTCCCCTGGCCCGCCATAAAAATAATGGTATTCATCAATCTGATTACACCTATGTAACCAAACACATAGTTTAGAAAAATACTGAGAGTTTTAATAATAGTAATAATAATAATAATAACTGTAATGGTAAAAATAATAAGTCTAATAAATTAATATTATACACATCCAAAAAAATTGCATATAATTGTCTGAAGGCTCAATCCTGGCAAATAAGCTGATTCAGAGAATGCAATCCTAATGCTACCGGTTATAGATTTGTGTTTTTTTTTTCTTTTTAATTAAGGATAGTGAATATCTAGATACTCACATTTTTCTAGTTACTTTTTCGTAAAAAAGAGATCTTCAAATATAGAATGGTAAAAAAAAAATACAACAACAAAGGTTCTATACATTTTTATCTGTTTCAGTTTATGTAGAAGGTATATGTCTTTATTGTACTTTTGCTCGAAAACTCTACAAAATATCGTAAAAAACTCAAAAACATAAAATTTAATTATATATTATCTAAAAGTACAGAAATATGTGTTTCCTTTAGTTTTTGTTACATCAATAATCATGACTAAAAAGAAATGTTCTAAAATATTATAAAATAAAATAAAGCTTTATCATGATAAGAGTCTCTCAAGTTTTTTAGGCAAAAATAAAAAGATTATCTCATGATTTATATTTACCGTCGTTTTGGTTAGGAGCTTAGAAATGTAATCCTTATTTATTGATATTTTTGAAGCAGTTTTATAATTTATATTTAGAAAAAGGTAATTATTTTTGAATTCGGTAAATGGCTCAACATTTCGTATTCTTTTAATTTTTTTTACTTTCATGCTTCAATAAGAAATTTCTTAATTGCTTTTTATTTCGTGCTTGGATGCACATCGATAATAATCTTTTACTTTAAAACTTTTAACTTTGAAACTTAAATATTTTAATTTTTAATTAAGGTGATATATATATATGTCTAAATTACTTAATTTAGGAAATTATATTACGAACACACTGAAAAAAATTCCATTTGTTGTTGTTGTTTTCAAAAAATGCACGTATGTTTATAAAAATATATACAATATTGTTATTTAGAAAATGTGAATAAACTTCTCAAAATTGTATTTATTGCCTATAACATGGCTGCCAACTACTACGCCTATTTACAGTCAAATAAACATATTAAAAACAGAAATTTTAGTAAATATTCAAGAATATGCATCGTAACGCATAACACTGAATATATTTGGTATACATTTTACAAAAACATTTTTGTGGTTCGAAACATGATTTAAAATTTAAATAGGCGTAGAAGTTGGCAGCTCTGCTATAATAATAAAATAAAAATATAAAATTCATGCAAGTCAAGCATGTTTTTTTTAAAAAAGGAAATTTTATCCAAATGTTAACATAAACATAAAAAAAATTGAAAATATAAAACGTTTTTCTTAGTTCTTCTTATAGTATGCCACATAACGCGGTTGATATACACAAAAAAGACTATTTATCTCCTAATTTACGTGTTATACTTTTTTTTGAAAAAATGTGTTTTTTAAATTAAAATTTAACATTATTTTTGTCACACGTAAGTGTCGAATACCAATAATAATCATCATGTTGAGTACGCTTTTTACTTCATATTTATTAAGAAAATTATAATTAAACTATAATTCTAAATATCTATTTTAATTCTCTTCGCTAATATGTTCTATTTTTTATACGAAATTTTTACACGGACCTCAAAATCTTCATAACCGATAAAAATTTTGCAAAAGTAATAATAAACCTATTTACCATAAAGTACCCTAAAGCCCCTCTTTAATTAGTCAGAAATTCTAATGATTTTAAGGGGGGGGGGAGGTATGTATGGATTTGCTGTGAAAAAGATTGGAGAGTTGGGTCTGGGTATAATTTGCGCTTGTAAATTTTCCTAGACTTACACAATTTTCAAAATAATAAAATCGCATCAAATTAACATTTTTTTAACTTTAAAATTCCTTTCCATAAAAGTTAAGAATACCCATTAATAAACTAATGAAACAAATTTACATAACGTAACAAATTTAGTTATGAACGAAATAGGACAAAAATTAAAAAAAAACCTAAACATAATATAAAAATATTTTAAATCTTGGTGCATAAAAATAAAGATAAACACTAAAATATAATATAGAGAACATATACCATCCTAATGCAATATGTAGAGCAATTAGATAAAAATAAATTTCTTACGATATATTTTTTAAGAGATGTGGAAACAAAAAAGAATAAAGAATTTCCTGAAAAAAAAAAAAAAAAAAAAAAAAAAAAAAAAACGAATACCCACATTTAAAAAAATAATAATAAACTATTGCATTTGTGTCTTTCATATTGAAATATTGCTATAGAAAAATTATAACGACATATTCATCTTTATTAATTCATCAATTTATTTTATCTTAATTTTTCACATGGAAGTCTTCCAACAGCTAATTTGTTCCTAATTGCTGAGGTAAGAATTCCATTGTGCTTTCTTTGAATTGTTGGCAACTACTATAAGGAAAAATGTTTATTTTTTTCCTGTTATTTTTATCTAACAGCTGTTTTTATCAGAACCATTTTAAGGTGGTATTAAAAAATTTAACCCTTTCCATTTCCATCTCCTCGGTTTTACCTATTTGCAATCTCGTCCTTATATTAGCTATATCAGTGTGTTTTGCGAGCAAGAGAAGGACCTATACATAATTGAGAGTTTTATCCTGCGGACAAAATTTAGCACGTACATATAATTATATATATATATATATATATACATAAACTTTTTAAGTGGCAGTGGTTTTGGGTTCCTGGCATCATAAATGAAAAGTTATGAAGAAATTTTAGAAGAAAAAGAAGTCTTAGCATCTTAACAACTGCAGTAGGTTGTATTTTTTACGAAATCTACCTACGAAAAGAGTATAATTTGAGGGGATCAAGATCATAGTACACCAAGACCATTTTGGCAGAAAATGAGATAGTCCACTAAGAACGGGCGTGAAATATGTTTATTTGCTCCCACAGTAAACCAAGCTTGTTTTCACAACTTTCTCATACATTGCGTCTGTTTACAGGCTTGGTTCACTGTTGGAGTTAAAAAAACAAACATTAGTTTCTCATTCTAAATGAATTATCTATTTTTTATGGAGTTGGTCTACTATTATTGTAAACCCCTCATTTGAAAATGCTAAGTCTTTTCAAATAATTCTTTACACTACTTTTGTAAAATATTACATTATTTTCCGATTAAGTAATATGAGTTAAAAAATAATCAAAGGGTTTCTTTTTTCTTTCTTTTTTTAAATGAAAATTTTTTAATTAAAAAAAAGAAAAGGCCTGTTTTTAAAACATATTTTTATGAAGTCATATCAATTACTTTTGGATCTTTAAAGCTGAAGCTCCTAAGGATTATTTTCGTTAAAAGAAAGTTTTAAGTTACGTGCTCATTACATGTATTTTGAAACAGCATCTGATACAAATTCCATAAAACAATCCCATTACAATAATGTTGCTCGAATACTGGATTTGCTCGACTTTAAAACGTTTCCTATTATTGTCATGTTCAACTATTAGTAAAAGAACTTTTCTACAATGCTAAAAGATTTTGAAAACTGCTTTTTCCTTTATCTAAAGGAAATGCTTAAGGTTTTCTGTGGACATTAAACTGAAAGAAATTCCTTTGTGCACTGTTAAAATTTTGTAAATACTAAACTTAAAAAAGTGTACTAAAATAAATTTTAATTTATAGAAAGAAAATTATATGCAATAATGTTAAAAGAAAAAGTTCAGAAAATATATTTTTAATCTTATAATACTAATATTAAATAAAATAATGGTAACATTGTTTAATATATTTTTATGATACACTTTAGAAGTATAATTTTTTTATTATTTATTTTTTAATTAGTATTTTATTTTGTAAAATTAAAAAAATAAATAAATCTAATCATTTAAAATTCATAGATCGTAAGAATTTAAAGATCATAACGAGAAAAACTTAAGTCTTTTCTGCATATTCAAATTCAAAAATGATAGTATTTAACAAATCATTGAGTGGGAAAAATAACAAAACAATCTAAATAAATTACACTAAAGGTGTTAAAATTTTTTCAAGTCAAATGGTTCAATCAATTCAAGTTCATTGAGAACAAACCGAAAACTTTTCTGTATATTCAAATCTGAAAATGATTGTTTTTGTTCTTTTTCCCACTCAGTGTCTTATTAATTACTGTCTAAAATATTTTAACTAAACGTGTCAAAATTTTGTCAAGCCATAAAACAAGTAAAATATATTCAACTATTAGTATATAACTCTTGTGAAAAAATGACAGAAAACTAATTTGCGTTTAATTTTCACAAGACTTATGCAAACATCATGAAGTTATTATTACTGAATTGTTTGTATTAGCCACTTTCGGGTCCATATTTTTTCCATTTTGAGAGCAAAATTGTTATTACTTTAATAATGTTAATCGTAGATATCCAAATAGACTTACTTATGTTTAAACATAATCTCGTAGTCTAAAATGCAACGCATGTACTTATTTTATGTCCTGTTCAATAAATATTAATGCGATAACAGGCTAAGAAAGAGTTTTTGGAAAAGTTTGTAACAATTATATTACAACAGGTTTTAACATATTTAAACTTTCTAATGTTTTCTGAGTTTCATCGTACCTGAATCGTTCAAAAAAGTAGCCTATAATGTACATTTAAAACGTGAAATATATGTATAAAATAAGGAAATCGTAAACGGTGCAAAAACATATAAGTAAACTTTTATTATGATTACTATTACTAAATGTCAAAAAATAAATGAAGTAATAATAAGAAAGACATAGCCATATACCTTCATTTTTATATGTAGAATGTAACAAAATAATTGTCAAGGCAAAAAAATATTCGGTGAAAAGACATGTACTACTAATAGTATACCTGACTCGAAAGGGTTAGGGCGGAGCGTAAAAATGTTTTCTTCGAATTTTTTTTTCCCACTGGCGTGAAAAAGTTATGTAATAATCTTAGAAATATACACTCAAATTTTCAAAATAATAAAAAAAATATCTTACGGTTCTCATTGAAATGCTCGTAAAAATTTAGAAACAATTCTTTACATTTCTTTTCTATAATATCACGTTAATTTCAACTAAAGTAGTACCAATAAAAAATATATCTGACATTAATATCGCATTCAATAAGCATATAATTTAAAGATTTTTTTTTTTTTTTACGAAGAATCTTTACTTTAAATTAAAAAAAAATTAACTACAAGACATTTCTTTAAGAAGTCATATCAATTACTTTTCAACCTTTAAAAATGAATCTTATAAGGATTATTTTCGTTTAAAAGAAAGGTTTTATTTGTATGCTCAGTACATTTATTTTGAAACAGCATCTTGTACGAACTCCATAAAGCAATTCCATTACGATAAAGTTGCTCAAGGACTAAATTTGTCTGACTTTAAAACTTTTCCTATTATTGCCATGTTCAGCTATTAACAAAAGATTTTTTTCTTTTACAGAAGTAAAAGATTTTGAAAACAGTGTTTCCATTATCTAAAGAAAATGTTTAAGATTTTCTGTAGACGTTAAAATTTAAGAAAATCTTTTGCAACTTTGTTCAAATTTCGCAATGTACTAAACATAAAAAAGTATTCTAAAATGAATTTTAATCAATAGAAAGAAAAGAATATGTAATAATGATTAAGGAAAAGGTACATAAAAAATACTGTTAATCTAATAATACTAAATTTAAATAAAAAAAATTGTAAAAATGTTAAATATATATTTTTTTTCTTTTACACATTTCGTAATAAATTAATAAATAAATAGATTTAATCATTTAAAGTTCAGATCGTATGAATTTAAAAATTGTTAATAATCAATCATACCGAGAATAATCTTAAAACTTTTCAGCATATTCAAATTCTAAAATGGTTGTTTTTGTTATTTTTCCTTCTCAATATTTTGTTAATTACATACTAAAAAATTTAAATTTTTTTAGGTAATATTACAAATAAAATATATTTAACTAGTATGTAACCCCCTTGAAATAATGATGGAATATTGAATTCCATTTTATTTATACAAGACTTCATACAAACAGCATGAAGTTCTTATTACTGAATCTTTTGTATTATGGCGGAACACAAAAATGTTTTCTTCAAATTTTTTCCCATTAGCGCGAAAAAGCTGTGAAAATATCTTAGACATATGAACCCAAAATTTCAAAATAATCAATAAATATTTTTTGATTCTACTTTGAGATCTAAATATGGAAAATTATCAAAAAGAAAGATGCAATTTTTCATATTTTAGTGTTTTTTTCATTTTCGATTATCTATTTTCAATAGGACGGAAAATCTTGAAAAATATACAAGAAATAAGAGAGCAAAATTTTAGAGTAACCAATTTATATCCTTAGGTTATATTTAAATATCAAAAAGCCAAAATAGGCAAAAATTACGTAAATTTTCACACTTCATCATATTAAAAGAATGGATTTTGTTTTTTTACTGGCGCAGAAACATTTTAAAAACAAATAACACAAAATTTTAAGTCAAATAATACAAGAAACTCAATTCTAACCCTAACTACAGCTTGCGGCAGAATTGGGGTGTAAGATAGAGCTAGTATCTGTATCAAGTTCAAGACTTATGAGTTATGGTACATAAGAAGTTAAAGAAAGATATATCATGTGGAACTCCAACTCCAAAATTTCAATTTCACATCACCAATAACTTAAAGAACTGCATTTTGACGGTCGAAAAAATTGAACTTTTGCTTAGATGAAAATTGAGGGAACGATATATTAATAAATAGTGCTGAAGAATACATGGCACTAATAGGTGAACTTGTGTGCCGTTGTATAAGGCATGCTTTACAAATAGCCTCATCTTAGAAAGAAATTATTGAAAATATATTGAAATAAAGCACAGAACATCATATGGATTTCACCATACTGTTAGCATTCGGAGGTGATGAGGCAGCAATAAATACGTGCAATAAGGATGGCGCTTTTCGCTGTATAGTGCTATTTTCTAAGAAATACTTACAGTGATTCGTGTGCCAGCTTCTTGGTAACGAACTACTTCTCATATATCTAATGCAACACTTGTATATTAATATAACTGACTTTAAATCGTACTACGATCCAAATGCAAAAAAGATTCCGAATTGTAAACTTTTACGTGTTGTGGACAATAAGAAAGTTTACACATCATTTCCTTCTGCAGAAAAACTGAACTGAGCCCAAAAAATCCGGGAAAACGTTTTTGTACTCACTGGTTGACAAAGGTTAACCGAATCGTGGATGATTGTATATGCATAGCTCCAATGAACTGCAAGCTTTTACGCAGCTTATAATAAAGGTTTACACAATCATGTTTAACAATCACATAGCATCCCAATGGTAAATAAGAAGTAAGAAATTGGAAACATTTAATGCATCACGTTATCTTAAAGAGAATATCTAGCTGTATCTCGTGTAATTCAAAAAAATAATTACTTTGGTCATCCAAAAGCAATAATCCCTGCATTGCTTGTTGCACCAAATCACAATGCGTAAGAGTGTACTATGTACAGGATTTTGAATTCAATAAAGAACAAGTTGCAAATTGCACATGTAGCGTAGCAAATGAGGCGCGTTCGTACGATAACAAAGTTTTAAAATTATTACTCGCATATATCAATTTCATAAAATTGTAAATAGTGAATTACAATTAACGCTCATCAAACAATGTTCTCCCTATACCATTATGTAATGGAATACATTTGTGTGGCCTTGTAAATTAATAACAAATGTTCTTTGCACCACAGATTATGTAAAATTTATATTATAATATGTACTTTATAGTTGCATATAAATTTCATTAAGTTCGAATGAGTGTAACACCATTGAAATGCATTTGAAACTTTTTTCCCCATTGACCGTAATGTAACGGAATACTTTTGATTGTCCCTGTAATTGATCAATGCATCCGATTTTCATAAAATTTAAAATAACTCGAAACAATTATGTAATAATTATGTATTTTAAAATTCAAACGTATAAAATATATTTGAAACTTTTCCCCCATTGACCACAATGTAATTGAATAATTTGATTGCCCCTGTAATTGATCTATGCAACCGATTATCAAAAAAATTTAAATAACTCGACAAAATTATGTAATAATTATGTATTTTAAATTTCAATGGATTAAAATGCATTTGAAACTCCCCCCCCCCTTTTGACCGTAATGTAATGGAATACTTTTGATTGCCCCTGTAATTGATCTGTTCATCCGATTTTCATAAAATTTGAAATGACTCGACAAAATTACGTAATAATTATGTATTTTAAATTTCAAACGATTCGTTTGGGTAGTTTTTGTGTTGTTATAAGCAGACAGACAGACGGACAGAAGGACGGACAGACGGACGGTCTGAACGACCACATAGGTGCTACGTATTTACATAATTACGAACGCATCTAAAAACGGGAGCAGGTGTTCCTGTGTTCCAAATACCTACACTTATCTTTAAAGCGAAATCATATGTGGATTTCATAGACTGGAAGAATTTCTTAACTAAATGAAGCACCGATTATCTCTCATCTGTTGAGCGAATACATAATGCAAATGAAAGATTGTGGAAAATTTTCAGTTTTTGTACTGGAAAACATAATCTTCCCGTTGCACACTCAATGGTTTAAAATAGGAGAAAAATTGACAACAGTTTCTGTTTCAATCATCGGAAAAAACAAGGATGATGGTTTCATAATTTCAAAATGGAGTCAACGTATGCCATGTCAATGTTTAAAATCAAAAATCGGTATAGAGTGATAAGTATGGAAACACTTGAATGAATACGTCTAATGTACATTTAAAAACTAACACTTTCCATTCTTTCACATAAATTTTGAAAAGAACAATCTATTATTTTTTAAAGAGTAATTTAAAGTAATTAGTACATACCGTGCTATACAGCAATTAAAACTTCTGTAAAAGTAATTTCATTAATAAAAACCGAAGAACATTTAACGGAATAAACTTTATTCTTAAATGTTACACTGTAGCTGAAACATTCATGATTTCTTTTTAATATGGTTGTGTTAGACATTGATAATTTCATTTAAAATATTTTGGAATGAAAAAAGTCATAAGCTCTAACTAAAAACTCGTATACTTATATCAAACGTAGCTTCAAGTAATCATGTAATTTGAAAGTATGATTATTTTTTTGTAAATAAAAGAGTATTTTTTAAACCATAAAAAATAATGTTTTATTTAAAAACTATCATATATATTTACATTTATAACTGATTATATTTGAAGACTCTTTTTCTGGTTTGAAAAAATTTAATTTTTTAACATTTTGCAACATTATTTTATTTTGTATTTACTGAAAGGAATTTTAAGAGGCACACATACATCTATCTGTCTGTATGTACATACATATATTATATATATATATAATAGTTATTATTTAATTATTATTTAGTTAACTATATAATATTATTATATTATATGTATTATACAGTTTCAAAAAAGCTTTAAAAAAGGTAAATAATTGTTTTTAAGTGATTTAGGTCAAAAAACATTTTTGCAAAAAATTACTAAATTTAACTTTGTATACGGTCCCCCAGTCCTATAAGTGATATTTAATAAAAATTTTCCATCACCCTATCAAGTAATAAAAAAAGGTCCCATTAATCTAACATTAAAATTGACCGAGTTATAAAACTTTAAATTTCATGACTTAAACCACTTTCCTGTAGCTGAAAACGAATGAGTTGGACTAAGTTTTCAAGGAACGTATACCAAGTGCTTAAATTATTATAAAGGGCGCCCATTTCCAACGCTATCCAATAGCTAATTCCTAAACGATTTGTCACAGACGTTTAGTTCCAATTACAAAAATTTTTCTAATGAGATAAAGAAATATTTTTAAAGCATGAAGGTGCATAAGCACTGAAGGTGATATCACCATAAAAGTTTTACGGTAGTGTTAATTTTTATTAATTAACTTCTAGATTGGTTAAAATAGTTGAAGACGTGAATTTTAAAATTCTCTTTATCGAGAAAATCAAATTTTGGGAAATCGCGATTTTATTTTAAAAAGGCGTGTTATTTTGATAAGCTTTTACTTTGCTTAAAAAGTTTGTATGTATGCTTCCCTAGTTCAAAATTTCATTCAAATTTTAACTTACTTCCAAATATCCGATCAAAAGTCAATTCGACACTTATTTATATCCAATGACAGAGTAATATTAATACAATTTTAGGTGAGTGCCATTTATTTATTTTATAGGACTACACCAAATTCTATTAGGTTATGTACAGTCCCTGGCCAAATTATTAGACGCACTCCCTTTTCCTTGTGTCGAATCATATTACAAGCTTCACAGAAATATTACTGTGTGAATAACTGCAATTAATTATGTACATCATTTGTAGGATTATAATAAATAAAAAACATGCCTGTGACTTTAAAACTCTTTCTTTTTACAAATTAAATTAAAAATGGCTGCAATTGCAAAATTTATAACTTGAAACTCAAAAAAATGTCAATATTTTTGGAGCCTCTTTTGGCGGCTATCAGCGCCTCTATTCTTCGCGGCATGCTATTAATACAAAATTGAAGAGTTTCTTGTATGCGTGGGTGACGAATCTAGATTTTCTATGAGCTGGGTTTTGTTTGTTATGATTTCTTAGTCGATTCTCCTGACCAATATAAAGAGGTTTTCAAAATCGGTTTATTCTAAAGCTAAAATGATGGTTTCCAAATAAAGAACCATTTCTATTTTTGCAAGGTAAAGCTTTTTGTTACATAGCACGATCCGTCAGGGTCTACAGGTCTACTTTCAATAAAAAATATCCCTGTGTTGAACTGCTCCCGGTAATTCATCAGACATGAATACCATTGAAAATGTTTGGGAGTTAATGAAGAAAAAACTGGACAAAGAGCTCATAACGAGCAAAACACAGCTCATAGAAAAACTTATTCTTGTCTGGAAACATCACTCAGACATGCAAGAAACATTTCAATTTTGTACTAACAGCATGCCATGAAGAATAGAGGCACTGATTGCCACCAAAGGAGACTCCAAAAAATATTGACATTTTTTTTTTAATTTCATGTTTTAAGTTTTACAATTTTAGCAATTGTTAATTTAATTTACAAAAATATATAATTTTAAAGTCATTGGTATGCTTTTAATTTATTATAATCCTACAGATGATGTATATAATCAATTGTAACTACTGGCATAGCAATATCTCTATGAAACTTTTAATATGATTCGAAAAAAGAAAATATGAGTGCGTCTAATAATTTGGCCAGGGACTGTAATATAATAGAATTTTAGGTACATGTGTATTTTAAATGTATCATTTTGTAACGAATTGTGACTGTTGCTTTTTATAATTTAAATTAAAAAACTTTCTGTAATTTTTTTACTTATAATTTTAGCACAAATTTTGCTTTAATATATAATCATCAACATACTTTAAAAATGATATTGAAAACATTATTTTACTCTCAATGTTTATTGCTAAATTTTGTATCTCGCGTTTATTTTTATTTCCAGTAAATTTGTGACTGACCCCAAATTTGCAGCAAAAAAGATGCTTCAACTTTAAACAGCGATTACTCGGTCAGTTTTAATCGCAGAGGAATGGGACTTTTTTTGTCTTACTTGTTGGAGTAGAGGTAAAAACTTACTAAATGTCACTTATAGGACCGGGGACATTATTGAAAACATTATTTTACTCTCAATGTTTATTGCTAAATTTTGTATCTCGCGTTTATTTTTATTTCCAGTAAATTTGTGACTGACCCCAAATTTGCAGCAAAAAAGATGCTTCAACTTTAAACAGCGATTACTCGGTCAGTTTTAATCGCAGAGGAATGGGACTTTTTTTGTCTTACTTGTTGGAGTAGAGGTAAAAACTTACTAAATGTCACTTATAGGACCGGGGACCGTATAAAAATTTAATTTTCGTAATTTTCAATAAAAACTTTTTTGATCTAAATCGCTTGAAAAACAATTCTTTACCTTTTTTAAAGCAATTTGGCAAATGGAACTATACAGAGTGAGTCATAAGTATCGAAACAATAGGCTATCTCTTTAAGTATTGCCTCTAGACCCATACTTCCAATTGCAAAAATTCATAAAAAAAGGAAAAAATTTCTGATAAGATAAGTTGCAACTCCATGGGGGGTATATTTGAAAAAACATAAAAATTAAATTTGTATACGGCTCCCGTAGAGCAAAATTCCCAATAAGGAAATTCTTCCTTATCCATTCCCAAACTGAACAAACAAAATTTCATCTCTGAAAACCTGATAGAGATATTAAAATCCAAAATTCTCTAAAATCCGTGACTTACACCACTTTACCATGCTTGTAAACGAAGAATTTTTGATCAAGTTTCAAAGCAAATGAGGGATCGTTCTCAAATTACCTGTTCATATATGTCTATTTAAGACTGTGCCTAATATTTGGACAAAATAAAGCAGCGTATTGATTTAAATCAAAACTTGGTTTCAAAATAGGTTTATTGTTAGCACTGAAGGTCTGCATGGATCGAAATATCTTGGTCCGGTCCCAAACCGACCCATAGGGAAAAAAGTTCTGCCCAGCGTGGAAAAATGTTAAAATCATAATCCGGACCAGCCTGGAAAAAAGTTTAAATCATAGCTTGACCCAGCCGTGAATTTCTGCATAGTTTTTTACTTTAGTGTAGTTAAAAATTGTTTTGCGTGGAGGAGTTCTGAACAAAAATACTTATTATAGCATTTCGTTTTTTATATTTATGCATTTATTATTAAAGAAGTGCCAAAGGCTGTGATATATTTATTTTATCAATGAATCTCTGTTTATGTAAATGTTTCACTTATATTTTAATATCACTAATCCATATCGTGTGCGTTGGAGACTTTGAAAAATGTTATACAGTAAAACCTTTTAAGACGGAATCACATAGCAAAGAAAAAATATGTAATAGACAAATGGCCTTCCTCAGAGGGTTATATGGAGTTTATTTTTTTCTCAAGTATCATTGTATTTATTCTGCATGGATCAACACTGTTTAAGACAGAATTCCATCATAGTCAGTTTTTTTTTTTCTCTCGTTTTATTGTGTTTAATTTTTTAGCATGCAAATGTACTATTCTTAAAGAAATAAATTTAAATTTTTTTTAAATAAAAGCAATTTAAAAATTTTTGTGGTTTTCGTAAAAATTTTGATTGAACCAAATTTTACTTATTTCATGTACGTATTAGGCTAGTCAGATCTATGATGTTAATACGGATTGTTCGAGACCGGGATTGGAAATTTCGTCCAGTGCAGATCTAAGAAGAAGAAAGCAGTCTCTTCTGGTATGGAAAATACATTAGACCCGGATAGACGAGTCATCAGAAAAAAGTAACGTCTTGGTCCTGATCCGACCTGGGCCCAGAATACAGATTTTTTAACAGCTTCTCCAGGACAATAAAAAGCTTGAAGTTGTGACAGCTAAATTTTTAAAAAAGACTTAATCTGCATCTTAGAAAAGCATTCTTTTAAAAAACTGATGGGCATTAAAACAGTACCACTTCGTTTTTCACAGTATTTCGTTTTTCTGCATAATGCATTTTTTCCCGACTATTTCTTGTCTTTAAATTATTATAAGTTAAGAAATTGTTAAAGAAAAAAGTACAAACTTGAAACATGTCATTTTAAATTATTTTACATTTGTTTTGTTTCAAAAAAATTGAAAAATTATTTACTTTTGAGAATATGATTTTTTTCAGTTGTATTATTTTTTCAATAAATATTTTAATAATTCTAAAATTAATATTGAAATACAAAAACCCCAAAACAAAACTAAAATCAGATTTTCATCTTTAATTAAGTGGAAATAAATTGAAATCCGATATATAATGTTTGGAGTTATAACGATTTTTAACTATTCCATTTAAACCAGTACTAACTATATGAAATTTCGATAAATTTTATGATAAATTTTAGGACGTGATTTTCTTAGCAAATTATATGGCTAACCATAAAAAAAAGAAAAAAATCAAAATTCTAACTCAAAAGATAGATTTTTTACACGTTTCCTACAACTGCTAAAGTAACATTGTTTTCAGAACATTGTAACATTTTTTTGTAATATTTTTTACATGTTTCTTTGAACTGTTAAAGTAACATTGTCTTTTGAATTTCGCGCATTTCAATTTGTGTCTAATCCCTTAAAACCTGACGAATTATTCAAAGGGCTATAACTCTGCGAGTTCTGAAGATATGAAAATGCAACTTTTTTATATTGTTCAGGACTGGATAAGGAAAGTTTTTCTAATTGGATTTTTTATCCACGGGGGCCGTATAAAAAGTTAATTTTCGTACTTTTTAAAATAGACCCCCCCATGGAGTCGGAACTTATCTTATCAAAAATTTCACTTTTTTAATGAATTTTTGCAATTGGAAGTATGGGTCTAGGGGCAATGTTTAAGGAGATAGCCTATTGTTTCGATATTTATGACTCACCCTGTATGTCTATGACTAAAGGTTTAGAAATTAGCCATTGGCCACCGTTGAGAGTGTACACCTTGTACATATAACATAAAAATAGTTAAATTTAAAAGTACATGACTAAATTGGAAACGCATTTCATATTTAAAAACAGTAACTGTAATTGTTTATTAGTGTGCTTCTGTAAATAAACGACAAACGCTATAAATGCCCTATTCTATCTTAACAATCTTGTAGTGAAATGTTTGGTGATTTATATAAGTTTCAAAACATTTAAAGTAACAAAATGTCATTAAAATACTCTACAAACAATTTTTCTCCATACGCTATGGTATAAGGGATTTCTTCTGAGTGGCCCTGTAAATTACTTACAAAACTAATAATCCCACATACAGTGCTCAGCAAAAGTTTAGACACTGGCGATTTTTAACCTTTAAATAAAAAATACGAAAACTTCAGTTTTATAAATGTCTATACTTATTTTTAAATATAATTTAAACAATGAAGGATAAAAATAGTGCTTATAATATAAAATAATATTTAATGTAACTGAAAAAAGTAAAATTTGCATATTGCAAAAGTTTAGACACTTTTTTGATTTTTTGCCAACTGTTCATGGAAAAATGAAAATTTCTATGTTATGATGCCACATGACTGAAGTATTTAAGTATACTTTGATATAGCACCAATCAGTGAAGATGCCGCGAGCTAAAAATATTTAGTTAGATGAGGTAATTGAAGTAGGAAAGTTGAAATGCAAAGAGAAGACTGTTGCAAAAATTTCAGCAGCATTGAATCTTCCAAAGTGGTCTGTCTATGAATATTCTAAGGATGACTCTTTCAAAACAAAGCATAAATCTGGAAGACCTTGTGTGAGCAGAAAAGGAGATGGAAAAAGGATCCATAAACTGACATTTACACAAATGATCATTGCTAATCACATTAAAAGTAAATCAGGACTTTCTGTGTCGACAAACATGATTCAAAGATGAATTAAAGAAGCAGGTAACAGAATTTACATGAAAATGATAAAACAATCAGCTTTAAATTCTCACTACATATTGACGAGAATGAACTTCCAAACCTAAGTTATACGGACCCAAATAGTATGCTATGATATTCAGTAACGAAAAAAAGTGGAATTTGAATGGCCCTAACGGGTTGGCATACTATTGGCAATACTTGCGTAAAGACCCTGGGACTTTCTTAAGTCGACAATAAGGAGATATCTTTTTAATGATTTGGTTCTCATTTTGCTTTAATGCTCGAATATCTCTGGAGTTATTCAATAGTTGCCAAGGAACTCAAGACAACTTACATATGTTGGAGATTAATTTTTAATCATTTGAGGAACTTTTAGTAGGTCCAAAGTATAGATTTTAGCAAGATAATGCGTCTATTCATGTTGCATACAAAATAACAACGTCATTTAACTCTGAAAATACTACTGATTTTAACTGGCCGGCGTATAGCTCTGATCTAGATCCAATCGAAAACTTTGTAACATCAAATGTCGTAGATTTTATTTAAAGTTTTGCTATACTTTTCTGTTAATGAGCTTCGAGCTGCTGTTGAACATGTTTGGTACAAAATAGACCCTCAAGTGACACAGCATTTGGTTTCTTCGATGATAAGTCATATTCTTGCACTAATTAAAAACAGTGTGGGTGCAACTCGATTTTAATTTCTAGTTATTTTTCTGTAAATATACAAATTGTCTATTTTTTTCCCCAATGTTAATTTCGTTTTTCTGTCATTATATATATTATGTAAAAGGTAAATTTTAAAATTTATTGTTTGTGAATAAAGGATAATTGACAAGTAATATATGACAGATGAATTACAAAAACTCGGCACATACTTCTGAATACAGAAGCGTAATCGATCATTGTCTAAACTTTTGCTGAGCACTGTACTTCATATATAATATGAAACATTTCTTGTTTACCAAAAATAAAGTTTATAAATCGTAAGAAAATCCCAGTATATTTACGGCAGTTAATGCGTGTACAGACGGACAGGCAAATCGAATATACAAACATTTTTTTTATTGTTTTTTAAATTGTTAAAAGGGAACATGCAGATTTATTAATGGATGTATAAATCATAATAATCTGTCATAGACATGAGAATGAGATGTAGCTACAAATAGCAGCAAAAGAAAAAAAAATACTTCATACTGATGTCATGACACAATGTATATATATATATATGTATATATATATGTGTGTGTGTAATAAAATAAAAAAAATTGCACCATTTTGCTGTCTCCGAGCTTTTAATTCTAAAATTGTGGAACATATTTTAATCTTAGTTTCGTAATGTATTAATCTTTTAACAGCTAAAATTATTTTTCTTATTTTGTTTCACTTAATAATAATTTATTGCTTGTTTCTCAAAAAAAGGCGGGAAGTTATTTCGTAACCTTTTTCCTTTTTAGAATATTCTCGGAATTTTAATTATATTTTTTATTTAACATCACGTCATCTGTATTAATGCGCGGATGTTAGCAGGCTATTCTATTTGCGAGACAATAATGAATTCCTACGGGAAGGCCACGCCTCGTAGACCATGAGAGGTGATGATTCTCCAGACATGAATCCAATCGAGCACGTTCGGGACGCTCTAGGAAGACGAGTTTCTGGCCGCCAACAACCCCCACAAACTCTCCAAGAACTGGAAAGAGCTCTTCTGGAAGAGTGGGGCAGAATACCCCAACTCGTCATTAATAACCTCATTGAATCCATGCCTCAAAGGTGTTCAACGTTGCCGGCCTCCCGTGGAAACCATACTCCTTACTGAAAATGCTTTTCTTTGAAGAAAACACCTTTTCTTATTCTTTTTTTCTCATATGCACAAATTGTGTTTTTTTCCTTTTGTACACAAATGCGCAATAAAATGCATTTTTTTCTGCCAAACATGTGTAATTTATTCTCATATAACCTACTATGTCTGTCGACCATGTATCAATCAGCTAAAAAGTTTCCCAGATACAAAATCCACCTAAAACTGCAATATCCTTTAATTGTTTTGAGCAGTGTACTACAAAATATTAGTTTTGGCAATAAAAGTTTACAAGATGAGTATATATTTTTTTGCATTTTTCAATTAGTGTCACGATTTATTACTGGCACCGTAGAGGATAGTTACTATATTATTATAACTTAATTGCATATGCAGGGAAACTCAAAGGAAGAAAATTTTTCAGAGCCAATTTATTCATGTTACACTTTTTTTAACAGAATAAATTCTATATGAATTGAAGATATGCACTAAAACACCTTTCTCGTAGGATATATAGAGAGTAAAGTACTTATCATTTATTCAAATGGTAACAGAAAGGAAATTGCTCTTCGTGGGATAAACTATTTAACTAGAGTATATCTAAATATGATATAAAATAAGTTAGGAAGGTTTTCAATAAGATCCTTGCAGTAGAATGTAATGTATAAATAATCGCACTTAGCGTTTGTTTACAGGATCCTATAACAGATTTCGAACACAATACTGCACGAAAATGTTGGAATTTTGTTCATAATTTATGCTTGGGGCATGATTGTATACCTATTATAATGTAATAAGACTTTTTGGTAATAAAATAAATCGAATAGGAAATTTAAAAGGAAAGTTTATAGAGTTAACTAACTCTATAAACTGTGAATAAAATTTAGTAGATCTTAATCATATACAGGCTCTCTTATAACCGACAGAATAAACTATAAAAAATGCTTCAATATGTTTTATATGTATTTGCATTTCAAAGATAATTTTCAATACTTTTAAAAATATACATTTAAACATTATTAAACATAAATAAAGTTAAGGTAAATTTATTATGAATTAATTCATACTTGCAAGAATTACGGGGCACATAAAAAGGACAGACAAATAGACAGAGGAATCTGAAATCTCAAACAATTTAAAGCTAATGTTGTAATAATAATAACATATATTCTACAACGAGAACGTTACCTAGAAAAACTTAGAAAAACTTATAAATAATTATTTTGATTATAATACGTTACTTTATTAATAAAACATTTAAAATTGACAAGTTTCAACTCATTTTATTTAAGTCATCTTCAGAATGTAAAACGAAAAACTTAAAAACAGAATGAACATGAAAAACTGGAATAAATAATTATTCAATTCAAATTAAATATATAATATCCTCAATATTTTTGACATATTCCTCTATATTGTTGAAAATACAGAGGTCGTTAAATATGTTATGATGCATCAATTTAAAGGGGAAATCAAGTCGCTTGTTTTGAGAAATGTGATGCTGAAAGTTCGTTTTCAAGTACGTTACGTTTTTTTTAAATGATTTTATGTTTTATTACATGCTGTGTAATAAATTCTGTACATCATTTATACGACTACTAACTGTACTGTTATAAATCTACTAACTGATACATATACTAAAGAATAGCAAGTTACTGGTTATGATTAGCAATTCCAGAATATGAGTTTATTTTACGGCACTTTTATTATTTATTTACCTTATTTTAGTGGATGAAAAAATGAATCTATCAGCAATATTCTGATAGTTTAAAAAAATTTTGCAATTCTATTCCAGATGTAGGATTTTTAGTTCTTGTTTACATTTAAAATAGTATCGCATTTTTCTTAATTTGTACGTTATGTATAAAAAAAGAAGTTAAAATTTAAAATATATTCAATTGTTAGAAACTAATAAACAAGAATGTTTCAAAAGCTTGTTGAATAGTACAATTTTAAAACGGCGGTATGTTAAATAAATTACTTAAAATTTTATGCGACGCGTTAATCCAAACGTATTAAAAATTTATCAGAATATTTAAACTAATTAGGCATCCCTAAGCTGTTACAAAGCTTCAGTAATCTGTGTTAAATGGGTCTATTATATGAGTTTCATTAAAATTCAAATCGTTAACAAAATGTTAGGTCAAATCAAAAGATGATTAACACAGAAAAGTTTATTGATTAGGGTGATGGGAGCACAATTTAATTGCTTAAATTAAAAGCGTTGTATCGATATCTCACTTTGCTTAAATTTTAAAAGAGTATAAATATTTGAAGAACATTTTAATAGGTTCACTAAAATCTCTGAGGATGTGCATAGAAAATAGCGATGTCTAATATCAACAATTTTGTGGTAATCTTTTAAGTAAAAATAATATAAAGAAAAGTCAGCTGTAAAATTTTGTGTGCACGATGCTCAAGACATTTAAAAGAACTTAACACAAAGTAATGTTAAAGTTATGCAAAAACAAAAAAATATAAATTTTTATAAATTTTACTCTTAATTAATATGTAAATATTACTAAGTATATACGATAAATACCTCTAACGCACCTCAAGACCGTTACTCAATGCTCACAAATCAAAATTTGTATGTAAAAAAAAGTGCTTTTCTCAAAACCTAAGTGATCTAGAATAATCGCTATAATTTTCCTGCAAGCTTTAAAGTAACATGAATCACCTCTATTTTTTTTTTTTTTTTCATAATTTTAGTTTTGAGATTAGATTGATGGGGACATATTTTTGCATTATCTTTTCGACGATATCTCTGAAAATATAATGTCTAAAATTAAAATAAATATATTTTTGAGTTCAGCTGAGCGAACTCTTTCACAAGATACCCCATACGATATACAAAAGGAAAGAAAATTCTACAAGTAACTTAATTTGCCCCCTATCCCAATTTTAAATATATATTTATATGTTTAATAATGTGTAAATATTTGGATCAATAATCTTTATAACATCCTCCAATTTGAGCTTTCCACATTTTATAGTTTATGAGTAAAATGGCTGTGACAGACGAACGGACAGAAACAAGAGTGATCGTACAATGGTCCCGTTTTCACTTTATAAGTACGGAACCCTAAAAAGGACGATAAAACCATAAAACAAAAACTATCTAATGATAGTCAAAATGTTCTGTTTTTTCTGAGATAAATATGGCAACACTTGGTTACATAGAATTTCATAAACATTTTTACTTAATTTTCTTATATATTTGTACTAAGAATTGTTAAGTCTAATTTTTTAACAATAATATGTCAAAATAAACAAACTGGGAAATTGTATTGCAGTGAAGTAAGTATTTGCATCGTTATACAAAATGCTCTCAAAATTACCTGAATTGCCTTTGACACATTACTAATAACAGTAAAAAATCATAAATAAATCAGTAACTTTGTTTATTTAAATTTTTTTGTTTATTTTTAGATGGAAAACTTACATTATTTTTAACAATTCAAAATATTTGCAACTGTCAA
This sequence comes from Maratus speculifer, assembly GCA_964019185.1. Classification (NCBI taxonomy): domain Eukaryota; kingdom Metazoa; phylum Arthropoda; class Arachnida; order Araneae; family Salticidae; genus Maratus; species Maratus speculifer. Next base: position 56,724,622 of record OZ025294.1, read on the forward strand.
TAACTTTTAATGGTTCATTTATGTAGTTTGTGGAAATGATGAAAATATTTCAAAAAGAAAGTATTATTTTGTATGTTTTTTATTTAGTTTTATGTTAAGGAATGAGTTTTTCAAAATTGGGTTTTAGAAAGATGTTTGGTGTGTCTGTATATATTTAGAGCATAACATTTTATAAAGGAACATTAAAAAAAATTATAATTAAATCTGAAACAGGCATTTTTAAAAATTTTGTGACACATGCATATTTAATTTGAAATATAATTCAAAGGACATAAATTATGAAAAAAAATTCAATGTCTATTTTTTCATTTCTTAAAATGATTATCTTAAAATCAGTTATTTAGTAATCAATAATTTGTTTAAATATATGTATGTATAAATACATTAATTTACGTTCTATAAATTAATAAAAAAATAGGAAAAATACAAACTTTGAGAAAAAATCTAAAATGATTTTTTATAAACATTTTTTATGCCATTATAGTTTTAATTAATTTTTGAAGACACTATGCGCATAAGTGTAAAGAAGACAATATCTTTATATATTCCCCAAAGAAAATAATTATTATTTTTTGAAATAATATTTTAAAGCAAACACGTTTGCTGTAACACCATTATCACGGACATAATAACATTGATAATAGCAATATCTAAAAAATCATTAAATAATTAAAATAATGGGGTAATTACTTGCCAAACTATGCAATTATTAACATGGGTTAGTCGGGACTTTACATAGATATGGATATTTTTCAGTATTTGCGAGTATGGAGACATCCACACTTTTATATTTTCGCTCAAATTTGGCCACAAATGTCACCAAAAATTTTTAAAAATGGTTTTTCCACAAAATTTAGAACCATGCTTTACCTTTTTAAGAAGACATAGAGCTTTGAAATTGGTAAAAATATTGATTTTCGTTTTTAATATTAATTGAAAGCTCTTTTGTTGTGAATATTTTGACACCTCATTTTTACGTATATGCAAATTATATCGCGTAATATTGTAGTTTTTTCAATAGATCCAGTGCAGTAAGCTGCACTTTTCAGTATGCAGTCTAGTGCATATTAATAGAAAATTTTAAACGGATTTTTCACCGTGTTCATATTTTTATTGTCGTAGCACAGCTCCGGCTTCCCCGCAAAATTTTCCCTTTTGTGACCTCAATAACGTCCAAAATATTTGTCGAAACGACAAAAAAATTAGCTGGACGTCGGTAGAACTAAATTCTCGGCGGGTATTAAAAATCAGAAATATTTGTCAACATTAACACTCTAAAATATCGGCTTTTGATTTTCCCATAGCGATAACATTGTGAGTTTGAATCTTCCATTGTTGAAAAGAAAGGAAAAATAAAGTTTGTTTTTTTATCGATGAAATTTTCTCATAAAAAATCAAAATAAATTTTCTAAAAAAATTATCACAAAATGTCACGTTTTAAAAGAACATGCATAACTTTCATAACTTTTTCAAAACTTTTGAACAGAAGATGATGTCACGATTAAAAAAACGCATTTTTGCTCATAAAGTTGCTATATTTCTTTTTTTCCCCATTTAATTTAGACGCTAATTTCAGAGGGCTTCAATGAGTAAAAATGACACCATAATAAAAAATAAATTAAGTATTTCTTTTAATTAAGCATTTGATTACGAAAACGCCTAATGAAGGATACATTTCTGGATTTTGCCGACACTAAAAGTAGAACCAAAAGTCAACAATGCAGATTCAGCTGCAAAATTGTAACTGGAAAACATAAAATTAGGCTTAGGCCTATTTTTATTAATATCTATGGCATGTTAAAATAGTAGAAAATAATTATAAAAGTTACACATGTAACTGGTATTTCGAAACGTTTCCCACAACGTCAAAAGTTTTCACAGAATCAGCGTCAGAAAAAAATGCATCACTCTTGTGCATATGCGACATCTGTACCAAATTTTCAATAATTTGTAATTTACAGATAAATTTTAATTATAAATAATATTTTTTATGAGTAAGTCAAGCAATATAAGATTGAATATTTATTATAATTATTTTTACTCACAGATGCCATATATGCACTGCAGTACATATCCTGACGCTAATGTGTCATTATTTTGCTTGTTATAGTAACCCGCATGATGTTATTCTTTTATTAATAGACGTTTTACTTACTATTTTTTTCTTTTTTAAAATTTTAAAAATTGTTTTGTAATATGGTTATTTTTTTAATTTACTTTTATTCTCTAATTAAAAATATATGTGACTGGTACAGTATGTAACAGATATTCAAAAACCAGATTTTCCAAAATTGGCGTCAGAAAAAGAATCTCGTCAATGTGGTGCATATATGTCATCTGTGTCATTTTTTATAATTTGTACTTACCAATTCTTTTAAACAAATTCATTCATCAAATCCGACGGATGGAACCTTATTTTTGTTCCCAGCGTTATGACGTCGACGTTACTGATGCAAACATTTGTAATTTATGATATAGATTGGCTTCTTAAAATTTTACTTCTTACGAAAGCAGAAACCACGTTTTTATTTTTTCTCTAAAAAGTGTGAATAGATAGACAAGTCTACTTTTATGCTAACGAACTTTTTTAAATCGCGCCAATCATCAAACTTACAAGATTAGCCAATAACAAAAAGCCAATAATTCATTGTTGCACACTGCACTGTCAAATGAAATTCTCTGTCAGTGAATGCATAAGTTAAAATATTTTCAGAAAAAATAATTAAGATTAGTTTTAAAAAGCTCACAATTTCCGTTAGATATTAAATTTCTTTGCTAAAAAATAATAATAAAATACAGGGTGTCCAGCAAATAACACCCTGATTTCAAAATTAAATTTCTCAAAAACGAAGATCTAGAAAATAATGCGGTAAACGGTTTGTTTATTAGGTAAGTTGTAAAAATCTTATATAGAAGTTTCGAACGGTGAACATTTTTAAAAAGATTGTGTTCTAATTAAAAGAATACCTGATTTGACATTTTTCTTGTTTTAGTTTTTTTGCAGAGAACAAATTTTTTGGCGTACAGTTCCCTATTTTAACGATTTTTTGGAAAAAAGTTTCGAAATCTCAAAAATTAAGTTCAGAAAATCGTTAAATATGACACTGTACAATGAAAAACTCATTCTCTACACTGTAAAAAAAATGCAAGAGGTTACTAAAATTTTTTTAGTAAATTTGTAACAGAATTCAGAATTTTTTAGTAACCATTACAAACTTTTTTTTTGCAAGTGAAACAAACATTTTTTTTGTAAACTGAACAAAATTATTTTGTATAACGAACTTAAAACTTTTTAGTATGAGCCACCAAGCAAATTTTAGTAATAACTCCAAAATTATTTTTAGTAACCATTACGGGTGCCCCAAGGGCAGGAGCTTCCTTCGAGCTGCATCCAATGGGTAAAAAGACACACTTCAGAAGCGGAAAATTTTCAGCAAAGCCGCAGTAAATGGTAGCTCCAAACGTTGCTACCTGCTCCATTTTGACATGTTTCTAAAGTGGAGAGAAAATCCAGAAATCGTTACCCATGGTAAATTCTACGACAGTATTTTTTATAATCCCTTTATTTAACGAGTACTTACATTGCATAGTTTCGGTGCATATTTGGTAGAGTCCAACATCGAACTAGGGTACTTTCAGCCTGATGTTCGGTGCTATGACCACTAGGCTATCACGGCCACACCAAGTGAGTTTTAGTAATAGCTATTAAAAATGTAAAACAATTAACTCTATTCGTTGCTAGCTTTTAGGTAGATTTCGTATGAAATATTAGGTAGATTTCGTATGAAATATTAGGTAGATTTCGTATGAAATACTACCTATTGCATTGTCTCCCATGTTGGAATTTCTGAAAAATTTTTGCGGATCTACACGAATCATGACTCCTAGACCCCAAAACTACCATCAGTAAAAAAGTTTATATATCTATCTATCTATCTATCTATCTATCTATCTATCTATCGGTGTATATCACTTTCTTCTAGACACGATAACTTCCATAATTATGCTCAGATCTTTTTCAAACTTTTACATAAAATCAAGGAGCTTAAAATCTCGGTCGAGTTCGTTAATGGGCAAAATCGGACCAAGGGGGTGGAAATAGGGAGGGGTTTTGTGAAAACCGAAAAAACGCGATAACTTCTTAATTAAAATAGATATCGAATCAGTTTAAAGTTTATATTACTTCTAAGAAATGGGCAAAAAGTTTATGCATGACAGATTTTTGATAAAGTTAAAAATGGGCTCAAGGGGCGAAAAAAACATGGTTTTTGGGAGAAAAAAATTCATAACTTCGTCAATTCTCAAGATATCAAATCCAACTAAATTTTATATAAATTTACTCAATATTATCTAAAACTTTTGTTTTTACAAGTTTTTGATAGGACCAATTTTTACCGATGAAAAAAATTAAAAACGAAAAGAAAAAGGGGGGAGGAAAAAGAAAAAAATCCATAACTTACTCAATTCTTAGGCAATCAAATCTAATTAAATTTATTTTACATCTTCACAATAATATCTACAACTTTTATATTAACAAGTTTTTCATGAACCAATTCTTATAGCAAAAATAAATTAAACAAAAATAGGAGTTGGAGAAAAAATCTCAAATCCAAACTGCTTATATTCTGACTCATTTTAAAATTCATTTTTGATTTTAAACGCATCCAAATGACAGATCCTCTTATTTAGGAACTATACAATGCGACGTATTGGCCAGTTTTTTGATAAAGGCACAATATATTTTTAAAAAGGCTGCCAAAAAGGGTATTTTGAACAGAATTTCCCGAAGTTGTCAATGAAAAATTGAGGAAGTATAACAAATTGCGTTTTTTCTGAGTCATTTTTAAATTCATTTTTGTTCTCAAACCCTTCCAATTTACAGGTCCTCTTATTTAGGGACTATGTAATGTGACGGATTGGCCAGTTTTTTGATAAAAGCAGAATATATTTTTTAAAAGGCTGCTAAAAAGGGTATTTTGAACAGAATTTTACTAAGTTATCGTGATTGAAATTTAAGGAAATTTAAGAAATTGCGTTTTTACCGAGTCATTTTTAAATCTTTTTTTGTTCTCAAACGCATCCAATTTACAGGTTCTCTTATGTAGGAACTATATAATGTGACGGAGTGGCCAGTTTTTTGATAAAGGCAGAATATATTTTTAAAAAGGCTGCCAAAATGGGCACTTTGCACAAAATTTCCCAAAGCGATCATGATTAATGAACTGTGGGTATTCAAATAACAAATTGGTTATTTTATGACTCATTTTTAAATCCAATTTTACTCTGAAACGCATTCAAATGACAGTTTTTTGTTACTTAGGAACTATATAATGTGCGTATTCGTCGATTTTTTGATAAAGGGTGAATATATATTTTTTAAAAGCTGTCAAAGTAAGCACCTCGCAAAAAAATTTCCCAAAGCGATCATGATAAAAGAATTGAGGCTGTATTCAAATAACAAATTGTTTATTTTATTACTCATTTTTGAATTTAATTTTCCTCTCAAACGCATTCAATTGACAGTTATTTGTTATTTAGGAACTGTGTAATTACTGTGTATTGGTCAGATTTTTGATAAAGGCTAAATATATATTTAAAAAAATCTGTCAAAGTGGGCACTTCGCACAAAATTTCTCAAAGCGATCTTGATTAAAGAATTGTGGATGTATTAAAATAATAAATCGGTTATTTTATGACTCATTTTTAAATTCAATTTTGCTGTCAAATGAATTTAATTAACAGTTTTTTGTTATTTAGGAACTATATAATGAGCATATTGGTCAATTTTTTTAAATAAAGTAAGAATATAATTCAAAATATGTTGCCAAAACGGGCATTTGAGTAGAATTTCGTTTAAGATGATTTTGATAAAACCAGTTCTTACAGAAAAATGAAATTAAAAAATTTTTAAAAGCGGCTGAATAAAGTAGTTAAACTGGGTTTATCTCTAATCATTTTTTTTTTTTTTTTTTTTTTTTTTTTTTGAGATGAAAACTTTTCGAAATTTACCTCCGCCTATAGGCCATGCCGAAAGGGATTTTTTTTCTAGTAATTCTTACAGATTCCTTGTAACCGAGTAAGATTACTAAAAATTTTTTAGTATTTACTATGATCACTAAAATTGTTTTAGTATATCGACCCTTTTTTTTACAGTGTACAAACAATCTAAAACAAGAAAAATGTCAACTCCAGTGTTCTTTTTAATCAGAACACAATCTTTTCAAAATATTCACAGCTCGAAACTTTTGTATAACATTTTTACAGCTTACCTAATAAACAAACCGTTTATCGCATAATTCTACCGATCTTAGTTTTTGAGAAATTTAATTTTGAAATCAGGGTGTTATTTGCTGGACATCCTGTACGTAATCACAGCAGTATAAATACAAATAACAAAATCTTAGTCAATAACAGAAATGTTTAAATAAGAGATAAAGTAAACTAGAAACATTTTATTTCATAATTAAAGCATCGTATCTAATTTACATACACAAAAATAGAAGCATGCGTTTTTTAAGCTTTCGAATTTTTTTAATATCATTTAGAATTTTTAAATACAGGATGTGCCAAAAGGTCGTTTACAAACTTAACATGCTGGTCCGTCATATCATGATGAACAAGATTTACATAGGAATTTGTGGAATTCAAACTGCGACCGCTAGAGGACGATAAGTGCACGAAAACGGAAGAGTGGGAAAAACAAATATTTCAGGCCTCGACGTTGAAGGAGAAGGATGAATGAGTTTAGAAACGCAGAAATGGCCGACATGCATTACGTGTATGGCACGGATGTACCTTAAGCACTTCCCAAACAGACGTCAGCCCAGTCATGTTTTGTTTGGACAATTGCACCGCAGATTGCGTGAATCGGGAGCTTTCCAAGTACGTAGCCACATCGATCGAAAACGTACTACACGCACGCCTGTGTGTTTGCACGTCACGCTGGTATTTGAAACAGGGGAGCGCAAGGCCAGATTTTCTTTCATGGATTTTTTTTTTTTTTTTTTTTTTTTTTTTTTTTTTTGATGAATTGTGCTTTACACAGGATGGTGTACTGAACCTGCACAACATGCACGTATGGGCGCATGAAAACCCAAGGTGTACACGTGCCCATGCACATCAAAAACGTTTCAGCATAAACGTTTGGTCTGGTATTATCGGGCACATGTTGATTGACCCTTATCTTCTACCTGAACGCCTCAACATAAATACCTATCGCATTTTTTAGAAAGCGTTTTGCCGAATCTGATGGTTGACGTTCCAGCTGCTACACGCCGAAACATCTGGTTTCAGCATGATGGGGCGCCTTCCCACTTTAGCTACGCTATTCGTGAATACCTCGAGAGGCCTTTGGTAAATAACTCGATCGGTAGTGGTGGACTAGTCCAATGGCCGCCTCGATACGCCGACCTGACTCCACTGGATCTCTGCCTGTGGGGACACATGAAGTGCATGGTGTACAAGACACCCATAACATCGGACATGGATCTTACCGCCAGGATCGCGGAAGCGGCAGCACGTGTCCGTGATACTCTTGGCTAATTTGAGCGGGTGCGTGAATCCATGCCCCGACGCTGTGAAACGTGCATTGTGGCGAATGGGAAGAATTTTGAGCATTTTCAGTGATGTAATGATGTTTTCTAATAAAAATCTATTAATACAGCTGTTGATATATTTTTTTTCTCTTCATCCAAACCTTCACTTATCGCCCTCTAGCAGTCGCAGTTTAAATTTTCGGACTCAAGTTCCTATGTAAATCTTGTTCATTATGATATGACAGACCAGCATGTTAGGATTGTAAACGATCTTTTGGGGCACCCTGTATAGATTGTTACCAACCAAAGCAGGATATAAAGTTAGTTACCCTTCTTCGCGTTAATTCAGCCAAAGTTTACAATTGAATGATAAATTTAAATAAGATTTGGCGAGTTTTCGCACCCGGCCAACATAACAATATACCTTTTGCATTTTACGAATATATGTAACTTGGTTTGAACTTGGTTTAGCCATTTTTAAAATAAAATCAAAAACGATACGGAAAATGGTAATAGGATATTTCCGTATTCGTTGCATGCCAAGAGTTAATAACCTAAGAAATCGAGAAAATATCGTGTTATACATGCATTTATTATATGTATGCATTTATTAATATGTATATATATTGAGTCATAAATATCGAAACAATAGGCTATCTCCTTAAATATTGCCCCTAGACCCATACTTCCAGTTGCAAAGTTTCATAAAAAAAATATCAATTTTTTGACACGATAACTTGCAACTCCATGGGGGTCTATTTTAAAAAATACTAAAATTAAATTTTTATACGGCCCCAGTGGAAAATATTTCCAATTAGAGAAATTTTACTTATCCATCCCTGAATCGAACAAAAAAAAATCATCTTGATATCTTCAAAACTCAGAGAATTATGACAATTTTAATAAATCGTGAGGTTTCAAGGGATCAGACACAAATTGAAATGCGTGTAACTGAAGAAACAATGTTGCTGTAAGGTGTCCTGGAAGCATTACTAATTTGACATTCTAATTCAAGTGTAAAAAAATAAAGAATAAAATAGCAACAAAATAAAAAATGAAATAAAAATAAAAATAAATTATACATGTGTTAAATCTATTAAAATCTATTGATAAAACTAACTTAAGAAAATACACTTAAAAATATATCACTTAAAATAAAACTATACTTAAATATTCTATACTTAAAATAAAATTAACTTAAAATTCATTTAATTAAATTAAAAATTATTGAATGTAAACTCCTTTTAAAGTAGATCTAAAGAACATTACATTTATTTTATTTTTAAGTAAATAATTAATGTAAATGTATGCGTAAATGTGTCTTTAGACGCTGTCAGTAAGTTCTTTCACTGTTCTCAGAATACAATGAGTCTCAAATTGAAATTCCTAAAACATTTTTATAATTAAAATAGAGTTGTTGAAAATAGGTAGGAGCTACTTGCAAGTCTACTGATTTTAATCAAATTTAATTCATTGAGCTATTTTCTGCATTGCCTTACAAAATGCACTTCACATACATTTTTTAAAAAAATTCAATAAAAAAATTCAATAAATAAATGACATTAATTAATTTCTCACCTATACAATTCAGTAAATTTTAATTTATGTTTAAGAAATATAATTTTTATTTAATAAGGAAACAAAATCTTAATAATCGATAGAGAAGTTCTTTTTTTTTTCTTTCAATATATAATTGGTATGCAATCATTTATATTTCTTGAGTCTCGATAAAATTTGAAAAAAACATGTTTTTTTTTTTTTTTTTTTTTTTTTTTTTTTCTAAATCATAAAATTAGGAATAGATGAGATTTGAAAACAATAAGTTAAAAGTCCCTATCTTATAAAACATAACATAATTGAGTTCTATAAATAGGACTGACTACTTATTAATAATATAAGAATATTTAATATAAGAATATATACATAATAATATATAATATTATGTAACATATATGTAATATATATTACATGTAATATCTATATTATAAAAGCCAAACGTATCTGTGCGTAACGCATACGTCATTTTTCGAATGGCAACACTTTCTGATGAAATTTTGCTTTTGCAATTTTCATTACTGCAAATTTTTTAATTCCTAGACATCGCACATTTTCAATCTTTACACCGTTGTGTAGGGAAAGATATGTACTTTTAAATGCAATTTGTTTGAAAACTGTATCTTAATTTGTTTTTGAGATATTAATTTTTTTGTAGCTTTTAATTTAATTTTTCTGGAGGTGGCAACTTGAGTACTCCATTTCTGTGCAAAGTACAGGAAAAATAACCATAAAGTAAAAAGAAGAAATAGAGAGATATTATGGTGGCTGGAAGTGGTGCAAAAAATGTAATCCTGAAATCTGCTACATTAAGCCCAAACACAACCGCGTGTTTTTGCAAAAAAGAAGGAAACTTTCAATGACAAGTCTGTGGAAACATTTAGTACTATAGTTTTTAGTTTATAATAAAAGTAAAATGCTACTTTAGAATGTTTTTATTTAGAGAAAAAATGCACGGCTGATGTCAAAAATTTAGTACCTGTTCAATGTGATTCTCCCCCCCCCCCTCCGTTTTTTTTTTTTTTTTTTTTTTTTTTTTTTTTTTTTTTTTTTTTGCCGAGTTAGACAAGCAAACAAAGATGATCTTGGCAATAATTCCAGGTTTAAAGTAATGTCCGGTTCCCCAAATTTTTGTACAATTGTTTAAGGCATTCAATTATAATTATATTAAAATAACATTATTCGCTTAATGTAATTTTTTTTATAAATTTCAGTTAAACTTGCTAGAGGAGACGTTTTCTTTTAGTTCTTTTGTTACCTGTCATTTTAACAGAAGGAAAATGCTAAACAAAATTATTTAATTTTTCGATACTACTCTGTTATCCCGTCGATCGATTTCGCCAAATTATACAAATCGCCAAACTAATAGCCAAATTATGCATATTGATGTAATTTTTATTTTGAATAATAAAAACAACAAATAATTAGTAGAATATTAATAAAAATACAAATAAAAAGTCGAAATAAAAATCAATGACGTTTTAAACACGTGTATCGTATTGAATGTCATTGGATGTGACATTCACGATCTTCCATTATGGCATTTAATCTTATAATTTTGCGATAGTATTTTGGTCGACCGGTTAACGGAGTAGTACCAATTTTTCTTTCTTTTTAGAATAATTATAATTTTTTTTTATGTTATTCATTTTTAACTTTTTTTTTGGAACCATTTTTATTTTCGAAATATATTTTCGGAAAAGAAAAAAAAAAAGTATATTTTTCAGATAGAAAATTGATTTGAAATAGAAAAAGAACTATGTAAATGACGAAATGAGATTTCATAAATCGCCAATATCCAATGTTTAAAATGTAATTGAAAATTTGGTTTGGCATGATTTGTAAAAATCAAGGTTTGCGTATTTCACGGAAAATACGGCATCTTCTTTGACGTTGAAGTGGTGGAGTGCTATGTTTGTGTATTTTAATGTTTATTCTTTTAATTTGTATTGTGTATTTTAATTTATAAAACGAATTTTAAATTTGTCATAGAGTTAACTTTGAAGCAAACTTTTTAAATAAAATGTATGCGCAGTCGTTTCTTTAATTTTAACATTTTAGTAAGATTTTTCGGAACTACTTGGTTATCCCGTCGACCAAAAAACTATCACAAATTTATAACATTAAATGCTAATAAAGGATGACTATTAAACACGATACTCATGTTTAAAAATGTCATCAAGTGGTTTTTAATACCACTTTTTATTTGTATTTTTATTCATGTTTTACTAATTTATTTGTTTTTTCCGTTATTTAAAATAAAAAGTATGTCAACATATATAACCTGGCTATTAGTTTGGCGATTTTTTTAATTTGGCGAAAATAGTCGACGGGATAATCAAGTAGTACCGATTCTTCATATACGCAAAATCTATATTGTAACGAACAAAAGTGTCCGTGTGTAGGACGGACGTTATTTTGCGACGTTATTTTGCGAATGACAACATTTCAGGATAAAATGACTTTTTGAAATTTTTGTTACTGCAATTTTTTAATCTTCTAAACGTCGCACATTTTCAATTTTTATTTCGTCATATAGGAAAAGAAATCTACTTTCAAATACAATTTGATTGAAAACTGAATTTCATTTGACTCATTTATTCAAGCATTTTTTAAAAAATCTTGATCACGTATCTATCAAGAAATAATGATACACAATTTACTCATAAATCTATGAATATTGTTTCTGATAACTTTCCATTATAAAATTAAAATTGCATGAGTAATAAAATAAGAGAATGGTTAAAAATGCTGATTAAATTATTAAAATTTACAAATTCAACATGTAATCAAACAACTTAAAAATTTACACTGACAAATAAGAAAAAAAAATACTTTGAAAATACTTTGAATTTGTTTGAAAACTGTATTGAATAATAAAAACTGATTGGCTGTGGTTAAAAAAAAAATCAGGTGCGAGTTACTTTTAAATTTATCTCTAACGAGTGAAACTCGATTACGATAGGTTAATCTATTCGGCCTTAGAAAAATATAAAGAGTTTGGGATTTGTAAAAATAAAATAAAATAAATAAATACAAAATAAATAAATACAAATTTAACAGACATGTAAATTGAATTACGTGCTCGAAGCACGGAAATGACCAGAAACAAAATTGCTGCCGTAACGAAATCTTTAGCTAATAACTTCTGGCACGCGTCTAACACGGAAATGTGACTTTTGATAAACTTCATAGCTTTATTTGATTCCATAATTAATATTTAGCCCTTTAACCTAACCATGTTTTTTCCGCTATGTAATATTTTAATTCAAAGATTGATTTAATGTAATATTGAGATTAATGTTAATATTTTGAATTGTATAAGATAAACAAAAATGTATAGTTATCAAATACAAATTTTCATGCCAATACTTTTTACAGTTATTATTTTATGAATGAAACATGAATGGAAAAATCCGCAAGACACTTAACCCTTTGAGGGAAAAAGCACATCAATTCTTAAAATGCTGAAAAGATTGATTGACACCAGAATTTAAAAACAAATTTCTTTCAAAATATTGAAAAGCGTTTCTTCACGTATTTGACAAAAATAAAATTGCTATTTCAAATTACTGGCAATATGAAATACAAAAAAGCAGGCTTTTTGCAATTAAAATTAAGTGAGATATATTTTATCCCATCCACTTCTAGGGGTTAAAGGGTTAAAATGTTTTTTTGGATTTAGTTAGCAATCTAAAACGCATATTACATGTAGAAAATTCATTAAAGTTTTCAATTTAAAAAAAAAATGGTTTTTATCTTTGCTATGTAACCCGGGGAGCCCGGGTTCGATCTACTAGTATATATAATTATGTAATATATATGTATATGTAATATATAATAATTATGTATGTAAGAATATATACATAAGAATATATAATATAATATATAATACAAAATACATTTTAAAAAAACTTTAAATCAGTTGCCTAAAAGATAGTTATAAATAGTCTAAGTAAATGTGAGGACGTAGCTAAATTAGTCATAGGATAACAAAGATCGTAAAATTTTCAAGTGATTTGTAATTCTTACATTTCAGTTTGATTCGAATGTTGACATTGTGAATATAAATAAAACAAGATGTCTCACCCCAATGGTTACAAAACCACAGGAGAAATGCAGTACAATTAAATGATGGAAAATCATATCGCATTGCATAATCGGAAACGATTTCCTAGCGTGTTAGAGATCGAAAATACAAGAAAGGATGTACACTATTTGGCTGAAAAACTTGTTTACTATTCATTTATATGGCAAAAATAAGCTGGGACAGTGCTTAACACCGCTCAAGAAATTGTTGCACGCACTGTGGCAGCTATTGTAAAAGCTGATACACACCCCGATTTTTCGAGAACATTAGAACTTCCATGCGTTTGAGATGTGAGGGCTGTTACGAAATCGTAGCACCTGCTATCGAGTCATACCACATGGCTCTAAACCATCTCAAACCATCTACTAGATGGTTTAGAGATTTGTGTCGTAAGGCCCGAGCTACACTCTGTGATGTAATGCTTTTCTGAAGGCAGATGCTTGCTCGAATATTATCAGCGAGGGGAAAAATGTAACACTCTCGTATTTTTTGCTATGTAAAAATTTATGTTTACGTGTTTTGTAGTCGTCTGTATCAGTCTGACCGTTTTTCAAGCTAAAAGCAGGCTAGATTCAGACTGACAACAAGCTAAAAATAAATTCGATGGTCCTGCCATCTATCGATCGTCAGTATATCAATAGACTGACAACTATCTTTTAGCCTGAGTTTTTAGCTTGATTTAGCTTGTTGTAAGTCCTGCAACAGTCCAGATTTCTTACAACAGTCCAAAAACAGTCACACTGGTCTGTATATGTGTTCGTCAATAAATAAGCAAAAGGCCCTTTCTGTATGTGATGTAAATATTCATATGTATTATTCACAAATTTAATTCAAGAAATAAATAAGTTCATAAAGAATTTTTTTCAGGGGCTGCATATGTGGTCATAATGACGAACACTTTTTCTCTTTTTGTACTTGCTTCTTAGTTTTTTTATACTAAGAATAATGAAAAATCTTTCTCAATCTGTTCGTGTGTTACCGTTCTTGTGTTTGTTGCAGTCAGTATCGTTGCTTGGTCTCCTGTAAAAATCATTGCTCTAATTTCTCTGGACACCAGTATTGTATAGTAATAGTTTTTGATTAACCTAAGGTCAGAATTATCGGCGATTAAAGATGGCCAAATTACCTTTAATACATTGGTGTTTTCCACAGTATTTGGAGCACTGATTTACGCGGGACACTGGCAAAATTAGTCGTCATTACAGTACAAAGAAAACGTTTTTAACTATCATTGCTATGAGAGTTCTCATTGTCAAAGTTTACGCTATGTCACCTGAAACTTTGTAACTGCTATATTTAAAATACCCTGTATATCTTTTTAATGCTAATTTGAGATTCAGGATATGAAAAATTTTCTCAAATATATAGATTAATATAGAAAACAGAACACGAAAATGCATGCAACAATCTCAGAAAAATTCGTCAATATATACTAAGTTATCCTTATTTTTTTACAAATAATTTCCGTTCACCCAGAAAACGTGTTTGATCTGCCAATTTATTTCGAACGTCGAAAAATGAGGAAGAGATTCCGTTTATTTCTAGCACGCATGCGTATTGGGCCTGTTAGTAATAAATTCGAATTTATTTTTAAAATGAAAGAATAGATTAAAATGTCTAATTTAGTTTAAAAAGACAAAAATGTTTTCGAATTTAAAAATAAATAACAATTACTTTCTTTATTCATTCAAAAATTCTCCCAATTTTCTATTGAAAGTTGGATAAGTTGAATAAAGTTGAATATACTAAGTTATTTATATAATAAATATTCGCATTTAAAACATACTTTAAGTAAACATATTTAAAAGATATTTTAATTATAAAATAAAATGCAAAAAAATTGATATTATTAAAAAAAATCTTATCGAATAAAAATAGAACATCCATATTTTTTTACCAATCTACGTAATATATTTAAAATTCACATTTTTATACTAAGCGTAAAAAAACCCTAGCCACAGTTTCATTAAAGAGAAAATCTTTCCGAAATTAACTTCAAAATTAAAAGCTTTTTAACGAAATAAACCAAACAACTATATGAAATAAACACCTTTACTTCAAAGCATTTTCGTAATGTACAACGGTCGAAGCAGCGCGCTCGGCTTCCAGTGCTGGGGTCCTGAGTTCGATTCTCACGCCGGCCGTATTCATCTTTTCCGAACTTTTTTCAAATGACGGATATTTTACTTCTTTTGAAGGAGACAAAAATAAACGAATATTTGTCATTTTACAGACAATTACTGGCAGCAGTGCTGCCAGTATATTTTCTGTAAAAAGACGGAAGTTTTTTTTAGAGTGAAGTTTTTCGAAATGTCCTATTTTTTATGTCATGTAGTATGTACAGTTTATTTTAACTCCTGTTCAAAATCAATGACAAAGTATATTCATTATTAAATTTATATATTCATGATATAGCAACTGATAAGAAACTTTTTTGCCACAAATAATAAATATATTTTTAAAAATTCTAGATCATTCGGAAAACGGATTGGTTATCATTTTCTTTTTAATTCAATTTTATTATTCTGGCGTTTGTTCTTTGAGTTAAAAAGAAGAAAAAAAATAATTTTACAAACATAGATTATTAAACATTTTTTAACATATTCAAGAAAATGTAAGGAAACTGCGTCATAAGTTCAAGTATGATACAGTTCGTATCATGATGTTCAAAACTGAACAGTTTGAAAGCGCATAACACGTTTGAAAAATCAATTTCAGCAAATATGAACTACAATTGGAAAAATATCCTAATTCTTTGATCAGCCCTGTATATGATATAAAAATTTGTAGCTATAATGCACACGAATGCAAAATTTTACTTCAGTTTGAAAATACACAGCACAATTGAAAATTTACATTCAGCAATTTTCGTTAATAAGAAGATTGGTCGGTAAGTTTTTTTTTTTCTGGAGTCTTATATACGAGATAAAGAATTTATATAAAATTTATAACATGCAAAAAGTTAATTAAATTTAAAGGCGCATACTGAAACTGAAAACGAACTTTCAACATTTACTGTTCAAACACAGTTCTGTAACTGGTTTCTTTTGTGTATCATTGTAGATGAACGATAAATTCGGTCAATGCCCTATCCTGTTCACATAATCCTGTAGTGAAATCATGTGATTTATAAAAATGTTAATGTATTTTAAATAGCGTAGATTTATTATAATACACAGCAAATGATTTTTCCTCGTTGACCGTAATGGAACAGAATTCTTTTAAATGGCTCTGCAAATGAACTATCAATGTGAAACATCTCATATGCAATACCAAACATGCTACAGTACACATCATTAACATATATTAATTACATGAAAATCCGAATGTATTTACGCGAATTAGAATGTGGATAGACAGACGAATAGAGGGACCATCCAAACCAAATTTATAAAAAACTTTTCAACTATGTTGAAAAGTCTTAAAAAGAAAAATTAAAGAGCTGTACTTTAACTCACAAGTGCTTCTTATTCGCATAACAAATTATAACATAAAACTGATACTCATTTTAGAATTTTCTAAATAATTCAGATATGCAATATTAATAAAATTTTAAAGAAAAAAACACAATAATAAATTTTGAAATGCATGACATGAGATGATTTTTATGTATTAAAAACAACATCGGGCCTTTGTTAACAAATTATAATAAAGAACAACTTTTTGAATAAAATAATTTTTTATTTTAACCTTTTCAGTTCTGATGTCGCCTGACGACGTGACGCCTTAACGTCAGAGACGACGTTAAAAAACAACAAATAAATTAATTTTATGCTTATGGAATTGTTCAAATTACATCTAGACTCTTTTTAATAACTGTGTGCATATTAGAAGCATCGATATGTATTCTCTTAAAACCGCAGCCACAAAATAACTCAAGTTTAGCCGAAATTCACTCATCTCGCGATTTGAAAGGCACCTTCTCAAAAAACAGTTGAAACAACTCAAGAAGCGAGTTGTTTGTAAGCAATTTAAATCCAGATGAGTAGTTTAAATAAAGCAATTTAAATCAAGACGAGTAAAACGTTTAAAAAACAACTCATTTACGATCGAATAAATTACAGCTCTTCTCTGAGAAGCCAAATCCACTGTTTCGTTTCAAGAGTGTCGATTCATGTATCTTTGGAAAAGTTTTATATTAGTTTTTCGCTGGTTTTTGTAGTGCCACGAAAAATTTGTCTCTGGATTGAGGAGGATAAACAGTGCTAATGTGAACTTAGAAACATTTTACAAGTTTAATGTAGTTTCGTTACATATGTATCAATACATGCAATGTATCAAAATTAAATACATGGTAAAATTTATTTCCTAGTGATTAGGATGATTTTACGGGATAAGTTTGGAATTAATGTACCTAGATTAATAAGTCAGGTGATTGTATTGACATACTATAAGGTATTAGAAATGCTTAATTATTATAGTACTTTTCAAAGTTTGAAAACATTCTAATTATTTTTACTCAAAGGCAAATTAAATGCAGAAACAGAGTTGATGCTTAGTAAGTCGGCAGTTTTTTTAATAAGCTTACAAATGATACGTTCTGAAACAAACGAATTTATATATTTGTTTCATGCTTTTTAAATTTCACTTTCGGCTTTAATAAAAAAAAATAATTAGCCACCGATCAAAAATTCCGTTTCGTTTTTTTGTCTTTGAGCAATTCTTACCAGAAATATTTTTTTAATATTAGGTTTCGGTAATGTAAAAAAATGATCAGTCGGTGTACATCAAATTTGCAGACATATTTTATAAAATAATATCTCTAGAAAAACAATAACAATCCATATTTTCTTAAATTTAATAGTACTGCAACGATTATAACTGCATTAATGACAGTAAATCAATAAATACTATAAGAGTCAATCCTTCCTCGTAATGTCTGCACATTTTTAATTTATAAACATATAAACTAAGAAATGCATGACGAAAATAAGTTGATAGAAGTTGAAATTGCATTGAAACTGAATGCTGATACATTTGTATTTTTTATTCTAAATAATTTTTCTATTTTATAACATATTTGATACAAGAATTCGCATTTGAACCTAATATTAATGTACCATTATTTTAACACAATCAAACTGAAATTTTCATTCATTTAGAAAATTTTCGATTCGTATAAATATTAATAGTTCAAAATTAAAATTTAGGAGCATATCGTTTTCTTTAATGGCCGAGACTTGAAAAAAAAACTAAATTCTCTTTCTATTGGACTATTGTTAATAATAGAATGCATAAATTAGCTACGGGCTTTTAAAGATTATTTACCAATCAATAATGCTTTTATTAATGATCAATTATTTTGTAATGGAATAACAGACTTAGTATTAATTATTATTTCAAAACATTTCTTATAAATTGTTATCAGATTTCATGTAAAAAAAATGAGTGTACCGTTTTCATATTTCTAAGGTAGCGTAAACTGTATTTACTCTCGGTTCGAAGAAAACCAAAACAGAAAGTTAAATATCCAGCTGTTTTGTAAGAAAGCTTTCTTTCGGTTAAAATACATTTAAAATTCACAGTTCTATAATATATTTTTTACATTTAGATTTTATGCATGATTTTTTTAAATAAAGGGAAAAAATATTTTATTAAAAAAAACATATGTTTATAGATATAGAGTGTTAACCTTTCAACCTCTAATAATGTTAGAAGGAATTCTTTTTTTTTTCTAGATCATAAAGTCAACTGATTACAAAGGCATGTAACATTCGCTTTATTTTCCAGCGCATTGAAACGGCATTCTGTCTTATTTTCCGCTCCATAGAACCGTTGTGACGAAATTCATTATTATTTTCCCCTTAAATCTGAGTGTGTAGGACGTTGCCACAGAAAATCCTTATTGGATTGTTAAAGTTTTTTTTTTTTTTTTTTTTTTTTTTTTTTAAATATGATTAAAATATTTATATTGAGGAAAATTATTTTACAAATTTTAATGTAAGATAATCATTTTATAAAATGTTGATTTTCTTTTAAATAATTATTTATTTTAAACAATTACTGGCAATGATAATTCTTTGGTTAAAATCAAAATCTTTCATACTTTTTTTTTCTTTGAAGTACCCAAAAGGTTTCAGAATGGCTCAGAATAGAGCATTCATTCACGAAAGGCAATAATAATAATAATAATAATAATTACATTTTAGAGAAATATATTAAGATCCAATCTCAAATTTAAAAAGCAGTTTATATCGATGAATATTATTTTAAATTTAATCCGGAAATCCTGCTAAAACGTTAAAAACATTATAAAATTTTTGAAGCACTTAAAAATGAATCAGATAGACGAACTGACGAATTGTGTTTTGGGTTCATTCAGATTTTGAGAGTTCATAAGCTTGCTTATCCGTCAATTTAAAAAAAACCCATTCAATACCAGATAAAAGTATTAGGACTTGTTTCAGAATGCGGTATCTGATCCTGGCAAAGTCGCAAAAACATAAATATTCAAAAATCCAAATTCAAGAAAGATGTCGAGAGCATATCTGAACTTATTTCCTACCACAGATTCTATATTTCTTCGTTCTACAACAAAACTCGTCCATTGATCTAACTTTCAAAGAAACATATTTGTAATGCAATCTCATGGTACGAACGATTCAATAGCTATTTCAACGAAGCATGCGATCATAGAATCCCCCATTTGTTGTTCCATAGATCTGCCCAAAATACCTTGAACAAGATTTTTCATATGCTTTAGGTTCTTGCTATTTTAAAAAGATAAAAACGATTACAAACATTCCTTCGCCCAGTGTTCGTTTGTTCGAAAAACGTTCGCAGAGTGCCAGGAAGGATATAATTCTATCAAAAAGAAAGCTTACAAGACTATTTTTGTCTCGAAAACGATTTTGTACTACATTAATAGCGCAAAAGTAAGTGAAGTAAGTTTACACAATATTTTATAATTTTTAATTGATTGTGATACTGAAAGATGACACCTACAATTGCGGCTCTAGTCTGTAGAGTTTTCTGTTTGTAGAGTCATCATACAGATGTAGAAAGCTTCAAGCTGACGCTGATTCTCTGAGAAAATTACATGCATAATGAGTGAACTAAAATTTAAATTACATTTATTTTATATTATGTAATATTAAATTTTTGTAATATTAAAAACGAATTTTAGTCAATAATTATAGGAATATCACTAATAATATCCAATAATTTTAATTGATTTCTCTTTGCTATTGTATTTGAATTTGTATTTATTTTTTTTAAGTAATAACTTCTTCTGTATTGGTAACAACTTGATCGTGATATGTCCAATAATACTAAATCATATCATCGAAAGGTTGATGTACGACAATTACTTATGACCCTATTTGAGCGTCTCTTTCTTAGGGAAATAATTGAATAGACAAAATGCAACATGACGTTGCATGAAGAAACGAATATTGCTTCGTATATATTCATTGGTTAAAATAATTACGCATAAGAATGAACATATCAACATACATAATACAACATACAACATTGACCAAGCCAGCAGTTGATACCATTTTAGTAGTATCCCATCTTGAAATACTGCGTCATTTCGGGCGAAAAAAGTTTTAAATGCAGCACTATTTTGTTTGAATGTTGATGCATCTGTTGCAACATTGTTGACAGCTTTCTGTTTTAAGATGAGGTATATGGTGATTTCTTTTAGTAAAAAATCTAAAAATTTAGTTCTTTATTAGTTGGGTCAATTACAGTAACTTAAATTTGTCCACCTCCATTTTTATTATTTCGACTAATATTCTAATTTAAAATACTATTAATCATAGTCTACGGATGATATTTTCAAAATAAATATTTTATATTTTTGTTTGACTTCTTGCACCTGATTAACCATTCGAAAAATAGCAATTAAGGTATCAATTTACAATTTATAATTTTGTTGCTGTTTGATTTCAGCGGATTCATTTTCTAATATACGCCATTTATTAAGCGTAGTAGAAATCATGTTACGTTACTTTAAAAAAATTAATGGATGGAAATACAATAAACCTTGTAGAACTGACTGTATCGACTAATGGATGGGTCATCTTATGCAATCAAAATGTTTCTTTATCTCTGAAAATAAATCAAAGAAAATGTTAACAACGATATAGTTTATTAATTTCTAAGTAATTTATATTATATATTCGACAAAACAAAGAGATGGAACTTTACCTGCCGTATTCAAAAGTATTTCTTTACCATGTGACGTGCTTTAAAAAAAAATCTCTTTTACTTTTGTATTTATGTGTTATCTCAAATCAAAGCAAATTGAAAAATGCATAAAAAAAAAAAAAAAAAAAAAAAAAAAATCGTCAGTCAATCTTTTTAAAATCAGCTATGGAATATATTTGCACGTAAAGAAAAAGAAAGAAAACATATATAAAAAACCTAGATCAAGTCTAATTTAAAAAAAAATCTGATTAGATATGCCAATTCAAATGGAACATTAAAGTATATTTATGATATTATATATATCTAATAAAGTAATAGTTTTATTTATGTAAAATCAAATATTTTCATTCATGCAACTCATATATTTTATATTATTTTCAAAACCCTCGTAAAAGAACCCAATAATTTTTCGAAAAATAAGAAAATATTGTATAGCCTTCAAAACGACGTACTGAAGCCGATTAGGATGAAAACATATTTCCTGGCATATTTCATGGTATAATAGAAAAGTCCACCTTAATGCTCTGTATGTATTCTTTAAATAGAATATACTCTTAAATAAATAAGATCATATAAAATAAAATATATTATGTGTGTCAGCAGGATATGTCGCGAATTATGAATCATCTCATACTTACTATGTGATCCACAATAAAATATAGTTTCATATTTTTCATCGAATTGGGTAAAATTCTTGGGATAAATGCGAGCTGACAAAGATGAAATTGTTTTGCAGAGATTAATTTTTATTGAAAGGAATACTTACTTCCTTTTTCCTATTGATTTCCTAATTTGTTTTAATCCTTATGTTCTCAGTTGGAATAAAATAGTTCTTTCCATAGAATTAACCGCAATTGTATTTACGGATATATTTTTGAATAGTTATGTGATTTTTCTATGAAAATATATCAGTAACGGATATAAACATAATTTTGGTTTTATGTGTGTTGGTAGCACCAAATTCAAATTATTTTAATTTTTCATGGCTAATACGAAGATGAAACCACACACTTCATTTGCAGTTGGCCTTACAATTCTACTTTGGTTCTGCAAATTCCATTTGTATTCCTTTTATTTATTTACTTACTTTTTCCCCCATGTTTCAATGCGGTAATTTTCTATTAAATTCAATGGTTCATATAATGTAATACAATTAATGGTTTTATATTAGCATTCAAATTATTATAGTGCGTTAGCCTTAATTATGAATGCATGCACATTTTTAAATTTGATAACATGGTATCTTTTTATTTTGATTATTCATTATGATTTTTTTCCTACTTGTGGTATCATATATATTTTTTAATATATAACATCAGTAGCTAAATTTTTTAGCAATATTATATGTATAGTAAAAATAAGGAGTTTAAGAAATACAAAAATAACGATGAATTTTTTGTTTTAAAAAACACATTTTCTTTCGATAAAATTCAAAAGATGGTTGAAACAATTTTGTTTTATTTCTTAAGAAACTTCTTGTATATCCAGATGTATTTTCTTGCTCAATTTTCTGAAGGTTATGTTTTAAAATATTAAAGGAAAAGCCAGCGTATTTATTATATTATTAATAGACAAATGCTATCATATTTAGTACACATTTAAAGTAAAACTTAAATAGTAATTTAGAATTAAATGTTGTTTAACGCTTAAAAAGAGTGTCAATAGATGGCGCAAGTAGTTCTGAAATTCTCCTCTGAATAACTAATGAACTATGATTTGAAATCAGTCAGTTGTAAGTGAAGGCTTTGAATATGTTGTACGCGGTTTTTAATCTATTGAAAGTGTAAAAAATTGATGTCTGAAGATGGTTTGATTATATTAAATAGATTTAGTTTTAAATATGCATATTGAATTGACTACACTTACACTGAAATATATCCAGGAATACCCAAGATTGTAATGGAAGAAGTTGCAATTGGGGGGAAATTTTAAACCGTGAATTTGGACTTCAAGTTAAAGGAAAGGGAAATAATTATGAAATAAAAATTACATTGAAAGTGAAGCAAGATTAATCATTTTTGGTGAACCCGTATGTGATATGGATATGCATAATTTCATGGAGATTAAGACAAAGTATAATTAAGGTAAGCAAAGCTTCATATGAATTGAACTAGAGTTAATAAAGATTTTTTTTTTGCCTGAAAGTAAATTGAAAGGACTTGCATTTTACTAGTTGTTTTAACTGATTGTTTTAAATGTTTGAGAGTGTTTAACTAACTTTAACTATTCAAAGTAAATGTAGCATTGAAGTAATAGCATATAATTAAACTAGTAACAGACTGTTTGATTGAAATATGATATATATTTAATTGAAAGTAATTATTTTGTAAAAATGAATGATATTGATAAAATTAAGAAATTACGTGCAACTGCACGCAGTTTAACCACAAAATTAATATATAAATTAGAGACAACTTTGAATGAGGGGGTTGAAATTAATATATATAGTTTAAGAGTGTTTTTAGAACAATTAAATAAAAAATGTGAACTTTTAGTAAAGTATGATACTGAAATTGAAGGATTAATTAATAAAGAGGATGAACTGGAAAGCGAAGTTATTACGGCTCAAGAATATCAGGATAAAATAATAGCCTGTAAATGTTTAATAGAAGAGAAAATTAAAAATAATTCTGCCTGTAATGAAAATGTTAATAAAGAGGGTTCTCATATTTTATCTCCCAAGGCTAATGTTAAACTTCCGAAGTTAAGCATAAATAAATTTTATGGAAATCCGAGTAATTGGCTTGAGTTTTGGAGTCAATTTGAAAATTCTATTGACAAAAATGATAGTTTAACCTTGATAAATAAATTTAGTTATTTGAAATCCCTAACTGGTGGTTTGGCATTTAATGCCATTAGTGGTTTGTCTTTAACAGGAGAAAACTATAAAATTGCAATTGATATTTTGATAACACGCTTTGGTAGGATAGACCTGACTATTAACTCACACATGGCCAAGTTATTGAGTCTTGAACGTGTGAGGAGTTCCTCGAATGTGGCCGCCCTAAGAAAACTTTATGATGAAATTGAGGTAAATATTAGATCTTTGGAAACACTCAATGTAGTTTCTGGTTCTTATGGTCACCTTCTTTACCCATTATTATTAAAACTGTTACCAGAAGACCTCACATTGGAATTTAGTAGAAGGCAAAATTCAAAGGCTAATTCGAAATTAGAATTTGATATTAAAGAATTAATGGACTTTTTAAAAGTTGAGATTCAGTCCCGAGAACATATTTATTCTTTAAATGAAAGAGGAATTTCAGGTTCAGTTACTCAAAATGGTAAAAGAGATAGAAATAGACGTTTTCAAAATGAAAATTGTAAAGGGGGAAATCCATTCACAAGTACATACGCAACGCATGTGAATTTTAATTGTGTATTTTGCGTTTCTAAGGAACATAGTTCAGAACAGTGTCCCACCAGCACTGCTCAGAGGAAAATGAATGCTAAAAAGCGTGGACTTTGTTTTAAATGTCTCCGGGGTAAACACGTAGCTAGGGATTGTTGGAGAAAAAATACTTGCAATATATGCAAACAGAGTTGGCATAATACACTTTTATGTGAAAAACGTAATGAAATTATAGATTTAAAAAATTGTCAGGTTAATTCTAATACAGAGAATGAAAATAATGATCCAATGTCTACGACTGTTTCAACGTGTAGTGCAAATAATGTGAATAAAAATTCAACTGTTTTTCTGCAGACTTGCACTGCTTTAATTTCAACAAAATTTAAAAACATATTAATTAGAATCTTAATAGATGGAGGCTCTCACAGATCGTTTATAAGTAAGCGTTTAGCTGAAAAGTTAAATCTTCCCGTTATCGGAGTTGAAAAGTTACAAATACATACTTTCGGGGAGGAAAGACCCAATACAGGTGAATACAATTGTGTTAAAGTCAATTTACTAAATCCGCGCAATCAAAACAAAAAGGCTACTGTTAATGCGTTAGTAGTAAATAAAATTACAGGTGCTAATGTTGTGAATATACCAAGTGGATGGATAAAGTCAAAATTGAAAAGATTATCTCTTTGGTTATCAGACAACAATAAAATGCCTATAGATATGTTAATCGGTGCGGATAGCTACTGGGAAATATTGAACGTTTAAGTAAAAGATTGGTGGCTCTTGACACTATATTTGGAACAACACTACAAGGTCAAGCAACTTTAAATTCTAAGTATAATCCTTATGTTAGTGTAAATAAAGTGATAATTGATGAAAATAAGACAGTATTAAGCGATATTAAAGCAATTTGGGAACTTGATTTGTTAGGAATAAAGCAAAGTGAAAATGTAACTAATGAAGCGGAAAATAAAGTAATAAAGGAATTTGAAAATAATATAGTATATAAAAATAAACGTTATGAAACCAGGTTGCTTTGGAAAATGGAGCCAGAAAATTTGGATTCAAACTATGAAATTGCTAAACATCGTTTAATTGGGTTAAATAGAAGATTTAAGAAAAACATTTGGTTGTTTGAGCAATACGAAGAAATTTTGAAAGAGCAGTTAAATAAAAATATTATTGAGGAATGTAATTTTAAAGTTACTGATAAAAATTGTTATTTTATGCCACATCATCCGGTAATTCGTAATGATAAATCTACTAAAATAAGAATTGTATATGATGCCTCTTCTAAGGGTAAAGATAAATTGTCTTTGAATGACTGTTTATTAAATGGTTTGAATTTAAATCCTAATATATTAGACGTAATTTTGAAATTTAGAGAAAATAAAATTGCATTCACTACTGACATTGAAAACGCATTTTTACAGATTGGGATAAGTGAGGTCGATAGGAATTACTTAAGATTTCTGTTTTCTGAAGATTGTACTATAGATGAAAATTTAAGGTGTTTTCGAATGACACGTGTGGGTTTTGGAATTAAATGTTTTCCATACATTCTTGCTTGTGTTATAAAGCATCATATTAAAAAATTTGAAAAAATACATTTTGATGCATTTAAAATGCTTGACACTTCGTTATATGTTGACGATTTATGCTCTGGAAGTAATTCAGTTGAGGATGCTTTTAAACTATCTACAACTGCGGTGAATATATTGAAAGAGGCTAGTATGAATCTTAGACAATTTGAAACTAATTCAAAAGAGTTAAGAGAATTTTGGAGGAAAGACAATATATTGTTGGGTGATGAGGACGGCTCAAATAGATTAGCAAAAATATTAGGAATAAACTGGGATACACGTACTGATAGTTTAAGTCTTGATATGAAACCTTTGTTACTGGCATTAAATAATGTTAATGATACAAAAAGATGCGTGTTAAGTTGTGCCGCAAAGTGTTTCGATCCTGTTGGATTTCTTACTCCCTTTACAGTGAGAATTAAATGTCTGTTACAGGAGTTATGGATAAAGGGTTTAGACTGGGATGAAGTATTTTATAGCGAAATAAAACATAAGTGGAATGAATGGTGTTCCGAAGTAAAACATTTAACTGAATTTTCCATGCCGCGGTATTTCTTCAATACGAAAGATATGATTCTGCAAGATAATATTGAACTACATGTCCTTTCTGATGCCAGTTTGAAGGCCTATGGCGCTGTCGCTTATTTTAGATTTGTGACAGAAAATAATAAAACAAATGCTATTTTCGTTATGTCCAAAACAAGGGTCGCACCTTTGAAGAAAATAACCCTTCCAAGAATGGAATTGCTGGGTGCTTTGGTTGCGGCTCGGATAGGAAAATATTTGCAGGATATGTTTTCTGTTCCAGGTATCATTTACTGGACAGACAGTACAATTGCGCTCCATTGGATAAAAGGGCTATCTTCAGGGTGGAAACAATTTGTTTGCAATCGTGTTTCCGAAATACAGGAATTAACAATTCCTCAGAATTGGAGACATTGCGATGGTAAGAGTAATCCTGCTGATATATTAACTCGGGGATGCTCTGCAAAAGAATTGCTTGACAACGAAACCTGGAAAAGTGGACCGCCATGGCTGATAAAAGATCGAACTCACTGGCCGAAAAATCCAGTAGAAGTCGAAAATATTGTAGAAGAAGAGAACAAAAAATATAATGAATCAGTTTTTGTCAACACAGTTAATGCAGATGAGAAATTAAACATTTTAACTAAATTCTCTTCATGGACAAAATTACAGAGAATTATGGCCTGGTGTTTAAGGTTTATAAATAATTCGCTTACTAAGAATCTAGAGGTTGGAGTTTTGACTACTAAAGAAATAACACAGGCTACTGAGTTAATTATAAAATCAATTCAGGCTCTGGAATTTTCTTATGAGATACAATGTCTAGAAAGACAAAAGTCTATTAACTGTAAGAGTAAAATTCTTTCTTTGAATCCATTCTTAGATGAAAGTAGAATATTGAGAGTTGGTGGAAGACTTAAAAATGCTGAAATATCTGAAAACTGTAAACATCCGATTATACTACCAAAAAATAATCATATTACGAAATTAATTATACAATATTATCATGAAAAATATTTACACGGTGGAGTTCAGTTATTGCAGTCTGTAATAAGACAGAATTATTGGATTATAAATGCCAAATCTGAAATAAAGAAAATTATTTGGAAATGTATAAAATGCTGCAGAAATAAGGCTAAGACAACATCTCAAATAATGGCTGATTTGCCAGCCAGCAGAGTTGTTCCATGTAGAACATTTTCAAAGGTAGGCGTAGATTATGCAGGCCCATTTCATATAAAGATGAGAAATGGTAGAGGAATTAAACCTATAAAATGTTATGTGTGTGTTTTCGTTTGTATGGCTACGAAAGCTGTTCATTTGGAATTGGTGAGTGATCTTACAAGGGAGGGATTTTTGGCTGCTTTGCAGAGATTTTCTTCTAGAAGAGGGACACCGGGAGAGATAAGTAGTGATTGCGGTACTAATTTTGTTGGTGCCGATAAAATCCTAAGGAAATTTATTTCTATTAAATATAACACCAAACTGCATGATTGGATTTTATCCGAGAAAATACAGTGGAAATTTAATCCTCCGGGAGGTCCTCATCACGGTGGTCTCTGGGAGGCAGCAGTGAAATCTATGAAACAGCATTTTCGAAAAACTGTTGGTAAGCAGCTTTTAACGCACGAAGAATTTTTAACTTTACTTTGTCGAGCGGAAGCCTGCTTAAACTCAAGACCAATAACTGCTGTTTCAGATGATCCCAATGACATTAGCGCTTTAACTCCGGGACATTTTTTGATTGGAGCTTCTTTGACCGCTCTACCAGAGATGGATTTAACAGATAAAAAAATTACTTCGCTAAAAAGATGGCAATTAACTCAACAACTGTTTCAGTCATTATGGAAGCGTTGGTCAACAGAGTACCTGTGTCAACTACAGCAACGATATAAATGGAAAACTCCAAAAAGAGACATTAAGGTAAATGATTTGGTAATTATAAATGAAGATAACTTATCTCCCCTTCACTGGAAACTCGGAAGAGTAATCCAAGTTTATCCTGTATCCGATGCTAAAATTCGTGTGGTGAAACTGAGATCTGCTAGTGGTGAACTTAAGAGACCTATTACTAAGATTGCGGTGCTACCGATTGAAAATGAAGATTAGTGTTTTATAAGACATTGAACTGTTATTTTATGAACTAATTTTGTTCTTTTAATGTTTCAGTTAGGACTTCCATTTGAGAACATTAATTTAATTTAGAAGCAAAAAATTTGTAAGTTATAGGATTGCTGTGGTGGTGAGTTAAACTTTATTGTTTTAATGTTTAAGGTTATATATTTAATAATTTGTTTGTAATTATAGTGTTTTTGTTAATTGAATTGTATGTGTAATTTATGTAAATCTTTAAATTGTATGAACAGTGTTCATCGGCGGGGAGAATGTTTAACGCTTAAAAAGAGTGTCAATAGATGGCGCAAGTAGTTCTGAAATTCTCCTCTGAATAACTAATGAACTGTGATTTGAAATCAGTCAGTTGTAAGTGAAGGCTTTGAATATGTTGTACGCGGTTTTTAATCTATTGAAAGTGTAAAATGTTATTGATGTCTGAAGATGGTTTGATTATATTAAATAGATTTAGTTTTAAATATGCATATTGAATTGACTACACTTACACTGAAATATATCCAGGAATACCCAAGATTGTAATGGAAGAAGTTGCAATTGGGGGGAAATTTTAAACCGTGAATTTGGACTTCAAGTTAAAGGAAAGGGAAATAATTATGAAATAAAAATTACATTGAAAGTGAAGCAAGATTAATCAAATGTCTTCACAAATAAAGACAGTATAGTATTTCAGAAGTAAAACGTTAAATTAACATTAAAATTGTTCCACCATTTAAAAAGGTTTTATGTCAAACTATTTTTAATACATGTTCTTTTTTATCTGCAAATTGTCTCTGAATAAAGGATATATTTTTAATTCTCATCCGTTTGAATTTTCTTTTTTTAATAGAACAGAAAAAGCATACATAAAAACAATTTTATAACAAAATTTCACACATTTACCATTCATATTACATACTGTTACTATATTCATATATTTGTGAGTCACAGGTCCAATATTAGAATTTATAAAAGTAGTAAACAAGAACAAGTACTTAGGATAGACAATTTTAAAAATTTTGGTATAGAGAAAACAGAACTATCAATTATTAATACAGTTCCGAATAAGAAATACACATAGTTCTGTGAGCGAGACATGATGATGAAATACTGAAGTGTTTACCATTTTGCGTTAAAACTTTAATAAAAGCCAAAATATTTAAAAGTTTTACCGATGCAGTTGTGGACACTTTCATATATAACAGAAGTAATAATGACACAAAAAATCAGTGTAAAAATAATAAATGAAATAATGCAGTTTTAAAACTTAAAGATAATTAAAGATAATGTGGAAATTGAAAATGTTATACATAGTTTTTATATTAAGGATAATCTAGGTATAACAAAATTTTGCAAAACTTTTGCACTTGAAAATTTTCCCAGAGGTATTCGATAACTTTCAAATATTTTAAAAATCTTCTTTGCCCAGCATATTCCTAAACCGATTTTCTGCGATTAAATAATGTACCACTAACAACAAGCCTTTTCATTAATGGTTTTTTTTACAAGGATTATGTAAAAAAATATCTAGATGATTAATGAAATTATGATAAATAAAAATCTAATTTACTCAAAGATGTAATGCGGTTTTATTTAAATAGCACTAACAAAAAATTACATTCTTATTCATTCAATAGAAGAAAATCATACACAATAAACGAAAAACATTTTCAAAAGGATTCATGATTTGTTACTAGAATTTGTAACCATAAATTAAAGCTCAAAATGTATCAAGTAAAACTAAAATAAACTTACACTTTCATCAAACTAATATTACAGTATAAATAATATATAAGAGTTGTTTTAGAAATAAATATTATAGTTTAAATAACATTTTCGAAAACGTTCTTTAAAACCCTTTCCAGCACAGTGGTCCCACTCTGGCTCACCTAATTTTAATTCCAAACTTACAAATGGGTCCAAGATTATTTTAGTAAAATTTTGCTTTTACAATAAAATCTTAAACTAAGCAGTTTTAAATTTCTAAAAAAAGTCATTTGTAAATTCCAGTTTCAGTCAATAATTTGTCTTTTCAGAATATAATTTACCTGTTCGGGAAAGGGTCTGCTAAATATGGAAAAGATATAATTAAAAAAGAGTTTCAAATGAATAAAGCCTCCACTCATACTTTAAACTCATTCAGCGAATTAAAACTTACAAATATAAATTGTCTCCCATATGAATAAAAAAATATCCCTGAATGTATTTGTTTTCATGCATTATGATGAAATATTATACAATGTACCTATTATTAAATTAAAGCGACAACATTTACTCTGTGAATATTTGAGTTTAAAGTCAAATTAATTAATCATATTTTTTTCAAAAATACGCAATTTTTATCATTTGCATAAGATTTGTAATATTTACCTTTGTAAATGTATAATATTTTATAATATTTACCTTTGTACAAAATTAAAGAAACTTATTGCATTCAAACATATTTCTAAATTAAATTCATTTGGATTCTAAACAATCTACAAACATAAATTGTCAGTTTTCATGAATCATTAACACAATATTTAACAACAGAATATTTTTGTTAACAATTAAGCAGGAAATATTTCGAAATTTGCATTAAATTTTCAAATGTATCTGCTAATTACGACATTATTCTTAAACGTGTTAAAGGATATTTCCTTATGCTATGCTGCCGTAAGTATTCTTCATGTTGTGCAAACTTTTGTAATTATAATTTCGAAATAATGTACTGTTTATGTAATAAGGAATTTGAAGTCGTTAACTTAATACTTTAGTTAAATATTAAAATTATTCATGATCTGATCTTTTGTTTACCTTTCTCATAACAGATGAAAACATGGGAGATGCGTAGCTGATTCTCAAAGCAGTTAGGTTATATGATAATTTTTTAAATAAACTGCGGATGGGAGAATTTTTTTATGTAATCTATATGATAAAAAAGCAACATACGGGAGATAGTTAGATGTTTAAATGTCAATTAAAGAAAAAACAAATGTTAATAATAGTGTGCAATTGATTTATAAAAGAGGAACAAACCAAAAATGTGATTTATCGGATGCTAATGAGCTTCAATAAGTGGCAATAAAGATTACGGTTTATCTGAACCAAAATCAGAGTCACATAACTATGAGGTATTGAATCAATGATGTCATGAAAACGACATTAAGATAATCTAACCGATACCTGTGTAATCGAGTTTTTAAACTGCTGAATTAATTTTGGGTGTGATAAGCTGTCAGTAACCTTCCTTCATAGAACGTTCCAAACATTATTCACTGTAAAATAAAAAGTTTGAAGTTCCTTAAATTTTATTCTAATAATGAACGAAAACATTCTATAACCGGTTCCAAATCATCTAAAATTTGAAAAATAACCCCTTATCTTTAAAAACCTCAGAAAAACAAATTATTAAAACAAAAAACTTTATTAAAACAAATAAAGAAGAAATTTTAAAAATAAGTTATTATTAACTGTCCGTCATTTTCGGAAAGTTTTCAAGTACTTTTTACAAAGCATTAATCAATCATCTCTACTCTGAAATTCGGTTTTTCGGATGTTACCGGACTTCAAATAGCTGTATTACTGATATAGTGCATGCATTGTAACATGACTTTTTTTTTAATGTTAATGTTGTTAATTCTATATTTTTTTAGTTAATTATGTTGCTGAGCAAAAAAATATTTGCTTATGACCTCTTAGCATCTGAAAAAACGGATTTCAGCTAGAGAGAGATGATTAATTTACACTTAAAAAAAAATCTGAAATTCACACATATATTTTTTATGAAAAATGTATGTGTTCACAGAAAAAGTCCATTTTTGTAACAAAAGGACATTTCCGTTAAAAGACGGAAATTTTCATCTCATTTACTGAAAATAACGAAACCAACGAAGTTGGAAGAAAACACCGGAGTTATCTATGTAAAATTTAATTTAATTATTTACAAAACTGGCATGTTGTGCACAGAAATTTAAAAAAAATCAATGAAAGAATACTGGCTCATTTCTAAGATTTGTGTCGTGCTTTTCAATAGCAGCTGTCTGATTCCAACAACTTTTTGAGCAAAAATTAACCGAACCATATTCTTATCTTTCATTCAGCAAAGAAAATTTTGCTTTCAAATTATTTAATCAAATCATATTATAGTTACTCATTAACCATAAGAAAATTATAATGATAACTTAACATTATTAATTATAACTTGCAAGAACTATAAGTAGCATCGATAAAATTAAAATCTACTTTATAAAAATATAAACACACTGTAGAAACTACTATTAGACTATCAGACTTTATAATCAGTTGCATTCAAAGATTCTATAGCGTGAAAGCTAGAGAAACGGACTCCCACAAAAAAAGTCGTCAGTTTGAATCACCCTGAGGGTGCTATTTTTTTAAAAGTCAATAAAAACAGATGCTTCTAAGCTGGTTGATAGATGGCCCTACATCCAATTGTTATGCCAACTTTACAATGGATAGTTAACGCTTCTTCAAATAGCGTTGTTCTATCTTTTATTTCTCAGAAGTGAAAATCTAGTGTCGGAACGGAAAACCCTTGCAACTTTCCTGCCAGTAGTTTTACTGTGAATTTACGCATTTATTTTTAACAATTCAATGTAAATGCTATCCGGAAACGTTTTTGAAAATTACTATCATTTTTCTTTATTTACTATATGTATGTTACATTTTTTTATTTACGAAAAGTTTTAGTAACTCTGTTTTACTATAAAGTTAATATTTAATAAATATATTAGGAACATTTGGAAGAAATACATCGATTTTGATACTTCTTTTTTATCATGGAATAGATTCATGCTGGTAATTATCCAAGAAGAAAAAAACATGTTTCAGAAAACAAAATTAAATGAAATTAAAATTAAAATTGATGATTTGTGGAAAATCCCTTATTACATAGCTGCTTTTAGAGAGAACCCAAAATCCGCTCACTCCTATAGCCGATATCTTTCTGAGTTTACATGATATATGATTGGATATTTTTTATGAATTGCTCCATATAGTTGACTATTAGGTTATGTACAAAGATCGTTGTTATCGATCTCACATGTGTTGATAAAAAATATTTAATATAAATAGTCCTATTTTGTAAAATATTGAATATATTTATATTGAAACTGCATTACATTTTTTCTAATATATTTTGACAATATTTCTAAAATTGGCGTAATAGTTGGTTGCAAATCCTGCATGATATAAGCTAAAAAATGTCAGACTTTTTAAAACTTTTTTATGAAAACTGCCATATCTCTATAAGTATACATGCTATTCTTAAAAAAATCAGTGTAAATACTATACAACACCCGCATATTTGTATACAAAAGCGATAGATCATTTCGTACATAATAATGTACAGGGATATCCCAAATATTATTTTTCTTTCATTTTTTTCGGCCCCTTAATTGTCCTCCTTATCAAATGCACGTTGACAAACATGAGGTCAAACATATTTTTTACCCTAAAGTTCCTGAAGTTCCTGAAGACATGACAAACATATTTTTAACAATAAAAAAAAAAATTCCAGTGCATTTCCTCGCCAAAAGCAGACGATTTTAACGAATTTGAAAATTGATTTTAATTGACTTCACTGTTAAAAATCTGCAGCATCTACTGCAACGTCACTCCACTACTTTTATAGAATATCTCTCTTCTGACCAATGAGAATGCTCCATAGCACGGTGAATTGACCGTTTTCTATAAAAGCGGTGGAGTGACGCTGCAGAAAATGGTACAGATTTTTAGCGGTGTTGTAGTTTGTGCAACACTGTTAAAAATCTGCTGCATTTTGCTGCAACGCACTCCACCGCTTGTATATAATATCTCTATTGCAACCAATGAGAAAGCTCCATTTCACGGCCAAGTAACCGTTTTCTATGCAACCAAGGGAGTGCGTTGCAACAAAATGCAGCAGATTTTTAACAGTGTATTTTTCAATTTGGAACAATTTTAATCAATTTGAATTGTGTTTTAAATGATAAAATATATTAATTTCATTTTGTTATAAGTACATTTAAACGTATATGACAAAATTACACTTAAAGTAAAGTAAAAATGCAAAACTAAAATTATTTAAACTAAACTTATTTAAATAAATTGAACATAGAAAGTCTTTTCTTTAAAAAGTTTTCGAAGTGTAAAAGCGTATTTTTCAAAATTTCGTTTTTTCGCCAAGCGGAGATAAATCGCCAAATAAACGAATTTTTTTTTTTTTTTTTTTTTTTTTTTTTTTTTTTTTTTTTTTTACGGACGTTTTAAGGAGGTTCCGCCGAAATTTTTTTTATAAACATATATAACTATATGCTAAGAACATTCTGTAATTTTTTCATATTTTTCTGAGTATGCCCGTATGGAGACCTTCCTTGTGAGATGCAAGTTACATGCAGAGTACAACTTTCTTACACGTCTAGTAAGGTAACCTTGGAAGACGTAAGGTAAAGAAGACATTTTATGTGTCTCTGCAATCAATAAATACACATATAAAGATCCGGTAAACGTAATGTCTAGTTTGACAGAAACAAAAATCTGATTATTTAATCAATATTGAAATGCTGCCGATTAAATTATATCCCCTTGATTTTACCCTATTTCATACCAAACAATCGGTTTATGCAAATTGCTGTGCTTACAGTGTGTAAATGGAATTACAATGGCAGTTTAAGCTTCTTTACTTCTTTTTTTTTCATAGTGACAAATGGAAATAAAACACAAAAAAAAATGTCTTTATTAGCCTCCGATGCCATTTCTTTCAGACAGGCTAAAAAGTGTCGAGTCAAAAATTGTGGCCCACATTTATTTACCTATCATACGTAGTATATAGTAAGTCTTGCAATCGTTTTGAAAATCGAAAAAAAAAATTGACGGATTTACACGTTTCAGATACTGGAGATTCCGAAAAACATATTTTTAGAAAAAAAATTGCCGCCCGTCTGTCTGTCCGTAAACGCTCTATCTCACGAAAAAATGGAGATAGAGACTTAAAATTGTCTATGTACTTAGTGAGTAAGAATAGGACGAAGCCTATTTAATACCAGTAATTTCGATTATCCGGAACTACTTTTTTCGGACTCTCGAAAAGTTCGTTCTGATGAAATGTACATAAAAATTTTCGATTTTTTTTATTTTAAGGAAAGGACGTAAAAGGCCATAAAATAACACAATTTTTGCATCAAGAACAAAGTCGGTCGGATTAATAGTTGCCGAGATATTTGTAGTCCTGTTTTCCACATTCTTCGATTTTTCACGACCCTCTATTTTCTTCAAATTTCAATTCAAAGATATGTTTTTAATGGAAATGAGACGCTTAATCTGACGCAGTAAATTGTTAGTTAATATGATTATTGTTTTTGGAGTTATAAGGATGTTTCTTTTACGCAATCTGGTACTACGTGGTTAGTTTGGTATTTTACATAATTTGTCGAAATGAGTTCATTAGCAATTCATTAATGGAGCATTACTATGTATATTAAAAATATTTAAATATACGTTTAAATTTTTTTTTGGAATTGCAATGCATTTTATAAATAATTTTCACATATTATATAATGCATATTCATGATTGGTAAGTATTACGGTGGCTCCCAACGACTAGTTTCGTAATCTGGCCGTTAAAACGAGACATTCATACAATTTTATTGTTAAGATGCATTTCCTTTTTCTCAGAGTCTATAAAAAAGCGTTTAAACTAAAGAAAAAATCCATTTTTGATGAATCTAGTCAATGAAGAAGTAGCTCGCCAAATTGTATCTCTTTATTATTCCGCAATTCCAATGTCTCAGAGAGAAATTGCTAATCAATTGGGTATGTTCGCCGTTCTGTTTGCTATTGTATTGACAGACACAAGAAAAACGAAGTTAGTTCATTGCATTTTAAACGGGGTCGCCCTTCTAAAAAACCTCTATCGATTTTTTTTTTTTTTTTATCGGAGGCGAAACTGAATTCTGCAATGGCAGAATCTACATTCAACTTGTTTAATATTTTTTTCTTGAACTGAACAATTTATCGATGTTTTTAAAACAAAATTTTTTCGCATAATACGTATCTCCATGTCTTTGATATATAAGCACAGAATTTGAAGCTTTTACACTAAGCAGTCCGATACGCAAATAGGTCAGAGTAGGGGTGTTTTAAATCTGGACTTCCTGCAATTTGTGAAAATACTTTTATTTTAAATCATTTGGAAAATGGTTGTTTGTTTCGGTCGAGGATAGAAATATTTGAAGCATGTATGAAATCTTGTGATCGCCGGATTTTATTCGTTTCCTAATTGGTTTATGTTTATTGTCCCAAAATGGAATACTGCTGTTGGCACAAGTTCCTAAAAATATATTAAAAACTACAAATAAAATTTGATAACTCAAAAATAAATTGCGATACAGCTCTCAAACAAATTACATTTAAAAGTACATTTTTTATACAATGGTGTAAAAATTAACATGTGTAATGTTTAGAAGTTTAAAACTTCACAGAACCGAAAATTATAAAATGAAATTCCATAAAAATGCATGGTGCAGGGATATAAATGTTTAATCCATGACGTACGTAATATCTGACTCTGTTATTACATGAGCCAGTATGTATGTTCATAAAAATGATATTTATTATTATCATATATATTATAAAGCAGTAAGCTCTGAAAATTCGGCTCGAGTGTTTTCAAGAACTACCCGATGTATTTTTTTTTCAGTTTGCATCATTCGATAGGAAAAAAAAATTGCGGATATTTGTGATTCAAATATACAGAGATAACTATGATTTTTGATAATAAATTTCGTATTTTACAGATATTTTTGACGAAAGGGTTGCCAGTAGTTTTTTTGGCGAAAGTTATCATTACTAAAAAAATTAAAAAGTTTATAACTGTTAGAAATCTTACAAATATCTTGCAAATAAAAGCAGATAAATGATAATAATATTAATAATAAAGAAAAACCGTTTAATGAGGCATAATATTAAAAAAATATTTATCTTAAAAATAAAAGAAATCTTTGTAATGTTTAAAAAAATAACTTAATTTGAAATATTACAATTGATACACACTTGGCGATTTATCCCTATTGTGTTATAATAATAAATATAGTTTGAAAATTTGATTAAATGAATTTTGAATTATAGTTATTTTCCCTTTTTTTCTCTTTTTTTAAACAAATTTCCGTATGATATGACCTAAGCAGAAAAAAGCATATGTATATCTCTTTTTTTGCGATTTTTATCGCTAAAGAATGTGATTTTACACGAAAAATGCATATGTCTGACATTAGGTTGTTGATGGTCGCAACAATGTTGTTTTTTAAAGTGAAGATAATTTTTGAGAATATTTTAATATCCATTTGTAAATTATATAGATATCAGTTAATATTTAAAAAATTGAAATCAAATATTTGAATTACATTTTAGCTTTAGTGTGAATTTTTGCCACCCAAATATATTGCAAAAAAATTTTATACATTTTCAAAAGTTTTTCATTGCAATTTTGAAGAATGGATCAGCAAATATAACGTTTTCTTTTAAGGATATATATTTTTATTGTTTATTTTATTTTTTATATTTTTACAACATTTCGTCCATTTCACTTACAGGTAAAATTACAGATTTAAAATTTAGAAATTGAAGACGGAAATTATACAATTCAAAGGAAATTTATGCAATTATGCGTTATTACTATCTGTAAAATAATGCACACACTACACAAATTATTCCATAGGCACTGATTATATTAAAAAACACTTTATTAAAAGAATAACACTCACTCGCAGCTCACTGCTGCATTATCGTCTGCACATTTCTCAAACACAACTTTAGAATAAAAACAGAAAAAACACTTCACTTCTCTTCACTTTCTGGACACTGAGATTTTAATTATAGGTAGCACGGTATCGTCTGCCTACATGGAACATACCGGCCCCCATTGACATGTTTCACATTCAATAATAACTCTTTTTTTACTAAGTACACTAATTACACAAATAAATACAAAAGGTCACTATATATGGTTACTCAAATATAAAAACTGAAAGAAAAAACAATATAACACTTACACACATATATATATATTTATCTTTTATCTTTTTTTTCAGTACTACGGTTTTCAGGCATAGGAAAATACATAATTTACTCATAATTTACTAATCGATCTTTTAAGAATTCCATTCTGAGTTTTTACCTGAACTACGCGAAATTTCTCAACATTACCGTAACATACTTCAATAATTCTGCCTAATGACCACTTATTGCTTGGTATATTTTCCTCTACTAACTACACTAGATCTCCTATTTTTACATTATCCTTTTCAATTCTTTACTTACCAAATCTTACAATTAATTTCAATTATTGATTAAATTAAATAGAACTTTAACTTTAAATTTAATTCTTTTTAACAATTGATAAATAAACTTTTTAGCCTTTGCTTTAAATATCATTTAAACTTTAGTGCTAAACAGAAATATTAGAAAGGAAATAAAAGGGATAAGAACTCCTAGTATCCTACTGATGTTAAATCCTATCAAAACCCCCCTCTTAACACTTTTATCTAAAAAGGAGAGGCGACTACAAGAATATTAAAATACACCACTATAGTTTTAATCCTCTTAAGGATAGCCTAACACACTAGTGTATCCTGACGATGTCCATATTTAGAACAAAAAAGGACAACATTTTAAAAAGGACCATTATCTCAACAGCACTTAATCACATGTACACTAACTCCAAATATATTAATAAATCTTTAAAGAAGACACAATAACCGGGAATAAACAATAAAAATTAGCAAAGTTCCAGCTCAGCCCAACACCCAAAATATTCAAACATATTTATACACAAAATAAAAACTTTTATATAACATTTACACACATCAAAAAACAACTTTTACCAGGTAGGTAGTCACTTAAAATTACTCTCATACCAACAAGATCCACTTAATCTGGCTCCTAGCTTTTAAAACATATTCAAAAATATTGATATAAACTGCTTTTATATACTTTACACACATTTGAAAAAACCCTACACATATTTCAACAAGAACACAGCATGTCAATATCTTACGCTTATTAAACTTTTTCAATATTGTAATATTCACTAAACAATCTTCAAAGTCCATAATAGGAAGAAATTTCAATTATCATATACATTAATAATATATCTTACACAATTAACTGTTTTAAACAATATAAAAATATTATTTTGACATATTGAATAAATAGATAAAAAATCTTTAATATTTAATTATAAAATTTAAGAATAGTGGAACCCCATGATTAAATTCAAAGGTAACCAAATCTCATTTTTACAACATACAAACTTCCCGGTCTGGCATCAACACATGACTCCATTCTCAAAAATAATCCTATCCTTCACAGCAGCCAATTTCCAATTAAAACAAAGTTTCAGCTACAACATCTCCTAAGAATCTGGAGGACACATATAATTAAATTGGTACATAACATTCATACAACTTTCAGCGCCGTGTACACCCGGCTACCCTTTCACTCTCTCCCAATTTGCCTGGGGCCCTAGGTCTTCATACCTCACTCTCTCGAAAAACACAAAATCACATAGGCAAGAGTTGTAGCACGGATACAGATTACTTGAATTCAGACAATCACAAATAAACCTCAAATAATAAACTACTGTTTCCATACTTAATATATTAGGACAGATCAACCAATGTTGACACCAAGATCATAGAAACTCCTTATTGCCGAGAAATAGTCCACTAGTACAAAAACACTTTCACAAAAATTAGACTCTCCTCACAAGCCTTAAAACTTACACAGCTGAAAGATGCTCCTTCCACATTCAGAAGACAATTCTAACAACTTTTAAAAAAATGCAATCCTCCAGTTGAATCTAACACAAAAGATTTAAATCTGTTCTATTACATTAATATAACAAAAACTTTATTAATTTATTTCCATATCTATTTCAACATTTCACAATTGCTTAAACTCAATACAAAAAAAAATATCCGCAAAAAGATCCATCAACTCAATCAAAAAATGGATCCGATCTTCAAAGACTCCTTAGCATCAAAAGAGTTGAATTTTTAGCCTTACACATGATCAACTTTCAACTTCCAATTAACAAAAATCAACTTTAAAAATTATTTCTCAAATTAGCATTGAGCAGACATGACACTAAACAACTGCAAAAAATCCTAACACTTAAAATGGTGGATCTCTTCCATGGCTCTAAAACTCTGAAACAACTCTAAAACTCTAAATCAGCTCTTAAACTCTAAATCAACTCTTAAACTCTAACTCAACTCTAAAACTCTAAATCAACTCTAACACTCTAAATCACTCTAAAACTCTAACTCAACTCTAAAACTCTAAATCAACTCTAACACTCTAACTCAACTCTAAAACTCTAAACCAACTCTAAAACTCTAAATCAACTCTAAAACTCTAAACCATCTCTTAAACTCTAAATCAACTCTAAAACTCTAAACCAACTCTTAAACTCTAAATCAACGCTAAAACTCTAAATCAACTCTAAAACTCTAAACCATCTCTTAACCTCTAAATCAACTCTTAAACTCTAAATCAACTCTAAAATTCTAACTCAACTCTAAAACTCTAAATCAACTCTAAAACTCTAAATCAACTCTAACACTCTAAATCACTCTAAAACTCTAACTCAACTCTAAAACTCTAAATCAACTCTAACACTCTAACTCAACTCTAAAACTCTAACTCAACTCTAAAACTAAATCAACTCTAACACTCTAACTCAACTCTAAAACTAAATCAACTCTAAAACTCTAAATCAACTCTAACACTCTAAATCAACTCTAAAACTCTAACTCAACTCTAGAACTCTAAATCAACTCTAAAACTCTAAATCATCTCTTAAACTCTAAAACAACTCTAAAACTCTAAATAAACTCTAAAACTCAGAAAAAGAAAAGAAATATTTATCTCCGATTATAGATTATATGCACTAAATCAGTGACTGGTGTAAAGTAAATAATAAAATTCATCCAGTAAATAAAAATTCAAATTTATTTAGAATATTCTGTACTTAATATGCCAAAATTTTCGTGAGATCATGTTTCCCTAAATCTAACACTAATAATCAAAAAACCTCTCATACTGAAAAAAATATATTTGATTTTTTAAAACATAATATGCTAAACTTTAATATTATATATATAAAAAAATACCAAACTTTTAAACTAAAAAGAATAGGACATAAACTCCAGGAAATCAGCAAGATCAAGTAAACCTCTGGAGCCATGTCACAAAACAAAATTTAAAATATTAAATTACTCAAAAATATCTATAAACTTTCATTAATTATTCATAAATCTCCGCCCGTAGACAGCACCAAAAACTGATTTCCTACCATTTAAGCACCTTATAAGTTTTTTAAAAACTTTAAATTTATGAAAAATTTAAATATATAAAAGAGTCTATTAAAACATTACACACTTTATTCAAAGTTCAAATATACTCTCAAATCTTATATTTTTCAAAAATCCTCAAATGCAGGCCTGTTAATTAAAATATATATATATGGAGATAGATGTAACAATTTTTAACTTCATTATACTTAAACTTCAAAATTAAATTTAACAGTTTAAATCTAAAAATATAGCAAAACTATTAAGTTTTTAACACTTCATTTATAAATATTAATAAAACACATTTTTAATAAATATCTCTATGTAATATTTTTCACATAAACTACTTAAAAATTTTAACCATTTAATTATTTTCTATTAAATTAAAGAAAATCATTTCATTTTCAATAAAAAGAATTTTAAAAATTTCACTTTTACTGCAGAAGTCCTCCATCACACAAAGTACCAGAACCAGTAGTTCTGTCGAGAAAATATGCAAAAACGTCATGGCCAAGTAGACTCCCAGTTTATCAGAGCTCTTGAAGGTATGCAGGATACAGTCTATCACAACTAAGTCCATGATTCCTTGGAACAAAAGCTCATTCATAAACTCATTTCAAGCACTGTAGATCATAGTTCATGAACTCAAAACTCATCAGGAAAAAACTCATCAGGATGAAGTCCTCTCAGGCACCATAAGACATTACAGCAAAAAGTCCAACTGGGCAAAGTCGTCACAGGCTATGTAGAGCATAGTTCAAGAAACACAAAGCTGAAAGGTTTTTGTGAGCATTCAGGGCAATCAAACTTTCATACTGCCCACACATTTCACTTGCTGCACCATGACATTCACGACAAAAATGCATAAACTCCAATGTTTGGGACGCAGACCATACTCAGGTCTTATCGTCCTTCTTCACACTAATAAAATAAAACCAGCACTGTCTCTCTAGAGGCGATAAACTTTTTAAATCAGCACACTTCCTCTTATCACATCCCAGGAAAACAGACTGAAAACTTTATTCTCTCAATATGCGAAAAGTCCACTGAATATACAAAAAGCCAACTTATTTGTCCATATCTTAATCACACAATAATTTAAACAGTTCATCTTCAGATTTAAGCAACATATGACTTCTTTATTTTTAATTGGCAAAGTCGTTTCAAAGAAAAATTTCATGAAATATGAAGAGCAGCATCTAAACTTCTGACTGCTTCCAAAAAACATAGTTCCAAAAATAATTTCCAGCGATCGGTATCAATTTTTTTTTTTTTTTTTTTTTTTTTTTTTT
This sequence comes from Maratus speculifer, assembly GCA_964019185.1. Lineage (NCBI taxonomy): Eukaryota > Metazoa > Arthropoda > Arachnida > Araneae > Salticidae > Maratus > Maratus speculifer. The sequence continues at coordinate 56,768,147 of OZ025294.1, forward strand.
TTTTTTTTTTTTTTTTGTCAAACTATTCATTAACTCTTAAAACAATATCTTCTTAAACACAACATTTCCACTATTTGAGCACAACACTTCACTAATTTAAGCAGAATATTATTCGCAGACTCTCATGTTGAACGTTGGACAGATCTTTAATAGAACTCTTAACATAACATCACCACATATTTCAAATTCGATGATTATTCACTCAAATAAATAATTATTTTCACCTCCCGGAACGTCGGACCATGTAAAATAATGCACACACTACACAAATTATTCCATAGGCACTGATTATATTAAAAAACACTTTATTAAAAGAATAACACTCACTCGCAGCTCACTGCTGCATTATCGTCTGCACATTTCTCAAACACAACTTTAGAATAAAAACAGAAAAAACACTTCACTTCTCTTCACTTTCTGGACACTGAGATTTTAATTATAGGTAGCACGGTATCGTCTGCCTACATGGAACACTATCGATAAATTCAACATTTTGAAATAAAAATTGCCTGTTGAAAAAAATATACAAATCTTTTTCAATTAGCCAATTCTTCTTCGATTTTCGTCATATTTTCCCTGTGTTAGTTAGTATTTAAAAAATTTTTGGAGTTATTTTCGATAATTGAGAACAGCCAAATGGCATATTTACTATATAAATTGGAAGTTTTATTGGCGCAGATACCATACACGCACCGAAGTAATTAATGGACTCTACACCAACTAATGGAAGTTGGTGTTGTTTTGCCTGCCTTTGCAACCCGACTATTGTTAATTATTTATTAATAAAGTGTTTATTTACTTCAACTTTCTTCTTTCAAATTATATCAATTATTTTGTTCTATAATTATTAATTAAACTTTTTTTACTTATTAATATTATTTTTTGAAACATAAAAATAATTTAAATATATATATGCAACTGGTATTCGAAAACGATGTTTCCGCCAAAATAGCGTAAAAAAATTATCGTGCCAAACACAGCACAAACATGACATCTGTGCCGTTTTGTTTATGTATTAAGGAGACTTCTAGATCATTAAACCGATTACAGGATATTAATCGGATTATTTAATTAGAAATTATTGAATTTATAATTTTCCATTATGAAACAAATGAAAGAAAGAAAAGCTGCTAACGGTGCGACTGGAGAATCAATGACTGCTTGATGTTATTTAAAAAAATTATCGATATGGCGATGTTTTAATTATTTGTTTACTTTTTTTGTTTATGTTAATGTAACCATTTTTATACACGCATCATCTTGGCACGATCTTTTTCCAACGCCAGTATACCTAACATTGTATTTTCAAATTCCAGTTACATATTATAATTTATTTTTAAATATTTTCTATTATTTTCAAAAGGAAATAATAATAAATAAATGAAATGTAATTAATAATTATAGAATAAAACAATTTATTTAATTTTACACAAGGAAAGAAAGTAAAAAACATTTTATTAATAAATAAAAAGCTATAACCAGATTACCAAGTGAGGCATAAAATCGCAATTTTGTTCCAATCGCGCCAATGTGGTCCGTACATGAGATCTGTACCTACACTGCAAAAAATAACGGTGAAATTAACAGTGAAATATGCAGTTATTATATCAGAAAAAGAGGAAAACGCATTTAACAGTAAATTTTGCTGTTATTTTTCTTCAGCGCCATCTACTGACAAAATCTCAAAAATACGAATGCCAAAGAATTGCACCTTGTGCGCGCTACTTCTGATTTCCGAATGTGACGAGACGAGTGGTCTATGTTTACTGAAAATCTATACTGAAGACACTAGTTTAAGACTTTAGGTCAGTGTAATCTTTATTTTCTATTGCACTGTAATAAATTATATGATTGTGTCTTTTCTCTTTATGAAATCTTGTGAAATAATTGTTAATTAAATTGTCATGAATGTCAGCAGAAAATGTTAGGTCTATTTTGCGATATCTGTTTATCAAAGAAATTTTTACACGTAACGAGCGATTCCCACAGACAAATCGCAATTTATGCAATATGCATTTAAATTAAACGTATTTTCTTTCTTTCTTTCTTTCTTTTTTTCCATAGTAAGCTAAGATCTAATGCAAGCCGTACACTAAAAACTTTTGTTATCAACTTTACAAACTTTTAATTTTCGAATGTAACTGGCTCGCAAATTCTTAATTTTTAATTATCATAATTGAAATTCTTAATCCTTGAGACTTATTTAATTTTTATTTTTTTCGTAGTAAGCTAATAATTGAAAGTTTTTTTAATTATTATTTTATTAGATTTTGGGTAGTAATGTGTACGTTTACAAATTGGAACGAACCTTGTATTGCTTAAAGACATACATTTTGAGTATGAAAGTACGGCTTTAAAATTCCTTTAATTATAAATTTAATAAATCAAGTGCACAGTTTTAAAGGATTTTATTTATAATTAAAAAAATTCCATGTGCAAAACAGTAGAATTTTTTGAAAATTAATAAAGCAAATATACTTTTAAGCCCGTTATTGCTGTTTCTTATATTAATATGTTAAGTCTAGATTTGTATTCAATTTTATAATCTTTTCCAAAATATCTTGAAATTGATATTTCCATTCGTCCACCTACTTCCTCTCCCCTTACCCACTATCTAAAAAAACTATTTGCAATATATATATATTTTTTAATGACAATCAGTTGTGGCCACGAATTCAGTTATTAGTATGAAACTGTGAAAAAGACTAATATTGAAGATTGTTACATTTTAATGTTTTTTAAAGCCATGCAAATTTTATGTTCTTTGTAGATATTTCAGAGTGCCGAAGTGCCATGGAGCTTTTTTGCATTTATATCTCCTGTGTACTGTTTATTTACATAAAATTTATTTACTATTTTGTAATAGATTTTTATTATTTCTTACAATAAATTAATAAATAATCGCGAAAAAATGCAAATTTTATCAATAAGGCTAAAAAAAAAGAGCTTATTGGATTTCCCCCCATTTTTGGACAATGTATGATTGTGTTAAAAATTCTAAGTATGAAAGTAACTTATTTTAAGGGTTGTTTAACCTCCTCAGTCCTGAGACAAATTTTACGTGGCACCGCAAAAACCAGTATAAATTTTTTATTAAACATCTCCAAACATGTATTAGGTTGTATATCGATGCTTCTAACATGCACACATCTATTAAAAAAGTCTAAATGTAATTTTATCAATTCTAGCAGAAATTAAATTAATTTAATTGGTGATTTTTAGTGTCGCGTCCAGGCGACATCAGGACTGAAGAGGATAAAAGCCTGGTAAAATTTAAACAAGTTGGAAATTGCACGTGAAGCGTAGCAAATGAGATGCGTTCGTACGATAACGAAGTTTTAAAAATATCACTCTCATATATCAATCTCATAAAACTGTAAATAATTCCAATTAAAATACGCACAAACAATGTTTTCCCCATACCATTATTCTATGGAATACTTTTGTGTGGCCTTGTAAATCAATAACAAATATTCTTTGCACCACAGATTATGCAAAATGTATATTATAATATCTACTTTATAGATGCATATCAATTTTATTACGTTCGAATGAGTGTAACACTATTAAAATGCAGTTGAAACATTTTCCCCCATTAACCGTAATGTAACGGAATACTTTTGATTGTACCTGTAATTGAACTATGCATCCGATTTTGATAAAATTTGAAATAACTCGACAAAATTATGTAATAATTATGTATTTGAAATTTCAAACGATTAAAATGCGTTTGAAACTTTTTTCCTCATTGACCGTAATGTAACGGAAACCTTTTGATTGTCCCTGTAATTGAACTATGCATCCGATTTTCTTAAAATTTGAAATGACTCGACAAAATTATGTATTAATAATATATTTTAAATTTCAATCGATTCGGTTGGGTAGTTTTTGCGTTGTTAATTGCGGACGGACAGACAGACGGATGGACAGACGGACGGACTGAACGACAAGAATAGATGCTACGTATTTACATAATTACGAACGCACCTAAAAAGCAATGCTATGCTGGTGGCTTTTGTTAGTCTTAATCGGCTTTTTTTTTTTAACCAAAATTAACCTTTATTGGCCGAAGTTGATTTTCTACAAAGAATTTAAATTGTTACACTGCACCTTTTTATGTGTTTTTTTTAATTAATTTTAAAGATATTTAGTTGAGGTAGACTTCAATATGACCTGGTTTCTTAATAATGAAGACGTTAATATTGGAATAATTATGGATTGCAAATTTTTCAGCTAAACTTAACAAATCCATACAAATATATTTCTCTGGTTTATACTGATCTTAAGTCCCTCTTTTTTTTTTTTTTATTGTTTCATGTAATTAAAAAAAAACAATAGTTGAAATCCAAAGTTTTATATTACTATTCAATCAAAAAGTTACATTTTTACAGGAAAACAAAAAATATTAAATAAGTAAAGTCAGCACCTTAGCTTTTTAATATAGGTTTTCAATGAAAAACAGTGAAACTTTACAGTGGCTTGCGAATGGGGGGAGAAAGGGGACGTTTGTTCTGTGCATGAAAATTTAGGAGATGCCAAATTCATACTACAATCATAACTTTTGGCCTGTCATAAGAAAAAGTTGGGAGAGGGGGGCACCAAATTCGGTCTTTGACCCGGGTGCAATTTTCTCTTTGCATGTCCCTGAAATTTTATTCTGCTTCCTAATTCCTTTGACGAAAAACGTAAAAAAAAATAATCCAGATTATAAAGCATGCAAGGGGAGGTTAAGAAAAAAATAATAAAAGTTTAACTATTACTATTTTTAAACACCAAGCAAACATTGTGAAGCAGTTGATTACTGGAAGGCAGTCCATTACTGGCACATCTACCCTATATACAGTACACTTCCTCAAATCCGCAAACCAGAAATCCATAACTCTCTAAAATCCGCACATATTTTATGGATGTGTAAACAATGAAATTTTCATTTACGATATTGGGACAAAATTTGTTTTTTTTTTAGTTTTGCATCAATTCCACACATTTTTAAATTTGAAATTTTCTTAATTATACACTATTTATGTTTTTTCATGAAGGAGGAATTTTTTTTTTTTTTGAAAAAATTTCAGATATTGCTGATATCGCTGGTAATCAAAATCTTACGCAATATAAATATGCATTAATCCAGGGGTGCCCAGAGAAGGGTTTGGTGACGCAAGATGCGTCATACAATTTAGTTTTTGGGGGGGGGGATTTGTGAAAAAGTACATTTTTGGGAGGGGAGAGATTTTTACGTTTTTAATATTTCAAAATTTAATTCCAGAAATGTTCCTATGTTTTCTTTCTTTAAATTCTAGGTAAGGAAAATAACAGCTCATTCTGCTATTCTCATTTCGCTATCTCTTGAAGGTGCAGTAGATTATAAGTAGAATATAATTTACAATTTGTATTATGTTTGGGGGGGGGGAAATGTTAAGTTTACATTTGTAATTGCCGGTAGAAATTAGAAATCAGTTCTGCTTGAAAAGAATATCATCAGATTATCCGCAGTGGCAGATAATTCGCACTTGAAATTTTCGAGGTTTTTTAACAGATAATCCGCAGATTATACACAGAAAAATAAGGTACTTCTTATGCTTTTGCATCAGTATGGTTTGCATCAGTATAACTTAATTCCTTCTGAATGCAATTCACCAAAATGGTATACTGTTGGGAATATGTATATGCAATATGTGTTTTTAAAAGTCATACCTTTTTCATTTATTTTTATTTCCAGGTGCTTGTTGAACATAAATCCAATCAGGGGAAATAAACAGCGAAAGAACAGCCTAAAAGATGGCATAATGCCACGAGTATCAGCATTGTTAAATAAATTATCGGATTACGAATGGTTGTAGATCATAACTTGTGGCTTGTATTTGTTTTTAAAATTAAACTTTTTTTAATTGCAATTGTCATGTTTTGTTTTTTCTTCTTTTAAATCTAAATTATCTTTCAGACTTATTTCTAATGAAACTTGTTCAATTGCAAGAAAAGAATTTTATATATAATTGTGCTTCCATGGTCCCTGTTTAGGTACAATTACACTTTAATGTAGATATGGTAAATTTGCTTAAAATAGAAACAGAAATTTCTGATCCTTTCCAATCGGCGAACAAATGCTGATGGTCAAGGTAGAATTTAGTATCAATGCTTCGAAATTTTTTTTAGATTACTTGAAAGTTCATTTATCATAATTTATATTTCTGGTTTGAATTAACAATTAGCACATGTATGGGGAAACTTATATCTAACCATACAAAAGCAATTTTAAAAATGCATTCCTAATTGTAAATAATGCTAAGTTGAAACCACAATAAGATTTCATGATTTCATGAACTGGAATATTGTTCTGATATCCTCCATTACATTTTGAGTCCTGTAAACAACCAATATTACATATCTTGAAGCACTAATGGAACTCAAATTGGAAGTGCTTTGGAAATAATTAATAAATTTTCATTTTTTATCAGCAAAGACAATTTAAAAATGCGTTAAGAAAGGAAAAATTCTACTTTCAAATTTCTTAAAATTTGATCAAGAAAATCAAGCTTTTCTAGAAAACAATATTCAATGATGGGGTTTTAACGAAACCGGAAAAAAAAACGAAATGATGGGGGTTTGATGAAAACACAGCTTATAATTAAATTCATAACTGTTTTACTATCAAGGTCTCACATTGTATAAAGGTATGTTTGTAGACACAGACATACAATTTCTTTATCCTCCCTCCATCACACACATACACTGCTTAAAATTTCAGATTAGGTGGAGTTTAATTTAAAATTTTGATCTATCCATAAAAGATGCCACAAATTTCTTCAATATTTTTTATCTCCCCCCTCCTCTTTTGCCACAAAATGTCAAACTTCACCTTAATCTCCCTGCCCCTACCTCTTGTTACATGTCATGCTATGTTACATAAACATATACTTGCCGTTCACAATCAAAGCACTACCTTATAGAATGTATTTCACACTATATTTTTAATCTTTAATTATCTGTTTTAATGACATTTGTGAGCATAACAGTAAAAATTTGTATACTTATTTTATATGCAATAAGGTTAAAGTTTATAACCAAAAACAGCAATGAAATATTAATATGAAAGAGCAATAGGAAAGATTATTAATTTGCAGTTTAAAATATAATTTAATATATTTGGCTTTAAATCTTATCTTTACTTTATAAACACAAAATACTTTTAAAATAACTTGGAAATCTAATCTATTGGTCTTACATGCTTTTATTTTAACCAAAATGTGTGATGTTGCATTTCTTTTTACTTCCCTACCACCCCTTTGTCACAGTTTCTCAAACCCCCTTCCAGGCATGACATAATTTATTGACATCCTCTGATACAATTTCGTTATTAAAACTCACAGGCAAAAGCTTCATAAATCCCTGGATTACTTGTATCTTTTGGATAAATTATGAATGATGGAATATATTTCCTCGATTTCAATATGACATATATATTTTTTAATTTAACACTCTATTTTGTAAAAGATATTTGTTATTCTCTCAAATTAATTTTATTTACATAAAACCAAAAATTATGTAACTATTTAATTTCAAAACATGCATATGAATACTTTACACTTTTGCATTTCAGAAATTTATTAATCTTCATATAGAAACTTAACAATGAACATAAGTCTATATTTAAGTATTGCAGTCAAAGAAAAAAAAATGTACATGTTAGCAAAATTTGTAAAAATGTAATGTTGATGTACTTGACAGAAATACTGCTTCAGAGAGAGGTGTATTTGTACTACTTTTGTAGTAAACTATTTTAATCATTATCAAAATGTTCTATTTTTGAGTGTTTTACTCTATTGGTAAACTTGGTATTAAAAGCTTCTTAATGGATTTGAAAAGAATTCACCAGTTTTTTAGAAGATACACCTGGTTTAAAGTTTTTTTTTTTTAAATCTAAAAATAAATTTTAATAAGTATAATGGCCCATCAGTCCAAAAAGACACAAGGCATTGTATAGTATTTCTTACAACTTCCTTTTACTTAGTGTTGTGAAAATGATTCTTGTGAAAAAAAATAAATACCTGAGAGCACTTTAAAGTGTGTATACTATTTTAAAAAAAGATTTTGTTAAAAAAACCAAATGTCACATCCCAGTTAACTCATGCTTTAATAGGACTATAATCATAAGTAATTAAAATTTTGTATAGCATATTATTGTCACATGTTTGATATCACTATTGTATGGAGGTATTTTTCTATATTTATGAAATTCTGATGTCAAATAATACAAAATTATAATTAAAAGTAATTACGTTTAAATATTCCATACACTTTTCAACCTATGTCAATAATTTACTAGATGAAAATTAAGGCATAATTTACAGCTACTGAAAAAATTACAAATGATCTATTTAAAAGCATGTACATTATGATGGAATTAAATTAACCAAAAAAAGGACAAATTTTAGTACATTAACTGCAAAAAATACTGAATAACTACAAACGAGCAGTTAAATCTGAAAAATAAATTTTCAGTAAAATAATAAAAAAAAATGCTGAAAATCTACAAAAGTACAGTAAAATCTGAAAAACAAATTTTAGTAAATTAACAACAAAAAATGCTGAAAATCTACAAAAGTACAGTAAAATCTGAAAAACAAATTTTAGTAAATTAACAGCAAAAAATGCTGAAAATCTACAAAAGTACAGTAAAATCTGAAAAACAAATTTTAGTAAATTAACAGCAAAAAATGCTGAAAATCTACAAGAGTGCTGTAAAATCTGGAAAACGAGTTTTAGTAAATTAACAGCAAAAAATGCTGAAATTATACAAGACTGCTGTAAAATCTAAAAAACGCAATTGCTGTAATTATACTGCAAAATTTACTGGCACCCATATTGCCAGCATTTTTTGCTGCTTAATTACTGTGATTTTTTTTACAGTGTAACCGTTATTGGCAATATAATTCTTTATATACTTTGTTTGTATTATTTGGTACTGCTTAATTCCATCGACCAAAAAGCTGTCGCCAAAGTATAAGATTAAATGTCAATAATGTAAGATCGTAATGGTCATACATTACAATAATACAATATTGACATTTAATCTTATAAATTGTCACACTCATGAAATGAGTATGACAAAAACCTAAAACATAAAACACTTATGAATGTTTAATGTCACAATCATCTGACATTAAACATGTTAAATGTGTTTGTTACGTCATCAACCAAATTTTAATTCAATGTTTTATTTGTATTTCTATTAACATTTTAGTAATTTATTGACTCTATCGTTATTTAAAATAAAAATTACGTCCATTTGTATAATTTGGCGAATAGTTTAGCAATATGTATAATTTGGAGAAATTGATCGACGGAATAATCAAGTAGTAACCATTTTTTGTTTACATTCTATTTAAATATTTAGGTTGATAGAATTGGCGTACTTATCGAGTCTCCGCCAAAGCATATGCCAAGCAGTCGTTAATTCTGTGTTTTAGCCTTACTATTATATATTTTTCATCTGCAGTTACTTTACTGTCAAAGTAATATTTATAATGTGCAAGAAAGATCTTTGTAATGACTAATGACAATGATGTAGAAGTTAAAAAATATATTTGCAATTAATTTATCATTCATTCTGGTTCAAAAATATTCTTAAATAAATAAATATACATTAAAATTGGCTAAGAGAAAAATAGACATGAATACCCAAAAATAGAAAAAATTGCTTTTGATGATTACGAAGCAATTTTAATTAAGGTTAGGCCCTATGCACAGAACTTTGTTAAAAATTAACTATTCGATACTACTTTATTACTCCGTCGAACAAAAAACTATCGCCAAGCTATAAGATTAAATGCCAATAATAGATTATCGAAAAAATTTCAGATTCATTTAACAATAAACAAGAAATAATTCTGGTACTTTAATAACAAATCGGTACACTCAATACTAATGTTTGACTCAAAAAATCATAATGGAATCAATCACAGAAGGCAGAAAGATTTTATTCGATGCAAGCTGAAGGTTTATTTTTCTACAAAATTTAGCCATCAAGATTATTCCCGATTTAATGGCTACGTGTTTACAACTGGTTTATAAAATGAAGAGGCAGTAAAACTGTTGTAATTTTAATTTTAATCAAATAATTCAGGTTTAAAACACACATTTTATGTCTCATTGCTCTAATAAATATATTAGTTAAACACTCTTCATTATCCGTAAATAATTCTTTACAATTTTTGCTCTATGTACTCTGGTGGAACAGACCAAGATGTAAATAGGAAACTGTAGTAGACCTGCCGGAAGAGGACATTGATTAAAAAATGTAATATAACATGTAGTGAGTTTGTATTTAGGCTACCAAAACTATACACAACGCAAGTTCACATGCCAGACTTTTAAGAACTAACAAATGATAATGTATGACCCGAAAGTTAATAGAGTTTGATGAATCTCAGTAATCATTGCAATACTCTCTAATGTAATAGTATGATGATTACAGAGCATTTTGATTCCTGTTGTCATAACGGTCTTATTTTCATACGAAATTCTGATATAAATGATCAAATAAAAGAGATGGTTCTTAATTGCCCAAATTTTGTCAAAGGAATCAAAATAGTACAATTTCACAATGGCGTTGCCTTCGTTTTCAACAATGTGGAAGGACATTCCAGGTAATGGTCTACACTGCTTTAATATAAAATTTTTAAATCACCATTTTGTTTGAATAAAAGTTCGTTTGGAAAAATGTACCAATGCAGCGGGCATAGCCTGAGAATTAATTATATATAGATTATTTATATATATATTTATTTGCATGTTATTTTATTACTTTTATGTCTTAATTTTAGTCTTGAAAAACAACATTTTTAAAATGATTGCTGTAATATACCTTTTTTGTATTTTTAAATATTATTTCAATTTTAACATATAAATAATAAACTTAATCATATAGAAGATATGTGCTGGTGTTATAAAAAATATAACATTGATATAGCTAAACTGCATTAAAATTTCCTTAAGTAGCCTACATTTCAATACTTTTATGACTCAATAAAACAGTATTAAAACATATACATATTAATATAAAAGGCCACAAACATACATCTTAAATTAAAAATTTGCAAACATAATCTAATGCAAAACAAAAAACAATTCATCTTATAGAGGAGAGGAACTAATATCAATATTTATATTCTGGTGCATATAAATTTGCAAACCGTTATCACAAACCATCTGCAGCTATATCTGAAACATAGCTTGAAATATTTAATTAATTTAATAAAATGTAAACCAATGTTTATTTTATTTTTAAAAAAAATCTCATTATACATTTCCACTTTCTATCTGAGAAACACTATGAAATGCACACTGCCTTTTCATTTAAAAATATACTAAAGTATTCTATTAAACTGCACATACAAATACATTTGAATGTTGTGTTTAAACACGCTATTAAACATGTATATTTAATGTCCTTACTTTTATCCACAACTTAAGCATTTAGGGTACTGTCTTTTCCAAAAGCAACACATTAAAATGTTTCTAAAGCTATTTAAATGCTTTTATCTCTTGCGGTTAGATTAATGGAATAACCAATATTTTGCTTTTAAAAATATTTTTTTTAAACCTCTTTCAAAAAGGTTTTTTTTTATATATAAACATTTCACTGATTAATAGTAACTTATGGAAAAAGCGTGTTAAAAATGGAATACTAAAGATATAAATATAAGTACAAGAAACGGTTTAAAATCATATAAAGTATTAAATTGCTTTTACAGGGTGGCGAGTGGTCAGGGAAAACCGGGAAAAACACAGTCAAGAATAGAGAAAACTACCAGTAATTTCTTACAGAAAATACTTCAAATAATATAAAGAGATTATATAAACTGAAGTTATCTTTAACAAAATACTGGTATTTATCATCTATATTGTCTGTGTTTTTATCTAACCACTCGCCACCCTGTTTTAGATCGATAATTATATTATAAAATTATTTAAATTTCTGTAAAAGTATGTTAAAATACGTTAAAAATCCGAAAACAGTTTCAGCCAATGAAAGGTCATCATTAGTAGGGATTTAAATGTTGTTATAACTTATTTTTGCTCTAATTTAATAACTGTCTCGAAGAAAATATAATTTAAAACTTTTACATCAGATGAGATGTCAGATATTCAAATTCCTGAAAAAACGAACTTTTATTTATTATTCGGCAGATCTTTTTATACACCATGAATATTATATGATAGTGCACAATTGCAAGTTATATCTTTATTAGAAATTAGTTCAATTCATTCTCTGATACACTTTAAAAAAATCCGCTAAATGTAAGGAAAAACTGCTAACACTTTTTGTTGCCAGCAGTTTCTGCTGTAAAAATTGCAGTACAAATTGATGTATTTTTTATAACATCTATTTTATCTGCAATTTTTATTGCAAAAACTTCTGGCAACATTGGTGCCAGCAGTTTTTGCCGTAAGTTTAACGGATTTTTGTACAGTGTTATGCCTTCCTGGTGATTATATGTGCGAAAGATAATTTGCGATTTATTAAAATTAACTGTTATAGGTTGTGTTTTATCTAATCTTGATAACGTTGTATGGTATTACTTAATCTGAGATTTCCTTTAATTTTGAGTTATGATATTATATTTGTTTACCAATATGTGGATTATTTCGCAACTGCTTTTTTCGGATCTCTTTCCAGCCAGACTGGGAGACGCTGACGTTATGTGATCTACAGAGGATTTTTTTAAAAAACATTTGTTCTTTAAATATTATTTTGATAAAATACATAGATCGCATTGGATGTTGTATTTGTTAGCCTTCAAAAGTGAAGGAAATTTATTCTTGATGTCAAGAATACTTGGAGAATTTCATATTTTTATCAGGATTAATGTTAAAGATTACGCTGTACATACTGTATATATGTAAATTTTAAAAATGTAAAAAATAAAAATAGCATAATTTTTAATCGTGGCCTTATTCATAAAAACTACTACAAAAAAAAATTCTCTATGGAAGAGGATAATTTTATTAAGTGACGTTTAATCGTGATACTTTGAAATATTGCTCGCCCACACTGTAAAACATTTGTGTAACATTACTCCATAAAACTGGTGGCAGCCTTGCTGCCTCCAATTTGGTGGAGTATTTTAACTGGTATAATCGGTGTAACATTGCAACGTTACACCAGTAATGCATGTTTTTATTACACCATTATGTAAGTGAAAAATTACTCAATGAAGTGTAAATCGTAGCTGCCACCAATTTTATGGAGTAACGTTACCACAAATGTTTTACAGTGCAGTTTTACACATTAAATTACGTAGATTATTCATGGAAATAGAAAATGGGAATCGTCTTTTCTATCATTATAAAATCTCATTTTGTTCTAAATACTATAATTCCAAATATCTTTACCTAGAACCTCATCTGACATAAACTTTTGATTTTTAATGTTTTCCCCTGGATAATTCTCGAATAAGTGCAAAGAGAAATACTGACAACATTAAAATCCCACTGATGACTTCCGTGTAATGGCTGGGTATTTTAATGATTGCTGAAATATTTTAAGGTATTTTGTATGTCTATTAAAAAAATTTATACTATATGTTACTGAAAGCAATTAAGTACATTTATTTGTGCTTCATATGAATTTCAACTACTTAAGTAAAGGTGAATTTATCAGTAGAAATTTAACTTTCTTTTATAAGTACAAGAAAATGTAGTTTGAATACAATTTAAAAAACATTCTATAACTTCTTTTTCTAAAATAAACTAACTTTCTTTACAAAATGTCTTAAAGATTTCGAAAATAATTCTTTAAAAAGTGAAGAAAAACTCGTTTTGAAATAAAACTTTGAGTAAAAAGTAGAGAAATTTCATTAAACGCTTTTAAATTTGGATTTTTTTTTAATATTTCTATGCAGATAAATTAATATCAAGTTTTAGCGTGCCCCAATATTTACATAAGAAATTTAATTTCGTAGTTTTATTTTTTCTCCTCTTCGTTTTATTTCTAAATACATGAAAAGAAAAATGTGAATAAAAATATACTGAAAATAAATTCAATACAAAACGAATTACGCTCTTAATGGAGATTTTGTATATATATTTTTAAACATTTCTTTTTATCTGCTGCATGTGCAATTTTAACTTAAAAAATTGGAAAATATTATAATTTAAGAATTTCAAAGAAAAAATAAAGGAAATGGCATTTAAGTGTAAAGGTTTATTTATATGTTGTCTATATTTAGAGAACATTTTTAAAATGTTTTGAAAAAGTCTTGAAATCTATGGGAACGCAGTGAAATGTATGTGAAAAGTTGCATAACAAGAAACATATGCTTCCTGAATATTTGCGAGTAATGATATAACAACAATTCAGATGAATAAAGCTACCAATTTTCATAGAGGAGTATAGTAGACTATCTATTATTGTGCTACATACTTGTTACAAATCTTTCTTCTGATATTATACTAAACATTCTGGTCTCTGCCAGACATGCAAGTATTTGAAAGGATTTTGATAACGCTAACTTGATGAAACTAGATGAAATTTTTGTTTGTATGATAGATCGGGGCAACATTGAACAAATCGATAGCGCTTTAATACATCCGATAGATATTCCGAAATATACCGTAGGCTTTCATATCCATGGGTTTCTCTTCTTCTTTAAAAGTTATAATTTTTAATTATTCTAAAATTTTTAATTATTCTTTTTATTATTCTAAATACAACAAATTACGGTGCATAAAAATATGATGGTTCTCACATCAGATTTGCAGGTGAGCAGCAGACAATAATTCAGTTATGGTCAGAACAGCATTTAGTCTTTGCAAAGAAAAGTTAAAAAATTTCCAAATTCAACATAAGACAAGACATATCACTCTGCTCTAAACATACCAATGGGTTTTAAATGGTTTAATGATTTTAAAAGTCAGGCATCACGAAATCAACAGTTCAACATGGATTCGGAGTTATTTCTCATTATTTACAAATTTTCAATGATCGCGTCATCTTATCACTAAAATTGATGTTGCGATGATGAAATAAGTAGCATTTGGTCTTTTAGAGTATTATTTGTTTAAATCCTTGGAAAAATTACGCTGCAATATCTCATAAAAGACATCCCTCTGTATAAGAGACATTCTATAGAAATTATTTTGGCTCTTCACGGAAAAAAATACTTAAAGGTTTGGAATTGTTTTCCCGTTAACAAACCCATTGAGACAAAACAACGATCAGCAAATACAGTTTCAAAAGGCTCTTAATTTGATAGGACTGATTAGGGAACGATTTGAGTAGGTAGAGTCTCAAACTATCTCTTATAAGGCGATGCAAAGTTTCCTGCTTTCGGTAGAACTTAAACGATTTCAAGATGCCATACGTCTTTTCTCCAAAAACAATCGCATTGAAGAATATAACCAAATACTTTTTAAATGAAAGTGGCCAATGACAAAAATATTACGAGATTACAATAATTAAATAGCGAAATGGGGTTAAAGATGATCACACATTTCGCCTTCACGCTGTATTTTCTAAGTAAGGTTTCTGGTGTAATAACGCCAGGCAGAGTAATAACGACAAGTGCTAATATTATGCATAATTATGAAGTAATCAGGTAAATGACACCCATGTGCTCTGCGCAGAAGGGTTTTGAGTCATATAAATCGCAAAAAACAGTAATTAGTAAAAAGTTAATTTGCTCCACTTGTAGGTCTTATTGCTTTTACAAGCAACTAAAATTAACACTTGGTCTAAAATTTGCGAGATACGTTTTGTGATGTGAAGACTATTTCTTTTATCCGGAAATATTTTGTTTATTACATAAATTTGTAGTGCATTTCTGGACTTTCAAAATGTTGTAGAAGATTTTGGATATCTTCTCGAGATAATTTTTAGTTTCAAATGTACTGCGCAATAAGTATACCGGGGTAATAATGCCAGTCTTGGCATTAATACCGTGGTTGATTCCCAACAGTGGCCGAACCACATCCTAAATACTGATTCAAATAAACACATTTAAAACCGTGAAATGTTTCTAATAATTCTATTTAAACGGTTCTTTTTAGGCAAAAAAAAGCTCAGGGTCTAATATTCTTTTGCCTCCTCCTCCCTCTGCATACCAGACCTTTATTTTTCTTAAACTTTCAGGAAAAAATTGAACATTTTCAATAGCGTAGAATGCAATTTGTCAATTTCTAGAGCTGTAGAGTTTGTATTTTTAGAATAGGGCAATCTACATGCCATTATTCCATCTTATTTCATAGTTTTGTTTGCGTGGTGTTATTACCCACCTATATGGGCAATAACGCCAAATAGCATTGGTCAAGAAATCACGCCATTACATTTTATGAATACATATCTGTTAAATTATTTTTTTATATAGATAGTCGATAAGTTGCTGCATCAAATTCTATATTTGTTTGAAAATTTCAATCTAAAACTAAGCCGTGAAAATTGGTAGAATCTTAACGTGGCGTTATTACCCCAGGATACCTTACTTGATGCATAGTTATGTTACATACCAATATCTGGAAGCAGTGAAGATTGATAAATGGTGCACTGAGTACGATAAAAGATATTATCTATGGCACAAGATTTTAAAACTTCAGGATTGCTACAGGCTATAACGAAGAGTTTTGATAGTTATCATGGACTATTGTTGGTTGTTAATTTTTCATTTTCAAAGCTATTTGTAAATATTGAAAAGAAGAAAATGCTTCTTGCTTACTGTGACAGGAATTACATGTATGTTTCGTAAATTACATATATTTTTTTCTATTTTTCAGTAATAACTAATTTTTAACTTCTTATCAATTTGATTCTAACTTTTATTTGGGTTCGCAGTGTATTTTATTTTTCTTTTGTCCGTCTAAGAGGAATACATATGAAGTAGAATCACACACACACACACACACATACATTAGGATGGTCCTTAAAAATAAACTTTTAAAATTTGTATGGGGCACCCCTTTATTTTGTTCTATGTATAAGAAAAGACTTCCACAAAAATTTCAGAATTTAAAAAAAAATTAAGGGTCGCTACCAGGGTTTGAATATTTGAAAAATTAGAAAAATAGCATATTTTTAGTCTAATTTTTAAGTTATTAATGCATATCATAGTCATCGCGAAATTGAGTCATAGTATGACATAAGGCAGTATAGACTGTTGAATGCTTCAATGTTTTTCCAAAACTCATGCTGAGATTTTACATTTTCAGCGATTTTTAAATATATTTCAGTTTTTGTGGGTTTTTAATGGGCCAGAGCAATGCCGATGAGTCAAGTAATTTACCATAAAATAGTGCTTAAATCAATTTAAAAATTAATAAAAATAAAAAAGGAATAATAACTAACCTTTGATTGCTACGGTAACAGCTGCAATTCGGCTAATGAACAGACAAAAAAGTAATGTTTTTGTATACTTGTATGCGAAATGTAGGCAATATTTTTTCGTATCGTTTCCAGACTCTTTCTCAATGTCTTGCTAGCTAGTGATATGAGTAGACGTAGAGTGTTTGTTACTGTGCAATTTCAACGATATTTTACCCGAACAAATAAGAAGTTTTTAAAATGTTTTAGGGATGCAACGGATACTGATTTTGCCGGATAGCGGATACCGGATATACGGTATCCGATTTGCCTGCCGGATTCGGATATCCGGTACTAAATATGTTTTTGGTTATGGTGAATGTTTATTTTTTTATCAAATGCCATCTCAAATAATAAATTGCAAAGATGTTTCACACACAATAATAACATTTTAAATATATTGAAATATATTGTTCACATCTTTAATATCTTTGACTATCAGGGCTTGAAATTCAGGTTTTCCCAGGAGGAGAGAGTTTCCCTCATAACATTTGTAAATGCAGGGTAGTTAAACTATATGAGAGGAAGAAAAAATTTTTTTTTAACCCTATTATTTTTTACTTGCCACTTAAATATTTACAATTTTTACCAGCATGACAAATTTCCATTGAAATAATTTAAATCAACAACAAGATAATTATCCAAAATGTTTATTTTAACTAAAGCAAAGGAAAATAATAAAGCTTTATATATATCATATCTGTTTTTCAATTTTCACTCAGTGTTATGGTCAATTAATAACTGAGTTGCTAAATGAATTTTTTAATTTAGATTTTGTTTGATTTTGTGTGGTTTGGAATCTTTTATAGGTTACACTTTTGACAAACAGAACAGAGCAACTTTTCAAACACATTAAATTATCGGAAATAATTGGTTTTGCTTTTTTCTTATTTTTTTTTTCTTAATTTTGTAAAATCTGATGTGCATTCATTTTTAATTTGCTTGCACGAATAATGCATGCAGGTGATTGTATCGTCAATATCCTTCTGTGATTGTATATCAGTTAGTGGAATTATCATCAATTCCATAATCCCTGGCATTTTAGCTAATTGAATTATGTTCAACTATGCATTGGAATTTTAAACCCATATAAATATCTGAAAATGACATAGTCAGTAGATTTCTTCTATTACATGAGAAATGGTTTATTTAAAAAAATCATGTTCTAATTTCTCTGAAATATGCACATCAACTATTTAAATGATTTCCTTGAAGTTCATCATTTTTTTTAATCATTTGGAAAACGGTTGTTGTTATCGGTCGAGAATGGACCTTGTGGTGTCCACATTTTATTTTGTTTATGATTCGTCCAGGGATATTAATGTTTAATCCATGACACACGTAATATGACTCTTATTACATAAATCATGTTTTAATCATCATAAAAATGATGCTTTTAATGATTTTCAATAACTCAATGGGAAACATTTAAACATCTTGCTTTGGGCAATGGATGTCCATATTTTATTTATTTTTTTACGGAATTCTTTAAATTTAGAAGAATTTTTATTTGAATAGGAAATCAAAATGTCATTGTTAATAAAGAAGAGAGTAGAAAAGTTACAAATTGTGCATGTGAAAATTATAAGATGCGAAAAAAAATGAATACAGAAATATCGTATGAAAGATCGTCTTTTAAATAAAAAAAGAGGTATGATTATTAAGTTCACTGATGAGGAAATGTGCGATGATTTTGAAAATGAAACATCTAATGTTGAACCACTGCTTGTAAAAGAACATGTTTTGTTTTTTTCCAATGAGCAACACAAGATTTAATCTCATTTTGTTTAGTGCTAATTCCAGAAGCTCAGACTCTAGTGACCATTACTGCCCTTTTAATTATTTCTTGCATCGGCGCAGGAAAAAAATTTGCAATATATGTAAATCGGTCATAGAAAAAATATCGTTCATTTTGTCCAGCATGGCAAAAATAAATTTTTTAAAACTGTTGACCTGTCTGAAAAAATTTTAACTTTGAGGGAACTTCACCAGTGGAAAATATAGCGGAATTCGTCAATCAATTACAGTAAAATATCGTGAAATTGCTAATCTGTCGCAAGGATATATCATGAAATTCGTCAGCCAATAACAAAGACAAAACACAAATTTTTCAGCTGAACACAGGAAAATAATTGTTAATTTCATCAGAATGTCACAAAAATAAAAAGGGAAATTTGCCAGTCATTCGCAGAATAAATAGCTAAATTTGTCAATCAGTTGAGAGAAATAAATTGTGAAATTTGCCAGTTGGTCTTCAGAAAAGAAAAAAAAATGCAAAATTTTGTGTGTCGAGCAAGCAAGAAAATTTTGTGAAAAAAATTACAAAACTTTTTAGTCCGATGCAGAAAAAGAATTTTGTATAATTGCCGTAAGAGCAAACTGTGAGATTAGTCAATCGATAGTGGAAAATATCACGAAAATAGTCAGTCAATTCTGAGACTTGATCGCCACTTCAGAAAGAAAAAAAATTCGAAATTCTTTTTTTTTTTTTGGAAACAGGAATGTCTTGCCTACAAGATTTTTTAGGTCATGAATCCTGCCATTCCGTCCCGAAATTCAAACCTTGTATGTATATATTAATAATATTGAATAAAAAATGCAATTCAAGCATTTAAATCTTCTGACACACTGGCAAACACAGAACTCAAATAGAACCAGCATCGATGCTGGTTCTATTTGAGTTCTGTGTTTGCCCCAGATCGGTGGCTCACGGAATATATTCCATCTTGTGCTGCGAATGTAGCCTTGCGAACACATAATAGTGAGAAAGTTCCATTCTGATTTTCGTGGTTTATTTGGATTCTATGTGGTTTAGTCGGTAGAACGTCAGTGCGTATACTGATGGCCTGGGTTCGACTCCCGGCATGGAATCTTTTTCACTAGGTTGGTATTAACGCCTATAAGCAATTAAAATAATTTTTTGAAATATTGTATTCAAGGCGAATTTTCTCTCTGGAAAAATTTCCACGTATTAATATACTCATTAATCAAATTTAAGAGGGGTTGGGGTAATCACCCGTATTCCTTTTATGCTTAACAAAAGAACTCCAATTAAATTAGGGAAGCATCTTATCACTATGAACCTGTATCCAAATATTAAAGCAAATCTCTTAATTCTGCAAGAAAAATCATTTACCTAAATTAAGAGGTGTAGTCCCACCAATTTATACATATCCAATGAAATCCGTAAAAAATCAGGGAAGCGCCTTTTCACAATGGATCTATATCCAAATTTTGAAGCAAATCAGTAAATTCTGCATGAAAAACTCATTAAACTAAATTTAAGCGGGGGGAGTTACCTCCCATTTCCCCCCTCTTAGACTTATCCAATGAACTCGCAAAACTGATCATGGAAATGTCTGCATCAGAATGATCCTATGTCTAAAATTTGAATGAAATATGAGAATTTTGCATGAAAAACCCATTTATCTAAGTTAAAGGCGGGGGATTAGTCCCCCGTTCCCCCTCTTTATACTTATCCAATGAACTCCCAAAACGAATCGTGCGGTGCCCTCATCAGAATGATCCTATGTCTAAAATTTGAATAAATCTGTATGAAAAACCCATTTATAGAAATTAAGATTGGAGAATTAGTTCCCAGTTCAGTCTCTTTATACTTATCCAAAGAACTCCCAAAATTAATCATGGTGGTACCCTCATCAGAAAAATCATATGTCTAAAATTTGAATGAAATCTGATAAATCTGCATAAAAAACCCATTTATTGAAATAAGGGGTGGGGAATTAGCCCCCTGTTTCACTTCTTTATACTTATCAAATGAGTACCTAATACTAATCACAGAGGCGCTTCATCAGAATGATCCTATATCTAAATTTTGAATGAAAATTGATAATTCTGGATATAAAACCCATTGATATAAATTAAGGGACAGAATATTAGCCCCCGTTCCCCCACTTATACTTATCGAATGAGTTCCCAAAATTAATCAGGGAAACGCCTTATCAGAATATACCTATATTTAAAATTTCAAGTGAATCGGATATTTTTATCATGAGTTGTTGCATTACACATTTACATGTATACATACAGAATGGGCGGGCACATAAGCTCACAGGTTTTGATAGCCTCTGAGCTAAAAATCATTATTACAGTACCATCTTCCAGCAAAATATTTTTGAATTGAAAGAAGACCTGACAGCCATTCTCAGAAACGTATCCAAAGAAATTTG
The DNA here is from genome assembly GCA_964019185.1 of Maratus speculifer. Lineage (NCBI taxonomy): Eukaryota > Metazoa > Arthropoda > Arachnida > Araneae > Salticidae > Maratus > Maratus speculifer. The sequence goes on from OZ025294.1 coordinate 56,789,690, forward strand.
GTTCAGTTCCATGCATAACTTCAGACAGCGTTTGTTGGTAGAATAATGAAAATGGTGCAAAAATTGTGATTACAGCATCGCCTTACAGCGAAATGTTTCCATAATGAACATGGACGTGCTGGCTACAGCTAAAATCATGCACAGAATATTTGGTTAATTCTATGTATAACTTCATACACATTTTGATGGTATAATCGTATGATGGCAACACTGGGACAGACAGATATTTTGAATAAACATTTTTTGTTGATATTGGATCCCTAAAAGATGTAACTTCGTCGAAAAAATTGATAACATTACTTTCTTCTATCAAGGATAGAAGAATGTAAAAATAGGTCTGTTTTTATCATTCGCTCCCGTAACTGGTATATAATAAGCCTGCGCTTCTCTATCGCTTTACTGATCTTAGCTTTTTCTAGCACGCTGATTTTTGTTCTGATGAAGAATCTCGATAGCAGATTCAAAACGGCTGTTTGCTACCTTTTCATGCATTATTTGTGCATTTCTAAATGTTGGTTTTCTATATTTATACACTTTTGCAAAAAGGCTTTATTTACTATTTTGATTTAAAATTTTGTTTTACAATCTAAAAGTAAAGATACAAATTTCTAAAAAATATAAACATAAATTCTTGAATTTATTACAGCGTTTAAATATAAATAGTAGGAAAGCTGGCAATTGTTTAAACTTTTGAGAATTACCTTTTACTGATAGGAAACTTATTGTAACATTTCATCTTTTGCATTGTAAACAAAAGTTTAGGCATTGTTTGAGATCAAACAATTACTGTTATTCATCTATATTTGCTTTTCTGCATTCTGCCGGATATCCGATAGAGAAGTCGGATATTCGGTGATTGTGATTTGGATATCCGATGATATTTCGGATATTAAAAAATCAGCCGGATATGCCGGATATCGGATATTGGCCGGATATCCGTTGCATCCCTAAAATGTTTAATTAAATCCGTTTAGGCTTCTTTTTTGTACTAAATAAATGTAGTGTAAATAAGGTGATTTTCAATCTAAAATATGACCGTATTCTATGAATATATTTTTTTGTATGTTTGATGAATCTTGATTTTATATTCAAATTTTTATTTGGTAAATGAAACAGCATGGCAGCTAACACTAAAGCATCGATCGTTACAAAAAATACACAGATATTTGGATTGTTGGTCAAATTTCGTCATCTATAAGCCAAATAAAGCTGCCAAGTAAAATAAACGTGATAAGTATTTTTTCTATTACAAAAAAAGAACTTAAATATTAGAAATTCAGTGCACTGTGCTACAAGTGACGCCCTTATAGTTTGGGGAAAAGCTAATATTCCTACTAGATTGAAAAAACATGTAGTTGATAAAATGGAAAGACTATTTAAAGAATGGCAAAAGCTTAACCCTCTAAGTGTTTGGAACATAATATTCTGTTCTCTAAGCTCTAGGTTTCATTGCAATATAAACAATATTTAAAATGATATAATTCTATAGCTTTAAGGAATTTTCATTATATTTTAGAATGATTAATAGTATTGCATTCATATTTGTAATTAAGCTTTTTTTCCAAGATTGAAAGAATCATACTTTCTGAGCATTTAAAACAAAATGCAGATAAAACAACATTACAATTATACCCTTTTTCAAGACGCTTAGAGGGTTAAAAAGAAGAAAGAAAACAAATCAAAACGCTCAGAAAGTTTGAGAAAAAAGAAGAGGATTGGAAGATGAATTTGGACGATCTTTTTGGTACTGCACATGCGGATGCCCTTAATATGATAAAAATCGAAGTGGATAAGGAATTTTTACTTACTCAGCGACAAAAAGGAACACCTGGTAAAATAGAAAGTCTTGATAAACATTTTGTAAAAAAAGTTACGGAATCAATCAAGAAAAGAGAACGTTTTGGACAAATGAAAAAGCGTGAAGAACTAAATAAATTATTGCTTCTTTGAACAAGCATAAATTCCTTTAGATATATTTGAAGAAGCAGTAAGCTTAAGTGATAATGAAATTTTTTCCACTCCGGAAGAAGTAGCTTCTTGTTCTCACAGTGATCCATCTCCTAAAAAATAGGTAGAATGGACATTTTAAACAACATCGTAGCTTCAAGCCTTGATGTAGCAAAGTTACCTGATAGAAAGGCAGCTATAGTTTTGACTACAATACCAAAAGGTGTGGGTTGTGCTCCGGAATTTCTCTGTGTCTAGTTCTTTTGCTTTTTCAAATTTCATCATGCCCATAACAATTATAATGTTAACAAACCCACTATTCGGTGCTTTAAAATCAAGAGCCGAACAAGAAAAAGAGTTTTCGGCAAGTGTTCCGTTGTCTGTTCACTGGGATGGGAAAATTTTGGAAGACATTTCAGGATCTGAAACTGTTAATAGATTATCAGATAGTTGATAGATTGTCATTTCTGGTAAAAATATTGACCAATTATTTGCAGTTCCAAAACTGCAGTCAGAAACAAGTGAAGCAATATCTTTTACTGTTAACAAAACATTGGACCCATGGGGAATTACAGAGCAAGTAAAATCTATGTGTTTTAATACAACCTATGTAAATTTCGGGTTATTAAGAGGAGCTTATGTTCTTTTGGAACAGAAAATGAAGAAAAAAATGCTTTGGTTAGCTTGCCGTCATCACATCCTGGAGATCTGCTAGAGGCAGTTGTTGTTAAGTCACTCGGAGTTCCAAATGGACCAAAGATACTCTTATACAAACGATTAAAAATTTCTTGGAACTCTATTGATCATGACATATTTCAGACTTCCGTAACTGATAATTTTATCAATGAAAAAACAGCAGAAATGCATCAGAAATCATAGAGTTCTCACCAAATTAACTTTATGATTTTCAACCAAGGAACGATTAGAAAGAAATGTTAAAGCTTGCCACCATTTTCGTTAGAGGAGTACCCGAAAGTTTTTTTCTTTAAATGTATATAACAATGTAGTTGCTGTAGAATTTACTGAAATATTTAATAAAAAGATGTTTTCTCGTTATTATGAATAATTATGTATTTTCCTTCAATATATTTGTATTAGTCTAAAATTCAAATAGCGACCCCTAAAATCATGCTAAAAAATTGAAAAAATTGCTGTAATTCTTTTTTAATGAGTAGAACAAAATGGCAGGGTGCCCCGTTATAAGTCGTGAAAAAAATTTTTAGCAACTTTTAAGGACCACCCTAACATATATATATATATATATATATATATATATGTATATATATATATATATATATATATATATATATATATATATATATATATATATATATATATATATATATATATATATATATATATATATATATATATATATATATATATATATATATATATTCCGAGATAAATATGGGTTTTTTGTATATCTCAAGCCCATTCTTTTTTCCAGTTTATACTGTTTTGGGAGATAGGTAAGTAACTTTAAACCCATTTTTGTTAACATTCTATTCATCTTATTCGATTTAATTTAAATTCTGTCTTTGTTTTTAAATTCGAAATTCTTAACTTTAAAATATTTTTCTTATTCGCAAATTTCTATAACCGATTTTTTTATAACCTTATAATCCATATTTTCTGGTCCGTCGAACCGGAGCTACTATGGAATTTTAATTCGTAGCCGTATTCATTTTTTTACACCTGTGCTTGATAAAACGTAGAGAGAAAAAAAAAGTAAAACCGTCTGCGTTTTATTTATTCTTCGATGTTTGTTTGTTTTATTCTGTATGTAAAGAAATGTTTCATTTATTAAATTGCTAGTGTTTTATTTATTTTATTATTTTTATTCATTTATCATATTGTATATTTCTAAACATTCACTATGCCGAAACAATCAAAACAGGAATAGTTTTTTGAACGCATTTGTAAAGAAATCGATATATTTCAGAAAAAAGTACTAGATTCCAAGTCAGTGCAACAAGCAATAAATAAAGTTTTAAAATCGAAAATAGTGGGATATGAACTAACGCCTACGCAAGCATTTGATAAGCTTTCCGCGAACGAAAATAATGATAATTTGGATAGTTTTTTGAAGTATCAGGAAATAATTTATGATCTCTTAGTCGACTTAGAAGGGAAAACGAAAGTTGATTCTTTGAAATCCAAACTTGAGGAACCCTAAATGAGTTGAAACCCCAACTAAATAAAATTATTCGCATGTTAAGCTCCCTAAATTTGATCTCTCCCATTTTTTGGAGATTCAGAGAATTGGATTTCTTTTAAAGAAGTTTCTAAATCTACGATTTTAGAAAATGAAAATTTGTCTGATATTGAGAAATTACAATATTTACATTCATGTGTTCGGGGCAACGCTGCAAAATTAATTCAAGCATTCTCTCCTAGTGCAGCAAATTTATTGCAGTGCTGGAATTTGTTAAATGAACACTATGAAAATAAAAGGAAATTTGCATTAAGCCAAATAAACAAAATAGATTTCGATAAAAGTTATCAAAGCGAGTAATTCAAAAATGTTGTTAGAATTATTAGATACATGTAATGAATCCATTCGGAAATTAAAAATCTTGGCTTTAGAATCTAATGCTTTGAGTGATTTGATGATGATAATTTTTTTATTAAATAAATTAGATCAGCCCCTCAAACAAAGATGGGGATTATCACTAGATAATGATAAAATTCCTGATTTGGATTTATTTTGAAAATTTATTGAGCGTGAAGCTCGAAGTGCAGAAGATTTAAAATACAATAAAGTTGAGTCTAAATTTAATTTCGATAAAAAAATCTGTAGATACTAGTCGAGTCAAAACCACCGTAGTGAACAGCGCGACTGTTAAAACCGGCAATAACTGCTTGTTATGCAATGAAAGTCATGCGCTTTTTCGGTGTCCAGTATTTAATTCAAAACCTGTTACGGAGAGGTGGAAAATCGTTAAATAACATAAATTATGCGAAAATTGTTTGAGACAAAACCACAATGTAAATCAATGTAGAATAAACGTTTAATGCAAAAATTGTTCAAAATCGCATCATAGTTTGTTACATAATTATACTGTTAATCAATCCAAAAAAGAGCTTGTTAATGATATTGAACCAGTACTTTCAGTTTCTAATAGTGCCCAAAGTCATTCATCTTTGCAGATTTATAATGTTTTGTTATTTACTGCTCTTGTTAACGTAAAATCTAGCACAGGTAAGGTCATTCAGTGACGTGCACTTATTGACAACGCTTCTCAAAATTCTCTAATCTAAAAAAATTTTGTAGAAAGATTAAATTTGCCTGTAGGAAAAACGAACCATAGCCTTGTAGGTATAAATGGCATTTCGGCTGAGACCTGCTTTAATTTAACTGAATTTCAATTCTCACCCTCTTTTGAAAATAATTACAGTTCCTTAAAAACCCTTGTAGTAAATCAGGTTACTACCCCTCTCCCTAAATAAAAAGTTATTTTTTTATTACTACACGATAATTTGTTATGATTATTTTATTTAGTGTAATTTTGATCGTTATAGAATGACAAATTTAACGATTAATTACTTTTTAATAAGGAAATTTTATAAAATGCAAAGAAATTTAAAAAAGGTATATATGAAATACTGAGTTATTGCCACACACTTCCGTAAAAAATACATTAATAAATTTAATGCAAATACGATATAATGTTTATAGCATTAGAAATTATTGATTTAATCATTCGTTTTTGGCAGTACAAGAACTTGGATGATAGTTATGATAAAAACACGAATTGTGTCGTCAACTAGTACATCAAATAAATGCAGCCTTTTTACAAAAGCAAAGTAGATTTAGATTTCTTCGGGAAAACAGACTTCATTTACATTCATGAATATTTTTCGATATGCAGATAATTTTGACGTATGCCAGGCATACCTTATCATTTTTTAAAAAAATGAAGAAGCGAGCTGATGATGAGTGATTGATTGAATTATACTCGCAAGAAGTTATTTCCCGATTTTCCTCAATCAATTGCGAACAATTTTACATTTTTTTATTCAAATTTTTCATCTGTATGTAAAAGTAAAAATCACAAGGTTATAGATGAAGTACATTTGGCGGTATCATTTTAACTGTGTACGTAGGTATTTTCTCGTCATTTTAAAAAGTTTCTTCTTACATCTCAAGATTAGTTTGTCCTCCCCACGAATCGACGCAAAAAAGAAAAATTTGTTTGTCTAAGTAAGGTTGTATACATTTCGTGAGAAAATTAGAATATAAAATGTAGTGAGTTTTCCGGAATTTGAAGATGTGATAACAACATTTTTATAATACTACTAATATATTCATTAACTGTTTCTGAAACCTGTGTCGAAACGTACCATCTTCTTGCAAACAAACAAATACCTGATGCAGTACATGCCCAGACAAAGAGATACTGTATTGTGAAGTATATGAATGTGTTACCTTGTTCATATTTTTTCTTTGGACAAACACAGTTTTACATGCATAAAAATGAAAAGGTTTTATTGCGTATGGTAAACTCAGAGAGTAGTTTGTTAATCAATCCATAAAAGAGCTTGTTAATGATATTGTACCAGTACTTTCAGTTTCTAATAGTGCCCAAAGTCATTCATCTTTGCAGAATTATAATGTTATTAATATTTATAATGTTTTTATATATAATATTATATATAATATAATATGTCTATATGTATATATTTTATATATAATATGTCTTATAATATATTATAATGTTTTTGTTATTTACTGCTCTTGTTAACGTAAAATCTAGCACAGGTAAGGTCATTCAGTGACGTGCACTTATTGACAACGCTTCTCAAAATTTTCTAATCTCAAAAAATTTTGTAGAAAGATTAAATTTGCCTGTAGGAAGAACGAACCATAGCCTTGTAGGTATAAATGGCATTTCGACTGAGACCATCTTTAATTTAACTGAATTTCAATTCTCACCCTTTTTTGAAAATAATTACAATTCTTTAAAATAGTTAATCAGGTTACTACCCCTCTCCCTAACTTCAAACTGGAAAGGTGTACATGGCAGCACATTGAAAATGTGCAACTGGCTGATCTGGATTTTCATATTAAAAAACCAATCAAAGTTCTGCTGGGTGCAGATGTTTTTGCCAAACTCTTTTTAGGGTCACCTATTTGTGGACAGTCGGGTGAGCCCGTTGTTATCCCAACTACATTGAGTTACATACTTAGTGGTCCAGTACTCCATTCGTCAAAATCGACCACAAGTGTAGCCTCCCATTCAATGAATGTGACTGACTTTTTTAATTCAGATTCCATTCCTAGTTCACAAGTGAATCTCATTTCTTTACAAGTTACTTCAAAGAAACATACAAGAGAAGATAACTCTAGAACTGATAGTCGTAAATCAAATACTGATATTTCTGCTTGTCGAAATTCGATAAATGATTTTGTTAATCCTTCTAAAAACATTTCTTCTCTGAATTCATCTATTTCACCTGTTGATTTGAATTTTCATAAGCAACCTGAACTAAGTGAACAGATTAATAACTTTGTTTCTTCTGCAGTTGTTGAAAGGAAATATTTCGAATCTGAATTGTCTGATAATATTCCTTTATTCCATTCTAATACAACTCTACCAATTATTCGTCAAAATATCATTTATGCTGATGATTCTGAAACTGAGAAAAATACATTGAAAAATGTTAAATATTCAGAAATCTCTACTGTTTGTGACAATAAGTATTGTTCCCCATTCTTAGCTCTAGGAACCATTCAGCAATTGTGCGAAGATGAGAAAATCAAATTTTGTTTTTCTGCTAGTCTAGCTCAAAGCCACATGTATGTGAAAGACTTTTCAGGAGGCACAGATTCTTTCGATTCAATTCAAGCTCTCATTTATGAGCTCCATTCGTTATCTCAGATTGGTGGTTTCCATTTCAGAAAATGGACCACCAATGAACCCCTTGCTGTTGAACATTCGCCAAATTCTTTAAATTCTTGCAGTTTTGCACATTCGTTAAATCCTGATTCATCACAGTGCATTCTAGGGCTAGAGAGGAACCGAGAAACATATTCCCTACAAGTAAAAGTGTTAGAAAATCATACAATAACCACTGAACATGAGTTGTTATCCATAATCATATGCAATTCTAACCCTTTGGGTCTTTTGTTATCTTCTATAGTTAATTCGAAAATTGTAATGCAAAGAATGTGGAAAGCAGACTTGAAGTGGAAAGATCCTGTGCTCTCATTTATTCTAAACAAGTGGAACAAATCTTTCAATTCTTTTGTTGACGAACAGTCTTAGACTTCAAATTTATTCATGGAGTTACTATTCGAAAGTTCTTGTATAACAACTCAACTAAAGAATGAAATTGACATTCTCACAAAATTTTCATCATATACAAAGCTACTTCGAGTAATTGCTTGGAATCAAAGATCCGCTTATAACGCCAGATTCTCCTCAAAAGCAAAGAGTGCCCTAAATGTTGCTGAGAACTCAATAGCGCTTCTAAAACTATCATCATGTGCTTACAATATTCTAGATGGGTAAATAACTTTAAACCCATTTTTGTTAACATTCTATTAATCTTATTCGATTTAATTTAAATTCTATCTTTGGTTTTAAATTCGAAATTCTTAACTTTAAAATTTTATTCTTATTCGCAAAATTTTATAACCGATTCATGATTCTTATAATCCACACTTTAATTTATCCATAAAATTACAAAACACTTTTTTAAATAATAATTATTTGCAAGTTTGTTTAAATCTGAATGGATATTTTATTCTAAAAACGTAAATCTTTAAATCTCTTCTATCATAAAATTATTTTTACCTTTATTTATTTATTTATTTATTTATTCATTCATTTATTTATTTATTTCTCTATTTATTTACTTTGTATGGGGGATAAGGGCTAAGGGGGAAAAGGGCTTACTTTGAGATGCATAAATTTCCAAACTTTATTTCCTTATTAAATATATATCCTTATTAAATATATATTAGTTTTATGTTATAAAAATTAAATAAATTAATCTATCACAATCTTCGAAAATAAAATATGTACAGAAGCTAAAATATACAGTAATCTTTATGATATTACCAAAGATTTAAAAAAAAGCATTCTTTGACTTTAGAAACCTCAAAAAGCAGTTTAGTTTTTTAGATTTAATGAAGGAGTTATATATATATATAATTTTTTTACTACCACTGATTTTTTGTGCCGTTACCTAGTAGTCTTTATACAAGATTATTCAGTTTTGTCAATCTCTTTATTAGATATTATTAATTCTCAAATAAATATTTACCTTCTCAACAAATGTACAGATTGTAAATGTACATGTGTTTACAAAATTTGTTTGTAAACAGGATTTTTAATTAGATTTTTCTAGCTTTACTATATATATTTAAAAAACGTATATATATATACACTGATGTCCAAAAGTTAAGCCTAATTGGTAATTAAATAATTATTTTTAAGTAATGAAAGAAATATAAATCGAAATGTGGTGAAACTCCAGGTGTGTAAACAAAATAGTACGCGTCATATATTTTCACGAAGAGTTTTCCCCGAAATCAAACAGGGGACCTTCAACAAATTGAAAAAGAACGAAGATCTTTTGAATAACCCTGTCAAAACTAATATAGCAAAAGTGTTCAAACTGCACATTGTGATTAATTGGCTTGTTGCAATGTACTGTGTTTATTTTTATAAGGATAGCATGTACACTCGTAGAGAAATTAATGTTTTTATAAATCAGTCCTTTTCCAAGTTTTTTGCTTATAATTTGCAGAGTTCTTATTATAAAATAATGTTCTCTTCTGAAAATATGACAAACATCATGTACACAATACCCTGTCATCAGAATTTAAAAATAATAAAAATTGTATGAAAAATGAGTATGTTTAGTAAATAATTTTTCATTGCGTATGCGTCAACGATATCAAAATGTCATTTGCATATTGTGTTAGCTAAATGTATAGAGCAACTTCTGTAAAAGTTTCAAAAACATAGCTTGAAAATTCTGAAAATGGGAGCCTATAGAATCAACTCAAAATCCGTTATTCCTAAAGGAAGCAAAACAATCGGGGGTTTTACCTAAATATAGTTGTACGTGCAATATTGTATAGGCACTAAACAATGGAATATGGATACAGCCCCTCATCTTTTTGCTTCATTTAGGGAATAAAGGATTTTGATCTCCTTCTATCAACGATAATTTTCAGAATTTTTAAGCTATGTTTTTGAGACTTTCACAAAAGTTGCTCTATACATTTAACTAACATAATATGCAAATGAAATTTTAATAGCGTTCACGCATGCGCAGTAAAAAATTATTATTAAACCTGCTCATTTGTCATACAATTTTTAATATTTTTTAATTCTGATTACAGGGTACTGTGTGCAATGTTTGTTTGTCATTTTTTCAAAAAAGAACATTATTTTATATTAAGAACTCTGCAAATTATAAGCAAAAAACTTAGGACTGTTTTTATAACAACCTTAAAAACCTTAAGAACCTTATTAAAAACCTTAATTTCTCTACGAATATACATGCTGTCCTTGTAAAAATTAACACAGTACATTACAATAAGCCAATTAATCATAATGTGCAGTTTGAACGCTTTTGCTACATTAGTTTTGACAGGGTTATCCAAAAGATCTTAGTTCTTTTTCAATTTGTTGACGGTCCCCTGTTCGATTTCGGGGAAAACTCTTAGCAAAATTATGTGACGCGTACTATTTTGTTTATACACCTGGAGTTTCAGCACATTCCGATTCATATTTCTTTCATTACTTAAAAATAATTACTTAATTACCAATTATGCTTAACTTTTGCACACCAGTGTATATATATATATATATATATATAGGAAAGATATTCTTTCCAATAAATAGGCGGTTCATATTTCATTCTCCACATCGCAACTCTCATCCTCCAGGTACTCTAGGTGTCAGCTTAAAAAAGTAGCCGTGATTTGAAGCTAGCCGTAGAAAAGAAGTGAAGCGAGTTTGTTTGGAACGATTGTGGTAGGTCGGAAAAAAGAATGTTCGGTGATGATGACTTCCCGTCTGAGATGTGAATAATTAACTAAAACTTATGAAGTTTGAATTGTAAATAGAACTATGTAAATAATCTTCCTTTTTCTGTAAATAATTTAATTGTTAATATAAGTTTTAAAAGTTTAACGGTGTCAGAATTTTGACCCTGAGTTAATTATGTTTTGAAAGAACTTTAGAATAATTTCCACATATATGAGGACCCCAGAAGCCAGGTGTATAAGTGACAAATTAAAATAATAATAATAAAGAAACTAAATGCACAGTTGATCTGAAAATATTTCTTTTTCTTTTAAGGAAAAGAAATAAATATAACTGGATTTCTAATTATGCGGTGTGTTCTATGAGATAAACCACTTTTGCCGAAGTAACCAATATTAATTATAAATTTAAAGAGAGTTGTACTCTATTTTTTACAGCTTTTGAAATAAGAGTTGAAAAAACACGATGAGACACGTGACAGTTTCTTATTTTCGTCCCGTGAATTATTATTGATTTTCAAATTTAACGTTTGTTACTTTAAAACTCAATTTACTCGAAATTGAACTTTTTTCACTTGTACCCTTTCGCGATTGAGGTCGACATATATATTGATATTTATATTTATATACATCCTCGTAATGCGTGTGTACAAGACAGGTGGATTTTGATACAAATAGGATAAAATGTGTCATGAGTTAAGCTTGAAATTAAGGAAAATTAAAGCAAAAAAATATGTTATTGCTTCTTAGGCACAAATTTTGGACTATTCTAAACAGAAATTTAAAAAAAAAAAAAAAAAAAAAAAAAAAAAAACAGATTGGAAAAAATTATCTAAAAATATCTTTTAGCATTTTTATGAATCATTAAGAGTATTTCACATCGCAACTACAAGCTTACAAATTTCATTCCGATGTACTTTTCACCGACATAATATAGCGCTACAAGCTTAGAACATACACTGTAAAAAATATTACTATTTTGCTGCATCGTTACTCCCCTGCTTTTATAGAATATCACTCTTTTGGCCAATGAGAATGCTCCATGCTAGTCTGAAGTAGTCATTTTCTATAAAAGCGGTGGCAAGACGATGCAGAAAAATAGTCACATTTTTTACAGTGTACTTATGTGACAAAATGCTCTCTGATGATTCATCAATAACAGCATCATCTAATTTGACTAATTGGCGACCCTAATCAATATGATATGCGGACACTTTTGTACAGCCTTCCATATTTTCCATATTTCATTTGTTTTACACTAGGGCCATGGTAGCTTAGTGGTGATAGCATCGAACTCCTCCCGAAATCTTTTAGTTCCATGCTCGACATCACAAAAGATCCACGAAGCGTATGCTATGAATGTGCTCGTTAAACAATATGGTTCTGGAAGTTCTGTGATCAGTATTAGCAGTTAACATGGTTATAGGTCACTGGAAAAATATTTCTCTCTCCATAGAATATAAAATATTCCCTCCCATCTTCCCTAGAGATATTTCGAATATGAGGTCGTGGCGTTATTTGGTGCTGCCATCTATTGGCTGCTTTGCCGAACATCTTCTGCAGAAGTCTGATATCCAACCCTCCGGGTGAAGCCTAAATGGAAGTTGCAGTAGCACTCCTTGCTTTTCGGGCACACGTCAACAACATTTGTTTTATATCATTATATTTTCTAAAACTCTGATCAGTTATAAGGAAAACTGTACATTTGAAAAGATAATCTAACCATCTACCACTAATGTATGGCGACGTGAAATATTCTTTTCAAATTAACATTTGGTATGCAAAATTTAAAAAAAGACAAAAATTCTGTTCAGATATAAATCGCATAAAACATCTAAAAATCCACTTCCAACAATGATTATTAAAAAGCGGTATTATTTTCTTCTTTTGTGTAATACTGTATATGAATTGTAGCGTTGTTTTCTCTGATTTTTTTTTTAAAAGTCCTAAAAAGTTAATTTTCTAATATGATAGAAAAAAATGTTATTACGTACTGGAGCATAAACCTTGAGAGTATTAGTAAGACAGATATTTTAAAACTTCATTTAATTTGTAAATAAGGTACCCTGGGGTAATAACGCCAGGCGGGGTAATAACGCCAAGTGCTTATATTTTGCATAATTATGAAATAATCAGGTAAATGACACCCATGTGCTCTGCGCAGAAGGGTTTTGAGTTATATAAATCGCAAAAAACAGCTTCAAGTTAATTTGTTTCATTTTTAGGTCTTATTGTTTTTACAAACAACTAAAATTAACGCTTGATCTAAAATTTGCGTGATACGTTTTGTATATGTGAAGACTATCTTTTTATTCGGAAATACTTTGTTAATTACATAAATTTGTAGTGTATTTCATGTACTTTCAAATTGTTGTAGAAGATCTTGGATATCTTTTCGAGATAATTTGTAGTTTAGGATTTACTGCGCAATAACTATACCGGGGTAATAACGCCAATCCTTGACATTAATACCCCGGTTGATTTCCTACAGTGGCCAAGCTACATCCTAAATACTGATTCAAATAAACACAGTTAAAACTGTGCAATGTTTCTCATATTTCTATTCAAACGGTCCTTTTTAAGCAAAATATCACGGTCTGATATTTATTTGCCTCATCCCCCCCTCCCACACCACACCATTATATTTCTTACACTTTCACAAAAATTGAACATTTCCAATAACTTAGAATGCAATTTATCAATTTCTAATTTTGTAGAGTTTGTATTTTTGTAATTGGGCTATCTACATGCAATTATTCCATCTTATTTCATAGTTTTGTTTGCATGGCGTTATTACCCATATAGGTGGGTAATAACGCCAAATAGCATGGGTCAAGAAAAAACGCCATTACATTTTATGAATACATATCTGTTAAATTATTTTATTTTATATAGATAGTCAATGAGTTGCTGTATCAGATCCTATATTTGTTTGAAAAATACAATCTAAAACTAAGCTGTGAAAATTGGTTGAACCTTAACGTGGCGTTATTACCCCAGGGTACCTTATACAGTAATTAAAAAAATAATTCTTACTGTAGTAAAACATACAGCTTAGTGAAAAGATATATAAGAATAGTGGAATGGGATCGAACTATTAAACATTTTTCGTTTGTTTATAATGCTGGAACAAAAGTTTAGCAACACCAACAAAAAGTCTTACCTTAATGATACACTAATATCATTAAAATATTGTGTACATAATATAATACAAGTTTTGTTATTTGTTTTAAGTTGTAATAATTTGTTATTTTAAAAGAGTAAAGTTTAATTAATATACAACTCAATTTGATGGAAAATAGTTTATGATTAGTATATTCAATATTTAAATTACACCTATAAAAGATTTGTACATTAGTTTTCTGTACACAGTTTACTTCTTTCTAACTTGAAAGGCTCCCAACATATTTTTTAAGGAATGATTTGCCCATATTTTTGCATATTAGTTATATTATTAGTTTTTGAAATTAGTTATTTGTTTCAAAATGGCTGCTTTCAATTTAATAATTGAATTAAATTTCTTTCCATCGGCATAAACTTTTAGAATTAAAATTCTTGAAAAGTTTTCTGAGCGATTTAGTTCAGGACTTTTAGATGGAATGTCCAAATATTTTTGTGTTCATTGCAGATAACTAATCTCAAGTTGATACATTATTGTAAATAGAATAGTTATCTTAAAGTAGAGATAAAGTCTCATCCATAAGTTCATCTGTAAATGGGAAAAAATGTTATCAAGTATATCTTGATAATGGAAGAAGTTCATCTTTTTCTTCGTAAAAACTAATCTTCTTTTTCCTTTCAAATTAAAACCTGCCCAAATCCACTCTCAGCCAACCCCTTGTACACGTAATATCTTAAACCATCTGGTATATCAAGGTTGATTTTTTTTTTTCAGTAAAAACTTTTTTCACTATTTTTGTTTATTTAAGTCATTGAATGATGCGAATATTAATTTTGTACCAAGACTGGGTTGCCATACGAAATTTATTTTTATTTCTAACTGGCATCACATTTTCAAAACAGAAATCTTTAAAGTACACTTTGACAACATTTAGCAAACTGTACCTGAAAGTTGAAATTTTAAAAATACTTGTGCCAATATAATTCAAAAATAGTCACCTGTGGCAGCCTTTCGAGGAAATGTTTTTGTAGTTGTTGCTTGGCTTTGAATTTAGAATATTTCAAGTATAAAATACTTTTTTAAATATTTCTAACAGTTCTGGACATTACTCAGAGTTCTAAAACAGATTTTGTACTAGAAAAATAGACACAATCTTGAACCTCCGTTATAATAATGTTGTGTTTAAGCTCGACTGGGAGTTTTTATAACAATCTGTTTCCTTTTTTTCATTCACTGCTCTACGGTTCAGAAAGGAAACAGTCCACAGCAATTATAGATTTATTTATTATTAAGAAAGTTTGTCTTTCATACAGCTTGCAATTACTCGAGAAAATCGTTGGTTTTATTCTTTTCTTTTTTTATCGAAGATTTCCTGTAATCAAGCTCAAAGCATCAATTGCATATCCCAAAAATTTAAATCTAACGATTACTAATCTATACGTATCATCTTAGATCAATCCCGTATAGAATACTATATTTATGATACAGTGCATGTCAAAAGTTTAAGCACAACAGAAAATTTCAAAATAATTTTATTAGATAATAATTTTATTAATGAATGAAAGTTAATTTCCTTTTCACATAATCTACAAATTGTAGTTTTAAAAAGATAGTAAACAGATTTATGTTATAAAATTTATCTTAAATAATAAAATTTATCAAAACAACAAAAATGGGTGTGTCAAAAGTTTAAGCACAGTAGTTTTTAGTCTTTAGCAAAACAATAATTAAAAAAGTTAATATTTGATTATTGCTCCTTTATGCTGAATTACTTTAAATATACGGTCTTCCATTGATAAACTGAGATTCTGTCTTGTTTCTGGTTCAATTTTAAACCAAACGTTCTCAATGGCATCTTTCAAATCTTTAAGTGGAGAATACTGCTTTCCATTTGGATAAACTGCATGAGTGAGAATACCCCACATATTTTCTACAGGGTTTTAATCAGGACTAATTGCCGGCTATTTCAAAACAGGCACTTTTTTTCGACTTAAGCCACGATGAAGTTGAGTTTGAGGTATGGATCGAAGCATTTTCATGTTGAAATAACCATTTTTCTCCCCCCCCCCCAAAACCTCGGCAACAGGAAGCAAATGATTGGCAAATGTCTGTTGATAGTTTTCAGAGTTTTCACGACCACTGATGAATGCTAGAGATGTCTGACCATTGAAAGAAATAGCCCCCCACACCATTGCAGAACCACCATTATGTTGTCGGCTAAATACACTTCTAGGTTCTTCGCAGAGATCATGCCAATAATACTTAAACCCATCAGGACCATCGAGGTTCCATTTTTTTTTCATCACTGAATATGACATTCAGCCACTTTTCACCAAATGACATACGCTCTTTGGACCATTGTAATTTATCTTCTTTATGGTGTCGTTTGAGACACGGTAATCGAACCATTTTACCGTATTTGATGTATTCGAATTCCAAAACTCTTCTATGAAAAGTTTTTTTCGATATTTGTCCTCGTACTGCATGTTTTATTTGCGAAAGGGAGTAATTAACAGTTGAAGCCAAATTTCTGATACGGCTATCTTCGCGCAAACTAATCACTCGCGGCCTTCTTGAACGAAATTTTCGTTTTAAATTATTACCACGAGCCAAAATTTGATGAATACCTCGTTTTGATCTTTTTAATGTACTTGTAATTTCAGAAACAGACTTAGATTTTGCTCTCATACTCTATATTTTTATCACCTCCTCCTCCGAAAATTCTTTCGACCGAGGCATTCTGTACTAACTCGTAAAGAAAAACTAAAAGCTTCTTATACACCCAGAAATTGTTTGCGTGCGCAACCGCTTACGTCAGATTGTAAAATTTGCATAAAAACGATTTTGTGCTTAAACTTTTGACACGGTTATTTTGTTCTATTCTTAAACTCCATGGTTTGAAATAAAATTTAAAAGGTTGGTGTTAAGATAGTTATTATTATCATATACAAGACAAATATGGAAATAATGTGAATATTTAAAGTTTTATTTGAAAATTGCTATTGTGCTTAAACTTTGACACGCATTGTATTTAAAAGAAGCTAATATTTCTAAACTTATTTCTGTTTGTTATTAATACCCGATTTTGACAAGCGTGGTTAAAAATACTATTTTATATTTACAATAGTATTATACAACTAACAAGTAATATACAACTTCCCATATTATAATCAGATTTATATGTGTAAATCCAACACACATAATTCTTTTTGGAATTTTATTCTAAACAACAAAATTAGCTTGAGGTCTTAAATTTACTTCCCGCGTTTTTTTTTTTCTTTAGAACTATGTTTAAATGTCCTTTTATGAAGGAATACTCACATTTTTATAGTAGATTTTTTTAATTAAATTTTAAAATGTTTATTAAATTATCTTCAATAACTAAAATGTTTAACAAGTTTTGAAGATTTATATTTATATTTATCTAAACGCAGACTTATCTGATTTCGATAAAAATATTTCAAAATTTATTTTTTTTGTTACAAATTATTTCGTTATACATTGCATTTTTACATAAAATATACACCAGAAGGGATAGAAAAGTGTTCATAATTTGTCACGCTCAAGAAATATTAGCGTCAATGAAGCAAAAATGAGAAAAAAAACTAACTCACAAATTTTAAACCTTAAGGATTTAAAGGGAAAAAACTACAGAAAAGTGTCCTCTGAGAGAAAATTAAAATTGGACTTTTTTATGTACAACTAAAGAACCTGGGAGAAAAATATTGACAATGCTGAAACACAATAAAGTAATTCTGAAGCAAATTATTTTCTTATCGACTTTAGGAGCTCTTACGGTGTAAAACTTTTTACAAACAAATGAAAACCTTTGGAAACCTTTATGGATTTCCTATATATTTTTTACACAAAGCCGAAAATTTTTCTTAAATATTTCAGGCATTTAAAGCCTTTGTTTAAGAAATAAATTTTTGTGTTGCCAATAATGATAAATGAAGGCTCTAAATCCAACACTGTAATGAATTTTAGATAAATTTATTAGGAAAAAGGAATAAAATTTTTTTTAATGAGGTATTTTTCCATAAATATTGGAATAAATAAAAAAATATAAGAATCAAAATAAGTAAAGACATGTTACATTCTTTTATTTATGTTTATAGATTGTATTTTTTCTATGAGATATTTCATAATTTCTCGAAATACATTTAAAACAATAAAATATATTTTTTCATCAGAAAATGATGTTTTAGATTATTTATATTAATTTAATTGAAATTAATTGAATAAATGTTTAAAAAACTGACTCAATTTACAACATAAAGTAAGAAATATACATTTGAGAAATTTATAATGCATTTTGAAAGAACTTGATTTATTCTTAATAAATCCAAAAAAGTATTTGAAATATAATAAATACTGCTCACTTTCATAATATTCTATCTTATTAAGTAAATTCCTAACTGGAATCCTAATATTATCTAGCAGAAAAACTTGAAAAATAGTTTAAAGAGTAATGTTAAACTCATTTCCAGTTAATATAGGTAAATCAATAATTTATTTGCTTAAAATATGCTTAAAATATATTTAAATCATTCCACTACATATAAAACGGTCTTTAAAAAAAATAGCATTAAATTATGTTGCTATAAATCCATGTAAAAAAGTCACATTATCGTTAAAATTCAACACATAAATAAATTTATGAAATGGAGCAGAAATATCGAAAGGAATAGGTAAACATGAAAGTAAAGTATATTCCATAACTCGATTACGCACCAACATGGTATGGAATATTGAGAAAATTTACGTTAACTTAATAGCTAAAATACCTACAAAGTTAAAATACATAAATCACAGAAATATCGAGCCCCTAACGACGAAATCGCGCGAGTCTATTTTTATCGTATTGAGTACAGAAAAACAAAATGATTTCACAAACTTAAGCATCACTAATCGAATGTTTAAAGAAAGGGTGAGGGAACACACATTAGTGACATCAAATTCATATTGACCATATATGGAACTATCAAGATTGCATCAGTGCTGGAATATAAAAATGAAACATTAAATCGCAGCTACATCATACTAGATCATGTGTCATATAATAACACACCTACAATGAATTATTATTCTTTAAAAAATTAGCTAATCATAGGAAATGTTTAAAAGAATGCAACAGCGAATGTAATCATGTTCCATGTTATGATTGGTATATAGATCATTCAATATTTCAGAAATATCAATGATTTCAGTATGACCTTTAAACTAATATACACCCAATACCATTAAGAGAATGATTAATGCATTTGGTTCAGTCTGATATACTATAACATACATTCTAAAAGCGACATTCTAGTAAAAATATCCCCTTGAAAATAATCACGTGTGATATACAGATGTCGGGGTTAATGTAAAATCTTTTTTATGTGTGATTTTTTTAACATCATAATTTAATGGTTTAAAATCTTTAAGACTAGTTTATATGCAATGGAATAGTTTAAATAAATGTGATTCACTTTTTCGTAAATTGATAGTTGTTTGATATTCTTAATGGACTGTAAGTGTTGTCTAATTTTTTTCAATTTTTTATCCATATTTGAAGAACACTTGACATACTTGAGATACACAAACATAAATAATGATTATTAAATACTAAATATTCCTTAAAAACTATTTAATAAAAAATGGCAACCTGTAGAATTTTCCTTAGTTAGCTGTCTCTTCGGTAGTAATTAAAATTCAGTTCATTCTATCGATGGTTATTTCGTAATTTTCAGGACTGGTATATATCAGGACTTAATATTTGACTGGATTTTTTTACGAGTTACACCATAGAGTTGACAATTAAATTATGTAAATATATCATTGTTATCGTTCACGCAAGAGCAGATAAAAGTTATTTCATAATATTGTTCATATTTCGTAAAATATTTACTTTATGTTTATTTCAATTGTACTATATATTTTCTGCTATATGTTGATAAATAAATTTCAAACTTGAGTTAAATTTGGTTTAAAACCCTGCATGATAAAATCTGAAAACATCCACAATAGTTTGAAAATTAAAAGGAAATTGATATATGTCTGTGAATTACACAATTTAGCAAACACGTTGTACAGTATCAACAAAAGTGTATTTTGCAACGGTAGATCATTTCATATATTTAATATGCAGCATGATAACAAACATTATTATTTTTCTGTCATTTTTTGTTGGCCGCCTAATTATCCTCCCTATGAAATTGACGTTGATAAATTTTATGGCAAACCTACACTATTCAATCCTGAAGTTCCAGAAGAATCTGAAAAGTATATTTTTAAATTTTCGACAAAATCTCAAAATTGAAAGTTTCTGATCATTTATAACCATATAGTGTAATTATATATTCGTCTTTAAATAAGGAACTTATGGCATTGTACGTAGGCTACATTGATATATCGACTGTAGGCGATTTTTTTTTTAATGAGTCATTGCGTGAGATATTTAGTCTTTACTATCATTTATTGATAAATTTGAAAACTGGTTAGGAGTTTGTTTTATCTGTCCATCTGCCCACACTCTATGTAACAGGTTAGGGTTGTACCCAGGTTTGGAGTATTTAATGAAACCATCGAACGAATCTGCATACACTTGAAATGAAGTTGAAACTAGAAATTAGATTCATCATGTTTCACTACATCATCTGACCAGGGATGTAGTGGAGGATATACGGAGGGATACGCCGTATACCTTCTCGATTATTTAAAGGCCCTCTACCTCGATTTTTTAAAGTAGCACCGTTTACCATCTGTTTCTCAAGAAAGTTCATAGTATAGTAACTCTATGATCTACCCTCTGTCGTAAGCGTATAACCTCTACCTCGAACGTATATCCTCTGTTTAGAACGTATATCCTCTGTTTAGAATGTATATCTTCTGATACTTTTACGACAACATCCCTGATTCTCATTCAGAAAAACAAGCTCCAAAATTAAACATCTGCTTATTAATGCAGTCGCATTACAACAAGATCACGTTTCTAGACCAAATATTGACATGTGACAAAAATGGGCCAAGAAATGCAACCGGAAAAGAAAACATCATTTATCATCTTTTGGTTGTGTTTCCTTGACCGCCAATCGAACCATTCACTAAATGCAGATAATTCTGTATCTTTGGAAGACCAGCGTGCTGGTCAACATAACAGCAGTTCACATCTTCCATGATAATGCCAGAGACGAAATCGATTGAGGACGTGATAAAACATTGGACTGGGAAATTTTGTGTCATGTACCTTACTTCCCGGACATCTTTCCGTTGCACTATTACCTGTTTCGTTTCCCATGGACACTTGAGGGAACCTGAGGGAACAGCTGTTTCGAAACTGAAATGACGTCAGACAGAATGTAACGCAATTTTTTAGGTAGATTTCGTATGAAATACTACCTATTGCATTGTCTCCCATGTTAGAATTTCTGAAAAATTTTTGCGGATCTACACGAATCATGACTCCTAGACCCCAAAACTACCATCAGTAAAAAAGTTTATATATCTATCTATCTATCTATCTATCTATCTATCTATCTATCTATCTATCTATCTATCTATCGGTGTATATCACTTTCTTCTAGACACGATAACTTCCATAATTATGCTCAGATCTTCATCAAACTTTTACATAAAATCAAGGGGCATAAAATCTCGGTTAAGTTCGTTAATGGGCAAAATCGGACCAAGGGGGTGGAAGTTAGGAGGGTTTTTGTGAAAACAGAAAAAAACGCGATAACTTTTTAATTAAAATAGATATCGAATCGGTTTAAAGTTTATATTACTTCTAAAAAATGAGGAAAAAGTTTATGCGTGGCAGATTTTTGATAAAGTTAAAAATGGGCTCAAGGGGCGAAAAAAACATGGTTTTTGGGAGAAAAAAATTCATAACTTCGTCAATTCTCAAGATATCAAATCCAACTAAATTTTATATAAATGTACTCAATATTATCTAAAACTTTTGTATTTACAAGTTTTTGATAGGACCAATTTTTACCGATGAAAAAAATTAAAAACGAAAAGAAAAAAGGGGGGGGGAAAGAAAAAATCCCATAACTTACTCAATTCTTAAGCAATTAAATCTAATTAAATTTATTTTACATCTTCACAATAATATCTACAACTTTTATATTGACAAGTTTTTCATAGAACCAATTCTTATAGCAAAAATAAATTAAACAAAAATAGGAGTTGGAGAAAAAACCTCAAATCCAAACTGCTTATATTCTGACTCATTTTAAAATTCATTTTTGATTTTAAACGCATCCAAATGACAGATCCTCTTATTTAGTAACTATATAATGCGACTTATTGGCCAATTTTTTGATAAAGGCAGAATATATTTTTAAAAAGGCTGCCAAAAAAGGTATTTTGAACAGATTTCCCGAAGTTTTCATCATTAAAAAATTCATTAAGTATAACAAATTGCGTTTTTCATGAGTCATTTTTAAATTCATTTTTGTTCTCAAACCCATCCAATTTACAGGTCCTATTATTTAGGAACTATATAACTTGACGTATTGGCCAGTTTTTTGATAAAGGCAGAATATATTTTTTAAAAGGCTGCCAAAAAGGGTATTTTGAACAGAATTTCACGAAGTTGTGATTAAAATTTGAGGAAATTTAAGAAATTGCGTTTTTACCGAGTCATTTTTAAATCTTTTTTTGTTCTCAAACGCATCCAATTTACAGGTTCTCTTATTTAGGAACTATATAATGTGACGGAGTGGCCAGTTTTTTGATAAAGGCAGAATATATTTCAAAAAAGGCTGCCAAAATGGGCACTTCGCACAAAATTTCCCAAAGCGAGATGATTAATGAACTGTGGGTATTCAAATAACAAATTGGTTATTTTATGACTCATTTTTAAATCCAATTTTGCTCTGACACACATTCAATTGACAGTTTTTTGTTACTTAGGAACTATATAATGTGCGTATTCGTCGATTTTTTGATAAAGGGTGAATATATATATTTTAAAATCTGTCAAAGTGGGCACGTCGCACAAAATTTCTCAAAGCGATCTTGATTAAAGAATTGTGGATGTATTAAAATAATAAATTGGTTATTTTATGACTCATTTTTAAATTCAATTTTGCTGTCAAACGAATTTAATTAACAGTTTTTTGTTATTTAGGAACTATATAATGAGCATATTGGTCAATTTTTTAAATAAAGTAAGAATATAATTCAAAATATATTGCCAAAATGGGCATTTAAGAAAAGATAGGCTTTTTTTTTTTTTTTTTTTTTTTTTTTTTTTTTTTGAGATGAAAACTTTTCGAAATCTACCTCCGCCTATAGGCCATGCCGAAAGGGATTTTTTTCAAAAATTACATTTATAAACTAGTGTATTGTGTGAAACTTGGAAATGTAACCAATGGTGATTATTTCGAAAAGTAAAATAAGTGTTTAATACTTTTTTGAATGTCATTTTTTATGTTTAATGAAAACCGCAAGAACTTTCTTGATTACGCAATAGTAATAAATCGTCCAAACATAATTTTTATTGTCATACATATTATGCATAGGCACGTACTCGCTCCAACGCACATTTCAGTTAACTGTTTGTGTTCATTTTCCGAAGATGGCTCTTTCTAACAAATGAAATGCGATCCCTTTAAATACAAAATTAAAAGTTTTGACGGATGTTAATGAAAAACTGATGCCGAAATCTGAAACTCCTGAAACATTAACATACCAAAAAGCCCTTTATTTACGATTATTTTAAACCGTGATTTGACTTTCAAGACAGAAGAAAAAATTGAGCTATCAGTGAAAGCAATGCACGAGTGGCTAAAATTTATATGATCAAAAAACAAATTACCACAGAAGACAATTTATGAAAGATAAATGTCCAATTTTTCGCAAAATAAATGCACATTGGTAAAGAAATATTTAAAGCATCAAACGGATGGCTTCAAGTGTTTATAGTCTTTAATTAGTCTTTAATCTTTTATATCTTTCACAAATTAACTTCTATGGGAATTTGTTTTTTAATTTCATAAATTTTAGCCACTCGTGCATGGCTTTAACTAATAGCTCACTTTTTTCTTATAGCGATCGACTACGAGATGCAGGAATTTCTTCTGTCTTGAAAGTCCAATCACTGATTAAATCATGTATGTTTCTGTAAACTTTGGGAGGAAAGTGGCTTTGTAAACAAATAACGACTAATTTGCTCATTAGTTGACTCATTCTCATAAACAGATTTTGCTTAAATTTTCAATATTAGTGTTTATTTGATATGAATATAAACAATTTTTTTTAAATAATGTAGAATTCTTTTTAGAACTAGAAGTTATTTAAAGTTTATTGTTTTTTTTCACATTCATTACAGCTACCTTCCACAATTCCTTTTCTTGAACAACCGAGGGGACATTATAATGTGCGTCGACTGTATCTTATATAACTCATTTTTCATTATTCGTACTGACTGCCTCTTTGTTCTTAATTATATTAAAATTGTGTCATCTGAATCAAGTGTCAACAACTAACTATTTTGATTTTGACAGACCAATAGTGTTTATGTATCCTTAATTGGGCCGCCGTTAAAAAATTCTACGATATTATATTTTAGGTTAAACAACAAAATAAGTTTTTGTTATCCTTCTCTAGACGACTATATCAGGAGTAAATGATAAAATTTCTACTCTAATTAAATTTTTAAAAAATATTTATATCTATGTCTTTTAAAAAGATCTGTGATAAAATTTCATTTAATGAAAATTATTTTTAAGAGCTGTTATTCTTGCAAAAGCTTAACAAGAAAATTTTGAATACCTATTTAAACTTTTTTCTTCTCGATTACTTCTAATGTAAAGATTTATAAGAATAATGGCATCACAAGAATAAATAAATTAAAAAAAGAAATTAATTCAAAAAGATTAGTTAATGCTCCTTATATATATATAAAGTGTTTTAGGTTATCTTACCTGTGTATGCAAAAATAAATCGTTTCAAATGCTGCATATTCTTCCTTTTGAATGCAGCTGCTTCGAAGCAGAAAGAATGAAAAATCGCTATTTTATTCATTTATTCGCTAGATTTATTTTAAAGTGATATCTGATGCAATCGTTTTAAAACAATCCCATTTTGTTAATGCTACCCGATGCATAATTCGGCACGATTCGGAAACTTTCAGCTGAATTTCCTACGTTCATCTCTTATGAAGTTTAGATTTCTTTTCCTAATAGATTTCTTTTTCTTTTCTTATTTCTTCAGAAAATAAAATGTCTTGTAAATTCCAAATATATTTTAAAATGAAAGATTTTTAATTTTTTCTTTAAAATAAATGTCTTTTTTTCTTTCGAAGGGAAATTATTTTAAAAAAAAATTAAATCAGATAAAATATGACAAATTTTTAATTAGGGGAGATTAGGGTGAGTTTGGATACAGGGAGGGTTGAAAAACCTGCAATAAATCTTAATAACCGATTTATTTTTAATTTATAACCCGTCCAACAGTTAAATCAATCGTTGAATCATATTTTTGCCATAAATATGTTTAGTTGCAAGCACCTATACGTTTGTGATTAACCCGGGAGGACGCGCGCTATTCAGGGTATGAATCATTTTAACTTTGACACCCATAAAATCAAATTATAACCGTCACTTTATTTAGACGGAGACAATTCTTACAGAATTTGCGAAAAAAAATAAGTTAAAGATTACTTTAAAAAAATTAGTGGTTGCAATTGTAAAAACCATACGCACTCCGGGTCTTTTAGGCCCTGCGCGCGTCCTCCCGGGTTAAAAAAGTCTGTTTTACAACATCAAAAGTAGATAGCTGCTATAGGCTTTATAGGCAAGTTTTCAATTTCAGTTTTTTTTTTTTTTTTTTTTTTGCCATTTTAAATATTTTATGTAACAATATATATATATATAGATGGTGTCCAGCAAATAACACCCTGATTTCAAATTTAAATTTCTCAAAAACAAAAATCGATAGAACTATGCGGTAAACGGTTTCTTTATTAGGAAAGCTGTAAAAATGTTATACAGAAGTTTCGAAGGGTGGATATTTTGAAAAGATTATGTTCTGATTGCAAAGAATGCTTGACTTTACATTTTTCTTTTTTTTTTTAAATTGCTTGGTTTGAATGAGATTTTGGACGGACAACGCCATATTTTAAAGTTTTTTGGAACAAAATTTTTTGGAATTGCAGAAATTTCAAAAAATTAGTTCTAAAAATATGGCTAAGTACCCCGAAAAACTCGTTCTCTACAATTGAAGTGACTCTACAAGCTCGTTCTCTACAAGCAATCTAAAGCAAGAAAAACTTCAAGTCGAGCATTCTTTGCAATCAGAACACAATCTTTTCAAAATATTCACCGTTCGAAACTTTAGTATAACATTTTTACAGCTTACCTAATAAAGAAACCGTTTACCGCATAGTTCTATCGATTTTTGTTTTTGAGAAATATAAATTTGAAATCAGGGTGTTATTTGCTGGACACCTTGTATCTATCTATCTATATATATATATATGTTACAGGACAAACCCGATTTTAGACCAAACTAGATTCGCCTAGGACAAACCCGTCTATCCTAATGCCCATCGGATAAACTAGTTTTCCTAGGCCAAACCGGTCTATCCTAACGCCCATCGGATAAACTAGTTTTTCCTACGCCAAACCGGTATATCCTAACGCCCATCGGATAAATTAGTTTTTCCTAGGCCAAACTAGTCTATCCTAAAGCCTATAGTACATGCTAGTTTTTCCTAGGCCAAACTAGTTTCGCCTAACTTTTATAGGATAGGCTAGTTTAGACTGCAGTTTATTGGTCTGAACTAGTTCATCCTAGGCCGATCTAGTTTCTCCTAGGCCAATTCAATTTGGCGTGAATTTATTGAATTCCATGACAGCATCAGCGCCAACATTCTAGTTTGTCCTAGGCTGATTTAATTTATCCTAAACCAATGTAATTTTACGTGTATCTAGCTCACAGGCGTCAAAGTCTGAGAAATAATGGGATCGCAGGTTCTGTATGTATGTATGTACGCATGTACGTATATATGTACGTATGTACGTAACGCGATAATTCTTGATAGAAATATCCGATTTGCTTCAAATTTTGAATGTAGGTTCATTCTGATAAGGTACTTTTCTGATTAGTTTTGGGAATTCATTGGATAAAAATAAGAGGGGGGGGGGGTGACGAACGGGCGGCTAATCCCCCGTCGTTAACTTAGAGAAATGGATTTTTCATATAGAATTATCATTTTTCATTTAAATTTTAGATATAGGATCATTCTGACAAGGCGCCTCCGTGATTAGTTGTAGATGTTTATTGTGGATGTTCAATGTTTAAGAGTAATTGTGGAAAATGGGAAAAAGTAACCCCCTTACTTTTTTTTCGAGAGTGTTATTCTTTAAAAAAATAAGGCTGTAATACACAATTAGTGTAAAGAGCCTGTGAATACAGAGCCAGCAGTTTAACTGGACAATATTCTTTTTAATATTGATCCCTACTACTGCTCCATTGATAACCTTGTGCAAAGTGGTTTTGCCACCACCTTTGTATAATGTATTTTTTTCGAAGAGTAGTAGAATACTGTTAGAGGTGTGCACGGGCCGGAATTTTGAGGCCGGTGTCCCGCCTTTCCCGTAGGAAAGTCACTTTGATTGTGCCGGTGTAAAAAATAAAAATTCACCCCGAGCCTTGCCTGTAGTGGAGCCCTGCCTATCAGTAAATAGATACTCACTCCGGCTAGATCTGCCTGTGAAGACGATTTTGGCTGGCGTATAATGGCTGCTGGAAAGAGCTCCTTTTTTGGACGACAGGATTCGGATAAACACGAGGAAGTAACACAGGTTTACCGAGGCAATGAGGGACACCAGCAAAAACTCTTCTTGGTTCTTTTTATTTAGAGATACAGTAATGAGCAAAGCTACAATCCTCAGGGAGTGACCCCTTGGAAACACAGTTTACAGTGTTACATGATGGGAATACGTCCTTTTGTGACGACAGACAAAATCTAACTAAA
This sequence comes from Maratus speculifer, assembly GCA_964019185.1. Taxonomy (NCBI): domain Eukaryota; kingdom Metazoa; phylum Arthropoda; class Arachnida; order Araneae; family Salticidae; genus Maratus; species Maratus speculifer. The sequence continues at coordinate 56,817,743 of OZ025294.1, forward strand.
ATTACAATTAGTACAGATGTTGATTAGCGATTTGGCTTGCGGTTTGCGCCAAAACCGTTTGTATAATTGCCGACCTTGGCGATAAATATGCAGTAAGAGACAGAACACATTGTTAAGTACACAGCCAATTGATAATCTGTAAGTTATGGGAGCAGACACAAAAATGTTAATAGAATAAATTCGTGAGAACTGCATCAGCTCTCAACGGACGACGCGAAACACCTGCTTACATTCACATATTATGCCCTAAATCAATGAGACGCAGCTACGAAATAATTTGCAGGACAAAATGTTTATGAAAAGAAAGGAAATCGTTAGCAACTGTACAAAGATTAGATTTTATTTTAGTTATTGAAATCGCAAAGATAGCTTTCAACGGAACTAGGACAAGCGCAGATTGAAAATAATTTTTTTTTTAAATTTTATTTCAGTTAGACATTACATCAGAAAAATTCATGCAAGAGAAAAGAATTAGTGAAAGCATTTCCATACTTAATAGAATATTAAACTGTGGGAGAAGGGCGCAATGAATACCTACATCCTAAATTATAAAGATTAACTAAAATGCAATTTTATAAAAGAAATAAATTTTGACCCCCAAAAAAACTATATATAATGGAATCTCCATTATACTGCCCCTATTCAATTTCCGCAAAAAAAATCATATTTACTTCACATACAGTTAAGATTCCTTTTAAAAGATACTGCATGCATATTTATTGGATCAATTTACAATGTATTTTTGAATTACGATTTGTTCGCAGAATGGAAAACACTCAATGTATTATTGATTATTTAGATTCTTAGACCTTTCAATATTCAAATAGGAATTTAATAAATAATTAATGTCAATTAGAACAAAAGAAAAAAAGGAGAGTTATATACATCATAATTTTTTAATCTGTTTAGCAAAAAGTAGATTTATGAATACATTTCTCTGTCATTCCTTAAGGCTTTTCTCAAATCCAAAAGAGCTACATCCTAACATAATTCTGGACTAAGTCCTTTTCGGAAATGCATAAGATAAACAGGCATTCTCTCTCAGAAAATATGTAATCTAATGGCGTTAACCATTTTTTCATAAAAGCTTTTTTTTGGGGGGGGGAATACTATTAAAGCTGCATTTTGAATCGAATTTCCTGTACGATTTCGCGGAAAGGAAAAAGGTGACGTCGTGACAAGAGTTGCTTAGGTAATTAATTTAACAAAGAGGTAATTAATTTATCAAAAATGTAAAACGCTGTTTGATTCAAAATATGTTATTTTTTTCCGTTCAAACAGAATGAACTTTGTTCGCAGTTTTTTGTATCCAAAATTTGAAGAAATGCGGATTTTTCTTACGTACATACATGCAAACATACATACATAAAATGCGAGCCCATTATTTCTCAGACTTTGACATCTGTGAGCTAAAAACACGTAAAATTATATTGGCCTAGGATAAACTAGATCAGCCTAGGACAAACTAGAATGTTGGCGCTGATGCGGTCATAGATTTCAATAAAATCATGCCAAATTGAATTGGCCTAAGATGAACTAGATCGGCCTAGGATGAACTAGTTCAGACCAATAAACAGGAGACTAAATTAGTCTATCCTATAAGAGTTAGGTTATAAACTAGTTTGGCCTAGGAAAAACTAGCATGTACTATACAACCTTAGGATAGACTAGTTTGGCCTAGGAAAACTAGTTTATCCAATGGGCATTAGGATAAACCGGTTTGGCCTAGAAAAACTAGTTTATCCGATGGGCATTAGGATAGACCGGTTTGGCCTAGGCCAATCTGGTTTGGCCTAAAATCGGGTTTGTCCTGTAACATATATATATATATATATATGTTTGCTAACAGTATGTAGATTATTGCCACCGTAGGCGCCATTGCAGCACTTATCAATTGCAACAAACATATATATACAATCCCATATATATATGTATGTATGTATTTATATTATAAACTAACAGTTAAATTGAGTTTGAAAGTCGCATGTTTGCTATAAAAACCTGTTTCTTTAATGTTCCTCAGAATAGGGGGTATGGACCATGGAACTATTAAGAAAGAGGAACTGACATATCGTAAGAATAGTGAAGCTTCAAATGTAACCGCTTTAGCAAAGGGTTCCTTACCACGTCAGCAAACTCCCACCAGTAAATTTATGCAGAAAAATTTCGCTTTATTTAAATGGCTCATTAATGGAAAATTTCAATCGAAAATAATAGTAAAAATCGATATTCATTTTTATCGGTAAAAGTTTAATTTGGCAGTAACAGTTCCGCCACATTGTGACAATCAAAACAATATTCTGTTAGTCTCAATAAAGCAATTATAATACCTGGGAAAACTGATACCAGTGAAAATAAACATAATTTTTTTACCACATTTGTGAGAGATAATTCCCATCATTAAGGCTCTAAAATAAAAAGAAATATTCTATTTAAGATTTCTGGTGGAAGTTTTCATATGCGGTAATTAGAAACTTTGGATCCGATTAAGAAAAAAACAGCAGTCATCTTATGATAACCACCTTAGTTACTTCACTTGCAACTGATTGACAATGCATTATATGTCTTCCCCTTTTATTCATAGCTCCATTGTATGGACACGATGATTCAAGGAGAGATGAAACATGCTTTATCGCTTCCAAATGATACGTCTATCCAAATATTTATGTTTTATTTGCATACAAGATGATCTTGTTTTAGAATTGTATTGTAGAAAATAAAACCTATTATTTTGCAAATTAACCCTCTGACAGTCCTGCAAAAGGGCAAAATTGTAATAAAGTTTTCTCTGCATTTTTATTTAAATACTAAAAATGATTATTCTTTCAACATTATATATATATATTTTTTTTTACAAATACAAATATAATCCTTGAGGGATGTAATCAGTGTTCATTGCATTAAAAATATGTTAAATGAATAGAATTATAATACTTTAAATATTGCATGTATTGCAATAAACGTATTAATATGGGCTTGGAAGTTTAAAAAAAAAATTAACTACTTTCTGTATTTTTAAAAACATATATGCAGTGAAAAAAATAAAGCACTGAATTTTTTCTTTTCTTATTTTTGCATTATTTATCAATGTTAATATTTAGCATTAAATATTTATATTAATTTCTTTAATATCAATTTCCTTATTTTTTAAAAAATAAAATATTACTATTTTGCAATAACTATAGAACTCAAACTGCAAACTTTTATTTTTACATGAAAATATACTATTAATGAAGAGAAATGAAAAGGAAAATCTTTACACAAACACTCACTGACTATCAACAGATTATTACATATATATATCCACTAAAATTAATTGGCACGAGCATATTTTTCATTGGATTTAGATTCATAAAATACAACATATCATAAAATAAATGTTCTAATTTACAATAAACCTTAGGATTGTAAATGCCATACTTTCTTTGTCGTATTTTGTTACATTTTTGAAAATTAAATATAAATTTTCATTTAAAAATAATGTGCAAAACATAATTAAAAAATATATTTTTGTTAAAATTGTCTCATCCCTCCCTACTCACTCCTACATTTTAAACTTTGAAAAAAAAGACAAAAAAAACGCAATATAAATTAAATGATCTATTACCAAATATTATTAATTTATTAATAGCGTCTTATGCCATCCTTATACTTTTATGCATAAAAAATTACAATTCATCAGAAATACTTTCTTTATTGATGTTTTAATTAACAATGTTGTCGGAACGTTCCCCACAGTCCACACAACTTTGAAGAATGTCCGTGGTAGATATAGCTGCCACCACCGATATTACTAGGTGATATCGGTCACCCACTGTGAGATTGGTGTAAATGAAGACTTACGCTAGTAACCGAATTATCAGTTTATTAAGAATATATGTACACACAAAATACGCTATTTACAAATATATACAACTACAACTCGGATATAGGTGATCCGGCTCAACATTAAATTAGATACCGTAAAGATTGGTTGTGTACTATTCCAATTACACCTCACACTCAATACACGTTAAATTCACTTTTTTGGAGCTCAACCTTGAGTCTCCCAACACAAGTATACTGGGCCTGCACTTCTTAGCCCAGAGCACTAAACACCAGGACGTCTGTGTCCTTTGCGCACCAGAAAACACACACTTTACGCTCTTCCACACAGAGCAACCTCTAGGTCCGAAACCTAGGTACCGTACTGAATGATCTGAGGCAAACTTGCCCTCTCCAAATCACTGCTTTCCCCCACATAAACCCCTTTGGAGCCTCCTCATTGGACACTCCATTCTTTTCTTGCTTAGTGGCATGCTACTAATCTGCTCACCATCCGCATACTTCACTGACAGGCGGACATGCCTCTCAGCTATCTCTTTTCTCTAACACCCCACCTGTAAAGGATTAGCTGGCAATTCCCCTTTCCACGAAGAAGGAATGTCACCTTGGAAATTCTGTACACAACCATACAATATGAGATATTCAAAGAGAGAAAGAGTAGACATTACATTCTTTAGCACAGGTGCTATCAGATCCTGACACCCCCCACCTTAGCGGAAAGTATGCCTTTTAGGGGCTAATTTTCCCCAAACATATAGTAATATCGCAGAAGAGTTCAATAGTCTCTTTACAGATTTCTTCATTATGCTTATTACATAGGTATTTCCAGGTGTCTGAACACTATCTACTGACATCTCTACTGAACCTTTACTAATATTATTATTACCTAAACAATACACATGTTAATACAATATTATAAACAGAAAAAAATCAAAAAATATTTACACACACACAGTAAAAAAAAAATTAAATTTGTGACGACATCCCTTTAAGGTTGTCCACTACTGGGTCGTTGATGCTGATGGGCTAACAACTGGTTGTTCTTCCCAGCTCTTTCTATGTAGCCTAGAAATTGCGTCAGCATTTAAATGTTGAGCTCCTGGACGATGAGAAATACTCAGGTTCCAGCGTTGCAAGGCAAGAGCCCATCTAGCGAGTTTGGGTGATCTTGGGGTTGTTTCGGTGAGAAATTTTAATGGATTATGATCCGTGATGATCTCAATTTGAGATACATAGGTCCACTTTTCAAACTCCGCAACCCGAAGAGCACACTCCAAGCATCTTTCTCTATACTCGGCCAAGCACGCTGAGCCCCTGACAATTTCTGACTGGCAAAAGCTATCGGTTTATACTGACCCTTTTCATCTTTTTGAGTAAGGCAACATCCTACTGCCAGATCGGAAGCATCTGCGTGGAGCTGATATTTCCGGCCTACGATAGGTGTAGCCAAACTCGTCACTTTACATAACTCATCTTTAAGAGTATTAAATGCTTTTTCTGCCCTTTCATCCCATGGTACGGTATTTTAACCTTCCCTTTTGTCAATTCGGTTAAAGGTATAGCAATTTCGGCATAATTTGGAATATAAGATCGGTAAAATCCCATTAATCCCAAAACGGATCTAACTTCCTTTTTAGTTTTTGGTCTCTTTAGATCCCTTATTGCTCCTATTTTTTCCTCATCAGGTGCATGCGTTCCACCTCCAATTACATGACCTAAAAACTTAGTTAATTTCTCTCCAAATTTACATTTGTCTAGCCTAATCGTAAAATTTCTCTTTTTCAACTCTTCAATGACAGCCCTAACATGTTCACAATGCTCTTCCCAGGTGTCGGAGAAAATGATGACATCATCAATATATGCTTCCGCATACCTCCGATGACCTTGAAGAACCTCATTCATATCTTTCTGAAACGTGGCCGTCGCCCCTGATAATCCAAAAGGCATTGTACGCCACTGATAAGTTCCATTATGCGTTGTAAAAGCTGTCAAATGTTTACACTCCTCCGCCATTTTAATCTGTCAATAACCTCTCAATAAATCAATCGACGATAAATACTTAGCCGCCCCTGCGGTATACATGATTTCTTAAGAATCTTTCATCGGAAAGGTTGGCACCTGAGTTACCGAATTTAATGCTCTATAGTCTATACAAAGCCTAACAGTTGCGTCTTTTTTCGCCACACAAACAATTGGATGACTAATTTCAGCATTTGACACTTCGATTAGATTTAATTCTAATAACTCCTGAATCTGCCTATCTACTTCCTCTTTATAAGCTACCGGTACACTATATATCTTTGGCTTTTTCCTTTCTACCCCCGGTTTAAGATCAATACGATGTTCCCCTACATCAGCTGGTCGTACAGGACCCATAAACACCTCTTTATTTTCCCTCAAAATAGACTTTATATCTTTGACTTGACTATTAGATAACCCTTTTATTTCGAACCTCTCTATATCTCGTTCTACTTCCTGATCCCGGTTCAAAATAGGAATTTACGCAACTTCTCCAAATTCCTCATCACCCTCAAAAACAATATTAACTATATTGCATTTAGCAATAAATTCTCGTATTTTGTTTTGGTGTACATGCTTCCTACTCCCGTCGGCTAACTCAACTATAAATGAATGCTGATTTCGTTTTTCGACTATGGTTGCCGGCCCTTGCCACCTAGAATATAACATATTAGTTGAATCGGGAATTAACAATATTACTTTATCGCCTACTTCAAACGTTTTTTCCTTTGACCTTAAGTTATAATGATACGCCATTCTATTTTGTTGTACCTCAGACGATAATTTTGCCTCATTTGCGGCTCTTTCTAAACGTCCTCTAAGTTTATTCAGATACTCATGAATCGGCGTAGTATCTAACTGCACCCCCTTATTTTCTCCTGCCCAGGATGACTTGAGAATCGATAAAGGACCCTCCGGCGCTCTACCATATAACAACTGGAAAGGTGCGATTCCCGTCGTAGAATTTGGGACTTCCCTATACGCCCATAATACAAATGGTATTTGTTCATGCCACTTTTTTTCCTTCTTCTCTATTAGTATGATGTAACATACGTTTAAGGGTCTGATTAAATTGTTCCACGAGCCCGTTAGACTGTGGATACTGTGGGGTCGAAAATCTTGGACTAGCACCTAACCTTTTCTCAAATTCTTTCGTTAAGTCGGCAGTGGTTCCATTATCCACTATTTCTGCGATAATGGAACCAATGAAATTGGTTCCATTATCGCAGGCAATTATATTCGGAATTCCTGTCCTCATAAATATTTGAAGTAACGCATCACACGCGGTTTTAGCAGTTAAACTTTTTAAAGGAATCGCATCCGCCCACCTGGTATGCTGATCAATTAAGGTTAGTATATACCGATGCCTTTGGGAACTTTTAGGATCAATAGGCCCAATTAAATCAACATTAACCACCTGAAATGGGAGTTCCGGCCGCGATACTGGGGAAATAGGAGCTCTATCATTTACTTTAACCCCTCTAGTCAATTGGCACTCTAAACATGACTCACAAAATTGTTTAGTTTCTTTCGCCATCCCCTCCCATTAAAATGAATACCTGATTCTCTGTAAAGTTTTCTTGGCTGCATGATACCCTCCAAATACCGAACTATGCGCTAATTTTAGTATTTCTTCCCTTCTTACTTTGGGTACTACTAATTGCGCTATAATTTCGCCTACTAATTTCTCTTTATGATACAATAAACCATTTACAACATAATAATCCCCCTTATCCATTTTAGCTAATTCCCAAGCTTTCTCTAATTCCTTACATTCTAATTGGGATTTCTTAAACATATCTGAATTGCTAACAATAGCTTTATTATCTTCCTCCACTTCCGTTTTTTCCGTATTCTGAGTTTGTAAATTTTCTGATTTCGCTTCTATTGCGTAAACATTACAATTATCGTTACTCATATCTTCCTTTTTACTCGAATTATCAATAATAATTTCCGAACTTTCTAATTCTTGGGCCTCTAGCAATGGCTCCTCGCGGTTGACACCTGACAACTCATTAATCACTTCGGGATGTAAAATCACTTGCTCATTAATATTATCAGTCATTGCGCAAAGTACTTCCTGATGAATTATATTAGTTTGTCCGAATTGCGGAATAGCTAAAGGTAGTTTAACCAACGGCGATTTAACTCCTTCACCGAACAACTCTTGTAAATAAATACTACCCGCTCCTTTTAATTTCTCTTCCGGTACCAAATCTTTATGAACAACACTAATTTCGCATCCAGAATCAACCAATCCCTTTGCTTTTTGCCCATTCACACTAACTTCAATTTTCTCAAGTTTATTTAATTTCTTACCAATAACGTTAGTTCTCTGTTCGGCCTTTGCCGATATTCTCGCCACAATAGCTCCATTAACTCTTTATTTTCTTTTACCATAATCTTATGCACACCCGCTTTCGGATCTCGCCCTTTAATACCATTATTTCCCTCATTACCCACTTTATTACAAAAACGTTGGTAATGACCTCTCAAACCACATTTAAGGGGTCTCAGGAGTCTTACATTTACCTGGTAGTGCAACTTAGCAACATGTTACATTTGATTTTTTTTCTCAGTCCCTATAAAACATAAATGCATAAAATTTTTAATATAGATAACTGAATATCTCTTCTATTAAAATTAATTTTTTAAATACTCTACATTGAAATTCTATTTTATTTTTTTAATGTTTAATTTTGATTAAAAAAAATTAGACTTGTATCCATTGCGCGCAGGATTCTAGAAAAACTATTAGTTCAAGAATCGCTAAAAAAGTTGATAATGGTGTAAAATTAATGTATCTTGAACTTATACCTCATTTTAAAGCAATTTATGCATTTATTTATTTAAAATTTAAATTTAAATTGAAAAAATTGAAAAAAAATCATTTTTTATTAAAAAAATTGCCAATTATCAATAATTAGTGTAATTAAAATTCCAAATTTGAGGTATAAGTTGTTTTTAAACTTAAAATGAAGATATTTACCAAGTTTCATACAAATTGCTTTATTATTTTTTGAGAAATGTTGCGCGCAGTCAAAGAACAATTTAAATTTTAAATCAAAATTAAACATGAAAATTATATAATAAAAATTCAATGTAGAATGTTAAAAAAATTATTTTAAATAGAAGAGATATTAAGTTGTCTATGTTAAAAATTTTATGCATTTAAGTTTAATAGGGACTGTGAAAAAAAATCAAATGTATATGTTGCTAAATCGCACTACCAGGTAAAAAGTAAGACTCCTGAGACCCCTTAAAGCATTTAGGAGCTGAAGCATCACTACGCTTCTTAAAATCTATTTTCCTGTCCGAAAAAGAATTAGTCTCATTACTCCCGTTTTGCCTCCAATTACCACTAACTTTGCTATCCTCCCTCGGTCTCGTCTTTTCATTGTTTACATACCTATCTTTACCTTTAAAACTTTTATGCGTAACGGCGTAAGACTTATTTTTATGGTCAAAATAATGGTCACATTCTCTAGCAATTTTAGAAGCTTCTAATTACTTACCCTGGTGAGTTAATCCAATATATGACTCAGTATCCTCATCTAACGTACTTACTAATTTATCAGTAACTATTAACTGGTTGACCTTTTCATAAGAGTCAGCACCTCTAATCTTACAATAATTTTCCCATGTCGCTATTAAACGCGATACAAATAATACATGAGTTTCGTTCTGGTTTCTCCTAGCCTTCTTAAAATTTTCCAAACATGCCTTCGGTGTCGGCTCTTGTTCCCTTAGAACTAACTCCTTTAACTCCTCATAATTCTCCATTTGTTCCGTAGTGGTATAAATTAACAAATTATCCGCCTTATCTCCTAACATATTTAGCAGAATTTCGTCCTGCTGGTTTTCCGGTACATTTTTAGTTTTGAATGCCCTTTCTAAACTGTTGAAAAATAAATTCTATCCCTCAGTCCCTTCTGGTACTTTGATAGATAGAGTTTTAACACTTTTGATCAATTTTTCTATATTACTTTCATTATTAGATTCCCTAGAAACATTACAATTATTTGCCGAACCTTGAACCCTTAGTCTCTCCATTTCTAATTCATGTTCCATCCTTAATTTTTCTATCCTCTCTTCTCTTTCTAACCTTTCGTGTTTTTCTTCGCGCTCTAACTTTTCCTGTTTTTCTAACCTTTCGCGCTCTAATTTTTCCTGTTTTTCTTCACGCTCTAACCTTTCCTGTTTTTCTAACTTTTCGCGTTCTAATTTTTCTTGTTCTAATCGTTCTGCAACAATAGCGTCAGATAATTCCTTAATAACCCCCTCGTCATACTCATCACTGTCCATTATCTTTTTCTTAAGCTGAATTCTGGTATCATCTTCCGCGAATTCAACACCCAATTCTTCAGCTATCACCTGAAGATCAATCTTTTTTAGTTTCAATAAGAAAGCCATACCTTCACCGATTGTTATTACCACCCCACAAGAATAGTTAAACCTACCAAATTAATATTTCCGAAATTTCTAACTTAGTACAGATACATCTCCACTTATTTTACTAATTAATACCCTTCAGGTAATCGATACATTTCATTTCTAATTAATTTACTGAATACTCTAATTTTTTCTCAACCATTGATATCACACAATTTACTTCCAATAAAACAAAAAAGTAAAACAATAATTCGATTTGCTTACTATGCAATATAGATTTCAACTTATACACTTAGATAACAACATACAATTTATAAAATAATACTGATACGTTGAAATTGAATAGGAGTATTGATGTCAATAAAAAAAATCCACATAAAGAAAAATTGTAAAACATGCATATATAAATTTCAACAATTATCCTCACTAAAATATTTCCGAACTTAATACTGGTTCTTACACTTAAAACAAATATACTGATAATCTTTACTTTTATTTTTCTTCACTATGGCTCTCTTTTGAGCCTTTTTTTCCCCTCTACTATGGCTCTCTTTTGGGCCTTTTTTTTCACTATGGCTCTCTTTTGAGCCTTTTTTTTTCCTCACTACTATTGGACAATTAAAATCCTAAGCAAATGTTATTATACACTCTTCAAACTTAAAAAATGTTGCTTCATTTAAATATTACTTTAACAATAATTTAACTTTAAGTAAATTTAATTATTCCTTCCAACTACTATTACCACAATTAATAAAAGGAAATATATAGGAAGCCAATACTAGCTCAAGTTATTATGACCTTTCCTTAAAACAATAACCAATATGGTTATTAACACTTTATAGGTAGGGATTATTGATAAAACACATAAATAATATAGACAATTTACTTAAATTACTATTAATTATACAACAACAAATTTTGGTTCAAAATGTCAGTAGAAAGATGTGATCAAAACACCTTACCTTATACTTTCTTTGCTGGGGTACTTTTCTAATCACAGGTAGTTCCACGATGTAGCGGTAATATGGCACAACAGTTCAGTTTAGTTCTTTCTAATAAAGATACGCACAACATTTTAGTCCACACTAGACGATATGGCACGATACTTTAGGACACATTCGACGATACGGCACGACACTTTAGCATACAGTCGACGACCCGGCACGATACTTTAGGACACATTCGACGATACGGCACGACACTTTAGCATACAGTCGACGACCCGACACGATACTTTAGCACATACTCGACGATACGGCACGGCACTTTACACACCTTCGACGATACGGTACGACCACACAAGAATTCCACTGGATACTCCGGCATTAACAGACTGCAACACGGCTCGCTGGTCACTGGTTTCAGGCGATTCTATCCCGACGCTGCCAACAATTTGTCGGAACGTTCCCCTCAGTCCACACAACTTTGAAGAATGTCCGTGGTAGATATAGCTGCCACCACCGATATTACTAGGTGATATCGGTCACCCACTGTGAGATTGGTGTAAATGAAGACTTACGCTAGTAACCGAATTATCAGTTTATTAAGAATATATGTACACACAAAATACGCTATTTACAAATATATACAACTACAACTCGGATATAGGTGATCCGGTTCAACATTAAATTAGATACCGTAAAGATTGGTTGTGTACTATTCCAATTACACTTTCCACCTCACACTCAATACACGTTAAATTCACTTTTTTGGAGCTCAACCTTGAGTCTCCCAACACAAGTATACTGGGCCTGCACTTCTTAGCCCAGAGCACTAAACACCAGAACGTCTGTGTCCTTTGCGCAACAGAAAACACACACTTTACGCTCTTCCACACAGAGCAACCTCTAGGTCCGAAACCTAGGTACCGAATTGAATGATCTGAGGCAAACTTGCCCTCTCCAAATCACTGCTTTCCCCCACATAAACCCCTTTGGAGCCTCCTCATTGGACACTCCATTCTTTTCTTGCTTAGTGGCATGCTACTAATCTGCTCACCATCCGCATACTTCACTGACAGGCGGACATGCCTCTCAGCTATCTCTTTTCTCTAACACCCCACCTGTAAAGGATTAGCTGGCAATTCCCCTTTCCACGAAGAAGGAATGTCACCTTGGAAATTCTGTACACAACTATACAATATGAGATATTCAAAGAGAGAAAGAGTAGACATTACATTCTTTAGCACAGGTGCTATCAGATCCTGACAAATGTCCTATTAATTAATATGTAATTATTCCTTCAAAAACACGAACGTTACAACTTATATTACTAAATAACTAAACAGACTGACATATGATTATAAAGTATTTTCATGTTATTTGTATATATATATATCCATATATACATATGTATATATTTTTTTTTACTTTTATATGCATTTATATGTCATTTATTTCACACAATCAAACACTGATGTGTCTTTGGTTGTACAACTGTTAAATATCGAAATGTTCTATTGATATCCTAATTGATATTGATAAAATATCCTTCAAATGAGTAGTTTTAAGTTCATATTCTGGAATAATATATAAAATTCGATTATTAATTGCAGAAATCAAGTACAAGAATCTGTACCATTCCGTTTCTTTGATTATTAATATGCAGATTAACATTTGTGATAATATGCAAATGTGAAAATGTTTCGTTCATTAGTTCAAACCAGTTGGGAATCTGCACAGATTACTTTGAATTTAACTAAATGCTATTTTGATTTGCTCTAATGCCGAAATAATGAGTGTAAACATTTAAAAACTGCTATGAAACCATCTGGTTAACATATACTAAATGTATAGTATTCTAAATAGTGCTGTGTTAAGTATTAATAATGGAGAGAAAACATTTTGCAATTTTCACCCAAGGGGAGATATTAGTTTTAAAAATCCAAATGTGAAGCAGTTGTTATATTTATTAAAAATGTGCTTTAATTTTCCATTTAAAGTTAAGTATTGCACATTTGTGCATTTGTATCTCAAATACAAATGTCAATATAATATTTAGATAAACATGAATGTTTTTTGAAGGATTTTTAAAAAATCGCAAATAAGGTTTTTATTAAGATCTATAAATTAAATAATTTTTTTTAATTTCATAAAAAAAAACTATTTTTCTATTGTTTCATTTCAAAACGTACATTTTCATTGTACTTGAAAGTGCATAATTTTGCTTTTAGTGTGTGACCTCTGAATAACGATTACTCATGGGACCGGTGAAAAGATACCGCTCTTCAGAGGCAACTGTAAATTTCTGTAACTATTATTTCATTAAAAAAAGTACATAAATGCAAACAGAAATAGACATAATCATCTATTTAATCTTCATTGCTTCAATACAATAAGAAAAAAAATAGTTTGCAAGTTTTTTTTTCTGCAAATATTTAAAAAATATATGAATTTATTTGCTATACAACTCATTACCATTATTATTCAACGAGAAATTTTAGATGGAATTTTGGGTGATTCAATATTATATTTCCTCTTCCTCTCTCCTATTATCTACCCTTTTCTGCATGAGAATTAATGTGGCAGTAACTGCTAAATCTTAGACCAGACATACAAACAATCTGACCTTTCTTTTAGCAATGGATGCCATTTTTAGAATATTGTATAAAATATTCTCCATTGTTATTAATGTTTTCGTGTTTGCTGACATATCAAAAACATTATTTGATTTGCTACACATTTCGGTTTGCAAATAAATTTGAAATTGTACCAGAAGCTATAAAACAAAATTTCTCGTAACATTTGAGAGGCAGTTATTCAGACTAGAGTTCTGGATGAACCGAAATTTCCAGTTCCGAGCCCTGCCCAATCCGTAGAAAAAAATCCGTCCCAGCCCGTTAAAGTTAAAATTTCGGCCCGAGTCCGGCCCAGCCCTTAGCATCCCAACGGGCCCGATGTAATAGCTATACACGAGACCCAAAAGGAGAAAAAAAAATCTAAATTTTGGCCCGGCCTGAATGAATTTCTGCAGAACGATGATCTTTACTCTTATGGAAGAGTTCGGGCCAAAAAAACTTATCTTAGTTTTTTTTTCATGTTTATAGCCTCTATTTATGCAGAAGTGTCATGGGGTCCGATATTTATGCTTTTAATAAACCTTTGTTTATTGTATGTAAATGTCTCAATTTTAATTAGTATTATTAGTCCATATTCCATGTAATAGAGACACAAAAATCTAGAAAATGGTATATGGTAAAAGTAAAATCTTCTAAGACGGAATCGTATTGGAAAGAAAAGAATGTTTCCTTTTTAGCTAGTGTAAATGTATAATATATTTTTTCTTGCGTATTACTGTATTCATTTTGCCTGGAAGAGTAGCTTAAAACAAGTTTAAAGAAATTGCCAGTTTTCAGTTTAAAAGAAAATTCCGTCAAAAGCAGGTTTTTTTCATGTGTTTAACTCTATCTAAATAAGCTTAAAAATCTATGAATCATCAAAAAGAATAAATTCTAATGTTTAATTGTAGAATAATAACGAATCAAAGTACATGCTTTTTTTGCAAAAAATTTTAAATCAAACGAAATTTCCCCACTAAAAATAATCTTAAGATTATCTGAAGAATTCTCCAATTTCTTCAGAAATTTTACAGAAGTCGGAAGAAATATCTGCAGATTATTTAAAGATATTCTTCAAAATTATTCATTACTGATTCATTACTGATTTCTGAACACACTTGGCCACGTCGAGAATAGGATTTTCATTCGGGATGATTCAACCGTAACACATTATTTTAGACCGTTAAAATTAGGAAGGAACCAGCCCGTGCAGATCTCTAATCTAGATTTTCTTATTCAGAGATTCGTAATGATGTTGGTGATGTGGAATGTGTTTGTTTAGATCAACACGTTGATGGCATTTTGAATTTGTCATTGTTTAGAAATGGCCGTTCTAGGAGATTTCGCAACACTTTTTTACATTCATTGTATTTATGAAACACCAATAAAATATGCATTTTAATTTTGTATGACTTAGATTTAGAATATTTTGATAATATTATAGCGTAATACAAAGTCTTATTAAACATTTCTTTTTTAAAAACATAACATTTGTATATTGAGCGCAAGAAATCTCAAAAATAAAAACGTCTGCGGTATTTATATAACATGCGTTGATTAATACCGGAAAATCCGCTAAGAGTAAATTGCATGGGACTGAAAAAAAATCTATTTTCGACTGTTTTTTGTCTTTAATAATACACTGCCTTTTTCGAGCTTAAACAAATTTTATTTTGTGTATAATTCACTCATAAGCAGGATTCTTCATCAGATGCTTTAGTAAAAAAATATCATCTTAGAATTATATTTTGTATAAAGTGAAAGGAAAACTTCATAGGAGCATTTTGTACGAATAAGTCTAATAAAAACTGATATTATTATTTTTTAAGTATCAAATTAGGTGCAAAAGACGATTGAAAGTTTCAGTAACTTGCATTTTTAATGAAAGTATTTATTAATTCATTTGGAAGAACATTTGAAATTCTACATAAAATATTACATCTTTGAAGGTGCAAGTTACTAAATATAAAAATACATTCGAAATTGTCAAAGATTTTAAGACTTGCAATTTTGATCTAGTTTATAAATTAAAATATCCAGAAATAAAATTAGATATTTGAAAATAATTTCTTAATTTCAAATCTTTATTTTTGAAAACTATTGAATATATTATTATTCTTTGAAATTGTAACGATTATTAAGAGATAGGGATTAGACTACCTAATATTTTTATACTAAATGTGTATGGTAGAAAAATAAGGACTATAGTTTGATAGTACTGACAATAGTTTTTAAAATTGCGATTCATTACTCTGTATTCATTGGTTTTTTTTTTTTTTTTTTTTTTTTTGTATTCGTTTAGTTTAAAATAGAATTTATTTCTGTCAAAAATTCTTTAAAAATTAAATTTGAGGAAGATTTCAGAGATATGTTTGAGTACAATTTCAATATTATTTCGTATAATTTTAAACTTGCTCAGAAATTAAATTATATTTCCGAAAACACAAAAGATGCATTTAATTATAAATTAAATTCGGTATTTCAATATATTTGTTTAAAAGCTGACAAGAAATATATTAGAATAATTGATTTAGTTGTGCGAAAAAGCAGAAAATCTGAACAAAAAAATTACAAACAAACAGAGCAAAAAAAATGCAAATATACACACTCACAAAAAAACTATTTTCTAAAGCTAAAATACATTTTATAGCGTGTGTACAGATAGCTGTATGATAATTATCTGACAGGCTAATAATGGAAATATTTATTTACAATTGATTACATTTACATATACCTATTCTTTGCGATTTTAAAAGAAAAAGATAATTTTCTCTCAAAAAAAGAAGAAAATACAATGGATGATTTTACAAAGTAGTTACGGTTATTGCTGGAATAATATATATTAAAGAAGAATAATTGTCTTAATATAATAATGAATCTGAAATAGTTTAAACAATTAAAATGGTATAGAAGCTTAAGTTTGTAAAATTTTGTAAAATACAACGCTGAAAACACTTACAGTTAAATTTTAGAAAGCAATTAAACAATCATGTTGGATTAAAATAGAAACCTGATTTTGAAAATGTTGGAATTAGAATATCAAAAGCAATTTGATATAATTTTGCTTAATTTTGAAATTGTTTTTACATTAATAAAACAAGCAAATATTTTTTTGATCAGTTTTGAGTATTGGAGCTCTTCAACTTAACCATTTCAATAACGACAATAATGCTGTGTCATTCATAAAAAGAAAAAAAAAAAAAAAAAAAAAAAAAAACTTCTTTGGACGTTTTTTCGCTTCTGAAATACAACGCTGAAAACACTTACAGTTAAATTTTAGGAAGCAATTAAACAATCATGTTGGATTAAAATAGAAACCTGATTTTGAAAATGTTGGAATTAGAATATCAAAAGCAATTTGATATAATTTTGCTTAATTTTGAAATTGTTTTTACATTAATAAAACAAGCAAATATTTTTTTGATCAGTTTTGAGTATTGGAGCTCTTCAACTTAACCATTTCAATAACGACAATAATGCTGTGTCATTCATAAAAAGAAAAAAAAAAAAAAAAAAAAAAAAAAAAAAACTTCTTTGGACGTTTTTTCGCTTCTGAAAAGAATCAACCGGGTTAATAATGCCAAGAAATACAGTTATTACCCCGCTATTTTTATTGCGCAGTATATTTTAAACTACAAACTATTTTGCAAACACATCCAAAATTTTACATAACATTTTGAAAGTAAATGAAGTACACCGTAATCTTATCTACGGAGTATTTCCTGATAAATACATAATCTTCCCATCATAAAACTTACCTCCAAAAGTTTATATTAAGCGTTGGTTTTAGACACTTCTCATAGCCACAAGGCCTTTAAATGGAAGAAATTAACTTTTAATTTTTGTTTGTATTTAAGATGACTCATAGCCCTTCTGCGCTGAACCCGTAGATGCTACTTTTCGGATTATTTATAATTATGCATAATGTTAGCACTTGGCATTACTACTCAAACTAGTTTTATTACCCCAGAATGCCTTATGTAGTACATGGTATTATATGGTCCTTGCATTTAAATTGCATTTTGTAAGAAACATAAATTTTATTTATAATGCAATTAAAGCTAAACGCTTAAGAATTGATAAAATTCAATTAAACGAAAAAACTTAACGAAAGAAATAATAAAATTAATAATTTTAATTTTATTTATACCCTGTGAAATTTCAAAGCTATATAATTAGAACTTCGGATATATAATTTTACAATGTTGATCAATATAATAAACTATTAGAATTTAAATTTAGATTTATTAATTTTTACCAGCTTAACATCCATCCGCTTAATCCTTTAAAATTTTATTTGCATTATAAGTAAAAAAGTGTACACACATATTTTTTTTCTTTTTGTCATATGTAATTTAATTATAAGAATGCATTTATATTAGAAATTATTTTTTCACATCTTCTTACTAAATTAGAAATTTGTTTTCACTCCAACGCTACGTTCAACCTAATACTACGATAAAAAATCGAAATTTTATCTGCATTGATATAGGGATTATCTGTAGAACACGATGTTATGTATTGCATACATTTTAATTACATTTTAAAACTATATAAAATTTATCCATAATGCAATCAAATTTCAAGTTGACAAAAGCGAATACCTTTGTTGAATTATTTCATAAATTTGGGAATAATTAAAAAATGATCCTCATCATTTGTATTTGTTTAATGCATTTGTCATTTTCAAAACGTACTTTTTCTACAATACAATCTCGTCATTAATAAACTCTTCATTTGTATGAAACTTGTGTAAATTAAACGGAGATCAACATTCCATCAATTTTGACGGGGTTGTATACTAGTATTTATCAAGACGAAAACAATGCTTTAAAAAACTGGTGACAAGCAAAAAATTTTAATTGTAAAAAATCCCTGTTGGCTTGGCCAATGGGCTGAGGTAGATTTTGAAGATAGTGCTCATTGTAACAACAACAACAAAAAAAATGTATTAGATATAAACCAAATTTAACAACTTTATTTGGCCGCTTTTGAAGAATTTTTAATTTCACTTTTCTGTAAGAGCTGTTTTTTTTTTTTTTTTCAGAATCATCTTAAATAAATTCGGCTCAAATGGCCACTTTGACAGCATTTCTTGAAATATATTTTGATTTTATCAAAAAATCGAACAATACGCCACATTATATAGTATTTAAATAAGAAAAACTGCCAATTGAATATGTTTGAGAGCAAAATTGAATTTAAATATAAGTAATAAAATAAAGCATTTGTTATTGGAATACATCCTCAATTCTTAGATCATGATCGCTTCGGGAAATTTTGTTCGAAAAGCTTACATTGACAGCATTTTTTGAAATTATGCCTTTATTACAAAACTGGCTAATACAGTGCTCAGCAAAAGTTTAGATACTTGTGTTATTTAACCTTTAAATAAAAAATACGAGCGCTTGAGTATACCTCGATATGGCATCAGTTAGTGAAGATACCGCGAGCTAAAAATATTCATTTAGATTAGGCAATTGAAATAGGAAAGCTGAAATCGAAAGGGAAAACTGTTGCAGAAATTTCAGCAGCATTGAATAGTTCAAAGTGGTCTGTCTATGAAGCATAGTCTAAGGGTGACTCCTTCTAAACAAAACATAAAACTGGAAGACCGTGTGTGAATAGAAAGTGAGATGACAAAAAGATACATAAACTGGCATTTTCATAAATGATGATTGTTAGACCCATTAAAAGTAAGTCAGGACTTTATGTGTCGACGGATATGATTCTTAGATGAGTTACAGAAAGAGGTAAATCAATTTGCATGAAAATCATAAAACAATCAGCTTTAAATTCTCCCTACAAATTGTCGAGAATGCAATGAACTTGCTAACATATGTCATATGAACCCAAATGGCACGCTATGATATTCAGTAACCAAAAAAAAGTGAAATTTGAATGGCCCAAACAGATGGCATGATCTTCCACCCTCCCATTTTTGTTTTCGTTATTTTTGTTTTAATTTTATTTATTTATTTATTTAATTTGCAATTAGAGTTGCTCCTATTAAAATGCAAAAGTTTTAGATAATATTAAATAATTTTAAAAAAATTTTATTTGAATTTGATACCTTGAGAACTGACGAAGTTATGAATTATTTTTCCTAAGAAACATACTTTTTTCGCCCCTTGAGTCCATTTTTAATTTTATCAAAAATCTGTCATGCATAAACTTTTGGCACATTTTTAGAAGTACTATAAACTTTAAACTGATATTATATGGATTTTAATTATGAAGTTATGGGGGCTGTTTTCGTTTTTTTCACAAAATCCTTTTTTATTTCTATCCTTCTGGTCCGATTTTTCCCATTAGTGAACTTGACCGAGATTTCATGCCTCTTGATATTATGTATGAGGTTGGAAGAGATTTGAGCAGAATTAACAAGTCCAGAAAAAGTGATATATATAGAGAGAGATAGATAGACAGATAGATAGATATAAAAAATATATTGATGATAGTTTTGATGTCTAGGAGTCATGATCGTTGTAGATCTGCAAAAATGTTTCAGAAATACCAACAAAGGAGCGACCACAATAAGTAGGTTTTTATACGATATCTACCTAAAGTATAGTCCAATTGCAACACTGTTTTTGTATTGAATAGTTTGAGAAGGTACCGAAAATATATTAGACAAATTTCTGATAATGCATTGATAATAATCTTACGCATATATATTTTAAGAATTTAGTAAAGATAACCCATTTGGGATCATGAGTGTATACATGCATCCTCATAAACAGCATACATAAGTTGTTGGGTTTTTGGCACTAGAAGAGAAAAAAAACATTTGAATTCTTAAATATCAAAATTTACGTAATTATTGAAGTAAAATGAATTTATTTTTTAAAAATGGTGCAAACTAAATAAAATTTGCCTAAAAACCTTCGGTCTCGAAAGGTTTAAAACTTGAGTAAAGTGTGCATAAAGTGAAATATCTTCTGTCTATAAAAATATCTTGATAAATTGAGTTTAGGATAAATATCTATATAACCATATACTTTTACTTATCATCATTTTTACCAACTCAGCATACGTACTATAATGTAAGTCTTCCAATCAGTTTTCAATATCAAACTAGTTGGATGTGTCAATCCCAAAACTTTCTTCTATCTCATAAGTACATTTTAATATTTAAAAAAAAACGTGGTGACCCCAAAGGTATCCACTATCGAATTTCCTCGAACATTTGACCTAGCCTAATGAGATTCTGGTATCCGAAAAGCCTAAAACGCAAAATTTAATTAATATTCTGAGAAAATGAGCTTAGTAGTGCCTCATGTTTGGTAATTTATACTAACCTAATAAGCATCTATTTATGTCAAGACCTAACAGAATCTGAAGTTTGATGGAATTTTGTCCATTAGTTCTTGAGATATAGTTATAAAAAAATTTGCTAAACATAGCACAGCAACACCATATCTTGGACAATTTATGCCAAAACGTAAAAAAGCGTCTAATTATGTTATGGTGTAAAAGAATCTGAAGTTTGATGAAATTCTGTGCATTAGTTCTTGAGATATAGCTAGTTAAAAAAAAAAAGAAAAAACAACGTGTAAAATATAGCACAGCAGCACCATCAGTTGAAGGATTTATAACAAAACGTAATCATCATGTAATTATGTTTTATGTCATTTTGTAACAAAATCTGAAGTTTGATGAAATTCTGTGCGTAGGTTGTTGAGATATAGCTATCGGAAAAATCGTGCAAAATGCAGCATAGCTGCACCACCTGTTGCAAGGTTAATACCAAAATGTAATCAGCATCTAATTATGTTATATATTCTAGTGTAACATAATCTAAATTTTGATGAAGTTGTCTGCATTAGTTCTTGAGATATAGCTATCGCAAAAATCGTGCAAAATGTAGCATAGCAGCGCCACCTATAGGGCAGTTCACACCAAATCCTTATCAGCGGCTATGTATCTCAAGGTATCACGAAATCTGAAGTTTGGTGAAATTCTATGCATTAGTTCTTGAGATATAGCTATCATGAAAATCATGAAAAACGTGGCATAGCAGCGCCACCTGCTGGCCAATTTACACCAAAACTTAATCAGCGTCTATGTACATAAAGGAGTCACAGAATCTGAAGTTTGGTGAAATTCTGTGCATTGGTTCTTGAGATATAGCAATCTTGAAAATCATGAAAAACGTAGTGTAGCAGCGCCACCTGCAGGCCAATTTTCACCAAAAACCAATAGACACTAATTCATATCAAGGTCTAACTGAATATAAAATTTTATTAAATTTCGAGCATTAGTTCTTGAGATAGAGCGCCCACAAATTTTTTGTCACATACATACAGACTCACAGACAGACTGACAGACTCACAGACAGACATTTTCTAAAAATAGTCAAAACGTGTTCAGGACCTTCTAAAACGTATAAATCCGTCGAAAACCGGAAGTCGAAAATTTTCATGAATCCAATACTTTCTTCTTGTAAAGATAGAAGAAAGTAAAAAAGAAAAAAAATACCAGATTAAAACGTTTCAGACAATGCAGATTTTTGTCGAGAGAAAATTGTCGTCCGTTTGTCTCTCTATAAACGCTCTATCCCTCAAACAAACCTCGATAGAGACTTAAAATTTGGTGTGCATTTAATACGTAATAATGGAACGAAGCCTGTTGAATATCCACGATTATCTGAAAATATTTTTTTTTTCGGACTGATGAAGAAACTATAAAAATTTTCGATTTTTTTAATTTTAAGTAGTGGTTGTAAAAGACAATAAAAATAAGTTTTGTATAAAGAATGAAACCGACTGCATAATTAATTGTATTAGTTGTATATCAAGATATTTATAATACTATTTTCCATACTCTTCGATTTTTCATGAATCTGTATTTCATTCAAATTCCAATTCAAATATATATTTTAATTGGAAATGAGACACTTCATCCAAATCCATAAATTGTTAGTTAATAGGTTTATCCTTTTTGGAGTTACAAGCATGTTTCTTTTACTGCTTGATTTTTACACTAACCAAAAACTAGCGCCAAACTATTATATTAATTGCGAATAATGGCCTATCGGAAATGGCACATGCACTTGAGATTAAATACGTTACTCGTGTCTGTATATCAAAAGTGATTTTTAAGTTGACATTTTATCTGTATTTTTATTTATCTTTTAGTAATTTATTTGTTATTTGAAATAAAAATTATACCAATTTCTATAATTTAGGAGCATTCTGATGATTTAAATATTTTTTCGAAATATTTCAACATG
The DNA here is from genome assembly GCA_964019185.1 of Maratus speculifer. Classification (NCBI taxonomy): domain Eukaryota; kingdom Metazoa; phylum Arthropoda; class Arachnida; order Araneae; family Salticidae; genus Maratus; species Maratus speculifer. The sequence goes on from OZ025294.1 coordinate 56,840,770, forward strand.
ATAATCAAATAGTATCCGCAATTCCGTAATAGGCTATTAATATGTATTAAAAATATTTAATTCAATCTATTGCAATCTATTACACGCGTTTTGTTCTCATATTTTATGTTATGAATATTCATGATGGGCATATACTACGGTGTGACCAAACGACTAATTTTCTTAGAACATAGAACATTTACTTCTTACACTTTAGCACAACTAAATAACTAGTATTTTTGAAGTATGAAAATTTTAATGCAATATTCTTAGTGGACTGCGGATTATATAGGTCTTAAACTATAATACTTTTTACGGCATGAAATAAAACTTGCAAAAGTCTTTAAAATATACGAAACATGTATTTTTTTCTTACATATTTTTAGTGTTAAAGTATGAATTATTTATATCTGCCAACAAAAATTCTGCCGTCGAATTGTTTACAAAAATGAAAATAACAATACGTCTATTGAATACTTTCCACTGAATAATCAATCAAATCTTTCACCTTTAACAGAAAGACTTCTCGAAGTTTCTTAAGAAATAATTTTCTAGAATAGAGTAATAAAATCTTTAAATCTAGACAAATTTCTAAATAAAGGAAACGTTTTGTAGATAATTAAATAAACTTTTTTAAAAAAAGTCACAAAACTGTTTTAGTTGTTTTTAAAAAATAATTAAATTTATTATTAATAGTAGTAGATTGGGATAGTAAATATTTACCTTGGGAATTTTTGTGTTAAAATAATATGGTTCAATTAATAAATACTGAAGAGTAACTGAATAAATTAAGAATGACTATTTTCTAGCTAATATACGAACATGTATAATGTAAATTACACTAAATTTATGTTCAATTTTAAGTTGCGAACCATATCAGAGGCGCTCGTAGATCATACTGCATTTTTAATTGAGTGATGGTTACCATTATTTCCGAGCAGTAATTTCGGCATTTTAAAAAAAATCTTGTTTATGTCCGAACCTTGTCGTCTGATATATCTACGGATAGGTTTAAAATGGGAGTTTATTTTAAGATAGAGGAGATTAAGGAGAGGGACTACAAGATTTTGCAGAATGTGCGTATTTGCGTCGCACGATTACTCTACGCAGCCACAATCAGCAGTAAGCCGTGTGCGAATGATCCAAATTCACATTTATATTACAGTTAAGTTACGGTAAGGGTTATGTTATGGTCAGGTTGGTTATAGGTTACATTTAGATTGTATTAATATTTACACGGAGGCGCGGACAGGCTCTTCCAAGAGTACATGCTAGTGTAATGGTTAAATTACAATTAGATTATGATTATATTAAAGTTAGCTTGCGCTTTGGTTATAATAAAATTTTATTTAAGTAGCGGTTACGTTACAAATGGGTTACAGTTGCACTTTTCAAACAGATCATCACGCATGTTGTTCTTTAATAATATACTTGATTTTATAAATAGCTCAAAATTTAATATTTTATACTAAACAATTAAATTAATCATCAAATATCTACTTTATTCACGTATAGTCGGATTTAAGATTTATATACTTAGCTTGATAATTACAAAAATTCACGCAGGATTTCGATGCTAATAAATTACTAGTTTATTTAACAGTTATTTTAGATGTTAAATATTAATGTTTTAGCACAAAAATATTTATCACAATTTCTACATTTATCACAGTCATCGGCTATGTATGGACCTCCTCCTACCAGTTTTACGGTGTAGTTCATGTCTTTTCATCGCTATATATGTATATATATATATATATATATGGAAACAAAATATTTATACAGTCAGCGGAAAATTAGAAAACGCTAAACAAATTTCATGTTGATTGAAGGACTCCGGGGAACGGCAGCGGGTAAACTTTTTTCTAATAAAAAGAATTTTAAAATCTAAGTATTATTTCAAGCCATCTAAGAATCATTTTGGGATAGTTTTTTTTATCTTTTACGACAATTTAATGTAACAACAAACATCGGATATAATTTCATATCTAAAACATTTTTAATATTACCTATTTGTACAGGCACTATAAATAATAATCTTACGAAACGCAAAAAATAGTTTTTGAAAAAGTAGACGCTTTTACAACAACCATAAATTGTGAAATATGCCAATTTAAAAATATATTTTATGCAGACTCGTCTCAGATATAATATGCCCTTTGTTTAAATAATAAAAAAATGTAAAAACTTCTATCTTTGCACATAGTTTAGTCATTGTCGGTTTTTAAGAAACTTGCCCTTGTTTTGCTTTACCTATTTAGCAACAAAAAATGTTCCTCTTTGCATTAGAATTTTTTAGTTTTTTTATTTTGAAAATTTTTTAATTGTTTTAAAAAAAGACCCTTATGATCTCTTTCATAAATTAGTGAATTTTTAGCGATGCTTTAAAAAATAATCTTAAAAAATTTTTTAAGACTTTTTGTTGTTGTTATTGCTGTTAATATGACAAAAATTTTAAAAAATTTTTTCTTTTGTTGTCAAAAATGAATTTATTTTGTGCTTTATAAAAGAAATACTTATTATTTGTTTTAAAAACTTTAGAATTTAATGGTTGTTCTTTACCGATATTTCTTGAACTTAATTCAATCTTTTTTTATGTGTTCATAAGGTGAGTCATTGAAATGGCATCTGATATACCAAATCAAATAAGAATACATTCACAAATATTTCAGTTTGACTATTTTTTTTAGTTTTGCAATAATGTGAAATACTTAAAATATTTTATCTTTTTTTACAGTATTTAGATCGAATACAGGAACAGAGTTCGTTCTCTTATCCAACATAAGCAGGCCTTTCTCTTTCGATCAATGGAGATCGCACACAATTGGTCTTTTTGCATAAAACCTGCATTGTAAAAGCACCTTCGCACCGTTATAGCACAGATTTTTTGCTGTAATGCTATAGAATTATCCGCAACAAACTGCGGAACCATAATGAGCTAGAAAACCATCATCTTCAGATTTTGTAACTCGTCGTTGCCTGAAATGTCTTTTCTGGACACATAATCTTCGGATTGATATTAATCTCAGAATAGTTGGATTACACTGTGAGACATATTAAGACGTGTAGCAGCAACAGCCTATGATCCATCCGACCGTTCGCCACCTTAACGAATCGGGCAAACGTCTTCTCCTAAACTTTGCTAATCTCTACTGATTATTGATTATGAAACTGGCAACAACAGTTGAAAATAAATGAAACTCATACAGTAAATTACAAAAATAATATACTTTATAATGCAATATTTTATTTGTCTTTAAGATTATTTTAAATTTTATCATTTAACTTAGGCTTAAAATCTTTTTTCAAAAATTCTGGAGTGACTCTACAACAGTGCTTCAACACATAAAATGGATAAATCGAAATAATACCTCCATCTGCGCTTTTCTGTTATATATATATGTATATATATATATATATTTGTTAACTTAATCTATTTTCGCATCTCTAAAATTAATAAAACATTAACTCATGGGAAAGTGGCTTATTTTAAATCAAGCATAGATTTTTTATTTTCTCAGAATACTCTGAAATAAAATATTGCACTTAAAAACATAAAAACAGGTAGTTTTATAGAGATATGTATGATACGCTTTTCGAAGTTGGCAACTTTTAAATTGAAGAATGATAAACATGTACTGCACAATTGCCCCATAAAATTTAACTACTAAGAATGTATTTATTAAAAATACAAAACATTGCTCAATGGTGATCAAAACAATAACTTTAATATGAACTTGTACACTTAAAATAAAATAAAATATCAAAGTTTCGCGCGTCTTCTGCGGCCCTCTTCAGGAAATATGTTAATGGAAGGACTAAAAGTTTGCTGCCTGATCAAGAGATATTATTTCCTGATCGAGAGATTTTATGTTGAAATAATATCTCTCGATCAGGAAGCTAACTTTTAGTCCTTTCATTATCATATTTCCTGAAGGCGGCCGGAGAAAACGGCGAGAAACGTTGATATTTTATTTTATTTTAAGAGTACAAATTCACATTAAAGTTCTTGTTTTGTGCACCATTGAGCAATGTTTTGTATTTTTAATAAATACATTCTTAGTAGTTGAAGAATGATGTTAACTCTTTTAAATATTGAAACTTATCACGGTACCTATAGATCAGTCATCATTAAAATCATAACAGGACAAGATCAAAAGTTCAATCAAGACATGAGACATCAATATCAGTTAAATAATTTTACAGAATGTAAAACTATGGTAAGCAGTATAACCAACTTTTAAATCCATATCCATCACCAGAATGCGGAGTGTTGCATGCATTCTTTTTTTAGCTCACAGGCTATCATAGCCTGAGAGCTTATGTACCCGTCCGTTCTGTATGTATGTTTGTACGTTCGTTCGTGCGTAACGCGATAACTCATGATAAAAATATCGGATCCACTTGAAATTTTGTATATAGGTATATCCTGATAAGGCGCTTCCCTGATTAGGTTTTGGAGTTCATTCAATATGTATAACAGGGGGAACGGGAACTCATGCCCCTCCCCTTAATTGATAGAAACGGGATTTTCATGCAGAATTAACAGTTTTCGTTCAAAATTTAGATATAGGATCATTCTGATGAGGCGATTCCGTGATTGTTATTAGATGTTCATTGAATAAGTCTAAACAGAGGGAACGGGGGGCTAATGTCCCTCCCCTTAATTAATAGAAACGGGATTTTCATTCAGAATTAACAGTTTTCGTTCAAAATTTAGATATAGGATCATTCTGATGAGGCGATTCCGTGACTGTTATTAGGTGTTTATTGAATAAGTATGAACAGGGCGAACGGGGGGCTCATGCCCCTCCCCTTAATTGATATAAACGGGATTTTCATACAGAATTAACAGTTTTCCTTCAAAATTTAGATATAGAATCATTCTGATGAGACGATACCTTGGCTGTTATTAGGTGTTCATTGAATAAGTATAAAAAGGGGGAACGGGGGACTCATGGCCCTCCACTTAATTGATATAAACGGGATTTTCATGCAGAATTAACAGTTTTCGTTCAAAATTTAGATATAGGATCATTCTGATGACTCGAGTCCGTGGCTGTTATTAGGCGTTCATTGAATAAGTATAAACAGGGGGAACGGGGGCTCTAATGCCCCTCCCCTTAACTTGTATAAATGAATTTTTTAAGCAGAATTGTCAGATTTCGTTCAAATCTCTGAATAGTTTTGGAAGTTTAATGGTTAAGTATAAAATAGGGGAATATCTCCTCTTGAATTATATAAATGCTAAATGGGTTTTAATTAAGAATTATCCGATTTGCTTTGAATTTTGGATATAGATTTTTATATGATAAAGTATGTCCTTGATAATTTAGGAGGTTCAATGATTAAATATAAAAAAGGAGAAAGGGGAGATCTGTTTCCCCTTCTTAATATTTTTTTCGAACGGAATTAACGAAATTACAAGGCTGTAATGTACGATTAGTGTTCGTAGCCTGTGAGCTCAATGCCATCAGTTTAACTGGGCAATATTCTTTTTATTGTTTGTTTGTTTACAGTAAGTGGTCAAATTAATAGCTACACTACAATTTTTCTTATTATAGCAATCTTGATTTCATGTTTTAGTGTTAACCACATTTACAGATGCATTTGACAGGTGCAATCAATTACTAAGGAACTCTCGTTGCATAACATGAGTCAGAAATGTTATAGGAACACCTGCTGATTAAAAAGTTTTGAATTGTTTAAGGTAAATTTTGTTCTTCGAGAAATGTGTCAAAAGAAAACATAACAAAGCAAAGAAATTTGATAGCAACGCTGAATATGATCTGGCATCATAATGAGATATTCAAAGAAAAGTTTAAAAAATATATACATAGCAGGTCAAGAGAAGTATAATCCATAAATGAATGTTTGATGAAATATTTAGAAATTTGTCTTGGAACACTTGTTTTCACTATTTTCACAATAAATTTCTACTTCATGAGCGAAAGTTCATTTTTAGCACTTTCCAACAAAGTTGAAAAGTGCTTATGCATTCGGTTTGTCTGGCCGTCTGTCCTTCTGTCCGCGCTCTAACTCCCGTAAATATACTCGGATTGCTATGAAATTTTTATACATTATTGAGATTTACCCTAGCACGAACCCTATTGAAAATGACGTATCTACCATGATTAGTTTATCTACAGAGAGAATCAAAAGTTTCCCATTACATTACGGCCTATGGGGGAAAATCGTTAATATACTCGGATTGCATGAAATTTTAGGACGTTATTGACGTTTACCCTAGCCCAAGTCCTATTGAAAATGAAGTTTCTACCATGATTAGTTTATCTATAGGGCGAATCAAAAGTTTCCCATTACATTACGGCCTATGGGGAAAAATCGTTAATATACTCGGATTGCCATGAAATTTTAGGACGTTATTGAGATTTACCCTCGCACGAACCCTACTGAAAATGAAGTATCTACCATGATTAGTTTATCTACAGAGAGAATCAAAAGTTTCTCATTACATTACGGCCTGTAGGAAAAATCGTTAATATACTCGGATTGCAATGAAATTTTAGGACGTTATTGACGTTCACCCTAGCACGAACCCTATTGAAAATGAAGTTTCTATTATGATTAGTTTATCTACAGGGCGAATCAAAATTTTTCCAATACATTACGGCCCATGGGGAAAAATCGTTAATATACTCGGATTGCCATGAAATTTTAGGAAGTTATTGACGTTTACTCTAGCACAAGTCCTATCGAAAATGAAGTTTCTACCATGATTAGTTTATCTACAGGGCGAATCAAAAGTTTCCTCTCACATTACGGCCTATGGGAAAAAATCGTTTCAAAGGAATTTTAAAGATGTTATACCCTGTCAAACATATTAAAATATGCATTCTATAAAATATAAGGTGAAAATGTAGCTATTATTTATTTACAGAGCCACACAAAAGAATTCCATTAGAAAATGGTAAAAGGGGGAATTGTGTGTGACATATTTTAAATATACTAAGCTTTTTCATGTATAATAAATCTGATATATGTCGCTGAAGCTTAATATAAATTATACGCTACTGTCTTGAATAATATGAAGTACATAGCATTTACAGGGCCATACAAAAGATTTCAAATAGTATATTCTTTCCGAAGTACCGTATATGTGTCCGATGATGAAATGCATTTTAATTATTATATTCGCGTTTATATTTCGCTAACTATATGCACATTATGTGGTGTGTATAAATGTTATAGTTGATGTACAGGGCTACCCAAAAGAGCTCACCAACGTTACTGAATATGAACGTAAATTATTTAAACGTGGTTCTTAAATAAGCTATGCATTTTTACTCTGAGCTGCATTTAATTTACTGAGAAATGTTTGCAGAATATAGATAAAGGGATATACAGGGCCACGCAAAGAATTCGGTACATAGACGCCTATGAATGATGATTTATGAGAATGTGATTTCAGTTGTTTTGAAAGTGTTTTAGTTTAGAATAAATTTTAGCCTAATGCTGACGTGTAATAAAGGTGCAATGTAAACTACAGGGCTGAACAAAAGTATTCAAGTATGTTTTCATCTAATAGTAGGAATTGCTGAAAAAGAAATTACAAGCTACTGGGTATTTTCTTGCTAAGCTAAATTTTCCCATTATATGAACTGACATATGAAATACAAGGCTGTTCTAATGTATTGGAATACATATTTGGGTATATTTGGCTATACACTATTATTTCCCTAAATAACAAAGTTTTGTTAAAGATTTCATTAAGTGTTGGAAAGTGCTTCATAATCTATGCTTAACGCATGATTTTTCTTACTTGTTATTTATAAATCCAAATATACTGAAAGTAGTTTATATGAATACAAAATATATAATTATGAAATTTAAGCTGTTCAGTTTTACTTAAAAGGTGATAAAATAAACAAATAGAGGCATTAATAGTTAAATTTATTTTAAATAACTTAGTACTTTCAAGACTTAATCAGGCTCTTCCTCTGAGAATATTTTTTTAACTATTTTTCTTTATTGTTTAACAATCCACCAGTAAACAACAACAAAACAAAGCTTCATGTTCTTCGCGATGCAATGCTTAGGCATATAACTAATAAATTGGTCAGCCACTATAACTGCTGGATTTTGTTTTCCAATTTCAATGAAAATTTAACTATCCTTATAGAAGATTAGTTCAGAATTTGAAATAATTTATTTTATCTATGTTTGCCAAGTTTTAAAAAGTTCAAAAACTATTATTTCCTAACACTTTACAGTTGAAAAATATATTTGATTTAATATAGTTAAATTATCGTATGCGAAAACAATTTAATCTTGAAACTCTGTGTCAGATTTGACGCGTTATAATTAAAAATATCTGTTTTTATAGCATTGTTAGTTCTGAGCATTATGAAAACCAGAGAAGCAATGACAAATTAATATTAACTATTTTGTACAAGCTGTTTTTCAACTGTGTATATACTTTTATTTTATTTCACATGAAAATTCATTAGCCGCAACAGTGGTGAATGGGGATTTAGGCAAATGAAATATATTCCCCGGTCAAAAAGAAATAGATAACTACCCGACTACAGAAAATTGCCACGTATCATAATAATAGCATTCATAAGTACACGATTTGGCCAAAGTATCTCATTGGTTGTACCTTTCGTATTTTTGTCGTCTCCATTTTTACCTGCACACAGCGCAGTGATTTTAAGTAGCTCGGGTGAATAAAAAGTCAATATCCTTCGTATTGTTGAATTTTACCACAAGCTCGAAAACTGCTAATCCTTGTCAAACACTATCAGTTAAAGCACTGGGAATCTGTGATAGAGTTTACAGACTTCTCGGATTAAATTTTCTTAAAATTAGACGAACCGTCAAATTCATCTAACTGGGAAAATGTTATTGAACTCAGCTGTCCTACATAGTTTTATTTTAGCCATGATCTACATGAAGTACAGGAGTACAGAGTGTCATCGTCTCCATATAGCTCTATAGGTGACACCTGAAAAATTCGTACGTGAAATGCTACATCACTTCTTCTCACTAAACTTTTTTTTACAGAAGTCGTTTTAACATTGTTTGTACAGGGTGTTTAAAAAATGACCGGTATATTTGAAAAATCAATAAAAACTAAACGGGCAGCTAAAGAAATACACAGTTTGTGGCAATATGCTTGGGAAATAGTACATTTTTAGGCAGATAAGCTTTCGAAATTTGTTACAATTTTCAACAGCAGATGATGCTGTAGTCTGTAAAAACTAAAGTACGATATTTTCCACATGTCCACCATGCGCAGCAATTATATGGGTAGTCTCTAAACGATATTACAAAAAACATTTATAAACGTGTCAGGCGGGATGGCTTCACATGCAGAAGAGGTGTACGGCTTCAGTTGTTCATTTGTTTCTGGATTGTGGCGGTACAGCTGACCTTTCACGTCAAAAATCCTCTGTTCTAAGCAATAAGACATTTCTTTACAGCAAACTTGTAATCTGTGAACAGCATACGCTTAAAGCAGAAAGGCGACTTAGAGACTGGCAAGCTCATAAACTGCGTTTTCTTCTTTGGCGTTCAAAACGCCTGCAGCGCCATCTGTTGTTGAAAATTGTAGCTAATTTCGAAAGTTTTTCTGCCTGAAAATTTACTGTTGTCCCAAGCATATTACAACAAACGGTGTATTTCTATCGCTGCCCATTTAATTTTTATGTATTTTTGAAATATACCGGTCATTTTAAAAACACCCTGTATATTTTAATTGTGGATATAACCTTGCGATCAGAAAAACTGGACGTGGAAATTTTTAAATTTTTGAAATTTTGTAACATTTTAAATATGTAGGAGCTCAATGTTTCTTACTCATCAAATGCTTATCTATAAAAGATTTATCTATTACCTAATGCAGAAGTCATAATTTTTTGTAAAAAAATTTTTTATGATAATCTAATATATTGGAAAAAAATTAATGTTTTCTGATTCAATGATCTAACCTTCTTCTCCTGAGAATACAACTTTCTGACAAGAAATTTATCTAGCCACTATGAAAAGTAAAAAGTATTTACTTTATTTCCCGGCACATCAGACGCGGTAGACTATCTTATTTTCCGCATCCTAGAAGCATTATAAGACTATTGTTCTGCTTCACATGCTTTGAAGTCTGCAACGCAAAATGACATGCGAGTTTCAGAGTTTTATTTATTTTTTATAATGCATTTTCAAGATAAATTCTATAAAATGTGGGAAAAAAAATAAGTTTTTTATGCTACTTATTATATTGGAAATTTTCATTTGATATGCATAAATTTATCACACCACATATCTTTAAAATGAAATAATATTTGTTACTAAGGAATATTTAATGCTTTCACGATATCAATATTTTTATAGTGTTATTTTTTTATCTTTTACGGTTATTTTCATAGTAAAGTAGAATACAAAATGAAAATAACTGCGTAAATATATGTAGAAGATTGAAGTTTAAACAGTATGTTTGGACTATACTTTTGACTATAAAATAATATTTTCTGTTTGGGGAAGTTTCGATTTAGGTACTTTTTTCATAAGAAATATTATAATTTTTTTCTACTTATAAAACATGTTTTCTAAACCAAAAAATATCAAACAAAATCCATGTATGGGTAGGTTTAATGAATATTAGATAATAAGTTAGAATAGATGAATAGATGCTTTAGAAAATATTTTTTTTTCTGTAGATTATGATGTAATAGAATTTCTTTAACTGTCTATGAAAAAAAAAGAAGAAATGCTACAAGAATTTTCTAAAGGAATTACATATAAGTATGCAAGTTAGTTAGTTTTAAAATTAATCAAATTGTTTTTCACGTAAAGACGACTCAATTACTCTAATACTTACTGTTGATTTATGAACATTGTGCTATTCGTAAAATTACATTTTAGACTTCTCTTTCTGAAATGACATTTTTTAACGTTTTTATTCATGTTTATTTCATTTGAAAATGTTCAAGATATTAAGTGTAATAATAGGGTTTCAATTTATTTAAAATAATCTGAAAATTTTGACTATAAAAACTACTAACAAATTATTCTAATTTGAAATAAAATATGCTATTTAGCAGCATAAAAAAATGCTAGAATTCTTTAGTAGGAAACAGATGTAGTGAATTTTAATAATAAAAAGTAATAAATGATATAAAAAATAAATAAGTTTTACATAGCATTTTATAGCGAAATGCAGTAATACATGTTTTTTAATATTACCTTTTTTATACGATAATTTATATTGCATCATATTTGCATCTTAATTTGTTTCAATGCATATATATATATATATATTTGCGTGGTGTGCTGATAGTAATTACAGATAAGTTTAAATTCTTATTAGGTATTGTAAAATTACTTTAAATATTGAAAAGTCTGGTGTTTTAAAAAGCTTATAAAACATATTTTCGATTGCTATTGTATATATTGCTTAAAAACATTTTCTTTAATTATTTATTACAAGGTTTAATAAAGCTACTCCTGATTCCCAACATGGACACCTTATGTCCATATTGGAAGTACAGCAGGTGAATCTTCAGATTCACAAAAATAGAAACATAAGCAAAACCAACTACATTATTTCGTAATATTTTGTAGTAACTGAGATACTTTGCATCGGTCTTCGAAAGAGCCACAACCGAAAATGACCCCCCCCCCCCAGCGTTCTAAAATGCATGTTCTGAAGATATTTACAGTGCTCTACCCTCCCCGCAATACTTTAAGATATATTTTTTATACCCTCTCATTTAAAATTCCATAGAAGAGTGGCTCATTCATACCCCCTGTACAGTAGGTCAATAAGAAGCCACCTGTCCATAATAGGGACTTTATATGGACATTTGTAAACATTTTTTGCTTTCATCATTTAAATAAAAACTATAATAGTTACACAGTCGCTAATTATAATAATGATAGTCAACAGTCCAGGGATCATGGTCATATATTTTTGGAGTTCTATCACGTGTACATGGGAGTGAAAAAAATATATTTTCCTTAGGGTGTCCATATTAGCACAGATATTATATGTAAAGACATTGTATGTTAAGTTAAAAACATGCATGGAATCAAAATACGCGACAGACGGTTTATTATGAACGCGATGTTTTTTAACACTATTATGTACTAGATTAATTTATTACACGATTATTCAATCGAAAAATTAATTATAACAGATGTAAATTTTTCAAGTGGGTGAAAAAAGTCCGGACCAGTGTCCTGGCCATTAAGAGTATGTTCCATAAGTTAGAATTAAAACTCAGAGCGGGGAAAATGGAGCAATTTTTTTATTTTATTACATATATATATATATATATATATATAAAGACATTGTTTGTTGAGCAATTACTATGTACTAGATTATGACACTACTGTACTAGATTAATTTATAACACGATTATTCAATTGGTAAATTAATTGTAATAGATGTAAATTTTCCAAGTGGGTGAAAAAAGTCCGGACCAGCGTTCTGGCCTTTTTTCACCGACTATTTCACCCACGTGGAAAATTTACATCTGTTACTACTATGTACTGTTTAACACTCGGTGTTAAAGAGTACTTTGGAAGTTAGGCTTCAACAGTACCAGTTTTGTGTTGATAACAGGCGAAAATAATTATATTTCAGGCTGCAAACAATAGGTAAGTTTCAATTTTCCTTTTTGATGTTATAATTTAAATGTGTGGCTGCTCTATAATGTAAAATATCTGCATAAGATTACTGGCATGTTATAGCTAGAGATTATGAAATTAAAAAAATTACATTTCAAAGCATCTAAAACCCTTTTTATGTTTATTTTTCAAAAGCAAGTTTTTGAAAATCTGCCTACAGTGAAAAAAAAAAGAGGACGATTTTGCGGAAATTGTACTGATAATCGGAATGCCATACTTTTTTTTAACAGAAAAATTTCCGTAAATTTAATTTTTTTTTTTTTTTGTGTTAAAAACAGAAAAATTTACTAGTGTTCCTTACTATCTGTACAATTTCCGTAAAATCGTCTGATTTTTAATGTGTATCCTTTATAGTTTATATCGCCGCTTTATAAACTACAACAACTTTTTCCGCTGTCAGTGCATTTTTGATTTACTACGACAAAACCACACAGTTAAACTGGTTCTGAAATTGAATAATCAACGACAGACCACATATTTAAGGCCCCTGTCTTCGCTCGAGGAAACGCTCGCGAGCTAATGCTATTCCTATGGGGAAACATTTTTCTAATAACTCTTTCGCATTTTGACGCTTTTGAATTTTTTATTTATTTATTTATTTTTTTTCATTGGATAGCTGAAGTGCATTCCGATAGCTTACCTTTTTTACTTTTTCAATTTTGGTTGCAAATATATTTTTTAAAGCACTTTCAGTTTCGAAACCGGTTTTGAAAGTGAAATTAACTTTGTAAAAAATATCTGCATTCAAAATCGAAAAAGTAAAAAAGGTGCGCAGTCGAAACGCACCTCAGCTATCCAATGCAAAAAAAAAAAAAAAAAAAAAAAAAAAAAAAAAAAAAAATTCAAAAATGTCAAAATGTGAAAGAGTTATTAGAAAAATGCTTCCCCATACAAATAGCATTAACTCACGAGCGTTTCCTCGAGCGAGGACAGGGGCCTTTAGACTTCTTCTGTTAAATGAGCCCCAATCTATTCCTTGTTAAGCGGTGTTGGGCTAAATGCCGATTATAGCATCATATAAATGCTTAACAATTTTTAGGGCATATACATACATGCAACTACGTCCATCACAGAGCCACATCAAAATATATATGTAGAAATATTACAACGTAATCATGTTTTTCCTTTAGCAGTGTCTGTCTCTAATTGAAAGACCTTTACTATAACATAATCAGTACTATTTTAATTCACAAAATATTATACAATAAAACATATTTTTTCTATCATATTGATTAAAATGCCGTATCTCATTTTTCAAGGACTAGCAAATATTTATGTAAATGTTTTCAAGGTTTTTGTGCTCCTTTTTTTCATGTTTTGTTGCTGTTATTGTTTTAAATGGAAGACAGGAAAATACAAACGTGATTTCGCGGGGAAACCTTATGATGTCAATTGTATAAATCTTCAAAGTTTGTCCCTAACTTTATTCCACCATTGCGTGTGTACGATTACTCTTGGTATCAATAGTTATTTATTTTAACATATTATAAAGAATTTATAATCTAATAAACGACTGAATAAAATAAACTAAGATGTACTTGATTAGATTTACTAAAAAAAATTTCTTAAAATATTAAAAACATTTAAAAATACAAAAGCAAACGTTTCGCCAAGCTACTCGCAAGACATCATCAATACAAATAAATATCCATTGCATAACAAACAAAGGAAGAAATCAAGAACAGTTATAGCTAGCACGGGAATAGTTCTTGATTTGTTCCCCTGTTTGTTTGCAACGGATATTTATTTTTACTGGTGATGCCTTGCGAGTAGCTTGGAGAAATGTTTACTTTTCATATTTTTAAATATTTTTTAGTATTTTTATTTTTTATATGTAAATTGTAACTTTTTAAATATATTCAAGCCTGTCCCACTCTTTTTTATTCAATATTCAATAACTTTTTAAACACAGATGTTAAATGTTGGTGTACTGAACATTTATAGTCTATTAATTATCTGAATTAATTTATAATTAAAATTTAGATTACTAAAAATATGTACTAAAATAAATGCAGATTTCTAAATGGTACACCTCAAAAAATATATTTAAATACACTTAAAAATTATCTACTTCGTATTGTTCATGCGAACGTAGTCAGGATAAAATAGAAATCTATTAAATTCAATATAAAGATTTAAAATATAAACACCTACGTCCAAGAGTCCACGAGCATACTTTAAATTAAGTTTAACATCTTTTTATTTTGTACTGACGACGTTTGCAAAAGCAATGCGAAACGTAGATCATTTTTAGGTGTATTTTAAATATATTTTTTAAAGTGTACCATTTGACAATCTGTATTTATTTTAGTACATATTTTTAGTATAATTTATGGTGCAGTTTGTCCAATTCATAATTAACATTTAGATATTTAATTCAACTTGCATTCTTTAATAAATTGTTTTTCAGGCTTTTTTATGTACATTACGCATAATCATTTTTAATTTTAATTTTCTAATAGCTAAAAAATGAAGGGTTAAAATTTTTAATACATAAATTGATGTCCATGCAACTTTTTTTCTAAAGGTAATAATCTAGAAACTTAATAAAAATATTCACATGTATGCCACATATATTGAAGTCCAAGCAACCTTTTTTCTAAATGTGATAACCTAGAAATTTATTAAAAAATTCACTGGCATGCGACACACGCTATTTATGTGCATTTTTTAAGCTGTATAATTTTTAATTTTATTTTTCCCATCGTTAAAAATTGAAGTGTCAAAAATTTTAATACATAAATTAAAGTCCATGCAACTGTTTTTTCTAAATGTAATAATCTAGAAATTTATTTAAAAATTCACACGCATGCGCCACACGCTATTTAGTGAAAATAAGCTTAGGAATTCAGTTTTAAATTCCTTTTGAAATGCGTGACAACTCACTTCTGTAAATCATCCGAAAAAAAATCCACAGAGTATCACACAGAAAAACCTTTCAAAGCTTCTTGTGGAACAAAATGAAGAAAAAATGCATAACATTTTTATAAGCTCTGAATACTGAGCAAATGAAACATGAAAAGTTATGGACAGATTCAAATACTTTTAAAGTGAAAAAGAGAATGCATTTTTTTTCTTTATTTGAGGCAGTGGAATGAAAAGAAAAAAAAAATGTTACATTTTCTTTTCAAGAATTACTTTTCCTTAAAAGAAAAGTAACACAAAGTAAAGTAAAAAGACAGCTCGTGTTAGTTTATCTGACAATTATTGACATATTTTATTCGAAATAGAATTATTAACAATATTTAAATAATCCATGTTTTAGATTTTAAAAGCATGCTCTACTTATAACCACGTACATATAAATTTCTTTTAACAAAGTTACAGTTCTTTCCAACAAAGTTAAAACGTATTTATGCATTCTGTTTTTCTGTCCGTCTGTCCGTCTGTCCAACTCGCGTAAATATACTCAGATATTCATGCAATTAATAAACGCTATTACATTTTTTATATATCCAGTAGGCATGTTTGGTATTGTATATGAAGTATGTGAGACTCATACTTCATATACAAGAGCACCCAAAAGAATTCATTACATTACGGTCTATGGGGGGAAATCGTTTACAGAATATTTGAATGATATTCTGCTATTGCTGTATTGAAACTAATATAAATCACTGAAATTCATTACAATTGCTTTAGAAAAAGACATTCATAGCATTTTTAATTCATTTACAGGGACACTCAAAAAAACTGGTTACAATACTCTCTTTGAGTAATAATTACTTTTCAATTTCGACTTGCGTTCTAATATGTTTTGTTATCATTATTATTATTATTATTATTAAGAGTTCAGGTGCTATAATGTACCAAATGGAACTAAAAGTTTAAAAATTTGTTCCGTTATGTTATTAACACTTATGCAAAATTTTAAAGACAATTCCACTATTTTCTAATTTTTAACAGTTTTTTTTAAGAAATTACATATTAATGTTTAATAATTTCTGTGTCATAAGTACGAACATTTATAATTGATCCATTGCACTGAGAATAACACTGACGTAACTCAGTTTTGTTAATACTGTATTATTTGAGAATTTATACAAATAATCTCTAACAATAATAACACCTACACGTACATATTTCAAGAAATATTATTAGAAATCATTTTAGTTTAAAAATTTCTACATTATATTTAAATTTAAATTTTTTTGGGGAAAAAATTTCATTAGAAAATTATTCATGTGTGTAATTTTATCATTAACAGATGAAGAAGATTTAAAAATATATTAATTTAAAATATTTTTTTTCTAAATTATTTTTAATTGACACTGTTAATTTTAATATTTGAAATTTAAAAAGTGAAGGTTAATTTAAAAATTAGAAGTAGACTTTTTATTAACATACTCATTTTAGACTAATATGTATTAATGTATTGAAGATAATTTTATAGAAAATTTTATTATTAAGTTTAATATTTAAACACATTTATTATTCAATTGGCAAACGTTTCTAATTTAGTCGTTAAAGAAACTTTAAATATGGACTATAAGCGTTATATTTTAGAATAATTTAAATCGCTACATGTTTCAATAGAATCTAGACCTTAGTAACAGTATCATTTTTTTAAATATAAAATTAGCTCTCTTGCATATGAAAAAATTCTATAAATCCCACAACATTATACCAAAATACATATATCTATGATGTCGAACAAACATAAAAATTGCATAATATGCATTAGCAATTAACACAGTTTCAAGGATAATAAATCATAATTAAATGAATTTATTATTAAGTGAAAGATTAAAGATTATTTTATAACAAACGCTTAAATTTATATAAAAAATTTTGAAATCTAATTTTTATGTTCTTCAATTTTGGGATATAGCGCCTGTTTCTATCAAGGCCTAACTGGATCTAAAGTTTTGGGAAATTCCGTGCATAATTTTCTTGAGATAGAGCGCCCACAAAAATTTTGCTACATACAGAGTGGCCGAGTGACAATCAGACACACAGTCAGACATTTGGTAAAAACATGTTTTTAGGTTTTCTAACTCCTAAAACGAGTAAATCCGATGAAAATCGGCATTCCAAAATGTACACGAATCCAATACTTTCTTCTTATAAAGAAAAAATTAAAGTGAAACACACAGATATTTCTTAAACTAAGAAGATGTAAATAACCACGAACAAAAATATATAAACACATCTTCGAAATAACGCATGGTTTAGGAATGCGTTCTAAATCATTAGTAAATATATAAAGCAATATTCTTGATATTTAAAGGATCCTTTATTCTACAATGTAGTTACCGTTACCGTACAATGTATTATTTCTGCTCCTGAGTTTTACTGGAAATACAGGTTCTTAGGAATAAAATATTTTCAGCTGCTTAATTTAATTTATGCATACAAACATAACAAAACCTTATACTGTTAAGGATGTTAATTTATCCTGCTTATTAGTCAGCTGTAAAACAAAATGTGATTAAATGTAATGCATATATTAATATTGCTAATTTATCATGTTCGTATATAAAACATGTTTTTTGAACATGAAAATGTTTACTTAATAGTTAGTAGCATCTGAGGAACTTTGGTTAATACACAAAAAAAAAACTACCGGCAAGCATTTTTAAGAATCGCTGACAGCGAAAGCATGATTTTTCTTCTGTAAAATCTTCTTGAAATATAAAAAATATGTTGGTTTATTTGGTTAATAAAGCTAAAGAACATTGTTGGAAACAATTAGTAAGAAGAAAGCGATTTACTGGTTATTTTCGACCGGTCTTATATTTTATTTTTTCTAATTAAGTCTCTCTTTTCTTAATGTGTCTTGTAAATTTCTTGTAATGTGTTAGGGGGTTCGGGACACATTTAAAATATATATTTATTTATTGAGGTAATTTTTCGAAATATTCTGTGATGGCTAACCACTTTATTTCTAAGCAAAATCACACAATGAGAGTTTTCAGTTTTTTTTTCCTTGTAAAATTTGTAATTTGTAAAAAAGTGAGGCAATTTAAAATCAATAAAACTTGAAAATTACAGTAGAATTTCCTTTTTTTTTATCTTAATAAACAGAAATACATACGTTTCAATTTTGATTCAGCATTTAAAAAATAATAATTTTAATAATAACTATGTTTTTTTTAAATATAAATCATAAAACAAAGTATGTAACCTTTTTTAAAAAAAATCGCATTTTCAAAAGCAAATTTATTTTTTCTAATTTGCTGAATCAAAATGAAAATAAAACAATTGAAAAAAAATGCTCCAAGTTTGAAATATTTACCTTTAACGATTTTTGAGTTCGATAACAATTTAAATGCGAGTATAAGTGGAAAAACCCTACTTGAAGGCTAACACAAGAACATATAATCATGACAACAATTGTTTGAAAACTAAATTTCTAAAACAGACAAAAACGAAAAAAAAATGTTTCTAATTCCAATTAAGATAGAAGATATTTTGTATCTTGGGCCTCTTCAAATTATACACATAACCATCGACCTTACATTAAGCAGCTGTTTTTATCTCGAGCATCAGTGCATTTCAAACGAGAATTCAAAATTTTGGCTTTGATAATGATCATTTTTTTAATCTTTGCAAAAACAAAATGTAAAATTTTGTGTCTAATTCTTTTAACCTCGTTTGACTTCTGTTTTCTTACATAAAAATTGTGCTGTCGAACAATTCTTATTTTATGCCATTTAGTTTAATAATTTGAAAGTCCATAAAACACATGATTATTGTATTTTATTGCACATATGTTACACATTTAAAAATAAAACATTGGAAAGGTTTCAAGTCAGATATAGAATGAAAAATAAAATTCATGTAGAAAAAAGTGTTAAAAAACAAAACATTTAACTCTTTCGGGTCTGATTGTTTTTTTTCAGTTTTTAGAAAAAATTACTTTTACGTCAATAACATTAACACAAACTATACAAATAGATTAATTAGTATTTAATGAATATTTCACGGTCTGAACGATAACGAATGTTATTGTTTTGTTTACTATTCAGTTCATAATTATGTGACGATAGGCTAAGGAAGAATTTTTGGAGACGTATAGAAAATATGGTATTACAATAAGATTTATCTTATATTACAAATTTCTAATACTTTTAGTGCTTTATTACAGACGATTCTTTCAGAAAATTAACTTTAATTTTACATTTAAAAAAGGAAATATATGTTTAAATTCAAAAAATCGCAAACGGCACAAAGAGAAGTAAACATTTTTATTATTAATTAACAAAATTATTGTTTTTGTTATCATAGCAAACGCGGTATCGTTTGGTATAATATGTTTAAAAAATGGAAAATGCGAACGTCTTTGTGAAATTTCTGGCGAACCATTTGACGTACGACGGTGATTTATTTTCAAAAGATAGAACTCGACAAGACGAATAAAATGATAGCATTAACAAAATTATCGTAGTTTACTGTAGTTTTTTATTTAATTTTTAACGAAAAAATGAAGACGTAAAATTCGACAAGCGATAACTAACGATCCCGTGGATTCAAAGAATCACAAACGGCACAAAGAGAAATAAACATTATTATTATTAATTAACAAAATTATTATTTTTGTTATCATAGCAAACGCGGTATCGTTTGGTATAATATATTTAAGAAATGAAAAATGCAAACGTCTTTTTGAAATTTCTGGCGAACCAGTTGACGTACGACAGTGATTTTTTTTCAAAAGATAGAACTTGACAAGACGAATAAAATGATAGCATTAACAAAATTTTCGTAGTTTACGGTAGTTTTTTATTTAATTTTTAACGAAAAAATGAAGACATAAAATTCAACAAGCGATAACTAACGATCCCGTGGATGGATTAATTTCATTTTTAGTTTATTTTAATCCTTTTCTTAAAACTTAAAATAGATTTTTTTTCATCTTTGTATATTTGACGATCGCTGAGAAAATCGAATTTGTGTCTTAAAGCTCCAGTTGAACATTGTTTCTTGTTGTTGCTGTTGCAATTTTTTATTTATTGCCACCAAGTTTAAATAAGTATAAATTTCTTATGTGTGTAACATAATTCATTCAAATTAAATAAATCACGTGAAGAACATAATTATTTGTTTTTATTGCGAAGCATTCAGTTTCAGTTCTTTGAATAAAGTTGTGAGCGCACTGTAATTATTTTCGTTCTACTGTTTGGTTTATTCTACAGACATCATGCATTTTATATGACAATGCAATAACTTTCTTAATTATTCTAATACAATAATAAAATTTTGGCAGTAAATATTTTGCTTTTCAAGATATAAAAAAATCTTCAGTTTTTATCAAAAAATTTGAATGACAAGTATTAAAAAATGCTCTGATAGGCAACAAAAAAGGTTAATATGTTTTTAAGTACGAAAAAGTGTTTGATAAGTGCTTCTAATTTAGCATGAGAGAGGACAAGCGGTCCCTTCTTGGCTGCAGCTCATTGGCAATGCCAAATTTGAAAAAAAAAATCATATTTGAGCTTTTTCCATATAAAAGAAATTTCCATAAATCTTTCCGTCTTTCTTTTCAGTAAAATTTTCAATCCTGCTTTACATATGAACTGCACTGTTGACTCTACAGTACAAATGCACTACAAATCAGTTTTTTGTGCAGTTCTATGCTGCAGGCATGCTTGATGGCACTGCAATGAGTATGACACGTTACAGGAACTACAGTTTCTGATACTATTTCGCCTTACATTCATGTTTAATGACGCTGCGTTTTTTGCGCTACACATTTTTATCATAATTGCGACTGATTTCTTTTACACGGAAAAGGCGCAAATATGATTTTTTCAAATTTGGCATTGACAGTGAGCTGCAGCCAAAAAGGGACCGCTTTTTCTCTCTCATGCTCAGTTAGAAGCACTTGTCAAACACTTTTTCATACCTAAAAACATGTTAACCTTTTTTGTTGCTCACCACAGCATTTTTTATTACTTGTGATTATATACCTAAACACAAATGAAGTCATGTAGTAAATGCGTAGACATAATACTAACATTATTATTTTTAAATAATAGAAAAAGTATTTCTTAAAACAAAATAATATTCCATTAAAATACATGTACTATTAATAGTACACCAGACCACGAAAGGGTTAATTTAATGAACATTCTCAGAATATACATTTAATTCTATAGGTATCATAAATTTGAACAATCCTTGTTGAACGAGATCTTTACAGAGAAACATTCTATTTAGATCTAAAATATTTTATTTTCAACTTTAAATCTAATCTTTTCAAAATATATAGAGTTGTCACATTTAGGAAACAGTAGAGCAATCTCTAAACGTTTACCGAAGTGGAAAATCAAGGTAAAAGGAAAAAGATTCTTGAATCTTACGCTTACTCGAATTTAATGTTTTTTAAGTCTGTTTAGAAAGTTGAGAAGAACTTTGTTTAAAAAAAGGTGATATCTTTTATAATTAAAGAAATCTGTCTATACAATCCTTCTAAAATATTGAGAATATTGAAAAAAATTACCATAATTTATGTATTTCAGTTTAGCAAATTGTAATGTAAACTGCATTTTAAATTATCATGCTACATTTTTCATTATACAGACGTAAAGTACTACATTCACTACCAGCGGCACCGAAAAACGTTTATTCGTAAACGCGAAATTTAACATTTTATTTTGGTGGCGAGACTCACAACTATAGATTACATCCTCAAAATTTAATACCAGAACGCTGCTTTCTAGAAGACATGTGGCGAACACCTGAACTTGAATATACAGTGTCTTTAAATTACACTTTCGAATAGTAATATAGAGTGATTTTTCGATAAAATTTCATAGTGTCATATCTTTAAAAGGAAAGACAAAAGAAATAATTGTTTTTCTTTTTTATACTACATGGAAAATATACTCAAAAAATATTTATAAATCTGATTTTTTTTGTTCATTTATTTATTTAATTTTATATAAAATGATCAGATTTCATGCGTATATGAATACATTTTTATTGACACCCCTTTGCAATAGAATCTGCTAATGAGTTAGTATTGCAAACTCGATAAACATTTTTTAACCTTAATAAACCAATTGTTAATATCAAAAAACGAGAAACAGTTCTTGTCATGTTATCCTCAGCAACTGGATCAAAAAAAATTAATGTAACATTTTGCTACAGTAACATTAAAAAAAAAAAATTATGTAAAATATTTTTTCAGATTTCGTTCTATAAAAGGCATTTCTAAGCAATTTAAGATATATTTTGAACAAAAATTTCTAGAGTTCTCGAAAAAAGTAGCCCGGAAACAATAATTTCTATGTTAGCTTTATGAAAACGTAACCATTTCCTGTCAAGTTATTAAAAAAAATGTGATCACACATGGATACATGTTACTAAAGATAACATTTAACACTTACCTTATTTGTAGCTCTTATCCAGATAGTTTCACTATAAAAAGTTTGGAGAGTTAAAATTCATTCACGAAAACAGTTGTTTACAAACACAGCCAGTGTCGCCACTAAAAAGTTTTAATTATTCCAAGCTATACAAATACCCTATAGAAGGTATAAAATATTTTCAGAGATAAAAACTCCAAATTATCTTATACTGTTTCTTAATACAATTAATAAATTCTCTTTTTTATAGTATGGAACAAATCAACTCCGCAAGGAACAAAGTTGGTAATATAACAGCAAATTAAAATAAAACTAATTTAATGCTATCTAATAAATTTAATGCATTTATTTGCATTGCAAAATGCCATTCATTAATTAAATATTACTTGCATTGAAATTGTGTGAAAAAGGCTTAACTAATTATGCCCTTTTAATAAATTTTTATTAAATCTAATTTAAACTATGACTAAAAGAGTTTGAAAGTTTAATTTTGGAAATTAATTTATATGAATAATTAATTACTGTTATGAAATATTTATTAAATTTATTCCAATATGAACGAAACACATAACTCTAGCCATTGTAAACAAGCATAATTTAAGCGCACGAAAGACTAATTAATGAAATATAAAGTTGACAACATAACTAAAACAAACATACATACCCCACTAAAATAAATCTGAAGATTATCTGAAGAAATCGCCACTTTCTAATGAAATTTGAAGAAAATTTGCAGACTTTGCTTTATCTTTAAAGTATCTGCAGAATTTTTAAAGATATTCTTAAAAATATCTGCATAATGGACCAAATATCTTCGGATTTCCCGCAGATTTTGGGCCAAAAAGCTATAGATTTTCTTCAGATGTTTTTAGTGGGGTAAATTGCATTAGATTACTTCAAGCAAATATAGTTTTGCATTACATTTAAACAAACATAATTTCTTTAATTAATTTTAATTCAGCCCTATTCTGTGACAAAATGATATATAATGCAAGAACGTGCAATTATGAATGGAAATACTGGATTTGCGTTCTACGCAGAAGCATTTATGGCTATTTTATTTTGTCTGTAATTGAGGAATAAAACTTTCTAGTAATACACATATATTACATTTAAAGTAGGTGCATATGTAATTTTATTAGAAAGTTAGGTTTCTTGAGATTATAAAATAACTTAATACCTTATTTATTATTTAATAAATTAAAATATTGAAAGTATTTATTACAAGGAAAATCCTCCTTTTTCTATGTGTGGGTATTGAAATACTTCAAGTTATATTTGTGCACCTACACTGTAAATAAAATCTGTAAAATTACTAAATTTTTTTAAGTAAACTGGGGTATCTAGAATTTTTTATGTAATAGCAATAACAAAAATTCATGTAACAGATACACGTTTGCACTGTAAAAAGAAAAAAAAAACTTTAAGGGTACTAAGATTTTAATAAGAAACTGAAATGTCTAGAAATTTTTATGCAACTGAAATCTCGTTTATCGATAACATTTTAATAAGATTGCTGCAATTTTAATAAATTCTTTTGTAAATCTATAGATTCCTGTAGCCTATTTACAAAGTTTAACTTTGCAAATTTATATCTTTTTTTTTGTGCAGCGTACAGAAAAAAATTTTAGTAACCATACAAATTTCCATAATTGTACATCTGTAGAATTACAGATTTTTATTTAGAGTGCACTAACAAGAGACGGCAATTATACTATTGCAGGCAATACAAATATGTATTATGAGTAAAGTCACATCCACTCCTTCAGCATTAAATGAAAGTTAACCTTAAACTTGTGGTAAAACCTTAGTTAGTCATGATATACGTTTTTCAATTTTAGCATTGTAAATTATATACATAAGTGTTGCAGATCATATACAAATCCACAAGATTTTGTAAAGGTTTCCGAGTATTACTGAATAGGCTTAAAATTGTTTTACATGAGTTTTGCATTTTTACGCTAAATTATATTTAATTTACTAAGATATATTTGTACAATATGAAAATATGATATAATTAAAATTTGCATTCTACATTTTTTTGCATTTTGCATTATGCATTATACATTGCATTGACATTAAAAAATGCAATGGCTATTTTATCAATAATTGAATATTTTTAAAACGCCCTTGGCGACCAGTTTGGTCTCCATTGAATGTATACTAAGCATTAAATCACATTGCTTTTATTCATAATTTATTTTAATTGCTCAATTTTTTACCAAATTAGAAGATTCTGCTAGAGAAATAGACACAGATGTCATATAAACACCACATTGTCGAGACTGCAACAAACTGGCAATCATATGTGCCTCGCATGGTAACCCGGCTATTGTTATTTATTTATTAATAAACTGTTTGTTTACTTTCATTTTCTTTTTAAAAATTATATAAACTGTTTTATTCTATAATTATTAACTAAACTTTTTTTATTTCTTATTATTTCCTTTTTAAAATAATAGAGATTGGTAAAAAATATGTATGTAACTGGTATTTAAAAACGAAGTTTTCACCGAATTGGCGTCAGAACAATATCGCGCCAAGTGTTGCATATATGACATCTGATGTGCCGATAAATCAAGAGACAGTATTTTTATGCTAGCACGGTGCAGATAGAAAATCGACAAACATTGTACGCATGGCATTTTTTTTTTTCGTATTTCATTAATTATACAAAATTAAATAATATAAACCTTTCACTCATTTCATTTATTATACATATATTTAATTTGAAACTGAAAAGTTTAAAATTCATAACTTTCACTTTTTTTAAAAGTAAACAGAGCAACAAAATAAAATATTTAAATATTTTGAAGCTCCATAATTGGAGCGAAGGAACAAAACATAAATAAATCCAATTTACCACTACCTAAATATTATGGAAGGACTTTTGCACAGTAACCCATAAGATGCGTTTCACTTGGATGTCGCCATTAAACAATTAACTAATAATCGTGATTTTTGTGGCACCTACGTTAACATAAAACATAAATAGATTACAGAATGAACATAACTCATTTGTCACATTTGACGTGCAATTTTCAATTTGTTTTTCTCATAATAACATCTTAACTTGAATCAATTTGACTTGAATTAACTTGAATTAACTTGATATTGAAATTTTCAATTTCAATGAATGTCCTCAAGTAATGTGCATTTTATTATATAAAATATTTATATAAATATAATAATTATATAAAATGTTTATAAATAATTATTAAATAAGCATTTGTAAATAAAGCTCTAGGTATAACTTAAACAAATAAGGTCATTACATCTTGGTAAAACTCAAAATAAGTATACATATTTTTTGTTGCTTTCTCTTTGCTTAATTACTTTCAGGTCGGAATTATGGAACAAAAGATTGCATAATAATGCCAAGGGGTGACATATAACATATTCTAAACAGTCTTTTAGTCATCTTTAATTATTAAAATGCATATAACAAAGAGGTTTGGAAAATGCGATGCATTCTACTTGAATTACATTAATTAATGCAGCCGCATTCCATTTAAATATTAGTTTCAGTTTATCTGCTTATTAAATAAATGTATTAGAATAAGCATATAAACAACCCACTTAAAATGTCTAAAGAATTGCTGGTGTAAAGTTTAACTTTATTTAACATCTTAAAGCAAATCCTATTAAATCTGCTTACTTTCTGACATCTACTTCTTATATATCCTTTTTCTCACCTTTTTTCTTTTTTCTTCAGATTAAAGAAAAATATGGTCACCACAAATATTTTTCTTATGGTAAATGTATCAAATAGAGATGAGTATTTTAAAGTTAAAAATTAACAAGTTTTGGTACAGCGTGGTTAACCAGTCGACTACAAAACTATCGCCAAACTATACGATTAAATGCCTTTAATGGATGATCGTAAAAATCAGAGTTATTTGACATTAATTACAATATACACGTTTATAATGTCATCAACTGATTTTTAATTCAACTTTTTATTTCTATTTTTAAATTATGTTTTACGAATTTATTTGTTCCTCCGTTTTTTCAAATAAAAATTGTGTCAATTTATATAATCTGGCGAAAAGTTTGGCGATATGCATAATTTGACTAAATTGGTCGACGGGATAACCAAGTAGTACCCAACTTTTATATCAGGTAATCTATAAAGTAAATTCCACTAGAAAAATCAAAAGAACATCAAAAGAAATCAATTAATAGAATTTTTTTTTTTTTTTTTTTTTTTTGCATAATGAAATAAATTTTTTAAATATTTCTCGGTGCAGATAACATCATTGCTAAAGCTTATAGATAGCTTTCATAACAAAAAGTAAAAAGCTCTAAAAGTATTGCAGTCGTTCGGAGGAAAGCAATTCCGGAAACTTTGATCACCGATCATGACCAACAAACCCCCAAACCACCCTCCGTTCAAACGTTGACATATATGTATATGCAGTCGAGTCTCTCTATAAAGAAACTCCATACATCGAATTTCTCTATATATCGAATTTTTAGTAGGAACGGTCCCCTTTTCGCATGATTACATTAAAAACAGTCTCTATATAGCGAATTATCTATCTCCATATAACGAATTTTTTATAAAATTGTCTTAATTTATTCAGTTTTAAAAAAGCTTCGAAAACATATGTAATCAATTTTCAATCGCTTATTTTTGATTTATCGTCAGTGCTGATTTTTTTTTTAGTATTACTTCTGTCCTTGTTCTTGAAATCCAACGAATTCATCCCACCTCCCACACATCTTCCACACCCTTCTCAAAACAGAGTCAATTGGATTGATACACATGTAAGAGAGGAATCAATGAGAGGTACATAAGAGAGGCCTTCAAATGGAGGAAAATGTTAACTACAATTTTTCATTCCATGGTAAAATTTTAGCATATTTTTGCGAGTGTAACTATTTTAAAAACAAAACAATAAAAAATTACAGATTTCTTCGTCTGAAATTTTCATTAAGCTTTCAAATAAATGTGTATTCTCTTTTTTGAAACAGCTTAAATAATTAAGAAGTAAAATGTTAGGCTAATATTTACTTTTAAACACTTCAAATTCTTAATTCAAAAGATCCAATGTAATATTTGTTCAAATTTCACACATTAAATATCATTTTTAATATCATTATCTATACATCGAATTTCTCTATATAACGAATTTTTTACTGGAACGGTGGATTTCGTTATATAGAGACTCGACTGTATCTTATTTTGCCATACTGTAACTATCGTATTTATGAACCGATTTGAATAAAACTTGTTCTGCACATTGTACATACTAATGTCTTGACCAAGTTCATTGGCCAGCATCCTCCGCCATCTTGTTTCAAAATAGCGGCCATTTAAATTTTAAAAAAATTAATTTAAAATTAAGCACAAAAAAATTAGAAAATGCAAAAAAAAAAAATGTTTTTCTATGTCTTTGCCTTGATACAAACGTTTCAGATTATTTTTTATTTTGTCTATATCGTTAGAAATGGCTGAGTTAATGCACTTTGAATTTTTAAGGTGGGAGACATTTTGAAACAGGCTGACATTTGTCATGTAATAACACGCATATTTATGAACCAATTTGGATGTAATTTGTGTGTATCTAATACATATTGATGTCTGAACCGAGTTCGTTGGCCAGTTTCATCCACCACCTTGTTTCAAAATGGCGACCATTTATATTTTTTGAAAAAAAATAAAATTTAAAATTAGGCACACAAAAATTAGAAGTCAAAAAAGATTTTTATTTTATGTGTTTTACCTTGATACAAAGATTTCGGAATACTTTTTGTTTTTCCTGTATTTTTTAACAATGCGTCACCTGAGAATAATAAGGTTCTAACTGGCATTTTGAAAAAAATTGACTTTTTGGCTTAGAAATGTTCTATTTGTATCAATGAATGCATTTCTGCATTAAAATTTCGATATATATAATTTACATCCGTTTGCGTAAGAGAATAATATAGTTCCATCAGAAATTATTGAAAGTAGTCAGAATAACAGAGTTCTATGTGCAAGGTAATCGTAGACAGCATATAAGATAATATATTATTATTTTATTTTACAATATATAATGAAAACCGGCAATCTTTTATTTCATGTGTCAAAGAATATATTATTTCGATAATTAAATCGTTTTTCGGTAAAATATAGATTATAAATTTTTATCAGTAAAAATTCTTTTAAATATGTTTTTAGTATGTCGATATGCAAAACGAATTGTGTTTAATTTTATTAAAGGACCTGATCCAAGCAGGGATGAAAGACTAATCCTAATTTATTTAGATTTAGAAAATCCTGTGGGAAGATGACAGTTTAGATGAAACACCAGCTCTAGATATTCTTGATGCTAAAACAATTTTAAAAAATCAGTAAAAATAATTCCAAAAATCCAATTGATAGCAGGACTTGGGTTTTTTGTAAGTTAAAAGTGCCTTTATGTAGTTATGTACATCGTAACGGCAATACCTTGTCTCCAGCTGCGAACAAAATACCCGACGTAAATTTTCAAGCAGAATAATCTAAAAAAATATCAAGAATAAAATAGAAGCTCATATTGAAATTTTTCCCAAGATTGAGTCACACTACAACAGGGCAAGCACTAAAAAAACATAGAGTATAGAATCAGAGCTTAATTACAGAAAAGGTATGATTCGTACTTTCAGAAATGCAAAAAAACAATGTATAGCCAGTGAAACTTTCATGTTATAGGCACATATTTAATACGCAGTTCAACATAGAATTCAATAAACCAAAGAAAGTTAGGTGCGATCACTGTGAGGAGTATAAACATGCTGAAACCCAGGGAGAAATTAATGATGACATGCAATTTAAATATCATCTGCACAAAAAAGAAGTTGAATCCACCAGATCTCTCAGAATTAATGACAGAAATTTCTCTAAAAGGGAGTCATTTGTTTTGTATTAAAAAAGTTATAACATGTCCCAAAAGTGATGTCAGCAACTTTTTCTATAAAGAAAATTAACTTGTATAATATGACAGCACATGCAACAGGGAAAAAAGAAAATAAAGCCTATTGTTGCTTGTGGACAGACGACATATCAGGCAGAGATGGGAATGGCATAAGCTCAGCTGTAACAACGACTGTTCGGAAGATACTGACATACTTTCTACATACTGATAATTTAATTTTATATTGCTACAGTTGTGTTCCTCAGAATAGAAACCTAATGATATCTTATGCAATTTCAATACTTATCCAATCTCATCCACATATTATGGACATTACTCCAATATATTGTACACCTGGAGATTCATGTGTGCAAGAAGTGGATAATATTCAGAGCCAAATAGAAAGAGCATTGAATGTAGAAGAATATTTTTCGCCACTTTTATTTATACGTCTGTTGCTGAGAGTAAATCGCAGTAATCCATTCACAGCCATGATAATGAAATCAGAACAGTTCTTAGATTTCCACTCTTGTAGCAAAAATTTTGCTTTTAAAATCATTCCGTAGACCAAGGTGATACAATTATGATTCACACAATTTCTTTATAATATTGAGTTTAAGACAAACAACTGTTGTGACCAGAATTTCACAGCGGTGAATTTGAAAAGAAGCCCCTCCAAACGACGAGGAGTATCAACATCATTTCCACAAAGGACTTTACCAAATCCTAAAATAGCAGAGAGAAAGAAGGATTGCATTAACAAAGATAAAATAAAATACCTGCAGAGCATGCTAAAGTTGTTTCCGAGAGATAAAAGGTTCTATTTTCAAAATATGTTTAAAAGAAATTAGCCTAACTGCAATATAAAATAAAGTATAGTTTATGAAACTTTCCAAAATTTCAACTAACAAAAGAATATCAAACTTATTTTGTTGTTTTAAAAAGAACAAGAAAGTTTTTTCCTTAGAGATAAAGTTTTTCTTTTGATCAAGAGTATATCTGACTGTAATACGAAAAATTTCATTTATAATTCTTTTCAATTTCATTTATCAATATAATCACTTTTTTTTTTTTTTGTATTAACTTTCATACTCCCCAGCTGAAATAGAACACTAAATAAGGAAAACTGTTGTGTTCCTATTTAATAAAATTAAATATTTAAGCTATTTAATGTTCGGTTAAATAATATATTTAACTTACGTATATTCATTAGTTTTATGAAGATGGTTTAATAAGTATGAATAAGTGGAAGCGACAATTTTCTGTTATTGTGCTACAATATAGATAGTAATTAATATTTTACTATCCACGAAAATTTATTCGAATTAATAAACGTAAATTCACTTTGTTAAACTTAAAAAAAATTACACAAATTAAGAAAATTACGGTTTTTTCATGATAGAACCATCTTATTCTAAGGATAACACGACGTTTGAGAATAATATAGTTCTGTCAATTTTTTTAAATGTAAAAAAAACTATGAAAATATTATTTCAAAACTTTGATTTTATAGAATTACTGTCTATACCTAAATATGAACCTATTAATGCCAAAAGTTTTTTGCAAACTTTAATAGTTGCACGTAGACAGTATGCTGATTTTCAAATTCTTCTAACTCGAAATTGGATTTTGGTCAGATAGAACCATCTTATACTCAGGTGACGAATGTCTGAGTTGAATTTCTAGTGTGGCTGACATTTTGAAATGATCTGATTTCAGTTACGCAATAATATGCATATTTATGAACTGATTTGGATATAACTTAGTGTGTACATCGAACAAACCAATGTCTTGATCAAATTCGTTATTCAACTTCATCCGCCATCTTGTTTCTTAATGGCGGCCGTTTCAATTTGTCAAAAAACTTTTACATTTATAATAATGAGAAAAAAATAGAAATATTAAGAATGTTTTTCTGAAGTGTTCGATATTAATAAAAGGATTACAGAGCATTTTTTCTTTTGTCTTTATATTAAAAAATAACTTATGTATATTACAAATTAATATTCTTTTTTCGCCAAAATTAACCTTATGCTATATTAATTTAATTTTAGCAATATTCCGAAATTATTTCAACTTATTAAATTAAAATCCTGCTTCTAGATCTAATCTATTAATTTTTATAGAAACAATATAAGTTCTTAATTTGCCTTAAAAAACATTTATTCCAATATACGTAAATTTAAAAAAAAAAAACTCTAAGTTAAAAGTATTCTTAATTAAACTTTATTTCTTAAAATTCCCAATAAAACTCATTTTTCCCTTTTTTTAATCAACCCTTTTTTAAGAACCAAGTCTTATTAAATTTACTCCAAACCCTTACTTTTCAAAAATATCATTCATATGAGGACAGATATGTTTCATACTTTAAATAAAAATCTAATTGAAATATTGTAAATATTTTCTCTCATTACATGCTATATGATGATAAATTGTATAAAAAAAACTTACCTTGACTATATTGTGAATATTTCCTAGACCATTTGTAGCAAATTCTGCGTAATATCACTATACTTCAATAATTTGATTTTATTACAACATTCGTGTGAGTTACGATCATCGGTATGTTGCTGCCATCTTTTGTGTTGCATGCAGGGAATTATCTGTCCATAAATAAGGTCCCCATGAATGAATGCTAAAATAATTTGATAAATCTAATATTTTATAGGGTAATATTTATCTGTCCTCATATGGGGCCCGTATGCATATGAGGGTTAATAGTTTAATACTATTAAAATGCATATCAACAATGTCTCAATATATAAGTATGTAATGGAATACTTTTGTGTGGTCCTGTAAATTAAAAAGATATATTATTTGCACAACAGATTGTACATAATATATAATATAGTAAATAATTCATAGATGCATATCAACTTTATTATGTTCGAAAGAGTGTAAAACCATTAAAATGCACTTGAAACTTTTTTCCCAATTGAACGTAAGGTATCGGAATCTTTCGATTGTCCCTGTAATTGAACAATGCATCCAATTTTCATAAAAATTTAAAATGACTCGACAAAATTATCGAACAATTATATACACTGCACAAAACAATTAAAGGATATTGCAGTTTTAGGTGGATTTTGTATCTGGGAAACATTTTAGCTGATTGATACATGGTCGACAGACATAGTAGGTTATATGAGAATAGTAAATTGCACATGTTTGGCAGAAAAAAATGCATTTTATTGCGCATTTGTGTACAAAAGGAAAAAAACACAATTTGTGCATATGAGAAAAAAGAATAAAAAAAGGTGTTTTCTGCAAAGAAAATCATTTTCAGTAGGGGGTATGGTTTCCACGGGCGGCCAGCAACGTTGAACACCTTTGAGGCATGGACTCAATGAGGCTATTAATGACGAGTTGGGGGTATTCTGCCCCACTCTTCCAGAAGAGCTCTTTCCACTTCTTGAAGAGTTAATGGGGATTGTTGGCGGCCAGAAACTCGTCTTCCTAGAGCGTCCCAAACGTGCTCGATTGGATTCATGTCTGGAGAACACGCTGGCCATTCCCTTAGAACGATTCCTTCCTCGAAAAGAAAATCCTCCACCAGGTTTGCACGATGTGGCCTGCAGTTATCGTCCATTAAAATGAAGTTATCTCCGATTGCTGCAGCGTAAGGGACTACAAAAGGTCTGAGGATCTCATCCCTATATCGGCGACCAGTCAGAGCTCCATATCGAATGATGTAGAGGTCAGTGCGCTCGTCAATGGAGATGCCACCATACACCAACACTCCTCCACCGCCAAATCTGACACTTTCGTGCACGAACGCAGGATTATTCCTACTGCCACGGTCCCTGCAGATGAAAATACGCCTATTATCCGGATGCACAGAAAAACGGGACTCGTCAGAAAACGAAATATTGCTCCATTCATTTCTCCTCCAGTTGACATGCTCGGTTGCCCACTCCCTGCGGTCGCGACGATGCCTTGATGTTAATCTAACACATACCATCGGTCGGCGAGCATACAGACCTACAGCACGGAACTGGTTTCGGACAGTCTGAGTTGAAATCGTAGTGCCTGTAGCCGAGCGAAGGTGTTGTTGGAGAAGAGTAGCGTTCATGTTTCGGTGTCTCCGAGCTGTTAACGCTAAATACCGATCTTCATTGGGCGTTGTTGCCCGTCTACGACCTTGCCCTGGTCTTTGGCCTGCACATCCACTCTCCAAAAAACGGTTCCAGATCCTGGAAATGACACTTTGTGACACTCCAATGGCTTGCGCTACTTCGGCTTGAGTTTGGCCCCCTTCTAACCTACCAACAATTCTCCAAGCTTCTGAATCTGTCAAATGACATCGCTGAGACATCGTACTCATCGAAACAAAGCAGTCACTGAATGCCGATCATCCTTGTCTTCATTCTCTTTTTTCTAGTTGAAAGTCAAATTTCATTCGCTGCCACTGAAGCGACGTTTTTGACGTCGAACTCAAACTTTGCATACTCCACAGTTTGAAAAACAGAAAAATTTGCATTTGTGATTATCTTCTTCTATTTTCGGCCAGAAAAATTTCGTTTATATCTTTATTTTATATCAAACTTCAAATATCCTTTAATTGTTTTGAGCAGTATATTTTAAGTTTTAAACGATTCTTCTGGGTAGTTTTTGAGTTGTTATATGCGGACAGACAGACAAATGGGCAACTCGGGATCCCGAGAATTTTAACTTTCAATTCAAAACAAACGCGACGTTCTTCCGTTTTCGGGATCGGAAAAGATAGCGTCACATACATACATACGGTCAGATTTTAATATTGTAGATTGATGCGAAAGTAATTCTAACATATATAATCATAGAAATTTGAGGATTATTGATAGAAAAAACAGAGCATGCTGATCCTGCCTACGCTGACACACGCAAAAATAGACTCCACATTTCAAAATTTTTTCGTATAGATTATTATTTAAGAATGTGAAAGCACACAAATTCAAAAAATCACATTGCAAAAGACAGTAGTGCTTATATCGGTAGGTTTGCTAGGTAGCATGTAAATTTAGAATTATAAAATCGTAAAATATTGCGGCTGTATGTTCCTGAATTTAATCCACAGCACGCCTTTGCAAATATATGGTAAAAAGATTTTCGTTCAGATCATTTAAGACTGGTTTAAAAAAATATAAGGTGATCATTCGCGTGATCAATGCTAGCCGTGTCGGATAGTATATATATATGTGTGCGTGTAACCTTAATTCTAATACAATATATAAACTATTATATTTAATACAAAATTACCACATTGAAACATGGAAAACAATTAATTAAAATGAATATAATCGAAATTTCTAGAACCAAAGTAGAATCTTCAGGCCCTAAAATACTTTGGAACCACCTGTAAAATATGTGGTTTCATCTTTATATTAGCCATGAAAAAGCAAAATAATACGAATTGGAAGCTACCAAAACACATAGAACCAAAATGAACTGGAGAAAAAAAATGTATATACAGGGTGATTCTAAATTGTTTTTACAATAAAAGAGGGGTGATAGTACTCATCAATATAAATAATATTAAATGGGAAATCAAGGGTCCCAAACATTTTCCAAGAGAGATAGCCGCCATTAAAATTAAAGATCCAAAATTTCAAATAAACATAAAAAACGAAAAAATTGGTCGGTTGATTTGCGGTTTTCACTAAAACTTTTTTTGTGTCGGTATTTTCTTGAAAATGAATTATAAAGATAAATTTTCAAAAAATGCCGATAGAGGGCACTTTAGACTTTGAAGTAACGATCATCTATTTTTTGCCGTTGTTTTTTGCGTCTCATTAAATGGTTTCGAAAGCTTAGATTTAAACTTAAATTTTGAGCTCAAAATCTGAATAGTTGGGCGTAGCACAAGCTGAACTATGTTCAGAGGGTTCAAATTTCAATGGATTATAAAAAAAGGAAAAATTGGTCGATTGATTTGCGGTTTTCACTAAAACTATTCTTTATGTCGGTATTTTTTTAATATAAATTATAAAGATAAATTTCAAAAAATGCTAATATAGAGAGCACTTTAGGCTTTGGAGTAATGAACAACTATTTTTTGCGGCTATTTTTTGCATCTGATTAAATGTTTTCGTAACCTAAGACGTAAACTTAAATTCTGAGCTCAAAATCTGAATAGTTTGGAGTGGTTAAGGAGCACAACACAGTCAGAAAAATTCGTCAATATACACTAAGTTATCGTTATTTTTTCACAAATAATTTCTGTTCTCCCAGAAAACGTATTTGTTCTGTGAGTTCATTCCGAGCGTCGAAAAATGAGGAAAAGTTTCCGTTTATATCCAGCACGCATGCGCATTGGGTCTGTTAGTAATAAGTTCGAATTTATTTTTAAAATGAAAAACAAAAATATTCTATTGATTAAAATGTCTAATTTAGTTTTAAAAGACAAAAATGTTTTCGAATTTAAAAATAAATAACAATTACTTTCTTTATTCGTTCAAACATTCTCACAAATAGAACATCCATGTTTTTTCTCTAACATTCTACGTAATATATTTAAAATCTCATTTTTATACTATATTAATACTAAACGTAAAAAAAACCCAGCCACAGTTTCATTAAAGATGAAATCTTTCCGAGATTAACTGCATAATTAAAAGCTTTTTAACGAAATACACCAACCCACACCCATATGAAATGAAGGGTTCTATTTTAACGCACAATCATCATGAGCAGCCGTAGCGTCGTGGATTAGCGTTGGTCTTGTAATCCTGGGGTCCTTGGTTCGATCCCCGCCTCTTCCGCATTGATTTTTTTCAAGTGACGGATATTTTTCTTCTTTTGACAGAGAAAAAAATAAACAGAAAATCGTCAATATACAGACAATTTCTGGCAGCAGCGCTGCCAGTGCATTTTCTGTGAAAAGACGGAAGTTTTTTTGAGAGTGAACCTGAACTGTGTTCAAAGGGTTCAAATTTCAAATTATTATAAAAAACGGAAAAAAAATTGTTCGATTAGTTTGCGGTTTAAAATGAAACTATTCTTTAAGTCAGTATCTTATTGAAAATAAATTCTAAAGATGAGTTTTAAAAAATTCCGTTAGAGTACGCCTTAAACTCTATGGAAACCAACAACTAGTTTTAACCATTATTTTTTGTTTCTAATGAAATGCTTGCAAAAGCTTATTAAATGTTTTCGAATTCTTAG
Source organism: Maratus speculifer (assembly GCA_964019185.1). NCBI lineage: Eukaryota > Metazoa > Arthropoda > Arachnida > Araneae > Salticidae > Maratus > Maratus speculifer. The sequence continues at coordinate 56,877,734 of OZ025294.1, forward strand.
ATTTAAACTTAAATTTTAAACTCAAATTCTGAATCGTTGGGAGGGTTTAAGAAGCGCAAACTGAAGTGTGTTCAGGAGTTGAAATTTAACCCCTTCTCCCTTCGAACACAGTTCAACTTTGCGCTACTTAAACACTTCCAACGACGATTCGGAATTTGAGCTCAAAATTTAAGTCTAAGCATTTGGAAGCATTTAATGAAATAAAAAAAAATAACGGTTACAAAGAGTTTTACGCTACTCAAAAGTCTAAGGCGTCCTCTATCGGCATTTTGTGAAATTTATCTTTAAGACATATTTTCAAGAAAACAGTGATTTAAAGAGTAGTTTTAGCGAAACCCGCAAATGAATCGACCAACTTTTTCTTGTTTTATAATCGTTTTTAATTTGAACCCTCTGAGCACAGGTCAGTTTGTGCTACATAATCACTCCCAACTATTCAGATTTTGAGCTCAAAATTTAAGTTTAAGTCTAAGCTTACGAAAACATTTAATCAGATGCAAAACATAACCGCAAAAAGAGTTGTTCGTTACTCAAAAGTCTAAAGCGCTCTCTATCGGCATTTTTCGAAATTTATCTTTATAATTTATTTTCAAGAAAATACCGATATAAAGAAATGTTTTAGTGAAAACCGCAAATCCATCCACCAATTTTTCCGTTATTTATGTTTATTTGAAATTTTGGACCCTAAACTTTAATGGCGGCTATCTCCTTTGGAAAACGTTTGGTACCCTTGGATTCCTATTTAATATTGTTTGTCTTGATGTGTACTTTCACCTCATTTTATTGTAAAAGTAATTTAGAATCACCCTGTATATATACATATGTATATATATAATATAAACCTATCTTTAAGAGTCATATGAGTTTGACTATTAATTCATCTAATAAATCAGTAACTTTTTTAGAAATTTACTTTAAGATTTTTGTAAAGTATTATCCATTTTACAATGACAGCAATATTTATAAAAAGAGAGTAATAAATGGCATATCAATCCATAATTTATGAAGAATTATGACAGTTTCTGTTTCAGTTAAAGTATCTGTGTGAAAGAAATATTAATGCTATAATAAATAATAAACTAAGAAATAAATATTTATCATAACAAATGCATTAATCATTAATTCTCTCATCGTCCATTTTTACATATAGTAAATCTTGGAAAGATAAAAATAGATATTCAAATTTTATAGCGAATATCTATAAAGATATATAAATTATACAAAGAATATAAATGACCATATCCTTGCAACAAATAGAAAATACCATATGAAATACTACACATATATTTATTAGATTTAAATATGCTTTTTACTTTAAAAAAATCATAATACTATATTTCATATAATGACAATAATATAAAATATTCGAATACCACTTTACAAACTGCAAAGAACGAGAATCGTCGCTATTAGTACATAAAAACTTTTAAGAAATAACTATCTCGACGATGCACACTGTAACAAAAATCACTGTACTACCTTTACAGCAAAAAGTGCTAGCAGTATGAGTGCCATTAAATTTTGCTGTAAAGTTACAAAAATTTTGTTTGTCACGAGAAAACAGTAAATTTAAATATTTACAACATTTTTAGAGTTTAATTTGCAATAATTGTGTTCCTCAGATTTTACAGTAAATTTGTAATATTTCAGTATTTTTTACATTATTTCTTTACAAAATAACATTGAATTTTTAGTCTTTTTATACAAATATTTTATTTTTAACACTTCATACCCTATACTGATTATTTACTTTATTTTATTTATTTATTTATTTATTTATTTATTTATTTATTTATTGTATTATGAGACACCTTTTAAAAACAAAGGGCATTAAGTATTATCTTTATGTATACTTATATCATTGATTTAATAATATTTTATATAATAATTAGTTGGAAGCAATCATAAGAGAATCCACTGAAATAACTGTTGTGGCTTTTAATGATGCAATATCATACGACTGCAGAAATTTGTTGCTTTAAAAAAGAATCTACTAAAGTTACAGAAATCTTACTAAAATTTTATCTGTAGTCCGAGTTGCAGTTATATAAAAAATTTAGACATCCCAATTTCTAAAAAAATTCTTAGTATAATCTTACATATTTTTTTTATTTACAGGGGTAATGTTAGAAGGGAAATTTTTATGTAGCTGTTATATGAAAAGCTCATTGTCATCTTAGTTTCTTAGAAAATTCTTAGCAAATTTACAGATTTTATTTAATGTATGCTTCTTCTTAGTTTTAATGTTTTAAAATTTACGAATATAATTGGTGATTTAGTGAAAATATATATATAATAAAATGTCATTATTCCTACGATTTTTAAACTAAGTAATCAAAAAGAGTAAAAAAAAATTAAGTACTTGAAAATGCTATTTTTTATAGTCTGGTATAACTTTGTCATAAAATTTCTGCCATTCAACTAAACTAAAAAAAAAATCTTTCCACATTTGGTGATTTTGAGACCTCACATTCTGTCACCCTCGAGTAATCTAGTAGTCATATTTGTTACATGAAGCAAGTGACATGCTGTGACGTCATCGCAATGTCTGAAAAAGTTTAAATATTCTAGAACGGCATTTTTCTCGATTCCGTAAGGAATTATAATGTTTCATATTTTTTGTTTTTGTTTCCTGTAGACGTTCATATTTTGATCACAAATGCGGCATTAAAATGCAGATTTTAGTAACATGACTATGACCATGCTTAATATACAGATATTGTAATATAAAAAAATGAGATCATACGAATTTTGTTTTTAATATAAAAAATTCCACATTAAATAAAATAACTTTTCATCGGTTTTGACAAATTTTCATACTTATTTTCAAAATGGTAATAGTATAAATCTACATTCTCTATCGTTTTCCTAAATTCAATAAAAGCATTAATGTATGATACCATCAAAATAAAGAATCTGTTGTCTAAGTAATTCGATAAAATGTGCCTCAGAAAAATAGTATTACTTTGTATAAAATATACCTGATGACAAACCATAAAAAGGCCAAAAGGAGGAAAAGGTTATGGAGTGAATAAGCTTTAATAGAAGATTCATAAGGTTAAATGAAATTTTTATTCTTGGAATATAACTATGAATATTCTGAAATAGAATATATGTTTTTAAATAATAAATAAACCATCCTATAATGTTTTCTATAAAATTATCGTTAATGCAAAATGCACTTACATTATGGCCTAAGGGAAAAAATCTTCAAATAATTTTAAATGTTATAGTAATGAATTAGTTTCAAATTAATTTGAAAGATGTTACACCTTGACATTCAAATTTATATGCATCTACAAAGCGCACTAAAATATGCATTTTGCAAAGTATACACTGGAAATAATAGTTATTATTCATTTACAGGGTCACAAGAGTGAATTCTATTACATAATATTCAGGGGGGGAATTGTTTGCGACATATTTTAATTATGGCAAACGATTTCCTGTATAATCAAATTGGTATACGTCTCTGACGCTTAATATGGATTATTCATGCATAATACGAAGTGCATAGCATTTACAAGGATACACAAAAGATTTTAAATAGTATATTCTATCTGAAGTACTGTATTTTATGGATGACGGCTGTTGAATAGATGAAACACAATTATGACATGCGCTTTCAAGTTTCTCGAATTGTATGCATTTTATATGGTGAGTATAAGTGCTAATAGTTACCAAATTAAGCTCCAGGGTTACACAAAGGATCTCGGAAAGGTTGCTAAATGCGAGCGTAATTTACTTAAAGGTGGTTTTAAAATAAGTTATGCATTTTTACGTTGAATTGCATTCAGTTTGCTAAGAAATATTAGAAGAATATAGATAAAAGCATATACAAGGTTATGCAAAGAACTAAATAAATGGTTGTCTTTGGATGATAATTTCTGGAAATGTGATCTGAGTAGTTTAAAGAGTATTTTCGTTTGAACTAAATTTTAGCAAAATTCTTTCAGATATTAAAGATACTATTTAAACAACAGGGCTAAAAAAAGAATTCAAGTAAGATTCCACCTATTAGTATAAATTGCTGAAAGGAAAATTTCTACCACTTAGGCGCTTTCTTTCTAAATTAAATTTCCCCATTATATAGTCTATATATCTACCGACAGATCAAATACTGGGTTGTTCAACAGTATTGGAATACATATTTGGCTATGAACAGTAATACCCTATTTCTTTGGATAACGAGGTTTTGTTAAAGATTTCAAGGAGCGTTGGAAAGGGTTTCATAATCTATGCTTAACGCATATATTTTTTTTTTTAATGAAGTACTCTTTTTTTTTATGAGTCACATTTTATCAAATTTTTAAAACAGCAAATTCTTAATATTAATGATCTAAGGGTCAGATTTTCTTTAATTTTTAGGTGCGTTCGTAATTATGTAAATACGTAGCACCTATTGTTGTCGCTCAGTCCGTCCGTCTGTCTGTATGTCCGTCTGTCTGTCTGTGTGTCTGTCTATCTGTCTGTCCGTCCGCATATAACAACGCAAAAACTACCCATCCGAATCGTTTGAAATTTAAAATACATAATTATTACATGATTTTGTCGAGTCATTTCAAATTTTATGAAAATCGAATGGATAGATCAATTACAGGGACAATCAAAAGGATTCCGTTACATTACGGTCAAAGGGGGAAAAAGTTTCAAACGCATTTTAATCGTTTGAAATTTAAAACATATATTTATTACATAATTTTGTCAAGTCATTTCAAATTTTATGAAAATCGGGTGTATAGGTCAATTACAGGGACAATCAAAAAGATTCCGTTACATTATGGTCAATGGGGAAAAAAGTTTCAAATGCATTTTAAACGTTTGAAATTTAAAACGTATATTTATTACATAATTTTATCGAGTCATTTCAAATGTTATGAAAATCGGATGGATAGATCAATTACAGGGACAATCAAAAGTATTCCGTTACATTACGATCAATGGAGAAAAAGTTCCAAATCCATTTTAATGGTGTTACACTCATTTGAACATAACAGAATTGACATGAATCTATGAAATATGTACTAAAAATACATTTTGTGCAATTTGTGATGCAAAGAATATTTATTTTTAAATTGCAGGGCCACACAAATGTATTCCACTAAATAATGTTATACGGGGAAACATTGTTTGGGGGGTATTTTAATTATATTAAACTACACTGTAAAAAAAAAAAAAAAAAAAAAAAAAAAAAAAAAATCTGTTAAGTTACTAAGCTTTTTCTTGGAAAATGAAATTCCAAAATCCTTTCCTGTAACGGTAACAGCAATAACTTAAGTTTCAGAATCGGTTACATGAAATTTTCCTGTAACCTTTACATGAAAATTTCTTGAAATGCCAGTTTCCTTGAAAAAGTTTAGTATATTTCCAGATTTTTTTTACAGTGTACTTCACATTATATGAATAAGATATACGTTAATTAAGTATAATAAAAATTACTCCCTGCATATTTACAGGAACAAAAAGATTTCGACCACTATGCTGTATCCAAAGTACGCTCTACTATATCAGCAAGATCTGAATATTTTAAAACTTCGTTATCGTAAAAAGCACCTAATTTGCTACACTTCACGTGCAATTTTCAACTTGTTCATATTATTTTCTCAAAAATTATATCCATAGTACTATTACCGCTAACGAAACAGCCTGATATAGTACATAGCATTATTAAACCAACATTTATCTTGATAATGAGCAAGAAATAAAAATTGAATTTATGGAGCACATTCATAACTCTGTAACGGAACATCTCTGTTTAACAATCTGAAAGAAGTTGTCTAAATAATCTAATAGAAACCTTCAAACATATTTGAACCAGATTTCGGAAATTACTGTCCTCAGAAAAGAAAAGAACTGCAATTTTTTGTGCATACTTTAATATGTACGTGTTTCTGTATATACACTGTAAAAAAAATCTACAAAGTTACTAAAAGTTTTCTAGGAAACTGGGATTCCTAGAACTTTTCATGTAACGGCAGCAGCAAAAATTCATGTAACAGATTTGCACTGAAAATGAAAAAATCTGTAAGATTACTAAGAATTTTTTAGGAAACTGGGATTCCAAGAATTTTTCATGTAACTGCAACCCAGGCTACAGATAAAATTTTAGTAAGATAACAGTGATTTTAGTAGACTCATTTGTAAAGTTACAGATTTCTCTAACTTTACAAAAATTAGTTTTGTAGATTTACATTTTTTCTTGTACAATGTACAGATAGAATCTTAGTAACCATACAGATATCGGCAACTTTATATCTGTGAGATTACATATATATATATATATATATATATATATATATATTTACAGTGTATAGTAAACATGCTTTACTCCGGTATTCTATAGACCAACATATTAGATAATTATGTAACCAAATTATGATAATTATGTTATGAACCTAAAAGTATAGATCTCTGGGTGGTATTAAAATAAAATAATTTATACATTGTGGGTTGTATATAGTTTTTTCCTTTTTCTCGAAATGTGTTTTATTTTGTACTTTGGTGCAATTTTCTAAAATTCTATTTTAGGTAAAACGCGGAAACTTTCGAAAATTGTGTAACTAATTTGTTTCTTTAAAAATTTCTAACATTATGACATAAGTGATTTTTTTTTAAGATGGAGAATATGTTTTTGAAAATTTACGATTTTGAAAGTTTTGTAATAAAATAATTTAATTTCTGTTAAGCCGAAATTAAAATCGCTTCTTAGTTTTCTCAAACAGCAAGTCTTCTAGCAGCATAACAAATTTTAAAGTGGGAAATTCAACAGTTTTTTAGAAACGTGGGTATTAAACATATATATTTTTCAAAAAACTCATAGTTCATTAGTTCTTTAAAACTATTTTTTGCATGAAATTCATTTCTTCTTATTTATATATGCGCTATATTGTATATATTTATTGTAATTTTGTTTTTACATTTCAATCTCTATTATTATGTGAAATACATGATTTTAAAAATTTCACAAAAACTTCTTCAATTTTTCTTCTCGAGATATCCACGTGTATACCCGTATAATTTATATCCTTCACTGTTAAAAATCTTGTTCTAGTTTGAACCAAATTACGGTGCTAAATAGCTGTCACTCTAAGATGGTTGTAACATTGAACCAATATTTGGAGCTCCTGTTGAAGCGTAGTTCCAAATGTTGGAATGAGATTGAAATAGAAAGCTCCAAATGTTGGTTCGATATTTCATCATCGTATGGTAGCAGCTAATGAGCACCAAAATATGATTCAAACTAGAACAAAATTTTTAAAAGTGTAAGCATCAAATTTTAATTGCGAAAATTCCATATTAAACCTTAATAACAAATAATTATTGCATGGCACTTCACGTATATTTACTGTCTTTGGTACACGACCAGACAAACTAGAGTTTTACATTCTTCAAAGTATTAAACTCTTTAAAGTATTACACTGTTCGAATTAATTAAATTAAATTGTTTCCAACGAATGGGATCGTATTAAATTACACCTGTTTTCGATGTGATATTTAAAGTTCTAATTTTTTAAAAGACCAGGTATTTCAACCCGGGATTTCAGGAATACAGGACATACTATTTAAGGTGCAGAAGGATAGGTGAAAAGTATTTGGAATTGAAAGCACTAATATTTTTCATTTTTTATGTTTAATATAATTCCTCATACTGTTCGCTGAAAACAGTGAAAAACACTTTAATGTAAATATTATCAACACTTTTGTTCAACTTTAACAAAAAGGTAGTACAATTGTAGTTGCAACCATGAAAGACATTTTTCCTTTCAGAATGGTTAAACCTTTTCCTACCCTTTGATGTTTTGTTTTAACAATAGTGTTATCAGAGGTTGAACAAAGATTTTGTAATAAATTGAACTATTGTTTGGTAATTAGTTGAACCGTCGTTTTAGAATAGCTTGAACCATAAACTTAATTTGGTTTGAACCATAAACTAAATCCATAAGCTCAATCTGTGGCACTGCTAATATAGTTTTATGGGGATAATTCGAACCATTTGTTTCGAAACTGTAACAAGATAAGTTATATTAGTGTTTTTTTAACTTAACGATAAATTCATGTTACTGTGTATCATATTGCTGCATATTCAAATTATTATAAAGAAGTTAAATTGTCTGCAAGCACATATTTATTTTTAAACAATCTGGTTAAGACATTTTGTCTGTCAACTACAGAACTGTTTTTACTCACCTTATAACATCGAATTTTATAACATCACATTATATATGTATATTTAAACATATTTAGTTTTAAATTCAAAATAGATGCTTTAAATTTTCTTCCGCCCAAGTATATGAATATTGTTTATATTTAAAGCGTAGAGTTTTAAACATAAACGACTGGCATATCACTCAAATACAAATATTTATTGACATCGTTTAAAAAATTATTCTATTTAGTAATTTATGTTGGTGCATTTTTACTACTTTTCTTCTTGAAGCTTTTTTCAAAACTATGAATAACGAATATCTCTTTATAAAACGTTAAAATCCAGTGTCTTTAATCGAAAAAAAAATATTTTGTAAATTAAAATTATAATTTAAGAAATATAATAAAAATTCAGTGCTCAAACGTTAGCTTAATATTATATTTCTGGTACTTGTAATGCAGTAAGCAAATAAAATAGATCTAAGCATATATCTAAGCACCCTCCCCCCATACGTAACAATTTGCAATGACTGTACGATTATTTAATGCCTTTTTCAACCTTCCTTTGCTGACGACACAAGCACTATCATAAACTCCCCTACATTCCATTCTCAGCAAATATAAGAAAATCTTCTCCCCCCCCCCCCCAATGACTGTTTCCGTAATACTTGCACGATAACATTGTATAAACTCTTATAAAATAATTAAATTATTTTCATTAGTACGTTTTGTTATGCATTATTTTCGTTTACTCTAAAGATGAGCGAATTACACTTTTCTTTAATTTCAATAGTAATATCTATCATATTTGATCAAGGAATATGCTTAATATGCTTATTGTCAAATGCACATTAAAATGTAAACAGTATTCAAATTCTTCGCAAATCAAATGATACCTTGACAATTACTTCACACTCAGCTACTTAGCATAACTTAATTCACAAAATCAGTAGCTAATCTAGGAAATAAATAATAAAATTAATATATGATTAATAACGCAAGATTGTATAACTCAAGATATAAGAAATGAAATAGAATAAATCATATGCTGAATTTGAAAATAATCCGCCGGAAGGGAGCGCTGCAATCGCGATTTTTGTGCCATTTTCAATACTGTACCGACCAAAAGTCTATGAAGTTACGCATCGAATTGAGCCAAATTTTTTGTGTATGTGTATGACTATGGCTAGTTGATCCTCCTTGAATTTGAAAAAAATCCGTCGGAAGTGGGCGCTGCAATCGCGATTTTTGTGCCATTTTCAATACTGTACCGACCAAAAGTACATAAAGTTATGCATCGAGTTGAACGAAAATTTTTGTATAAGTGTATGACTATGGCTAGTTGGATCGCCCTGAATCTGAAAAAAATCCGCCGGAAAGGGGCGCTGCAATAGCGAATTTTATGTCATTTTCAATATTGCACCGCTTAATAGTGTATGAAGTTAGTTCTAGAACTGAACTAAATTTTTTGTATATGATTATTTTTGGTAAGGCAGGTAGGTCCTCTCTGATTTTGAAAAAAAATCTACCTATCATTCTACTGTGCATGGGCTCGTGCAGAGACGGAAATTCCTTTTTACTCCAATTAATTGATTGAAGCAGAAATTTAAGATGAAAATCAACTTTGGTATGGTATTGAATTTAAATTATTAAAGCATTAAAATGAGTAACTATTTTTTTTAATATTAAAATGTGCGTATGTGATGGAAGAAAGTTTTGGGATTGGCACATCCAACTAGTTAATTTTAAATTGATAATATTAAGCACGATTAAAAATCTCTTAAATTTGGGTTTTACCTTATTTGATCAATATTTATTAACTTTTAGTTATTGATAAAATTTTAATTTTGCTGTAAAATATTTTAAATTGTTCATATTATTTTAAAGGCAAACGCATTAAACATTCGCTATAGAGATAGAATTTTAAATCATGCTAAAAGCTAATCTTAAAGCCATAAAAAGCTTACAAATTGAGGTGCCGATTTCGAATAGATTGCATTTGAAAGTACACTTTTTTCTACATGTTTGAAGAAAAAATATAAAAATTGAAATTGTGCCATGTTCAGAATTTTTAAAAATTGACCTAGCAAATTTAATATTTCATTTTTACTCACAAACATGATTTTGTTTTATTTATATTATACATTCAATGATGATTATAATATTGCACGTATTTTTCTCCCAACTTATGCCAACAAATCCGAACTATTCGCATTTTCTGACAATTTGTCTTTAATAATTGTTTATATAGAGCTATGATTACTCCATCAACCACCTTTACATATTTTTAAATGTAAGCATTTTTCTTTTTAGTGCAGACCTATGCTTAAATGAAAGTTTTGTCTTATTGCTTATTTTGAAAATCAGAAAAATTCTATTTAGATAAACTTTTTTACAAACTAATGTTTCATAAAAATTTAAAATAAATAACTCAATTATCTTATACAAAACTTATATACAGATTGAATCTAAACTCTAGAGCAAAATTTTAAGGGATGAAGATACACCCAAGGCAAACACCATTGAACTGGAAACTAAGGGTCCCAAATATCTTCCGAAGGAGATAGTTGATGTTGAGATCCATGTTCAAAGTTCAACATTTTAAATGATTATAAAAAACAGGAAAATTGGTCGATTCAATTGCGGATTCCATTAAAACTATTCTTTATGTTAGTATTTTCTTTAAAATAAATTTTAAAGATAAATTCCCAAAAATGCCGATAGAGGGCGCTTTATACTTAGAAATAAAGAACCACTATATTTTACGCTTATTTTTTATAACTCATTAAATGCTTTTAAAAACTTAGACTTAAATGTAGATCTCTAATTCGGAATCGTTCGGTGTAGTTAAAGAGCGCAAACTGAACCGTGTTTAGGAGTTGAAATTTAACCCCCTCCCCTTTCACCTGGACACAGTTCACTTATTCCCGATCTTGGTATCGTAGACCAGGGAGAAACTGCTACCCCCTACATGTAAAATAAACAAGATAGAGATTACAAAAATAAGTTAAAAAAATATTCATAACAGACATAAGTAATTTCTCCGCGCAAAATAAAAAAAAATGATCTACAGTATGTAGCCATTACGTAGTAACTGTCCATGTCACCGCATGACTCCTTCCGAAAACTTTAATGACTACCGGAAAAATGCTACTTATGACTGTCATTTTTCATCAACCCAACTTTGAGCTACACATCCTGTAATTCTCAGCGCCACTGACAGTTCACATATCATCGTTATCTTTAGTTCCATACAATCCCAGAATTCATTACAATTTCAGTTCTTTTTTATTAGCACTTTCCAACAAAGTTGATAAGTGCATTCGGTTTGTCTGACCGTCTGTCCGTATGGCCGTATGTCCATCTGGTCATCTGTCCGTGCTCTAACTCTCGTAAATATACTCGGATTTTAAATGACATTTTTGGACGTTATTTATGTTTACCCTAGCACGAACCCTATTAAAAATGAAGTTTCTAACTTAATTAATTTATTTAAAGGGACAGTCAAAAGTTTTCCATTACATTACGGCCCATGGGGAAAAATCGTTTTAAATGAATTTTAACGTTTATAACACTTTCCAAAAGTTTGGAAAGTTCTTATGCATTGTTTGAAAAGCGCTTATACATTCGGTTTGTCTATCCGTCTGTTCGTCTGTCTGCACTGTAACACCTGCAAATATACTCGAATGGCTCTGAAATTTTTGTATGTTATTGACGTTTACCCTATCACGAACCCTATTGAAAGTGAAGTTTCTACCATGATTATTTTATTTACAGGGAGAGTAAAAACTTTTACATTACATTATAGCCTATGGGGAAAAATAGCTTCAAAGGCGTTTTAAAGATGTTACACCCTGTCAAACATATTGAAATTCACATGCATTTAAAAGGTGCACTAAAAAATATGCATTCTATAAAATATGCGATGAAAATATAGCTGTTATTCCTTTACTGGGCCACACAAAAGAATTCCATTGGATAATGGTAAAGGTGGGGAATATTGTGCGACATTTTTAAAATTAATAAGCTGTTTCATGTATAACAAAATTCATATATGTCACTGAGGCTTAATATAAATTTTACAATTCTGTCTTGCATAATTTAAAGTACATTGCATTTACAGGGACACACAAAAATTTCAAATAGTACATTCCTTCCAACGGACTGTATATGTTTCCGATGATGGCTGATGGATGGATGTAATACATTTTAATTATGATATACGCATTTAAGTTTCACTAAATCTTTGTACATTATAAGGGTGTGTATAAATGTTCATATACAGGGCTATCCAAAAGAGCTCGCCGACGTTACTGAGTATGACCGTAAATTACTTAAAGGTGGTCCTTAAATAAGGTTTATCGTTTTACGCTGAACTGCATTCAATTTACAAAGGAATGTTTGCAGAGTATAGATAAAATGATATACAGGGCCATGCAAAGAATTGTGTACATAGACAACTATGATTGATAATCTATAACAATGTGATTTCAGTTGTTTTAAGAGTGATCTAGTTTAAAACGAATTTTAGCTTCTTACTGACATGTAATAAAGGTACAAGGTAAACTACAGGGCTGAACAAAAGTTTTCAAGTTTGTTTCCCTGAACAATTAGTACAAATTGTTCAAAAAGAAATTTTAAGCTTTTTTCTTGCTAAACTAAATTTTCCCATTTTATAATATGTATATCACCTGACAGATCTGTTTAAAAGTATTGGAATACATATTTGGCTGTATAACCTTATTTCCTTAATTAACGAAGTTTTGTTAACAATTTCGAGAAGTGTTGGAAAATGCTTCATAATCTATGCTTAACACAAGATTTTTCTTACTTGTTTTACTTTATTTATTATTATTTTTTAATCTACCTAAGTGCAAATTTAAATATTGTATTTTTATCATTTTTTAGAATTGAAAATGAAATTGAAATTATTTGTTATAGAACCGATGCTGATTAAAATTTTATATAATAAAACATTGTTTCGTTTAATTTTAAACTACTTTGTATTATTGGCAAAATGCACTCACACATAGTCAAAACTGCATCATGTTTTTCATAAAGTTATCCAATGTGAAAATTTAGTAACTATATTTTTATTATTTTTAAAATTGGAAATGAAAATTAAATTATCTTTTAAAGAAAAGAGGTTTATTATTACTTTATATAATTAAACATAGTATCGTTTAATTTTACAGAATATAGTGTTATTGACACTATGTAGTCACAAAAATATTTGTTCACGTTTTTAATTATAATTATGTTGCTATAATAAACAAATCTAAAAAGATATCATGATCATGAAATGTTTTATATTTTTATTGAAAGTATAACAAAAACTATATTTAAAGAGAAACATGATAATTTTGATTACAGAGCATCCCAAAATCATAAATGAAAATGATATATTGATTTCCTGTGCACCTATGTGTTCTGCACATTGTTATATAAAAGCTTTCAACCATTAGTATTCAGTTTTAATCATAAGATATTTCGAAACCAATAAGACCGTAATTACAATATTCTATTCAGTAGGTCAGCTATGTACTTGCAATAATGAGAAACCTTGTTTAAGTACTAATACTAAGTTATCGGAAATTACATTCAGTCTTTAAGAAAATTCATATGACATTTATTATATATATTAAATAAGGTTTATTAAAAGTACTTTACTAATACTTTACTAATATTTTACTCTTATACAGTCTGTCTCAAAAGTTTAGATACAACCAGAAAAGTTGGTTTCTAAAGTAATAATACAAAATAAAACAAAAACATAGTGTTTTATAAAAAAAAGTCTGTAAAATAATTCAATTAAATCATATGATAATGAATACATGCGTACATTAGTAAAAGTTGAATAAATAATGAGAATATCTAAAACCATTTATTGTTTTAAATGTTTAATCATGCTAAAAAAGGAAAAATAATTTGCATCATGCAAATTTTTAGTAATAACGCCCTCATTTTGAGTAACTTCAAATAATCATGTTTGTAATGAATCAATTTCTTTTTGATATATTACTGTTGACATATTGGTCTAGGAATTAATTCGTGCGGTTGATTTTTTCACACACTAAGCTGCAGGTTTCACTGCAACATAAGCAATATTTAAATTAGTATAATTCCACAAATAAAACCCAGTTCTGAAAAATTAAGTTAGGATTGATGCTATCAAAGATTATACACCGATACTAATAACATATTTTGTATCAGGTTGGAAAAAACATCTTTTTTTTAAAAATATTTTTAATAAATTACACAGAAAACAACATTACAACATTACCCTTTGGCTGGGCAGTCAGGGGGTTAATAAAAGATTAAAGATTTATTTCAAAACAAAATAATTACATACATACTTTAACAAAAATATTGTCCATCGATACCCACTACTTTTTCCCATCTTTCAGGCAATTTATGAATCCCGTGTCGAAAGAAGTCCTGATTTTCGAAACGATCCAATCAGTTATCCATTTTTCTAAATTTTCTGAAGAAGTGATCCGCTGGCCAATCAAATCGTTATTCATGCAATCAAACAAGTAGTAGTCTGAAGAAGCAATCTCTGGTGTATACATCGGGAGGGGTAACACCTCCCATCCGACATTCTCCAAATATGTTTTGACCGGTTTTGCAACATGTGATCGGGCGTTACTATGTTCAAAATAAATTTATTATGTCTGTTATCCCATTTTGGTCGTTTTGTGGCCGGCAAACGAATCAACTGAAGTCGATAATGTTTTACTAATAGTTTCATCAGGTTTCAGAAGCTCATAGTACACCATACCTTTCATATACCACCATATACACAGCATAACCTTTGCACAGTGAATATTTTGTTCCGATTGTGATTGATCTGGTTCGCCTGGCATTACTCAGGCCTTTTTTCGTTTAGGATTATCGTAATAAATCCATTTCTCATCACCAGTAACAATCCGATGCAAAAATCCCTTATTTTTCTGTCTTCGAAGCAACATTTCGGAAACGATTTTTCTTCTTCCAACGTCTTTTTTTTTTCAATTGATATGTAGCCCAATGTGACACTTTTTGAATCATTCCCATTGATTTAAGATGTTTGGAAACTGTTGTTTCATAATGATAAAAAAAAAAGTTGCAAGTTCTTCCTGCGTTTGACACTAATCCTAATCGAGCAATGCTGTCAATTCTTCATCTTCAAATTTTTTTGTCTGTTCAGGTCATTCTTCGTCTTCCAAGTCGTAATCACCACTTTTAAACCGTGGAAACCACTTCTGACACATTCGCTCAGCCAGAGCATGGCCACCATAAACTTCCACCAAAATACAATGACTTTCGGTAACATTTTTCTTCATGTTAAAGTAATGAAGTAGAACCTCCCGCAAAAGTACTTTATCAGGCACCAAATTTGACATTTTCAGTTGGATAAAAAATGTTGTTTACGCTTAAACCAAATGGCATATGCTGAACTTTATGCGCAATAACAGTATTTTAATTGCAGGTTTCAAAGTAACAGTAAGCTAGTTACGCCATTTCTTGTAAAACCGCACGAATTTATTCCTAGACAAAGATTTGTAGAGTATAATGTCCCTCCTGGTCATTGTGCTCTACAGACCTGATTTCCTTGTCTGAGCGGTCCCTCTTACGCAAACAAATATTCAAAAATTTATTATATGTCAACAGAAATGTATCAAAAACAAATTGATTGAATACAAGCAAAAGCCACATTTAGCTTTTTATTAGAAAAAAATTGTTTTTTCTTGTGTATTTCACAGATTAACGAATCCCAAAAATGCTCTTAATCGCGTTAAACTTAAATTTGTTAATCTAAATTATTTAAATTTACCGCAAAAAGTTGCTATTTTGCTCAGAGTCAGTTGTGGATTGAAACATTGCCGTACAAAAAAATTCTTCTCATGATCTTCTAAAATGTCACCCGATCGAAGTAAATTTTGCTCTTCTATCTCTTGATAAGAAATGACATCATAGTAAATTTTGTTTCCCATTAGGAAATTCCAAGTAGGACAGACCAATAAATACCATTGCCGCTCAAACCGTTTAAGACTTGCCGTCCTGTAATCAACTGAAAAAAATATGTAACATTTTTATGATGTCATTCCAATAAAAATACCAGCTGACGGTACAGTCCAGATATCTCTTCTTTTTGTCTCTAAATGATACCGTAAGCCTATCGTCCCGGTATGGCATATATTTTGAAACACAATCCATTCTGATTGTTAATGCTTTTATTTTACAGACGGTTTGCAATATCTTTATTAAAAACTGTAATGTTGTAATGTAGTATTATTACATATATTATGATCTTTGAGACATTGACTCCAAAGGTTATTTGTAATTTTTCTTAACAATAGACTTTATTTTGTCATTAAAGTTCCAATTTTTCGGCCAATCTGAACATTTGATAAACACATCTGTCCCTATCTAGGTTTTCAGTAAAAATTGTTGGTTCGAGCATATACCAGATATATTCATATTTCGAAAGATTTAAAGTTTTATTTAATTAAAGATTTTCTTTCGGTGTAAACTAAATATATATGCGTAATTTCCAAATTTTTAAATTCAGAATCGTAAAATAATAATAATAATAATAATTGAACATTTATTGCTAAAAGAAGAAAGTTTGTTCGTCCGTTCATCCGTTTGTTCGTCCGTTTGGGTTATTAAAACCAAGCCAGCATATTATAACATTTATACAATATTCCTAAATTTTTCAGACATTTTTGTTTCATCAAAATATAAAAAGACGTACTTTCTAAAATTAATAGCTCTGATGCAACTAATTTTTATATAATAACTATGTTTTATTTCAGTTACATTTTAAAAACTTATATGGAAAATTATTTCACATACTTCTGCTTCCAATTTTACAATCGTAATTTAGTGTGTGCCTTTTTCTTTCATTTGCACCAATTTCTAAGACTGGATGTAGAAATGTTACTATTAAATATGCGAATTTTCAGACATGAAAAAACTTCTTTAAAATAACTTTATTATCAATAATGCACAACATTCTATTAAAGACTTTGAAATCACCATTAGGTTAGTAGCATTATCAGAAAGAAAAAGTTACTGAAGTCCTCATAAAACATCATTACATGAAAAATTTTATCCTGTGCATTAATAATATTTAAGTATAAAAATATTTATATTTGAAGTATGTATGATTTACACGCTACTATAAATGAAGTTAAAAGGTACGGTAAACTGTTTCATATATATAAAGTAGTTCTATTTTACTTTGAGAAGTTTTTATCATTATTTTTATAGAATCCATATTTTTCAATAGCACAGCTGTGATATTCAAACCGGAGTACAAATATGGCGCTAAAATAGCATTATTTTGCCTGACATAATAACCTTTTATCAATTTTCTTTATTTATTAAGTAAATTATTTATTTAACTTACATTTTATTTTTCTAGTTTCATAAATTACTTTGTTTTATAGTTAATAATTAAACTTTTTTTAAGACATTGTTACATTTTTTTAAACTAACAGCGAATACTTTAAGTACATATACGTAACAAGTATTCGAAAACAATATTATCACAAGACTGACAATAAAAGAATTCACCAAAACCTTTGCATTTATGACATCTGTGCTATTTTTATTTACATTAATAGACTTTATTATCCACAGAACTCATTACAATTCAACGATTGGCAAAACATTTTTCTTATATTTTTACTGAGGGAATTATAACTTTTTAGATAAGCATTTTAAAAGCAACATATTGTAAAACGATAGTGGTAATAACATTTAAAGATGTCATGGACATTAGCAAATTAACTTTAAAAAAGCTCTCTGGAAGTTGAATTTCATACAGTCATATGAACAGCCCTCATGAACGCAAGTAGTAAAATTCCATATTCTGCCCTATATATATATATATATATATATATATATATATACAGGGTGTCATTAAAGTTTGGGGTCCAAAATTTCAAATACAAAAACAGAAAAATTGGTCGATTGATTTGCGGTTTTCACTAAAACTAGTCTTTATGTTGGTATTTTCTTGAAAAAACATTATAAAAATAAAAGTCAAAAAATGCCGATAAAGGGCGCTTTAGACTTTAAAGTAATGAAAAACTATTTTTTGCCGGGATTTTTTGCATCTCATTAAATGGTTTCGTAAGCTTAGACTTAAATTTTGAGCTCAAAATCTGAATAGTTGGGAGTGGTTAAGTAGCACAAACTTAACTCTGTTCAGAGGGTTTATATTTCAAATGATTATAAAAAACGAAAAAATTGGTCGATTGATTTGCGGTTTTCACTAAAACTATTCTTTATGTCGGTATTTTATTGAAAATAAATTATAAAGATAAATTTCAAAAAATGCCGATAGAGGGCGCTGTAGACTTTGGAGCACATTTCAAAATTGGTTCGTATAGATTATTGTTTAAAAATATGAAAGCACACGAATTCAAAAAATCACATTACAAAAAACAGTAGTGCTTATATCGGTAGGTTTGCTAGGTAACATGTAAATTTAGAATTATAAAATCGTAAAATATTGCGGCTGTATGTTCCTGAATTTAATCCACAGCACTCCTTTGCAAATATATGGTAAAAAGATTTTCGTTCAGATCATTTAAGACTGGTTAAAAAAAATATAAGGTCATCATTCGCGTGATCAATGCTAGCCGTGTCGGATAGTATATATATATATGTGTGTGTGTGTGTAACCTTAATTCTGATACAATATATAAACTGTTATATCTAATACAAAATTACCATATTGAAACATGGAAAAAATAAATTAAAATGAATATAATCGAAATTTCTAGAACCAAAGTAGAGTCTTCAGGCCCTAAAATACTTTGGAACCACCAGTAAAGTATGTGGTTTCATCTTCATATTAGCCATGAAAAAGCAAAATAATACGAATTTAAGGCTACCAAAACACATAGAACCAAAATGAACTGGAGAAATATATATATATATATATATACAAGGTGATTCTTAATTGTTTTTACAATAAAAGAGGGGTGATAGTACTCATCAATATAAATAATGTTAAATAGGAAATCAAGGGTCCCAAACATTTTCCAAGAGAGATAGCCGCCATTAAAATTTAGGGTCCAAAATTTCAAATAAACATAAAAAACGAAAAAATTGGTCGGTTGATTTGCAGTTTTCACTAAAACTTTTTATATGTCGGTATTTTCTTGAAAATGAATTATAAAGACAAATTTTCAAAAAATGCCGATAGGGGGCACTTTATACTTTGAAGTAACGATCATCTGTTTTTTACTGTTGTTTTTTGCATCTCATTAAATGGTTTCGAAAGCTTAGATTTAAACTTAAATTTTGAGCTCAAAATCTGAATAGTTGGGCGTGGTTAAGTAGCACAAGCTGAACTATGTTCAGAGGGTTCAAATTTAAAAGGATTATAAAAAAAGGAAAAATTGGTCCATTGATTTTTGGTCACTAAAACTATTTTTTATGTCGGTATTTTTTATTTTTTTTTAATATAAATTATAAAGATAAATTTCAAAAAATGCTAACATAGAGCACATTTGGCTTTGGAGTAATGAACAACTATTTTTTGCATCTGATAAAATGTTTTCGTAATCTAAGACGTAAACTTAAATTTTGAGCTCAAAATCTGAATAGTTGGGAGTGGTTAAGCAGCACAACCTGAACTGTATTCAGAGGGTTCAAATTTCAAATTATTATAAAAAACGGAAAAAATTGTTCGATTAGTTTGCGGTTTAAAATAAAAATATTCTTTAAATCAGTATCTTATTGAAAATAAATTCTAAAGATGAGTTTTAAGAAATTCCGTTAGAGTACGCCTTAAACTTTAAAGAAACCAACAATTATTTCAAAAAATTTCGTTAGAGGGCGCCTTAAACTTCAGAGTAATCAACAACAAATTTTAACCGTTATTTTTTGCATCTAATTAAATGCTTTTCAAAACTTGTTAAATGTTTTCGAAAGCTTAGATTTAAACTTAAATTTTGAGCTCAAAATCTGAATCGTTGAGAGGGGTTAAGAAGCGCAATCTGAAATGTGTTCAGGAGTTGAAATTTAGCCCTCCACCCTCGAACACAGTTCACTTTTGCGTTACTTAAACACTCGCAACGATTCAGAATTTATTCTCAAAATTTTAATCTAAGCATTTAAAAGCATTTAATGAGATTTGAAAAAATAATGATTAAAAATAGACTGTTACGAGTAGTGTTACGAGTAGAGTTAAAAATAGTGTTACGCTACTCCAATGTCTAAGGCGCCCTCTATCGGCATATTTTGAAATTTATCTTTAAAATTTACTTTCAAGAAAACACTGATTTAAAGAGTAGTTTTAGCAAAAACCGCAAACCAATCGACTAATTTCCGCGTTTTTTTATAGTTTACCGTTTCGTTTGAAATTTAAACCCTCTGAAAACCCTCAGTTTGTGCTACTTAACCACTCCAAACTATTCAGATTTTGAGCTCAAAATTAAAGTTTAAATCTAAGCCTACGAAACCATTTAATGAGATGCAAAAAATAACGGCAAAAAATAGTATTAGGATGGATAATTTCGTTAATCCAAAGACTAAAGCGCCCTCTATTGGCATTTTTTGAAATTTATCTTTATAATTCATTTTCAATAAAATACAGACATAAAGAATAGTTTTAGTGAAAACCGCAAATCAATCGACCAATTTTTCCGTTTCTTGTAATCATTTGAATTTAAAACCCTCTGAACACAGTTAAGTTTGTGCTACTTAACCGCTTCCAACTATTCAGATTTTGAGCTCAAAATTTAAGTTTAAGTTTAAGCTTACGAAACCATTTAATGAGATGCAAAACATCACGGCAAAAAATAGTTTTTCTTTACTTCAAAGTCTAAAGCGCCCTCTATCGGCATTTTTCGAAATTTATCTTTATAAATTATTTTCAAGAAAATACCGACATAAAGATTAGTTTTAGTGAAAACCACAAATAAATCGACCAATTTTTCTGTTTTTTATAATCATTTGAAAATTAAACCCCCTGAACACAGTTAAGTTTGTGCTACTTAACCGCTTCCAACTACTCAGATTTTGAGCTCAAAATTTAAGTTTAAGTCTAAGCTTACGAAATCACTTAATGAGATGCAAAAAATAGTTTTTCATTACTTCAAAGTCTATAGCGCCCTCTCTCGGCATTTTTCGAAATTTATCTTTGTAATTTATTTTCAAGAAAATACCGACATAAAGAATGATTTTAGTGAAAACTGCAAATCAATCGACAAATTTTTCCGTCTTTTATGTGTATTTGAAATATTGTACCCAAAACTGTAATGGCGGCTATCTCCTTTGGAAAACGTTTGGGACCCTTGGTTTCCCATTTACTATTACTCGTTTTGATGTGTTCTATCACCCCCTTGCATATATACTATTTGTTTAGGGACACCCTGTATACACACACACACATATATATATATATATATGCAGGGTGTTTCTAAATTCATGGTCCAAACTTTAAGGGGTGATAGTACACATCAAGACAAACAATATTTAAATAGGAAACCAAAGGTCCCAAAGTCTTCCGAAGGAGATAGGCGCCATTAAAGTTTAGGGTCCAAAAATTCAAATGATTATGAAAAACAGAAAAATTGGTCGATTCGTTTGCAGTTTTCACTAAAATTATTCTTTATGTCAGTATTGTCTTGAAAATAAATTATAAAGATAAATTTCAAAAAATGACGATAGAGGGCGCTTTAGACTTTAGAGTAACGAACAACTATTTTTTACCGTTATTTTTTGCATCTCATTAAAGGTTTCATAAGCTTAGACTTAAACTTAAATTTTGAGCTCAAAATCTGAATAGTTGGAAGCAGTTAAGTAGCACAAACTTAACTGTGTTCAGAGGGTTTTAAATTCAAATGATTATAAAAAACGGAAAAATTGGTCGATGATTTGCGGTTTTCACTAAAACTATTCTTTATGTCGGTATTTTATTGAAAATGAATTATAAAGATAAATTTCAAAAAATGCCGATAGAGGGCGCTTTAGACTTTGGAGTAACATACAACTATATTTTACCGTTATTTTTCGCATCTCATAAAATTTTCTTAGAAGCTTAGACAAAAACTTAAATTTTGAGATGAAAATCTGAATCGTTGGAGTGGTTAAGTAGAGCAAACTGAACTGTGTTCAGTGGGGGTGGGGAGGTTCAAATTTCAAATTATTTTAAAAAACGGAAAAATTGGTCGATTTGTCTTCCGTTTTCGCTAAAACTATTCTTTATGTCAATATTTCCTTGAAAATAAATTTTAAAGATTAATTTTAAAAAATACCGATAGAGGGCGCCTTAAACTTTAGAGTAACCAACAACTATTTTTAAGCGTTATTTTTTGTATCTAATTAAATGCTTGCAAATGCTTAGATTTAAATTTTGAGCTCAAATTCTAAATCGATGGAGGGGTTAAGAAGCGGAAACTGAACAATGTTCAGGAGTTAAAATGTTACCCTCCCCACCCCTCGAACACATTTGAAATTTCCGCACTTAATTACTCAAAACGATGCAGATTTTGAGCTCAAAATTTATGTTTTCGAAATCTTAAATTTAAACTTAGATTTTGAACTCAAATTCTGAATAATTAGGAGTAGTTAAATAGCGCAAAATGAAGTGTCTTCAGGATTTGAAATTTAACACTCCCCCCTCTTCGAACACAATTCAATTTTTCGCTACTTAAACACTCCCAACGATTCAGAATTTGAGCCTATAATTTAAGTTTATGCATTTGAAAGCATTTAATTCGATTTAAAAAATAACAGTTAAAATTAGTTCTACGCTACTCCAAAGTCTAAGGCGCACACTATCGGCGTTTTGTGAAATTTATCTTTAAAATTTATTTTCAAGACAATTCTCATCTAAAAATTAGTTTTAGCAAAAACCGCAAACGAATCGACAATTTTTTCCATTTTTTATAATCATTTGAAAATTGAAATCTCTGAGCACAGTTCAGTTTGTGGCACATAATCACTCCCAACTATTCACATTTTGAGTTTACGTTTTTTTTTTAAGGTTTTTTTTTCAAAATTTACGTTTAAGTCTAAGCGTACGAAAGATTTAGTAGGATGCAAAAGATAACTCCAAAAAAGAGTTGTTCGTTACTCCAAAATCTAAAGTACCCTCTATTGACATTTTTTGAAATTTTTCTTTATAATTTATTTTTAAGAAAATGCCGACATAAAGAATAGTTTTAGTGAAAACCGTAAATCAATCGACCAATTTTTCCGTTTTTTATAATCATTTGAAATATAAACCCTCCGAACACAGTTCAGTTTGTGCTACTTAACCACTCCCACTTTCAGATTTTCAGCTCAAAATATAAGTTTGAGTCTAAGCTTACGAAAACATTTAATGAGATGCAAAAAATACCGGCAAAAAATAGTTGTTCGTTACTCCAAAGTCTAAAGCGCCCTCTATCGGCATTTTTTGAAATTTATCTTTGTAATTTAATTTCAAGAAAATGCCGACATAAAGAATAATTTTAGTGAAAACAGCAAATCAATCGACCGATTTTTCCTTTTTTTAATGTTTATTTGAAATTTTGGTCCCTAAACTTTAATGGTGGCTATCTCCTTTGGAAAACGTTTGGGACCCTTGGTCTCCTATTTAATATTGTTTATCTTGATGTGTACTATCACCCCTCTTTTATTGTAAAAAAAAAAATTGGAAACACCCTGTGTATATATATATATATATATATATATATATATATATATATATCACGATTGAATGCCTAATTTAAACAAATTTTTCTGAAATTTCTTACAAAGTCTAAAAATCCCTTTCGGCATGGCCTATAGGCGGAGGTAGATTTCGAAAAGTTTTCATCTCAAAAAAAAAAAAAAAAAAAAAAATGCCTATCTTTTCTTAAATGCCCATTTTGGCAATATATTTTGAATTATATTCTTACTTTATTTAAAAAATTGACCAATATGCTCATTATATAGTTCCTAAATAACAAAAAACTGTTAATTAAATTCGTTTGACAGCAAAATTGAATTTAAAAATGAGTCATAAAATAACCAATTTATTATTTTAATACATCCACAATTCTTTAATCAAGATCGCTTTGAGAAATTTTGTGCGACGTGCCCACTTTGACAGATTTTAAAATATATATATTCACCCTTTATCAAAAAATCGACGAATACGCACATTATATAGTTCCTAAGTAACAAAAAACTGTCAATTGAATGTGTGTCAGAGCAAAATTGGATTTAAAAATGAGTCATAAAATAACCAATTTGTTATTTGAATACCCACAGTTCATTAATCATCTCGCTTTGGGAAATTTTGTGCGAAGTGTCCATTTTGGCAGCCTTTTTTGAAATATATTCTGCCTTTATAAAAAAACTGGCCACTCCGTCACATTATATAGTTCCTAAATAAGAGAACCTGTAAATTGGATGCGTTTGAGAACAAAAAAAGATTTAAAAATGACTCGGTAAAAACGCAATTTCTTAAATTTCCTCAAATTTTAATCACAACTTCGTGAAATTCTGTTCAAAATACCCTTTTTGGCAGCCTTTTAAAAAATATATTCTGCCTTTATCAAAAAACTGGCCAATACGTCAAGTTATATAGTTCCTAAATAATAGGACCTGTAAATTGGATGGGTTTGAGAACAAAAATGAATTTAAAAATGACTCATGAAAAACGCAATTTGTTATACTTAATGAATTTTTTAATGATGAAAACTTCGGGAAATCTGTTCAAAATACCTTTTTTGGCAGCCTTTTTAAAAATATATTCTGCCTTTATCAAAAAATTGGCCAATAAGTCGCATTATATAGTTACTAAATAAGAGGATCTGTCATTTGGATGCGTTTAAAATCAAAAATGAATTTTAAAATGAGTCAGAATATAAGCAGTTTGGATTTGAGGTTTTTTCTCCAACTCCTATTTTTGTTTAATTTATTTTTGCTATAAGAATTGGTTCTATGAAAAACTTGTCAATATAAAAGTTGTAGATATTATTGTGAAGATGTAAAATAAATTTAATTAGATTTAATTGCTTAAGAATTGAGTAAGTTATGGGATTTTTTCTTTTTCCTCCCCCCTTTTTCTTTTCGTTTTTAATTTTTTTCATCGGTAAAAACTGGTCCTATCAAAAACTTGTAAATACAAAAGTTTTAGATAATATTGAGTACATTTATATAAAATTTAGTTGGATTTGATATCTTGAGAATTGACGAAGTTATGAATTTTTTTCTCCCAAAAACCATGTTTTTTTCGCCCCTTGAGCCCATTTTTAACTTTATCAAAAATCTGCCACGCATAAACTTTTTCCTCATTTTTTAGAAGTAATATAAACTTTAAACCGATTCGATATCTATTTTAATTAAAAAGTTATCGCGTTTTTTCTGTTTTCACAAAAACCCTCCTAACTTCCACCCCCTTGGTCCGATTTTGCCCATTAACGAACTTAACCGAGATTTTATGCCCCTTGATTTTATGTAAAAGTTTGATGAAGATCTGAGCATAATTATGGAAGTTATCGTGTCTAGAAGAAAGTGATATACACCGATAGATAGATAGATAGATAGATAGATAGATAGATAGATAGATAGATAGATAGATAGATAGATAGATAGATAAACTTTTTTACTGATGGTAGTTTTGGGGTCTAGGAGTCATGATTCGTGTAGATCCGCAAAAATTTTTCAGAAATTCCAACATGGGAGACAATGCAATAGGTAGTATTTCATACGAAATCTACCTAAAAAGTCTCTCCCCTGGCATGTCCCCTTGCCGGTTACAACTTAACTTTCAAACAATACATATATTTTTCCGTCAGATGCTTAGCTAAAATATGATTAATTGGAATTTAAGTAATTATACTTACGTAAAATAATTTTGTTAATTTCAAGTAATTTTTAAAATTAACTTTTGTCCCGCTTTTTTTGTGTATCTACCCTGTCAAATTTCGTTCCACTGAAACAAATATAAATTCAAGGATGGCTATATCGGTATTAGCGCTTAAGGACATCTATGGGCTTGAAGTTAGCAATACTAACCGCGCAAGCCATTTAAGAGTCGCCATTTTTAGTTGTTGCGACGCGACCGTGCGGTGAAGTGGTTTCGCACGGTGATAGTGTATCTCCGCTGGTAAGTCATAAAACTTATAAATATTCATGTAATTCAATTGCATTTACTGTTCTAATTAAACAATATGGTAATAATGAAAGTGAAATACACAATTAACCCAAAAACTAATTCGGTCAGTTAAAAATTTTGAATTTACATGAAAATTTCTCTCCCCTGCCGTATTTCCCCTAGCAAGATAACTGCTAGGGAAGCGAGTTACTAACCAGAAAAAATTATAAAATATGTATAAAGTGGCTTGCCCTTATATGAAAAAGTAAATAAACGGGACAAAAATCATTATTTAAAGGTTTTTGATCAAACTCAAACTTTTCTTTTTGGCCGAATTTTCTATGTTTTTGAACCTCTTATTGTAGTATTACCCATATATATATATATATATACATATATTTTGTTAAATGTTTCAATGTTGTTACTGCCATCTTCAGAGTTTGGGGTTACGTTTTTTATTGTTTTAATTCTAGTGCTGTGTAAATAGTAATTTTGAAAGAATGTTTTTTTAATTATTATCTTTTATTTAAATTTTACCAAGGTTTTTAGACGATATATTTGGTAGAGATATAATGCTATATAAACCTATTTTGTGCATTTTTATGTCTTTTAAGATGCTTATAACCTTGACCATTATATAATGTGATGTTATGTTTCAGTAAATATATAAAATATAAAAATACATACAAACATTTAATTTTACGTTTTTGTGAATGTAATATTTCACAATTAAAATTTTTGTCTTAGTTTGTACCAAATTTTAGTGTTAAATAGCTGCCTCTGTAAGATGAGAAAACCTTGGACCAATATTTGGAGTTACTGTTGAAGCATAGTTCCAATAGTTGGAACGAGGTTGAAATAGGTATCTCCAAATGTTAATACGAGATTTCACCATCTTATGGTGGCAGCTACAGAGCACCTAAATTTGGTTCAAACTAGGTTAAAATATTTAACAGTGCATTTATGTATATATCTCTTTCTATATATAGTTACATACATAATAATATATAAAAATAAAACAAAAATAATGTTTGCAATATAAAAATATACACTTATAAAAAATTAAAAACCTTTAAAATCATGTATTTCCCGTCATGATGAAAATTTTGGAAAGATCCTTAAACGACCTTTTGGCAAAATTTTAGATTTATTTGCCAGAAGCGCCAAACAGAATCGTATATGGAACACTTCCCATGCAAGTCACTATCAAGCGTTTCTTTGATGATGAATTTGATCCATCTTTAAAGACACTGGTCTTCTTTATGAGTATTTAAAAATATGTATTTTTTAATATAAACTGAAAAAAGTAATTAAATAAAAAAGGTTGTAACTAGAATATCGATGTAATCAGACAAATGAAATAGATTAAAAAAAAGTTCTGACATGAGTTTTAATTTGGAGACTGCGCATTCAATGTTAAGACGATACTGCTTTCGATGAGCGTCTAACTATTATGCGAAGATTAGACACTGAAGCATGCGATGCTTAAATATAATAAACTTAATTTCATTCTGATGTGCCTCCTAATTAGTGTCGCATATCTAATGAAGTCCAATAATTTTTAAGATTACTAATTAACTTTAAACTTGGCATTAATATTGCATTGAGCAGTGTTTGTATTTCTTTATTGTACGACAAATTATTCGACATTTCTCTAAAATAATTTGCTCATGGGAATAAAACCGACTGAATATATTGTCTGACCTTTGATTACTGTAATTCATTTTTTAAGCTATAAAAGAATTATCTGTAAAAGTATGTAAGTATGTGTAAGGCCTTCTATATGAACGTATAAGATGCTATATATTTCTGTAAGAGAATCAGAAAAAATTAAAACTTCGCAGCAACATTTTTCAAATTTATTTTCAAGTAAATAGTATAAATACTGTTACAGCGTATATAGGGTTCTTTTGATTTTATGGTTAGACAACTTCAAACTCTTGCTTATAAAAAAGTAGACAATAATTTATTTACAGAACTTCAGAACAACAGAGTCTTCGAAACTCACAAATATTTCTAGATATTCAAAAATAATTGTTCAAATCTATCGTATAAGTGCAGATATAGGTTCCAGAGACTCTTTATACAACGTCTCAACACTAAATCACATTTAAAATAACGTAAATAAGACTCAAGCAAACTTGCTTAACAAACGCGTTGTTCACTCAATGACTGACTGGTAAATAATAATAACAGCTCGCATCGCTTCTCTTCTTATATAGGCTCGCAGCATGTGCGGGAAATTTCTAGAACCATCTAGAAAAAACTGGAAAACCACGGAACAACATTCAATGTATCAGTAGACCTAAGGGGGGGTTACCATAAATAGGGAAGGGTTACCATCGTCAACAATCGCCAAGTTTGTCGCCAACTTGGCGATATGTCGCCAAATTTGTCGACCAAAATTAGTCGCCAAAAGTGACGCCAACTTGGCGATACCTCTAATATTTCGCCAATCTGCCATACACATTCACTGAAAATTATAGACAAGTTTGCTTGATAACAGAGACAATGTAACAAAAACTAATATTAGAAAAGGAATGGAGCTTAATAAGATTATTTACATTATTTTACAGTACAAACAATAACTGTTTACAAAATTCGTAACACTACCCCCCCTCAAAGACTGCACGTCCCGGGCAGTGCAATCCTTGAGTTAGAGGAAAGCACTTAAAATAAATAAACAAACAAATAAATAAATAAATAATAATAATAATAAAATTTACATAAATAAGAACTAATTACTATTTATATATTTACAAAAAATGACTTTCATGACCATGGTCTGAAATTCCAGTTTTGAATTTCTAATCACTTTGGCCAAAATAAGGGGCTAGCCGGTTATAATGTACGACCTTGGGCTTGGTGTGTGGCGATTTTCGTATGCGAACGACGACGTCATTCAGCCTGTTGACGACTGTGTAAGGACCGTCCCAGTTTCTTTGTAGTTTTGGCGACAGTCCCTTACGACGTATGGGATTCCACAACCAAACTTTGTCACCTTCGTTGAACTTGTCGGGCCATTATATGCCGACAGATGGTGATACTGGTCCAGCAAAAATAACTGGAATCGTAAGCTGTGTCGCATCGCAAATAGTAACTTTTAAAATGATATTCATCTTTTCAAATTAAAATGTTTTATAATAATTCTTTGCTAACATAATAATTTAAAATAATGTTTCTTTACTTTAAAATGCATTTCTAATATTTAAAATAGTTTTTGTAAAATAATTTGTATTTTTATATTTCATTTATTTAACTGTGTATTATTGTGCATCTTTTTGACTGTAACTGTACCTTCTTGCAGTTAATATTTTTTACCTAATAAAGTTTGCGTGCTTGTTCTAAAAACTTAATTTTATCGTTATTTTTATTTAAAAGTATGTAGTGTGAATAAGATTGGTTTTAAAGATTAGTTATAAAAATTATTACTCTTGTTAGCTACACGTACTAAAATCGGTAGCTACAATTGGTGACCCTCGTTAACATAACTTATTCAAAATGCCTCTTACCGACCAAAACTCCGGATCAGCAGAAGCTAGCAAAGTTAGCATGAAATTCCCCCATTTTGGACAGAAAAACCTGAAATTTGGTTTGTTACAATTGAAGCGCAATTCAAGATAGCCGGAATTACGTGCGACGAAACTAAGTTCAATTATTTGATCGCACAGTTGGACCCGAAGTTTATGGAGAATATATGGGACATAATTCAAAATGACACTCCAAATAAGTATGCAACCGCGAAAGACAGACTTTTAAGCACTTTTAAAGAAAGCGAAAATTTGCGCATCAAACGAATTCTCACTGGGCTGGAATTAGAAGATTTGTAGCCCAGCCAACTCTTACGTAAGATGCAAGCATTAGGCGATACGAAGGACGTTTCAGACAAAGTGCTCAGAACTCTCTGGTTAGAAAAGCTCCCGGATTCAGTGAAAAACATAATTGTTGTCAGTGATGAAGATTTAGAAAAATTGGCCAAAATGGCTGATAAAATCACTGAACTGAACTCTAATATGGAACTTGCCAAAGTTGATAAAGAGACTCCCAGCTATGCAGTCCTCTTGGATAAGATCTCCAGCTTGGAGCAGCAGATTGCAAGTTTGCATGTTCAACGATCTCGTAGTCGTACTCCTCATCGCCGTGCTGGCAGATACAGAAGTCAATCCCGCAAGCGTTATGATCCTAATGGTAAGCTTTGCTATTACCACTTCAGATTTGGAAAAAAATGTCTTCCTGAGAAATGTAAACAACCCTGTAGTTGGCAACAAGCGGAAAACTTCTCCCAGCAGTAGAGTCAGCGGCAAGTCCTGCTGCAAAGAACATAGATTGCCGCAACTACAGACTATTTGTTCATGACAAAAAAACTGGTGTGCGCTTCTTAGTCGATAGTGGTGCTGATGTGTCCTTGGTTCCAGCAAACGTAAAAGCAGAACAACCATGCTCATATGTGCTATATGCTGCCAATGGTACTGAAATACCAACTTATGGTATAAAAACACTGACACTAGATCTTGGTTTACGACGTGCATTTCAATGGCCATTCATAGTAGCCAAGGTGAGTAAAGGAATCATTGGTGCTGATTTTCTGCATCATTTTCATTTGCTTATTGACATACATAAACGTAAATTAATTGATGGTATCACACAATTGTCTGTAAAAAGTGAAATTTCAACAATTTCTGATGAGTGTTTTATAACTACGTTTGATCGTACATCCCAATTTAGTGATTTATTAAATTTATATCCTGATATTACGAAACCTAATATTTTAAATAAATCAGTTAAACATGAAGTTAAGCATTACATTGAAACAACAGGTCCATCAGTGTATTCCAAGGCACGACAACTAAATCCTGAAAAGCTTGCGTTGGCCAGACAGGAGTTTCAATTCATGCTTGACAATAACATAATCCGACCTTCAAAATCCCAATGGGCCAGTCCCCTTCATTTGGTTAATAAAAAAGATGGCACCCTAAGACCTTGTGGGGATTACAGAAGATTAAACGACAAAACAATTCCAGACAGATACCCCATACCCCGAATTGAAGATTTTCATAACATATTAAAAGATACAGTTATTTTCTCTAAGCTTGATTTAATCAAAGCATATTATCAAATTCCAATAGCTGAAGAAGACAAATCCAAAACTGCAATAATTACCCCATTCGGATTGTTTGAGTTCAATGTCATGAGTTTTGGCCTCCGGAATGCTCCTGCCACGTTCCAGCGATTTATTAATCAAGTTTTTCAGGGGTTAGATTTTTTGTTTCCCTATTTGGATGATGTGCTAGTTGCTTCGAGCTCAGAAGCCGAGCATAAGGAGCACCTAAAAATAGTATTTGAGAGATTAAATAAGTATGGCCTGCGCATTAATGTTGCGAAATCAATAATGGGAGTTAACCAAATTGAATTTTTGGAATACCTCATTAATGAGAAAGGTTCCTCACCCCTTCCAGCTAAAGTCCAAGTTATCCTAGATTATAAATTGCCAGAAACCCTGCACGATCTACGTACCTTTCTTGGTATGATTAATTTCTATCGCAGATACCTGAAAGATGCAGCACAAACCCAAGCACTACTTCATGAGATGTTAAAAGGTGCAAAGAAAAAGGATCGCAGAAAAGTCCCTTGGACAGATGAAAGTATCCAGCAATTTGAAAAGTGCAAAGCCGATCTAGCTAATGCTGCACGTCTGTGTTTTCCAAAACCTGGACTCCCATTATCTCTATGCACAGATGCTTCAGATTGGGCAATTGGTTCAGTTTTAGAACAATTTGAAGACAACATGTGGAAGCCAATTGGTTTCTATTCGAAAAAACTTAACGAAACTCAGAAAGAGTACAGTACGTATGACCGTGAGTTATTGGGAATCTATCTTTCCATCAAACATTTTAAATACCTTTTGGAAGGTCGCGAATTCACAATTTGGACAGATCATAAGCCTTTAATATTTGCTTTCAAACAGAAAAATGAAAAGGCTTCTCCAAGACAGTTGCGCCAGCTCCAGTACATCTCTCAATTCTCTACCAACATCCAACATATTAGTGGCAAAGATAACGTGGTTGCTGACACCTTATCCAGAATAGAAACAGTCTGTGTTATCGACTATGATGAAATAGCTCAAGAGCAAAGTAATGATGCAGAATTCAAAGAATTACGTTCTAGTGACACATCTTTGGACTTCAAACCTTACACTCTGGCATCTGGAAAAACATTATGGTGTGATACCTCCCACAACAAGATTCGCCCATATATTCCTCTCAAATTCAGGAGAGAACTCTTTCATCAAATCCATGGCTTGTCACACCCAGGCATAAAATCTACCGTTAAAGAGATGGCTGCCAGGTTCATTTGGCCAGGAATCAACAAGCAAGTAAAAGAATGGGCTCAAACCTGTATTAATTGTCAAAAGACCAAGGTAAATAGACATACCAAATCTAAATTTTCTACTTTTCAAGAACCCGATGAAAGATTTAATGTTGTGCATATTGATTTAATTGGACCTTTGCCTCCATCTAATGGACATATTTATTGTTTAACTTGCATCGATAGATTTTCTTGTTGGACAGAAGTTGTCCCTTTGCCTGAAAATAGTGCTGTAACAGTGAGCAAAGCATTTTATGAACATTGGATTTGTAGATTCGGTGTGCCAGGAACAATCATAACAGATCAAGGTAAACAATTTAAGTCTCAGTTGCTCAAAAACTTAGCAGAAATTTGTGGTGCAAAACTTCGAACATCAACACCATACCATCCACAGTGTCAGGGCAAAGTTGAACGCTTTCACAGAACTTTAAAAACAGCTATTAAAGCACACAACAATGTGAAATGGACTGAAATTTTACCAACAGTGCTTTTAGGACTAAGATCATTTATCAGAAGTGACACGAATCATTCTGTAGCACAGATGGTTTATGGTACAAATATTAGATTGCCAGGTGAATTTTTTGATAAACCTACAGTCAGTACAGATTCTGACACTTTTGTGACTCAGCTACAGAATTATATGGAGCAATTAAAACATATGCCTACTAAACAGGCAACACAAAAAACAATATTTGTACATAAGGATTTAAAATCTTGCTCCCAGGTGTTTATTAGGGTAGACCGAGTAAAAAAACCGCTAGAACCGGCCTACCAAGGACCCTTTTTGGTAGTCCATAAATATGATAAATATTATACTTTGAAAATAAAAGGCAAAAATGTCAATATCTCAATTGACCGGCTTAAGCCAGCCTATATGTTGACACATGATGAAATTCCAGAGAATACTAACATGCCTAGTCACTCCCATACTCCACAAGTCATTTCTGATGATCAAATATTGCCTTTAACAACACGTTGTGGCAGAAAAGTTAATTTGCCAGTTCGCTTTAAAGATTGATTGTCACTTTTATTCTTGATAAATTTATGATTGTGTTATAATATTTCTTAAATTCTTTTATATATATTTTTTATATTTCTCCTATTCTTGCTTAGTTTATGATACGATTTATAATATTGAATTACATGTTTAAATTAGCATGGTTTCATATAGTATTTAAGTCGAGTAAATAGTCTTCAATTTTAGTAACCATTAATATTTATAATCTCATAGATTTCAGATAATTTTCTTTTATATGAGATTATTTAAACTTACTACAAGACGTTACTCTGAGTAATAACAATTTTCTGATATAATTTATAAATATTACTTTTTTTTTCTTTTTCTTCCCCCAATGGTGGATAAAGTTGCATTTATAGTTGTTGCATTTAAATTAATAAC
Organism: Maratus speculifer; assembly: GCA_964019185.1. Lineage (NCBI taxonomy): Eukaryota > Metazoa > Arthropoda > Arachnida > Araneae > Salticidae > Maratus > Maratus speculifer. The sequence continues at coordinate 56,911,723 of OZ025294.1, forward strand.
GATTCTATACTAGTTTAAAATTAATGTCTCACTGAAAACAGAAATATATTTTTGTGGATATATACGATTATTATTATTATTTTCATTAAATTATTTCCATTATTATTTTGAAATGTAATTAATTATTCTCTACCATGATTTCTGTTATCGTAACTTAGTTACTGGTAGGGGAGTAATGTCGGGCCATTATATGCCGACAGATGGTGATACTGGTCCAGCAAAAATAACTGGAATCGTAAGCTGTGTCGCATCGCAAATAGTAACTTTTAAAATGATATTCATCTTTTCAAATTAAAATGTTTTATAATAATTCTTTGCTAACATAATAATTTAAAATAATGTTTCTTTACTTTAAAATGCATTTCTAATATTTAAAATAGTTTTTGTAAAATAATTTGTATTTTTATATTTCATTTATTTAACTGTGTATTATTGTGCATCTTTTTGACTGTAACTGTACCTTCTTGCAGTTAATATTTTTTACCTAATAAAGTTTGCGTGCTTGTTCTAAAAACTTAATTTTATCGTTATTTTTATTTAAAAGTATGTAGTGTGAATAAGATTGGTTTTAAAGATTAGTTATAAAAATTATTACTCTTGTTAGCTACACGTACTAAAATCGGTAGCTACAAACTCATGTCCAGTTGCCTTTGTGTCGTACCGTGTCTTCATCTTTTCCGATGCCAGTCCGATTCGATTCCTCGCTAGACGATGAATCTCCTCAATCCGTGCTTGGAGTCCATTCACGTATTCTTCAGGCGACAAAGGAGCGTCAGGAGAACGGCCAAACAAAAGATCCGCAGACAGACGAAGATCACGACCAAAGAGCATTTGAGAAGGGAAGTATCCAGTGGCCTCATGAGTGGCACTCCTGTAGGCAAGCAGGAAAAGAGGCAATTTCTTGTCCCAGTCCTGTTGGTCTCTAGACACCAGGAGAGAGAGGCTATTTAGGATGGTACGATTGAAACGCTCCACCATGCCGTCCGATTGAGGATGTAGAGGTGTAGTTCGAGTTTTGTCCATGCCGAGTAGTTCACACATTTCCTTGAACACAGCCGAATCAAAATTTCTTCCTTGATCGGAATGGATTTGAAGAGGAACTCAGTATCTGGAAACCCAGTGTTGAACTAGTATGTCTGCTACTGTTACCGCCTCTTGATTAGGAATGGCGTAGGCTTCAGGCCACTTAGTGAAGTAGTCCATGACAACGAGGATGTACTTATTGCCATCAGATGTTCTAGGAAGAGGACCCAGGATGTCTAGTGCAATTCGTTCGAAAGGAGCTCCTACATTATAACGCTGCAGTCGCCCATGGGTGCGCCTCTTTGGACCTTTACGTGCTACACAGGTGTCACAAGTTCGACACCACTTCTCTACATCACTGCGAACATTATTGCAGTAGAAACGCTCTTGAACCTTTTGCAGGGTCTTCATTACACCAAAATGACCTCCTGTGGGACTACCATGCAGTTCTTGAAGGACCATAGAAATTCTCGACTTAGGGAGTAGTAGTTGCCATCTACATGTCTTTCCATCGTCAGACTCCCATTTTCGGTACAAAATACCGTTCTTCAAATGTAGGGAATCCCAGAGGGCCCAATAACGTTTAGTCGTAGGATGGTAATGGGCTATGTCTTGCCAGCTGGGCTTCCTGTTGGACTCCTCTTTCAGCTCTAGAATTGGCTTAATTTCAGGATCAGCAAGTTGATCTTTAAGCAGGCTCTCGTCACTCCACGGATCTTGCGATGATGTAGACCCAGTTGTAACTTGTCTTACTATAGGACCTTTGACATTAAATTTCTTCTCAACCCGGTCGCAGTATCTACAATTCTCTGAGCAGGGTCTTCTTGAGAGAGCATCTGCATTTCCATGTGATGAGCCTTTTTGATGGCGTATCTCCATATCGTACTCTTGAAGCTTTTGTATCCACCTGGCTATCTGGCCTTCTGGGTTCTTAAAATTCAATAGCCAAGTTAGAGAAGCATGATCAGTTCGGATCAGGAATTTTCGACCGTAAAGATAGTGATGAAAATGCTCTATGGCTTTCACTACAGCAGGAAGCTCTTTTCTTGTTACGCAGTAGTTTCGCTCTGCTTTTGACAAGCACTTGCTGAAATAGGCGATAACACGCTCCTGACCGTCGATATCCTGGGACAGTACAGCGCCAATGCTTTCGTTGCTTGCATCCGTATCAAGTATAAACTGTTTATCGATTTGAGGATACGACAGAATTGGAGTGGATGTCAAGGCCTCCTTAAGCTTTTCGAAAGCAGCGTCACATTCCTGCGTCCACATGAATTTTCGATTGGCTTCTGTTAATTTATGAAGTAGTCTTGCAATCATCGAGAAGCCTTTGACGAATTTTCTGTAATAGGTGCATAATCCTAGAAAACTTCGAAGCTGGTGAACATCTGCTGGACGATTCCAATTTTTCACGGTCGATATCTTCTCCGGATCAGTCCTAACTCCTTCCGCCGAAATGATGTGTCCAAGGTAGGCGACTTCATTACGAAACAAACTGCACTTCGAAGGGCTTAACTTCAAATTAGCTTCCTTTAATTTTTGTAGCACCCGCCTGAGGTTGTTCAGATGTTCATCAAAAGATTTTCCTATGATTATGATATCATCTAAATAAACAAGACATGCTTCATATGACAGCCCCCGGAGAACCGTTTCCATAAGCTGTTCAAAGTTGCAGGTGCGTTACATAGACCAAAAGGCATTACCTTGAATTGCCATAATCCTTGTCCCGTTGTGACGACAGTCTTCTCGCGGTCGTCGGGATGGATCTCTACCTGCCAGTAACCACTCTTCAGACCCAGAGTCGAGAATCAAGTGTTGCCCGCAAGTGTGTCGAGAGTGTCGTCGATCCTTGGTAGAGGGTAACTATCCTTTTTAGTGACGTCATTCAGTCGGCGGTAGTCTACACAAAATCTTGTAGAACCATCCTTCTTCCTTACTAATACAATGGGAGACGCCCATGGACTTGTTGATGGTTCGATGACGTCATTTTCTTCCATATCTTTAATTAAATTCTGCACCTCTTCTTGCTTGGCAAAAGGTGATCGTCTAGGGTGTTGTTTAATAGGTGAGTGATCTCCAGTATCAATTCGGTGTTGTGTCATTTTGGTTCGTCCAAAGTCTTCAGATGTTTGGGAGAATAAACTTTGGAATTCCCTAATTAAATTTTCCGTGGCGTCCATCTGTTTTGGATCTAAGTCTGTATTTTGTAACAAATCCTTTACTAAATTATCTGAAGATTTCTCAGAGTGACTGGAATTTTGACTTATGCACGTCACATGAGCACACGATGCTATCACTTCTCCTTTCTTGATAGTCTTCGTCTTATCACTGATGTTAGCAATTCTGACTGGAATGGTCTTTTTCGAGAGGTCTACTACAGAAGAAGCCACCAATACTCCTGCTTGTGTACTATTGTCTTCTGGATAATCTATATGGCCAAATCGGTAATTAGTTTCATTTTTAATTTCAGCTGGAACTAAAAATTCTGTTCTTGGATCTAGATTGATGTCTTCTTTGGCTATTACTGTTTGTTTACATTCAATTTCATTATTTAATCCAAAAAGACTTATTTCTTCAAATTTTGAGAGCATTTTGTTATTTTTGAAATCAAGCTTCAAGCCAAACTTTTTCCGAAAATCTAGCCCGATTAAGCAAGGATCTGTTATGTCAGCCACATATGCCGTATGGTAATATTTCGTTCCTCCAAAGTGTATGGTTAAATTGGCCTTTCCATATATGCCAATCTTGTCGCCCGTCACAGTTTGCAAGGTAACGCAGGGTGGAGTCCAAATGAGTTTAGATTTCAATTTTCGAGCCAAATCTTCTCTTATTATTGTCACATTGGCTCCTGTATCGACAATCATACGGCATTGAATTCCGTTAATAAAGCCTATCACATATAATTCTTTATTACCGCCACTCATTTTTGATATCTGGAGGATCTTCAGGTGGGGCTTTTCCTTCTCTGGCAACCTCCGCCCCGCGAGATGGCCAAAATTTAGTTTCCCTGCTGACTGTTTGAATTTATCTCACATTCGTGGATTTTGGGGCAATTTCTTCGGAGATGTCTTGTATCACCGCATCCCCAGCACGTGAGATTCTGTCTTCTTGAACTTGTTCTTCCGTATTTTGAAGCTTCAAGTTCTTGATTTATTTTCCTAATTTCTTTCAAGACGTCGTTCTCAGTGTCTGAGCTTTTGTTCACCGTTGCCCCTCGGACTGAATGACGATCTCTTCGGCTGGCTTGTGTAGCTGCTTCCAACTTTAAGGCATATAGTAGTGCAGCCTGTAAATCCTGTACATCTGCCATTCGTACCGCTCTCTGCACTTCTGGATCTTTTATTCCGTCTAGAAAATATTGCAGTGAGAGCATTTCCCGTACATTTGTTGGACAGTCAATGAATGCTAAATTTGCAAGCCGTTCAATTTCCGAGGCAAACTCTTGAAGGGTTTCACTCGATTTTTGATGACGGCTCTTCATTTGTATTCTCGGATAATCCTTGAACAATTTTTCGCCGAATCTCATTTCAAGTGCACAACTTAGAGTCTCAAAATTGAGTTGCGTCATATCGGGCAATGTTTGCAGCACGTCGGCGGCTTCTCTTCTTAAAGATGCTGCCCGTTGACAAGCTTTCACCTCGTCACTCCATTTGTTCGCTTCGGCTACAATGTTGAATTGGGTCTTGTAAACTTGCCAGGAACTCTTTCCGTCGTATGTCGACAGCTTGATGTGCACGGGAGAAGCAGGCGGATTTCTAAATTCTTCATAATTACCACTGCACGCTGAAAGCTTCTTCTCCATATCTTGTATTCTTTCCTCTATTTTACTCTCCATCTTCTTTTCAACATTGCTAACTTCATTCTGAATTTTCTCTTCTACTACCTCTATTTTTCTTTTCATTTTCTCTTCAATATTACTAACTTCATTCTGAATTTTCTCTTCTACCGAATCTATTCTTCTCTCTACCGACGAGAACTTTTCTTCCAAAGTTTTCTTCAATTCTTCTTGGCTTTTATTAACTTCCACCTTTAATTCTTCCATTCTCTCTTGGCTTCTTCTCATTTCTTGAGCCACCTCTTCTTGACCTTTGTCAATTTTATTTGTCAACTGTTCCATTCTTTCTTCGTTTTTATTCATTTTATCCGCCAACGTTTCTTGGCCTTTATTCATTTTATCTGCCAACTCTTCTTGGCCTTTATTTATTTTTTCCGCCAATTCTTCTTGGGCTTTATTCATTTTTTCCGCCAATTCTTCTTGGCCTTTATTAATTTCTGTCTTTATGCCATTGATAGCATCTAACAGTTCTTTCAGTTGTCCATCCATTGTTCTTGTTTTCGCCATAAGATCCCTGATTGATCCTTAATAAGATCCATCTATTTTTCCCTGATCGCCATAAGATTTCGACTCCTGACACCAAATGTTACAGCGTATATAGGGTTCTTTTGATCTTATGGTTAGACAACTTCAAACTCTTGCTTATAGAAAAGTAGAAAATAATTTATTTACAGAACTTCTGAACAACAGAGTCTTCGAAACTCACAAATATTTCTAGATATTCAAAAATAATTGTTCAAATCTATCGTATAAGTGCAGATATAGGTTCCAGAGACTCTTTATACAACGTCTCAACACTAAATCACATTCAAAATAACGTAAATAAGACTCAAGCAAACTTGCTTAACAAACGCGTTGTTCACTCAATGACTGACTGGTAAATAATAATAACAGCTCGCATCGCTTCTCTTCTTATATAGGCTCGCAGCATGCGCGGGAAATTTCTAGAACCATCTAGAAAAAACTGGAAAACCACGGAACAACATTCAATGTATCAGTAGACCTATGGGGGGGTTACCATAAATAGGGAAGGGTTACCATCGCCAACAATCGCCAAGTTTGTCGCCAACTTGGCGATATGTCGCCAAATTTGGCGACCAAAATTAGTCGCCAAAATTGACGCCAACTTGGCGATACCTCTAATATTTCGCCAATCTGCCATACACATTCACTGAAAATAATAGACAAGTTTGCTTGATAACAGAGACAATGCAACAAAAACTAATATTAGAAAAGGAATGGAGCTTAATAAGATTATTTACATTATTTTACAATACAAACACTAACTATTTACAAAATTCGTAACAATACTATAAAAAATCTTTAGCAGATTTTTAATTGCTTGAAACATACCTGTTTTAAGTGCTCAACAGTAAGAATACGAATAGTAAATAGTAGTACTCATCATAGAGAAAACTATAACATTTTAAAAGTAGATATTAATACAATTTAACATGTTAAATGTAAAAACATGTGCGTGAAAATTCGCCCTCTTGAATATGTTTTTGTAAAACCAATATCAAATAATTTTTATCACTTTAAAAGAGAGATTCGTGTATGAAAAATATTTTTCCTAAAATGTTTTCAAGAAGAAATAAATGTAATTTTGAGGATTACGCTTTTAAAAATTGTTTAGTAATAATAGGCTAAATATAATGTAATACTTTAGTGAAAATTTATTAGTTAAATATTCTTCCCATTATAATAATTTTCCATATAAAAGCAATATTTTTATTAATTGATTTCAAGAATTTGGTACATTATGAATACATAAATGTTAAATTAATATAATTGTTTATATTAATATTAGTATTAATATTAATAGAATAAATTCATATTTATCTATTTAGTGTTTACGATTCCCAATAGTACACAATAATTCAAAGCTTATTTATAGCGCCAAGACAAAATTTTATATGCATTCTGTTTTTCATTTCATTCTCACTTATGATAAATCTTATATTAAAAAATTTGTCCCCCCCCCTCCCCCCAATATAAAGACGTTTTTAGCTTGGAAATTATCTGCTGCATTACGGACAAAGCGCCAAGCATTATTATTTTTTTTTTTTTATGTGGAAGCAGAGAAAAAAAAGTTCCTTTAAACAACTAGTACAAATGACAATGAAGCTTTTAAACAGAACGACTTTAAAAGTCATTAATCTTCATTTTATGGCTTTAACGTTTAAAAACAGTTTTCTTGAACTACATAATTTATTCATTAGTATTCTCCGTCTTATGGAAAATAGGCAAGATTTTCTTTTAACACCTTGGCTTTTACATTATTAAAAAAAATTTTTTTTAAATTAGTATTTAAATATCTCTGTTAAATTGTATATAAATTTCCTATTCGATACTTTTTGTCTAAATATTTTACAATAATTTTTTGTTTCAAAAAATAATTACTATTTTATAAACATTGTATATTATAATATAGAAACTTAACGGGCAATTACCACACAAAAAAAATCTTTATGAATGAAACAAAGAAACGTCGAACTGAATGATTAAAAATAGAAAACTATTGGGAATTTTGTATGAATTTGGGAATTTTGAACTGTAAAATATTTTTAGTAGATGTTTAATTGCTTGTAGCTGGTGTCTCAAAACTTACTTAAATATTATGAGTGAACATCAAAATTTCGAAAAATAAATAAAACTTGAAATGGAGGGAACTACGACATTTTAGAAGAAAATCAGAATAAAATTGAATATTTTAGGTGAAAATACATTTGCATATAAATTAGCCAACGTGGAATGTTTTTATTTAGATTAATTATACTCGTAAAAACATAAATCTTAAATCATTATTTTTTATTATACTTTTATCGATTTCCCAAACGTATGCAAAGCTATGTTTTTTTTCTTAAAAACAAATAGTAGAAACAGTAAAAAAAAATTTAAACAATTACAGTAAATGTCAATAAATCTTTTAAAATAAAATGTCTTTAGAAGTCAAAAATCTTCATTTTATGGCGTTATTGCTTAAACACAGTTTGCTTGTAAAACATAAATTTTTCATTAAATTATTCATCTTTTCAAACATTTGTGGATTTACCTTATTAGAAGAAACATGCCCCTTTTTAATATTACTTTATCATCCTTTTTTTTAGGATATCAATCTTCATTGAGAGAGCTTTGTTTGTACAGAAAAATTAAACTATTGAACAAATACATGTTTTTTTAGTTCTATTGTAATACAGACAAAAGTAAGTAAGAAAATCTGAAATTCTGGCAATATCTTCATAACCTTTTAGAAATATGAGTTATTGTTTCATTTCTCAAGCAAAAATTCATCCTTGTAACAGACAGTGTGCACACATTTCAAGTAAATATATTTCAGTTTCGTTTGTAGCGCATTTTACTGGACATTTACCTATGCACTGAACTAGGAGTTTCATAATATCTGCAGAAATAACTGAAATATTTCAAAATGTGAAAAAAATACACATTTTTAAATAAAAATCTACATATTTTCTTAATATTAGAGTAAGTAAAAATGAATAACATTATAACATAGAATATAGATTGTAATTCGAAACATAGCGTGTAACATGGAAAGAAGTCTCAGAAATTATACCTGAAATATGCTTAAAACCTTTTATGCTTTTAGGCTTGTCGAACATGGAAGTGCAGAAAAATCGATTTTCCAAAAACTGCAATTTAAAGATTTCCAGAAATTGCATTAATTAAATTTCAACTGAATATCTCAAATTTTCCTCTTCCATCCAGTATGTTGAGGAATTTATATTAGTATATTTAAAATAAAAAAAGATTGTATGCTACAATTAAAAAAAAAAAAAAATGAATTTAAAAAATAACTGAATTTTATACAATATTGTTACAACTATATTGCTGGTAAATTTCAAATTATTATTTTTGTATGCTTATTTTGCTTCATTTTTAAAACAAAAAAATACATAAACTTTAAGCTTTGAGATTATTCTGATACAAGAAAAATGTATGTCAAATGCTTCTTCAGTAATTATAAAATTTATTATTTTTTGTGCAAATCACATCGCCAATTTTTATTTAATTACATATTTAAGAAAATTTAAAAGTTGTTTAAATGTACAACCACTATATGTGGTCTTAAGATAAATATTTTGTTGATTTTTTCCCATTAAATATTTTGGTAATTTAATAAAATAGATTCTATTTCTTAGTCTAAAATTGAAATGTGTACTTATAAAAGTAAGGTACCCTGGGGTAATAACGCCACGTTAAGGTTCTACCAATTTTCACGGCTCAGTTTTAAATTGTATTTTTCAAACAAATATATGATTTGATACAGCAACTCATTGACTATTTATATAAAAAAATAATTTAACAGATATGTATTTATAAAATATAATGGCGTGATTTCTTGACCAATGCTATTTGGCGTTATTACCCACCTATATGGGTAATAACGCCATGCAAACAAAACTATGAAATAAGATGGAATAATTGCATGTAGATTGCCCAGTTCTAAAAATACAAACTCTACAAACTTAGAAATTGACAAATTGCATTCTAAGCTATTGAAAATGTTCATTTTTTTGTGAAAGTGTAAGCAAAATAAAGGTGTGGTGTGGGAGGAGGGGATGAGGCAAAAGAATATCAGACCGTGAGCTTCTTTTTGCTTAAAAAGGACCACTTAAATAGAATTATTAGAAACATTGCACAGTTTTAACTGTGTTTATTTGAATCAGTATTTAGGATGTATCTCGGCCACTGTAGGCAATGAACCGGGGTATTAATGCCAAGGATTGGATAATACCAAGGAGTCAAGGTAGTTAATGCCAAGGATTGGCGTTATTACCCCGTTATAGTTATTGAGCTGTACATTTTAAATATCAAATTATCTCGAGAAGATATCCAAAATCTTCAACAACATTTTGAAAGTCCATGAAATGTACTACAAATTTATGTAATTAACAAAGTTAATTCCGAATAAAAAATTCCGAATAAAAAAATCTAAATTCCGAATAAAAAAAATAGTCTTCACATCACAAAACGTATCTCGCAAATTTTAGATCAAGCGTTAATTTTAGTTGCTTCTAAAAACAATAAGACCTAAAAATGAAACAAATTACCTTGAAGCTGTTTTTTGCGATTTATATGACTCAAAACCCTTCTGCGCAGAGCACATGGGTGTCATTTACCAGATTATTTCATAATATGCATAATATTAGCACTTGGCGTTATTACCCCGCCTAGCGTTATTACACCAGGCCACCTTAGTTTTATTGTAATCCAGAGCTTTATGTTTTAACTCTATTTCCATATTTGTCATTACTATTAACTAGATTTTAAAATAAAAACGTTAAAACATATTATTCGTGAATATAAATTTCTTCTATAAGAGGACACATTTTTTAACATGTTAAGCGCAAATATATTTTTAAAATAAAACTCAATAATGTAAGTTTTAAAATATCTATCATCTCATTTATATCATACAATCTCAACAATATATTGATCTTTAGAAATATGAACAATATTATTAGTTAAGGATAATTTTGAAATCAGAAATATTACATATGCTATGGTAAAATATTTTTCTACATAAATGCAAGAAAACTTCTCAGAATATTCAAATTATATTTTGAGAATTTCTTTAAAAGAAATTGAATTTCACAACCTGTATTTTTCATCTATAAATTATTATTTGGGCAGCGTTAGTACAGTTAGTTTTTGCAATATACAGACATTTCATACATTCTTTAAAGAAATGCAAAAATTAGATTTAAAGAAGTTGAAACAATGAATTTTATAAAAAAATACATATTGTTCAAAAAAGTTCTTTATAAATTAGATAAATTGAAACAAATAATTCTGTAATAAATATATTGTTCAAAAAAGGTGAATCTATTTATTGTGGGAAAAATGTCACCTTTATAATTTAAAAAAACTCCCTCTAAAGTATTCTTGAAGAAGCATTAAAGCTTGCTTGAAGCAAAAATTGTAGATAAAATTTGATAAATATTTTCCTTTTTATTATTATTTTAAAACAAAACCTTTAATAATATTTTTTTTATCATTTTTGGATCATGTTTTTACGAAATGAATTTCTTGAAAAAAAAAAGTGTGTGTCTTAACAGAAAAATAATTTGTACTGCAGCATAAAAGTTACATACATAAAATATTGGGTAATCTATTAAGCATTGTTATTTTAGTTATAGTTTAAAAAATTCTTAGATTAATAAACATTATTATACTATACTAATTATATAAGAAGCGTTTTATAATATTTCACACTCAAAATATTCTTATAGCCAATGCTTCAAAAAACCCTTTTTATTAATCACTGAACATTTTTTAAAATTCTTTTTATAAACAATTATCGGTTTATTTCATAAAATTGAAACTTCAATTTAATGACTACTACATAGCAAAATTTTTAAATAACTGTAATTTATTTAATTTATTTAAGTCAAAAACTTGGCAATTAAATTGATTTAGAAATACATTTTATGAAGAAAAAAACATTCATATTCTTTTCTCTCTTTTAGAATCCACTGCTTACATTTTCAAAGCATACATACGCTACCACGCTGCTGTGTGACCGTGGTGAATAAATTCAATTATTCTACAAATTTCTTTGAACGTTATTTCATACTGCATATTACAGAAAACTTTTTCGCAAAGTTTAATTACTTTTTTAAATTAACTCAATTCAAAGAGTAAGGGATACCATCCTTATTACGCAACTTCAGTTTCTTATATATTTCTGTAAAGAATGCAATTAACTAATCATTACGTCTTTTATCACATAAAAATTACAATAATCAATATACAAGACAATTAGATATTAGCGCGGTTTTATTATATTTATCATTAATTAAGTTTCGGCAATTATTTAATCTATTTTATCTAGTTTCTTTGAACAGAAATTAAAAAAAAATATATTTTTAGAAGACATATTTTTTAGTAAAATAGCATAAATCTTATCATTTTTATAAGAATATTTTTATATATTTCAATACAGAAAACAAACGAACTCTATGCTACTGCAAGAAATACTATTTTTTTAGTAATGATTCAGATTTCAGGTTTAAGCACTTATACGTATTTGATATTTTTAGTACATGTCTGGTAATTTACTTATCATATATATTATAAAGCAGAAGTTCTGAAACTTCCGCTCGAGTGTTTTCAAAAACTACCCAATGATTTTTTTTGCCGATTGTATCATTCGATAGGAAATATTTTTGCGGAGGTTTGTCGTTCAAATGTACAGGGATAAGTAAGATTTATGGTAATAAATTTCTAATTTTACTGATATGTTCCACGAAAGGGTTGCCAGTAGTTATTTTTTGGCGAAAACTGTCATTACTAAAAAATTTAAAAATAATATATATGTTAGAAATATTACAAACATCTTGCAAATAAAAGCAGAAAATAACTACTGATGATAATAGTAATAATAAAGATAAAACGTTTAATGAGGCATAATATTATAAAAAATATATCTTAAAAATGAAAGAAATATTTTTAATGCTTAAAAAATAGCTTAACGTGAAAAATTAAAAAGGATACTGCATTTAGCGATTTATCCCTTCTGTTAAAATTAAAAAATGAACTTTAAAATTTTATTAAATGAATTTTGAATGATAGTTATTTTTCTTTTTATTATTTTCTTTTTATCTTTTGTCAAATTTCAGTATCATGTAACTTAAGCAGAAAAAAGCAGATCTCTATATGTTTCTTTGGATTTTTATTTTGCTTTTGTCGAAAAAGAATATGAAGATAAAATGCATGTGTCTGAAAGTAGGTTTTTGATAGTCGCCATAGTGGTGTTTTTTCAAGTGAAGATAACTTTTGGAATATATTTTAATATTCAATTGTAAATTATAAAATATGAGTTAATATTTTGAAAATTGGAATCAAATATTTAAATTTTTGCTTTTGTGTGAATTTTTGCCAAACATATTGTCAAAATAATGTCATACTTTTTCAAAAGTTTTTCGCCATAATTTTGAAGAATGCGATCAACGAATTTAATGCTTTTTTAAGCAAATATTTTTTGTTTATTTAATTTTTCTTGCGTCTTTTCGTCAATTCCACTCAAAAAAAATTACAGTAATATAATTTACTAACTTACGAAGGAAATTTATGCAATTATGTGTTATTATTATCGAAAAATTCAACATTTTAAAATAAAAATTGCCTGTTGAAAAAAAAATTACAAATCTTTTATAATTAGACATTTTTCCTTCGATTTTCTTCATATTTTCTCTGTGTTAGCTAAGATTTAAAAAGATTTTGGACCTATCTTCGATAATTGAACACAGCCAAATGGCATATTTACTACATTTTTGAAAGTTTTGTTAGTACAGATATCATATACGCACAGAGGTAACCAAAGGAATCTAAATTGACATTATTTTGCCTGACAAGGTAACCCAAATAGTGTTAGTTATTTATTAATACGATGTTTATTTACTTCCATTCTCTTCTTTAAAATTATATAAATTGTTTTGTTCCATACTTATTAATTAACCTTTTTTATTGTTATTATTTTTAAAATAATCGAAAGTAATTTAAATATATATATGCAACTTGTATTGGAATACGATGTTTCCGCCAAATTAGCATAAAAAATTACAGCGCCAAACGTAAAAAATTACCGCGCGTATACGACATCTGTGCCTTTTTGTTTATGTATTAAGGAGATTTCTAGATCATCAATCCGATTACAGAAAATTAGTCCGGCTATTTAATTAGACATTATTAAATTTATGGTTTTACATTTTGAAAAAAATGAAAGAAAAAATACTATTAGTGCGACAGGAGATTTGACGACTGCTTGATGTTATTTTTAAAAAAAAATATCAAAATGGCAATTTTTTAATTATATGTTTACATTTTTTTATTTTATTTTATTTTATTTTATTTTATTTTATTTATTTATTTTTTTTTGTTTATATTATTGTGAATATTTTTCCATTTTTACACACGCATCAGTTTGGCGCAATTTTTTTCTGACGCCATTTTCGTGAACACTGTGTTTTCAAATACCAGTTAATACTATGTTATTTTTAACTGATTTCTATTATGTTAAAAATTAAATAATAATAAATAAATGAAGTTTAATTAATAATTATGGAACAAAACAATTTATATAATTTTTAAAAAGAAAAGAAAAGAAACAGTTTACTAATAAACAAACAACAATAACCGGATTGCCATGTGAAGCATCAAATCGCAATTTTGTTACAATCGCGCCAAAGTGGTCCGTACATGACATCTGTATCTAAACATTATTGATAATATTGTTGTTTATATAATTTATTTATATTATATGGCACTTCTTGATTATCCCATCGACCAAAAAAGCTGTCGCCAAAGTATAAGATAAAATGTCAATAATGGATGATCGTAATTCATTTGACATTAAGCATGTTGCACGTGTTTGTTACGTCATTAACCAATTTTTAATTCGACGTTTTATTTGTATGTCTCTTAATATTTTAGTAATTTATTGATTCTTCGGTATTTAAAATAAAAGTTATGTCCATTTGTATAATTTGCCGAATAGTTTAGCACAATGTATAATTTGGCGAATTTGATGGACGGAATAATCAAGTAGTACCCATTATTTGTTTACATTCTAACTGGATATTTAGGTTGTTAGAATTGGCGTACTTATCGAGTCTCCGCCAAGGTATATGCCAAGCAGTTGTTAATTCTGTATTTTAGCCTTACTATTATATATTTTTCATCTGCAATTATTTTACTATCACTAAAAAAGCAATATTTACAATATTACTACAATATTGAAAAATCTTTGAAATGACAATGATGTAGAATTTAAAAAAATATTTGTAATTAATTTATCATTCACTTTGGTCTAAAAAAGTTGTTAGGAAAATAAATATATAATTTAAAATTTGCTAAGAAAAAAATATATACATGAATATCCCACAATAAAAAATTTTGTTTTTATGATTACGTAGCAATTTTAATTAACATTAAGCCCTATTAGCTGAACTTTATCAAAATTAACTATTAGATACTACTTAATTACACCGTCGACGAAAAAACTATCGCCAAACTATAAGATTAAATGCTAATAATGGATGATCATATATTTCACATTCATTTGACAATAAATACGAAATAAGTAATAATTCATTTGTAACAATATCGTACCAAGCACTACTAATGTTTGACGTGAAAAATCATAATGGGATCGATTACAAGGTAGACAGATTTTATTGAATGCAAGTTAAAGGTTTATATTTCTACAAAATTTCGCCATCAAGATTATTCCGATTTAACGTCTATATGTTTGCAACTAATTTATAAAATGAAGAGGCACTGAGCTACAGCAATTTTAATTTATTCAAATAATTCAGCTTACACGCTTTTTATATTTCATTGTTCTAATAAATATATAAGTTAAACACTCTGCTTTATCTGTAAATAATTCTTTGCATATTTTAATTAATGTACTCTGCCAAAAGAGGATGTTTATTAAAAACGCAATATAACATGTAATAAAATTGCATTTAGGCTATTAGAACTTTATATAGTCCAAATTCAGAATTATTAAAAAACAGGGTAGAATACGAAAGTTAAAAGTTCTTGATAACCAAACTCAGTAATCATTGCAGTGCTCTCTAATTTAATAGTGTGATAACTAGAGAGCATTTTGATGTCTGTTGTCATAACCTGTTGTCTCATTTTCATACGAAACTTTACTATAAATGATCAAATAAAAGAGATGTTTCTTAATTGACCAAATTTTGTCCAAGGAATCAAAATAGTACAATATCGCAATGGCGTTGCATTCATTTTCAGCAATGTGGAAGTAAATTATATGTGATGGTCTGTAATGCTTTAAAATAAAAATTTTAAATCGCCGTTTTGTTTAAGTCAAGGTTCGTTTGGGAAAATGGACCAGCGAAGAGGGCATAGCCAGGTAGTTATAGTAATAAAACAACAAACCATATAACGTAAATTCTCCAACTTATACATTTAAAAGAAAAATAATGAACAATGCTTTCAAATAGCTCAAATTTTTGGGAGATGGTCACTCCGGCTCCCCATTGTTTATTGACAAGTATTGTTATGTCCCCTAATCCCTTTTTAAACTTGTCTAAATACGTCTCTTGAGACCTAGACCTCTTCTATGGTAACTAACTAACTTGGCAACCCTTATTGGCGATTTTCAAAAAAAAAAATTTGGCAAAGAAATCTTATGTTTATGTAATCTATGAATATGGTAGATTTTGGGTTTGGATCGGATTTGAGATTCAGATCAAAATTTTAAGTGTCTCATTAAATATGAATTTCGTAAACCGGAAAATCTTTTAATCATATAAATACAGCTCATATTCAAAATATTAGAATAATTGAGAAAAAGTAATAAGAAAAAATTATTTGTCATTTATTTATTTTTTATACTAAGTAAATGCAATTAAATTTCTTATAAATTAAATCTGGAATGTTTAGATAAGATTTTAACATTTATAAAATATAAAATACAGCACAATAAATTAGGTATACAGCTTCCTTAAACACACCAGAATATTAGAATAAAATTTAGATTGGTTCAAAATATTAGAATATTTTATTTTACGCAACAATATTACCTTATGAATATGAAGTAAATGGTAGTTAATATTTTGTAGCATCCCCTTTAGCTTTCATAACAGCGTACAATCGATCTTGCATACTATATACAAGGTGTTTACAAACATTTCTATCAATATTAGCCCAAATAGACTTTATACGTGCCACTAACTCAGTTTTACTTGAAGGAGGATTTTCTTGAAGTTTTTTCTTCATTATACACCATAAGTTTTCGATGGGATTAAGATCTGGTGAATTTGGTGGCCAAGGAAGTACCTTAATGTTGCGTTGGCGGAACCAATTCTTAGTTGACACCGAGGTATGCGGGGACGCTAAATCTTGTTGAAAGATGAAATCATCTTCAAATAAATCTTCTGATGATGGAATCATGTAATATTCTAAAATTTCTTGATATATCAGAGAGTTAACCTTTTCGTAGACGATGCATAACTTTCCAGGCCCTTCTGCACTCATACAACCCCAAACCATGACACTAGCAGCAAATTTTACGGAACGTTTAAGGCATTCTTTATCAAATGCTTCTTGCTTCATTCTCCAACTCGAATACCTTGATTACCATATGAAACACAAAACATACTTTCATCACTAAATAATATATTTTTCCAATTTTCATTGCTCCATAAACGTCTTGATTTACACCAATTCAATCTTATACGCTTTTGTCTTGCAGTCATGAGAGGTTTTGTTTTCGGTACACGAGATTCAAATTTAAATTTATGGAGACGTCTTAATGTTGTGGATGTAGAAACTTCAACTCCTTCTTCTTTCCATTTTCGGTGCAAGAATCGCACACTTTTAAAACGTTTTTTCTTAACTATACGCTTCAGTTTCCTGTCATCTCTAGCAGATGTTTTTGGTTTTCGGCCACCATTTCGGCGATTATTTTGAAATTTTCCAATTTTTGAATATTGTGTTAGTATTTTACTAACGCTCGATTGCGAACAATGTAAATAATTCGCTATAAAACATTGATTTTTACCGTGCCGATACAAATCAACCATACGAAGTTTAGTAGATTCAGGAATATCACTCACACGGCCCATTTTAAGACGAAAAAGAAACAAACTGCAAAAAAGAATACTGATTTTAAATAAAATAGTCTGAATTTAATCAATGATGCCACCAGTTAAGAATTGGTAATAATTAAAGGAGAATTAATGTGAAATATTCTAATATTTTGAACCACTTGAATAAATATTCTAATATTTTGACTTTTCAAAATAATTTTTTTTGCAATTAATCTTTTCAAAAATGATATTAAATTTAAGATAACAAGTAAGTTTAATCAACAATAAGTTCTTAATAAAAATATCGTTTGCATATTTTCATTAAAAGACATTAAATTACCAAACGATATTTTCAATTTCTAAAAAAAAGGTAATTATTCTAATATTTTGAATATGAGCTGTAGATATAGACAAAAATGCTTTTTCAATGCGTTGTAATTTTTTATGCTTTATAAACCGGCTAATAGGGAAGTAGAAAATTAAGTAAAATCATATGGAAAAAGTTATAAAATATGTTAAGTTATAGATTGTAAAAAAAACTAGTTTTCATTGCCGTAATATTTCTTAACCCTTTAGTGCATAATGTTGCCTATTGGCAACAAATTAAATTTTCTCACCATATCATTTATTTACCGTTGTTTCTTAAGTAACTTTATACTTTGCGTATTCATTCTGATCCTATATTAGGTTTAATTCATTAGGTATACCATAAATGATGATATTTTTTTATAACTTACAAATAAAAAGAAACTTGTTAAGCTTTCCATTTTCCTAGCCATAGATGGATTTCTTACAAAAGTAAAAACATATTTAAAATGCAAAAATTCTTTTTCAAAATAAAGGTTTTAAAAATTATTCTCATAATGTAACTGGTCTTTACATATTTTCCTTCACATGAAATTTTAAACATTATCTCAATTTTACGAAATTGTTTGTTTACTGTGTTAGACAAACTTAGAACACTGTTATAACAAACCAATCTTGAGATCCCTTCACCACCATTAAAATAACGTTAAGGTGGATTTATAATTTGTCCTTTAATAGAAAAAAAAATTAAATGCCAAATCATAATGCTTTTGTTTAAATCTAACTTATTAATTTTTTTTATAAACTGATTACAGCTTTAGTTATAATAGACTGTACCACCCCCCCCCCCTTCCTCGACTCTTTGGTCGACTTTTTTTCGCGTTCTGCCGCGAAAATTGATTCAAAATTTTAACTTCGACATCCGCAGCTGAAAGTTTCATTGTTTTTATAGGAAATTAAAAACGCTATTCGTTTTTTTTTTTTTTTTTTTTTTTTTTTTTGTATGAAAATAACACTACATAAGAAAATTCTTTTATTAATGAATAAAAGTAAATTTGAGACTTTTTCAAAAAAATTCAATGTAGATTTGAGAGTAGCTTTTATTACTGAAAAATACTTACAGATTAGAATTATTCATTTTTTGTATTTATAAATGGCAAAAAAAAGCATGATTTAAGAGGAATTATCCGAAAATGTATTATTATATATTTGGTTATATATGCAGGAGCTAAATAACATTATTACATTCATATGAGTCTGTGCATAACATTTTTTGAAAGGGTAAATTTAATATTATACATATATTTTTACTTAACTTGACATTCATATAAAGGTGGAATTTTATAGTTAGTTTTTCACTCACTTTCTGATATATTAAAGATCTAGAAATTACATATAGTTACCCAGCAAACACATATTGGTCAAAAAAGTCACTATGTGATGTCAAGTTTATCATGATTGTCAAGTACATCGATTTTCATGTACCATTGCGACATTTTTTAATGATAAAATAATGTTATATCGTACAAGTGATGCCAATATAGTGTAAGGCAGGCGATATTAAATAGAGGCCCTGTAAAATCGTTAAATACTGTTATCTGTCAACTATCCCACACATGACAGTTGTTTAGCATGCCACTAATGCATGCTCCCTATGGTGTAAGTTTGAGACCATAAATATTATAATTTTCTAGCGCGTCATCGATTAGGCATCGATATCCTGCCATGTTATCCGTGTATAATTTTGTCAGTGAAAAGTGGCAACAGTACATCGCTGGAGAATTGGAGGGAATTTTGCAATGGCGGCTACCGGCGAGCGGATCTGTGTTGCGTGTATTCGATTCGAACGATCGGGATTGTGGAGCACGTGGCCATGGTTTTACTTTAAATATAAAAGGTAAGTGCTTTACTAAATATTGTTTGCATTGTTATTTCATTTTATCATTAAATTTAATTTTTAAATATTGTAGATGTGAGTTACAAAAATGTAAACTAATGTTTACATTTACAGTTAGGCCTGCTTTAAAATTAATAGAACAAGAATTTCTCAAACATTTTTCACCGGATAGCCTAAAAATTAGTTAGCGGTTAATATCGGTTATTATTATTAATTTTTTTGCGGCCTACTTTGTAAAACGTAAAAGTTATTTTAAGGTGAATGCTCCAGTTTTAGCCACATTTAGAGAAAAGTTGAAGCAGAAATTTTATAATTTATTGACTGATTAAAGCATATTAAATCATAACAACAGCATTCTTAAGTAAATGGAATTGCATTTCTGTTAATTATAATAACTTTTTTATGGAATATTTCAGATTGTGAGTAATAATTCATTAAGTAATTTATTTCAATTTGTACTAGTTTTGGACACCTCAATATCATGTAGTTTAATAAACATTTTAATTCATAATAAGTTAAAATTAAACATTTTTATGCAATATCTATTTTACCACACATATATTTGTTTGCTGCATTAAGAGAATTTTGCAAATGTTTTGATATCTACCCTTCATTGTATAAAATAAATATATAATTAAACATAAAAAAATAACAGGGTTCATACTCATCATGGGAATATGGGGTTCATGGGAAAATCATGGGATAAATTTTAGGTTGTAAAAATCAGGGGATAATGCAAAAAATTTCCCAAACCTGGGCAAAACCTGTCAAATTGATAGTCTATTCTGGGAAATTGGGGGCAGTTGTTACTATTTGTGTGCTTTATTGTCCAGCGTCGAAGTTAGCCTTTTTTGCGCCCAGGGCAAACATGGGTTTTGGCACCCCCCCCCACCCCGCCACCACCACATTTAAGCATTCTTTTATGAAACACACCAAACAAAATCTTAATTTGGCGCCCACTTCACCTTCTGTTCTGGTAGCGCTGAGAGCAAATGCCCCCTCTGCCCCCCTCTAGTTCGGCCCTGTTATTGTTATATGTAATATCAAAATGTCATTAATTGTTGATATGTAAAAATTGTACATCCCGGGAAATATATCAGGGAATTTTTTTTGGAAAATCAGTATGAACCCTGAATAAGTAAAATTACTTATGAAAGCAAATTTTCATTGAAATCATACATTCTCAGCAAAGTATATTCAGTTTAAGTCCATATTTCTGCATTAGTAGCATATCTAGAAAAAAAGGGGGGGGGCTAAGATTTGTTCTGTATTAATGTACAGAAGTTTTAATACACTGGAGAATTCAGACTTTGGGAGATTCTAACCCCCGAATAACACTTTTGAGAGAAATGTTATGGTGTCTGTGTGTGTTTTGGAGGGGGGGGGTTGATATTTTATGTTGTGTGTATGCAATTAAGCTTTTTTCCGTGAAAATTTATATTTTATCTCAACTGTAAAATAAAATTTGTACTAAAAATACAAGCTATTTTATGCCTAGATTTTTATTTTATTTATAATTATTTACTCCTGTATATTTTTAATGTATGTATGTAGTTTATGGAATTTCAAGTCAAAATTTATTATATTCTGTAAATTATAAATAATGTCCAAATGCATTTTGCTTTGTATGAATAAAAATGGACAAATGATATTATTACATTTTTTTTTCACTCTAACAAAAATAAAGCAAAATTTTTCAACTAGAAATTAAAAAATTGTTTGCTGATACCACATGACTGGTGTTCTCACTGTTGCATGCCATTGTGCCAAATTGCAATTAAATTCTTCATTTGGCGAGTAAACAAGCGATTAGATTTGCAAAATTGCTAGTGCTTAGTTTTTGCTTTTTCTTTTTCGTTTTTCATACATATATTTAATATTTGTAGCGGATAGTTGAAATTAGATTAATAACGATCTCTGTCGCAGTTATAAAAACTTTGGTTATTTTAGAACATATTGGAAAAAAAGGGAAAGTACATTAAAAGCTTGAACTTTCTGTGCTACATTGCGAATCTATTTTCCTAATTTTTTTTCACTAAGTGAATGATTTTTACTTTTTAATTAGTCATATTACTAACGTTGGTCAAGTGTCAGCGAGAACACTGCACATGACTTATAGATATATAATTATACTTCTTATAAGAAATCGTCAGCTAGACCTACATAATAAATTGGAATAAATAATTTCTTTTATTTATATCTATTTTCTTTTGAAGGCAGATACTAGCTAAGAAGTTATGATCTGTATAGGAAATTTTTCCAAATTAATATTCTGTTCTGAATATTTTTAATGTCACCGATTAATTGCACATTAAGAAAACTTTAGAGTTAGTAATAATAAACATTTTTCTATTTCATTATTTGACTTACATTAATATTGAAAACAAACTAAATATTAAAGAAGTATTCATTTTGTTAATGCTTTTTTCTAATAAAATAATGTGCTTTTCTGAGACAAGTATTTAAAATATAAAAAGGAAAACAAACTTATGGAAAAAAGAATCTTCACAAAGAAATTTGCAATTGTGCCAACAGAAATGTCACTTAAAAAATAAAACAAGTAGTTTTCATAAAAAAAATAAACGTATTTGTATATTTTCAAGGAAAATGTTAAAAAATAATTTGAAGTGTTAGCAATTTTCTTTCAGAAAATGTCAACAGGTAGAATCAAACTGGCCAGTAGGCGTTTATTCTACAGATTATTTGGATAAATATGCAAACTAGCTATTCAAATTATAGTGACCAAAAAAGTAACCAGTCACAACTACAATATAAACTTTCTAAGAAAAATAATTGTTTAAACTTAAACAAGTCACATTGATACTATGTTTAATTAGAAAACTGAATAAATCTGAAAATTTGGATTGATTTCCTGTTCATTATTCAATATTATATTAAAAAGTTGTGCAATAGTTTGTTTTTAAAAAATGATCCATATTACAATCTTTTGCCCCAAATTGAGCTTATTTTTTCTTTGTAGTATGTTTTTAATAAAAGTTTTATGTAATACAGTTACACACACACATACACACACAAAAAAAAGGTTACACAAAAAAAACATTAATTACTCTCATAATTATTATGAACTTTTTTATTGTATGAGGGGAGATAGGGGTGAAAATAAAAATATTTTTTAAAACTTTCTTTAGGACATATTTTACTGCAAAATTCTTAAGTTTCTCACGTATTGTTGTAGTCTTCTCTTTTCAGATTGGATGCAAAAGTTTTTACTTTACAGATAAAATTTTTATATGGAAGTCAGAAAGTACACATTAAGTTCTAAATAAAGTATTTTATTTCACAATATTTTATTTTATATCAAATATACTTTATCAGTATTGTAACATAATTAAAATTTCATTAAAAATGTAGTGAAATAAGAAAATAACTCATTTCATGAACAACAATCATGAATCACAAACTACTATTTTAGCTTTTAATCTTTTATTTCATTATAATCATTAATATTATTTAATAAATAAAAATAAATGTAGAACAGAAGGTGCTATTTGGTTATGTCAACCAATTTCACCAAACTGATAGCCAAGTTATACCATGAGTGCAAGTTTTTCCATCCTGAGACAGAATTCCGTCTTTTAAAAATTCCTGAAGATGGAAACAAGACGGAAAAATCTCTGAATACAGAAGCAGATCGTGAAAAACACACGCTTTTCTTCAAAGGATCGCAGAAAGAAAAACATGATTTTCGTGAAATGATCGTGGAAAAAAGTGCTATTTCTGTCAAAGGATTGCAAAAAAAAGACGCATTTGTTGTCAAAAGCTGGCAGAAAAATAAGATCCCAAAAACGCGCTATTCCTGTTAAAAGGCAGTGGAAAAGATGAGTTTTCAGTCAAAAGGTTATAGGAAAAAATGCCATTCCTGTCAAAGAATCGCGGAAAACATGGCATCTCTGGTCAAAGAATACTAAATAGATGCAATTTTTGTCAAAGGATCAACAAAAAGACGTGAATTTAATCAAATTACTGTGGAAAAAAAACGTGAATTTAGTCAAAGAATCATTGAAAAGACGTAATTTGTGCCAAAAGATCGAGAAAAAGACGCGATTTCCATCAAATGATAGAAAACAATTCCACTATTTTCATCAAATGATTGCAGGAAAAACGCAATTTTTGTCAAAGTATCACAAAAAGACATGATTTCTGTTCAAGGATTTTGAAAAAGATGCGATTTCTGTTCAAGGATTTTGAAAAAGATGCTATTTCTGTTCAAGGATCGTGAAAAAGACGCTATTTCTGTCAAACGATTTTGAAAAAGACGCTATTTCCGGTTAAAGAATACAAAATAGGTACAATTTTTGTCAAAAGATCGCAATAAAGATGTGAATTTAATCGAAGGATTGTGGAAAAGAAGCAAATGTTGCCAAAAGATTGAGAAAAAAATTGGTTGCTGCGAAATGATCCCAAAAAAAACCTACGATTTGCATCAAATGATAACAGGGAAAACGCGATTTCTGATCAAGGATCACGAAGAAGATGCAATTTCTGTCCAAGGATCGAAAAGAAGACATGATTTCTTTCAAAGGATCGTCAAAAAGACACGAATTTCTCCAAGAGTCATACAAAATACTTAGATTCCGTCGAAAAATGGCAGATTTCAGCTGAAAACCATAGAAAAATCACAAATTTTGCCTAAAAGCCATAGAAAAATTGCAAATTTCGGCTAAAAATAGTAGAAAATTGCAAGTTTCGGTTTAAAATCATAGAAAAGTTGCAAAATTAGTCGAAAGATGGGGGGGGGAGGGGACTAATTTCATCAGATGGTCTTGGAAAAAACACAAGTTACATGCGTATGTGCTCAGTCAGTGGTGAAGGAGGAAGGTCAAAATATTTTCAGTCTTGGCAAAATTTCAAACTTGCACCCATGAGTTATACATATTGACATACTTTTTAAATAAAAAAGTGAGAAAAATTATAATTAGTAGAATATTAATGAAAATACAAATAAAAATCACTTGTTGATGTTTCAAATATTTGTATTGTATTTAATATCCAGAGATTCCCCCAGAGGGTTTCAGGGGGGCGCTCTGCCCCTCCTGCTCTTTAGTTTAAACAATAGTGCCCCCCTTCCCCCTAATCCAGAAACTAGCACCCCTCTTGTCACTCATTCAAAAAAATAGCACCCTTCTTGCCCACATTTGAAAAAACGCAGCCCTTGAGCGATGATGCAGACGCACAGCGTAAATTATGCGAAAAATAGCTTTTACGTGTCTCGTGAAATGCGTAACTTCGTCAAAAAATTGTGAAAAAACAGTAAATTTTGTTAAAAATCGTGAAATAAGGACTAACTTCTGGTAAGATTCACTAAAAAAATGGTTAATTTCGTCGGAAAATTCTGAAAAAGGCGGCAGATTTCCTCGAAAGATCGTGAAAAAAACGACAAAATTAGTCCAAAAATTGCTATAAACGAAAAGTTAAACGATTCACAAAAAACTGAAAATTTCACAAAATACGGCAACTGTCTTAGAAAAAACGCAGTAAAAACAAATTCTCAAAAAACAGCAATTTCTTCAAGAGATAGAAAAAAAAATGCAAATTGTGTCAAAGGGGCACAAAAAAAAAAGTTAATCCCCAATAAGTGATTTTTTCTGTTCTAAAAACTGATTTTCCTGCTTCAAAATGGTGTTCTTGCTTCTAAAGTGGATTTTCCTGATTCACAACCATTTTTGTGTGTAGAGAAAATTGCATCCAGGGCATAATTAGAGAAAAGGGGGGTTGATTCCACTCCCGTTACAAACTATGTGCTTTTTTTTTTGCGGCCCTTTTTTTAAATTTGTTTTTTCATGATTAAACTTGACAAAATTGACGGTTTTTCGAGATATTTTGAAGAAATTTGCCATTTTTTGACATCTTTTAACAAAATTTTGTCAGGTTTTTTTTTTTAGAGATCTTTTATCAAAAACCTGCTGTTTTTTGCGATATTTTTTTTAAACAAAATCTGTCTGTTTTTTTTTTTTTTTCCAAGATCTTTTGACAATATTTGTCCCCCTTTTTTGACAAAATGTTTGGATTTTTTTCTGGATTCTTTGAAGAAATGTCTGTATTTCCACGATTTTTTGAACCTCTAGATTCTAGATTCAACTCTATAAAAGTGCCCTGCCCCTTTTCTTTTTAAACCTGGGGGAAACTCTGTAATATCTATGAATGTGACATTCATGATCATCCTTTATTGGCATTTAATCTTATGGTTCAGGGATAATTTTTTGGTCAACAGGATAACCAGAGTTGTGTAATAGACGGACGCACACTTTGTGCAGAAAATTTTAGGAAAGAAACAATTTTTATTTTTGTAAGTTTTTTTAGTACAGTAGAACCCCGTTAATCCAGATCTGTTTGATCAATTTTTTTTTATTAAAGTTTGTGAAGCAATTTGGCCAATTTCCATAGCATTAACTTGTTTCATCATCGTGTTCTGAATAAAACGACTTTTTTCTGAAATCTTTTAGGAACAATACCATAAACTTTCTTATTTAAACTACACCCAATGAATTACTTATGCTGAAGTGGATGTGTGGTGTGATCGTACGGCTCGCAAAAGGTATAGAAAACTGACACAGCAAAAAATTACACACTTACATCCAAAGATGACATAAAAAATGCAAATATTAACCAAAGACTGCATGGATAACAAATTCTGTCGATAAATCTCACAAAGAACGCTAATTTCATGCATGATTTTTGTAAAAATGCGAATTTAGTGCATGAATTGCATAAAAAAATGTGAATTTTTTATGCAACTCATGCACACATAGTAAACACAAATCAGTGAATTGTTCAAAAAATGCAAATTAGGTCCATGAATCGTGTAAAAAAGTGTGAATTACATCATAAATCCCTCAAAAAATGCGAATTACGTCCATAAATCACTTAGAAAATGCAAATTTCATAGACAAATTGTTCAAAAAATGCAAATTTCATCGACAGATCACTAAAAAATAGCAAATTACAAATATGAATCATGTAAAAAATGCGAATTATGTTCATAAATTGCATAAAAACACGAATTAAGTCCATAAATTGCTCAAAGAACGTAAATTTTGTCAACAGATTGTTCAAAAACGCAAATAAGTACATGAATCTCAGAAAAATAGTGAATTACGTCTATAAAATTGTGTTAAAAAAAAAAAAAAAAAAAAAAAAAAATATATGTTACGTTTCATGAATCTCATAAAATATGAGAATTGCGCTCATAAATTATTCAAAAACATGAATTTAATCAACGGAATGATGCTCTACATTAAAAATGAGAATTTATAATTTTATGAGGTTTTTTTTCTTCCATAAATCGTTCAAAAAATGCTAATCATGTCCATAAATTGCTTAAAAAACACAAATTATGTCAATAAATTGCTCAAAATGCAAATTATGCCAACAGATTGCTCAAAAACGCAAATTTCATCCGTAAATCGCTTAAAAAATGTGAATTACATGATTAAATTGCTCAAAAAATGCAAATTTCATCGACAGATCGCTCAAAAAACCAAAATACGCTCATGAGTCACTTAAAAAATGCAAATTGCATCAATAAATCACTCAAAAAAACACAAATATCATTGACAAATCTCTTAAACAACGCAAATTATGGCCATGAATATAGCAAATCAGGTCTATAAAATCGCATCAAAACACAAACTATTTCATGAATTGCATAAAAAATGAGAATTACATTCATCAATCGCTCAAAAAACACAAATTTCAGCAACAGATTGTCCAAAAAACGTGGATTATGTTGACAGATCGCTCAAAAAATGCGAATTACGTCCATGAATCTCATAAAAATAGTGAATTACGTCTATAAATCAGATAAAAAATGCGAATTATGTTCATAAATCGCTCAAGAAAACCTCCTCTAATTTCATCGACAGATCGCTCAAAAAAGGCAAATTACATCCATGAATTGCATTAAAATTGCGTAAAAAAATGTTAATTATGTTCATTAAAATCACATAAAAAACGTGAATTACATCCATAACTATCTCAAAATTCGTGAATTTTGTTGACATATCCCTCAAAAAACGTAAATTAGGACCATGAGATACATAAAAAAATAATTGCATCCATTAAGCACGTAAAAAAAATGTGAATTACGTTCATGAATCACATAAAATACGCAAATTACATCCATAACTCACGCAAAAGATGCAAGTTGCATAATAAAAGCAAATTTCGTCCAGGCCAAAATAATATAATACATAATTTTATTAAACATTAATTTGATTTGCAACAAGTTTTTGACCCGATATTATGTGTGCAGAAAGTTTTTGGTTTTATACAATTCTGGGGGTAAGCAAGTAGTGCCGAACAAAAATACCTATCTTTTGGATTTTACTCCTCGTATTTCTGTACCCATGAAATCGTTAATTCTTTCCTAAAGAAACTGACATGGAAAGGGAATCCATTTATGTGAGGTTGTTTTCTGATTACCTTATCACAAATCTGGCTGAAATCAGCATTTTCAAGTTAAAATTTTAATGAAGGTAAAAAGCAGATGATGTATTTTACATTAAGTCTTACTACTTTACAAATTTAAATTGCTGCATTAAATAAATTTGTAGAAACTAATGAAACAAGGTTGCAAATAGAATAGGATTTCTTCATTGACAAATTTCACAATTTTCTGCAATGTTTCAACAGAGTGTGTGTGTGGAGAGAAATCCAGTTTAGACCCCTTTGAGGACCTCAGATTTTTAACGATTCTGTGGTGAAATTTGGAGGTTTTTGACACTTTTTTGACAAAATTTGTAGTTTTTCTCGATTTTATTTTTTATTTATTTATTTATTTTTTTGTGAAATTAGCAGTTTTTTCTTTGTTTGCATCCACCCCCCTACTATTCTTTAACCATTTCACCATTTGCCGCGACATAAGTCGGCAAGGGCGGATCCAGCCAAACCTCCAGGGGGGGGGTCACAACTTTTGACAGATGATTTAATGAAACAATTTTAAAATACAATAAATCTTGTGAAAACGGAATTACGATAAAAAGTAGCAAATTTCGCTGATCGGGCATAAAAAAATCACGAAATTTGTTGATTAGGCACGTAAAAATCATGAATTCTGTCGATCGGATGCGAAAAATCTCAGATTTCGTTTATCGGCAAGAAAAAAAATCTAATTTTTTTTATAATACTTGAAAAAATTTTGTTCATAGGTTGTGGAAAAGTCACCTGTTTTGTCTGTTTACCATGCAAAAAAATGCGAACTTCGTTGGCCTGGCGTGGAAAAATCGAAAATATCGTCAACTGGACGTTGGAAAATCGCGAGTTTTGCATATCGGCCCTCGAAAAATTTCGAATTTTGTCTGTATGTCTCAGAAAAACTGCAAATTTTGTCGATCGAGCACAAAAAGTTGTGAATTTTGATTGGGAATAAAAAAAATTGCAAATTTTGAGTTGATATGGAACATAAAAATTGCCAATTTCATGAATCGGGAAAAAAATATCGTGAATGTAGTCAATTGTCTCCATAAAAAGAGCGATTTGTGCGATTGGGTACGAAACAGGGTTGTTATGATTTTGCCCAGCCCAAAAAACCCGGGTGGGTTTTTTCTGAAAAAACCCACTTGATAAAACCCAGGAAAAAACCCAAGTGGGTTTTTTCAAAATTTCAACTTTAAATTACATGTATAATGTATTTATAGTACATATATAATGTATTGTAATATATTTCTTAATATCAGTACACAACTCATAAGATTTATAACCATCACCCCTCACCCCAAAGAAAAGAAATGTCCTAATTATACCATCACAATTTTTAAAAGAAATAATTGTTAGTTAATCTCTGTAGCATGTGTAAGAAACACAAATTTTTTCCCATTAAAAAATACTTTGATGTGTAATGTGTTCTATGTTATTCAATAGAAACTCATAACAAAATACCATATATGCTTAGAATCCTAATTGAATTATGCAGACATGTAGCATTACTTGGCTTATTCTATTATTTAGTAATAACAAAAAAATACTTTATAAATTATTACTAATAATCAATTTATCGAAAAGCAAAGCATAATTTTGATTACTGTCATTGATTTATATATATTTGTAATCAATTAGCTACTTTAAATTTAGTAATAAGTAAATTTTTTTTTCAAGCTTTCTGAACCACCTCCCATAACCCCCAAAAAACCCTGAAAAAATCCGAAAAACCCTGATAAAACCCCAAAAACCCTGAAAAAACCCAGTGGGTTGGGTTTTTTCTGAAAAAACCCGGGTATTTAACAACCCTGGTACGAAAAACTTGCAAATTTTATCTATTCGGAACGAAAAAATCGCTAATTTTGTTGATAGGGCAAGGAAAAATCGAAGATTTTTTCGATGATATATGGAAAAATCAAAACATTTTTTGAGCGGCTACAGAGCAATAACGAGTTTCATCAGTTTATCGCGAGAAAAAAAATCAGATTTCATTAATTTAATGTGGGGTAAAAAAGCAGATTTCATCAGTCAGTTAAGAATAGCGAATTTTATTGTTCGATACGGAAAAATGCATATTTCATGGAAAAAAAACGGAAAAAGGCGTGAATCTCATCAATTGGGCACAGAAAAATCCTGAATATGGTCGACTGCTTTCGTAAAAAGCGCAAATTTAGTCGATCGGGAACGAAAAAATTGCTTTTGGTAGGGCACGGAAAATTTGTGAGCTTTGTCAATCGGGAACGAAAAAGTCGCAAATATATATGGTCGATCAGTTTTGTAAAAAGCAGATATACAGTTGATCTGGAATGAAGAAAAAAAATCGCAAATTACGTTGATATGGCAAACAAAAATTGACAATTCCATCGATCGGGAAAGAAATTATCGCAAATTACGTTGATATGGCGAACAAAAATTGACAATTCCATCAATCGGGAAAGAAATTATCGCAAATATGGTCGATCTGCTTTGCATGAATTTTGGCGATCGAATACAAAATACTCACGAATCTTATCGATTCGAAATGAAAAAATAGCTAATTTTGTCGATTCGGAACAAAAAATCACTAATTCTGTTGATAGGGCACGGAAAAACTGCAATTTTTTTTTTTGATAAGGCACGGGAAAAATTAAATAAATCTTTGAGCGTCTGCAGAACAATCGTGAGTTTCGTCAGTATCGCGAGAAAAAAAATCGCGGATTTCATCAGTTTACGGCAGGAAAAAAATGCATAGCTCGTCATTCGATTAAGAAATGCATATTTCTTAGTTCTTGTACGGAAAAATTCGTATTTCATCGAACAAGAACGAAAATTTCATCGATTAGGCATGGAAAAATTCTGAATTTCGTTGATCGGCTTCGTGAAAATTGCGAATTTCACAGATCGGGTGCGGAAAAATTCTGAATTATGTAGATCAGGTACAGAAAATTCGCAAGTTTTCTCGATCAGTTTCGAAAAAAAGCACATTCTTTCGATTAGATGCTATTTTGCATTCCTGTTTTAGCACCTTTTATTTAGACTGTGCAGTGTACATACCTCTTTGAAGAGGGGGGGGGGTCATGTCTCCCATGACCCCCTTGGATCCGCCACTGTAAGTCGGGGGGTAAAAGCACTGTATTGCCATACCTGTCGCCGGTTAAGTGGTTAACGAATGATGTTTTCCTGATGATCTGACAAAATTTGCACCATCCACCAATCCTCTGAAGAAATTCACAATTAACACGTTCCCTGCCGCTTATGTGAAGATGTGATGATTGTTAGTGCCGCACTGTAAAAGTGGGTTTTCCCCAGAAGCAGATTTACTTTTTATGACAAAGAATCGGTGAAAGATTTTCCCGCACCAGCGCGTGACTGGAATAGACATCACAAGCTGGTGGCTGAGTGGCCCTTTAATGTTGGCACCTTATAGCGAATGTGTTAACAAAATTGATTTTTTTTTTCTGTGACCATTTGTGTGATAGTCACTTTTTTTTTTTTTTTTTTTTTTTTTTTTTTTTTTTTTTTGTCCAAAATTTCAGATTGATGACTTTTTTAAAAAAATATATTTTTGTAATTGAATGTCTTAAATTTTTGGAAAATTCAGATCAGAATAACTCCTGGGTTGTTTAAGTGAATTTCGTCTCAGGATATCCTAATAAAAAGCAAATTTCGTCAAAGTATTGCAAAATAAATATGTGAATTTCATCTAAATAGTTAAATTATTATACACAAACACAATTAAATTTAATCTTTTTAAAGTAATTGCTTTGTTACATAGGGCAATTAGGTTGTTGCTACTAAATTGGTATTTTTGTATTGTAATTTTACTGACAATTTTTAAGATTTTTAATTTTTAGCATTGTTTTGATAAATAAAAATTTTACTACAAAATATATTTTTGGACAGTTTTAGACAGAAGGGTTTTAGATAGTACGGTTTAACCCTTAACTACTGTTAGCAGTCTCACAGACTGCTGAGTTTTTTAAGTTTTGGGGTTTAACTTGTAATTTTTAGCTTAACTGTGGATAATGGACAAATTTTGTTTCTGTTCGATACATATTAATATCTCTAGAGACATTTGAATAGCTGAAATTTATTTATTATAGTCCTGTAGTTTAATACAAAAATAGTATTCCGAGAGTTAATTTAACATTTTTATTCTTTAGATTAAGTGGTCCGATAGATCGCTGACAGTAGTTATGCAATAATTTTTGTCACAGCAGTTAAAGGTTAAACCATGGATTTTACCATTGTGTCCAAAACCTTTACAACCTTGTTTTAAAATACTGATTTGTTTGAAGTCTAATAGAATTAGAGATGTTTTTATAGGAATTACCACAGGGCACATAGGAAGTGTTAAAATTGGCTGCCAGTGCATCAAAAGTGTTTAAAAGGGTCATTGAGTGCATAATATATTCATATATTTTAATTCATAATGATATTAATAAGAATTTAAATGTTTGTATGTATCTATTGTATTTTCTTAATTTCTTCTTTTAGGTGGTTTTATTGAGAAATTCAGGAAGGCCTTCCTTGGTATCTTTATTATTGGAGTATCCTACAGTATGCATTTTTCCAAACATGCAAGTTATTATTTATTTATTTATTTATTTAACAAAAAAATTATAACTTTAATAAATTAAATGCAATACAGGGTTGGCAAAACACCTGGTTTTTACGGGGGGGGGGGGAGGTTAGGTTTTTTGGTTTAAATTGTTATAATTTTTTTGCCTTCTACATATGTATGCATGTTTATTGATAATGATATACATTATTGGATTATAAGTAGTGTAATTGCATTTTAAAATAATTATTATTCTGAATTTATATAGGGAAAAAAATGCATTTTAATTTAAACAGTATTAGCAAATAGTCTTATGTTCAAAGAATAAGCTGCTCTACAAAGTGAAACATTGATATTCATAAAAACTTTATAAACAATCTTCTGATTACTAATAATAAACATTTGGGTGTAATTTTATTTATATATATTTATATATTTAGTTCAAATATTTCTTGGGATTTTGTTTTTTAGTGACAGTTTGAAGTCAACATTTTTGGTCATTATAGATTCTGAAGGTAACATGAAAAACAAAAATAAATGAGACTGTTATTAAAATGCTATAACTAACATCCAGTCTTTGAATACTCTTTTTCAACTTCATATTTTGATTTTAATGCTTAAAAAAATCTCCCAAATTAAGAAAAGTTCCTGTTACAGCTAATCTTCAATGATCTTTTGGGCAAAATCTTAAAGATCTTGTTATGTTATTGTTAAATGATCTGCATATATATATATATTTTAAACTACATATTTGAAGTTATCTTTAGAGCATTAGATATGTTTATCAGTGCATACTGATTTTAATCCTATGCATAAAAATGACCTAAACCCACTATATCTAATGCTAATTGTTGAAAAAAAGTGTTAAAAGTAGAAATTATTTATCTAATAATATAAAACATGCAAATTATAAAGAAAAAAAAAAGAGAATGTCATTAGATCTCATCCTTGATGAAATGAGAAAAAAAAAAAGTCAAATTAATAATCAATAGTGTATGATTAAATATTCATTATAAAGATTAAATGTAGCTTTCCTAAATTATTCATTGAAGCTTTCCTCATAAAGATACATTGCTAATTCACATCAATATCATGAAAAATTAAAGTAGTTTTATTTCAAGTTTAGCCAGCGTTATAACTAAAAAAATTTAATACATAAATATAATTGATAACAAGATTATAATTACTAGTGATATAAGCAATAGCTTGAATTTTTTCAGAAATAAATTTACACTTCCTTCATAAAAAAAAAACATTAATTCAGCAATATTAACAAAAACTACAAATTAAACTATATGCATAGAATTGATAAAAAGCTAAATAACTCAAATTTTCTCCCTATATCTGAACTGAATGTTTCCTTGTTTACATCCATAAATTATGTGGATTTGAGGGAAACTACTGTATTAATTCTAGTTTTACTTTTTTTACTTATTTTTAAACATAACAATTTGTTGATTTTACATTTTTATGCTACTATTACTACTGCAAATTACATTAGACAAAGTTATATAGTGAACCCCTCTGTTATTACATACATGTTATTAAATGTTAAATTTTAAATATGGAAAATGAAATTGAAGTGTAATAGTAGGGCAAATTTTTTCTAGAAACTAAAATTAAAATCAGCTGTATTTACAGAAAGATTTATTTGTGCAAACAGAATTGCTATAAGTTTAAAAAATAGAAAAGCAGAGTGCTGCTTATGAGAAAAAGCCGCTATTTAATTCTAAAGATCCAGTAGCTACAGTTTGAAAGTTTGATTCCTTGTTTGCAGAGTTTGATAAAATAGACGAAATGCAAACCCTGTTTGGAAAAAATTCTGACAGTTAGCAAATAGTTTTGAAGTTTTTTACAAATTTCTTTAAATTATCAAGACTCTGGTTAGAGAATCAGTTAGAGATGCACCGAATGTGGATTTTTGCAGGATAATGGATATCTGGTACAAAATTTGACCGATATCTTGTATCCAGCCGAATAATTTCTTATATTTAATTTTAATATCTCAATTTTATGCTTGTTTAAAGAAAAAAATTATTGTAATTTTATGTTATTCAAGGATTAATAGATTTTAATTCACTTATTAAGTCAAAGTTATTTAAACAAATGCATAGTAATAATTAAATATTGAAATTTAATATTTTGCTTTTTCAATTTTACTTATAAAACTTCTAACTTTACATGCATATTGTTCTCTATCTTTTCTTTAGTCTATCACCAGATTTAGGTAGTGTTTTGATGTTTTATGTAGATGCATTGTATCGACTAACATAACAACAACAACAAAAAAAATTATCCTGTTGACGCATAATTAACAAAATGGGATAGTTATGTTTGTTACTCCTCTTGACTGTGAGTGAGAGTTAGTTTTCTTATTAAGCTCTTTTTGTATTGTACAGCAAGTCTTAGAATGAACTTTATTTAAAAGGTCACTTGCAATTTTAACATGACTGAGGACTTATAACAAGGTGTAATTCAATTGCTTTGAAAATTTTTACTAAAATGTTTTTAAAAAAATGCAATTTGTATATTTAATGATTTTTTGTTTTTACCACAATTTTTTCTATTGTTGACTGCTTAACTTGTGCAATTGATGTTCCACAAAATTTGATGGGTTTCTTTAATATCAGCACCATTTTGATTACATTTTAGTCTTGATTTTCTAAACAAACATACTTTGAATCTGGAGTATGAATATTCATAATTAAACTCTTTAGTTTGCTAGAAGCTATTTTTCTACATGGTTTTTAATCCTCAATACTTTAGCACTTACAAGATGGCCCCATTCCCCATTGTACACATTTCTGGCTCAAAATTTATGTATTAACAGTAACTTCATAAAACTTTCAGATAAGATATTTATACCTTCTGTTGATATTCATAACTCAAATAATTAGTAAAGTTAATAACAAAACACTTGAAGTATAAAAGTCAACTACTTCATTACTGCAATTAAAACTGAAAGCAAAACAAAGTTACAATTGATATTCTAGTTTTGGTTTTGCAACAACAGTTATGACAGAATAATTGAACACTGGAGTTAAATTTTGACTGGTGAAAATTACAATAAAACTTTTCAGAGTTAAATTACTTCATTACTGAAATTTTAAGAACAATTAAGAGAAATAGAAAATTTGAAATTGTAGTACATATTCTAGTTTTGATTTTACAATTGCTGTTATAGATTATGACAAAATATTGTCATATTTTAAATATATCTTCATTCACATATAAAACATTGATTTCATAATTGTGAAAATATACAAATATTTATTTTTGTTAACATTGCTTTTTAATACGATAAGGTTAGCAAGGAGCAAATTAATTTTATGTTATTTTAAATGTAAAAAACAGAATTTAAAAAAGTTTCCCTATCGAGCAACTGGATATTGAAATATTCAGCCAGAACGAATATCCGGTTTGAGTGCCAAATAAGCAGGATATCCGGCAGAAGTCGAATATCCGGCACATCCCTAGAATTATTATAATTTAGTTGCAATGTACCATGGCCCAGTATTTTCTTTGAAGTGCTGCTGTGCGTATCAATTTAAAACTTAAAAATATTAGAATTAGGGCACTTATGCTAGAATGGTGAGTATAATGCTTTTTTTTTTTTTTTTTTTTTTTTTTTTTTTTTGTACTTATGCTTAAATGCAGATGTCGTCAAAGATCAAACATGAATTTTGTCTAAGGATCATTTTAATGCATATGTCATCAAGGGATCGTTTAAATGCATATTTCGTTGAAGGATCGCTTTAATGCCAATTTTGTCAAAGGATCGCTTAAACACAGATGTCGTCCAAGGATAACAGAAAAATGTGAATTTTATCAAAGGGCTGCAGTTAGCTGATTTTCTTCCATGTAATGAAATAATGAAAATCAGTAAAAAATGTTGTCTAGTGGTTAAATCACACATAAATTAGTTAGTCTTAAATAAAAATTCTGGTATGAAGTATTTTTATATATCTTTAATAAAAATTCTTTATATATTTAGTGTTAATGTCCTGTGTAATTTACTAATTCTCATGGTGTAAAATTCAGTTATTTTGTTTATTATATTTCTATTAATTTTCATGGTGTAAAATTCAGTTATTTTGTTTATTATATTTCTATATGTTTAATAATTTGATTTTGTGTGTACAAATTACAATTTTTGATCTTTCTAAAATTTCATTTTATATTGTTAAAATAGGTGGAGAAATTAGCCAAAACTTGGAGCAATACTTTTTTTTTACCTAACTTGGAAGGAATCCGCGTTTGAAGTATACCTGACTTCAGAATAAAGGATTGAAGACTTGAATGCCCATTTCAGAATATTCAAGAAAATATATTGAGAAAGCTCATGTTAACATATAAAATATATTGTATTTCTGCTATGACTTTTTAAAAAAGAATGAAATTTTTGTTTAATTGAATACTAAATATATAATTTGTAAGCAAAAATTATGTTTAATAAAAAAAGTAGCACAATGAAAACATTAGCACTGTTCTTTATTGTCTGTGTCTATTTATTTCATCTATCCTAGCATGGTAGGTATTTTCAGGTGGAACATAAGGACAAGAACTGGCAGATGATGCCAGAAAATAGCTAAAGTCATCTAATTTAATTCCAGCTGCAATTTGAAAAGAAGGTGCATAAGGTTTATCACAATTAAAAGGGGAGGGGGGTGGCAAGGATTTTTCTTTTTTACGCTTGTGTGCTTCACATTTTATTTGAGATAAGATGAATTTGGTGTGTGCATGTGTATGAATGCAGAGATAATTTTGATTAGAACTTGTAATTATTATCTATTTAAAATAGTTAGTAAATTTTTAACTATTTCATACAAAAGTCTCAATATAAAAGTTTATGAAGTATGAGTTATTATTCCATTTAATTACCTCTCACTCACCTACTTCCAAAATTTGTATTGTCGAAATTTTATTTATGTATTTCTTGCTATTTAAATGGTTTATGCATCTTAGCAACAAAATGTTGTTAACTTAATAATTTATTGGGTTTTTTTTTTTTTTTTTTTTTTTTTTTTTTTTTTTTTTTTGAGTGCATCAATATTATATTGAATGTGATGAAAACAAAAATTCAAGAATAATTTTGCGATGAAAAATGTTATCACAAAAGTACTTCATTGTTCAAGAGGGGAAAATCTGTGTTAACCCCTAGTTTTTTTTCCCCTATTGTGTACGGATTATTACAAGATAGATCCCGTAAAGGGAAAAGGCAATAAAATCTGCAATAATTGTAAATAAACTTTATTTAATGCAAATTTCATCTTTAATAATTCTTATCTCATAGTCAAAAGCAAGTTGGCTATTGAACATAAACTAGATTATTTTTTATGCTTCTGATTAGTTTGAAAAGATAAAGGAAATCTCCCCCCCCCCCCCTAAATCCAATATACACATGCACGCCTACATATCAGAAAAATGTATACTGCTTTGAAACAATATTTGATTATTTTTCATGTATTACACTTGGAACTCTAGGTAAATGCCATTGCAGGGAGGGGGCAGGGGAATGAAACATTTTTACTATAAAAAAGAAATTACTATTGAATATTTGAGCAAAAAATTAGAATATTTTTATGCTTCAAGATTAAAAAAGTTATTCTTTCCCCTCTTGTCAGAGAAGTATTTGATTCTTTGGAATACTTTTTTTTTTTTCCCAACATGGAGTTTTAGACAAATCGTATGAGGAAACAACAAAAAATTAAATCTGCAATATCAGAGGAAAAAAAAAAACTTTTTAATATGTATATACATGTTAATTTCAGCATTAATAGTAAATGCATTTTTTATAATCAAAAACATAAATTGAATAGTTTATCACAAGTTTCTATATATATATATATATGTTTCCTGAATAGTTTAGAGTTGATATCGGAAAAACTAGGTTTTTTTTTTTCTTTTCCCCTTAATATGATAAAAATGAAATACACATATGAAACTGAATGCAGGAAGAATTTATACAAAATAACCAAAAAAAGGGGGGGGGGGGCTTTTATTTTAAGCATAACACAGTGCAGAGAGATTCTGTATTAAGTTAAAAATGTAAACTACCTCATGAAATAAGTTAATAACTGCAAGATATTGGGGGAGGGGTATTCTCCAGTCTTAAATTTCCGCAATAAAATGTTTCAATGCCCCTCTATAAAATTAATTTAGAGAAAATCTTGCAACAATTTAAGATTCTGAAACTTCAGAATTTTAAAATGTATGAATCCCCCCCCTTTCCTCCAATTAATATAATTGAGGTATTTTAACTCTTTCAAGAACGGTGGTACATTTATGAAAATTTCCACTTGGTACCAGAATTTTGATTAAAAATAGTTTATGATGTTAGGGAAATTAAGCTTTTTCTTGTTCAAAATTATATTTGTAAATTCCAGTATCTTTCATTTCAGCAATTTAAGTGATTTGACAACAATGGAAGTGATTTGGTCCTGAAAGGATTAAAATAGTTTAGATGCTGCAAAATAAATATTAAAAGTATTCGCCGACATGGGTATAAAATGTCTTTTGACTGGCACAAGGTTTATATAATCCTATGTGCATCAAAAACAAGTACAAAATGATTATCATTGGGTATCAAATTTGTGCCCTTATATTAACTTTTTTATGCCAGAAATATCGGAATTCCTACGTATTTGTATCGAATACGTATCACCCATATCGCCCATTTTCGCCATGGTGCCATATTTCTGGCACCACAAAGATAGCCCATCTAAGTATCGCCAAAGATATCGAAGGAAAGGACAGAATCGATACTTTTAGGTTACGAATCACTGTTATCGAAATAACACCTCTAGTACTTGTCGGAAGATATCATTTTTGTACCAATCTGTTAGTTCTGTGTTTGCTGGGTAGTTTTATATTCCCGATGACAAACTATTTTCAAAATTTTGGAATATAATAGTACTTAATTTTGATTATATGGTAGGAAAAATTTTAGAAATCTTATATAGTTTAATAGAATGGCAAATGATATTTTTAAAGTCTATTATTTCGTGTGGTTTCTTACGATAATTTTAAGAAGTACATTTACAAAAGTATGAAAAAAAAAAAAAAAAAAAGAATAATAAGAAGAAGAAGCTTAGCAAAAATTAACATTCTTAATAAAATTTCTTTGATATTGAATCTTTATTCAATTTTTTTATTAATGAAAATGTGATGTCACATGAAAGGGAATTTTTACTTAAAGCTTTAAGGCCTTTTTTTTTTTATTTTATTTTAATTTTTTTTTTTCGCAGGACGTTGTAAATAATATTCATTATATATATATTTATTGTGCGCAGTATGCTTTTTGTACCAAAAATCATAATTTTATCTAGATTTGTCAACAAAGTGTAATTCCATTTTTAATTCCAGTAATTAATTCCATTGTAATTCCAGTGTTAATTGTTTTTTGAATAAATAAAAGTTAGAGAGGATGCACTGTTCTTCTCTATGTACAGTAAGAAAAAAAGAAAGAAAAGAAAGTGTGTACCAATAGTTAATAATACTTTATGAGTTGGGATTATTAAATTAAAAAAATAAGCAAATAAATAAACATTTATATAAATAGAACAATTACTTTCTCAAAAGGAAAAAAAGAGTGTGCGTGTGTCTGGAGGGGGGGATTCTTTTAAAAATACAACTAACGTTAATAAGCTTTTTTTTTTTTTTTTAGTAGGAGGCAGAATTTTTAATCAAAGAGTCTATATCAAAAATAAAAAATCAAAGACATTGTTATTATTTATTTATTAATTTTTTTTAAGGACGCAAACGTACAATTTGATTTACTTGGGAGGCGCAAATATGTCATTACAAAAAGTACAGAAACAAAGACAAGCATATTAGTAAACAGTGCATAATTTTAAAGAGATAACCTGGAAAACCTCTCATTGATGAAAATCATTCCGCATGATTTTACATATTTTTTTTAAAAACAGAATGAGAAAATTTTCAGGTGAGAAAAATACCTGAAATTTTAAAAGTTTGTAAGAGAAAATGGCATCCTTTCTTTCGTATTGCAGCATAGAAATGGGCCAGAGTAACAACATCAGCCAGAGTAGCTAAATTTTCCCATTTGCCATCGCCATCATTTCCTTAAAATTTATATATATATATATATATATATATATATATATATATAAAGAATAACTGTAAATTAGTGAAGAAAGATTTACATCGGATCAATTTTTTGAAGTCATTTTTCATTTTTGAGGCATAAAATAAACTCACAGAGAATTTGAAGACATCTCTCAAGCAAATAACAAAGATTTTTAATAAAGATTCCTTTAATTTGGAATTTTATTCTTAAAGTATTAGCAACCGAAAACATTCAAAAGGGTGCCAAAAAAATTTCAGAGGGCGCAATGGCCTCCTCGGGCGCCACATTAGACTGTCCTGAATTAGACAGTTTATTTTCCAATGACCGATCTAACAGGGTTCGGTATATATATACATCTATCTATCTATCTATCTATCTATCTATCTATCTATATGTGTGTGTGTATATATATATGCTATATGTA
This sequence comes from Maratus speculifer, assembly GCA_964019185.1. Taxonomy (NCBI): domain Eukaryota; kingdom Metazoa; phylum Arthropoda; class Arachnida; order Araneae; family Salticidae; genus Maratus; species Maratus speculifer. Next base: position 56,952,863 of record OZ025294.1, read on the forward strand.
TATACATATATATATAGCGTATGCATATGTATATTATATACATATGCATATTATACGTGTGCATATATATTATATATATATGCATATGTATATATATATATATATATATATATACATATGCCTAATATCTTTACCATAATATATACCATGATGTATATCCAACTTTTATTTTCAAAATATCAAGAAGTTTGATATTTTTGATATAATTTAATTTATATTCAAAATATTCTGTCTAATACTTTTTATATTTTTAATCAAAACAAATGTAAAAATTTCTTAATCATTAATTATTTTGTCATTCTGTAGATAAAAAGCTTTTGCTACGGAAATGGTTTCTACCCCCCCCCCCCCCCCCCCCAACCAACAAAAAAAAGTTACGTTTTACTTCTGAAGCTGAATTCTTAAATGTAGAATCAATAATAATATGGGGATGCAATATTTACTTAGAAAAGGTATTGAAAGATGAACTGTCTAATTAGATAAGATATTTAAATATTCATTGGAAATAATCTTTACTGGTTTTAGTTTTGTTCAATTTAAATTGCACAACAAATTAAAAAATGAAAAAAAAACACGCATACATCTTGTTTTGATGTTTTTCAATTTGTATTTCAAATTTTGTTGCATAAAACGTAACATTTTCTTAAAATTTCATACTAAATCCTATTTTTTTTTTTTTTTTAAGCAAATTGTGACAGTTTTCAACTAGTTTTCTTACATAAGTTAAAAAAAGGCGCTTAGAAGATTGCTTTGTTAAGTTTTCATGCTACATTTATTTATTTATTTATTTTTTAGTTTCTAATTTAAATTAGGTCTGAAAATATTTATAATGTTTAATAAGTTTACTACTTTTAAACTATCAAATATGTACCAAAGATATCGGATATTTTTTTTATATTTTTGAAAATATATTTACTAAACCTAAAATTAATATTGCTATCACAAAATTATAGGTTCTCTATTGAAAAAATCACTTTCAATCATGTAAAAGAAGAAAAAAAACTTTCTTAAGCTATAAAAGCATTTCCAGAATTAAAAATATTCCTTGTCCACTGAATGACACAGTCAATAAAAGTTTAAAAATATAATTACACATATTTTGACTGGAAATATTTAATTTATTTGTCTCTAAATTTCATGGTATATCCTGGGAGGTCATTTGATTTTTCAGAATATCGTGAGTATTAAATGCATTTACGAATGAACGTTATACTTCATAAATGTAAGAGAATTTAGCGATTTTGTTTTTAGATCAACTAAGAAAAAATCACTAAAATATTAAAAAGATTTTAGTATTTTGTTATGATTTAAATCTTTTTATTTTTAAAACTCTTCAAACATATATTAGAGTTAAAATTAAAAAAAAAAATTTCTGTAAATAACATATTTCACGAAACATACGCAGATATTTTCTCCGAGATATTAAAATTTTCAGATTTCATTATAATCTATACAGATATCTGTGATTTACAACAAAATAATTTATCTTTATTTGGAATTTTGTATTTAAAAGTATAATATGATGAAAAGTTTCAGAAGTTCTAAAATAAAAGAAAAAACTCCATTACATCATTATGCACCATTTCTTTTTACTCTTGATCCTGCCAATTTTATCGTTAAGATTGAGGGTAATTTCATTCCATTAAAAATTATGTAGAAATCCCAGACTAAATGTAGTTTATCATCTTTATTTAACTGGTACTTTTTAAAGTTAATATAATATATATATTCTTTTTTCATGGGGGAAAATTTTTCTAAAATAAAAGTACTTGACAAGTACAATTTTGTTTTAAACAATAAGATATTGGATTGTGCAAAAATTATTTAAATCCTCTTAAAGCTTAATGAGTGATGTTAAATGTGCACTTCTAAATTTATACTTAGATTGAGTTAGAACTAGTTTATAGCAATTATTTTGAAAATTTTCATTGTTTGAAGAGATACGAATCTCGCTCCATTTTGTAAAGAATAAACTGCTTAAAAAAAGTGGATTTTTTTAGCATCGTGACACCTATTCCAATATCATAATAATAATAATTTTTATTATTATTTGTTTGTTTGCAATAAATTCGTTTTATCATGCATAATAGTCTTTTTACAATTTCGTTTTTATGCATTGATGAAATATATTTAAGTTTAAAGTTTTAGTATTCACAAAGAAAAAAAAGAAAACTTTTTCTGTTTAATTGCATGTAAAACTTTTAATATTTAGATGTTTACAAAATATATTAATTTCTTCGAGTGATTTTTGTTTTATTGGAAAATTCTTCACACCTCTTTAAAAAAAATGTCGCCAAATAGTATGATAAAGTAGCAAAATGTAGTTAGGATTTTTCCTTGGATAACTTATAAATTTCACCCCTTTTTTTAATCCTTTACACAAAAGAGGTAGGAGAAATCCTTATCTACCTTCACTTGTCAATCTTTAAGATGAGTCCTATTCATTATAACTAAATGGGCGTATCCAGGAGCCGGACTGACATGCAACCAAATTTTTTGAGAAAATAATGCGTCTTAGGGTAATATTGCCACGTTAAAATTCTTCCTACTTTCACGGCTCTTAGGTTTTTTTTTCTAAGTATAAGATTTGATCGAGCAACTTATTAAATATATATACAAAGAAGAATATTTTAATAGATACGTATTCCTGAAATGTAATGGCTTTTTTTCTTGACCATTATTATTTGTTGTTATTATACACCTACATAGATAAAACAAAACTATAAAATAAAATGGAATATTAGAATGTAAATTATTCAATTCTAAAGATACGAACGCTACAGACTTTTAAATTGACAGATTTATTTTTTACTTAATAATTCTGATATCAGTGTGCAATAATAATTATTTGATGTTTTATTCGTCTAACACGAACAAATTCGCACATGAAACAGCACTTTAAGACAAATAAATTCCTCTTTATCCTTTTTGTTTTTCAACAATGACAATAATTCTCTTTCGTGAAAAATATAAAAAAGACCCACTTCAGATATAATTCCATCTCTGAAAAGAATCAATCTTAGTAATAACGCCAGAGAACGGTACCATCACCCCAGTATACATCATATTCAGTATATTTTAAACTACAAAACTATGTCTTGAACACATCCAGAATCTTCTACAACATTTTGAAAATACATGAAATACGCTGCAAAAACAAAATATTTCCAAATAAATGTACAGTGTTCATATCACATAACTTACCAAGCTAATTTTAGATCGAGCGTTGATTCTTGCGTGCTTTTACAACTATAGGTTCAACAAATGGAACTGGTTAACTTTTTGCGGATGTTTGTGATTCAGATGACTCAGAGTCCTTCTATGCAGGACCCTTCTCTCGGAAGGCAGATACTATCTCTGATTCCTTCATTATTACTCGTAATAACAGCACTTGGCTTTATTACCTGTCCTGGAGGCATTAACTCAGGAAACCTTTCATCTTATTTTTAAAATGGTTCAGTGTAATATTGGCTTCATTTCACAGTTCACTACAAAACCAAACATTTTGCTATTTGAGAGCAATAAAATTTTTTTATGCCATTAAAGTTCTCAATCAGTGGCGGACAATAAAAAATGCATCATCTGGGAAAAACAGAAAAGTGTGCAAATAAATATTTTATATTTGTGTTTCAAATATGGACGATACACATCTCAATAAACTTGTATTATTCATTTGCCTTATTAATTTCGTGAAATGCATTATCATGCTGAAATATTTCTAAAAGGGGAAAAAAATCCCTATTTTAGTAAAATATAGGAAAAAGTATTTAATTAAAAATGCATTAGATAATAATAAATTTCACATAACTGATTCATATTGTAAGAATGTTGATGAGGTGGTATTTTAAAGGATAATTTAAGAAATTTTTATTTTCCATAAGCTGCATTTGCAAACTAGCAGGGCTCTCGTTCTGAAAAAACAATTTCTGCTTGTAATAATGGCCATTCATGGTAAAGCAATAATATTTTACTTTAATTTAATCTTCGCAGCCCGTTTTTTATAGATATTTTAGCACTCATTGCAAGCTAAAAAAATTAAATTGATTAATTTTTCTGTCTCTTCATTGCTTTAATAACAGATTTATTCAGATAAATCTGCATTTAAACTGGAGAAATAAGTTGAAATTTATTTTATTAATATATATTACACTGTTTAGATAAAAACTTCCGATTGACACAAAAAAATCATTTTATAATGAATTAAATTCGACGTACCACTTTTGTTGTATGGCAGAGTCTTGATAAAAAATGCTTATTGCACCTTAATATTATTTTTTATTGCACCTTAATAATACTTTAAATTGTAACTTATTTTAATCGCACCTTTAAGATATCAGTGAAAAGGGATATTGAGTAATAATTTGAGATGGAGTGAAGAAAATTGTTATATAACACCAGTTTTCATAGGTGTCTTAAAGTAGTGTTTAAAGTCAGTTATTTAAAGTAATTTTAAAGTGCGAGAAAGTGCATTTTAAACAAACTTAGTACTTTGTTATACGCCGAAATTTGTAAATAGAATATAATTTATTCAAAAATGATTTAATTATGCAATTTGCAAGTTTTTATCTCCACAACATAAAAGAAATGTAGATAATAATTTTCTACCTATTTCTCCATTTTAGATGCAAACCTGACTGAAAGAATGTGGTATTAAAGTTATGGACCGACGTGTGAATAGTTTTGATATTAATACAATTTACAATTTTTAGATTGTTATGACTGTCAAAATTTTTAAAAAGAAACAGACTCCCAAGATTAGACTAAAGGAAATCATCATTTGGATTTTGTGCTTTGAAATCGGACATTAGTACATCCAGAAGTGATTTGCATCCCTTGATAAGTACAGGCCCTAGTATACTAATATTTTTGGTTTATCTAAAGGTAAATTATTTTAATAATAAATAAAGCGGATAATAACAGTCTGAGCTAACTGCAGAAAAGACTGAGTTTAGACGGAGTACACTTTTTTTTAAAGAAATATTATATTTCCAAAAAAGCATCCGCAGTCGGATACTATTAACATTAAACCATTGCATCAACCATGCAAAAACCATTCTCAAACATTGTGACTGGCGAAAGTTATGACAATTTTCCTAAAATTTTCAAAATCGCAAAACGTACATAATATGACAGCTTACAGTTGAACAATCTTGTAATAAGAGAATAGTTAGATTTTCATTTAAAAAATAATAGTTTTAATCGTTATCTACACCAGACTGGGCCTCTCGTTTATATGATCTATTTAGACTTTTCTACTATAAATTGTACATCTTTTACAAATCCTTTTTCTTAACATATGCGTAAATGTTATTGTCATTAATATCTGTGTTTCCGATCTCCTGTGAGAAAATAATGGTAATACTGAGAGTTTATAATAAAGGTGATTCTACTCAGTATGTTTTTAGTTTGGTCGAAAACTATGCCAAAACATACTTTGAGATGAAACATACCGTACGCATTTAATAATGACATAAAGTATTCTGCGAAACACAAATTTGTTTTTAAGTGTGACAAATAAGGAAATTGTTCAAGTAGTGCGATGTCAAAAAAAAGGCAAATGAATAAGAAATAGAAATTCGAAATTATTTATCACAGTACCGACTATTTTTATTGTACTCTTTCAATTTCTTGAGATACATAAATTCCATCTCCTTTGCAGCATTTTCTGTATATACCTTAAGAACGTTTATCGTGGCTGGCTTAGCAGAGTTAATTTCTGTTCTCAATTCTTCACCTATAAACATTAAAATGACACTTTCATCATTTTTACAACTTTTGTGATGCTAAAAAGTTTTTAAAGAAGGGACAGAGACAATCCTTCTCCCTATTTGATTGTTCGTTCTCTTTTAAATGTACATATTTTCCATTATTTTTACTACACTGAATACCAATGTCTCTGAACAATATCAGTTTAATTACAAACACCTGGAACTATATTTTAGGTACCATTTTAAATATTAAAAGCTTGGAATGATAAACAAACCTGCACAGGAAATCATTACAAAAATATTATAAATGTAAATTAAATATGAAATTAAAAAGTTTTTTTTTTAATTATTACAAACTGCTAAAAGCTGTGTCGTTAAAGAATATGTCAAGAATATTTAATTTAAATCTACATAAAAATGTCAATTTTGGAAAATTCTAAATACCACCCCCCCCCCCCCCATATGGAATCTGAAGCAGAAATTAAATGGAGAAAATGAAAGTGGAATTCTAGTTTTAATATTAAAGTGTTTGAATGAAAGGAATATTAAAGTATTGATTTTACACATCTTTGCTTGTGAAGATGGCATATCGAAAGATTGAATAGTAAAATGAAAGTTTACTTTAAAGCTTAATAATAAAATGTACTTCGAATATATTAAAGAAAGTAAAAAAAAATGTGAATTTAACGATTGATAGTACTGAATTCAATAAAAGAACTCACAGCAGGCAGATTTTATCCGAAATTTAATATTTTTCTTCTTTGAAAGTAAAGAGATTAAATGAGGTCAGCTACTTATGATAAAATATTGCAAAATGAGCTGATTTATTTTTTTATAAATATATTCGAATATGCAACATAGTTTTGCAAATGTTCCAAAACTTTTTGGAACATTCTCGTAATTAAACTTGGCAGTTTCTTATTGATAGAATGATTTAGAAAAAATATTTTAAATAAATGAAATAAGAATTAATACTTTTAAAATTTTTAAAGAAATCTTTATGACTTGGATTAATATGTGTATTCTTATTGTTTATTCAGAATATGTTATCTTAATAATGAGTTTGAGTATATTTTACAATTACAGAGATTAACCTGAAACGTATACAATTATAAACATCCAATTAAGATAAAATCTTGTCAATTTCTCCCGTATACTCATGGTCTCTATATAGTCTCTATGTTCTCTATATAGTCTCTATATTCTCCCTCACACAGCTGAGAAAAAGAACCCACATCAGCTTAACTCTGTACATTGCAATTACCTCGCCATTTAGAAGTCCAAATGTTTGCGTGATTACATCATTAAAATTGATAGATCACATAAAAACAAAAAACTTATTGCACAATTATAATCATCAGAAAAAAAAAATATTTTACTTACGAAAAGCATTCATTTTTATTAGTTGAAATAATATTGAGTTCTTTTAGAATAAAAAAATTTTCACAAAATGCAAAATATCTAAGTGTCTCACTTAAAGTTGTTAAAATGGTTATTGTGGATAACCATTTTAACGAAATATTTCACAGGTTCATTTCATTCTGCGTTCCATTGACTCCGTACTTACCATATATATGTACTAGCTGACCCGCCCGGCGTTGCCCGGGTCCGTTATAATAATGTTAAACGGACTTGAAATTTTTATGATTTTATCTTTAACTCGAAATATGTGTTAATACACTGTTAAAAATTTGACCCTTTTGCTGCATCGTCACGCCACCGCTTTTATAGAAAATGATTACTTCAGCCTATTTTGGAGCATTGTCATAGGTCAAAAGAGATATATTCTATAAAAGCGGGGGAGTGATGATACAGCAAAAGGGTCAATTTTTTTACAGTGTACATTATATTAAATACGTGCCCCCTGACTGTGTCAAAAATTGGTTTTTAAAAAATACCTAATATTTAGCTGCAAAAATACCTAAAATGACTGCAATGGGAAACGCAGGAGGGAATATGTGTCCAACGATTTCGTGTTGATATTTATCCTTAAAATTGCTGTTAAGTGACTTAATTAAATACTTTTTTCACATAGATATCCCAAGTGAAATATTTTGAATTTCAAACTAATTATATATCACTCTTAAATCCGACTATACCGTGAATGAAATCGATTCTCGATGATTAGCTAAAAGGTTAGTATATAATATTATAAATTCAGAGCCATTTTACAAAAATAGGTGTATATTTTTATCAAACATGCGTAATGTTCATTCTATGAACAAAATCCTAACCGTAACCTAATTGTATCGGAATCATAACTTGTCTGTAACATAGCTGTATCTTGACAGTAACCTAACTGCAAGTTAAATATACCATAAATGTAACTTGGCCGTCACCTAATCATAACCTACCCATAATCTAACCACAACCTAACTGCAACTTAACCTTAACCTAACTGTAACTTAAACATGACCTAACTGTAACCTAACTGGAAAATAAAATAACAAAAGGGTCACCGGAACGTAATTGCAACCTAACTGTTATCTAACCGTAACCAAGTTCTAATTTAACATTAACTATAAACGAAATATTTTAACCATCTCGCGCTAAGTATTTAGTTTCACTTTCCACCGCTACGGAGCGCATTATGTTTTGTAGAACATCCGAATTTTAGGTTCGGATTGGATTCATGTTCATGGAAATTATTTTGTCTTCTTCGGATACGGTTATGATTGTTTGGAATATTTGTGTTCAGTTTAGATTCGGTTCAATTCAGATTTCGTTTGGTTTTTTTTTCCCCTTCAAATGAGATTTTTAAGTTCGGGTAGGGTTGTACTTATATGGAAATTATTTTACCTAGTTCCAATGAGGTTATACTTCACTGAAATATTTTTGTTAGGTTCAGATTAAGTTTGGTTCAAATTTCGGGATTTTTTTTTCTTTTTTTTAAAAATTTTTTGGTTTGGAATGGGGATTATGTCCATGGAAATTATATTGTCTTGTTCGTATCTGGTTATAGTTATTTGGACTATTTTCGTCGGAATCAGATTTGGTTCGATTCAGATTTCAGGTATTTTTTTTAAATTGATTTTTAAGGTTCTGGTTGGATTCATGTCCAGGGAAATTATTTTGTCTTGCTCGGATCCGGTTTTGGGTCTTTGGAATATTTTTTTCGGGTTCAAATGTCGTTCAATTCAGATTTCGGCTTTTTAATGGAATTTTTAGGTTCAGGTTGGGTTGCGCATCAACGGAAATTATTCTGCATTGTTCGAATAAGGATATGCTTCTCTGGAATATTTTTGTCAGATTCAGATTTAGTTCATTTTTTAGGTTCGGATTGGGTTCATGTTCATGGAAATTTTTTTGTCTTGTTCAGGTCCGGGTATGGTTCTGTGGAATATTTTTGTCGATTCAAATTTCAGGTATTTTTTTCAAATGGAATTTTAGATTCCGATCGATTTCATGTCCACGAAAATTATTTTCTCTTATTCGAATCCGGTTATGGTTCTTTCGAATATTTTGATCGGATTCAGATGTAGTTTGCATAAAACTTCAGGCTTTTTTTCAAATGGAATTTTTTAGGTTCGAGTCAGGTTTATGTTCATGGAAGTTTTTTTGTCTTGCTCTTATCGGGTTATAGTTCTTTGGAATATTTTTATCGATTTCAGGTTTCGTTCTGGTCATTTTTTGGGTTTTTTCAAAGAAAAATTTTAGGTTCGGGTCGGGTTGCATATACACGAACATTATTTTTCTTTGATCGGATTGGGGTATGCTTCATTTGAATATTTTTGTGGGATTCAGATTTGATTCGGGTCAAATATCAAATCTATAGTTTTTCTTTTTCTTTTTTTTTTTTTCAAATGGAATCTTTAGGTTCGGGTCGCGTTTATGCTCATGAAATTTTTGTCTTGCTTGGATCGGAGTATAGTCTGTTTTTTTCTGGTTGGGATCGGGTTATGTGTTAATACGCCTAAACATTATGTTTTGCTACTATTCTTTTAGTGACTATTTTTGATATATAATTTATTTTGCTATTTGATAATTTATTACTGTGTATGAATTGTCTGCCTATTCGAACAATTGTACGTCAAAGAGCCATTTCATTTTTGTTTTAAAAACAAATTAAAGTCTTAATAAAATTTTAACTTAAATAAATGCATTCAAATTTAATCAATGATTTAAAAAACTGCTAAAAAAGCCTCATATATACATATACATATATTAACTGCAACATAGCCAACCACAAATACATTCTAATGTACGAAGTACCAACGATCTGACGTAATAGCTATGTTCAAAAATCCTAAGTTAAACTGACATTTTGCCAGTCTATGAATTTTAAAGGTCTTTGGGAAAAAAACAGCCACTTTTGAAATGTCAAAATCTCAAATTGGTTTCTTTTATAGAGTAAAAAGAAATTAATAGAGTGGGGGTATTATCTCTGGAAATGATGCTTAAGATGTAACCCTACATTAAGTCCAATTAAGTACCAACAAAAGCACGTGCTTTGACACGCCTATCAATTGGCGAAATTTTAAAATGGAGGGCCAAAATCACAGTCAAGTGAAATCCAGCCACCCCATTGGTCGAGTGGTAAGGGTGAAAATCACGAACTTGTTTCTCCATTTGAAAAAGGTGAGGGGGAAAGTATTTTTTAAGCGATTGTTACCGTCTGTTCTTATTTAAGATAAACCATCGAAATTAACTCAATTAAGATATTTTGATGCCATTTTATAAAATGAGAGTGAAAAATTTAGATTATAAATGAAAAGACATAAGATTTACTTCAAAACTGCCGCTACGATTTTTTCTCGGAAAAAGGAGTATGACAACATTTACCCAACTGCTAAGAGATTGTTCCCTGAAAAGGACGCGGCTCAATAACCAATGAGGTGTTTGAATTTCACCGGACTGTGATTTTGGCCCTCCATTTTAAAATTTCGCTATCAATTGAAACAGGTTTAAACCCGTATTTTTTTTCTCTCGTTTTTAAAAAAAGAACTAATTTATCGCTTCACCGGTAAAAATTTATTAATTATTTTATCATATGTGTTTTAAATATCAATATAGAAAATTATTTTAACGTTTTGCTTGAAAATATAACATTATTTTGTTAGTACATTAAAATCGTCTGCAGTCAGAAATCTATATTTTAGATTAATATTTATTACTTAAGTTTTCATACATGATTTTAAAAGAATGTTTTCATCATTATATTTTAAATATTTATTTACATGCAATTATTAAGTTATAAACATTTTTCATCTACGTTATAAAGTATTGAAAATTACATTAATGAGGGAAACTTTTAGTTATACAATTTTTAATTTGTATCAAATGTTTTCAATATCTTATTTAATTTTAATTTGATATTTAATTATTGCTAATCTTCCAATTTCGTTCATTTTAAAAGCGAATATTTATTCTAATAAATAATAATAGAACGAAGACCATTTTAAAAATTTGCTATTTCCTCTTGAAATATGCTTCAACTGTAATTCATTTCTTTCAATTCGTCTTATAATACAAAATCTCTTCCACGTCCTTTTGTTTGCCACATTAAATTTGAGCGATAAATGGTTTCATATCGCAAACCTTTTTTGAGCTTACTTCACCTCCACTTATCTTATTCCTCCATAGGTTTCTTTAATTCTGTCTCAGCTTTCTTATTACTTCTGCGAAAATTTTTACACAACCAACCAACCGTAAACAAATGAAAGAGAAAAAAATTGGGAAAAAGATGATTTTTTATAAGAGTGACCTCTTGATTTTAATTAATTACTCAGTTAATAATTGGAATTTTGAAATTCTGAAGCTCAGGTGCATCAGGAGAGATATTGGGCTACTCTCAAAAAAAATTTGAGCTTTGTACGTGCCATAGATTTTGCTAGCCATCGCAGACACACACACAGACACACACACAGACAGAGCGTTTTGTTCTTTTATTAGTATCGATATTGAAAGTTAGGAAAAGTCATATTTAGAAAAAACAATTTTATAATATAAAATTTAACGAGATTGGGTTTCTGTTGCATTTTTTTCTATCTTAAAAACAATTTAGTTATATATTTAAAATATTCAGTGCTTATATTATAATTAATTTTCCAATAACGTGTCAATATTTTGCTTTTTTCAAATTCTAACATTTTTAATGCTTAGTACACCTATTATCCCGAAACAAGATTTCAGTTTGATTGCAGTTTACTATTTAGGTAAATAATTTGATAGGTTTTTAATAATATCATCATTTATAGATTTTCTGAAAGTGCTCATGTTTTAAAAAAACTAAAGGGAAAAACATTCGAATTAGCAGATCCAATCTAATGTTAAGGCCATCTAAATTATTCACAATTATTTTGTATAATTTTATTATAACTATTCATTAAGATAAAATTCCTTTACTTCCGATTTTAAAAAGGACTAAAAACTAATTTTTTATAATCATCGACAACAAAATACACAATATATCAAAATACTCATAATACCTAATATTTCTTATAATTTCCTATAAACACATTCAGACCATACAAAAAACAAGTATAACACGTTACTTACAGTATCTAATAAAATGAACAAATAATGAAACAGGACGTTATAGTTGGCCTCTTTACCTCTGATAACACAGCATGCAGATATATATTTGGCAAATAATTGAAACAAATTCGGAAAGGGAAAATTGATATTTATATATCATATTATAGTATATCTTACATCATATACATTGCTATATAATTAATTATGAATATGTCTTTTCCAGAAAGGGCTAACTTCAGACGATATATTTATGTTCCGTTAAATAAATATAGGCTTATTGGCATAGAATAGTCATAAAAATATTTCCTTATGTATGATATCTTTTGTTAGATATTTTACTATCCGATTTAAGTAAAATAATTTGCAATTAAAATGCAAAACATTTATATGTGGGAACGTCCACGGCAGAAAATTTTTTTTTATTTATTTTTAATGAAACTATATGCGTGATACCTTTAATTCAGAGGAAATGTACCCAAAAAGAGGGTTACCTTACAAAAGGTTGGGTTTTCTGACTTGTTTAAATGTTGTCAACGTTGCAAAACCAAGTTTTCCAAAAAAAAATCTTAAAGCAAAATTTTCTGTGACAAAGAAAAGAAAGAAAAAAAGGGATTCTAGGCATGTTGCCGTGTGAGGGAGTGACCTTTGTAATAAAGGCACTCTAGCATTTTTGAGATCGTGACGTCAATGATTTGACATGTGTAAGCGTGAAAGCAACATCTATCCTCTCTTTTACTTTGACTTTATAAAGCGTGTGTGTCTTTCTCGGATTCTACAGTTATGTCGCGGTTAGAAGTAATATGTAAATTTGCAGTATCTCAGTTTGCAGCATATAAAAGCTTGGAGTTTTAGTGTGTGTGGTGTGTCTAGCGGCGTTAGCCAACTAGTAGTGACTAGAAGCTAGCTAGGTGGTGACGACAAGCAGTGGTATTGATCTAGAGCGAGTGATATCAAGTATTATCGAGCCTTCAGTGAGTTGACAAGGAGTTTTGGAAGGCGATTTGAGAAGTTGGCCGGTGGTGAGAGTTAATATTATTTACGTTGACTATTTCAAAGTTAATAAAGAATATATATACAGCCACGGGCTGTCTAATAAAGTTTTATCTAGCAGCCTAGCCGAAATATAGCTGAGAAGTAATCTGAAGTGCCCCGATTGACTTAGTGCCGAAGCTGTGAGTATGAGTTTAATCTTTTAGAATTGTTATCAGTTATTAAAATTACAGAACTGCTCCACTGCCCTTGAGCCCTAACCGTTTTAAACAAACTTTTTTTATCTTATGTTCAGAGTTATGTCTGCATTCAACACTCAGTACGAGCACCCAACCGTTACAACCGTAGCGTATTATTTGTCAGTTATAATCTGAAAGAGAGCGAACTTTTCTATAGTTTTCATATGTACAAATATTTAATACACTCAATAGCAAGTGCGATACACCATTTCAAAAATACGGCATTTTTGTTTCTCAATTTTCTAAAAAAAAACGTCCAAAACATAGTTTTGCATCGATTATCCAGATGTTTCCTACGGATTCAATCGTGTATGTCAAATGCTACAATTGGTAGCTGTAAATTATGTGTTTTGAAGGTTAAAGTTAGCTTTTTAGACATTCGCGGCATACATGAATTTTGTTGCCTCACCCCCTCCCCATAATAAATAAGAATATGGCTGGTTTTTGAAATTTTTAAGTGCGCATTCATTAAATACTTAATTCTGAACTACATAATCAGTTTTATGAAGTATTACTTCTTTAAAATCTTGAAAATCGAACCTAAAGAAACAGAAATATTTATTGCACTTTAAACAGGTTTCCATCTTATCAGGCATAACAGTTAATATGTTTTTTCTTGAAAAGAAAAATATTTTTTTTAAAGACCGGATTCCTTATTAGCATATTTTATTTTCGAATAGTTTAAGATAGTTTCAGTATTGGCACATTTAAAGTCATACTTATGGTAGTTATGATACTAAATTACTCACACGAAGACATTCACAATGTAATGTTAAACTTATGGAGCTATCTTAACAATTATATCTTTCTTGCATTTTATTACTTTTAAATATTTTTTTTTTCATGGGATACTGAGATCGTTATTTAATGTTGTATTTTTGTACATTTCAGCTTTGTATTTACACATGAATATAATCGTGATATGTTTTTTCTTATTCCGGATAAGAATAATCCTTTGTAAAGACTTGCAAATAATCCAGCAGCAGTGCCATAAAAGTGAAAAAAAATGTTAAATAACCCGTAGAATTTATTGTTATTAAAATGCATTTTTTTTCATTTAGGTTATGCAGTCATATAGCGTCGGGAAAAAGGAGTTGAATGAGATAAGGAATCAAAGTGAAATCAAAGTGTTTATAGGGCATTTAAACAGAATAAACTGGTATTTCATTTGACAAATGGTATCTCTGAGATCATTAAACAGATATAGTTTCAAAACAGTATATATTACAGAAGAATAGAATATTCCACAAAGTGTATTTTACAACAAGTAAAGTAATTTTTTCTGATTGATCGTTGGATAATCTTAAAATTATACATCTATATAATAAAGGCCAAACGTATCCGTGCGTAACGCATACGTCATGTTTTGAATGGCAACACTTTCCGATGAAATTTTGGTTTTGCAATTTTCGCTATTGTAAATTTTTATACTTCTAGACATTGCACGTTTTCAACAATTATACCATCGTTTAGAGAAAAAAATGCACTTTTAAATGCCGTTTGTTAGAAAACTGTATCTCAATTTCTTTTTGAGATATTAATTTTTTTGTAGTTTTTGATTCAATTTCTCTAATGGTGGCAACTTCTGTATCGCATTTATGTGGAAAAGAGAGGAAAAATAGCCATAGAGTAAAAAAGAAAGAAAAATAGAGATGCAGATTAGTGGCTGGAGGTGACGCCAAAAATGTAACCCTAAAATTCGCTGCATTGCATCAAACACAACCGCTTGCATTCACAAAAAAGGAAAACCTTTAGCAATGCAATTTTAATTCATAATACAATGAAATGCTATTTTATAATGCTAAAATATAATGAGATCTTTTTCATTTAGAGAAAAAATGATGTTAAAAAAATTCGTTCTCTGTTCCACGTGATAGTTTTGTTTGGGCCGAATGAGAGACTTAAATTGGAAGAATAACGCCCATCAAACCGTTTTAATCGCATACTGCACCTCCATCCATCTCTTTTCTCCATGGAAAATAACAGATCACTGTATGTTTTAGTTGTCATTTTTTTCATAGCAACTGAAAAAAAATAGTAATTAAAAACCTGTTTATGTCAATATATCGTCGGCTATAAAACCCGGTGAATGTTGTTGGTTTTATTTCGTTTTTATCTATGAATTTAATGGGGGACTTTTAGTTCGTTGTAAACTTACTTTACAAAAGATACATCAATTAACCTTTACAAATATGTATTTTAAAGAATATCTGGGTGTCATATTTTCTTAGTTGTTTTTGAAAACTAAGAATGCAATTTTATTCATTGGCAAAATCTTTGGCTAATAACTTCTATCTTGCGTCTAATACGGAAGTACCGATAATTTTCAGAGCTGTATATGATTACATAAATAATATGTTTCATATAAAATTGCTGTTTGGAAATAGTTGGCTGTTTAAAAAGCCTATTACGCAAAAAAATTTATTAGACTTTCCAATTTAAAATTTTAAAAAAGTTTTCCACCTTTACTTTGTGACCCGGGAACCCCGGGTTCGGTGTACTAGTATTTTTAAATTCTAAAATGATATAATATCTTGTTATCTTATACTATAATGCGAGCAAAAATTGTGTGTGTCTGTGTCTGTATGTGTGTCTAAATTTTATCTCAAAAACGGCTCTAATGATTTTCGCAAAAATTTGGATTTTACCATTTTCGGGCACGAGAAGACCATTGGGCTAGGTCACATGTTCAAGAAAATTCGACTATTGGGTCATTTTGGGTCATAATGGGTCAGGATCAAGCTATTTATAAGAAAGAGAACGGCTGGATCGATTTTAAGGAATTTTTGTATCTAATTGTTTTTTGGCACGAGAAAACTATTGGGCTGGGACACATGTTCGAAAAGAATCGATTAGTGGGTTATTTTTGGGTCATTATGGGTCAAGCCATTTTTATCTAAATAACGGCTCAAACGATTTTGACCAAATTTTATATTTTATCATTTTTGATTTTAAGAAGACCATTGGGTTAGGTAACTTGTTCGAGAAAATTCGGTTAGTGAGACATTTTTGGGGTCATTGTGGGTCATGCTATTTTTGTCTAAAGATTTTCTCAAGCAATTTTGACCAAAAATTGCATTCTATGGTTTTCGGGTACGATAAACACCTTGGGCTAGGTTAAATGTTCGAGAAAAAATTTTAATGGGTCATATTGGGTCATAAAAGGTCACGGTCAAGCTATTTATATTTAAACGACGACGTGATCGATTTTAAAGAAATTTTGTATATAAAAGTTTTTAGATTTGAATTAATGGGTTAATTAGCAAGTTTGAGATATTTCGATTATAGAAGTAATTTGTGGGTTATGATGGATCATTATGGGCCATGTCAAGCTATAACTAACGAACAGGTGAATCAATTTTAACGAAATTTTGTATACGACATTTTTCGGCACGAGAAAATCATTGGGCTAGGTCGCATGTTCGAAAAATTGCGATTAATGGATCATAAAGGGTCTGGGTCAAGCTATTTATATTTAAAAAACGGCAGGATCGATTCAACGAAATTTTATATGAACAATTTTTAGACACGAGAAAACTAATGGGCTAAGTCACATGCTTGAGAGATTTCGATTTTAAGAGTCATTTGTGGGTCATGATGGGTCTTGGTCAAGCTATATCTACAGAACGAGTGGATAGATTTTAACAAAATTTTGTGTACAACATGTTTTTGGCACAAGAAAATCATTGGGCTAGATCACATGTTTAAGAAATTTCGATTAGTGGGTCACTTTTAGGTCATTATAATTTTATCTAGATAATGTCTCGCGCAATTTTGACTAAATTTTGTATTCTATCGTTTTTAGGCACAAGAAAATCATTGGGTTAGGTCGGATGTTTGCAAAAATTCGATTAATGCGTCATTTTGGGTCATAATGGGTCAGGGTCAAGCTAATTATATATAAAAAAAGCTCAATTAATTTTATCTAAATTTTGCATCTAACATTTTTCGGCACGCAAAAAAATGAGCTAGGTCACATGTTGGAGAGATTTCGATTATAAGGATCTTTTGTGGGTCATTGATGGATCATGCTAATTTTATGTAGAAAATGGCTCTCATCATTTTGACTATATTTTGTATTATGATGTTTTCGGGCAAGAGAAAACCATTGGACCAGGACACATGCTCTCGAAAATTCGATTAATGGGTCATTTTGGGTCATAATGGGTTATGCTGTCAAGCTAATTTTATCTAAGAAATGCCTTAAACGATTTTGATTCAATTTTATGTTCTACTGTTTTTGATTACTTGAAGACCATTTAGCTAAGTCACATGTTTGATCAAATTTGATTACTAAGTCATTTTGGATAATACGGATCAGGGTCACGAGAAAATGGTAGCAACCAATAAGTTGGCGATATTTGATAAAATATTGGCGACATTTGGCCGAAAAATTGACTATTAAGATTACGAAAGCCACAAACGTATTTGGTGCCAAATGAAAGAATGTATCCAAATTTGGCTATATCTGGCAAAAAATTTTGTCTTTCAGAATGTGAGGAATTTTTTTATACATTCTTAATAGGATTCGAGATGCATGGTTAAATTAACCATAGTCGAGCTAAAAAGGTGATTTGAATCGATGTTCTTTCGTTGTAAATTTTAAAATAGAGTAAAATTTATGATCATGTTTGATTGTTCATTGATTGCTTTTGTAATAACATGTTTCACAGTAATAATACAGAGTGAATGATCCAGTGAAAATACTATATCGAGTTGAATATAAAGTTAATTTTGACAGAGCTTAGCTCGGTCACCCCTGCTAGTATTTATTATTATAAGTGGCGAAAATTTTATACAATGTTTATTAAAACTACTCTTTTAAATTTTTAACACTCTTTTAAATGCTTAACACTGTTTTAAATTTTAAACATGTAAATAAAATACTCTAGCCTACTTTAAATTTTATAAATTTATGAAATTTAAAAAGTCTATTGAAAAGAAAGAAAACACGTGGATGTGCAACAAATAAATAATTTACAGCAACCGATTTTTTTAAGTTGACTACACGTTTAAAGCCATAAGGAACATTCGAATAACTGGAACAAAGCAACGCTTTTCACGGGAATAAAAACTGCATTTTTTTTTTTAATGGTGTACTGCACTTGAGTATGCCATGGACTTGCAATTGAGTGTATAAAAAGTTTTAAATGTGAAAGTTGCAAAGAAGTTTATCTTCTTTAATATTTAAAATGACAAATAATAGGCTATGGCAACGTAATTCAAAATATTTAAAATAATTAAAAAAGTCTCAAATTTTGTTATTTTTTGACCACAGTAAATTTCGCCCTAGAATTATTGTTGAAAAACTTAGTTTTTCCTTGCTAACCCCAGTATAAAAAAAATCTTCTACCCTAATTTTTGCTAGATAAAATGTACATTTTTCCTGAACAAATGAATTTAAAGCTAAGAGTTGTTCTTTATGAATTTGTAAGTTTTGAATTTCATAAGAATAATTCTATACCGAAAACTAGCGGGAAACTAACAATATTAAAACCCATTTATAGTTAAGCATAAACATCCACTTAGTTATGTGGATTTTTTACTTTTGTTCATTAATTGAAATTATTAAGAAATGAAAATAACAAGCTATTATTACAGACTTCAGATCCACATAGCTAATATTTTTTAACCAAGTATTAATTTCAATTTTAAGATTATTTAACAGCTGAAAATTAAAAATCACAAGGACAACGGAAAACAAAATGAGGTTTTAATTAAAAAAAACTGCTTAAAATATTTACCCAACACTTTTTCTTTTCTGATTTGGAATATTCTGATTTGGAAGTATAAAATAAATTTTACAGAAAATATTTTTTTATGTTATACATGGAATATGACCTGGGGTGTTTTCATAAAAGTAATAAATGTCTGAGTTGAAAGAATAATGAGAGCTTAGTACTCTTGTCCATAGTTTAACACAAATCTGCGTTACAATCAAAACTTCACAATCATTGAAATTTCGTTGTTTTTTCATTTATTATAACAGTTTTTGAAGTAGTTTAAAGTACAATTAAGAGCGTTTTGTACGTTTTAAACAAGATAAAATTTTGTTACTCGTGTTTTTTTCTTTTAATGAATGTGTTTTTTTTTTATTTATTTTATTACTTAAGGCTATAAAATAACAATAACAATCTATTAAAGATAGATAAAAATAAAATAACTTGTGTTATTTTTATGTGCTTTCTTTTATTTAGAAGGTTAGTCTTTTAGTTAGATGGTCCTATTATAGATAAGATATTTTGCAATCCTTGTAAAGATGCGTTTACTAAATTCTGCTATATGATCTACACACCTCATTATTATAACTCTTATAGAAAGTGTTCTTATACTATGATTAAAAAGAATTATTTTAATATTACTTCTTATACACGACTTGTTTTAAAAAGTATTAAAAATGTTGATAAACGGCAAAAATTCTACAGAAAAACTAAAAATGAAATTGAATATGTTATTGATAGAACGAAAGTAATTAAAAAAATATTATGATAAAATCTTAGCGCCATTAACAGCTTCAACAAGATAAAGCAAAAAGTAGAACTAGCTAACCTCTCATGAAAAAAAATTATCACTCCACATCTTTGGGGAATTTTATATGGATGACGATAGGAGAGAACATTCTTCAACTAAGTCTAGATTATTTGGGCGTGAAAAATATCACATAATTTCATCAATCCTCGGGGACATTTGCTAAGATTGTGCTGTTTTGTTTGAAGACTTTTCCTAGATTAAAAAAATTAGATTCCCATGCAGCTTTAAAGCATAATTCCATAAAACAATAGAAAATTAGCCATCGAAATACCAACAGTTGTAAAATATCATCAGTAATAAAATATCACCAGTAACAAACATCCTAACATCAGTAAAATATCTGCACCAACAAAATTTTCAAGAAATTCATTAGACAGTGACTAATGTATTTCCTGCATTTAATCCTGTGAAGGACCTAATGACTTTGTCTGCTATGGTACATCACAATTAGAATGTATGAATTCAGAATGGCTATTTTGCGAAAATAAGAACAATGAGTTATTTGAATCTAAAGTTCATGATACAGAACATCATATAAGTTAATGTATATAACAAAATATTGAGAAAAGTTTTGTCGGTATTTGGCCCATTGTGCAGATATTTCTAAGAATATTTTTTTTTTATTCTGCAGAAATTTTTAAGATAAAACTAAATCTGCAAACTTTTTTGAAATATCTGTAGAATTTCTGAAGAAAGTATCGATTTCTTTAGATAATCTTAAGATTATTTTTAGTGGGACATTTTTGATAATTTATAATTTTTTTAGAGTTACAAAATTCACTTCTTAAAGTTACAAAACCCACTACATTCATTCAAACTGGTACACAGGATTATTTTAATAATGCGAAAAAAATAGTAATAACCAGTTCAGGAAGAGACGTCATGTACCAAGACGAAATGCCCCACCAGTGGCCGAGAGGTATGGACCTCTCAACTGGTAGACGGCAGGTGCTGGGTTCGAAACCAATCGCGGCTGTCGGCCTAACCGTTCGGAGTTTTCGTGGTTTTCTTAGAACCTTGCGTAAATACGGGTTAGGTTCCCTTAGAAAGACCCCCACGAAGGGCACTCCCCCTGGTCCTATATCCCTAGTGTAGGTAATCGGACGACAAAAAATACACCAAATACACCAAGACGAAATTTTGATACCTCATTCTTCATAATGTTTTCACAAACGACTGTATTTTCAGTTCTTACTTAGTAAGATGGCCTAAATTAAAATATTTTGCAATTTACTATTAATGTAAACACAATCATACTGATTGGTAAAATTATACACATTTACTTTTTCCAACTGAGCGAAAAAATGACAAAACCGGGTCTTGGACCCAAATCCTTGGCTTATATTGCAGCTAGTGCATTGACTATGTAAGCCAAGGTTACATTGTCAATGATTAGATTCGAGTCCAGCTTAAGCATTTTTTCGCACAATTGGAAAATTTTAATTCTTGGGGTATTTATTCAGACAATTTAACTAGTAAGCAATTTTCTGTAAATACTTCCCTGCATAAAATTCCAATAGATGGAATGTACGAGGGCAATTCGGTAAGTAACCTCCTTTTATGAATTAAAATAACTAATGTAAGGAAACATGTTTTATTACTTACGTATGAAAGATACGTTCTTCAGCTACTTCTCAACATAATTGCTGTATTAATTAAAATAATTATCATAACAGTAAATCAGCTTTGAAATTCCAACGTCACAGACTTCTGTCGCCGGCCTATTCAACTGCGATTATTTTTAAATTCAACTCGCACCACTCTTTTAATCCAAAGAATTTTAACATATTTTTCTATATAATTTTCTGATAAATGAACGACCAAAAATGTTTAAAAAAACAGCGGGTCAAGTAAAATATTACGAAAGTAGTACATTTTTCAGCAAATTATATAGAAAAATATGTTAAAATTCTTTGGATTGAAAGAATGGTGCGAGTTGAATTAAAAAATAATCTCAGTTGAATAGGCCGGCAGCAGAAGTCTGGGACGATGTAATTTCAAAGATGAGTTACCGTCATGTTAATTTTTTTTATTAATACGGCAATTATGTTGAGAAGTTGTTGAAGAACGTGTCTTTCATACGTAAGTAATAAAACATGTTTCCTTTCATTAGTTTTTTTTTTATTATTCATAAACGGAGATTACTTTCCGAATTGCCCTCGTATTCCCTAAAATTGTATATAATAATCTGTTTTTTGCGTGTTTTTTGAAAATATGGTTGGGCTTTCTAATTTAAACAAAAATAGAACTTTGCAATTATGTGAGGAATAAATCTGTCTTCATCAATTTATTTAATTGCTCTTTTTTTTAAGTTCTTTGTAAATTGCTGTAGACTTAATTTGCGTTGTTCTATAATAAAATATGTGGAATAAAATTCGTCAAAAAAAAGTTGTAAGAAATACTTCTTACATTATCAAAATTGTTCATGGAAAAAATAATTACATATACTTCGTGTATCATATTTGGAAATAAACAGCAACAGCATGTTTCATTCAGAAACTACGAACAACGAATAGCACTCACTAATAGCTCAATTTGTTTAAAGGTATAAAGAATGGTACTACCTATTACAAAACAAGTATTGTTACATATATCATTAACCGTAAACATATTGTCCTTACCGTTAACCCCCGCCGCCGAGATTAATAATAAACGAGAAGTACGTGGGATCATTTGGTAGCCTCATCGCCCCGAACCCAATCTTTCTCGCTATTCAGTGCCTTTAATTTGTATAATTTTGCTTTTAAATATGTCCGGTATCAATTTGTTTCCTTTTTTCCATCCTTCTACATTATTTGGTACGTAGTTAGCAGTCGCGGACGAAAATTGGCCGCTCCCGCGGCTGTTGTAATTGTAGAATTGACCATTTCAACATTTTACGAATAAAAGCAATTTGCCCCTAAAAGAGCTTTTTTTAAAACCTATGTAGCAGGATATATGTGTGGGATTACTCGTAAAAAAAAACCATACCCCTGATAAACCCCTTACATTTTTTTAAAATTATTTTTGTGTCGATATAAAAAAAACATAACATCTGCCTTTAACTTGGACTAGGATACATTTAAGAAACATCTATCACAAACACATTTTTCGTTAATGGTAGTATGTCTAAACGTAAAAGTAGTCGCCAGTCCTGGCCAATCAAAAATTTACAAAAAGTACAAAAGTACATGATTCGTATAGAGTATTTGTTTCACGAAATAAATAAAGGTGCAGGAGAAGTTGCAAATTATATTATTGATAATGAAGACAATAATTTATTCTGTTTAATAACAGAAATTGAGAAATTGTTACGTGGTTACGATAAGTAATTCAGTCTCATGGTATTAGTAATTTCTTAGAAGATGATAATTATCAAATAAAGTACTTAGAGCCATGCAACACAGAAGTAATCCTCAAGTATGAATCTGATGGCCACATTATTTCATACGAGAAAAAATATCAGACTGTGATTGGTATTAATGATCTTAGATTGATAAAATCTTGAAGTCTTTACAAACTTTGATTTTATAATTTTTTACATTCTTTTATGTTATTTTAAATTTTAACAATCATAAAAAGTTTTTATGGGGCTAGGGAAATAAGTTTGTCAAAACATAATTTATGGTGCGTTTTAGATAGATATCGTATGAAATACTACCTATTGCATTCTCTCCCATGTTGGAATTTCTGAAAAATTTTTGCAGATATACACCGATCATGACTCCTAGACCCCAAAATTACCATCAGTAGAAAAGTTTATCTATCTATCTATCTATCTATCTATCTATTTATCGGTGTATATCACTTTCTTCTGGACACGATAACTTCCATAATCATGCTCAGATCTTCTTCAAACTTTTACATAAAATCAAGGGGCATAAAATCTCGGTCAATTTCGTTAATGGGCAAAATCGGACCAAGGGGGTGGAAATAGGGAGGGTTTTGTGAAAATCGAAAAAAACATCATAACGTCTTGGTTAAAATTGATATCAAATCGGTTTAAAGTTTATATTACTTCTTAAAAATAGGCCAAAAGTTTAGACGTGACAGATTTTTGATAAATTTAGAAATGGGTTCAAGGGGCGAAAAAAACAGGGTTTTTGGGAGAAAAAAAATTCATAACTTCGTCAATTCTCAAGATATTAAATCCAACTAAATTTTTTATAAATGTTCTTAAAATTATCTAAAACTTTTGTATTTACAAGTTTTTGATAGGACCAATTTTTACCGATAAAAAAAATTAAAAACGAAAAGAAAAAGGGGGGTGAAAAAGAAAAAAAATCCATAACTCCGTCAATTTTTAAGCTATCAAGTCTAATGAAGTTTATTTTACATCTTCTGGATAATATCTACAACTTTTATCTTCACAAGTTTTTCATAGGACCAATTCGAATAGCAAAAATAAATTAAACAAAAATAGGAGTTGGAGAAAAAAACCTCAAATCCAAACTGCTTATATTCTGACTCATTTTAAAATTAATTTTTGATTTTAAACGCATCCAAATGGTAGATCCTCTTATTTGGAAACTGTATAAAGTGACGCATTGGTCAGTTTTTTGATAAAGACAGAATATATTTCAAAAATGCTACCAAAAAATCCCGAACTCATCGTGACTGAAAATTTAAGGAAGTATTCAAATAAGAAATTGAGTTTTTCTCTGACTCGCTTTTAAATCCATTTTTGCTCTCAAATGCATCCAGTTTACAGATCCTCTTATTTAGGAACTATATAATGTGACGCATTGGTCAGTTTTTTGATAAAGACAGAATGTATTTCAAAAAAGGTTGGCAAAAAGGATATTTTAAGCAGAATTTCCCGAAGTCATCGTGATTGAATATTTGAGGAAGTATTCAAATTACAAACTGCATTTTTTCGGATTCGTTTTTAAATACATTTTCACTATCAAACGCATCCAATTTACAGATCCTCTTATTTAGGAACTATAAAATGTGACGCATTGGCCAGTTTTTTTGAAAAAGTTAGAATATATTTTTTAAAATGCTGTCAAAGTGGGCATTTCGCACAAAATTGTCCGAAGCGATCATGCTTAAAGTATTAAGGATGTATTCAAATAACAAATCGGTTACTTTATGACTCATTTTTAAATTCAATTTTGCTCTCAAACGCATTCAATTGGTAGTTTGTTTTTATTTAGGAACAATATAATGTGCTGTTTTCTTCGATTTTTTAATAAATTCAGAATATATTTCAAAATATGTTGTCAAAAAGGGCATTTGAGCTGAATTTCGTTTAAGTTGATTCTGATAAAACCAGTTGTTGCAGAAAAATGAAATTAAAAATTTTTCATAAACGGCCAAATGAAGTTATTAAATTGGGTTTATCTCTAATCATACTTTTTGTTGTTGTTGAAATGAGCACTCTTCGAAATCTACCTCCCCCTATAGGCCAAGCCGACAGGGATTTTTTAGTATTTAAAATGAATGCTTACTAAAATTTTCTATGGACAAACTGTCGAAAGAGTAACACTTAGCAATTTGCAAGATCAAATGTAACAAACTAATGAGTTATCAAATGAGTTCAATGGTTAATTCTTTTTAAAAAGACGTAATTACTCTGCTATATTATATAGATTTTATTTCTAAGGTGGTCTGGTGTAATAACGCCAGGCGGGGTAATAACGCCAAGTGCTAATATTAAGCATAATTATGAAATAATCTGGTAAATGACACACCCATGTTCTCTACGCAGAAGGGTTTTGAGTCATACAAATCGCAAAAAATAGCTTCAAGTTAATTTGTTCTATTTGTAGGTATTATTGTTTTTACAAGCAACTAAAATTAACGTTTGATCTAAATTTTGCAAGATACGTTTTGTAATGTGAAGACTATTTTTTTTATCCGGAAATACTTTGTTAATTACATAAATTTGTAGTGCATTTCATGTACTTTCAAAATGTTGTTGAGGATTTTGGATATCTTCTCGAGATAATTTGTAATTTAAAATGTACTGCGCAATAACTGTACCGGGGTAATAACGCCAATCCTTGGCATTAATACCCCGGTTGATTCCCTACAGTGGCCGAGCTACATCCTAACTACTGAATCAAATAAACACATTTAAAACTGTGCAGAGTTCCTAATAATTTTTTAAGCTGTCCTTTTTATGAAAAAAGAAGCTCACGGTCTGATATTCTTTTGTCTCCTCCCCCCCCCCCCCACACCACACCTTTATTTTTCTTACACTTTCACAAAAAAATGAACATTTTCAATAGCTTAGAATGCAATTTGTCAATTTCTAAGTTTGTAGAGTTTGTATTTTTAGAATTGGGCAATCTACATGCCATTATTCCATCTTATTTCATAGTTTTGTTTGCATGACTTTATTACCCACATAGGTGGGTAATAACGCCAAATAGCATTGGTCAAGAAATCACGCCATTACATTTTATAAATACATATCTGTTATTTTTTTTTTATATGGATAGTCAATCAGTTGCTGTATCAAATCCTATATTTGTTTGAAAAATACAATCTAAAATTGAGCCGTGAAAATTGGTAGAACCTTAACGTGGCGTTATTACCCCAGGGTACCTTATATTTATATACAGGTCACATAATTTCTACGTCAAACAGTATTTTTTAACATTACATTTTTTTGCGGTCACAAGAGTAGAAAAACTTTACTAGTCAGACATGAAAAATTCATTTTGTTATATTTCATATGGATCGTTAAGATAAAGCAAGTGTATTTTTAAGATTGCATAAAATTTATACTAAATAAATTTTGTAATAACAGAATAGTTGATATTCATTGAAATTAGTTCTGAAGGTCACAAGAGTAATAGTGGAAGTTCCCATATAATATATATATATATATATATATATATATATATTTACTCGTGCGTGTGTATGTATGAAATTAGCATATTTTTATTCAAGCTAGCAAAGCAATACATTCTCAAAGAATTCAGGGCCCCCAAAGTATACCTTAATAATATAATTATATATTTTAATTTTATACAATTTTTCAAAAATTGAGTATTTTTTAAAACACACTTTTTTATCTATGAAAAAATCAGTTTTTAAGGTGACAATTTATTTTGATATTAAAATAATTTAAAACTTTTGGAATTCTCGTGAAGTTTTCTTTTCATTATTTATTTATTTCTTTTTGGTTTCTGTTTAATTTTAGTATTTGTTTAAAGAACATTTTAAGACTTATTCGTTTAATATCCAGCATTAAAAACATTGAATTTTAAAGCAAATGTTGAACATAGTTTTCTTGCAAAAGAAGTAGCAACTAATAAACGTATTAAATAAATCAATACTTGAAATCTATTTATTTAGAAAGACGCAATCGATAATTTCTGGGAGTTAAAGAAAGACTTCGCAATGCGTCAAGTGTTCCCATTTTTTATTTCTTCATTGAAATCTAAGATAAACTTTTGTGTTAATTTACTCGAACAGCAAAATTAAAATTTAACAACTAAAGATTTGTCACTTTCTTTCCAGCATAAACGTTGATAAATTGTTTTAATGTATCTTTCATCTATACTGAAAAAGAAATGTATTTAAAGCTTTCGTTGCTTAAAATATACTGATATAATTGATGTTGGTTAATACGATTTCTCAAGTATAAAAAAAGCTTGAATTATCATATTCTAAAATGCAAAATGCTTTTTATATTATCAGTAAATAAAAATATTTTTTATAACTTTAGAAAAAGACAGATTTATTGATTTGATTTTTCTAAACATAGTCCCACCATAAAAATATTACACTCTGAAATTAAAATTAAGCTCATTTTAATCTTAATAACAAAATGTACGCCCTACACCCATCATAAAAAGAATTTTAACAATAGAAATAAAACATCCAAAATTTTAATGTATAATGATTTCTTTTTTCTTCAACCCCCATTTTTGTTTTCATTTTATTTTATTTTGTTTTAATGAAAGAGTTGGTGTGCAAAATATTGTAAATTTAACAGTTAAAGAAAATATTAGAAAAAATTAAAATAAATTTAATTGAATTTGATATTTTGAGAATTGCCGAAATTATGATTTTTTCCTCAAAAAACCTTTTTTTTTTCGTTTTCTGAGCCCATTATTAGTTTTATGACATTCTGACATACATAAATTTTGGCCCTTTTTTTATACAATTAATAATTGCTAACTGCTTCGTTATGCAATTTTATAAGTAGGTAGTCTGGAGGTGTTTACGATTTATACCAACCCCTTCCTTTCTCATAGCCTTTGACCAGGAATGTCCATTAATGAGCTTAACAGAGATTTTCTACTCCTTGATTTTATAAATTATTTTGAAAAAGATTTGTGCAGAATAATGAAGTTATCATGTCCATAAGAAAGTGACCATCAAAAGTCCATGGCCACCCTCTTAACTTCTAAATGGCTGCTGCTACATCCCTAAAAATGTTGTCAATAATTAGTAAAATAGCCGTGCGCTACTCAATGAAACTGCATAGGCAGCACTTGGTAGAAAACTGTGGATTTAGTTTTCCTTTCTCGAAACGAAAAAGATAGTCAAAAAAGTGATTTACAAAGTTATAGAGCATCATCGATTTAGTACAAAAAGATACATTGTAGACATTAATGCTGAGAATAGACCGATTAAAATGGACATTTGTTTTTCAGTAATTCCCTACACTGATAAAAAAAAATGTAACGAAACGATCTTAGAAAAAAAAATTAATTATACGAATGTACCTTTATTTGAGTTTTTTAAACTTCACACTGTTAGCTGCTTTGCATATTTGGAACCTTGTTTGAATTTCATGTTGCACACGTTAAAGCATAGAAGATGACACGGTATCACATGTGCCCTTAAAGTGTCCTTTAATGCCCTACAATGTTTGTGGAAAGATCACATACACCTGCTGTTTCAGGTGTCCGCACAGGATAAAGTCCACTGGATCCAGTTTAGTCGAACGTGGAGGCCAATCTTCGAAACCTTCATGTCCGATTATTTGGTTTCCGAATTCCTTGTCAAGAATTTTCCTCACTAGAGGTGGCTTGTTATCAGGTGCGCCGTCATGTAGAAACCATAGATTCTAAAAATCAAACAACGGCAGCTTCTCCACAAAATTGGGTATTACATTTTGTTGCATTTATAATTATCATGAGTTTATTAACGTATTACTGTAAAATACAGTTTCGATCAGCTTGTTATTGTAAATTGCACACGAAACGTTAACAGCAAGTCATATTTGACATTGAACTTCGGTAAAACATCTTGAATATTCCAACACCAAATAATGTGTGCTTTGCCGGTTTGCTTCATGTACAATAGTACATGAAATTCCATGAAAAAAACATGCCTCATCCACCAACATTGCACCTTTCAAGAATGTTGAATGGACTTATATTTGATTCTCCACGAAGTTGTACCGTACATAACGTCGTTATTCAGTTTTACGTCAGTACAAAGGATTACATGTAGAAAGAAAAGATTTTTTCAAGTAGCTTAACTATACCGTCTATGTTTTCCCAAATATATTTGTGAATGGTTAATAATCTAGAAATATGTAGCTCAATAGTCGGTATTATTCCAGCTAGTCTGAACTTTTCACATTCCCTGTTGTACGAATAAAATGGCCGATATACATGGGCAGACAGACGCAGGAATGATCATATGATGGTTCCATTTTTACTTTTTAAGGTCGAAATTCTAAAAAGGATATTTGAATGACTATATCGGAATTTTAAAGTTGTATAGTGTTGTACAATAAATATAAATATATTTCAATAACTTTCAAAATGTCTATTAAACGCAATTGTTTGTTTAAGAACGTCCATTTCCTTAAATACAAATAATTTTACACAAATAATTGAGTTATATACGTTGAAATTTTCTTGTGATATATATTTCATGGTATAGTTAATAGTGGACATATATTATATAAGTACATGACTGAACGATTTTACGCTTTGCATACTAAGCTAAATTCTACAAAAGATTATAATATTAAACTTCGGGGTACATATTGACAGTTTTAAAGTTTTAGGAAATTTATAAATGTATGTAGTACCTATCCCCTAGCAAAAAATTTAAGCACTAAATAATAGACATTATTAGAAATGAAAAGGAACTATTCAGATTTTTATACTATAATTTGTGGCAGCAATTTTAGGTAGCTTTTTATTCCACAACTATATACGATATGCTTTCTTAAATTATTTTCTGTAACACATTATACATATCCTTACAATATTTAACCGTAATAAAATGTTTTAAAATAACAATAATATTGTAAAATATGAACGCCATTTAGAAAAGACATAAATGCTCTTTTTCATAAAATCATTATTTCCTACCTTTACAGCTTCAGATAATTTAGTCTTTTTTCTTTTAATTTTGCACAACGACTGTCATAGATTTTTCTAAATTGCCTTTACAATAAACAAACCGTTAAATTTTATCAACTTTTATCACACACACATTACTTAATAAAACGTTTGAATTAAGCTTAAAATATGATGCTGTTAAACATAAGTATCTTTTTTAATGTAATTCGATTCACAATGCTTCAAGAAAAAGGGGTTTTTGACAATTTATTAGTAACTTTTCAACATGAAAAAGTAATCATAGTAATGTTATTAACATAAATTTCCGTTTAAACTACAAATAAAATATTTTTAAAGTATGACTTACTCGTAAAATTAAACAAGAAATTTAATGTATCGTAAGACATTTTTGTTCTACATATTTGGTGCTAAATTTATTAAAGGCTTATTTATTGTAATCAATAAAGATGATCCACTGAATTCATAAAATGAATTCCTGAAAAACAAGTACTAATTACAAAAAGTGTTACTAAAATATTTACTCTTAAAATACTATGTATTATTTAGCTTTAATTAAGTAAGCTTAAATTAACTTTTAATTTATCTTCACAGTATTTATTTAAATTAAAATTTAATTGGCAATCAATTGCAATGAATGGCAACGTTGGACTATATTTTACAATCATTTTTTTTTTTTTTTTTTTTTTTTTTTTTTTTTTTTTTTTGCAATTTATGACCAAATTTTTTGTGTATTTAGTCTGTCCATCTCTCTCAGACTTACTTTTAATATTCATCTTCAGTATAATCTCAAAAATGATATATGAAATTGCTGTAATGGGAGCCATTTAGTTCCATCGAAAAGATTTTCATTTTATAATTACGTAAAATCATAAAAATTAGCAAAAACAAACTGGAGAGTGCATGGCACTCTCGATGTCAACGGACTAATTCCGAGGTTTCATTAACTATAAATTCCTTCGGATAAATTTTCTTTTAAAGTTTTACAACAATAAAAATTCAAGCATGAAAGACACTTAAGACATAATGCCCTTCACCATTAAATATTTCTGAATTCAACACTTATTTAAGGTAAAAGTTCAATAGCCTGTTTCTTTCCAACGAACGGCTCTCAGCTATTGGTAAACAAAAGTTAACAAAATTTCATAAGAAATTTGAATAAGTTTTGGATTAAAGAATTTTTTTTAAATTTTTTATAGTAATTGTATTCTGTTAAAAGAATAATAACGTGCAATTCAACATTATGATTTTTTTCTATGTATTTAGTGTAAAATAATTATTTTTCTTTCTTTTTGAAATATCATTTACTTATTTTTTAATATCCAGTTTTATCAAAACGACTATAGATATAGCACTTCCAACATGAAAACCTAAAAAACATATCGATCACAAAATATTATCTTTCTAATATTACCCTGTATGGCATCAATAGGCATGAAATGAAATATCCTATCCTGAAAATATTTATTCTTATTTCTGACAGTGAAATACGATTTGGAATAGTTTCGTTGGACCATTAAATTATTTTGCATGCATGCTGCTGAGAAAATTTCACGGTATATCATATCTTGAGTGACAATAGGTTCAAATGGCGAATTACGACAACCACTTGAAATGTCAAACATACGTAAGAATGTATCGAATAATACGGAATGACACTATACATTTTCTTTGCAATTTATATTTGATTTTAAATACGCCAAAATATATCTAACAGTAACAAGACAGTTTTTTTTCTACTGATGTATTGTTTAAAATATATGCATTCCGAATTTATTTTATCTCTAAGATTATGTTTCAAAAATAAACAAGACGTGTTTTTGACTATTTGGAAAAGTTGTTGATGTCCTCGGTCAATAACTGGAAATCTGAAGTATATCTGAATCTTTTTATTGGTTGAATTCAATAACTCATTTTATTTTATTCGTTTTCTGATTGGTCCATGTTTAATGTCCAAAAATGCAACACTCTGTTGCCACGATGAGTAGTGTAATAAAAACTTAACAAAAATAATAATTTGAAAACAAAATGTGATAATGATTTTAAACAAATTTCATTTAACCCTTTCAGGGGCAAGGTATTTCTGCTCCAAAAATGTTCAAATAATTGATTCACACCACAATTTAAGAACAGACTTACTTGAAAATAATCAAGAGCTGTTTTTCGCGCATATTATAAAAACGAAATTGTATTAAAATTTTACTGGTGCCAGTTCGCATTTGGAACAGTAATATTAAGTGTTTGCAGACTGCAAACACCGCCCCTGAAAGGATTAAAAGTGCATTTTTTTCTCTACGCAACGGTTTAAAAATTAAAAATGTGCGATTTTTTAAATTTAAAAAATTTGCAGCTTCAAAAATTGTAAAACTGAAATTCATTTAAAACTTGCTCTTGATGGGTCGGGGACTATCAGTGTTTAATCCATGTCGTACGTAATATGAGTAATTCAGAAGTCAGTCTGATTAACTCCATTCAATATAAATGCACATTTTAAACAGTTAAAGTAATATATCTATAAACTGCAGATTTTTTTTTTTTTTTTTTTTTTTTTTTTTTTTTTTTTGTAATCATTGGTTTAGGAATATTAATGTTTAATGCATTGCATACGTAATATATCATTCTTTATGATCATAATAAAAATTATGTTTACTATTATTATTAATTTAAATATAGAATTTATTTATAAATCATTAAAATTTTAGTCTTCGAAAATATCATTTTCCAAATAATCGTTGTAATTTGCTAAATTACAATTAAGTTTTTTTTATTTAATTTAATTTAATTTATTTATATTAAATTATCTTTATGATATTAAAAATATTTATTTGCCATTGAAAATATCGATATATATATATATACAGAAATTAATTTGCAAAAATGAAATTTTTAGAATTTAGAGTTGTGGGTGCGTTCATTAAAGAGTTTAGTGAATTTAACTATTTACTAACCTAACTATCCCAATCAGTTACTTCAGACACACATATTTATATATTTTTTAAATAACTAAATTTCCATGTAATAGTTTAAATACTTTTAAGTGGATACAACACCTTTGAAATCAACTCTTCCATTTTAAATAATTCTGTAATTTATGTGGCTACACAATGCTTAATATAAAAAATTAACTAAAACTTAAAAAAACTCTTATATAACAGCCTATTTTACTAAAATATTTTTAAAAAACTATTTTTTTCACATTCTTTATAACATAAAACTCCACTGTTTAGGAAAAAAAAAACCCGTGAAATTTACGGCAAAAACTGCTGATAGCAATGTTCTGAGAAGTTTTTGCCGTAAAAACTGCAGTAAAATTAGACGTAATAGGTAAATTTACGTGTAATTTTACTACAATTTCCACTGCTAAAACTGATAGTAACATTGTTGCCAGCCGAAAATGCAACAGATTTTTTTTTTTACAGTGTAGATTTGTGGTCCTGAAAAATTATTAAATATAGTAATTCCTTTTTTTTTTCACTTACATGTGAACTAGTACGAAGTGTCAATATCAAAACATTCTTCTCTCTTATACATTTTAATATTTCAAACATTAGTTACAATTGTTAATACTTCAACAGTATTAGTTCAATACAATTCCAACTTTGATTTCTATCTAAAATTTCTGCTTCAGCTAATTTATTGCAATAAAAACAAAATAATTTAGATCATAATATTTATTATAATTAAAAGCTTTTTTCCATTCTGGTGTATACCAGCTTTTCGCGAATAGTCAGATTAGCAAAATGCAAAGTTTCGACGTTGCACAAGCCACAAGGTAAACCATGAAAAATCGAGATAATGATACAAAAATCATTGTTTAAACTACCCCCTCCCACCAGTATATTTTGAAATTCGCCCAGAACGCGCCTGTCATAACAAAAAACACAAAATTCATGTTTAAATCAATTTAATGCCTACTTCATACACTTTCGTTGGTGCCGTAATAAAAATGACACAAAATGCGTTATTGCGCATATCCTTTATGCCTATTATTTCCAAATTCAAGCAGAAACATGCTGGCCATCCTAAAAAACATACACAAAAAGTTAGGTACATTTCATATGCAAAAATTACTACATTTTTCGACGTTGTGATTATAAAAATGGCACAAAAATTACAACTGTTACAGGCATCCTATATGTACTATATTTTAAATTATGTAACAATATCATTAATTTTAGAATTCTACTTTTTATTCCAACTTTTTTAAAATTATAAATTGCTATTTCTTTTTTAACCGACTTCCAAAAAGGAGAGGAGGTTATCAATTCGACGCGTATGTATTTTTTTTAATGTATGTTCACCGATTACCCCGAAACTGTCCAACCGATTAATTTGGTTTTGGTGTTAAATGAAAGGCCTTGCTCTCGAATTGGTACCACTTCCGTTTCATAGAAATTGATTCAGTATTTTTTAGTAATTAGGCAAAAACTAATAAAATTTAAATTTGCTATTTAAAAGTACTGAATAAGTTCTCTGAACTGAGTGCGGTCAGGATGGTCGAGCGGTCTAAAGCGCCTATTTAGAGCTCTGGTTCTCGAAAGAGAGAGTGGGTTCGAACCCCACTCCTGACATACATGCATACGTTTTTTCGTATTAAAATTTTTACATGTACATTTTACAAATTAAATACTAATTATGCAATTAAAAATACTTTGTATTTAACCGTTAGCACAGAGTATCAGAGATCTTTTATCAATTCAATACTTTATCAGTGAAAGAGTACTAAAATAATAGACTTGCAAAAAATAACATGACGTTGAATAAATTAGACGATTAAATTGGAGTCAGGATAGCCAATCGGTCTAAGGCACCGGATTTAATCTTTGGTTCTCGAAAGAGAGCATGGGTTCGAGCCCCACTCCTGACATGCGTGTATGATATACAGAATTTTTTCCGTATTATAATTTTTTTAACCGACTTAAAAAAAAGAATAGAAGGTTATCATCAATTAAACGCGTATGTATTTTTACCGACTTCAAAAAAGGAGAGGAGGTTATCAATTTAAAGCGTATGTATTTTTTTAAATGTATGTTCACCGATTACTCCAAAACTATGCAACCTATTTCTGTTATTTTTATTTTAAATGAAAGAGAATGTTTTCGAATTGGTACCACTTCCATTTAATTGAAATTAGTTCAGTACTTTTTTAGTAATTAGGCAAAAACTAATAAAATTAGTAATTTTTCGTTAATTAAAAGTGTTGAATAAGTTCGCTGAATGTAGTGTAGATAGAATGGCTGAGCGGTCTAAGACGCATTTTTTAAGCTCTGATTCTCGTAAGAAATCGTGGGTTCGAACCCCACTCCTGACATGCATGTAAACAATAACCTTTTCCGTATTATAATTTTTACAAATTAAATAATAATTATGCTTTTAAGAACATTCTGTATTTAAACAGATTTTTTTTGTATTAGCACAGAGTATCAGAGATATTTTTACCAGTGAAAAGCACTAAAATAATAGACTTGCGAAGTAACATGACGTTGAATATGTTCGCCGAATAGATTGCAGTCAGGATAGCCAAGCGGACTAAGGCGTCTGATTTAATCTCTGGTTCTCGAAAGAGATCGTGGATTCGAACCTCACTGCTGACATAGGTGTATAATATACAGTTTTTTTGCGTAGTATAATATTTTTAACCGACTTAAAAAAAAGGAGAGGACATTATCAATTCGACGCGTATGCATTTTTATCCTTATGTATGTTCACCGATTACACCGAAACTATCCAACCGATTAACCTAGTATTTGTGTTAAATGAAAGAGGTTATTCGGGAATTGGTATCATTTCCATTTCATCGAAATTGGTTAAGTACTTTTTTAGTTATTACGCAAAAACTAATAAAATTAATGATTTCTCGCAAATTAAAAGTAACAAGGACGTTGAATAAGTTCGCCGAACAGAATACAGTCAGGATGGCCGAGCGGTCTTAGGCGCATTATTTAAACTCTGATTCTCGAAAGAAAGCGTGGGTTCGAATCTCACATACGTGTGTGCAGTAATTTTTCCCGTATTATAATTTTTATAGATATATTTTACAAATAAAATTCTAAAAATTATTAACCGACTTCAAAGAATGGGGAGGAGGTTAACAATTAGACGAGTTTGTATTATATATATATATATATATATGCTCATCGATTACTCCAAAACTATCCATCCGATTTTAATTTATTGAATGAGGTTGCTCTCGAATTGGTACCACTTCTGTTTCATCAAAATTGGTTCCGTACTTTTTTAGTAACTAAGCAAAATCTAATAAAATTAGTGATTTTTTGCAAGTTAATATTGATTGTTGTAACCGTTTTCTCAATCAAAAGATAATATAAAAAAAACTAAAAAGTGAAAAATAAACTTTTTCACCAAAAATAGAACCGACTTCAAAAACTACTGCAAAGTAAAAAATACTTTTTTTACAGAATAGTTAATACGAAATTAAATAAAAAGCATTGTATTTAACATGCGTTTTGTTAGATTTATGTACATTAAATTGTTCGATGCCAGCCATGCCAAGTTCAAAATTAAAGGTAAGTTTATAATATTGAATAATTACATTTAACTTCGCTTGGTTGGCACCGACTCCAAAAAATCAATTTAATGTACATAAATCTAACAAAACGCATGGTAAATACAATGCTTTTTATTTAATTTCGTATTAACTATTCTGTAAAAAAATTATTTTTTATTTTGCAGTAGTTTTTGAAGTCGGTTCTATTTTTGGTGAAAAAGTTTATTACTTTAAACATACATAAAAATCTGATAAAATCTGCTTATAAAATATAAAACAGAAAATACTCTGGATTGCCTTTGTATTTTGAAGCAAATCTGTTAAAAAATTCGAAAATTAAAATTTCAATGTTCAATGAGCATATTAAAGTTAGAATCAAAAGTTCTCATAGATTTGTTTTGATTGCCATTCAAAGAAAACTAATTTTAAAGATAGAAATTCCATCATTAGTTTCATATTTCCTAATTTCGTTATTATTTTTTTATATTATCTATCACATTCATTTTTTTTCCTTGCTATTTCTAGATAAATATTCAAAACTTTTTAAATGTTTTTAACAAAAAAAACATATTACTGTGACCTAAAAATTAATCCAAATACAAGAGAGCTTATTTCTAACGAAAAGCATTGTTTTTCTAATGATGGCATAATGTATTTTAAATGAAAGAAGATTAGTTTCAATAATAAAGGAATTCTATAAAATGATTTCACCTTTGTCACCGCACATTTATTTTAAGAATATTATCCAATTTCATGTAACACATGAAACTATATTTTACTATAGTTCACATAGTAAATATAAAATGTTTTATAATTCGTAACATATGCTATTGAAACCGAGTATATTTTATTTTATATTTTCTATTTAAATAATACATACATTGTACTAAGGTAGACATTTTCTATTATATTATGAAATACGTCAGGAATATTTTTTCATCCTTATCGGCTTCAATATATTGTCTTGAAAGTTATGTTTTCTTATTATCCGAAACTATTTTGGTGTTCTTTTAAAAGGGTCTCAAAAATGTTTATAAAATGTTTTAGGTATTGCTGGAATGAAAATATTTGTTTATACATAAATAAAATTATGAATTTATTGGATATATTTAATTGAAAACATTGTATTTTAACAATGAAATCGTGATTTTGTGCTCCAGTACTCCTCAACTCTTTTCCTACATGAAAAACGGAAAAATGAACATTACACAAATTATGTGACCGCTATAATTTTCCTGCAATGTTTAAACTAACATCAACTACCTCTAGTTTTTTTTCATAGTTTTAGTTTCAGCAGATTCAGAAGACAGGGAAGGTGCTTATAGCAAGATGCAATGTTTCCATCGCTGCACGAGCCAACGATGTACAACAGAATGATTGAGAAAAATTGCTATTAATTCACTCCTTTTCAGCGGAATATTTTTAAATTCAAGCAGGACCAGCTTACCATAGCTAAAAATCTATGTATGAAATTTGGATCAATCACACGCATAATTTCATTTGCTTTACAATAATGGAAGTGTCACAAAAATGGCTATTATAGTCTCCTCTTCCCTTAAAATATTTCGAAATTCAAGGAGAACCTGTTTTTCATAGCCAAAAACTTATCTAAAATTTTGTTCAATTCTGTGCATCTTCATATACTTTTCGTTGGTACAATAGCGACACATGCACAGGCAAACATTTTCTATGAATATACTTTTTCGAATCTCTGGCCCACAAAACTTGTAAATTTGTCTAAAACCGAAAGTGAAAACACTCCATTACAATACTTAGTTCTATTATTGAAAGAATAATTTAAAAACAAATAACTGAAGAACGCATTTTTATTTCTCTAAATTTTCCTTTTTAAATATTTTTAAAACTTAAACTTATATACATTCAGTGGGGTGAAAACCATCCTCTCCCTCCAAATGTACCACTTCATAAAATTATCTTTATAAAAACACCGTTAATTCAAATCATGAAATACCTCATGAAGCATTCACTCT
This sequence comes from Maratus speculifer, assembly GCA_964019185.1. Taxonomy (NCBI): domain Eukaryota; kingdom Metazoa; phylum Arthropoda; class Arachnida; order Araneae; family Salticidae; genus Maratus; species Maratus speculifer. The sequence goes on from OZ025294.1 coordinate 56,991,572, forward strand.
AATATTTCCACCATTTTGGGTCATCAATCACTTGCGAAATGGGATATTTTTTATAAATTCCAAATGTATAATTCACCTCTCAAACAATTAAGTGCAGGAAATTATTATCATTTTATTAAAGATGAAAATCAGTCTGGAAGTTTAATCAACACGGAGGTTAATAAGTTGGAATGACTTTACATTTGTTAATCTTTTTTCGAAATGTTAGTTACTTTTTTTATTATTAATTCAAATTATGACCGAATATGATTGCGACAAATAAAAATATTTGTTTAATTTGAGTTCATTAAATTAAATATAGTTAGAATTAGTACCTTTTAAAAGAAGTTATAATAAAAATTAAGTTAATTTTAATTTTTAGCTTGATATTTTCTACCATTGTATTTTAAAATGTGCTATAAAAACATTTATCATGTGCTAAAGTCGAATAAAAGTTAATTAAATTTATTACAAATAATACATGTTTTATTTTTCAGGATATCAAATTTTACATATATAATCTTTTAGAAATTTTTCATACACATACACACATAATATATGCCCGGTGACCCCCCCCCCAAAAAAAAAAGAGCAGTACGCGTAATAATTAAATAACTTAAAAAGGGTGAACAATAGCTAGGCCAATTTTATTGTATCATTATTATAAAAAAAGTACATTTTAAACAATGTGATTTCAGATTTAGAAAAACATTTTTCTGGAATGTGTGGCACTGGAAGTTGAAAAGCTAAATTTCAATGAATGTCAATTTTTGCTTTTTCTTTCTTTCGGGTAGCATAAAAATCAAAGTTTGCCTACAAAACACTCAAATCGTATGGCAAAGATGACAAACCTTTTGGGCAAGACTTCCATTATCTGAAAAAAAAATACGCGTGTCACTTCCAATTTCTTCAACATATTAAAAAATATATAAAGGATGTATGTTATTTAAAGGCTAGTTATGTAATATATCTGCGAATAGCATTTTCCCCTGTAAGTCTGAGGCTAATGGCAATTTAAAAAATAATTTTATAAATAAATCAAAAGTATACACTTAGGTTTTGATGTTAATAAATATTTTAAAACTAGGTTCTGCCAAATTATGTATAAAATACAATTGAATGTCTTGAAACATTTAATCCTGAATAATTAATAAATAAACAGTCAATACTTACTTATTAATGTAGTTTTTGAAGTTTTAGCTTTTCTACTATGTCACCTACATTAGGAATAGCTTTGGATGATGCTAATAAAATTTTAGAGTTATAGGCGCGAATCTTGAACAATACTTTGATTTCATTATGTTCATTATAGAAAATATTTGTTCAGAATCTTATGTTGATCGGAGGAAGAAATACATTGAAAACAGACGAAACCCGGCTTTATATGGAATAATGTGCCTGCATATTTTTAGATTAAATTCACTGCACCGCTTTTAATGGTTTCAATTTATGATTTCAAGTGGTTATTAGATTAATATAAAGGCATCTACTAAGTTTATTGTGAAATACACTGCTCAAAACAATTAAAGGATATTGCAGTTTTAGGTGGATTTTGTATCTGGGAAACTTTTTAGCTGATTGATACACGGTTGACAGACATAGTAGGTTATATGAGAATGAATTACACATGTTTGGCCGAAAAAAATGCATTTTATTGCGCATTTGTGTACAAAAAGAAAAAAACACAATTTGTGCATATGAGAAAAAAAAATAAGAAAAGGTGTTTTCTTCAAAGAAAATCATTTTCAGTAGGGAGAATGATTTCCACGGGCGGCCAGCAACGTTGAACACCTTTGAGGCATGGACTCAATGAGGCTATTAATGACGAGTTGAGGTATTCTGCCCCACTCTTCGAGAAGAGCTCTCTCCAGTTCTAGGAGAGTTTGTGGGGGTTGATGGCGTCCAGAAACTCGTCTTTCTATAGCGTACAAACGTGCTCGATTGGATTCATGTCTGGAGAACACGCTGGCCATTCCATTCGAATGATTCCTTCCTCGAAAAGGAAATCCTCCACCAGGTTTGCACGATGTGGCCTGCAGTTATCGTCTATTCAAATGAAATTATTTCCGATTGCTGCAGCGTAAGGGACTACAATAAGTCTGAGGATCTCATCCCTATATCGGCGACCAGTCAGAGCTCCATCTCGAATGATGTAGAGGTCAGTGCGCCCGTCAATGGAGATGCCACCATACACCAACACTCCTCCACCGCCAAATCTGACACTTTCGTGCACGAACGCAGGATTATTCCTACTGCCACGGTCCCTCCAGATGAAAATGCGCCTATTATCCGGATGCACAGAAAAACGGGTCTCGTCAGAAAACAGAATATTGCTCCATTCATTTCTCCTCCAGTTGACATGCTCGGTTGCCCAATCCCTGCGGTCGCGACGGTGCCTTGATGTTAATCTAGCACATACCATCGGTCGGCGAGCATACAGACCTACAGCATGGAGCCAGTTTCGGACAGTCTGAGTTGAAATCGTGGTGCCTGTAGCCGAGCGAAAGTGTTGTTGGAGAAGAGTAGCGTTCATGTTCCGGTGTCTCTGAGCTGTTAACGCTAAATACCGATCTTCATTGGGCGTTGTTGCCCGTCTACGTCCTTGCCCTGGTCTTCGGCCTGCACATCCATTCTCCAAAAAACGGTTCCAGATCCTGGAAATGACACTTTGTGACACTCCAATGGCTTGCGCTACTTCGGCTTGAGTTTGGCCCCCTTCTAACCTACCAACAATTCTCCAAGCTTCTGAATCTGTCAAATGAATTCGCTGAGACATCGTACTCATCGAAACAAAGCAGTCACTAAATGCCGATCATACTTGTCTTCATTCTCTTTTATCCAGTTGAAAGTCAAATTTCATTCGCTGCCGCTGAAGCGACGTTTTTGACGTCGAACTCAAAATTTGCATACTCCACAGCTTGAAAACCAGAAAAATTTGCATTTGTGATTCTCTTCTTCTATTTTCGGCAAAAAAAAAAAAAAAAAAAAAAAAAAAAAAAAAAAAAAAAAAAAAAAATTGTTTATATCTTTATTTTGTATAAAACTTCAAATATCCTTTAATTGTTTTGAGCAGTGTATTTCTGTCAAGAAACATTTCTGTCTCAATTTCTGCCTATTATTTTTTCATTGTGCCTTCGAATGCCACTGTTAAAACTTCGCCGTGTCACACTATAGCTCGCGTGCCTCGAGTTCGCCATCCCTGGCTTATTGGAACGAGAACATTGCAACTATTAGATCGTTTGGAAAATCATTTTCGTTCGGGAAAATTAATTCGTGCCAGTTAATTCTATCATTAAGTTATTTGACATTCATACAGATATCTAATGTCTAAGAAATAACTGTTAGTTTTTTCCAGTTCGAATGACAGCTCAAGTTACTGTGGCAAAGCAGGACTTTTTCGTTCAGCGTTTCCAATTAAAATCTGGAAAATCTCTAATTAAATTAATCAAAAATGCAATGTACAGTTTCTGATATGACTTTTGAATAACAAAAATGTAAACTGAGAACACTGGTTTCCTCCAATGCTGTTGTGAATAATGCCACATTACGGAAAAAAGAATCGGTTTCTGACCTTGGGTTTCTATGCAAATCTTATCTTTGTGATGTCACCTACCTCAATTTAAAGCTTGTCCCTATAATCCTGGGAATGCCTGCATGTCTATATATATATATGTATGTATGCATGTGTGAATAGTATAAAAATTGCGTGTAGAATTTATGTTGGATATAAAATTTAGACTATTCGAAATGAGGGAAAAAATCAGTTTTAGTTCAATGTTTATTTCCTAATAATAAGTGAAATTACTTTTTAAAGTTTATTTAAGTTAAACTAATATGATTTAAACTTTTTTTCTATCCCTCATTATCAACTAAAGTACATCTAAATGGATGACATTTTTCACTTTAGATTAAAACATAACGCAGAATTCAGCAGACACAAAGAGGGTCACGTACGACATTAGTATGATTAAATAGACTTAAACATACTACAATATTAAGATGAAGCATTCCTTCGTACGTGACATAATTCAAGGGATTTACATAATGCACTATGCTAAAGCTCATTAAACAAAGGAGTTTCCATTCCAGAGAAACTTTGATAATGTCTTACCAATTTCTTTTTAGTGTCAAATAATCTTTTCTAAAAAAAACATTGAATAGCAAATAAAATTTTGTTTTATTGAAATTATAAAGATTTGCTGATTATAAACGAATTTCTTTTAAGGGGATTCCGGACACAAAAATATTCAAATTTTCTAAAAAAAAAAATATTGCAGTAAAATTTTCTCTGTGTTTTAGTTCTTTAAATAACATTTTAATCATGATTCCAAGAAGAGGAAATGTTATTTTTTCGTTTTGATTTGTTTCCAATATCTAGCTTTCAAACAATGTTTGTCTTGAACTGTTTTTTTTTTGTGAAAATGCCTTTTTTTCATAATGGGCTTTTTTCACAGTTTCTCGGTTTTAATTATTGTTATAATTTAAAAACCGCTAAAGATAAATACTTTAAATTTGGCACTTTTTTTAAATTCTCTTATTTTAATTTTGATTCATCAAATTTGAAAAAAAATATTTACTTTTGAAAATATGATTCTTTAAATAAAAGTTACATCATTTTTTTAAAAACTTTTACTTTAAATATTTTTAATTATTTTTAAAAAATTATATTTTAAAAAATGCTGAATCAAAATTAAAATTTCGATATTTCTGTTTACTTAAATGTATAAAAATGAAATTCAACAAATAATATTTTGAGTTAATAACGATTTTAATTTTTTGATACATTTTATGATGTACTCCCCTCTTTTTATATATTTTAAAGTTTAAAAAATTTTAAATAAAGTATGAGAAGTTTTAACAAATGATTTTGTTTACAAATAATATAGTTAATCATCACAAGAAATTCAAAATTTTAACTCAATAAATAAAAACTATTTTAAAATGCGTCCTGCACATATCAATGAAACAATAAATGCATAAGCAGACAATTATACACTTTACTTTCCTACTAAAGAATACATACTTAAAACAGAAGTTTAAAGAAAGAAAATTAAATTTAACAACTTAAGGAAATATAATGGGTCGATGAATATTTTTTATGAAATATTTAATATGTGACTATCACATTGCTTACAAGTCGCAGAGCCAACATAGTAAAAAAATGTCCAAGCCGGGGATCGAACCCGGAACCTTTGAAATAGCCGCGCCAGGTGTTCTACCATTTAAGCTACGAGGATGATGCTCAGCTTGTCATTCTCACTTACATTTTGTTGGTAAGGCTGCAAGTGCAGCACAAGGTGTTTACGTCTACATAAGCACAAAAATCTGTGGCGTAACATGAGACACAAATAACCCACCATTGGTTACTCATTTTCACTATGTTGGTTCTACGACTTGTAAGCAATGTGATAGTCACATATTAAATATTCAATAATTTTAAGTGTAATTTCACTGCTTAAAAATAATTGAACAATTAATTATAATTAAATGATATTTTTTTAACATTTTATATAAAATTTTTCACAGATAGGAATTACCTCATTCTTTAGAACCAAAAAGAAAAGAAAACATTCAACAGTATTTGTGATAAGAGCCCCTCATCTATTTTAAAAAGTAAAAGAGAAGCAATTAAAAACTGAACTGATAAAACTTGATCCGCCATACAAATTCACGAACTACCTGATAAACAATCTAGAAGACACAATTAATTGTGTTGAAAATATCGGCGTTGAATTAAATTTAGGTTTCCTGAAAATTATTTTTCAACTCAATTGCAGTTATCTACATTGTTTGCAACAACAACACTTTTAAATTTTTAGAATAATCAGGGATTTAAAAGACATTATCATGTAATTTAAGCTCCGTGAATTAATTATTAATACGATTGTAACTAATTTCTAGATTAAAGTTAGAATATAAATTTCAAAACTTTCAAAACCAAAGACATTTTTCTGCCTACAGAATTGGATTCATTTGTTTTCTTTTAATCTTTTTTTTATTTTTGTATTATATACTGAATTGCTTGCTATAAATGTTTTAAGCACTGTAATCACGCGTTAGAATTGTTTTAAAAAGTTGTAAAATAAAATTGAAAAAAAAATACTAAACCACTATTTTTTGTGAAATTAATTTATGTAATACAAAAATTTAGGCAAACAAAATGCGATGGAAGATGCGGAAGATCATATTTTTAACATTTTCCAATAAAGTTGAAAAGTGTTTATGACTTCGGTTTGTCTGTCCTTCTGTACGAGTAATAACTTTTGTAATCATACTCGGATTTCCCTGAAAATTTTGAAAATCATAGACGTTTACCTTAGTATGAACTGTATTTTAAATGAAATTTTTAAGATGCATAGTTTATTTACAGGAAAACTCAATACTTTACGCCTAATGAAAAAAAAATCGTTTCAAATGAATTTTAAAATCGTTACATCCTTCAAAACTTTATAAAAGTTATATGGACTAAAATCTGCATTTTGTAGATTTTTCGGTAAAAAAAATCGTTATTTTTTATATACAAGGCCACACAAAAAAATTTCTTTAGATAATGTTATAGAGGGGAATTGTTTGCGGCGTATTTTAATTTTATTAAAATGTGTCATGCTTACTGAAATTGATATATAGGTCCCTGAGGCTTAATATAAGTTATTTCGTGTATAATATAAAGTACAGGTATTCACAAGGGCATACAAAAGATTTCAAATGGTATATTCTACACGAAGTACTGTTTTTTATTTTAACGATACTGGTATGAAATGCATGTTTACTTATAAAACGAACTTTGAATGTTTTACAATATTTATGCATATTATATGGAGTATATAAATGGTATAGTTGATACATAAAAAAGCACAAAATAGTTCGTACATGTTGCTGAGTATCAGCGTAAATTATTTAAAATTGGTTTTTAATTGCGTTACGGGTATTTATGCTGAACTGCCTTCTATTTACAAAGAAACACGTTTAATAAGGCAATGAAACAGTGACTTTTTAATATAGAAATATAAATTACATATCGGTATTTCGTTCCGTCTGCCAAAATGTCTGCATAAATGGATTTCTAGCATTTCATTGTAATTGGCAGCATGTGTACGTTCTGAGTGAAAAGCCAGGATACGTTTACCACCATAGGTGAAGCATCCAAACACTATTAATAAGCCTCTGCCTAGCAGCCTGTGATTAAATCTATCCACAAGCAAAGCAGAGTCGATGGGGATCAGATATAAACAAACTTGGAAGGATCAGCGGCGCCTTGTTATATTCTCAGAAGAGAAAAAATTAGTTTGGATGTCTCACGCAGCCTTGATTTCTATTGGCATTATATGAGGAAAAGACAGGAAACTTTCAACAAAAAATAGCATGGTGGAGGCTTATTATGTATTTATGGTAAGAGACTGGCCTTTCCCTCAGACAGCATGCCGATTACGAAGAATTGATAGAAACCCATTTATTGCCAATTGCAGAAAGAATTGTTGGCATAAGTTGGATTTTCCTTCAGAAAAACACCCCCATTCCCTTTGCAAAATCCTCCTAGGAATAATTTTTGGATAAATGAGAGGATATGTACTGGAAGGGCCTGAACTGTACTTCCATTACAGTCCCAAAGAAAATATGTGGGGGTATTCACAGTAAATCTTTAAATGCCATTGTCAGACAGTTTATATCTGTAGCAGAACTAAGGACCTCCATCATTGAGCCCTGGACTATTATTGATGCTACTGTCTTCTAGGAATTGGTACATCATATACCACATCGTACATTCCAAGTCATATGTAAGCATCGCTGATATATTGGTTATTAATAGTAGTGGCTTTATTTCGACTTGACACTTTACCACCCCCCCCCCCTCTTTTTTAATACATTCATTTTTCCCTGACCAAATGGGACAGGGAGTGAGTTTCTCCTTGTAAATATACATTTCTATATCGAAATTTTAGTACATTTATTTCGTTCTGATAGATTTGTTTCGTGTCATATTACAGTACATAATCACGGTGGCTTTATTTCAGTGTGACGCACTGTAATATATACTTAAAATATAATGGTAAGGTATAATCTTTGACACAATCTGAGCTGTTACAAATTTCTTTATTTATTTTTTTATAATCACTCATGAAATGTTGTAATAAGTATAATTTTGCGCATAAATAAAAAGGATACATCATTAAAGGAATATTAGTAAAATATAGGGACGCTAGATGTTTACTATAATGAATTTTAAAAATTTTCTCATTTAAAACAAATTTTTTAATGCATAATACATAAATAATAAAATATAATATAATATAATATAATATAATATAATATATTGTAAAAATTTAATTTTCTGGAAAATAATTAATTAAAACATTGAGTTAGTAGATCTGTAGATTATAAATTTTGGGCATATTTGCTAAGTGAGTTACATAATTTTGAAAACAACTGGACTGTAGATTATCCTCCTCAGTCCTGAGACCAACTTTGAGTCTTAAATTTTAAAAATGTCTTGTTAAATAGGTTTTAAATACTCTGAAAAACAATGAAAAAATGATGAAATTTTTTTTATTGTTTTTTTTAATTAGAAAATTAGTGTCGCCTACAGGCGACATCCGGTCATAGTCAAGTACGATATGTTAAATACGAAGTATAAATTTATGTATACATTTATATTTATTTTACGACCAAATAGCATTTTAATATTATAGTACACATTTATAATAATACACAACATATTTTTAAGATTAAAAAATTAATTCATCGTAGAGAAACAACAGTTATAATAGTTTGAAAATTAAATTGTAATTATCTAATTTTTTAGAAATAACTGAAGTTTAAATTAAAAAATATATTTATACAATTATTGCAGATACTTTCCTAAATATCATTAAGAGTTTTTAAATCATTTTTTAAAATATTATTTTTCGGGAAATAATTTGAAACATTGTCTGTCTTCTTGCAGACATAAAAAAAACTTTACATGCAGTGCATCGAATCCTTGGAGAATTGGATTTACAACCAGGCATCCTACATCGGTTTTTTGTGGATGGTTTGGGTATCTCAGGAAGATGTGAAACCTTCTTTTTTTGCAAACGAGTGAAATTTGGATGGCAAGGACATTTTTTGGTTATATCTGTTTTTCTGTGGTGTTGATGGCTCACTAGGAGTATACTCAGAGCCACTGCATTCCATGTGTCATAGAAAAAATATTCTTGTAGATGAACTCTGAATGCAAGATAGTCTAATATTTCTTTCTTTGCTCTATTGAGCAATGTTTGGTGACCTCTATATTCTATCCAACTGGCAGCTATGACAAAATAAAAAAATGTATAATGGTTCTTATGGTCCATTTTTTTTGTCCTTGAATGTATTCTATAATAGCTTAGAACTCGGTCAATGAAATCAACATTTCCCATAAATTCATTGTACTTTTTTACAATGGATGGACGATTCACTGACTCATATTCTTTATCCTTTTTTGACCATCGCTTATATATATCTTCAGGATGCTTACCGTCAGCTGATGAGGCAAATATAACTGGTTTGCCACTATCAAACCATTTCAGGATACAAATTTGTCCATCATTACAAATTTTTTGGTCAACTGAACCCCGTCCAAGTTTTTACATCTCAGAGTAGGATTTAAAATTTACATTTGGGGATATGTTACTCTTTCGTAGAGTACCTGTTTCCTGACATTCAGCTTTATAATGGAGGATGTATAATAGGGTGGGCCGAAAATGCACTTTTGCACAAACTTTCGAAATCGATGAGGCTTGGGGGCGGAAAAGTTGTGTATTGGGTTGCTCAGTAACCATGTAAAAATTTTTTGAAATCGAACAATATCTTCAGGTGGCGCCGGCGCCTTAAAAATTTGAAATTTTGACTAAAACAGACCTTTTTCTTCTAAGAACACGATTTTTGGCATTTTCGAAATAGATTACGCTCTAGTGCGGAAAAGTTGTGTAATGGGTTGCTCAGTAAACATGTAAATTTTTTTAAAAATCAAACAATATCTTCAGGTGTCGCCGGCGCCTTAAAATCGGAGATTTTATTCAAAACAGACATATATTTTCATGAAAAGAGAATTCCTTATCGGTTTTCTATTTCACCCCCCTTCTTCTACTAAATGAAATGCTCTCGCACCTGCAGTCCACGTGACAGTCCACGTGACCCTCAGTGGTACAGGATTGTCTCTTACATTCCTTATCAGTTTTCTATTCCACCCCCCCCTTCTTCTACTAAATGAAATGCTCTCGCACCTGCAGTCCACGTGACAGTCAGTGTGATAATATGCAATACACAGTTATCGTTTAGTTCAGTCTAGTACAGAAGCAATCAATAAGCTTACTTTATGTCGTTTGTTCATCGAAGAGCAGTCTCTTTAGATATTTAAATGTCATTAACTAGTTAGTTATAGATATACTTTTGTCACAATGGCCGGTTGTCATTCAACTAGAAAAGTTACAGATTGTTTTGTTTTTGGTTTGCCAGAAGAGCTGAAACCTAACGTCTTACCAACTTACAGTCAAGTTATGAAATTTTACTTCCTTATAAGAGAACAAGTGAAATCTTCAAATCACGGCAAAGATCCAGCTTTTACTGACATTGCCAATGTTGTTGCTGAGAGGGTAGCTGATTTGTGGAAGAAGTCCTCGATTCCTACTATTTCTCATTGCAGAATTGTGCGCATCCTTAAATCATATCATGCTAAGTATAAAAATATCCTGAAAAGTAAAAACAAGTCTACGAAATCCTATAGGAACAAAGTAAAGGAATTTTTGGAAGACGCCGAGAAAACTCTCTTTGACATTGACACATGCAAATGTCATTCCTTTAAAGCATGCTGCTGTGAAAAGGATAGAAAAGTGCCACATTTAGAACAACCATTTTTGATTGATCAACGAACCGTCAGAAAAATGATTATCGGGGGCATTGATTTAAAAGTAACTGAGAAGCTGCTCCGAAAGCAAAATAGGCAATCCAAGACAGTGTTGAAAGCTGCTACAAGTGAACAGCAGTTCCAAACACCAAAGTCTATGTTCGAGTCGCCTGAGTTCGAGGATTGTGAGAACGAAGAATTTGAATATGAAACGCGTAATGATGAAGAATACACTCCTCCTAGATCCAGAGAGAACCATTCCAGAAAAACGAAAAGAGAGACCAAGGTAATCAGCCAGATGAGGGTAAAACTGCCAACCACAGCACTCGCCTGCGATAGTGCAGGGATTGGAGACAGGCCTGCAGCGAAAATTATTTCTGCAGTTCTTGAAGATGTCGGAATGATTTCTGATAATAATCGTTCCAAAGTTACAGATAAAAATAAAATAAGAAGAGAGAGAAAGAGAAAACGAAGGGAACTACAATGTAAAGGAAAACCAGAAGAGCTTCAAGCCCTCTTTTTTTGACGGACGAAAAGATAAAACTTTAGCAGATCAAATCAAGGGAAACAAAAAGCACAGGACAACGGTTATTGAAGAACATGTAGTTTTAATACAAGAACCTGGATCTGAATATATCGGCCATGTTTCTCCAGCTAGTGGTTCTGCAAAATCTATTAAGAGCAGCATCGCTGAATATCTTTTACAGAATGATATCAACACTGAAAATCTTTTGGCAGTTGGCTGCGATGGGACACCCGTTAACACAGGTTGCAAGACTGGAGTTATACGTCTCATAGAAGAAGATGTTGGTAGACCTCTTCAATGGCTCATATGCATGTTACACGCAAATGAGTTACCGTTGCGGCATCTTCTAAAAAAGCTAGACGGTCAAACAAGTGATCCTGAAACCTTTTCTGGTCCAATAGGAAAAGATCTCGAAACCTGTGAGCTGAAACCGGTAGTCAATTTCAAAAAGGTTGATGTCGTAGAGTTAGTAGCAATATCAGAAGAGCTTCGAAAAGATCTGAGTACAGATCAACGATACATGCTGCAAATTTATGAAGCTGTAACATCAGGTTACTGCTCTGTTGCCCTAGCAGAGAAAAAACCAGGAAAGCTAGCGCACTCCCGTTGGCTAACGGCAGCATGTCGAGTTTTGCGCCTGTACATTTCAGTTACAAATGTTTCAGCAGAACTGAAAACCTTAGTAGAGTTTATAATTAAAGTGTATGTGCCGATGTGGTTTGATATAAAATCCAAACCGCATTGTAAAGATGGTGCTAGATAATTATGGAAGATGATTAGCTTGTCACGTTACCTCCCAGATGACTTGAAGACTGTCGTGGATGGCGTAATAAGCCGAAATGCTTTTTTTGCGCATCCTGAAAATATTCTTCTTTCGATGCTTACGGATGAACGAAATTACATCCGACTGCTTGCAATACGAAGAATTTTAAAAGCCAGGGAAAATAAACAAGAAGGTATCCGGCAGTTCACTGTTCCTGTAATAAAATTCGAAGCAAAAGATTATATGGACCTAATTGATTGGCACCAATCAGTTGTTACGGAGCCACCAATGCTTCGTGCAGTCAGCAATGAAGATTTCCGAAATATTCTAAAGGAGAAAATATCTTTACTAGAAATAAAAGAGTTTCCATGCCAGAGCCAAGCAGTGGAGAGGGCAATAAAAATAGTGACAGATGCTTCAGCTTCTGTGGTGGGACAAATCGAAAGGGATGGCCTTATAAGGGCGAAATTAGAATCACAAAGAATAATTCCTTCATTTGAAAGCAAGACGAAATACAAAAAAGGCCAAGTAGATCAGGCAACAGAAAAGTGAAATATTTAATAAAATCTCAGTGTCCATTATATGGTTGGGTGGTTGGGAGGGCACGGGTGGAACTCGATATGCAGCCACCTCCTCGTGGTGAGTTCTGGGTTATCTTAGTGAATTTCCTCTGAGATAAGCAAAGAGCTGCATTGCTTCATGTTTGTTTGCTTACTTGGCACACATGACAGCAGTAAAAGATGAATTCAATTATTATTTATGTGTTTATTGACGTTTCCTTTTTTCTGCTGAACAAACCGAATTTTAAAGGCTCAGGCTCCACCTGAAGATATTGTTTGATTTAAAAAAAAAACTTACACGGCTACTTAGCAACTCAATACTAAACATTTCTGCACTAGAGCGTTATCTATTTCGAAAATGCAAAAAATCGTGTTTTTAGAAAAAAAGGTCTGTTTTAGTCAAAATTTCAAATTTTTAAGGCGCCGGCGCCACCTGAAGATATTGTTCGATTTCAAAAAAATTTTACATGTTTACTGAGCAACCCAATACACAACTTTTCCGCACTAGAGCGTAATCTATTTCGAAAATGCAAAAAATCGTGTTTTTTGAAGAAAAAGGTCTGTTTTAGTCAAAATTTCAAATTTTTAAGGCGCCGGCGCCACCTGATGATATTGTTCGATTTCAAAAAATTTTTACTTGGTTACTGAGCAACCCAATACACAATTTTTCCGCCCCCAAGCCTCATCGATTTCGAAAGTTTGTGCAAAAGTGCATTTTCGGCCCACCCTAATGTATAATAAAGGAATTGATGTAAAATATCTGTCCATATACAAGGTGCAGTCTGGAGGTAAATTCTCTGTACGCTTTAGTACTACTTTTCCACCAGTATCTAAATATTTTCCATCATACTCAGATATATCTGTATATATTTTGTCTCCCGAACCTTGATATATAAAAAAGTCTAATGGAAGACCATCTGGAGCTGCGGCTATAAAGACCTTCAATCCACAGGGATTTGGTTTTTCTTTGATGAATTGTCTTCCTGGCACATGACCATAAAAAGGAATAATTTGTTCATCTATAGTTACGGCTGACGATTTTTTATTCGACAAACATCCTGATAAAACAGTTTGGACAATAGGTCTGACTTTCCAAAATTTTTCTTCAGCCTTTTCTTCATCGTTTACTGTGAGATCGTCTCTTAGTTTTAAATTGTTTCGTATTAAAAAGTATCTATCACGTGACAGTTTATCTGCTATGACTGGAACGCGGGTTTCTTTTGACCAGTACATTCGTATTCTAGGATATTTTAGGTAGGACATTATAATTGTAATAGCAATAAATTTTTTCATCTCAGATTCTGTAAGGAAAAGGCTTTTTCCACTGTCCACTAAATACCTGCGATTTGTAAATTCAGTCATAATATTTATTAGCTCATTCGGTATATACTTATGAAAATAGTTCTCGGGGGATAAATCTACACTGTTTTTGTTACTTTATACATAGGGTGGAGCAGGAGGCAGATGAATAAATTCATCATTTACACTTTTCCAATAAGATCTTCTGGAACCTTCTGAGACTTTAGAAGCAGAGGAAGCTGTATGAATTATTGAAGGGGAGATCGAAGAGACTGGTATAAGTTTCTTTAGACTGATTGTTTTCCTCCGAGTGCTTATTGAAGCTGTCTCAATTGATTTTTGAAGTTTTGGGAATTTAGTGGACCCGTTTGCAGCCCCTTCTTCAGATTCTTCTTCAGAAGAGGATTCAGATTGTTCATTTACAGGACAAAATAGAGGATCTATTGCATTATCTTCGTCATCCGAGATGTCCATATCTGATGTCTCATCGTTCCAAATTTCTTCAAACCACCTCTTAAAATTATGATTATTTGAAAAAACTATATATTTGTGTATTTATTTATTTAGACAATTTGAAATCTGTTACTAAAATGCATACAATTAAACATGAATAATTTTATGATTTAATTTTTATCTTTTGTATTTTTTTAAATTTTCACACTGTGATGCTTGTGCATATATTTACACAGACACACACAAATGTACATATAAACATATATACATATTATTAAACATGATTATAAATGCATCTGTAATAAACTGTATAAAATTTTTACAATAAAAAAATTAATTTAATAGTTTTTAGAGTTTTCTTTAGATAATTGCTTTTTATGTTTTACCTTAAAATTATAATCAATTTTTCATTTCCACATTATCAAGGTTTCTAAAAATTAATAGACCCCAAATCAAATTCAGTTTATCTCAAAATAAGAAATAAAATTCCATGTTTAATTTGAAACTGTTCTCACACTAGAAAATAAAGAAAATAATTAGCTGTATGCTTGAAGTCATAATATATCGTAAGATGGAGTTACTTTGTGACACCCCATCTACTTTGCGCATTTCATGTTAGAGTTTCGGAAAAAAAACTTTAGACTATGTAGCATTCTGTAATGGGAGGTTTCAGTGCTGTTTGCTTTTCTACCACACAGTACAGAGCGGGATGTTCAAAATACAAAAACTAGACCACGTGCCACAATTTTACTCCACCTGTCTCAAAGTAACCACATATTACAGTAAGTAAATCTTTATAAAAATACTGAATTTAAGTTCAGAAAAAAAGTTCTAGGAACAACTTCAAAAAATGCAGTTTTGTTTGACTATGACCGGATGTCTCCTACAGGAGACACTAAAATGACCTTGCTTTTTTTTAACGCTTAGAATACTTAAACCTCAACACAAATGATATCATTAAAAAGAACGATCTTTATATTATAAAATCCTAGGCTGAATAAATTTTAACAAAATTATTAATAACAGATAAAAGAACTTACCTGTATGCATGCGAGTAATTTTTCTTCTTTTTGGCGAAGCCATTTTTGCATGCCGCTAAATGAACGAAAAAATTTATTTTGGTAACAAAAATTCATTCGACAATATGCTGCAATCTATTAACAACAATGGGAACCAATTTTGGTATTTCTGGAATAGAAATCTTGAATGAGGTAAAAGTTTTTGTAAGTACTGTTTAGTGTCTCCTCCAGGCGACATCAGGACTGAAGAGGTTAAACAACTTTAACATTGTAGTTTTGTAGATTTTGGAGGTTTGACTTTTTCATAACTAATATTATTTTCTTAATTTTTATATTCGATATTGAAAGAAACTAACAATTCTAAAATTTAATTATCGAATTGTATCATATATATATATATATATATATATACCGGGTATCCCAAAAGTGACTGATGGATTTGAAAATTCAATGACTTGCAAACGGTAACAGCTATTTAAAAAAATTTTGCAGGAGGTTTATGGATAATGGCAACAGTTTTTTTTTTATCGTAATTTTTTTTATTTTAGTTCGAATTTCAAACAATAGGTGGCGTTGACAGCGATTGAAGGCCAGGTCGACGCTTCACTCAGCACTGATGACCTGTCCTTCTATCGCCGTCAGCGCCACCTATTGTTTGAAATTCGAACTAAAGTAAAAAAATACGGTAAAAAAAACTTCTGAAATTATCCATAAACCTCCTGCAAAAATTTTTTAAATAGCTGTCACCGTTTGCAAGTTATTGAATTTTAAAATCCATCAGTCATTTTTGGGACACCCGGTATATATATATTTGTGTGTATGTGTGTGTCCAACAGCATAAAAATATCCACTTTTTATGAGTTTTTCAATATCAAAATGTTTTCTTTTTCAAGCATCTGATCTCATTTGATCTGCAGTCAACTTTCGAAAGTCTAATATTGCAAAGATTTAAGGGAAAACATAGACTTTTCTTTCCTTGAAAAACAATTTTCAGAGCTATTTTTAAATAAACAAATCTGCAAATTATTTATCAAAATAAACGTCTTCCTTTATTGTTATAGGATGCGATAAGAATGGTTAAAAACCTCACTTTAAAATTTTATTTTTCTGTATGTGATCCACAGTGTTTGGGTGAAATAAAGTTGCAGCAAAACTATAATGTTTTAGGTCAGATTTAATCAAGTGATACTTTCCTTCATAAATTCTCACGTGTAAGATCAAAGTAAAAGCAACTGTTAAATGGAGAGGTGATGCTTTGTGCATCAAAATAAAAATAATTAGAATAATTTTTTTTATTTAAAATGAAAATTGTCCGAAAACTCTTCCACTGTAACAAGCTACCTTCTAAGTTTTCGATAAATTAATTAATTTGTTGCAACTGTCAGTTATTATTATGTAAGTTGACGTCAAACGGCTGCAAATGGACCATGAAACATGGTTTCAACTCCTAATACCATATTATACGTACTATATACATTTTACTTTTACAAAGCAGCTATCGATTTTAACAATAACATTAGAGTACTTTTTTCTTTTAAAGTAAATTTTCCGTAAACATTTCAAAATAAATAATAACACTTAAATACTTCAAATAATTACTTTTTAAGTTATAAAGTGCGATTTTACCTACCTGATGAAAATTATCTTTTTGTATAAGGATGCTTTAAAACTAACAAAGATCGCGCATGTCACGAAATTGCTGATATTGTACACATATAAGTAGAACAGAATTCTATTCATACTTATATTACTATATGTACTAAATGCGATTTTTATTGATACGAAATGTCTATCAATTTTAACAAATACCATAAATGTAATTTTTCACGCTTTCAGACATCAAACTGTCCAAGGCAATAAATTTATCTCGAAAATTATTATCGTTATACGATACAGATGAAGTACTTTCATAAAAAAAAAGAATTTATTGCAAAATAAATTTACAGAAACTCATAAAATTACCTAGAAACACTAAAAATTATTTTTGAAGGTAGATTGAATTTCTGTGAAACAAGCTTAAATTTCCTACTTAATAAATTTAGTGCTCAAAAATAGTTAACTTTTTTTTTACTTAATCATGGATATAACAAAACAGAAAAGATTACTTCTTGGAAACATCGTTACATCACCAAAATATCAATTAACCAATAACTTTATTTGCTGATGAAATTATCAAGCAATCATCCAATTCCTTCTTTCTTTCATTTTGTTTCATTTGAATAATCTGGAATCAACTTTTCTTAATGTTACAATAAATCTGTTATGTTACAACTGTCCGAAATCGAATTTTTTGACACTAATTGTTTTTTTTAATTCATGACATACCTTTAAAAAATTAGATAAATTCTTGTCTCTGAATAAAATTAAAAAATCATTTAAGGGAGAGCTATATTTATTAGCTGTAAAAGTTTAAAATTGTGAGTTTAAAATGTAAAGTGTTCTGCTCGCATCTTTTGAGAAATGCCTTAAAGATAGGCGGTTACAAATTTATTCAAACTGATAATTTTTTACTGTTTAACTATGTGTTAACTTTAAATAAAAATAAATGTTTCTTTTTCAGTTTAATATCTCATTAAAATTCTTAACAGATAATAAAAGCGCAAGATTTTGGCAAAAATTTTGTCTCCAAATGCAGTAAAATCTTGATAAGAAGTGAACTTTCCGTAAACGACGTCAATTTCCTTTTTTTCACGTACTTTGTATATGGACGCAGTTTTTTACGAATTATCGGCACAAATATTTTAATCTCTATCTTAGTCTCCTTGTGAATTTAGCTTGAGCTTCTGCGACATCTGATCCTGATACAGGGCTCCCAAATTGTCCGTAAACTGAACATCAGAATTTTTTTAGAGAAATGTTCTTTTTAGATTTTTCTTGCAAATTGTCAAGAAACCGCGTTTGGAAGTTGATTCCAGCTCAAACGTATTATGAAATTTTCTGTTAAAAAATACTGATGTTCAGTTCGCGGACCATTTGGGAGCCCTGTGGTATAATTGTACAAAGATGTACTATGCAACAAAGATGCTCTGTACATCTGGAATTTCATCATACAGTTTTTGATAAATACCGTAAAACTAAATTACATTGTCAAGAGGGGGATTAAACATTTGGTTTCTATCTTTTAACAATTCGCGAAGAAACCAATTTTTTCCCACTCCCGTGGGGCCTGCAAGAAGCATCGTACATGGGTGTTGAAAGCGAGGAAACTCCATGGAGCAAACACAAACAGGCAAACATCGAAATAAACACAGACACAAAAAAAATGCAGTTTAAATATCAATTTATTGAAAAAAATTCACAAACACTCGAAATCGTTTCGTTACAAAGTTGTAGATTTGTTGGTCATTACAGAGATTTTCAGATATAAAATATGATAAAATATGTTTCGAAGTTTTACCGTGACATCAAGGATACAAATAAAAAATACAATATTGACTACAAACTGCCGTGTTATTACTTTGTAAGGTTAGTGTATTATACATCACTGAAGAAAAATTAGATGCAAAGTTCGAAACATGTCCTCGAAAAAAGGCTGGATCGTTTCCATACGAATCATAAAATTCCATTTCATCAGGCGGAGACACGAAGAAAGCGCGCCAATGGCCTCCAGATTCGGACGAGTTATCCACATTACACACAAAACAGGTAGGATATTGCAGGATTCTGTTTTGTAGTTGATCACTAGCAAAAACACCTAAAAAATGCTTTCGAGTTTTCAAATCCCGCGATAAAATTTTCTCAATTTGTAATGAATTCATCTAGTTGGCAAAGTCAAATAATGTATGTCTCGATTTAGAAATTTCAATTATATTTTCAAATACTGCATAAATCAACACGGAAATTGTCGTTTTCAAACCTTCTGCAAATTTAATTTCAATTCGCTAATTTCTTTGTTGTTGTAAATTGAGGTAGGGACCATCACATAAGTTCGGGCTAAGGTCGAAAGCATACAAGGTATGCCCGTCTGCAAATTCTTCACGTGTTAAATAAATACCGGTGTCTTGATGAAATCTATCAAACAAGCGATGGTAGGCTCTTATGTAGTTATTTTTCGAAAAATTTAATTCTAACCCTTTTGAAGGTATCGGTTGGTCATTCATATATACACTTAAAAAGTGAACATTATGATGCCCGAAGTTAAACAAATTTAAATCGTATTGCCCGTTAATCGAGCCGTTTTCGAGCAATCCAATAATAATACGTTTCGGCATAGACCCTAAAAACACATTGTCTTGCATAAAAGAACGACTTCCGGTAGAAGTGGAATAGGTCTTACACAATACACGATCGATAGGATATTTTGCAGAAGTTTTCACCCTTTCGGGTGACCGAATAATACACCGGCATTGACTTTTACTTTTCGAATAAAGAGAAAGGCATGTTCTAAAACCACTTTCTAATCAGGGTCGGGCTGACTCGAATCAGAAGGTTTCATCGCCATCAAACAAAACTCAGGTTTACTGCGAATCATTTTAATTTTCAAATCAACCATGTTTAATAGCAATCTATTTTGTTGAAAGATAGCACAATGCTTAGGGGACATCATATCCAAAGTGTTACTATTTTTAGTTAGTTCATATCGTTTATTTAATCCAGGGTTTTCATTCAATGTGGGGGTCACAAGTGTCTAATTTCTGATCTTTGTAGAAGCATTCACATTAAAATAAACTTTTCTTTGCATCTTCTCCGAAATTCAAAAGTGTTTCGATGTATGCACAATAGGGGTAAGTGTTACTCGCCGAAGAAATCACTCTTTCATTTAAAGTTACATCATCTTGTGAAAACAAAGCCTGAGAAAATAAATTAACAGGAGCTACACGATCTTTGGCAGTCAAAGCTGAATCATCTGATTTGGTAATTTTCACTCTTGTTTTCACTTTTGTTCACTCCGTTTCCGGAAATGTTAAATTCCACAGGTATTCCATCATGAATATTAGCGATGGGATGGTATTCTACAAAATAACCTTTTGCGATAGCAGTTTGAGTGGGAGGAATTAAAAGAGATCCAATTCCGTTTTAGAGCAAGCAACATAATCTTTATGAATAAGTCAGGACATCTTTAAGCGAAAATATCACTTGTTTTCACTTTCTTGACTTTTCGACGACTGATGGTTTTTTGAAAAGCTTTCTCTTTTTATGCCTCTGTCCTGAATCCAGCATCGACTTAACTTTTGTGGCAGCTTTGTCTGTTAAAGTCTGGCCAGCTTCTTTAAACCTTCGCTTGGCAGCCACTTTCACATTTTCACCACGTGACACATCATTCAACAAATCAATTCCCGTTGAAAACAGTTGCTTCCCCACAGCTTTAGCTCCTGATTTAAAAAGAGGTACTGCGGCTCTAAACAACGAACGAAACAATCCATCGAAACCATAACCTTTTTGTAATGTAGTACCGCGATAATAGTTTAAACCACTACCGGACTGATGGACATAATAGTTTTCAAAAGATTTCGCACAGCATTGGTAAGGAACAAGCATTTTGAGGGATACTTTTGACGAAAGTGAAGTTTCACGACCAACTTCCCACGCTCGAATGGTATTAATCGGCCTTTATGCGGCTTTAAAACAATTTCAATCGTTTGAATATTCTTTCGAATGAGTGGGATGTAGTGAGTTCTGTCAAACACTTCCCGAATCAAATCACCATCTTGCCCTTTCACAGGGAGCACACGCAGAAGCGGGCCGACCGTATCTCCCACAATCTGCGGTTCTACAAGATCACTATAAATGTAAAGCAATTTAAAATCAGCATGAGGGTCAGCTATGAAAAGACTTTCGAAATGCATCGAATGACCGGCAAAAGGTTCACATACATTACCAGGTGGAAACCCTAGACTTTCTGCTAATCCAGGTTCAAAGTTCATTCGCGCATTTTTTTTTCAAAGTCACTCTCACATTTTTAGAATTTTTGTTGAAGTTAAATGTAATTTTATCATGAAATTTTTGATAATTCAGAACTTTAATAATTTCGTTAGGAGATTCATAATACCCCGGAGGAATTCTAACTTTTTTCACATCAAATTCTCCAATCTCATATTCGGTTTCATTTCTAGGTTTTCCGTTTGTCCACTCATTATTCTCTCCTAATACATATTCATATCCGTTTGTAAATTCTGTAATATTGTACCACATGTGTGGATAAATGAGTTCTGTTAAACCCACTTCCGACTCAACTTTCGAATCCAAAACAGAAGGTAATCTCGTAACAAAATGAGAAATTTTATTTTCTGGAGAATAATTTAACGAACTGTCGGAAGGGAGCGTCACGTAGAAAGACATGGTTCGAAATGAAGATCCAATCTCTCAAATAAAGGTTTTATAAGGTAAATAAATTAGATGAGGGAATCCATCGGTTAAACTTGTCTGGGTACCCTTTGAATTTCACTTTATATTCCACACGACGTTTTCGCATGCGTTTTTCTAAAACCTTTTCGATAGTGTAGTCTTCTTTCGGCTGAACTTTTTGAAGTTCTTGCTTATAAAAAGTACCTTGAATGGGTACTTCCATCAAATCTTTAATTCGATAGACTGGAGGATCTCTCGAAACACATTCCGTGACCATAAACAGTTCTTCGGTACAATTTGTTTCATACCCTTTTTCAAAAGTTAATTTTTGTTTCGAAACGGGCACGATTTCTCCCGCTTTAAACACACATGATTTTCTTTCTACATTTAGCATTTTCCGAAACAAAATATACCACACGTCGCTTTCATTCTCAGGGGTTACTTCAAGGGGAGCTCTCTTAATGCTAGAATGGTAGGTATGATTATAACTTTCTAACAAAGAGTCCAATACGTCGATAAAATTGTAGGTATGATTATGCGTGAAATATTTCCACATTTTAATTTCCAAAGTGCGATTAAAACGTTCAAACACCGATGCTTTCGTGTTATTAAAAGTAGTAAAAAATCGAACACCTTGCTGTTTTAAAAATCTCTGAAAGTCTTTGTTTTTAAATTCTTTTCAGGAATCTGACTGTAAAGATTTAGGTTTTCGCAATGTAAAAATTGTTTGAAAGGCTTTCACAATATCCTCTCCACATTTCGTTTTCAACAGTATCGCCCACGCATATTTAGACAAAATTCCGATACAGGTTAGAATGTAGCGATATCCTCGATTGTACTTTTGAAGACTGATCATGTCTACTAAATCGGCTTGCCATTGCTGATCGATCGAATACACGATCACGCGATTGGTCGGAAAATTTCGTTGCACGGGCTTGTGCAGTGTGTACGAGTCGACTGCGCTTAACCATTTCTGAATCGTCTTTTTGGGAATTTTTCCTTTGGCAGCTGAATGCAAAACATTTACACCACCAAAACTTCCTGCGTTTTTTGGATTCTGGTAAATCTCTTTCATTGTAATATGAAATTGTATTACGTGAAAGGTTGATATTCAATCGCATCATAACGAAAAAGATAAATTTCCGGTCTCGTTTAAATTCAATATAAATTCAAATTTAAACTTTTCACATCCGGTAAACGCATAAATCAATGAAAAAATAATACAAATCGCAATATACGGACACACAACGCTAATCACTTCCTTCCGCGAAGTCATTCTGAAAAATGAGGAATCTCCAACACAGCATCGACCTTTAATCAATTTTTTTCAATTTAAAACCAGAACTTTTTGGCTTGATTAGATTAATCCACAACAAATTATCAAGTCAAGAAGTTCTTTTACAGGTTCGAACCCCCTTCAAACCTTTTAGAAAAAAATACTATTTTCGTAAACATTGATCTAATCGTTCCAATTCCCACCGATAGAGGGCGCCACTACATTTTCCATTTCGTATTCAAATCTCTTTCCTACTCTTAGTCGATTCCAATCTCTATTTTAATTTAAACTCCCTAAAAAATTTTGAGCCTCCCCTCAATTTTAAGCCTCCCATCATCCTACTATTGTATGATAACTCTCCATCAAATAAGCTTCTCATTTAGGTGGTGGTGGTCCTCCTCACCCTCCGTGAGGTGGTGGTGGTTTCACCTCCACCACCCGCCACCGCCACCTGCGGAATCGAAATCCTTTTCCTACTACTGATGTTGTACTACACCAATCTCATGTTGAACACGTTTTCAACTAACGTTTCTTACATATCTCCAAAAGGCAAATGATTGATGCCTATCAATCTCCTTAGGATAAACTGTCTTGTAAGTTAAAGTATATAAAATGATGTCTCAGAATAAATAATACAAATTGCATTAACCATAAAACTTATGCAACTCTGTACCTTTTTTCATATGTAAAAAGAATAATAATTAAAGAACCAAAAAGCCAGTCATACACTTTTATTTTCTCTTCAATTAGGATTTATTTGCAAAAAGTTTTTGGATTCTATATAATTTAGGGGAAACAGGACCTTTGAGTTTGTCGAAGCATTCAAAATTATTGCTTTTTTCAAAGTAAGAAGCACGAATAGTATATGATTAAATTTAGTTTTTTCTGTCTACCTAAAGTCTATATTTTAATCTATAGTATTTAAAAAATAAATGTTGTATATGCAAAATGTATATTTAAATATTAAATTCAAAATGCAAAAAAGTTGCTAATGTATTAATTAAAATTATAAAGGTCTGCGCGCGTCATACAACTCTAAATTATGCATATAGGAAATATTTGTAAAGCAAAATAGAATCATAACACACCTAGCTCTAAATTAAACCTAAAATATATATAAAAAAGTTTTTTTTAATTTAATTTTAGCAAAATAAAAACATTTTTTTTCCAAGTTTATTAAGAGCAACTGTTTTTTTTTTTTTTTTTTTTTTTTTTTTTTTTTTTTTTTTTTTTTTTTTTTAGAAAGAATTTACTTAATTTTTTATTAATATAGCTTATGTAGATTGAAACTAGTATTGCGCAAGAATAATTTTGTGGTAAAAATGTTATTGTGTATTTTTATTTTTTGGCAACTGCTATAACGAAAAATAATCAAATTTGATTAGAAATTGCTCTTAAATTGGAGGTTTTTTATAAATTAAAAATTAACATATTTTTTAATTTGCAACACTTTAGTTGCCTCGGCTGTGATTTAGCACACAAATATATAATATTTCATAACTTGCAAATTGTTAAATTGTATAGAATTACTGTCAGACACACAAATTTTCATTTTTATACAGGGTGATTCAGCTCGTCGGTGACAAACTTTAAGGATCGATAGAGCACACCTAGACGAACATTTTTGAATAGGGAATGTAGGGTCCCTGACGCGATGGTAAGGCGCTAGGCGCTTTCGAAAATTTGGGTGCCGAAATTCGAAACGTCATAAAAACTAGGGAAATGGTTAGATTTTCTTGCTTGTTGCGTCGAAATGTTTCTGTTTGTTTAGACTTTCTTCACTACCAATTTGATAAGCGTATCTCTTAAAACATGGATAGGGGGCGCTGCAGACTTTGGAGAGCTAGACAACAACTTTAAGCCCGTTATTTTGATAATTTAACACATGCTCGCCAAAGTTTATACTCTAACTTAAAGTTTGAACCCAAAAGTAGAGCCCTGCAAAAAGCGTAAGAGCCGGAATAAAATGTCAAAGTACAGGGTGGTCGAAACTCGAAGGCTCCTAAGAGATAAACAAACAGATTTCTTGAGTTATGGCATGCATTTTCATGATTCTGTTTGCTGGGGCTCTCTGAAACTCAGTTGAACGGTACAAAAAGAAACATCGATAGGGGGCGCTTTGGGCAAAAAACATAATTCGTTGACATTTCGGACGCTAACTGGAAACGGGGCGCTACGATCAGTTAGTAATAATGAAAACACATTTTCTACCTCTGCTCAACACTTCTGAATAAATTTAGACCAAAAACATCAATGATACTGGAAATTTATTTACAAAAAATAACACTACAGAAGATGCTCGAAATTTCGACCTTGGGCCATGATGCAGGCTTCGCACCTCCGTCGCATTGAGGAGTGTGTGTTTCCAACAATGCCAGGAGTATCTCTGATCTGCCCTGCAGCTGCCACAATGCGCGCCACAAGTTCTTCAGCACTGCTGACAGGTGTATGGTATACCTCGGCCTTCAGGTAACCCCAAAGGAAGAAATCCAAGCAGGTGAGGTCTGGTGATCGGGCAGGCCAGTGAACTGGACCCCCACGCCCGATCCACCGCTGGCCATACCTTGCGTTTAGATGGAGACGCAAGTCGTTCGTGTAATGGGCCGGAGCTCCATCGTGCTGGAACCACATCTGGCGACGCGAACCTTCGGGTACGTGCGCCTCCTCTAGAAGCTGCTTCAACACTTGATCCAGGAAAATCAGGTAATTTCCACCTGTCAGCCGTTCAGGTAACAAATAAGGGCCAATGAGGCAATCCCCCAGAATGCCGGCCCACACATTTACTGAGAAACGCTCCTGGGCTGCTCGGCTTCTGGTTTCATGTGGATTTTCATCACACCACACATGACTGT
Source organism: Maratus speculifer (assembly GCA_964019185.1). Lineage (NCBI taxonomy): Eukaryota > Metazoa > Arthropoda > Arachnida > Araneae > Salticidae > Maratus > Maratus speculifer. Next base: position 57,017,445 of record OZ025294.1, read on the forward strand.
TGTGGGCGTTCCACATTCCCTCCCGGCTGAAGGTGGACTCGTCCGTAAACAAAATGCTGTTTACAAAACGGGGATCCCTGGATCTCATCGCCAAGTACCATCTTGAGAATTCCACTCGAGGGCCAAAATCCTGCTCTCTGAGCAACTGCACCCGCTGGATGTGGTAGGGGTGCAGATTCCGGGAACGTAAGATGCGCCACGCAGTTGCTTGCGAAATGCCAACATGTCTGGCGATATCTCTCGTGCTAAGACCTGGGTTGTCCTCAACCAGGTTAAGCACAGCCTCTTCGTTGTCGGGGGTGCTCACTGATCGCTCCCGTTCAGGCCTGCCTCCGTCGTAAGATCCCGTTGTGGACAACCTCTGGTGTACTCGAGCGAAGAAGGCATGGCAAAGGATTTGCCTGTTGGGGTAACGCTCGGCGTACAACCGCTGAGCGGCTCGTCCATTACAACCAGCAGCGCCATACGCCAAATGCATGTCAGCCAATTCAGAGTTTGTGTACCGTTCCATCCTACTACCGATCTGCAGACAAGTAACCCGAAGCTTAAGTAGGTACCGCACGTTCAAAAGACGTGTCTGCGCATACAACTACGTCATCTCGCGTTGTCGTCTACGCATTACGTATCTTTTGCATATCGATATGGTACGATATCTTTTGCATAAATCAGCAAAAAGCACCTTATGTAAATTTTATTGCGCGCATTGTGCATGATTGAAACCAGCTATGTTTGTTAAAAAAAACAAACAAACTGCAGTTTTAATAGCTTCTTATGATAAGTAAATTACTCTCTTGTTTTGTTTCTAACTGATCGTAGCGCCCCGTTTCCAGTTAGCGTCCGAAATGTCAACGAATTATGTTTTTTGCCCAAAGCGCCCCCTATCGATGTTTCTTTTTGTACCGTTCAACTGAGTTTCAGAGAGCCCCAGCAAACAGAATCATGAAAATGCATGCCATAAGTTAAGAAATCTGTTTGTTTATCTCTTAGGAGCCTTCGAGTTTCGACCACCCTGTACTTTGACATTTTATTCCGGCTCTTACGCTTTTTGCAGGGCTCTACTTTTGGGTTCAAACTTTAAGTTAGAGTATAAACTTTGGCGAGCATGTGTTAAATTATCAAAATAATGGGCTTAAAGTTGTTGTCTAGTTCTCCAAAGTCTGCAGCGCCCCCTATCCATGTTTTAAGAGATACGCTTATCAAATTGGTACTGAAGAAAGTCTAAACAAACAGAATCCTTTCGACGCAACAAGCAAGAAAATCTAACCATTTCCCTAGTTTTTATGACGTTTCGAATTTCGGCACCCAAATTTTCGAAAGCGCCTAGCCCTTACCATCGCGTCAGGGACCCTACATTCCCTATTCAAAAATGTTCGTCTAGGTGTGCTCTATCGATCCTTAAAGTTTGTCACCGACGAGCTGAATCACCCTGTATATTAAATGAATGTGATCAATTACTTTATAAATATGCATTAGATTAAATTTTGCGGTGTATGCAAAAATAAAATACATATTTCAAATTTCCAAACTACCTCAGCAGAGAAAAATCAGTTACTGTAATTTTTGTAGATCAAAAACTAAAGCACATATTTTGTTTAAATCAATTTAACAAGTAAAATAAGTGATTATTCCTAACTAATGACCTCACCTTAATGGGAATCTAAAAAAGGTAAAAATCAAAGTGATAGCAGACGATAATTAGCATACAATTAAGAAGCTACAATTTAGCTAAATTACTTTCTGATTACAAAGATTTTTATCAGTGAAGAAAAAAGCGAATTCGTTGGCTCATTAAGCATACCATAAAATAATATAAGATTAAACACATTTATGGCTAGTTTTAACATTAAAAAAATAATAGATCATTGCATAGAATATTTCCATTTTTATTTAATATGAAATACATTTTTGAAAATTGAAAACAATATTCAAAATTTAGATATACCAAAGTAATTTTTGAAACATATATGAAATGTAATCCTTGAATTTTTAACATAATCGATTTTTGAAATTTAAGGTATGCAATTTCAAAATTACGTTATTTATGTTTGTTAAATTTTCAGTTAAAATTTAAAAAAAAAATACTTCTCTTTCTGCAAGTGAATTTCAGAAACGTTTCCGATTATTTTTATAGTGAATTAATAATTTTTCTGAAATCAGATTATCAGATTTTGGAAAAAGTTTCAGCTGCTTAATTGAATTTAAATGCGCTAGAGTAACAAAATAGTATTAATATTCACAGACAGAGAGGCAATGGCATGGACAAAAACTTCATCGAGGTCACAGCTGAAATTCCAGAAATAGTTAGAAATCGATTCGCATATTACAACGCAATTTGTCGGCCAAAACATATTTTTGATGTAAAAAAAACCCTAAAAACCCGACGGTTGACTCTAATCGATTTTGGCGGTTGACTCTAAGGTTACCTTAGCGTTTCTCTGCACCCAGTCCTCTTTGTTTTTACAATTTTGGATGCAGAAAAACCGCAACTAACAAACCTAAGATTCAACCGCTAAAATCGATTTTTAAGGAGTTTTCCAACAATATATTACGACTTGGTAGAACAATTTAGTTTTCATATGGGAATGAAATGGTGTTTGTCTGTGCTGCCGCCTCCCAGTCTATAATGTTAAAGCTAATAATTTATCACCTTTTTATGTAAAGCATGTTCGTTTTGAAAACTTTTACATGTGATTCAATAGAATGTGAAAAATACACTGTAAACAAGCTGGAAATTGCGCATCAAGCGAAGCAAATGAGGTGCATTCGCACTATAACGAAGTTAAGAAAAATATTCAGATCATGGTGTGATAGTATACAGTATAGTAGTCGAAATTTTTTCTGTGTCTCTGCAAATGCTATCTGCTATCTATTACACAGGATGTACCTCGTAAAAATCCTCAGCCATGTATATTAATTTTATAAAATGTTAAATGTTTAATGCGATTAAATTGCGCCCAAGCAATGTTCCTCTTATACCATTATGCAATGGAATACATTTGTATGGCCCTCAAATGAATAAAAAATAATATTTGTACCACAGATTATACACAATGTATATTTTAGTATATACTTCATAAATGCATATAAATTTTATTATGTTCGGAATGGTGTTGCACCATTAAAATGCACTTGAAACGTTTTCCTATTGATCGTAATGTAACGGAATACTTTTGATTGCCTGTGTAATTGAACTATACACCTGATTTTCTTTAAATTTAAAATAATGTAAGGTGTCATACGTGTATAAACAAACTTGGTATCTATACTGAAAAAAGGAGAAATTTTAAATAATGTAAAAATAGATTTGGTTTTTGACAGATTTTGTGACGGATAGACAGACAGAGTGGTATGAATTATAGAGTTTCGTCAGATGAACGAAACTTTAATAATATGCTGAAAGTTAAGCTACCTTATAGGCAATTATAACTCCCTCCACTTTCATGTAAACCAAATTCTTTACAGGGTTAAAAAGAGAAAATAAATTAATATTCTTAAAGCAAATTATTTAAATCATTTTATATAAATACTTGTATATCTGTAACGATAACTCCCTTTCATTAATGATTTATTTCAATAACTTCTAATAACGAGATTTATGGGCGAAAAATTATTAACTGTTTTTATTCCCTTAATACTTTATAAGTATAGAAAAAATGTTATCATAAATAAGCCTCATGTGCTTTTCCCGCTATTTTATATTCTTTTTTTTAAATTTATGCTCTCCTTATTAAGCACATACTTGATATATAGATTAAATAAACGATTCTAGTAATGGCTCTAAGTTATTGCCAGTGAAAAAAAATGCACTTTTAAATTTTAAGCTCGAATTTTAGTAATAGTATTTCCTTCAATAGGATTTTTTAGAGTAATGACAATAAATTCAGCGTACACAGTATTAAAAAGTATATTTGCTGATAATTGAACTTTTGGCGTAATTTTTTTTTTTTTTTTTGAGTGAGAATAAAAATATTATAATTCCCCCCAACAGGCATATATGAATATTAACCTTTTCCGCCGTGGAGTAAATCTGTTTGAAATAATTAACTTTCACCATAATTAACAAACATTTTTGAATAAAATACAAACTGGATTATCTTCATGTATGTTATCAAAGGAAAATTATAATTAAATATTCGTGGTGCCAGTAAAATTAAAATTAGGTGTCCTGTTTTAAAGACACCGCGTTGGAAAGGATTAAACAAACAAAGATGTCTGCCTTTCTGTCCGCTTTATCTCTCAGGCTGTTATTCATATGATCAGCGATACGACACTGGAATCATTAACTTTTTCTTCGCTTAAAAAAATTCGCATCCCTTTATTATGTCTTTCACAAAATTTAACAGCTTTATGAACAACAGATTCGTCTGCAGATAACATTAAATTAGCGCCGTTAAACATCCTCTTTTTAAAAATTTTGCATTAAAATTTGATTGAAAATAATGCTTTAGTTTAACCTTTAACTAGCTTTTCTGGTTTTTCAGACCACTGCTTTTTATATAGATTTTGTAAAAAATGTTACCTATTGCAGTTGTTAATATGGTATGACTTTTGAAAAATTCCTTCACAACTTTTCATTATATGACCCCCAGGAACCCAAAACGAACCTCATCTAAAACGTTTATATATATGTGTGTGTGTGTGTGTATGTCTATGTATGTATGTACCAAATTTTGTCCTCGCGTTAAAATTCGCAATTATGCACGGATTGTCTTCAAACTCGCTAAAAACATTCAGATGGCTACTATCTTGGTGGGGATTGTGAATGGGCAAAATCGGCCCAAGGGAATTTACATGGGGAGGGTTTAAATTTTTTAATATTGCCTTAACACAAGTCTTTTAAAACCAACTCTTACAAAACAATGACAAGAATAATTATAATAAACAATTTCTGTTACAGCATATGCCAAAAATTTTTTTTAAACTACAATAAAATTCTTACCTCAACAGTTACTTTACTATTACAACATTTCCACGTGAAAACTGGAAATAAAATAGTTTGAAGAATTGAAGAAAAATTTAATATGTCATAACATTTCTACAGCATGATTTCAACATAAAAATGAAATAAATAACTTGACGGATTTTTATAAAAAAGCAAATATTACATCAAATTGAAAATGTAATAGATGAAAAGTTACTAATATGTAACGTCATATGAATTTAAAAAATAATTGAAACGTGATAAAAAAAAAGCAGATTATGAAAATATTCCCATACTTTAACATTTTCAGTTCTATGATTTTCTTTTCAAGAAATTCATTTTTAAATCTATTCTATATTTATGCATGTGTGTATGTGTGTACAATAATGTTTTCACAAAAGGTCTCTAGAACTCATTCTTAGTGATGAAACTGGGTTAATCTCTAATCATGTATGAGTTTTTTCGTGTGAAATTAGTAACTAGCTTCGAAATCAACCTCCGCCTGTAGGCCAAGCTGGAAGCGATTTTTTTCCAATTTTAAAGTTTAACTTGTATATTTTAGCTTAACTAAATACAATACCAATTTTGTTTCGTTTAAAGCTTTAGTACAATCACAAGTGAATTTTGAATAGGTAAATTTTAATTTTAACTGTCCTGTAAAAAACGTTTAGCACAAAAATACCATCCTGTGAGTTAATTATTCCTATTATTCATCGTTTGATCTAACAATTTAGTAAACCCCTTCACAGTAGTTATGCGACAATTTCTATTACATGAGTTAAGGGATAAATTTATAGAGGAAAAAATTGGTTGAATTTATTTTCTATATTACAGACATAACGTAAAACTGTATGACAATTAGAGTACACCAAAATGAGCGCCCTGTAAAGGATATCTCCTTTGCATATTTCTTTTAATAATATTTTCCTTCTCCCCCATTCAAAAAAAAAATGTTTATTTACAAAATTCTTAAATGTTAAAACTTTGTCTTGAACTTTAATTAAATTTATTTTCCATCGCTCACATTTTTTTTTAAATGTATACTTTTTTCTCTATATAATTTTGATAACCGCTGCAGACAGTATTAAATGAAAATAAGTATGCTAATTTTACCTCGCATAGTAACAATATAGCGGCTACATTAGTACACATAATTTGGTCACTAGGCGGGATTTTTCTCATGCCTTTTTTCCTATATTCGTTGTATATTGTTTTACAGCTGATACATATTTGCCCAACGTATAAATTCTTATCATAAACTCTGTCTGCAATACATTTGATTTTTTACCGCACATACCTTCAGTCGGAGCTGCTGCACATGTTTCTCGTGTTTTAGTAAATCCATCTAAAATGCATCATGGTTTTCTGTAGTCGACATTGTCTGCTTATCTTGAAGGCGTTAAAATTCACTTTGCCCTTTCGTAGTCCCTACTGGCAATCCATTGACGGAAATTAATACTTATCTCATCTCAAGTTAATTCTCGCTGGATTTCTACTGGTTTGATGTTTTTGTAAGTTACTGCTCGTCAATAACTCAGCCCTCTCTGAATTGTAATGACATTACTCTCTCTCTCTGTACATTGAATTGTTAACGGCTGATTTAAAAAATCCCTCTCTGGCACTGACACTTCTGCATATTCCTACAGAGAACATCCTGATTTAAAATCTGCAGAGCTCCTATGTTATTTTGTCTTTAATATTCAAGGATCTACGAGCCTTTATAATAATAAACGACTACTTAAAGAAATGCATTCATATAAATCGCTAAGACAACTAATCAGGGAAGTATTTCACTATAGATCAAAGTCACTGTTATATGCCCTAACTGGAATATTATACCTCTTAAAAATTTCGAAAGGAGCGTTTCGAGATGAAAAGTATCATTTTGTTCGACTTGCTCTATATTTTCTCATTTTAATCTAACAGTATTCGCTTACTGATTTTTTTCGCACTTATCAATTATCGTTTTCTAAGAAACCTCCCTTTCTACATACAATAGTAAGATTTCATATAGATCACCTTAAACATTTCTCCTCTACAAGAATAAAATTACATGACATTCTAGCTTGCTTTTTCAAGCATATATTGAGAAGCAAATCAGACATTCGTCGACAAAATCACGGCATATCCAGTAATGACTGTTCATTTTCATTCTTTGGAATTGCCTTACAGCTCTTAACATAATGAACTACTTTCAGTAAAGCGCTATTTTATAACTTACATGAAAAATAATAGTTTAATGATTAAGGTAAATTTTTTGTTATGCTTATTTTTCCACCATAATGATCCAGCGACAAAAAAGGCCGATAGTGACCAATAGCTCTCAAAAACACACTACTACTGTCGGCACTTTTCTTTTTTCTGCGCATATAAATAAGTTTTATTTTTCGGACTTTTAGAATATATTTATTAATTCTGAAATACAGGGTGTTTCGCTACCAGACCGACAAACTTTGAGGGGTGATAGTAGACATAAAGACAAACATTATTAAATAGGAAACCATGGTGCGCAAACGTCTTCCGTAGGAGCTAGGGGGTCATTAAAGTTTAAGGTCCAAAGCTTCAAACAATTATAAAAAACGGAAAAAAGGGTGGATTCGTTTGCGGTTTTTGCTAAAATCATTCTCTACATCACGATTTGCTTGTAAATAAAATTTAAAGGTTAAGTTCAAAAATTGTCGATAGAGGGCGCTTTAGATTTTAGAGTAACAAACAACTACTTTTAACCCTTATTTTGTGCACGGGGTTGAAATTATTCTAAAGTTTAGACTTTAACTTAAATTTTAAGCCCAAAATCGGAAACATTGTTATCGGGTAATTAGCGAAAATTGAACCGTGAACAGAGGAAGGGATTTTGAACGCTCATAAACATTTGACAAACTAATCGATTTTGTTGCAGTTTACGTGTAGGTCATTTCCTTGGTAATTATTTTATTCAAAATGATGTACAGCATTGGTGTCCCCATTTTTTGATAGAGGGCGCTTCCGACACATTTCCGAAATGTCAATGACATTACTCCTGTATGTTTTACTACCAGACCAACATACTTCCAGGAAGTGTTAGGGATGCAAAGACGACTCAGAATCATATTATAATGTAACGTCGAAAATGCCTTTTTTACGAGTTAGGGTTAAAAGAAGCAGAGAAAAATCAACTTGATATTTATACAACATGTTCTGTCAGGACTTTCGGTAAAAGCACATATTCATCTTTCGCTGCGCCGCTCTATAGCATGATGAGGTTCCTCTACATTTTACCACCGATGTTCGCAGACACCTCAAAGTAACATATGGACAGCGGTGGATAGGTAATGGTGGCCCGGTTCGTTGGCCTCCAGATCTTTGCACATACTTCATTTCATCAATTTCTTTTTGTTACCTACCTTTATTTTATTACTGTGTAATTGTTATGTATTTTTTTAATAACCATGCTGGGTGGGGTTAGTGTAGCTCAAAACCGATTGGTGCCCTCCCCCACCTGGCTCAATCTGAATCTGAATCTATATGGACTTCTTCTGCTGGGGTCAAAGGAAAAGTTGAATGTATGAGACTCCCGTACAGTCAGTGGAAGACCTCTCAGCTCGAATTTCTGTAGCTGCCAGAAGGCTATCCGAGATGCCAGGAATCTTTCAAAGCGTGAGGAATTGCATGCGACGCTGCTGTCAAGCATGCCCGATTACTTCTTGTCGTAATTTCGTACACCTTTTGTAGTAAAGCCCTTAACTAAATTGTTTTCTGTCACATTAACGTTACATTAACATTAGCTATTTCACTAACTGTTTCTGTTGCTTTTTTCTCTGCTTCTTTTAACCACAATTCGCTAAAAAGACATTTTCAACGTTACATTCCTATGTGATTCCGAGTCGCTTAAAGTTTCGCCCTAACACTTCCTGGAAGTATGTTGGTTTGGCAGTAAAAAACCCAGGAATAATGCCATTGAAATGTCGGAGATGTGTCGGAAGTGTCCTGTATAAAAAATGGAGACACAACAGATGTAAGTCATTTTGAATAAATCAATTACCAAGGGAATGACCTGCACGCAAACTGCAACAAAATCGATTAGTTTGTCAAATGTTTATGAGCGTTCAAAATCCCCTCCTCATTTCACGGTTCATATTTCGCTAGTTACCCGATAACAATATTTCCGATTTTGGGTTTAAAATTTAAGTTAAAGTCTAAACTTTAGAATAATTTCAACCCCGTGCACAAAATAAGGGTAAAAAGTAGTTGTTTGTTACTCTAAAGTCTAAAGCGCTCTCTATCGACAATTTTTGAACATAACCTTTAAAATTTTTTTACAAGCAAATCGTGATGTCGAGAATGATTTTAGCGAAACCCGCAAACGAATCCACCCTTTTTTCCGTTTTTTGTAATTGTTTGAAGTTTTGGACCTTAAACTTTAGTGGCCCCTAGCTCCTACGGAAGACGTTTGCGCCCCATGGTTTCCTATTTAATAATGTTTGTCTCCATGTCTACTATCACCCCTCACAGATTGTCGGTCTGGTAGCGAAACACCCTGTATATAGAGTACTCTAGCAATCCTGTATTAAAGGGATAATTTGTCGCTTCCTACAGCTGGAAAAGGGTGCATATTTAAAGGCAGTGGTGACTCTTGACTGTCTTTTAGAAGGGACACAAAATATAAATCTGCGAAATTTTTCCTTATTTCTTTTTGAGAAATCCTCCTCGGAGAAAGGGTCTTTAAACTGCATAAGCTAAAGCTTTCTTTAAAATTTATACGGTACGAACGGAATAAAATGGTCCTATATTCATTTAAGTGCACCAAAATTCGATAGTCACGAGCAGCTATTATATAATTCTCCTCAGCCCTAAAACAAATATTACGAAGACCCACAAAAAATAGTTTAAAATTATTATGAAGTATCTTCAAAGACATAAAAATCTATCTGTTGATGCTTATGACATGCATGCATTTATTTAAAAAATCTAGAAGTAATTTTAACAATTCTGGAAGGATTTAAATTAATTTAAGAGTTGTTCTTAAGTGTTTCCTCCATCTGAATCAGGATTGAGGAGGTTAAAACTCTGAAAGAAAGCTCACAAACAATACATCCCAATAAAGTCATGATACTCAGTAACTTATGCTGGGATAATTGCTAAACGAATACCTTAAAATTATGAAATACATTAAAATTTCGTTATAAGAAAAATTACACATATTTTGCGCATAGGAATCCTGCATTAGTGGCAGGAAAAAACTCACAACCTAATCTTAACCGGCGACACCAGAGTTATTAAAAATTCCTCGATCATTTTTACGTATTTTTAAATTATTTTTTGTATAAGATATCTGGAGTTGGTCTTTAAGTGGGTGCTTTTTTATTCGTTGATATTTGCTTGCAGATATTTTTATGAGATTGTTTTCTATTTTCAAACCAGTTTCAACAGTTACAGTATTCTTCTTTTAAAATTATCTATTTTTTTAAAGTGTAATTAATGACTGTGTATAAACAGCAATACGTTTAACACATATGACGCAACTGCTGAAATTTTCATGCTTTACAAAAATTAATTAAAAAAAACAAACTTAATGAACATTAAAAAACTATTTATAAAATGAACTCATTTTATTCGCGGCAATATCTCAATATAAAATCTGAAATATGATGAAGAAATGTTTAAAAATATATGTTTACAACTTTTAAGCTTGAAAATTTAAGGCATATAACTTTTAGTCAAAAGCATAAATTTGTCGCAAAAAATCTGATAGAACGTGACTGAAGACACTTTAGAAGTTATAAAAGATGTTCATTTATTTTGTGTAAAATCAGTCAAAGAAAATGTTTCCTAGGCTTTCCGTTGTGAAAAGAAATATTTCATAAAGTTATTTTATATCAGAAAAAATGTGTGGTTTTATTTATTCTATAGCCATCCATGTGTGAAATTAATAAAAAACATTTTAAAAATGTTTCCACAGTTTAAAATACTTTTTGTTTGCTAAAAAAAAACATGCCGACTCGGCCTACAGGCGGGGGTAGATTTCGAAATTAGGTGCAAATTTCACCAACGAAAACTAAATCAAGATTAAAGATAAACCCACTTTCAACACTAAGAATGAGCTCTAGAGAACTACATTTTTTGTAAAATTCCTTATATACAACCATACACACATATATATATATGAAATAGATAAAAAATGGCAAAAACAAAATTAGCGAATTTCAAAATGTTAAAATATGCCAATATTTCGATTATCTGGGTTTTGTAATGTTTCAATATGTTTTTGCAAACTCACATGACGTTATACATTCAGCTACTTTTCGTCCATTATATTCCAGTATGACGTAATATCTGCTTTAAAAAAACCCGACAAGCTATTTAATGCATTTTCCGTTTACATGTGGAAATCTTGCTATGGAAAAGTTATGACGTAATATTCAATTTTTCTTTAATTCGTCAAACTATTTTTTTTTCATTTTCCATGTGCAAATCTTGCAATTGTTGTGGTAAGAATTTTATTATGTCTTTTTTAATTGTGGACAACACTGCTATAACAAAAAATGTATATGTTTTTCTGTCATTCTTTAGTAAGAGCTGGTTATTTTAGAGCCATGTTAAAGCGATATCCAAATTTTTTAATCCTCCTTATATCCACCTCTTTGGACCGATTTTGCCCATTTGCAGTCCCCGCCAACATATTAATCATCACATGTATTTGACAAATTTGATGACGATTCGTTCATAGTTGCAATTTTTATCGTGCGGACAAAATTTACTACATACACACACACAAACACACACACGCACACACTCATATATACATGTATGTAATAAATAAAAAAAAATTAGCCATTTTCCTGCTTTGAGTTCGTTCTAATGTTTTATAAGAACATACTTTCATTCTCAGTTTTCCGTAATATATTAATATTTTTAACGGCTAAAGTTCCTTTTATTTTTATTTTCTTTAAATCAGCATTATCTATTAATTATTTTCGTAAAAAGAACTAGCATGTATTATTTAAATGTCCAAATCTTATTGCGAAATCTTAAATTTATTCCACAAATCTATGTCCCTTTTTAGAATAAAACATTTATCGAAACTTTAATTTTGTTTTATTTATTTAATAATCGTCTGCTGTGAAATTCATCCGCATTTAGTGGGGCGTTTTACTCTTACTGATTACGCTGTTTATTAAAGAGTCCTTATGACTAGCTCCTCCCATCAATCAATGGAAGAGCGCAAAGTATATTTACTTTACATTCCAAACAATCTTAGTGGATTTTTCAAAATCATACGTCAGATTCGGCTAGGTGGGAAGGCCTACCAAAACCATACGTCAGAGGGGAGGGGTAATGTTATCTGAGAAATTTTGAGATATTAATTTGTTTTTTTTCGGAGGGGGCAGAATCAACTGATCTGTCTACTGCTAAAGTTCTCGCGCTACTTCTCCGATTGTTTTGAAACATTTTTGCGGAGTTGCGATGTTTTTTCTCAAGCAGCTTTGCACGGAGCCCTTTGTATTCTTTTATTGTTTATGGTGATGCGGCCTCAGAAAGGATGCCTGGTCTGTCGTGGTGAATTTCTTTTCTATGTAAATGTTTAAATCAAGAACAATCCTGTATTCATTATAGAGTGATGAAGATTGAGGGATGTGTGGAGTAACGGTGAAAGTGCAAGGTAATAAAATATCATGTTCCTGTTCTCTTGTATTTTTAATGAGTTGAAAAAACCACTGAACCACCACTTTCCCTTATCTACAATTAAAATTCTTCGGCCAAGTGTTATTTACCGCAATAACATTTTTGCGGATGTGGTAAATAATGATATATTGATCGGCGACGCATCTCGTACCCTCTTAATGCTACATGTATGTATATATATATATATAAATACATACACACACATATGTATATATATATATATATATATATAAACTTTTTAGATAAGGATGGTTTTGTGTTCCTGGAGTCATATAATGAAAAGTAACGAAGAAATTTTTCAAATGTCGTACCATGGTAACGACTGCAATAAATAATATTTCTTAAGAAATCTACCTGAAATCGGAACAGTTTATTATTACATATCCACTCGTCAATATAATTGGGAAATGTTTTGTGTTTCGGCGTTTAATTGGTATAATTATACATGTATATCTCAAATAATGAACTATAAAGTATGCGTCATAATAAATTGTAACTAGAAGGAAAAATATTTCAAATGAACGATGTTTTGAATTAAGAAAATTATCATGTAATTACTGCACACCACAGATGATGAATAAATATTAGGTGTCAAAACAGAAAAACAAATTTGAAAGCGTTAACAATAAATTTCCTTTCTTACAGTTCTGATTTTACATTCTGATTTACTTCTAAATTTTGTTTTACTTTCTCTGCAAATGGAAATAAGCTACATTCGTCGAACTTTCAGAACTCATTCATCACTTCTGAGTTATACAAAAGCATGCGAAATTATCTAATGAAAATATTTATATTTTCGCATAAAAATGTAATATGATGCTTTAAAACCCTCTGAGCGTCTTGCAAAAGGGTAAAATTGTAACGTTGTTTTTTCTTAATTTTATTTTAAATGCTCAGTAAATATGAATCTTTCAACATTATATATAAAAAAATAATGACAAATATTAATCTGATCCTTCAGAGTATTAATCATTCTTCAATGTATTGCAAATTCTTTAAATCTCTAGTATTATATTATCTTAAATATTGCTTATATTGCAGTGAAACTTGCAGCTTAGTGTACGGAATATTACGTTCCAAACACTTAGATGGTTAATTAGTTCTTTTCCAAAAAAAGAAAGAAAAAATAATCATACGCCAAGCATACATTATGAAACACTTTCAACATATTCAAAATAATGTAACAAAATCGCACCGCTTAAAAGGTTGAAACATTGTGTTTAATTCAACCACATAGAAACGCATAACACATTTTAATACATATACTTCTGTTGAAAATCGGTTCGAACCTGGATCATGGTTCGGACCGTAACCTGGATAATTTTCGACTCTCTTGGTCTTGTTAGCAATGTGAATTAAAATTCACAATTAAAAAATCCCATTTAGCAATTTTTATCTTATAAAGATTAATAAAGGCAAATATTTACTGTCAAAACGACTTTTTTTTTTTCGTTGAGAGTCTGCAGTTAAATAAATATTTTAAAAAACCTCACAAGGTTAAATAATAAAACCATTACAAAATTCAAACCTAGTGTTAAGATCTTAACCCTCTCACTGCGTAATTGTTTTATCAAAATAAATTAAAAAATTGCTCGTTTAACACCTATTGGCGAAAAGTGTCTTTTACAGAATTTTCAATCTTTTCTCACCGGTTTTCAAGACAGAAATTTTTGTCTAATTTAATCGGAAAATATACTCTTATTAAATATTGCAATGTTTACATCAAAAAATAACAGGTGCAAATAACCAAGGAGGGTTAATTAGACGGTAAAATGCATCTTTGTGGAGATAGGATATAGAACGTATTCTTTGGATATAGAATATGAAATATTAATAGAAATGATATGAATAGAAATTTATATTAACATCAGACATTGTTATAGTTTTCACGCATATTTTTTTAACCCTATAAAAGCGGTATTATCCTCTGGTAACAAAATGAAGAAGAGAATTTGTCATTAGCACGTTCGTTACACACTTTCTTAGTCCGCATAACATTGAAGATTGTTCCTTTATTTTGCTACTATCGCCGATATAACTACGTGATATCAAGTACATTGCGACAATAATGATCAAAAATAATGTTAAACTTAACTAATAATAACACAATGCTCAGTGGCGCACAACACAGGAATTTTAATATACATTTGTACAATTAAAATAAAGTAAAACTTTCACTATTTCGCGCCGTCTTCTGCGGGCGTCTTCAGGAAAACATGATAATGGAAGGACTACGTTTGCATCTTGATCGAGAGGTAATATTTCTACTAAATTAAAATCTAAATGAATTAAAATTTTAAAAAATGTTGCTATTTACACGCAAGTAAAAATTAAAATATTGCAAGGAAATAAAAAATTTTAAGATTTTATGATGTTATGCCATATTTTTGGTATATTGAAGGATAAATTATCATTACATGGTTTATTTTCTCGTGCTATGATTTCGATTTTCTATACACACCAAGAGCCTCAAACTCTTATCCACACCTCAATACACCCCGTCCGAACATTCTACTCAAGAAAAATTGACCACGCACTTGGCGTCCACACCAGAAATTATGATTTCTCCTCACTATTCGTTTCTTCAAAAAACAACATACTCGGTGTCCGTCTTAACTAAAAACATCACTTTGCCGTGACGTCAATCATCTCAGTAGATAACCGGGAAATTCTTTTGTTTGCCTTATCTCAAGTATTTATTTTGAATGGCAAGAGGATCTTTAATTGATAAATACAAAATACACTGTTAAAAGTGAAGGTGACAAACCGGTGCCATTTGAGACCCGGAGGTGAAAAGGCCCTAGGGTCCATTGGAACCCTAGGGTGCCATAGGGGCTTGGATACGTGGTTGCAGTGCCGACATGTCTCTTGCTGGGTGATTGGAGCTAAATAAGGTGCCATACACTTCGTATTGGCAGCAATTGGTACCTCATCGGGTGACTGGGACCATGCGCATGCGCTGTGACGTGTGTCTTTCTGTTTTCTGTGACGGCATGTAAAATTTATGGCTATGAGTGAATGAAGGTGAGCTCGATGGCCGAGCGGTTAGAACGCTGAGCTTGTAATCAGACGTTGTGAGTTCGAATCCTTCGACGGCCAAAAGTCGGTTTGCATATTTTTTAATTTTTTATTGTTGGACACTCTGGATTAAGGGTGCCATCGTTTCACCCTAATTAAAGGTGTCATTCTGACTTCTTTAGGAGTGTCACCAGTGAGACAAGCCTTTCACCCCTAAAAGGTGCAATGTGTCACCATTAATTTTAACAGTGTACTAACTAAAAATAGCTCAGATTAACTTCAAGATAAGAAAACATGTTATCTTAAAACTCCAAGTCACAGAAAGTGATATGGATACAAGATGTAATAAAAAAAATAATATCTGATAAAAGTAATCCAAAATAGTATATGCTCATCAGAAACCTGACTTTTCTGATAAAGATGAAATTTGAAAGTTAAAATAAAAAGTTAAATCTCTTCCGACAGTTTCCTGTTTACACAATCATTTATAAAACATTATTTTTTCAACATTAAACTTCAACTTTTCTATTATGGAGATAAATGTAACTCATACGCTTTTTTCAGCAGTCAAATATTTTTTCTCCAAAAATTAAATCTGAAAACTGTCTTGCATAAAAACTCCACAAGGCACACTTAAAGATTCCAACTATCGTAAAAAGGAAGATGTTTTCTGGTATTTCAGTGAAAGGAGAAATATTTTTTCAATGAAAACTGATTGAAAGGCGATAAATGCATCCCCGAAAAGATTTTTCTTGGTTTTTTATGTCGGAAATCAAAAATATATTTCAAATGCCAGTGAAGCTTTGTGTATTTTGTATCATTCATTGTAGATAAAAATATTTTTATTATGTTGTCAGAAATTTGAAAGGACATATTTATGTCTAACAAATTTTTCTCAACTATTTCCCCTTTTTTAAAAAAGAAGGACATCTTCAGTTATTTTGAAAACATGAAGTGTCATATTTCAAAACCTTTTCAATTAAAAAACGACTTTTAAGTATCTTTTAAGAAGTGTTTTATACAATACAAATATTATTTAAACATTTCCTAATACTCATAATAAATAAAATCGGTTTGATTGCTTAGGGCGATTTTAATTAATAATTATCATATTTTTTAGCATTAAGAACTATTTATTTTTAAGTTTTCTAAAGAGCTCAATTTCATCTTTATAAAAGAACCCTAGACTTATGTGCTGGAAAGAATGCACGCCAAACCAATTACTCTCGCCGATCCCACAGGCCACCAACACGTATTTCTTCTGCGTTACGTTTCATTTATTATGAGAATGAAAGCAGAAAATTGACAAGAAGGAATCGCCGCCAAAAAATATACACACTTTCGGCGATAAAATCTTGGAGATGAACGCTTCAAGAATCGGCAAGATAACAAAGGGATCCGTTATTTACCGCTTTCCTCATCTATGTCTGCAAACACACACAAAGATTTTTTGCTGTTAGCAGGCGGCATGTCTTATGTCCGCAGGCCGTGCGTTTGATATTAATGACTTTTATGGTTCCACTTTAATCGAAATGTAGGACAGGAATTATATATATTAAAACAGTAGGCTAAGATTTTAAAATCAACCTTTAAAAAAACAGCATATACGCATGCATGAATTCAAAATTACAATTTCCTTCTTGTAGAGGTGTGTAATAGCAGGTCCAGATGACCAAGAGGTCTAAAACATTAGTTTAAGACACTTTGTTGAGGAGGTGGGATTTATCCCAAAGCCCGGCAAGTTTTGCTGTCGCCTATAGATGGAAGTCAATATTTTTACTTTAATATAGCAACTACCAACTACAGTCGCTGGCTTTAACGGATTTTGAACACTTTATAACGTTCTACAATGCAATCTTTGATGCATATATGCTCAGAAATCTTGGTATAACAATGACACTTACCAGACTGCTTAATGAGAAATACATATAACGTAGCACATTTTGGCTGTGTACTAATAGCAGTACACTGTAATACGAATATTAATATAATTTTAAGTGCTATTTTTCGAGTTTTTAGTAAGTGATTTTGTAAATTTAGTAGGCAAAATTTTTCTAATAAATAGCTATATATATGCAATTATTAAATTTACTTCAACAGATTATGTCTTGGTTATCTTTTCATTAAAGTTTTAAAAAAATCGATTTCACTTTATACGATTTCACCATATTAGTATTAATAGTTTAGAATTTAAAAATTTACTTTATCGCTAACCTGCATTCTGTTTTTAATACAATAATCCCGAAGAAATTTTTATAGAAAGAATAGCAGAAAACTGCAGTAGGAGTAAGATTCAACGTAAAGCTTATCCCACGCGAACATACAAATAGAGAAATGCATTTAACTTTAATAAACTCATTTCCGCCTTAATCTTTTGTAAATATATTTAGCTTATTCTAAATTTTGCATGTTATTTTAAATCAAAAGTTGTAAGTTCTTTAAATAGAATATCATCAGAATTCATTTATTTTTTATTAAACTTAAGTCTCTTAAACAATTATGAATTTAACTAAAGTTTTAAAAATAATACATCTTGTTTATTCGATATACGATAAAGTTATTCTAATCCGTACATAATCTGTTTTAAATGTGAGTTAATAAACAAGTGTGTTATGATAGAATTTTAAACGAAAGTATTTAAGTCTATTTCATTTTAGGATAAACTATATATACTAATAAAATAACAAATCGCTCTGTCTGTATGTGTGTGTGTTTGTGTCTGCGATAGCTAGCAAAATCTACGTCACGTATGAGGCTCAAAAATTTTATGAGAGTAGCCCAGTATCTCTCCTGATGCACCTGAAGCTCAGAATTTAAATTTTTTATTAGTTTCATAGATATTAATTATGAAGCGGAACTCACTTTCTTCAAAAAGTAATTTTTTTTTTAAATTTTCGGGTAAAGAAAACGTTTGCACATGCGCACAAACTCAATTACGCACCTAAATGAAGAAAGAAACATTTTTCCCCGTTTCTTTCTATTTCGGATCATTTTGTTTAAATCCAAATCAACAAAACTGCTCAACGCAGTTAAATTTATGAAACATATTTCGAACGATCATATTTTTAGGTGTCAAATGCAATAATCAATTCGAAAAAATATTGCAGTTAAGCCTTTGAAAATAAGTATTCAAAAATGGTCGTTTTTTTTTCAAAACTATTTTTCTCCCTTTTGTCAATGCCCCTTCAGGGCGTAATTTTTAAGATATAAACAAACCAAAAAAAAAATCTTAAATTTTAAACTTTCTTCTATCCGATGGTATAATCGGTTAAAAAATATATGGATTTTAATCCTTGCAAATACACTGGCAAAATAAGGACATTTTGCGAATCGCAGAGAGGATAGTTTTTCTACGCTAAAATTATCTTAACATACATATTTCAAATCAATCTTTTAAAAGTTTCTCAATAGACCAAATTTATATTCCCTACAAAAATTTCGAAACGTTCGGACGGATAGAAATATTTTTTACAGAATAAAATGTGCAAAAAAATTAATGAAATCAATAAAAACTGATCGTTTTCATTGCGTTTTTGCATCAGCAGAGCGCAATCTTATAGGTACCAGCAAACAAAAAAAATATTCTTAAAGCTTAAAAACATTCTTATAATCTATGATGCAATAGGCTTTTAAAATATAAGATTTAACCTTTTGAAATACACCGGCAAAAGGTTGTCATTTTGTGACTCATGGATAGAATTTTTTTTCTACGCTAAAAGTATCTAATCATGTACATTGCAGCACAATCTTTTAAAAGCATCTCAATAGATCAGATTTACATCCTCTACAAAAATTTTGAAATGTTCGGACGGGTTGAAATATTTAAAAAAATAAAAAGTGCGAAAAATTTAACGAAATAAATAAAAACCAAATCGTTTCATTGCGGTTTTTACTTTTGCAAAGCGCAATTCTATACGTCCCGACAAAATGAAAATATTTTTTTTTAAACTAAAACATTCTTATAATCTATGTGCAAATGTTTTTTTTTTTTTTTTTTTTTTTTTTTTTTTTTTTTTTAATGAGATTTAACCCGTTCAAATACACTGATAAACAATAATCACATCCCGGCTCATGGAGAGTATAGTTTTTCTACGCTAAAAATAAATTAATGCCCGCATTTTAGCACAATTTTTTAAAAACTTTCAATAAACCAGATATACATAACTTATAAAAATTTTGGAACTTTAGCATGGATAGAATTATTTTTTCACAAAATATAATCTGTGAATTTTTTTACGAATTCAGTAAAAACCTGAGTGTTCCATCGCGGTTTCGTTCGCTTTCGGTACGCATAGTTTCGAAAAAATCAAATTACATAGAAAATAAAATACCAAACAGTCATTTCGAAAACAAATAACACATTGGAAAACTGAATAGCAACACGGTCCCGGGCAATGCCGGGCAGGTCAGCTAGTATTGTAATAAAACAAAAGACGCTGTATTTTAAAAATGCAGATAACTATTTAGTCTTTATATTATACATATTTATTTCATACATAATAAGGTTTAACTTTTCTAATTGTTTTCCACAAAAATTGTTAAATATCCGATAACAAAAATAACTCGCACAAAACGATGCTTCACCGATTATTCACACATAAAATAGGCTCTTTTTACATTTGTGACATTTTGTAACTAAAATTATAAAATGGTAAAATTTTTGGGAAAACTCGTTTGGTCTTTTCTCTAGAATTATCTTCACACTGTCTAGAACATCATGATGATGGAGGGTAAAACCTTACTTTTTCCTTTTTGATCCCACACATGAGGTAATTCAATAGTAAATAGTGCACATTACCATTTGCATATGCAGTGCAAACAGCAAAAAGCGTTACGATGGTCATCAAAAGCTTTATTTTGCGTTACCCAAGGATTTGTTCCACCAAGTAGTATTTTTAAACTTAAGAGTCATCTGTGAAAAATATTGAAATGCAAACAAAGCTGCATGTGTTTGCGGCTATGGTCAACTCAACACTTTTCTATGCTTAATTGAATATTTATAATGCAAATAGACGATATTATATGAAGCGTATCAACTGACAATGTAAGTATTTTTTGTTTATCTACCAGAATTTGATTCTACTCAAAAAAGAAATATTGATTTTTTGAGCTATTGATATTTAGGGCACTCGCTAGGTAGATGCAGATTAAAGAGATTACAATCTGATGTTTGACTCAGGAGGACTTTTGTTAGATGTCATATGTGATAAGAAGAATACAGTTCTTAACTGAAAGATCCAGAAATAATCACCTGACAGAAGACAAGCTTCTTCTTATCAAGCAGAAAACTCAAGAGGAGTCAGGAACGTTCTTGTTTATTTTCGATTAGAAAAACTTTGCCCAGCTTAAGAAAATGAACCTCAAATAGATCGTAAATGATGCATAATTCCCGAAAAAGTTTTTACAAAATTATTTAGAAAATCTTCGACCTCACTCGTGATTCTAGTTGAGAGCGGTGGAGGGGGGAGTTAGAGGTGAAGACGATCAAATACTTTAGATTCCTTTCTTCAATATGCCAGAGTAAACATTGTTCTTTATACGGAGGTGTTAAAGCACTAAATTACTTCTGCAATACGTGAGGGATCATAATTTTTTAAACAGCACTTACTTACTATCTTATAGAGACCATAGAAATAAAAAATAGATCGCTAAATTATTCATGACTGCGTCATCCGCAACTTGCTCCTTAATAGCTATCCAGATATTTGCCGAATAGTCTATTACTTATTTGGCGTAGTTAAGAGAGATTCCAAAAATTATCCACACAACAGTGTTGAGGCTTTCAAGGCAATCATTGTGTATGAAGTAGCAAATGCTTCCAGCATTCATCTGTCTTTGGCTACTGTCAGGTTTGATAGCTTGTAAAGCGGTTACTGCAGCTACGGTAGTATCAAGGAATGATGTCATCCGGTATGTAAAACGGGTAGCTATACAGACCGTTAAAATTTTGAAAAATGCTCATCTTCAGTGTATATTCCTGTTTGTAAGAAGACGTTGATTTGGTCTCAAACATCGGCTGCATCCTGTACATCTCGTCTAATAGGTTCATCCCTCCCACACCTATACTCAGAATAGAGATATATGGAGATAAATCTAGAAAATAATTATAGAAACTGATCTGCACTCTTCCATCGTACGTTTACAATAAATCAAAGAAAGGATAAGATTATCGATATGTTAGCTGTGCAAAAGAAAGATTTGATAATTTGGTTGTGGACTAGCACCACCATGCATGGACTTAGAGGATTTCTAGAATTCTACAAGACTGTTTTTTACAACCACAAATTCCTATTTGCAGGATTCAGAGCCGTTAATTACGACAAGAATGAAACAAACACCTACCTTAAGATAAATGCTTAATTACAGGAACCTACATAACAAATTATTTATACACCTTACTTATTACACCTATTTATAACAAAAATCAAGCATCCCAGCATCCATTATTACAATTGTAAGAAAATGGAGAACAAATATATATATAACTAAGTGCAAAAAATTATACATCAAAGAGAATTAATCTTAAACGAAATGAAAGAAACCAATACAAAAAAGATCAGAAGAAGGATTTAAATGTATGTGTACAACCAATAGTCATCCCTATGCCTAGAAAAAGAAGACGAGGCAACACGAGAACATTAAAGCTCCATAACGATATAGAAGATAGTGAAATTAGTTATGCAACAATATATGAAAAGGTAAAAAAGTCTAATAGACAAAATTATAGAAAACAATAAAGCTTTGAAAAATCAAAAAGAAGCAATGCAAAAAGAATGGAAGACAACAACTTCCTTATTTCTAACAATCAAAGAACAACAGAATGCTATTAAAACATTGAAAAAAGAAAACGAAGCTGTAAGGACGACAATATTTAATTATAATTCAAAATAAGCTCAACATCCACAGCATGGATTCCAGGAAGGAAGCTCCATGGAATCGGTGACTGCAGAACACTTTTCTCACATAAATTTAAGCAAGGATAACAATAACTATACATCGCTTATTTTCTGGACATTTGGATTTTTGACCAACTGCCATGGCCAGATACGTTGAATAAATTAAAAATTTTAAATCTTGAACAATTTTACATAAGTATTATACGATCATTTCTCTCCTCCAAAGACACTTTAGTGCACTGGCTATCAAGAAAAGTACACTGCTTCTACAGAAGTTGTTTGAAAAGCTCTTTTCTAAACCCCTTTCGATGGAGTATTTTCTAAACAAGCTACTAAGACTCCTGAAGGAGTTGTGCTATAAAGTAATTTTCTATGTGGCCGATCTCATTTTTATAATCTATGGTCAAACCAGTTAGCATTAGAACATTAGGGTAATGATATTCGACGAATTATAAGTGAGTGGACAAAAAATACAGACATGCTGTTTTCTTGTAACGAAAGCGTTATCGCGCAAATTCTTCTAAAATGGAGAATTAAATCATCTTCACTGATAACCAATCAAGTATTCACCTAATGAAATTTATTTTCATAACAGATTTCATAACCTCACAAATAAAAGAAAAGCTTCAAGAAACAAAAAAAAAAGATTCATTTCCGGTAAGAAAAGGTTCATTAACCCGCGAGGGCGCGCACAAGGCCCAAAAGACCCATAAACGGTGCATAAAAAGCACACCATAAACTAAAAAATGTTTGTAGTATATATAAAATAATATACAGGGTCCCGCAAAGAACTGGATACAAGGTTGTCTTCGGATGATAATTTCTGAAAATGTAATTTAGGTAGTAATAAGAAATATTTTTGTTTGAACTAAATTTTAAAAAGATACGTGTATTAAAGGCACTTGGAAAACTACAGGGCTGAACAAAAGAATTCAAGAATGTTTGTATCTGTTAGTATTAATCGCTGAAAGAAATATTTTAACCAGCAAACAAATTGGCAAATAGGGATTATCAGAAGTTTTTTACTATAAATTCGCGATAAAAAGTTAATTACACATGCTTTTCATCATCGAAATTTTTTGCTTGATTGATCAATTATTTCTTCGTTAAATGTTATGTGAACGAAGTCATGGGTAACTGCTAGTAGGTATATATATATAAACTTTTTGCATGGAAGTGGTTTTGGGTTCCCTGGGTCATACAAGGAAAGTTATGCACGCATTTTTCAAAAGTAGTACTATGATTACTTGCGTATGATTTGGTGCGTACGGTGTGCGTACGTTTTTTACAATTGCAACCACTATTTTTTTTAAATAATCTACAACTTATTTTATAGCAATATTTGCAAGAATTGTCTCCGCCGAAATAAAGGGACTGTTATCATTTGATTTTATTGATGATAATGTTAAAACCATTTGTACCCTGGGTAAGCGCGCGTTCTCCTAGGTTAAGTATCATATGGCGTCAATCCTGCCGAGACATGAGCAAAAAATGCAATAACACAAAATTGTGCGCAGAAACAAATGTGATCCACTTCCAGCCTCCTTTCTTAAGAATATCTTAAAACAAAAGAAATCCAGCTGTATGGCAAGTGGACTGGGCCTACAGCAATGTAAGGCTATAAACATATGTCCTTCAGCCCAAAGTAAATTAAAATACAATATTACCACATGGAACTCTTTCTATATTTGAAACCAATCATGAATCTTTTTCCAACTTATCGTCATAAAATTAACAAAGCCCTGATTGCACATGTGACAAACTAGGTACTTCATTTCATTACCTGACTGAAAGCAGACTAGCCTCCCTATTCCATATCGAAGATCCAGAATTAAATAACTACAGCAGTGGTTCAACATTATGCAAAAGACTCCATTTCTCTTCTCCAAAATAACAGAATGTGTCAAGATAATAGAAAATAACAAATTTATTTTTCAAAAGTCCAGTCAATCATTATGAGGATTCCGATTCCGAAAAATAACTATCATAAATCAGTACATAACAGTTTTACAACTTGCACTCAGTCCTACAAAAAGAACTCTCAACAAGTTACTCATATACTTGTAAATAGAAGTTTTAAAAACTCTTATATAGAGCTGAAACTAGAACGTTCAACGATTAACTTACTGACTTGAAAATAATTTTTTTACCATATCATAAAAAGCCAATATTACTTTTATTTTCTTAAATATTAGTTCATTTTCAAACATTCATAAATGATATTATGATTTTTTGTACATACATAAAAACTGGGAACGCGAGTTCTGGAAGCTTTTGCTAACTGTGGGTCATCTCGCGCTGCAGAGCCTGAGCCTGTTAGTACGGTAATATGAGAATTTCTCTTTCCGCAAACGTGCATTGCGGGAAATTTTAATTAGGTAGATTTCGTAAGAAATAATACCTATTGCAGTAGTAATCATAGTACTACTTTTGAAAAATGCGTGCATAACTTTCCTTGTATGACCCAGGGAACCCAAAACCACTTCCATG
Source organism: Maratus speculifer (assembly GCA_964019185.1). Classification (NCBI taxonomy): domain Eukaryota; kingdom Metazoa; phylum Arthropoda; class Arachnida; order Araneae; family Salticidae; genus Maratus; species Maratus speculifer. Next base: position 57,042,432 of record OZ025294.1, read on the forward strand.
CAAAAAGTTTATATATATATACCTACTAGCAGTTACCCATGACTTCGTTCACATAACATTTAACGAAGAAATAATTGATCAATCAAGCAAAAAATTTCGATGATGAAAAGCATGTGTAATTAACTTTTTATCGCGAATTTATAGTAAAAAACTTCTGATAATCCCTATTTGCCAATTTGTTTGCTGGTTAAAATATTTCTTTCAGCGATTAATACTAACAGATACAAACATTCTTGAATTCTTTTGTTCAGCCCTGTAGTTTTCCAAGTGCCTTTAATACACGTATCTTTTTAAAATTTAGTTCAAACAAAAATATTTCTTATTACTACCTAAATTACATTTTCAGAAATTATCATCCGAAGACAACCTTGTATCCAGTTCTTTGCGGGACCCTGTATATTATTTTATATATACTACAAACATTTTTTAGTTTACTAAAAGCAGTTCAAAATAAAAATACATATTTTATTTAAAAACCACCTTTAAGTAAATTACGCTCATATTCAGTAACCTTTCCGAGATTTTTTGTGTAACCTTGTATATCTAAATTTAACTGTTTATACTATTACCATTTATACTCTCCATTTAATATGCATACATTTAGCGAAACTTAAAAGCACATATCATAATTCAAAATGCATTTCATCCATGCAACAGTCATCATCCATCATATACAGTACTTCGAATAGAATATATAATATTTGAAATCTTTTGTGAGTCCCTGTAAATGCTATGCAATTCGTATTGTGCATGAAATAACTCACATTAAGCCTCAGCAACGTATATCAATTTGATTATACATGAAATCGTTTACCATAATTAAAATATGTCGGAAACTGTTCCTCCCTTTATTCTTATGCAATGGGAATTCTTCTGTGTAACCCTGTAAATGAATAATAAGTATCCTTTTCACTACATACTTTACAAAATGCATATTTTAGTGCATTTTGTAAATTCATGTAAATTTGAATATGTTTCACAGGGTGTAACATCGTTAAATTTAATTAAAACGATTTTCCCCGTAATGCCGTAATGTAAGGAAATTTTTTGACGATCCCTGTAAATAAACTAATCATGGTAGAAACTTTATTTTCAATAGGTATTCGTGCTAGGTAAACGTTAAGAACGTCCAAAAATTTCATGGAAATCGGAGTATATTTACGAAAGTTAGAAAGCCACCAGACAGACAGACAAACCGAAAGCATAATAACTTTTCAACTTTGTTCGAAAGTGTTAAAAAATCGAGCCAAAAATATATTAATCAGTAGTTTTATTTTCCGCCTTTTCCCCACAAAAATTTCTTCCATTGATAATTATGAGTTTTGAATAAAAATATTCATTACATATAACTTATTAATTAATATAAGTAAAAAATATTTCTGATTCATTTTAAATATGACGTCATTATTTATCTCGCTCCATTAGCTACTGATATTCATACCCCTTGTATTTTTAACGACTGCTATAAAGTACCTGTTTTATTTCAACTATGACGACACATTTTCATAAGTGAACCATTTTGTTAAGAATACTATTCTTCTTCATTCTTTTTACTTTTAATTTATGTCGCCATATTTTACACAAAAATTCCCATTAACTAAACAAATATCCTTGTTATATATATTATAAAAAATACACCTTTCATTTTTATTTCAAAGATGACGCCATATTTATATTCTTTTAAATTATTTTATTATAGCTTTTCGCGTGGAAGTTTTTTATTAAAAATTCATTGCCGCTGAAAAATTATTATTCCAATTTTTTTATTTTCTTGGCAACAGGAAAGGAAAATGGTTAAATTTTATCTGAAAAATGCCTATTGATTTTCCATAAAAAAATAATTACATTTTGAATTATTAAGGAAAATATTTGAATAAAATAAATAAAAAATAGCCTATGTTCATTTCTCTCCTATAATATATCCATATGCAAAGATTCAAAGACATTAATCCATCCGTTTTGAAGCCAAGTTCATTCCAATTTTCGGACACACTTTCACATTTATAATATATATAAGGATATACATAGATAGATGTACATATATATATATATACATATATAGATATATATATACATATATATAGTGCGTGTCAAAAGTTTAAGCACAATAGCAATTTTCAAATAAATCTTTAAATATTCACTTTATTTCAATATTTGTCTTGTATATGTTAATAATATCTATTTTAACACCATATTCATTGAAATTAACTTTTAAATTTTTTTTTCAAACCATGGAGTTTAAGAATAGAACAAAAATAACCGTGTCAAAAGTTTAAACACAAAACCGTTTTTATGCAAATTTTACAATCTGACGTAAGCGGTTGCGCACGCAAACAATTTCTGGGTGTATAAGAAGCTGTCAGTTGTAGTTTACGAGTTAGAACAAAATGCCTCGGTCAAAAGAATTTTCAGGGGAGGAGGTGATAAAAATATGTGGAGTATGAGAGCAAAATCTAAGTCTGTTTCTGAAATTGCAAGTACATTAAAAAGGTCAAAACGAGGTATTCATCAAATTTTGGCTCATGGTAATAATTTCAAACGAAAATTTCGTTCGGGAAGGCCGCGAGTGACTAGTTTGCGCGGAGATAGCCGTATCAGAAAATTGGCTTCAACTGGTGATCACTCCTTTCCGCAAATAAATCTCGAAATGGACAAATATCGAACAAATATCTAAATCTCGGACAAATATAAAAAAAACTGTTCATGGAAGAGTTTTGGAATTCAAATACATCAAATACCGTAAAATGGCTCGATTACCGTGTCTCAAACGACACCATAAAGAAGCTAGATTACAATGGGTTAAAGAGCATATGTCATTTGGTGAAAAGTGGCTGAATGTCATATTCAGTGATGAAAAAAATGGAACCTCGATAGCCCTGATGGTTTTAAGTGTTATTGGCATGATCTCCGCAAAGAACCTAGAAGTGTATTTAGCCGACAATATAATTGTGGATCTGTAATGGTATGGGGGGCTATTTCTTTCAATGGTCAGACATCTCTTTCATTCATCAGTGGTCGTGAAAACTCTCAAGAGACACTTGCCAATCATTTGCTTTTTGTTGCCGAAGTTTTGGGGGGAGAAAAATGGCTATTTCAACATGACAATGCTTCGATCCATACCTCAAACTCAACTTCATCGTGGCTTAAGTCGAAAAAGTGCCTGTTTTGAAATGGCCGGCAATTAGTCCTGATTTAAACCCTATAGAAAATATGTAGGGTATTCTCACTCATGCAGTTTATCCAAATGGAAAGCAGTATTCTCCACTTTAAGATTTGAAAGATGCCATTGAGAACGCTTGGTTTAAAATTGAACCAGAAACAATATAGAATCTCATTTTATCGATGGAAGGCCGTATATTTAAAGTAATTCAGCAGAAAGGAGCAATAATCAAGTATTATTTTTTTTATTATTGTTCTGCTAAAGATTAAAAACTACTGTGCTTAAATTTTCGACACATTCATTTTTGTTGTTTTAATAAATTTTATTATTTAAGATAAATTTTATAACATAAATCTGTTAACTATCTTTTTATAACTACAATTTGTAGATTATGTGAAAAGGAAATTAACTTTCATTTATTAATAAAATTTTATTTTAAAATTAACTTGTGACACGCACTGTATATATATATATGCATGTACAGAATGTTCTAGAAAGGACTCCCCGAATTTGAAATGACATGACATCAAAACAGTGAGAGATAGAAATTTGAAACAAGATGAATGTTAGACAGATAGGTCTGGAATTTTTTATACATCAATTTAAAAAATAGTTCGAACATTGGACACACGAGAGGCCGCCGCAATCACAAAGCCGTGTCTTTGAAATATTTCCTGAAAGTCGGCTGTTTGAACTAAGATAAAAATCACATTACAATGGTTTCGATATGGTTACCATTTTCAGCAACAACGGGCTGCAACCTAAAAGTAAAGTTAAAAATCACTTGTAGCAATACTTCTACTGAAATGGATGCACATGCCTCACACATGAATAGTTCAAGCTGTTCCAACGTACGGGAACTCTTAGAATAAACAGCGTCCTTCAAATAACCACAAGAAAAGAAGTGTCGCATGGATTGAGATCCAGGGAATATGGTGGCCAATCCATACCAATAACTGTCATTTTGGGATAATTTAAAGCAATGACTTTCTCACTGAAGTATTCATCTAGGAACTCAAACACTTAATAATACGGCGTGGTCGGTGCGCATTCTGCATAAACCGTGAAAACTCAGGTTCATCGTCTAGAGCTTGAAATACTCCAATAAACAGCTGTAAAATTTCAGTATATCGAAATGCGTTAATCGTTTTCCTACTGAAAAAATGTCCAATGATTCCTTTACTACACAGTCTTGCCCACACTGTAATCTTTGCTGAGTGCAGTGGTTTACATACAAACGGGTTTTCATAACCCCATATTCGCCAGTTTTGTTTGTTCATATATCCCTCTAAATGAAAATGGGCCTCATCTGGGAACCATGCATGACCGACATCAATTTTAGTTTCATCAATCATCTGCAGTAACTCATTTGCAAAACCTTCTCTTTGTGGTAGAGCTGTATTTGTGATCGTTTGATGGCACTGTATTTTATAGGGAAACAGCTTCGGGTCTTTTCGCATTATACTGCGCGTAGTGGTGTTTGACAATCCTGCTTCAGCAGCGATTCCCCTTATGGTTTTTCTATGACAACGTTTAACAATTTTTTCGACTGCTTACACATTTTCAGGTGTCATGACTGATCGACTGCATCCCACATTTCCTGCTAAATCATCGGCCTTATTGCCCGTCCGTTTAAATTTCTTGAATAACGAATTGTTTTCAAGTCTGGACATTTTTTAACATTATTATTTTATTATCTTTATTTAAAGCGTCATAATGTCATCGTTGGACATCGATTTAATCGATGGCATTCAAGCACATAAAAATTCGTTGTTCCAAGGAATACGGCATGATATTCTTGAATTCGGAGTTTTTCTCTAATTCTATACAACTTTTTTACACGTGTCAGCAATAATACAGACGCAAGAATGAAATTTCTGTACTTCTGAGTACCATTTACAGTACCATATGCTTGCGCTTCCACCTATTATCCAATACTAGAACTATTTTTTCAAATTGATGTATAACAAATTCCAGTCCTGTCTGTCTAACATTCAAATTTTTTATCATCTCTATATCTCAATGCTTCGAAATTATTCTATTTCAAAGTTGGCGAGTCCTTTCTGGAACACCCTGTATATATATATTTATGTATGTATGTACTGAATTGTATCCGCAAGATAAAAATTGCGATTATAAATGAATCGTCTTCAAACTCGCCAAACAAATGAGATAGTTCATATGTCAGCGGAGATAGCAAATGGGCAAAATCTGCACAAAAGGATGGAAATGGGAAAGGATCAAAATTTTAATATCGCCTTAACATGGATTGGACAAAACTAGCCCTTACAGAACAATGACAGGAAAAAATAAATGTTTTTCGTTACAGCAGTTACCAACAGTTATGTAAAGAAACCATAATAGAATTCTTACTACAACAATTACTTTACTATTGCAAAAATTTCACGAGAAAAATGAAAAAAAATAGTTTAGAGAATTTTAAAAAAGGTGAATATTACGTCATAAATACTCTATAGCAAGATTTCCACATAGAAACGAAAAAAGAAATAAATAATTTGATGGATATTTTTAAAAAAAGACAAATATTACGTCACATTTGAAATATAATGGACAAAAAGCAGGAGAGCATATAACATTATGTGAGTTTCTAAGAAGATATTGAAAGATGATAAAACCATGGAAATATTGACATATTTTGACATTTTGAAATTCTCTGGTTTTGTTTTCATCATTTTTAAATCTGTTCTATAAATATATGCGTGTAAATTGGAAATAATACCAAAGGTTTAGGTACCTGTAGCTCATTCTTAAATAATATTGGGTTTATCTCTAATCTTAATTTTGTTTTTATTGGTGAAATTTTTACGCAATTTCGTCATATACCTCCACCTGTAGGCCGAGCCGCCAAACATTTCTTTATTATTATGATATATTACAATGTTTTTCCAGCAAAATGACGCTTTAAAAACAAGATTGGAACATGCGAATTTGCTGAAAGTCAAGAGTTTTTCGCATTAAGCGCGCAAGGGCAGAGCACCCGAATTATTCAGTAATTTTTATGAACATGTAGAAATATTGAATTTTTTAATTTAAGTTTACTTTTTTTTTAATTAACTTATGCAACTATTTCTTGTGGTACATTTGTAACTGGAAATGCAGCCCAATGGACCTCAAATTCTGTTAATTAGACTTGAATCAAGATGGTTTTGTACAATGACCAGAAATTTTCTCTTTTCTTTCAAATCATATTACCATCTAGTGCAATATTTTAACAATTAAAAATAAATTACAATATTGGATACTTTTACCAAAATACATAGGTAATTTTTAGGCACTTTTAAAGAAAATTTTAATCTTATGATTACATTTATAGGGAGTTGGAATGTAATAATTCCCACAAATTGATGCATAAAATACAATATAATATTCCACATATCTAACGAATTTCAATCACTACAAAAAGTGGAAAAATGAATATTTAACATATCCCTCCTTTACAGAGTGTTTAGAAACACTTATCAGTTTGAATAATTATAAAAGTTTTAATTTTAATAAAGTTCTTGTAAACGAAATTTTCGTAAAAATTATTTTACTTACCTGTTTGATTCTAGTAAGCAATTTGAAATTGCACCAAATTATATTTGCTGGTATGCGATCATTTAAAACATTGCGAAGTGACCTCTTTTTAACACTTTTCAACATACTTGAAAAATGTTTATGATTTCAGTTTGTCTGTTCGTTTTTGTCCCACTGTATTTTAGTCTATTCGTTTGCCTGAGCGCTAAGTCTCCTAAATACACTCAAATCGCATTTAATGTTTTGCATGTTATTAATGTTTACAATAGTACGATCAAGGTTGAGAATAACGTGTATAGCATCTATAATTTATTTACAGGGACGGCCAAAAATATTTCATCACATTACGAAAAAAATCATCTTAAGTTATTTTTAATAATGTGAGACGATTTCAAATATAACGAAATTGTTGCGCATTTATGAAGTGCACTAAAATATTAATTTCTTATAATATCCCTTTAAGCGGCCTAACCGGGTTTTCCCGTCATGTAACTTTTAGAAACAATGGATGATTTAAGACAAAATCAATATTAAAATTAAATTTTTGAAGTGAATAAGATAAATAAATATGCAAGTTTGTCAAATAAAAATTTTCATATCACTATCTTTTATAAATACTATTTTATGAATTGTTAAATATGAATGGAATATTTTACAGGCCGCTGAAAGGGATATGATATTCAAGTCACTTATTATTCATTTACAGGGCTACCCAAAATAATTCCGTTATATCATTGTGTAAGGGGAAATTATTTGCAGAGTATTTTACTTCTGTTAATCTATTTCAAATATGATGAAATTTACAGACATAACTATGGCTTAAGGTTTACTACAAGATACTTGTTGTGTAACATTATGTGCTTTACATTCATTGATCATTTAATGGGAAACATAAAAGATTCGGATGCATTACTGTGTCTTATGTATTATCTATTTTAGCGATAACTGCTGTGAGCTTGATTTCATTTATGACATACATGTTTAAATAAATTGCTCTTACTATGCGATGCAAAAAAATATTATAAACTATCACATACTGTCATATACGAGGATTCACAAAGGAATTCGTAAGAATTGAAGAGTATCAGGGAAATAGGCTTAAAAGAAGTTTTTAATTGGGACATTCAACTGGAATTATTTTTAATATACTGCCAGATTTTTCTATAATATAAATGAAATCATGCAAAGGGATATGCAAAGAATTCCTATGTGATAGTCTATGAATAACAATGTCTGGAAGTGTGATTTAAATAGTTTTTATCTATGTTTTAAACAGAATTGAACTTTAACTCATATGTGGCACATATAAAATATGTTGCTATTATACAGGTCTATACAAAAGAATTCAAGTATGTATCCCAATGCTGAAAATAAATGCTGAAAAAAATTTCATCTATTAATTAAAGTTTAGCTTACTATGTCGAATATATGCTAATATGTTAATTAAATATTGTGTTGAATAAAAGAATTAGAGTACTTTTTTAGTTATCGATGCTAAAACTGATTTTCAAGTATATTAATAGTAGTATGCCACGCACTATGGTAGGCGGAAGTGACGTCATAGGGGGGCAAGGCCACCTGTCAATCAAAAAAAGGTGGGTGGAACCGGAAGTGGGGGGTGTCACGTGACTTTATCGTATAGGATAATGAGGGTTAATGTTGAGTTGTTTTTTTGCTGAATGTTGAGGTGTTTCGATTTCTTCTGCTATAAGACGTTGTGTTACAGGGGGATAGGAAAGGGGGAGGAAACGTCACGTGATGTGTCGTACAGGATGAAGGGGAATGAATTTTTCAAGATGGCGTCAATGTTGAGTTGTTTCGATTTCGTCTGCTATAACGCGGGGGGGTTTTGGTTTCGGTTTCCGTCTGCTACAAGACATCGGGTTAAAAGTTGGGTTGTTTTTTTCAGGTTTCGTTTTTAAGAGTTCTTTTTTTGAAAATGGCAACACGTTTAAGTTGGACTTGCAAAATTTTGGATAGTTTGTTAACCACGTGTTCTATGACGTCATAGTAACATTTTTTTTAAATGTGTAAGAGCCAAAGATTTTTTTTTTATCTTCTCAAACAACGAATTTTTACTAAAGAATTCTGGAAGTGTAGGAAAGTGTTTCATAATCTATGCTTCATACAGAATTTTTACTTCTTGTTTATAACTGTAAACCGTATTTTTTTCTTCATGTAACATGCTAGCTAACAAACGAGTAAATAATTAAAAAAACGTTTCTAACAAGTTGCAGAGTACGTTGTACTAACGTATTTAATAAAAATCTAACACATACGATGCAGATTAATTAACGATAACATAAACTGTTTAGTTCGATTGGCAGAAAAAATATAATGCAGCACATGTTCTTTTAAATTAGTGGGATACTTAAAGAAAAACCATTACTTGATCACTCGAAATAAATCATTTGATTAGTTGAAATGAAAATAACTAGCTCACATATAAAAGCTTGATTGGTAAAACGAAAAACAGACATCTTAATTTGGAAGTACAAGAAATTTATCGGAGAAGTAATAACAATTTCTTTAATCTTATCGGAAACTTTTAATCGAACGATTAAAAACTGCGATAGATACAAAAAAAGATAATTTACTCTACTTTTTCTTCATGTTAAATCTGCTTGGTTTCTATCTTTATTAAATCGATTACATAAAAATCGAAATTATAAAAGCTCATTCCATGAAATGGATTTGCTGTATTAATGTAAAAATTATTTAAATGAGGTTTATAAATTTAACATGTGCCTATATAGCACCGAAAATTAAAATTTGCTTTCTGATTTATAATTTTTAATAAATATATTGAAAGTGCTTAGTGAAACTACTTTTCAGAAATTTTGTTTTTATTTTTTTTTTTCATTAAAAAATAGAATCCATAGTCCAGAACTTCATATATTCTATATTTTTTTGGAGTGCTTCTAAAACGAATATCTAATATTTGGCATGTTTCAATCGGTTGTTGCTGCTCTATATGAGGCTATATGAGATCTATATGAGTTGCAGAAATGAAAAAGATACTTATAATGATGTAACACAAAATGTAATCAACGTGGATAAATATACAGTGGTGGTCACAATTATAAGGAAAAGGCACAAACCGCCAAATCTTATTTCATTTGGCGGGAAAGTTATGCAACTTTAAGACGCAACACTAGGCACAGCAAAAGACCCAGATGATAATGTGAAGTCTGTGGTGACGTTCTTTTCAAATATTTCACCCAAATTTTAATATTTTCAAATGATTTTTTTGCACAAGATAGCTGAGGACGATCCACAACGTTTTAGTTTTTGCTTTTTCAGTTTTGGTTTCAGATTATTTTTAAAAAATTACTTTAACTTTCGAAACCGATTTAAACCGGTTCTGAAATTCAAACTATCGTAATATAAAAAATATATAAGCAAAATCAATAAAGTAAAAACTAGGCCGGTTGTGGATCGTCCTCAGCTATCTTGTGCCAAAAAAATCATGTAACTTTGAACGAGTTATTTGAAAAGAACGCTCTCATGGACTTTACATTGTCATCCGGGTCTTTTTCTGTACCTAGTGTGGGGCTTTAATGGCTAGAAATTAATGAAAAATGAAGAATGTTTTTATACATTTTTATGGAAATGTGTGGAAAATTCATATTCATAAAATGTATTATGGATTTATACAGCCATCTGATATGGACAAAATTATAAGAACAACTGTATTTGTGTGTTCTAAAAAGTGAAATTCAAATGTTTTTTGCTCCGCACACGGAACTCTCAGACGATATAAATGCGTAGTAAGCGTTCGGGATCCTATTATTCTGTTTTTCAATCATACCACAAAGTACGAAGTTTTCGGAGTTTCAGAAAGGGAATGTGGATGCATTTAAAAGTTCGGGACTTTTTGTATACTAAATTGCGACAAAGCGTAATATGTCAGGGACTGATATTTAGAATTATTTTTAAAGTTCCGCTAAATATGGTCAGCAAATATATACAGACAGGCCATCTTCTGTGTCTGTATGGGGGAAAAGAATAATAATATGGCGAGTTTACTGTAAAAAACCGAATTAAACATGAACTGAACAAAGAATGCAAGTGCTCGAATTGTTAGACGTGTTTTACAAAAAGAAAAAAAAAATTCGCTATAGTAAACATATGTCATGAACGCCTTTTACAAAATTTCATAAGTCACTGAGGATGGTTTTGCCAAAAAATGATTCGAGTTTGACAAAAAATACAATACTATTGGAAAAAAGTGGAATGTTGTCTTTTCCTATCAGAAAATGATTATTTTGGATAGACTATATGGTTTTTGTTACTTCTAGTATGATCTTCGTAGAGAAAAAAAACAATTTTGTCAAAGCGTGTATTTGGAGGTGGCTTAATAATGGTCTATGGAGGTTTCGCAACTGGTGGAACTACTCGAACAGTTTTTGTGCAGGGTAAGAGCAATTCTTAGTTATATTAATGTATTAGGTGATAATCTTTTACCAGAAGTACCGTCAATAGCGATTGGAGACTATTTTTTCCAGCAGGACAATGCCTCGGTACATGTTTCCCAGACTCCAAAATCGTTGTTTGGCGCTAATTTCATGAAACTAGTTGATTGGCCATCCAGAAGTCTTGATTTGAATACAGTGGAAAATCTGTGGGGTATTCTGGCGCTCGAGGTACACAAAAATTGTACATAATATTAAAATAAGCAAGAGCTCATGTCTTCCATCGAAGAAGCCTGGTCAAAAATTTTGAAGAACCTTGTTAAGGAACTGCTAAACTCTAAGACGTCAAGACTGATAAAAGTGACTCAGAAGAAGCGGGAAATGATTAATTATTAGTGTGTTTCAGGTAAAAAATATTCACTGTCCTTATAATTTTGTCCAATTTTTACAATGACATATTTCATTAATTGTGACAAAACATTCATATTTTGCAATTTCCAATCTATTACATTCTACAATGATTTCTAGCATGAAAAAGCATTTTATGTATAAATTTCACTTTTTTAGTTCAGAAATAATTTTTTCTGTGCAATTTTCAATTGTTCTTATAATTCTGACCACCACTGTAGTTGTCGATGAATGAATTGCAGGATTCACACCGTTCCTAAAATTTGCATACCTTCTTACCGGAATTTTAAAACGGTAACATTTATTCTACCTTTCTTTTGTAGATGTTAACAGAACCTTCTACGAAAAAATTTTATTTAATATACTAGTAGCAAAGTGTGAAAATTTTAGGAACGGTGCGAGTCCTGAGTTCCCGAATTAATAAAAATAGACATTGGTTTAGCCTTCTATTTCTTTAGTTATGGAAAGAACATTTTTGTGATCGAGTGCGTAAAGTATTCCTTCGAATTATCCATTTTCGTCCCGGTCCACTAAACATAAGTATCTTGTTACAAAATAACTGTAATTCAAATATTTTTTTTATATGTTATTATGGTCTCCTATTCATTTGGTTACGTTTCAAATATTTACAGCCTGTATGTTAAACTCATAAAAAGTATGAATTTGTTTCAACTTTGTTTCAACATACATGTATAAGCTAGCTTCAGTGCAACATATGTTAGTGTTATATTTCTTTGTTCATCTGCATGGTATCGATCTTTGTCTTGAAGCCCTTAACAGCAATGAGAATAAAAATATCATTAAACCATCTGCGTATGTTGTCGGCAAATGACATGTCTCGAATCAATCTATACTGTAAAAAAGATAGATGCATCTTTAACTACGAAAAAAATTACTATGTACATGAAAAAATATTCGATCCCCACTACCAAGTCACCCTATATTATGGAAGATATTCCTTTATCTTTAGGAACTTCAAAATTTAATTTATTATCAAAATTTAAAGAAGAATGTATAAAAATAAATTTTATTAGCTGTCAGCAATTTTTGAAAATGCTTTTGAGTAGTTTTTATAATGCATTAATCAACTTTCTCTACACGGAAAATCAGTTTTTCTTATTCTATCAGACATCAACTACACATTTCTGCTGCATTACTAAAATTGTGCATGCAATTGTAACAGGAAATGTTAATTTCAATGTTAATGTTAATGCTGTTAATGTACGTGTTTTTCATTTAAACATGTTTGCTGAACTTGAAATTACTTACTTGAGACCTCATGGTATTTGAAAAAAAAAACTTTTTTCTGAGTTGAGAGAAGTGATTAATGCACAGTAAAAATAACTCTGAAACGTTTTTGAAAATTACGGCAGATAATAAAAATGCATTTAATAACACCAAGTGCTAATATTACTATTAACTTTATTAACTTTATTACTTATTAACTTTTGCGAACAACGTAAAAAAATAAACTTTTTTAACAAAATTTTTAAAATTAACAATTGTATTTTGTAGAGCAAGCTCTTTTTCATATAATTTTACAGATCAACGTTGTTTCTTTCATTTTTTAAAACAAGTATTGCAACAAAAGACCCGACGTTAGAAATTAAAAAAAAATGATATGAAACTAATCCTACAAAAACCGAAATATTGAATGGATCAATCATTATTAATTACTTTGGATAACACATGAATATTTCTTCAAATTACCTTGTCTCTGATCTGTATCAATTCTAATTTATTGAAGTACATAAGAGTTTTATAGAAGAGTGACAGATATGAATTTTTTTCTACTTTTTAGGTAGATTTCGTATGAAATAATAGGTAGATTTCGGATGAAATACTACCTATTGCAGTCGCTCCTTTGTTGGAATTTCTGAAAAACTACGCCGATCATGACCTCTAGACCCCAAAACTACCATCAGTAAAAAAGTTTATATATTTATCTATCTATCTATATCTATCTATCTATCTATATATATATATATATATATATATCGCTTTCTTATGGACATGATAACTTCTATAGTTCTGCTCCAATCTCTTAGCAACTGATACATAAAATCAAGGGGTGTAAAATCTCGGCTAAGTTCGTTAATGGGCAAAATCAGTCCAAGGGGGTGGGAATACGGAGGGTTTTTGTGAAAACCGAAAAAGCGCCACAACTTCTTAGTTAAAATAGACATCGAATTGGTTTAAAGTTTACATTACATTACTAGAAATGTGCCAAAAGTTTATGCATGACAGATTTTTGATAAATTTAGAAATGGGCTCAAGGAGCGAAAAAAACAGGTTTTTTGGAAGAAAAAAAAATCACAACTTCGTCAATTCTCAAGATATCAAATCCAACTAAATTTTTGTATAAATGTTCGCAACATTAACTAAAACTTTTGTATTTACAAGTTTTTGATAGAAATATTTCTTACCAATGAAAAAAATTAAAAACGAAAACAAAAAGGGGGGTGAAAAAAGTAAAAAATCCATAACTTTGTCAATTCTTAAACTATCAAATCTAATTAAATTTATTTTACATCTTCTCAATAATATCTACAACTTTTATACTGACAAGTTTTTAATAGGACCAATTCGTATAGTAAAAATTAATTAAACAAGAACAGGATTTGGAGAAAAACCACAAATCCAAACTGCTTATATTCTGACTCATTTTTAAATTTATTTTTGATTTTAAACGCATCTAAATGGCAGATCCTCTTATTTAGGAACTATATAATATGACGCATTGGTCTGTGTTTTCATAAAGACAGAACATATTCCAAAAAAGGCTGCCAAAAAGGGTATTTTGAACAGTATTTCCCGACGTTATCGTGATTGAAAATTGAGGAAGTATAACAAATTGCGTTTTTTCTGAATCAATTTTTAAATTCATTTTTGCTCTCAAACGCATGCAGTTTATATTTCCTCTTATTTAAATACTATATAACATGACGCATTGGTCAGTTTTTTGATAAAGACGGAATATATTTCAAAAAAAGGCTGCGAAAAAGGGTATTTTGAACAGAATTTCCCTAAGTGATTGTGATGAAAAATTTGAGGAAGTATTCAGATAATAAATTGCGTTTTTTCTGACTCATTTTTAAACTCAGTTTTGCTCTCATATGCATCCAACTGACAGGTTCTCTTATGTAGAAGCTGTTTAATGTGCCGTATTGGTCATGTTTTTGCTAAAGGCTGAATATATTTTTTTAAAAATGCTCTCAATGTGGGCACTTCGCATAAAATTTCCCGAAGCGATCATGATAAAGAATTGAGGTTGTATTCAAATAACAATTTGGTTATTTTATAAATCATTTTTTAATTCAATTTTGCTCTCAAACGCATTCAATTGACAGTTTTTTTATTTAGGAACTACATAATGTGCCGTATTGGTTAGAATATGTTTCAAAATAGGTTGTCAAAATGGGCATTTGAGTCGAATTTAGCTTAAGAGGATTCTGACAAAACTTGTTTTTACAGAAAAACGAAATTAAGTTTTTTTTTTAAAGCGGCCAAATTAAGTTGTTAAACTTGAAATGAGCACTCTTCGAAATCTACCTCCGCCTATAGGCCAAGCCGACAAGGATTTTTTTTTTTTTTTTTTTTTTTTTTTTTTTTTTTTTGAGTTTTCATGTAATGATTTCATGAAATTTCACGATGGGAATTCTCCGATATTATACGTTCAATATTAAAATTACAAGAATATACTCCCAGGATTCACGTTTTATAGAAATTAGATGAAAATCATTTATTTAATTGATAATTTTGTTACAATTTTTACATTTACCACTTTTTTTAACTGCGCGCTAACAATACCAAAGATAGTATTTAATTAGTTTAAATATTGTTTCGAAATTCATAAAAAACGATACTTTTGTATTTGCATTACGCCAAATGTTGACAGAAATTGCCAAAGATTAACAATTAATGTCAGCTTTTTCTATTCTGATCCTTTTAGTAGTTTAAATGTACTTAATAGTTAAGTTCATCACATGTTTTAAATTTGTATTAAATTTGTGTTTGTCCTATTTATTCATTGATGAATGTTTATTATTTGTTATGGCGTATAAGTTGGGAACGAACACTGAGCTATTAATTTAAACGGAATCTGATTTCTACTTTCATCTTATGTGATTATCTACCGCTATAGACATAGATTTTAAAAAATCATTCCTGAAAAAATATTTTAAAAACGATAAAGATTAAGTGATATATTTTTCAAAGAAATTTCGCTTTAAATTACATTTTCCTTCTATTTCAGGGAGTAAAAATTTTAAATGTGCCATGTATATAAGTTTTAAAAACATTACAGTAAAACTTAAGATTCATCGTAAAATGAGGTCAGTATTATTCACGTAAAAGCTTGTCTTTTATAATATAGATAGATAAATACATGGACACTGAATGTTAAAAAACAAACTTTAAGATAAGAATTATAAAAAAGTGAGTCAAAATTAATAATTTAAAAAAAAGTTCTTTAACGTTTTTTAAGAAAAATTCTTTAATATGCACATGTTGCATTTACGATTCAAGTGTTTGAAGAATTATTAAAAGTATGACAAAAAGAAAAATTAATTTGTCCTTAAACATTATCTCATCTTTCTCATCTTCACCTTTTTCATTTTATTAATTTTACAGTGAATCACAATTACGTTATCGATTTAATCTAGTAATTCTAAATAAAGTATTTTGTTTAACCAATTTATTCTGTTGCTCATAAATGTTATCCGAAAAGTTCTTATAAACATTTTATTTTTATCTACTAAATTCTAGACTGAATCATTATTTCAATTTTCAGTTTAATTCTTTAGAGTATACAGAACTTTATCGTGTACAAAAATCAAAAAATTGTAAAGAATAAAATTCTGCGCTCCAAATTTTTTCTACCATGTTTTATTTTGTTCTGCATGGAAAATTCAAACAAATGAGGAATAATGCATTCTAACCAATGTTGAAATAAACATAGATTTTTTTTAAAAAATCTCTCCTGAAATGATTAAAAATCAATAAATATTAAATTGATAGTGATACAGTTTTTAAACAAACTTGACTTCAAAATGTATATTTCCCCAATTTCGTTTATGTAAAAATGTGTCATACTTAGAAGTTTAGAAAAATTGCAGCAAAAGTTAAATTTTATCTTTAAATAACACCAGAGTTTAACGCATATATTTGTCCATTTTAGTTTTGGCAGATAGGTAAATAGATACTAAATGATAAAAAATTACTTAAAGATATTAAGTATAAAAGAAAGAGTCAAAATTAATATTTTCAGCCTAAAAGTGCCTAATTTTTACATGTTGAGATTGTATGTCAAGAGTTAAAAGAATTATTAACAATAATTAGAAAAATTAAATTAAATTCATCTTTAAACATTATCTCTTCTTTATCTTCACTTTTTCAATCATTTAATTTGACAGTGAATTACAGTTACGCTATCGATTTAATCTTGTACATTCAAATGAAGTCTTTTGTTTTAGAAATTTCTTCTGATACTGATAAATGCGATTAGATAGGTTTCTTATAATCTCTTTATTGTTATCTACCAAATTCTAGACTGAATCAGCATTTCAGTTTTCAGTTTAGTTCTATAGAATAAACAGAACTTTATCCTATAGAAAAATGAAAATTTTGGAAAGAACAAAATTCTACGCTCGAAATTGTTTCTACCATATTTTATATTTTCTGCATGATAAATAAAAACAAATGAGAAATTATTTATTTTAACCAATGTTTCTATAGACATAGATAAAAAAAAAATAAAAATGCGTGAAAATTATTCAAAAAGCAATAACAATTATATAAATAATGATACAGTATTCAAACAAGTTTGACTTGAAACTGTGTATTTCTTCCTATTCGACAATGCAAATGAGTCATGTTTAAAAGTTTAAAAAATTGCTGTAAAAGTTAAATTTAATCGTAAAATAACGTCAGAATTACACACATATACGTTTGTTCTTTATAATTTAGGCAGATAGAGGGATATATAGTTAGATAGATACTAAATTTTAAAAAATACTTAAAGGTAGTAAATATAAAAGAATGAGTAAAAATCAATATTTTTTAACCGAAAACTTCCTTAACATTTGCATGTTGAGATTGTATGTCAAGAGTTAGAAGAATTATTAACAATATTACAAAAAGAAAATTAAACTCATCTTTAAATATTGTGTCTTTCTTATATCCATTTTTTCATTCAATTAATTTGGCAGGGAATTCCAATTATGTTATCGATTTAATCTGGTATTTCCAAATGAAGTCTTTTGTTTTACCAGTTTCTTCTGATATTGATAAATGCTATCCGAGAAATTTAGTTTCTTATGAACTTTTTACTGTTATGCACTAAATTCGAAATTGAATCAGTATTTATGTTTTCCATTTGCTTCTTTAGAATGTATAGAATGAAGAAAAATCAACAAATTGAAAAGCATAAAATTATCGATTTTTTCTGTTTTGATTTATTTTTTTCTGCATGGAAAATTAAAGCAAATTTTGACAAATGCTGTCGTTTAATGAATTCATTGATTCGATATTGGCAAATCTGACTCAATTACGATGAGTTTTGAAATAAATATGAGTCACTTATAAAATTTCGAGATTGAAACGAAAGAAATTCATTTTCTCTTTGGGTTGAGTCTAAAGTACTACAAATTCAGGTTAATTCATTTTTAATATTATTATTTCTCAGTTTTCATTATTGGAAAGATTTTCTATAGAATTCGCTTATTTATGGAAAAACTCTAATGATTTTTCATTCTCGTCCAACCTTCTCCATAAAAAGGGGGGAGGACACGGCAGTTGTAAGCAGTGGGAGAAGGATGGTCATTAAGCAACATGAGTGCCTCATTCCGGAATAATTGGAATGTTTTAGAATTTATTAAACTGAAGTTACTGATTTAAAATCATGTTTGCTTTAAAAATTCACCTTAGCGTTTTATAATAATCCTTTCAAAGTGTTACAAATAATACAAAAGACTTCGAGTTATCAAGTATTGAGATAATTATCCACCTAACTTTAAGATAATTAAACATTTTATTAATTAAAAAATAAAATGATCCAGCAGATTTAAATAATGTCTTTGAAATATTTACAAGTGAGAATAATCAACACATGAGTTAGTCATTAGAAGCGAATATATCAAAATAAATCATTATATCAATCATATCAATCTATTTATCGATATTAAAAAAGAGAGCAGTATCTGTACGTAACGCATACGTAATTTTGCGAATGACAACACTTTGAAATTTGAATTGAATTTTTGGTTTTTCTATTTTCCTAATGCAATTTCTTAAACTTTTAAATATCCCACATTTTCATTTTTTGCACCATCGCATAGGGAAGAAAACGTGCTTTTAAATGCAATTTCTTTGAAAACTATATCTGATTTTAATTAATTAGACATTACTTTTTTTGTAATTTTTAATACTATTTTAATATTTGTGGCAATAAAGGCTTTTCATTCATTTATTATAAGCAATTGTAAAAAAGCAGACTACTGTTTTGCAATCATGTATCATCAAATCGTATCATTTCGTTACCATTTTCTTATAAAAAGTGTAAAAAAATGAAATTAAAAAGTGCGCTGTGTCTAAAATATCGTCTGTTATAAAACCATGTGAATTTTGATTTTATTTCACTTTTATTTATCAATTAAATGATTTTTTTCATTGCAAATTTACGTTACAGTCGATACAACACTTTAGCATTACAGAAATGTATTTTAGAGAATAGTTGAGTTAATTATTTTCTCCGCTTTTACTTAATTCGTATCAAAGAGCTAAAAGAATGCAAATTTATTAATCCTTGTTTAAAATCTTTTTCCGAAATTTCAAGAAATACCAATGAATAACTTCATATAAAACAAAGAACGATGTAAAACAAACAAATGAAAGCATGTGAATCAGTAGATACCGAATTGGCTTCAGGAATGACGACATAATTTTTTAATGTGTGTGTGTATTATTTAGTAATAATGACGTGATTTGTATACTTTATTATGGATGCTGTTTAAAAATAGATCTTAAAATAGAAATAATTTAGCGGATACAATTGACGTCATTTTATTTTTAAAAGCGTGTATTTTAATTCTTAAGGCTGAAATATGTTTTGTAGAAATGCCACATTTTGACGCCAACTGCTTTGCAATACTTCTAGGATGAAAATACACCCCTTTTGAAAATAACGCAATCGAAATTTCACATTGATAAAACACAATGTTTTACACATACTTAGAGTTTCTTTAGAAAAGAGAAGTGACAAACACTGTGCTTACTGTAGTCAGAAGTCATTCATAAATAATAGTGATTTATGTTACAGAACTGACGATTCTCGACTGGATAAATTCACTTCGCCGAGATAGACAATCAAAAAAGGGGGATATTTGCAATAAATAATTCGAGTTCCAGACTATAAAATCGTCATTTCATATTATATGATGTCACAGGAATATTGTGTATCGTATTTATTGCATGCAGACTATTTCAAATAATATATACAGTTTAGTATGTGCTTCCAGCTAATAGCAATCGAGACTTCAAGTTTGAATTTAAATGATTTTAAAATGATATAATTAGAATAGCATTTAAAAAAATCTTTCTTTGAAACAACTTTCGAGCTATCGTTTCTTTACTTTTGCATTTTGGTTTGAGTAACATCTATATTACAGACAAATGTATCTGTGAATAGCACTGACGTCATTTTGCGAATCGGAACAATTCACGTTGAAAATTCTATTTTGCAATTTTTGTTACTACAGTTTAATCTTCTAAATATAGCCAATTTTCGAATTTTGTACCGTCGTATAGGAAACGAAATCTATTTTCAAATGCAATTTGATTTAAAACTTTATGTCACCTAACTCTTTTATTACGGCTGCATAATGATATTTAAGAAACATAAATTTAACGTGTAGTCGAATGATTTCAATTTTTACACTGCTAAATAGAAAATAAATATACTTTGAAATATAATTTATTGGAAAACTGTAATCTCAGTTTACTAAATGCTGTGATTTAAAAGAATTTTTCATGGGTGAATTATTTTTTAATTTATCTGTATTGCGTGAACCTCGATTACGAAAGATAAATACGTTTGCCCTTAAAATAATGCAAAGAATTAAAAATTTGTTTCTGTTTAAAAAACCACAGAACAATTAAAACGTCACCTATAAATAACTAAATAAAATAATGTAAATCAATAAAAATTGAACAGACATATATTTGAACTACGCATTCCATGCATTGAAATGATCAGAAATAAAAATGCTGTCATAAGTTGCAAAATCTTCGGTTTTAACTAGTGGTTTTCATCTAATTCGAAAATATTTCATTTCATAATTTTCAAATTTTTATATGATTTCATAATTAATATGCTTCATATTAAATGGCTGTTTGGACGTTAAAGATATAAAAAGCATATTACATATGAAAAGTTTATAATAGTTTTCAATATATTGTATGAAAAAAGGTTTTCATCTTTACTCTGTGATCCGAAAACCCCGGGTTCCATGTAGTAGTATGTATAAAATCCTAATAAAACAAATTTATGCAACGAATTTATGAAACGATTTTATGAAAAAACTGGTTGTGTTTCACAGCTATTTTTCTAAAATATTGAACATCTGGCGGTGTAATTAATACCAGATATCCGTATTGATGAGCAGATTTTAAATGTAGTGCTAAAATTTTAAACTTCCATTATAATTATGTTCGATTTAGTTTTCATTATATTACTTTTTTCTAATTCTAGTGACATTAGTCCAATGTTGGCACCTTAAATTCTCCATCTTCTGTTAAAAAGTTCAAAACTATAGGGATTATTAGATATATTCTATTTTTGCTTTTTATCAATTTCATATTTAAAGGATTTTTTATTCGAATAATTAGTAAAAACAATATTCTTACACAATTACCTTTAACAAAAAATTTTGAAAAATTAAAAACTCACTTTCACATACTTGATCACGGGAATAAATTAACAAAATTACTTTAGAAACAAAAAATCGTCTGCATCATCTACTTTTGTATATGTTTCATTGGTTTAAAACAAGCAATAATAATTCCATTGAAGATTTTTACCATTTTTTTCAGTTCATAAAGGTATTTAAATCCGAAATGGTTCGGAGAGAATAGTACAGCTTCTAAGCGTTCATTTTAATTTAAAAACTGAAAGTATTTTGAACAAATTTGTTAAATGGTGTCATTTATGTAAACGTTTGAGAAAAAAGAAAAATAAATTAATAAGGATGTAGTGATCTCATCTCACTTGATCAATACAGAGATGGTTTCTAATTTAGAATAACTGGCTTGGTCTTTTGCTCGATGCTAACTTTGTCCTGTCCTGATCATGAAATACTTAGTTTGAACACAATCGGTGCCGATTCCATCAATTTCTGTTCACTAATGAATGAGGGATGGATTGGCGCCTGTTGTATTCCAACAAGAAATCTCATGATCAGAAGGCCATCCGGAGGGTCGCTTCATTGATGACCCACACAAACACGAAACTTCAACAACGTTCAAACACGTAGTATGCCACGCACTATGGTCGGCGGAAGTGACGTCATAGGGGGGGGGGGGGGGCGGAGCCACCTGTCAATCAAAAAAAAGGGGGGGGAACCGGAAGTGGGGGTGTCACGTGACTTTATCGTATAGGATAACTAGGGTTAATGTTGAGTTGTTTTTTGCTGAATGTTGAGTTGTTTCGATTTCTTCTGCTATAAGACGTTGTGTTACAGGGGGATAGGAAAGGGGGAGGAAACGTCACGTGATGTGTCGTACAGGATGAAGGGGAATGAATTTTTCAAGATGGCGTCAATGTTGAGTTGTTTCGATTTCGTCTGCTATAACGCGAGGGGGTTTTGGTTTCGGTTTCCGTCTGCTACAAGACATCGGGTTAAAAGTTGGGTTGTTTTTTTCAGGTTTCGTTTTTAAGAGTTCTTTTTTAAGAGTTCTTTTTTTGAAAATGGCACCACGTTTAAGTTGGACTTGCAAAATTTTGGATAGTTTGTTAACCACGTGTTCTATGACGTCATAGTAACATTTTTTTTTAAATGTGTAAGAGCCAAAGATTTTTTTTTTTATCTTCTCAAACAACGAATTTTTACTAAAGAATTCTGGAAGTGTAGGAAAGTGTTTCATAATCTATGCTTCGTACAGAATTTTTACTACTTGTTTATAACTGTAAACCGTATTTTTTTCTTCATGTAACATGCTAGTTAACAAACGAGTAAATAATTAAAAAAACGTTTCTAACAAGTTGCAGAGTACGTTGTACTAACGTATTTAATAAAAATCTAACACATACGATGCAGATTAATTAACGATAACATAAACTGTTTAGTTCGATTGGCAGAAAAAATATAATGCAGCACATGTTCTTTTAAATTAGTGGGATACTTAAAGAAAAACCGTTACTTGATCACTCGAAATAAATCATTTGATTAGTTGAAATGAAAATAACTAGCTCACATATAAAAGCTTGATTGGTAAAACGAAAAACAGACATCTTAATTTGGAAGTACAAGAAATTTATCGGAGAAGTAATAACAATTTCTTTAATCTTATCGGAAACTTTTAATCGAACGATTAAAAACTGCGATAGATAGAAAAAAAGATAATTTACTCTACTTTTTTTTCATGTTAAATCTGCTTGGTTTCTATCTTTATTAAATCAATTACATAAAAATCGAAATTATAAAAGCTCGGATTTGCTGTATTAATGTAAAAATTATTTAAATGAGGTTTATAAATTTAACATGTGCCTATATAGCACCGAAAATTAAAATTTGCTTTCTGATTTATAATTTTTATTAAATATATTGAAAGTGCTTAGTGAAACTACTTTTCAGAAATTTTGTTTTTATTTTTTTTTTCATTAAAAAATAGAATCCATAGTCCAGAACTTCATATATTCTATATTTTTTGGAGTGCTTCTAAAACGAATATCTAATATTTGGCATGTTTCAATCGGTTGTTGCTGCTCTATATGAGGCTATATGAGATCTATATGAGTTGCAGAAATGAAAAAGATACTTATAATGATGTAACACAAAATGTAATCAACGTGGATAAATATACAGTGGTGGTCACAATTATAAGGAAAAGGCACAAACCGCCAAATCTTATTTCATTTGGCGGGAAAGTTATGCAACTTTAAGACGCAACACTAGGCACAGCAAAAGACCCAGATGATAATGTGAAGTCTGTGGTGACGTTCTTTTCAAATATTTCACCCAAATTTTAATATTTTCAAATGATTTTTTTGCACAAGATAGCTGAGGACGATCCACAACGTTTTAGTTTTTGCTTTTTCAGTTTTGGTTTCAGATTATTTTTAAAAAATTACTTTAACTTTCGAAACCGATTTAAACCGGTTCTGAAATTCAAACTATCGTAATATAAAAAATATATAAGCAAAATCAATAAAGTAAAAACTAGGCCGGTTGTGGATCGTCCTCAGCTATCTTGTGCCAAAAAAATCATGTAACTTTGAACGAGTTATTTGAAAAGAACGCTCTCATGGACTTTACATTGTCATCCGGGTCTTTTTCTGTACCTAGTGTGGGGCTTTAATGGCTAGAAATTAATGAAAAATGAAGAATGTTTTTATACATTTTTATGGAAATGTGTGGAAAATTCATATTCATAAAATGTATTATGGATTTATACAGCCATCTGATATGGACAAAATTATAAGAACAACTGTATTTGTGTGTTCTAAAAAGTGAAATTCAAATGTTTTTTGCTCCGCACACGGAACTCTCAGACGATATAAATGCGTAGTAAGCGTTCGGGATCCTATTATTCTGTTTTTCAATCATACCACAAAGTACGAAGTTTTCGGAGTTTCAGAAAGGGAATGTGGATGCATTTAAAAGTTCGGGACTTTTTGTATACTAAATTGCGACAAAGCGTAATATGTCAGGGACTGATATTTAGAATTATTTTTAAAGTTCCGCTAAATATGGTCAGCAAATATATACAGACAGGCCATCTTCTGTGTCTGTATGGGGGAAAAGAATAATAATATGGCGAGTTTACTGTAAAAAACCGAATTAAACATGAACTGAACAAAGAATGCAAGTGCTCGAATTGTTAGACGTGTTTTACAAAAAGAAAAAAAAATTCGCTATAGTAAACATATGTCATGAACGCCTTTTACAAAATTTCATAAGTCACTGAGGATGGTTTTGCCAAAAAATGATTTGAGTTTGACAAAAAATGCAATACTATTGGAAAAAAGTGGAATGTTGTCTTTTCCTATCAGAAAATGATTATTTTGGATAGACTATATGGTTTTTGTTACTTCTAGTATGATCTTCGTAGAGAAAAAAACAATTTTGTCAAAGCGTGTATTTGGAGGTGGCTTAATAATGGTCTATGGAGGTTTCGCAACTGGTGGAACTACTCGAACAGTTTTTGTGCAGGGTAAGAGCAATTCTTAGAGTTATATTAATGTATTAGGCGATAATCTTTTACCAGAAGTACCGTCAATAGCGATTGGAGACTATTTTTTCCAGTAGGACAATGCCTCGGTACATGTTTCCCAGACTCCAAAATCGTTGTTTGGCGCTAATTTCATGAAACTAGTTGATTGGCCATCCAGAAGTCTTGATTTGAATACAGTGGAAAATCTGTGGGGTATTCTGGCGCTCGAGGTACACAAAAATTGTACATAATATTAAAATAAGCAAGAGCTCATGTCTTCCATCGAAGAAGCCTGGTCAAAAATTTTGAAGAACCTTGTTAAGGAACTGCTAAACTCTAAGACGTCAAGACTGATAAAAGTGACTCAGAAGAAGCGGGAAATGATTAATTATTAGTGTGTTTCAGGTAAAAAATATTCACTGTCCTTATAATTTTGTCCAATTTTTACAATGACATATTTCATTAATTGTGACAAAACATTCATATTTTGCAATTTCCAATCTTTTACATTCTACAATGATTTCTAGCATGAAAAAGCATTTTATGTATAAATTTCACTTTTTTAGTTCAGAAATAATTTTTTCTGTGCAATTTTCAATTGTTCTTATAATTCTGACCACCACTGTCGTTGTCGATGAATGAATTGCAGGATTCACACCGTTCCTAAAATTTGCATACCTTCTTACCGGAATTTTAAAACGGTAACATTTATTCTACCTTTCTTTTGTAGATGTTAACAGAACCTTCTACGAAAAAATTTTATTTAATATACTAGTAGCAAAGTGTGAAAATTTTAGGAACGGTGCGAGTCCTGAGTTCCCGAATTAATAAAATTAGACATTGGTTTAGCCTTCTATTTCTTTAGTTATGGAAAGAACATTTTTGTGATCGAGTGCGTAAAGTATTCCTTCGAATTATCCATTTTCGTCCCGGTCCACTAAACATAAGTATCTTGTTACAAAATAACTGTAATTCAAATATTTTTTTATATGTTATTATGGTCTCCTATTCATTTGGTTACGTTTCAAATATTTACAGCCTGTATGTTAAACTCATAAAAAGTATGAATTTGTTTCAACTTTGTTTCAACATACATGTATAAGCTAGCTTCAGTGCAACATATGTTAGTGTTATATTTCTTTGTTCATCTGCATGGTATCGATCTTTGTCTTGAAGCCCTTAACAGCAATGAGAATAAAAATATCATTAAACCATCTGCGTATGTTGTCGGCAAATGACATGTCTCGAATCAATCTATACTGTAAAAAAGATAGATGCATCTTTAACTACGAAAAAAATTACTATGTAGTACATGAAAAAATATTCGATCCCCACTACCAAGTCACCCTATATTATGGAAGATATTCCTTTATCTTTAGGAACTTCAAAATTTAATTTATTATCAAAATTTAAAGAAGAATGTATAAAAATAAATTTTATTAGCTGTCAGCAATTTTTGAAAATGCTTTTGAGTAGTTTTTATAATGCATTAATCAACTTTCTCTACACGGAAAATCAGTTTTTCTTATTCTATCAGACATCAACTACACATTTCTGCTGCATTACTAAAATTGTGCATGCAATTGTAACAGGAAATGTTAATTTCAATGTTAATGTTAATGCTGTTAATGTACGTGTTTTTCATTTAAACATGTTTGCTGAACTTGAAATTACTTACTTGAGACCTCATGGTATTCGAAAAAAAAAACTTTTTTCTGAGTTGAGAGAAGTGATTAATGCACAGTAAAAATAACTCTGAAACGTTTTTGAAAATTACGGCAGATAATAAAAATGCATTTAATAACACCAAGATCTAATATTACTATTAACTTTATTAACTTTATTACTTATTAACTTTTGCGAACAACGTAAAATAATAAACTTTTTTAACAAAATTTTTAAAATTAACAATTGTATTTTGTAGAGCAAGCTCTTTTTCATATAATTTTACAGATCAACGTTGTTTCTTTCATTTTTTAAAACAAGTATTGCAACAAAAGACCCGACGTTAGAAATTAAAAAAAAATGATATGAAAGTAATCCTACAAAAACCGAAATATTGAATGGATCAATCATTATTAATTACTTTGGATAACACATGAATATTTCTTCAAATTACCTTGTCTCTGATCTGTATCAATTCTAATTTATTGAAGTACATAAGAGTTTTATAGAAGAGTGACAGATATGAATTTTTTTCTACTTTTTAGGTAGATTTCGTATGAAATAATAGGTAGATTTCGGATGAAATACTACCTATTGCAGTCGCTCCTTTGTTGGAATTTCTGAAAAACTACGCCGATCATGACCTCTAGACCCCAAAACTACTATCAGTAAAAAAGTTTATATATTTATCTATCTATCTATATCTATCTATCTATCTATATATATATATATATATATATCGCTTTCTTATGGACATGATAACTTCTATAGTTCTGCTCCAATCTCTTAGCAACTGATACATAAAATCAAGGGGTGTAAAATCTCGGCTAAGTTCGTTAATGGGCAAAATCGGTCCAAGGGGGTGGGAATACGGAGGGTTTTTGTGAAAACCGAAAAAACGCCACAACTTCTTAGTTAAAATAGACATCGAATTGGTTTAAAGTTTACATTACATTACTAGAAATGTGCCAAAAGTTTATGCATGACAGATTTTTGATAAATTTAGAAATGGGCTCAAGGAGCGAAAAAAACAGGTTTTTTGGAAGAAAAAAAAATCACAACTTCGTCAATTCTCAAGATATCAAATCCAACTAAATTTTTGTATAAATGTTCGCAACATTAACTAAAACTTTTGTATTTACAAGTTTTTGATAGAAATATTTCTTACCAATGAAAAAAATTAAAAACGAAAACAAAAAGGGGGTGAAAAAAGTAAAAAATCCATAACTTTGTCAATTCTTAAACTATCAAATCTAATTAAATTTATTTTACATCTTCTCAATAATATCTACAACTTTTATACTGACAAGTTTTTAATAGGACCAATTCGTATAGTAAAAATTAATTAAACAAGAACAGGATTTGGAGAAAAACCACAAATCCAAACTGCTTATATTCTGACTCATTTTTAAATTTATTTTTGATTTTAAACGCATCTAAATGGCAGATCCTCTTATTTAGGAACTATATAATATGACGCATTGGTCTGTGTTTTCATAAAGACAGAACATATTCCAAAAAAGGCTGCCAAAAAGGGTATTTTGAACAGTATTTCCCGACGTTATCGTGATTGAAAATTGAGGAAGTATAACAAATTGCGTTTTTTCTGAATCAATTTTTAAATTCATTTTTGCTCTCAAACGCATGCAGTTTATATTTCCTCTTATTTAAATACTATATAACATGACGCATTGGTCAGTTTTTTGATAAAGACGGAATATATTTCAAAAAAAGGCTGCGAAAAAGGGTATTTTGAACAGAATTTCCCTAAATGATTGTGATGAAAAATTTGAGGAAGTATTCAGATAATAAATTGCGTTTTTTCTGACTCATTTTTAAACTCAGTTTTGCTCTCATATGCATCCAACTGACAGGTTCTCTTATGTAGAAGCTGTTTAATGTGCCGTATTGGTCATGTTTTTGCTAAAGGCTGAATATATTTTTTTAAAAATGCTCTCAATGTGGGCACTTCGCATAAAATTTCCCGAAGCGATCATGATAAAGAATTGAGGTTGTATTCAAATAACAATTTGGTTATTTTATAAATCATTTTTTAATTCAATTTTGCTCTCAAACGCATTCAATTGACAGTTTTTTTATTTAGGAACTACATAATGTGCCGTATTGGTTAGAATATGTTTCAAAATAGGTTGTCAAAATGGGCATTTGAGTCGAATTTAGCTTAAGAGGATTCTGACAAAACTTGTTTTTACAGAAAAACGAAATTAAGTTTTTTTTTCAAAAGCGGCCAAATTAAGTTGTTAAACTTGAAATGAGCACTCTTCGAAATCTACCTCCGCCTATAGGCCAAGCCGACAAGGATTTTTTTTTTTTTTTTTTTTTTTTTTTGAGTTTTCATGTAATGATTTCATGAAATTTCACGATGGGAATTCTCCGATATTATACGTTCAATATTAAAATTACAAGAATATACTCCCAGGATTCACGTTTTATAGAAATTAGATGAAAATCATTTATTTAATTGATAATTTTGTTACAATTTTTACATTTACCACTTTTTTTAACTGCGCGCTAACAATACCAAAGATAGTATTTAATTAGTTTAAATATTGTTTCGAAATTCATAAAAAACGATACTTTTGTATTTGCATTACGCCAAATGTTGACAGAAATTGCCAAAGATTAACAATTAATGTCAGCTTTTTCTATTCTGATCCTTTTAGTAGTTTAAATGTACTTAATAGTTCAGTTCATCACATGTTTTAAATTTGTATTAAATTTGTGTTTGTCCTATTTATTCATTGATGAATGTTTATTATTTGTTATGGCGTATAAGTTGGGAACGAACACTGAGCTATTAATTTAAACGGAATCTGATTTCTACTTTCATCTTATGTGATTATCTACCGCTATAGACATAGATTTTAAAAAATCATTCCTGAAAAAATATTTTAAAAACGATAAAGATTAAGTGATATATTTTTCAAAGAAATTTCGTTTTAAATTACATTTTCCTTCTATTTCAGGGAGTAAAAATTTTAAATGTGCCATGTATATAAGTTTTAAAAACATTACAGTAAAACTTAAGATTCATCGTAAAATGAGGTCAGTATTATTCACGTAAAAGCTTGTCTTTTATAATATAGATAGATAAATACATGGACACTGAATGTTAAAAAACATACTTTAAGATAAGAATTATAAAAAAGTGAGTCAAAATTAATAATTTAAAAAAAAGTTCTTTAACGTTTTTTAAGAAAAATTCTTTAATATGCACATGTTGCATTTACGATTCAAGTGTTTGAAGAATTATTAAAAGTATGACAAAAAGAAAAATTAATTTGTCCTTAAACATTATCTCATCTTTCTCATCTTCACCTTTTTCATTTTATTAATTTTACAGTGAATCACAATTACGTTATCGATTTAATCTAGTAATTCTAAATAAAGTATTTTGTTTAACCAATTTATTCTGTTGCTCATAAATGTTATCCGAAAAGTTCTTATAAACATTTTATTTTTATCTACTAAATTCTAGACTGAATCATTATTTCAATTTTCAGTTTAATTCTTTAGAGTATACAGAACTTTATCGTGTACAAAAATCAAAAAATTGTAAAGAATAAAATTCTGCGCTCCAAATTTTTTCTACCATGTTTTATTTTGTTCTGCATGGAAAATTCAAACAAATGAGGAATAATGCATTCTAACCAATGTTGAAATAAACATAGATTTTTTTTTAAAAAAATCTCTCCTGAAATGATTAAAAATCAATAAATATTAAATTGATAGTGATACAGTTTTTAAACAAACTTGACTTCAAAATGTATATTTCCCCAATTTCGTTTATGTAAAAATGTGTCATACTTAGAAGTTTAGAAAAATTGCAGCAAAAGTTAAATTTTATCTTTAAATAACACCAGAGTTTAACGCATATATTTGTCCATTTTAGTTTTGGCAGATAGGTAAATAGATACTAAATGATAAAAAATTACTTAAAGATATTAAGTATAAAAGAAAGAGTCAAAATTAATATTTTCAGCCTAAAAGTGCCTAATTTTTACATGTTGAGATTGTATGTCAAGAGTTAAAAGAATTATTAACAATAATTAGAAAAATTAAATTAAATTCATCTTTAAACATTATCTCTTCTTTATCTTCACTTTTTCAATCATTTAATTTGACAGTGAATTACAGTTACGCTATCTATTTAATCTTGTACATTCAAATGAAGTCTTTTGTTTTAGAAATTTCTTCTGATACTGATAAATGCGATTAGATAGGTTTCTTATAATCTCTTTATTGTTATCTACCAAATTCTAGACTGAATCATTATTTCAGTTTTCAGTTTAGTTCTATAGAATAAACAGAACTTTATCCTATAGAAAAATGAAAATTTTGGAAAGAGCAAAATTCTACGCTCGAAATTGTTTCTACCATATTTTATATTTTCTGCATGATAAATAAAAACAAATGAGAAATTATTTATTTTAACCAATGTTTCTATAGACATAGATTAAAAAAAAATAAAAATGCGTGAAAATTATTCAAAAAGCAATAACAATTATATAAATAATGATACAGTATTCAAACAAGTTTGACTTGAAACTGTGTATTTCTTCCTATTCGACAATGCAAATGAGTCATGTTTAAAAGTTTAAAAAATTGCTGTAAAAGTTAAATTTAATCGTAAAATAACGTCAGAATTACACACATATACGTTTGTTCTTTATAATTTAGGCAGATAGAGGGATATATAGTTAGATAGATACTAAATTTTAAAAAATACTTAAAGGTAGTAAATATAAAAGAATGAGTAAAAATCAATATTTTTTAACCGAAAACTTCCTTAACATTTGCATGTTGAGATTGTATGTCAAGAGTTAGAAGAATTATTAACAATATTACAAACAGAAAATTAAACTCATCTTTAAATATTGTGTCTTTCTTATATCCATTTTTTCATTCAATTAATTTGGCAGGGAATTCCAATTATGTTATCGATTTAATCTGGTATTTCCAAATGAAGTCTTTTGTTTTACCAGTTTCTTCTGATATTGATAAATGCTATCCGAGAAATTTAGTTTCTTATGAACTTTTTACTGTTATGCACTAAATTCGAAATTGAATCAGTATTTATGTTTTCCATTTGCTTCTTTAGAATGTATAGAATGAAGAAAAATCAACAAATTGAAAAGCATAAAATTATCGATTTTTTCTGTTTTGATTTATTTTTTTCTGCATGGAAAATTAAAGCAAATTTTGACAAATGCTGTCGTTTAATGAATTCATTGATTCGATATTGGCAAATCTGACTCAATTACGATGAGTTTTGAAATAAATATGAGTCACTTATAAAATTTCGAGATTGAAACGAAAGAAATTCATTTTCTCTTTGGGTTGAGTCTAAAGTACTACAAATTCAGGTTAATTCATTTTTAATATTATTATTTCTCAGTTTTCATTATTGGAAAGATTTTCTATAGAATTCGCTTATTTATGGAAAAACTCTAATGATTTTTCATTCTCGTCCAACCTTCTCCATAAAAAGGGGGGAGGACACGGCAGTTGTAAGCAGTGGGAGAAGGATGGTCATTAAGCAACATGAGTGCCTCATTCCGGAATAATTGGAATGTTTTAGAATTTATTAAACTGAAGTTACTGATTTAAAATCATGTTTGCTTTAAAAATTCACCTTAGCGTTTTATAATAATCCTTTCAAAGTGTTACAAATAATACAAAAGACTTCGAGTTATCAAGTATTGAGATAATTATCCACCTAACTTTAAGATAATTAAACATTTTATTAATTAAAAAATAAAATGATCCAGCAGATTTAAATAATGTCTTTGAAATATTTACAAGTGAGAATAATCAACACATGAGTTAGTCATTAGAAGCGAATATATCAAAATAAATCATTATATTAATCATATCAATCTATTTATCGATATTAAAAAAGAGAGCAGTATCTGTACGTAACGCATACGTAATTTTGCGAATGACAACACTTTGAAATTTGAATTGAATTTTTGGTTTTTCTATTTTCCTAGTGCAATTTCTTAAACTTTTAAATATCCCACATTTTCATTTTTTGCACCATCGCATAGGGAAGAAAACGTGCTTTTAAATGCAATTTCATTGAAAACTATATCTGATTTTAATTAATTAGACATTACTTTTTTTGTAATTTTTAATACTATTTTAATATTTGTGGCAATAAAGGCTTTTCATTCATTTATTATAAGCAATTGTAAAAAAGCAGACTACTGTTTTGCAATCATGTATCATCAAATCGTATCATTTCGTTACCATTTTCTTATAAAAAGTGTAAAAAAATGAAATTAAAAAGTGCGCTGTGTCTAAAACATCGTCTGTTATAAAACCATGTGAATTTTGATTTTATTTCACTTTTATTTATCAATTAAATGATTTTTTTCATTGCAAATTTACGTTACAGTCGATACAACACTTTAGCATCACAGAAATGTATTTTAGAGAATAGTTGAGTTAATTATTTTCTCCGCTTTTACTTAATTCGTATCAAAGAGCTAAAAGAATGCAAATTTATTAATCCTTGTTTAAAATCTTTTTCCGAAATTTCAAGAAATACCAATGAATAACTTCATATAAAACAAAGAACGATGTAAAACAAACAAATGAAAGCATGTGAATCAGTAGATACCGAATTGGCTTCAGGAATGACGACATAATTTTTTAATGTGTGTGTGTATTATTTAGTAATAATGACGTGATTTGTATACTTTATTATGGATGCTGTTTAAAAATAGATCTTAAAATAGAAATAATTTAGCGGATACAATTGACGTCATTTTATTTTTAAAAGCGTGTATTTTAATTCTTAAGGCTGAAATATGTTTTGTAGAAATGCCACATTTTGACGCCAACTGCTTTGCAATACTTCTAGGATGAAAATACACCCCTTTTGAAAATAACGCAATCGAAATTTCACATTGATAAAACACAATGTTTTACACATACTTAGAGTTTCTTTAGAAAAGAAAAGTGACAAACACTGTGCTTACTGTAGTCAGAAGTCATTCATAAATAATAGTGATTTATGTTACAGAACTGACGATTCTCGACTGGATAAATTCACTTCGCCGAGATAGACAATCAAAAAAGGGGGATATTTGCAATAAATAATTCGAGTTCCAGACTATAAAATCGTCATTTCATATTATATGATGTCACAGGAATATTGTGTATCGTATTTATTGCATGCAGACTATTTCAAATAATATATACAGTTTAGTATGTGCTTCCAGCTAATACCAATCGAGACTTCAAGTTTGAATTTAAATGATTTTAAAATGATATAATTGGAATAGCATTTAAAAAAATCTTTCTTTGAAACAACTTTCGAGCTATCGTTTCTTTACTTTTGCATTTTGGTTTGAGTAACATCTATATTACAGACAAATGTATCTGTGAATAGCACTGACGTCATTTTGCGAATCGGAACAATTCACGTTGAAAATTCTATTTTGCAATTTTTGTTACTACAGTTTAATCTTCTAAATATAGCCAATTTTCGAATTTTGTACCGTCGTATAGGAAACGAAATCTATTTTCAAATGCAATTTGATTTAAAACTTTATGTCACCTAACTCTTTTATTGCGGCTGCATAATGATATTTAAGAAACATAAATTTAACGTGTAGTCGAATAATTTCAATTTTTACACTGCCAAATAGAAAATAAATATACTTTGAAATATAATTTATTGGAAAACTGTAATCTCAGTTTACTAAATGCTGTGATTTAAAAGAATTTTTCATGGGTGAATTATTTTTTAATTTATCTGTATTGCGTGAACCTCGATTACGAAAGATAAATACGTTTGCCCTTAAAATAATGCAAAGAATTAAAAATTTGTTTCTGTTTAAAAAAACCACAGAACAATTAAAACGTCACCTATAAATAACTAAATAAAATAATGTAAATCAATAAAAATTGAACAGACATATATTTGAACTACGCATTCCATGCATTGAAATGATCAGAAATAAAAATGCTGTCATAAGTTGCAAAATCTTCGGTTTATAACTAGTGGTTTTCATCTAATTCGAAAATATTTCATTTCATAATTTTCAAATTTTTATATGATTTCATAATTAATATGCTTCATATTAAATGGCTGTTTGGACGTTAAAGATATAAAAAGCATATTACATATGAAAAGTTTATAATAGTTTTCAATATATTGTATGAAAAAAGGTTTTCATCTTTACTCTGTGATCCGAAAACCCCGGGTTCCATGTAGTAGTATGTATAAAATCCTAATAAAACAAATTTATGCAACGAATTTATGAAACGATTTTATGAAAAAACTGGTTGTGTTTCACAGCTATTTTTCTAAAATATTGAACATCTGGCGGTGTAATTAATACCAGATATCCGTATTGATGAGCAGATTTTAAATGTAGTGCTAAAATTTTAAACTTCCATTATAATTATGTTCGATTTAGTTTTCATTATATTACTTTTTTCTAATTCTAGTGACATTAGTCCAATGTTGGCACCTTAAATTCTCCATCTTCTGTTAAAAAGTTCAAAACTATAGGGATTATTAGATATATTCTATTTTTGCTTTTTACCAATTTCATATTTAAAGGATTTTTTATTCGAATAATTAGTAAAAACAATATTCTTACACAATTACCTTTAACAAAAAATTTTGAAAAATTAAAAACTCACTTTCACATACTTGATCACGGGAATAAATTAACAAAATTACTTTAGAAACAAAAAATCGTCTGCATCATCTACTTTTGTATATGTTTCATTGGTTTAAAACAAGCAATAATAATTCCATTGAAGATTTTTACCATTTTTTTTCAGTTCATAAAGGTGTTTAAATCCGAAATGGTTCGGAGAGAAAAGTACAGCTTCTAAGCGTTCATTTTAATTTAAAAACTGAAAGTATTTTGAACAAATTTGTTAAATGGTGTCATTTATGTAAACGTTTGAGAAAAAAGAAAAATAAATTAATAAGGATGTAGTGATCTCATCTCACTTGATCAATACAGAGATGGTTTCTAATTTAGAATAACTGGCTTGGTCTTTTGCTCGATGCTAACTTTGTCCTGTCCTGATCATGAAATACTTAGTTTGAACACAATCGGTGCCGATTCCATCAATTTCTGTTCACTAATGAATGAGGGATGGATTGGCGCCTGTTGTATTCCAACAAGAAATCTCATGATCAGAAGGCCATCCGGAGGGTCGCTTCATTGATGACCCACACAAACACGAAACTTCAACAACGTTCAAACACGTAGTATGCCACGCACTATGGTCGGCGGAAGTGACGTCATAGGGGGGGTCAATCAAAAAAAGGGGGGTGGAACCGGAAGTGGGGGTGTCACGTGACTTTATCGTATAGGATAACTAGGGTTAATGTTGAGTTGTTTTTTGCTGAATGTTGAGTTGTTTCGATTTCTTCTGCTATAAGACGTTGTGTTACAGGGGGATAGGAAAGGGGGAGGAAACGTCACGTGATGTGTCGTACAGGATGAAGGGGAATGAATTTTTCAAGATGGCGTCAATGTTGAGTTGTTTCGATTTCGTCTGCTATAACGCGAGGGGGTTTTGGTTTCGGTTTCCGTCTGCTACAAGACATCGGGTTAAAAGTTGGGTTGTTTTTTTCAGGTTTCGTTTTTAAGAGTTCTTTTTTAAGAGTTCTTTTTTTGAAAATGGCACCACGTTTAAGTTGGACTTGCAAAATTTTGGATAGTTTGTTAACCACGTGTTCTATGACGTCATAGTAACATTTTTTTTAAATGTGTAAGAGCCAAAGATTTTTTTTTTTTATCTTCTCAAACAACGAATTTTTACTAAAGAATTCTGGAAGTGTAGGAAAGTGTTTCATAATCTATGCTTCGTACAGAATTTTTACTACTTGTTTATAACTGTAAACCGTATTTTTTTCTTCATGTAACATGCTAGTTAACAAACGAGTAAATAATTAAAAAAACGTTTCTAACAAGTTGCAGAGTACGTTGTACTAACGTATTTAATAAAAATCTAACACATACGATGCAGATTAATTAACGATAACATAAACTGTTTAGTTCGATTGGCAGAAAAAATATAATGCAGCACATGTTCTTTTAAATTAGTGGGATACTTAAAGAAAAACCATTACTTGATCACTCGAAATAAATCATTTGATTAGTTGAAATGAAAATAACTAGCTCACATATAAAAGCTTGATTGGTAAAACGAAAAACAGACATCTTAATTTGGAAGTACAAGAAATTTATCGGAGAAGTAATAACAATTTCTTTAATCTTATCGGAAACTTTTAATCGAACGATTAAAAACTGCGATAGATACAAAAAAAGATAATTTACTCTACTTTTTCTTCATGTTAAATCTGCTTGGTTTCTATCTTTATTAAATCGATTACATAAAAATCGAAATTATAAAAGCTCATTCCATGAAATGGATTTGCTGTATTAATGTAAAAATTATTTAAATGAGGTTTATAAATTTAACATGTGCCTATATAGCACCGAAAATTAAAATTTGCTTTCTGATTTATAATTTTTATTAAATATATTGAAAGTGCTTAGTGAAACTACTTTTCAGAAATTTTGTTTTTATTTTTTTTTTTCATTAAAAAATAGAATCCATAGTCCAGAACTTCATATATTCTATATTTTTTTGGAGTGCTTCTAAAACGAATATCTAATATTTGGTATGTTTCAATCGGTTGTTGCTGCTCTATATGAGGCTATATGAGATCTATATGAGTTGCAGAAATGAAAAAGATACTTATAATGATGTAACACAAAATGTAATCAACGTGGATAAATATACAGTGGTGGTCACAATTATAAGGAAAAGGCACAAACCGCCAAATCTTATTTCATTTGGCGGGAAAGTTATGCAACTTTAAGACGCAACACTAGGCACAGCAAAAGACCCAGATGATAATGTGAAGTCTGTGGTGACGTTCTTTTCAAATATTTCACCCAAATTTTAATATTTTCAAATGATTTTTTTGCACAAGATAGCTGAGGACGATCCACAACGTTTTAGTTTTTGCTTTTTCAGTTTTGGTTTCAGATTATTTTTAAAAAATTACTTTAACTTTCGAAACCGATTTAAACCGGTTCTGAAATTCAAACTATCGTAATATAAAAAATATATAAGCAAAATCAATAAAGTAAAAACTAGGCCGGTTGTGGATCGTCCTCAGCTATCTTGTGCCAAAAAAATCATGTAACTTTGAACGAGTTATTTGAAAAGAACGCTCTCATGGACTTTACATTGTCATCCGGGTCTTTTTCTGTACCTAGTGTGGGGCTTTAATGGCTAGAAATTAATGAAAAATGAAGAATGTTTTTATACATTTTTATGGAAATGTGTGGAAAATTCATATTCATAAAATGTATTATGGATTTATACAGCCATCTGATATGGACAAAATTATAAGAACAACTGTATTTGTGTGTTCTAAAAAGTGAAATTCAAATGTTTTTTGCTCCGCACACGGAACTCTCAGACGATATAAATGCGTAGTAAGCGTTCGGGATCCTATTATTCTGTTTTTCAATCATACCACAAAGTACGAAGTTTTCGGAGTTTCAGAAAGGGAATGTGGATGCATTTAAAAGTTCGGGACTTTTTGTATACTAAATTGCGACAAAGCGTAATATGTCAGGGACTGATATTTAGAATTATTTTTAAAGTTCCGCTAAATATGGTCAGCAAATATATACAGACAGGCCATCTTCTGTGTCTGTATGGGGGAAAAGAATAATAATATGGCGAGTTTACTGTAAAAAACCGAATTAAACATGAACTGAACAAAGAATGCAAGTGCTCGAATTGTTAGACGTGTTTTACAAAAAGAAAAAAAAATTCGCTATAGTAAACATATGTCATGAACGCCTTTTACAAAATTTCATAAGTCACTGAGGATGGTTTTGCCAAAAAATGATTTGAGTTTGACAAAAAATGCAATACTATTGGAAAAAAGTGGAATGTTGTCTTTTCCTATCAGAAAATGATTATTTTGGATAGACTATATGGTTTTTGTTACTTCTAGTATGATCTTCGTAGAGAAAAAAACAATTTTGTCAAAGCGTGTATTTGGAGGTGGCTTAATAATGGTCTATGGAGGTTTCGCAACTGGTGGAACTACTCGAACAGTTTTTGTGCAGGGTAAGAGCAATTCTTAGAGTTATATTAATGTATTAGGTGATAATCTTTTACCAGAAGTACCGTCAATAGCGATTGGAGACTATTTTTTCCAGCAGGACAATGCCTCGGTACATGTTTCCCAGACTCCAAAATCGTTGTTTGGCGCTAATTTCATGAAACTAGTTGATTGGCCATCCAGAAGTCTTGATTTGAATACAGTGGAAAATCTGTGGGGTATTCTGGCGCTCGAGGTACACAAAAATTGTACATAATATTAAAATAAGCAAGAGCTCATGTCTTCCATCGAAAAAGCCTGGTCAAAAATTTTGAAGAACCTTGTTAAGGAACTGCTAAACTCTAAGACGTCAAGACTGATAAAAGTGACTCAGAAGAAGCGGGAAATGATTAATTATTAGTGTGTTTCAGGTAAAAAATATTCACTGTCCTTATAATTTTGTCCAATTTTTACAATGACATATTTCATTAATTGTGACAAAACATTCATATTTTGCAATTTCCAATCTATTACATTCTACAATGATTTCTAGCATGAAAAAGCATTTTATGTATAAATTTCACTTTTTTAGTTCAGAAATAACTTTTTCTGTGCAATTTTCAATTGTTCTTATAATTCTGACCACCACTGTAGTTGTCGATGAATGAATTGCAGGATTCACACCGTTCCTAAAATTTGCATACCTTCTTACCGGAATTTTAAAACGGTAACATTTATTCTACCTTTCTTTTGTAGATGTTAACAGAACCTTCTACGAAAAAATTTTATTTAATATACTAGTAGCAAAGTGTGAAAATTTTAGGAACGGTGCGAGTCCTGAGTTCCCGAATTAATAAAATTAGACATTGGTTTAGCCTTCTATTTCTTTAGTTATGGAAAGAACATTTTTGTGATCGAGTGCGTAAAGTATTCCTTCGAATTATCCATTTTCGTCCCGGTCCACTAAACATAAGTATCTTGTTACAAAATAACTGTAATTCAAATATTTTTTTATATGTTATTATGGTCTCCTATTCATTTGGTTACGTTTCAAATATTTACAGCCTGTATGTTAAACTCATAAAAAGTATGAATTTGTTTCAACTTTGTTTCAACATACATGTATAAGCTAGCTTCAGTGCAACATATGTTAGTGTTATATTTCTTTGTTCATCTGCATGGTATCGATCTTTGTCTTGAAGCCCTTAACAGCAATGAGAATAAAAATATCATTAAACCATCTGCGTATGTTGTCGGCAAATGACATGTCTCGAATCAATCTATACTGTAAAAAAGATAGATGCATCTTTAACTACGAAAAAAATTACTATGTAGTACATGAAAAAATATTCGATCCCCACTACCAAGTCACCCTATATTATGGAAGATATTCCTTTATCTTTAGGAACTTCAAAATTTAATTTATTATCAAAATTTAAAGAAGAATGTATAAAAATAAATTTTATTAGCTGTCAGCAATTTTTGAAAATGCTTTTGAGTAGTTTTTATAATGCATTAATCAACTTTCTCTACACGGAAAATCAGTTTTTCTTATTCTATCAGACATCAACTACACATTTCTGCTGCATTACTAAAATTGTGCATGCAATTGTAACAGGAAATGTTAATTTCAATGTTAATGTTAATGCTGTTAATGTACGTGTTTTTCATTTAAACATGTTTGCTGAACTTGAAATTACTTACTTGAGACCTCATGGTATTCGAAAAAAAAAACTTTTTTCTGAGTTGAGAGAAGTGATTAATGCACAGTAAAAATAACTCTGAAACGTTTTTGAAAATTACGGCAGATAATAAAAATGCATTTAATAACACCAAGTGCTAATATTACTATTAACTTTATTAACTTTATTACTTATTAACTTTTGCGAACAACGTAAAATAATAAACTTTTTTAACAAAATTTTTAAAATTAACAATTGTATTTTGTAGAGCAAGCTCTTTTTCATATAATTTTACAGATCAACGTTGTTTCTTTCATTTTTTAAAACAAGTATTGCAACAAAAGACCCGACGTTATAAATTAAAAAAAAAAATGATATGAAAGTAATCCTACAAAAACCGAAATATTGAATGGATCAATCATTATTAATTACTTTGGATAACACATGAATATTTCTTCAAATTACCTTGTCTCTGATCTGTATCAATTCTAATTTATTGAAGTACATAAGAGTTTTATAGAAGAGTGACAGATATGAATTTTTTTCTACTTTTTAGGTAGATTTCGTATGAAATAATAGGTAGATTTCGGATGAAATACTACCTATTGCAGTCGCTCCTTTGTTGGAATTTCTGAAAAACTACGCCGATCATGACCTCTAGACCCCAAAACTACCATCAGTAAAAAAGTTTATATATTTATCTATCTATCTATATCTATCTATCTATATATATATATATATATATATATCGCTTTCTTATGGACATGATAACTTCTATAGTTCTGCTCCAATCTCTTAGCAACTGATACATAAAATCAAGGGGTGTAAAATCTCGGCTAAGTTCGTTAATGGGCAAAATCGGTCCAAGGGGGTGGGAATACGGAGGGTTTTTGTGAAAACCGAAAAAACGCCACAACTTCTTAGTTAAAATAGACATCGAATTGGTTTAAAGTTTACATTACATTACTAGAAATGTGCCAAAAGTTTATGCATGACAGATTTTTGATAAATTTAGAAATGGGCTCAAGGAGCGAAAAAAACAGGTTTTTTGGAAGAAAAAAAAATCACAACTTCGTCAATTCTCAAGATATCAAATCCAACTAAATTTTTGTATAAATGTTCGCAACATTAACTAAAACTTTTGTATTTACAAGTTTTTGATAGAAATATTTCTTACCAATGAAAAAAATTAAAAACGAAAACAAAAAGGGGGTGAAAAAAGTAAAAAATCCATAACTTTGTCAATTCTTAAACTATCAAATCTAATTAAATTTATTTTACATCTTCTCAATAATATCTACAACTTTTATACTGACAAGTTTTTAATAGGACCAATTCGTATAGTAAAAATTAATTAAACAAGAACAGGATTTGGAGAAAAACCACAAATCCAAACTGCTTATATTCTGACTCATTTTTAAATTTATTTTTGATTTTAAACGCATCTAAATGGCAGATCCTCTTATTTAGGAACTATATAATATGACGCATTGGTCTGTGTTTTCATAAAGACAGAACATATTCCAAAAAAGGCTGCCAAAAAGGGTATTTTGAACAGTATTTCCCGACGTTATCGTGATTGAAAATTGAGGAAGTATAACAAATTGCGTTTTTTCTGAATCAATTTTTAAATTCATTTTTGCTCTCAAACGCATGCAGTTTATATTTCCTCTTATTTAAATACTATATAACATGACGCATTGGTCAGTTTTTTGATAAAGACGGAATATATTTCAAAAAAAGGCTGCGAAAAAGGGTATTTTGAACAGAATTTCCCTAAGTGATTGTGATGAAAAATTTGAGGAAGTATTCAGATAATAAATTGCGTTTTTTCTGACTCATTTTTAAACTCAGTTTTGCTCTCATATGCATCCAACTGACAGGTTCTCTTATGTAGAAGCTGTTTAATGTGCCGTATTGGTCATGTTTTTGCTAAAGGCTGAATATATTTTTTTAAAAATGCTCTCAATGTGGGCACTTCGCATAAAATTTCCCGAAGCGATCATGATAAAGAATTGAGGTTGTATTCAAATAACAATTTGGTTATTTTATAAATCATTTTTTAATTCAATTTTGCTCTCAAACGCATTCAATTGACAGTTTTTTTATTTAGGAACTACATAATGTGCCGTATTGGTTAGAATATGTTTCAAAATAGGTTGT
This sequence comes from Maratus speculifer, assembly GCA_964019185.1. Lineage (NCBI taxonomy): Eukaryota > Metazoa > Arthropoda > Arachnida > Araneae > Salticidae > Maratus > Maratus speculifer. The sequence goes on from OZ025294.1 coordinate 57,085,023, forward strand.
CAAAATGGGCATTTGAGTCGAATTTAGCTTAAGAGGATTCTGACAAAACTTGTTTTTACAGAAAAACGAAATTAAGTTTTTTTTTCAAAAGCGGCCAAATTAAGTTGTTAAACTTGAAATGAGCACTCTTCGAAATCTACCTCCGCCTATAGGCCAAGCCGACAAATTTTTTTTTTTTTTTTTTTTTTTTTTTTTTTTTTTTTTTTTTTTTTGAGTTTTCATGTAATGATTTCATGAAATTTCACGATGGGAATTCTCCGATATTATACGTTCAATATTAAAATTACAAGAATATACTCCCAGGATTCACGTTTTATAGAAATTAGATGAAAATCATTTATTTAATTGATAATTTTGTTACAATTTTTACATTTACCACTTTTTTTAACTGCGCGCTAACAATACCAAAGATAGTATTTAATTAGTTTAAATATTGTTTCGAAATTCATAAAAAACGATACTTTTGTATTTGCATTACGCCAAATGTTGACAGAAATTGCCAAAGATTAACAATTAATGTCAGCTTTTTCTATTCTGATCCTTTTAGTAGTTTAAATGTACTTAATAGTTAAGTTCATCACATGTTTTAAATTTGTATTAAATTTGTGTTTGTCCTATTTATTCATTGATGAATGTTTATTATTTGTTATGGCGTATAAGTTGGGAACGAACACTGAGCTATTAATTTAAACGGAATCTGATTTTTACTTTCATCTTATGTGATTATCTACCGCTATAGACATAGATTTTAAAAAATCATTCCTGAAAAAATATTTTAAAAACGATAAAGATTAAGTGATATATTTTTCAAAGAAATTTCGCTTTAAATTACTTTTTCCTTCTATTTCAGGGAGTAAAAATTTTAAATGTGCCATGTATATAAGTTTTAAAAACATTACAGTAAAACTTAAGATTCATCGTAAAATGAGGTCAGTATTATTCACGTAAAAGCTTGTCTTTTATAATATAGATAGATAAATACATGGACACTGAATGTTAAAAAACATACTTTAAGATAAGAATTATAAAAAAGTGAGTCAAAATTAATAATTTAAAAAAAAGTTCTTTAACGTTTTTTAAGAAAAATTCTTTAATATGCACATGTTGCTTTTACGATTCAAGTGTTTGAAGAATTATTAAAAGTATGACAAAAAGAAAAATTAATTTGTCCTTAAACATTATCTCATCTTTCTCATCTTCACCTTTTTCATTTTATTAATTTTACAGTGAATCACAATTACGTTATCGATTTAATCTAGTAATTCTAAATAAAGTATTTTGTTTAACCAATTTATACTGTTGCTCATAAATGTTATCCGAAAAGTTCCTATAAACATTTTATTTTTATCTACTAAATTCTAGACTGAATCATTATTTCAATTTTCAGTTTAATTCTTTAGAGTATACAGAACTTTATCGTGTACAAAAATCAAAAAATTGTAAAGAATAAAATTCTGCGCTCCAAATTTTTTCTACCATGTTTTATTTTGTTCTGCATGGAAAATTCAAACAAATGAGGAATAATGCATTCTAACCAATGTTGAAATAAACATAGATTTTTTTAAAAAAATCTCTCCTGAAATGATTAAAAATCAATAAATATTAAATTGATAGTGATACAGTTTTTAAACAAACTTGACTTCAAAATGTATATTTCCCCAATTTCGTTTATGTAAAAATGTGTCATACTTAGAAGTTTAGAAAAATTGCAGCAAAAGTTAAATTTTATCTTTAAATAACACCAGAGTTTAACGCATATATTTGTCCATTTTAGTTTTGGCAGATAGGTAAATAGATACTAAATGATAAAAAATTACTTAAAGATATTAAGTATAAAAGAAAGAGTCAAAATTAATATTTTCAGCCTAAAAGTGCCTAATTTTTACATGTTGAGATTGTATGTCAAGAGTTAAAAGAATTATTAACAATAATTAGAAAAATTAAATTAAATTCATCTTTAAACATTATCTCTTCTTTATCTTCACTTTTTCAATCATTTAATTTGACAGTGAATTACAGTTACGCTATCGATTTAATCTTGTACATTCAAATGAAGTCTTTTGTTTTAGAAATTTCTTCTGATACTGATAAATGCGATTAGATAGGTTTCTTATAATCTCTTTATTGTTATCTACCAAATTCTAGACTGAATCAGCATTTCAGTTTTCAGTTTAGTTCTATAGAATAAACAGAACTTTATCCTATAGAAAAATGAAAATTTTGGAAAGAACAAAATTCTACGCTCGAAATTGTTTCTACCATATTTTATATTTTCTGCATGATAAATAAAAACAAATGAGAAATTATTTATTTTAACCAATGTTTCTATAGACATAGATTAAAAAAAAATAAAAATGCGTGAAAATTATTCAAAAAGCAATAACAATTATATAAATAATGATACAGTATTCAAACAAGTTTGACTTGAAACTGTGTATTTCTTCCTATTCGACAATGCAAATGAGTCATGTTTAAAAGTTTAAAAAATTGCTGTAAAAGTTAAATTTAATCGTAAAATAACGTCAGAATTACACACATATACGTTTGTTCTTTATAATTTAGGCAGATAGAGGGATATATAGTTAGATAGATACTAAATTTTAAAAAATACTTAAAGGTAGTAAATATAAAAGAATGAGTAAAAATCAATATTTTTTAACCGAAAACTTCCTTAACATTTGCATGTTGAGATTGTATGTCAAGAGTTAGAAGAATTATTAACAATATTACAAAAAGAAAATTAAACTCATCTTTAAATATTGTGTCTTTCTTATATCCATTTTTTCATTCAATTAATTTGGCAGGGAATTCCAATTATGTTATCGATTTAATCTGGTATTTCCAAATGAAGTCTTTTGTTTTACCAGTTTCTTCTGATATTGATAAATGCTATCCGAGAAATTTAGTTTCTTATGAACTTTTTACTGTTATGCACTAAATTCGAAATTGAATCAGTATTTATGTTTTCCATTTGCTTCTTTAGAATGTATAGAATGAAGAAAAATCAACAAATTGAAAAGCATAAAATTATCGATTTTTTCTGTTTTGATTTATTTTTTTCTGCATGGAAAATTAAAGCAAATTTTGACAAATGCTGTCGTTTAATGAATTCATTGATTCGATATTGGCAAATCTGACTCAATTACGATGAGTTTTGAAATAAATATGAGTCACTTATAAAATTTCGAGATTGAAACGAAAGAAATTCATTTTCTCTTTGGGTTGAGTCTAAAGTACTACAAATTCAGGTTAATTCATTTTTAATATTATTATTTCTCAGTTTTCATTATTGGAAAGATTTTCTATAGAATTCGCTTATTTATGGAAAAACTCTAATGATTTTTCATTCTCGTCCAACCTTCTCCATAAAAAGGGGGGAGGACACGGCAGTTGTAAGCAGTGGGAGAAGGATGGTCATTAAGCAACATGAGTGCCCCATTCCGGAATAATTGGAATGTTTTAGAATTTATTAAACTGAAGTTACTGATTTAAAATCATGTTTGCTTTAAAAATTCACCTTAGCGTTTTATAATAATCCTTTCAAAGTTTTACAAATAATACAAAAGACTTCGAGTTATCAAGTATTGAGATAATTATCCACCTAACTTTAAGATAATTAAACATTTTATTAATTAAAAAATAAAATGATCCAGCAGATTTAAATAATGTCTTTGAAATATTTACAAGTGAGAATAATCAACACATGAGTTAGTCATTAGAAGCGAATATATCAAAATAAATCATTATATCAATCATATCAATCTATTTATCGATATTAAAAAAGAGAGCAGTATCTGTACGTAACGCATACGTAATTTTGCGAATGACAACACTTTGAAATTTGAATTGAATTTTTGGTTTTTCTATTTTCCTAATGCAATTTCTTAAACTTTTAAATATCCCACATTTTCATTTTTTGCACCATCGCATAGGGAAGAAAACGTGCTTTTAAATGCAATTTCTTTGAAAACTATATCTGATTTTAATTAATTAGACATTACTTTTTTTGTAATTTTTAATACTATTTTAATATTTGTGGCAATAAAGGCTTTTCATTCATTTATTATAAGCAATTGTAAAAAATCCCTTTCGGCATGGCCTATAGGCGGAGGTAGATTTCGAAAAGTTTTCATCTCAAAAAAAAAAAAAAAAAAAAAAAAAAAAAAAAAAAAAAAAAAATGCCTATCTCTACTCAAATGCCCATTTTGGCAATATATTTTGAATTATATTCTTACTTTATTTAAAAAATTGACCAATATGCTCATTATATAGTTCCTAAATAACAAAAAACTGTTAATTAAATTCGTTTGACAGCAAAATTGAATTTAAAAATGAGTCATAAAATAACCAATTTATTATTTTAATACATCCACAATTCTTTAATCAAGATCGCTATGAGATATTTTGTGCGAAGTGCCCAAATTGACAGATTTTTTTAAATATATATTTAGCTTTTATCAAAAATCTGACCAATACGGCACATTACACAGTTCCTAAATAACAAATAACTGCCAATTGAATGCGTTGGAGAGCAAAATTGAATTTAAAAATGAGTCATAAAATAAACAATTTGTTATTTGAATACAACCTCAATTCTTTTATCATGATCACTTTGGGAAATTTTTTTGCGAAGTGCTTACGTTGACAGCTTTTAAAATATATATATTCACCCTTTATCAAAAAATCGACGAATACGCACATTATATAGTTCCTAAGTAACAAAAAACTGTCAATTGAATGTGTATCAGAGCAAAATTGGATTTAAAAATGAGTCATAAAATAACCAATTTGTTATTTGAATACCCACAGTTCATTAATCATCTCGCTTTGGGAAATTTTGTGCGAAGTGCCCATTTTGGCAGCCTTTTTTTAAATATATTCTGCCTTTATCAAAAAACTGGCCACTCCGTCACATTATATAGTTTCTAAATAAGAGAACCTGTAAATTGGATGCGTTTGAGAACAAAAAAAGATTTAAAAATGACTCGGTAAAAACGCAATTTCTTAAAGTTCCTCAAATTTTAATCACGATAACTTCGTGAAATTCTGTTCAAAAAACCCTTTTTGGCAGCCTTTTAAAAAATATATTCTGCCTTTATCAAAAAACTGGCCAATACGTCAAGTTATATAGTTCCTAAATAATAGGACCTGTAAATTGGATGGGTTTGAGAACAAAAATGAATTTAAAAATGACTCATAAAAAACGCAATTTGTTATACTTAATGAATTTTTTAATGATGAAAACTTCGGGAAATCTGTTCAAAATACCTTTTTTGGCAGCCTTTTTAAAAATATATTCTGCCTTTATCAAAAAATTGGCCAATACGTCGCATTATATAGTTGCTAAATAAGAGGATCTGTCATTTGGATGCGTTTAAAATCAAAAATGAATTTTAAAATGAGTCAGAATATAAGCAGTTTGGACTTGAGGTTTTTTCTCCAACTCCTATTTTTGTTTAATTTATTTTTGCTATAAGAATAGGTTCTATGAAAAACTTCTCCATATAAAAGTTGTAGATATTATTGTGAAGATGTAAAATAATTTAATTAGATTTAATTGCTTAAGAATTGAGTAAGTTATGGGTTTTTTTCTTTTTCCTCCACCCTTTTTCTTTTCGTTTTTATTTTTTTTCATCGGTAAAAATTGGTCCTATCAAAAACTTGTAAATACAAAAGTTTTAGATAATATTGAGTACATTTATATGAAATTTAGTTGGATTTGATATCTTGAGAATTGACGAAGTTATGAATTTTTTTCTCCCAAAAACCATGTTTTTTTCACCCCTTGAGCCCATTTTTAACTTTATCAAAAATCTGTCATGCATAAACTTTTTGCCCATTGTTTAGAAGTAATATAAACTTTAAACTGATTCGATATCTATTTTAATTAAGAAGTTATCGCGTTTTTTCTGTTTTCACAAAAACCCTCCTACCTTCCACCCCCTTGGTCCGATTTTGCCCATTAACGAACTTAACCGAGATTTTATGCCCCTTGATTTTATGTAAAAGTTTGATGAAGATCTTTGCATAATTATGGGAGTTATCGTGTCTAGAAGAAAGTGATATACACCGATAGATAGATAGATAGATAGATAGATAGATAGATAGATAGATATATAAACTTTTTTACTGATGGTAGTTTTGGGGTCTAGGAGTCATGATTCGTGTAGATCCGCAAAAATTTTTCAGAAATTCCAACATGGGAGACAATGCAATAGGTAGTATTTCATACGAAATCTACCTAAAAAGCAGACTACTGTTTTGCAATCATGTATCATCAAATCGTATCATTTCGTTACCATTTTCTTATAAAAAGTGTAAAAAAATGAAATTAAAAAGTGCGCTGTGTCTAAAACATCGTCTGTTATAAAACCATGTGAATTTTGATTTTATTTCACTTTTATTTATCAATTAAATGATTTTTTTCATTGCAAATTTACGTTACAGTCGATACAACACTTTAGCATTACAGAAATGTATTTTAGAGAATAGTTGAGTTAATTATTTTCTCCGCTTTTACTTAATTCGTATCAAAGAGCTAAAAGAATGCAAATTTATTAATCCTTGTTTAAAATCTTTTTCCGAAATTTCAAGAAATACCAATGAATAACTTCATATAAAACAAAGAACGATGTAAAACAAACAAATGAAAGCATGTGAATCAGTAGATACCGAATTGGCTTCAGGAATGACGACATAATTTTTTAATGTGTGTGTGTATTATTTAGTAATAATGACGTGATTTGTATACTTTATTATGGATGCTGTTTAAAAATAGATCTTAAAATAGAAATAATTTAGCGGATACAATTGACGTCATTTTATTTTTAAAAGCGTGTATTTTAATTCTTAAGGCTGAAATATGTTTTGTAGAAATGCCACATTTTGACGCCAACTGCTTTGCAATACTTCTAGGATGAAAATACACCCCTTTTGAAAATAACGCAATCGAAATTTCACATTGATAAAACACAATGTTTTACACATACTTAGAGTTTCTTTAGAAAAGAGAAGTGACAAACACTGTGCTTACTGTAGTCAGAAGTCATTCATAAATAATAGTGATTTATGTTACAGAACTGACGATTCTCGACTGGATAAATTCACTTCGCCGAGATAGACAATCAAAAAAGGGGGATATTTGCAATAAATAATTCGAGTTCCAGACTATAAAATCGTCATTTCATATTATATGATGTCACAGGAATATTGTGTATCGTATTTATTGCATGCAGACTATTTCAAATAATATATACAGTTTAGTATGTGCTTCCAGCTAATAGCAATCGAGACTTCAAGTTTGAATTTAAATGATTTTAAAATGATATAATTAGAATAGCATTTAAAAAAATCTTTCTTTGAAACAACTTTCGAGCTATCGTTTCTTTACTTTTGCATTTTGGTTTGAGTAACATCTATATTACAGACAAATGTATCTGTGAATAGCACTGACGTCATTTTGCGAATCGGAACAATTCACGTTGAAAATTCTATTTTGCAATTTTTGTTACTACAGTTTAATCTTCTAAATATAGCCAATTTTCGAATTTTGTACCGTCGTATAGGAAACGAAATCTATTTTCAAATGCAATTTGATTTAAAACTTTATGTCACCTAACTCTTTTATTACGGCTGCATAATGATATTTAAGAAACATAAATTTAACGTGTAGTCGAATGATTTCAATTTTTACACTGCTAAATAGAAAATAAATATACTTTGAAATATAATTTATTGGAAAACTGTAATCTCAGTTTACTAAATGCTGTGATTTAAAAGAATTTTTCATGGGTGAATTATTTTTTAATTTATCTGTATTGCGTGAACCTCGATTACGAAAGATAAATACGTTTGCCCTTAAAATAATGCAAAGAATTAAAAATTTGTTTCTGTTTAAAAAACCACAGAACAATTAAAACGTCACCTATAAATAACTAAATAAAATAATGTAAATCAATAAAAATTGAACAGACATATATTTGAACTACGCATTCCATGCATTGAAATGATCAGAAATAAAAATGCTGTCATAAGTTGCAAAATCTTCGGTTTATAACTAGTGGTTTTCATCTAATTCGAAAATATTTCATTTCATAATTTTCAAATTTTTATATGATTTCATAATTAATATGCTTCATATTAAATGGCTGTTTGGACGTTAAAGATATAAAAAGCATATTACATATGAAAAGTTTATAATAGTTTTCAATATATTGTATGAAAAAAGGTTTTCATCTTTACTCTGTGATCCGAAAACCCCGGGTTCCATGTAGTAGTATGTATAAAATCCTAATAAAACAAATTTATGCAACGAATTTATGAAACGATTTTATGAAAAAACTGGTTGTGTTTCACAGCTATTTTTCTAAAATATTGAACATCTGGCGGTGTAATTAATACCAGATATCCGTATTGATGAGCAAATTTTAAATGTAGTGCTAAAATTTTAAACTTCCATTATAATTATGTTCGATTTAGTTTTCATTATATTACTTTTTTCTAATTCTAGTGACATTAGTCCAATGTTGGCACCTTAAATTCTCCATCTTCTGTTAAAAAGTTCAAAACTATAGGGATTATTAGATATATTCTATTTTTGCTTTTTATCAATTTCATATTTAAAGGATTTTTTATTCGAATAATTAGTAAAAACAATATTCTTACACAATTACCTTTAACAAAAAATTTTGAAAAATTAAAAACTCACTTTCACATACTTGATCACGGGAATAAATTAACAAAATTACTTTAGAAACAAAAAATCGTCTGCATCATCTACTTTTGTATATGTTTCATTGGTTTAAAACAAGCAATAATAATTCCATTGAAGATTTTTACCATTTTTTTTCAGTTCATAAAGGTATTTAAATCCGAAATGGTTCGGAGAGAATAGTACAGCTTCTAAGCGTTCATTTTAATTTAAAAACTGAAAGTATTTTGAACAAATTTGTTAAATGGTGTCATTTATGTAAACGTTTGAGAAAAAAGAAAAATAAATTAATAAGGATGTAGTGATCTCATCTCACTTGATCAATACAGAGATGGTTTCTAATTTAGAATAACTGGCTTGGTCTTTTGCTCGATGCTAACTTTGTCCTGTCCTGATCATGAAATACTTAGTTTGAACACAATCGGTGCCGATTCCATCAATTTCTGTTCACTAATGAATGAGGGATGGATTGGCGCCTGTTGTATTCCAACAAGAAATCTCATGATCAGAAGGCCATCCGGAGGGTCGCTTCATTGATGACCCACACAAACACGAAACTTCAACAACGTTCAAACACGTAGTATGCCACGCACTATGGTCGGCGGAAGTGACGTCATAGGGGGGGGGGGGGCGGAGCCACCTGTCAATCAAAAAAAAGGGGGGGGGGAACCGGAAGTGGGGGTGTCACGTGACTTTATCGTATAGGATAACTAGGGTTAATGTTGAGTTGTTTTTTGCTGAATGTTGAGTTGTTTCGATTTCTTCTGCTATAAGACGTTGTGTTACAGGGGGATAGGAAAGGGGGAGGAAACGTCACGTGATGTGTCGTACAGGATGAAGGGGAATGAATTTTTCAAGATGGCGTCAATGTTGAGTTGTTTCGATTTCGTCTGCTATAACGCGAGGGGGTTTTGGTTTCGGTTTCCGTCTGCTACAAGACATCGGGTTAAAAGTTGGGTTGTTTTTTTCAGGTTTCGTTTTTAAGAGTTCTTTTTTAAGAGTTCTTTTTTTGAAAATGGCACCACGTTTAAGTTGGACTTGCAAAATTTTGGATAGTTTGTTAACCACGTGTTCTATGACGTCATAGTAACATTTTTTTTTAAATGTGTAAGAGCCAAAGATTTTTTTTTTTTATCTTCTCAAACAACGAATTTTTACTAAAGAATTCTGGAAGTGTAGGAAAGTGTTTCATAATCTATGCTTCGTACAGAATTTTTACTACTTGTTTATAACTGTAAACCGTATTTTTTTCTTCATGTAACATGCTAGTTAACAAACGAGTAAATAATTAAAAAAACGTTTCTAACAAGTTGCAGAGTACGTTGTACTAACGTATTTAATAAAAATCTAACACATACGATGCAGATTAATTAACGATAACATAAACTGTTTAGTTCGATTGGCAGAAAAAATATAATGCAGCACATGTTCTTTTAAATTAGTGGGATACTTAAAGAAAAACCGTTACTTGATCACTCGAAATAAATCATTTGATTAGTTGAAATGAAAATAACTAGCTCACATATAAAAGCTTGATTGGTAAAACGAAAAACAGACATCTTAATTTGGAAGTACAAGAAATTTATCGGAGAAGTAATAACAATTTCTTTAATCTTATCGGAAACTTTTAATCGAACGATTAAAAACTGCGATAGATAGAAAAAAAGATAATTTACTCTACTTTTTTTTCATGTTAAATCTGCTTGGTTTCTATCTTTATTAAATCAATTACATAAAAATCGAAATTATAAAAGCTCGGATTTGCTGTATTAATGTAAAAATTATTTAAATGAGGTTTATAAATTTAACATGTGCCTATATAGCACCGAAAATTAAAATTTGCTTTCTGATTTATAATTTTTATTAAATATATTGAAAGTGCTTAGTGAAACTACTTTTCAGAAATTTTGTTTTTATTTTTTTTTTCATTAAAAAATAGAATCCATAGTCCAGAACTTCATATATTCTATATTTTTTGGAGTGCTTCTAAAACGAATATCTAATATTTGGCATGTTTCAATCGGTTGTTGCTGCTCTATATGAGGCTATATGAGATCTATATGAGTTGCAGAAATGAAAAAGATACTTATAATGATGTAACACAAAATGTAATCAACGTGGATAAATATACAGTGGTGGTCACAATTATAAGGAAAAGGCACAAACCGCCAAATCTTATTTCATTTGGCGGGAAAGTTATGCAACTTTAAGACGCAACACTAGGCACAGCAAAAGACCCAGATGATAATGTGAAGTCTGTGGTGACGTTCTTTTCAAATATTTCACCCAAATTTTAATATTTTCAAATGATTTTTTTGCACAAGATAGCTGAGGACGATCCACAACGTTTTAGTTTTTGCTTTTTCAGTTTTGGTTTCAGATTATTTTTAAAAAATTACTTTAACTTTCGAAACCGATTTAAACCGGTTCTGAAATTCAAACTATCGTAATATAAAAAATATATAAGCAAAATCAATAAAGTAAAAACTAGGCCGGTTGTGGATCGTCCTCAGCTATCTTGTGCCAAAAAAATCATGTAACTTTGAACGAGTTATTTGAAAAGAACGCTCTCATGGACTTTACATTGTCATCCGGGTCTTTTTCTGTACCTAGTGTGGGGCTTTAATGGCTAGAAATTAATGAAAAATGAAGAATGTTTTTATACATTTTTATGGAAATGTGTGGAAAATTCATATTCATAAAATGTATTATGGATTTATACAGCCATCTGATATGGACAAAATTATAAGAACAACTGTATTTGTGTGTTCTAAAAAGTGAAATTCAAATGTTTTTTGCTCCGCACACGGAACTCTCAGACGATATAAATGCGTAGTAAGCGTTCGGGATCCTATTATTCTGTTTTTCAATCATACCACAAAGTACGAAGTTTTCGGAGTTTCAGAAAGGGAATGTGGATGCATTTAAAAGTTCGGGACTTTTTGTATACTAAATTGCGACAAAGCGTAATATGTCAGGGACTGATATTTAGAATTATTTTTAAAGTTCCGCTAAATATGGTCAGCAAATATATACAGACAGGCCATCTTCTGTGTCTGTATGGGGGAAAAGAATAATAATATGGCGAGTTTACTGTAAAAAACCGAATTAAACATGAACTGAACAAAGAATGCAAGTGCTCGAATTGTTAGACGTGTTTTACAAAAAGAAAAAAAAATTCGCTATAGTAAACATATGTCATGAACGCCTTTTACAAAATTTCATAAGTCACTGAGGATGGTTTTGCCAAAAAATGATTTGAGTTTGACAAAAAATGCAATACTATTGGAAAAAAGTGGAATGTTGTCTTTTCCTATCAGAAAATGATTATTTTGGATAGACTATATGGTTTTTGTTACTTCTAGTATGATCTTCGTAGAGAAAAAAACAATTTTGTCAAAGCGTGTATTTGGAGGTGGCTTAATAATGGTCTATGGAGGTTTCGCAACTGGTGGAACTACTCGAACAGTTTTTGTGCAGGGTAAGAGCAATTCTTAGAGTTATATTAATGTATTAGGCGATAATCTTTTACCAGAAGTACCGTCAATAGCGATTGGAGACTATTTTTTCCAGTAGGACAATGCCTCGGTACATGTTTCCCAGACTCCAAAATCGTTGTTTGGCGCTAATTTCATGAAACTAGTTGATTGGCCATCCAGAAGTCTTGATTTGAATACAGTGGAAAATCTGTGGGGTATTCTGGCGCTCGAGGTACACAAAAATTGTACATAATATTAAAATAAGCAAGAGCTCATGTCTTCCATCGAAGAAGCCTGGTCAAAAATTTTGAAGAACCTTGTTAAGGAACTGCTAAACTCTAAGACGTCAAGACTGATAAAAGTGACTCAGAAGAAGCGGGAAATGATTAATTATTAGTGTGTTTCAGGTAAAAAATATTCACTGTCCTTATAATTTTGTCCAATTTTTACAATGACATATTTCATTAATTGTGACAAAACATTCATATTTTGCAATTTCCAATCTTTTACATTCTACAATGATTTCTAGCATGAAAAAGCATTTTATGTATAAATTTCACTTTTTTAGTTCAGAAATAATTTTTTCTGTGCAATTTTCAATTGTTCTTATAATTCTGACCACCACTGTCGTTGTCGATGAATGAATTGCAGGATTCACACCGTTCCTAAAATTTGCATACCTTCTTACCGGAATTTTAAAACGGTAACATTTATTCTACCTTTCTTTTGTAGATGTTAACAGAACCTTCTACGAAAAAATTTTATTTAATATACTAGTAGCAAAGTGTGAAAATTTTAGGAACGGTGCGAGTCCTGAGTTCCCGAATTAATAAAATTAGACATTGGTTTAGCCTTCTATTTCTTTAGTTATGGAAAGAACATTTTTGTGATCGAGTGCGTAAAGTATTCCTTCGAATTATCCATTTTCGTCCCGGTCCACTAAACATAAGTATCTTGTTACAAAATAACTGTAATTCAAATATTTTTTTATATGTTATTATGGTCTCCTATTCATTTGGTTACGTTTCAAATATTTACAGCCTGTATGTTAAACTCATAAAAAGTATGAATTTGTTTCAACTTTGTTTCAACATACATGTATAAGCTAGCTTCAGTGCAACATATGTTAGTGTTATATTTCTTTGTTCATCTGCATGGTATCGATCTTTGTCTTGAAGCCCTTAACAGCAATGAGAATAAAAATATCATTAAACCATCTGCGTATGTTGTCGGCAAATGACATGTCTCGAATCAATCTATACTGTAAAAAAGATAGATGCATCTTTAACTACGAAAAAAATTACTATGTACATGAAAAAATATTCGATCCCCACTACCAAGTCACCCTATATTATGGAAGATATTCCTTTATCTTTAGGAACTTCAAAATTTAATTTATTATCAAAATTTAAAGAAGAATGTATAAAAATAAATTTTATTAGCTGTCAGCAATTTTTGAAAATGCTTTTGAGTAGTTTTTATAATGCATTAATCAACTTTCTCTACACGGAAAATCAGTTTTTCTTATTCTATCAGACATCAACTACACATTTCTGCTGCATTACTAAAATTGTGCATGCAATTGTAACAGGAAATGTTAATTTCAATGTTAATGTTAATGCTGTTAATGTACGTGTTTTTCATTTAAACATGTTTGCTGAACTTGAAATTACTTACTTGAGACCTCATGGTATTCGAAAAAAAAAACTTTTTTCTGAGTTGAGAGAAGTGATTAATGCACAGTAAAAATAACTCTGAAACGTTTTTGAAAATTACGGCAGATAATAAAAATGCATTTAATAACACCAAGATCTAATATTACTATTAACTTTATTAACTTTATTACTTATTAACTTTTGCGAACAACGTAAAATAATAAACTTTTTTAACAAAATTTTTAAAATTAACAATTGTATTTTGTAGAGCAAGCTCTTTTTCATATAATTTTACAGATCAACGTTGTTTCTTTCATTTTTTAAAACAAGTATTGCAACAAAAGACCCGACGTTAGAAATTAAAAAAAAAATGATATGAAAGTAATCCTACAAAAACCGAAATATTGAATGGATCAATCATTATTAATTACTTTGGATAACACATGAATATTTCTTCAAATTACCTTGTCTCTGATCTGTATCAATTCTAATTTATTGAAGTACATAAGAGTTTTATAGAAGAGTGACAGATATGAATTTTTTTCTACTTTTTAGGTAGATTTCGTATGAAATAATAGGTAGATTTCGGATGAAATACTACCTATTGCAGTCGCTCCTTTGTTGGAATTTCTGAAAAACTACGCCGATCATGACCTCTAGACCCCAAAACTACTATCAGTAAAAAAGTTTATATATTTATCTATCTATCTATATCTATCTATCTATCTATCTATATATATATATATATATCGCTTTCTTATGGACATGATAACTTCTACAGGGTGATTCAGCTCGTCGGTGACAAACTTTAAGGATCGATAGAGCACACCTAGACGAACATTTTTGAATAGGGAATGTAGGGTCCCTGACGCGATGGTAAGGCGCTAGGCGCTTTCGAAAATTTGGGTGCCGAAATTCGAAACGTCATAAAAACTAGGGAAATGGTTAGATTTTCTTGCTTGTTGCGTCGAAATGATTCTGTTTGTTTAGACTTTCTTCAGTACCAATTTGATAAGCGTATCTCTTAAAACATGGATAGGGGGCGCTGCAGACTTTGGAGAGCTAGACAACAACTTTAAGCCCGTTATTTTGATAATTTAACACATGCTCGCCAAAGTTTATACTCTAACTTAAAGTTTGAACCCAAAAGTAGAGCCCTGCAAAAAGCGTAAGAGCCGGAATAAAATGTCAAAGTACAGGGTGGTCGAAACTCGAAGGCTCCTAAGAGATAAACAAACAGATTTCTTGACTTATGGCATGCATTTTCATGATTCTGTTTGCTGGGGCTCTCTGAAACTCAGTTGAACGGTACAAAAAGAAACATCGATAGGGGGCGCTTTGGGCAAAAAACATAATTCGTTGACATTTCGGACGCTAACTGGAAACGGGGCGCTACGATCAGTTAGTAATAATGAAAACACATTTTCTACCTCTGCTCAACACTTCTGAATAAATTTAGACCAAAAACATCAATGATACTGGAAATTTATTTACAAAAAATAACACTACAGAAGATGCTCGAAATTTCGACCTTGGGCCATGATGCAGGCTTCGCACCTCCGTCGCATTGAGGAGTGTGTGTTTCCAACAATGCCAAGAGTATCTCTGATCTGCCCTGCAGCTGCCACAATGCGCGCCACAAGTTCTTCAGCACTGCTGACAGGTGTATGGTATACCTCGGCCTTCAGGTAACCCCAAAGGAAGAAATCCAAGCAGGTGAGGTCTGGTGATCGGGCAGGCCAGTGAACTGGACCCCCACGCCCGATCCACCGCTGGCCATACCTTGCGTTTAGATGGAGACGCACGTCGTTCGTGTAATGGGCCGGAGCTCCATCGTGCTGGAACCACATCTGGCGACGCGAACCTTCGGGTACGTGCGCCTCCTCCAGAAGCTGCGGCAGCACTTGATCCAGGAAAATCAGGTAATTTCCACCTGTCAGCCGTTCAGGTAACAAATAAGGGCCAATGAGGCAATCCCCCAGAATACCGGCCCACACATTTACTGAGAAACGCTCCTGGGCTGCTCGGCTTCTGGTTTCATGTGGATTTTCATCACACCACACATGACTGTTGTGGGCGTTCCACATTCCCTCCCGGCTGAAGGTGGACTCGTCCGTAAACAAAATGCTGTTTACAAAACGGGGATCCCTGGATCTCATCGCCAAGTACCATCTTGAGAATTCCACTCGAGGGCCAAAATCCTGCTCTCTGAGCAACTGCACCCGCTGGATGTGGTAGGGGTGCAGATTCCGGGAACGTAAGATGCGCCACGCAGTTGCTTGCGAAATGCCAACATGTCTGGCGATATCTCTCGTGCTAAGACCTGGGTTGTCCTCAACCAGGTTAAGCACAGCCTCTTCGTTGTCGGGGGTGCTCACTGATCGCTCCCGTTCAGGCCTGCCTCCGTCGAAAGATCCCGTTGTGGACAACCTCTGGTGTACTCGAGCGAAGAAGGCATGGCAGGGGATTTGCCTGTTGGGGTAACGCTCGGCGTACAACCGCTGAGCGGTTCGTCCATTACAACCAGCAGCGCCATACGCCAAATGCATGTCAGCCAATTCAGAGTTTGTGTACCGTTCCATCCTACTACCGATCTGCAGACAAGTAACCCGAAGCTTAAGTAGGTACCGCACGTTCAAAAGACGTGTCTGCGCATACAACTACGTCATCTCGCGTTGTCGTCTACGCATTACGTATCTTTTGCATATCGATATGGTACGATATCTTTTGCATAAATCAGCAAAAAGCACCTTATGTAAATTTTATTGCGCGCATTGTGCATGATTGAAACCAGCTATGTTTGTTAAAAAAAAAAAACAAACTGCAGTTTTAATGGCTTCTTATGATAAGTAAATTACTCTCTTGTTTTGTTTCTAACTGATCGTAGCGCCCCGTTTCCAGTTAGCGTCCGAAATGTCAACGAATTATGTTTTTTGCCCAAAGCGCCCCCTATCGATGTTTCTTTTTGTACCGTTCAACTGAGTTTCAGAGAGCCCCAGCAAACAGAATCATGAAAATGCATGCCATAAGTCAAGAAATCTGTTTGTTTATCTCTTAGGAGCCTTCGAGTTTCGACCACCCTGTACTTTGACATTTTATTCCGGCTCTTACGCTTTTTGCAGGGCTCTACTTTTGGGTTCAAACTTTAAGTTAGAGTATAAACTTTGGCGAGCATGTGTTAAATTATCAAAATAACGGGCTTAAAGTTGTTGTCTAGCTCTCCAAAGTCTGCAGCGCCCCCTATCCATGTTTTAAGAGATACGCTTATCAAATTGGTACTGAAGAAAGTCTAAACAAACAGAATCATTTCGACGCAACAAGCAAGAAAATCTAACCATTTCCCTAGTTTTTATGACGTTTCGAATTTCGGCACCCAAATTTTCGAAAGCGCCTAGCGCCTTACCATCGCGTCAGGGACCCTACATTCCCTATTCAAAAATGTTCGTCTAGGTGTGCTCTATCGATCCTTAAAGTTTGTCACCGACGAGCTGAATCACCCTGTATAGTTCTGCTCCAATCTCTTAGCAACTGATACATAAAATCAAGGGGTGTAAAATCTCGGCTAAGTTCGTTAATGGGCAAAATCGGTCCAAGGGGGTGGGAATACGGAGGGTTTTTGTGAAAACCGAAAAAACGCCACAACTTCTTAGTTAAAATAGACATCGAATTGGTTTAAAGTTTACATTACATTACTAGAAATGTGCCAAAAGTTTATGCATGACAGATTTTTGATAAATTTAGAAATGGGCTCAAGGAGCGAAAAAAACAGGTTTTTTGGAAGAAAAAAAAATCACAACTTCGTCAATTCTCAAGATATCAAATCCAACTAAATTTTTGTATAAATGTTCGCAACATTAACTAAAACTTTTGTATTTACAAGTTTTTGATAGAAATATTTCTTACCAATGAAAAAAATTAAAAACGAAAACAAAAAGGGGGGTGAAAAAAGTAAAAAATCCATAACTTTGTCAATTCTTAAACTATCAAATCTAATTAAATTTATTTTACATCTTCTCAATAATATCTACAACTTTTATACTGACAAGTTTTTAATAGGACCAATTCGTATAGTAAAAATTAATTAAACAAGAACAGGATTTGGAGAAAAACCACAAATCCAAACTGCTTATATTCTGACTCATTTTTAAATTTATTTTTGATTTTAAACGCATCTAAATGGCAGATCCTCTTATTTAGGAACTATATAATATGACGCATTGGTCTGTGTTTTCATAAAGACAGAACATATTCCAAAAAAGGCTGCCAAAAAGGGTATTTTGAACAGTATTTCCCGACGTTATCGTGATTGAAAATTGAGGAAGTATAACAAATTGCGTTTTTTCTGAATCAATTTTTAAATTCATTTTTGCTCTCAAACGCATGCAGTTTATATTTCCTCTTATTTAAATACTATATAACATGACGCATTGGTCAGTTTTTTGATAAAGACGGAATATATTTCAAAAAAAGGCTGCGAAAAAGGGTATTTTGAACAGAATTTCCCTAAATGATTGTGATGAAAAATTTGAGGAAGTATTCAGATAATAAATTGCGTTTTTTCTGACTCATTTTTAAACTCAGTTTTGCTCTCATATGCATCCAACTGACAGGTTCTCTTATGTAGAAGCTGTTTAATGTGCCGTATTGGTCATGTTTTTGCTAAAGGCTGAATATATTTTTTTAAAAATGCTCTCAATGTGGGCACTTCGCATAAAATTTCCCGAAGCGATCATGATAAAGAATTGAGGTTGTATTCAAATAACAAATTGGTTATTTTATAAATCATTTTTTAATTCAATTTTGCTCTCAAACGCATTCAATTGACAGTTTTTTTATTTAGGAACTACATAATGTGTCGTATTGGTTAGAATATGTTTCAAAATAGGTTGTCAAAATGGGCATTTGAGTCGAATTTAGCTTAAGAGGATTCTGACAAAACTTGTTTTTACAGAAAAACGAAATTAAGTTTTTTTTTCAAAAGCGGCCAAATTAAGTTGTTAAACTTGAAATGAGCACTCTTCGAAATCTACCTCCGCCTATAGGCCAAGCCGACAAGGATTTTTTTTTTTTTTTTTTTTTTTTTTTTTTTTTTTTTGAGTTTTCATGTAATGATTTCATGAAATTTCACGATGGGAATTCTCCGATATTATACGTTCAATATTAAAATTACAAGAATATACTCCCAGGATTCACGTTTTATAGAAATTAGATGAAAATCATTTATTTAATTGATAATTTTGTTACAATTTTTACATTTACCACTTTTTTTAACTGCGCGCTAACAATACCAAAGATAGTATTTAATTAGTTTAAATATTGTTTCGAAATTCATAAAAAACGATACTTTTGTATTTGCATTACGCCAAATGTTGACAGAAATTGCCAAAGATTAACAATTAATGTCAGCTTTTTCTATTCTGATCCTTTTAGTAGTTTAAATGTACTTAATAGTTCAGTTCATCACATGTTTTAAATTTGTATTAAATTTGTGTTTGTCCTATTTATTCATTGATGAATGTTTATTATTTGTTATGGCGTATAAGTTGGGAACGAACACTGAGCTATTAATTTAAACGGAATCTGATTTCTACTTTCATCTTATGTGATTGTCTACCGCTATAGACATAGATTTTAAAAAATCATTCCTGAAAAAATATTTTAAAAACGATAAAGATTAAGTGATATATTTTTCAAAGAAATTTCGTTTTAAATTACATTTTCCTTCTATTTCAGGGAGTAAAAATTTTAAATGTGCCATGTATATAAGTTTTAAAAACATTACAGTAAAACTTAAGATTCATCGTAAAATGAGGTCAGTATTATTCACGTAAAAGCTTGTCTTTTATAATATAGATAGATAAATACATGGACACTGAATGTTAAAAAACATACTTTAAGATAAGAATTATAAAAAAGTGAGTCAAAATTAATAATTTAAAAAAAAGTTCTTTAACGTTTTTTAAGAAAAATTCTTTAATATGCACATGTTGCATTTACGATTCAAGTGTTTGAAGAATTATTAAAAGTATGACAAAAAGAAAAATTAATTTGTCCTTAAACATTATCTCATCTTTCTCATCTTCACCTTTTTCATTTTATTAATTTTACAGTGAATCACAATTACGTTATCGATTTAATCTAGTAATTCTAAATAAAGTATTTTGTTTAACCAATTTATTCTGTTGCTCATAAATGTTATCCGAAAAGTTCTTATAAACATTTTATTTTTATCTACTAAATTCTAGACTGAATCATTATTTCAATTTTCAGTTTAATTCTTTAGAGTATACAGAACTTTATCGTGTACAAAAATCAAAAAATTGTAAAGAATAAAATTCTGCGCTCCAAATTTTTTCTACCATGTTTTATTTTGTTCTGCATGGAAAATTCAAACAAATGAGGAATAATGCATTCTAACCAATGTTGAAATAAACATAGATTTTTTTTAAAAAAATCTCTCCTGAAATGATTAAAAATCAATAAATATTAAATTGATAGTGATACAGTTTTTAAACAAACTTGACTTCAAAATGTATATTTCCCCAATTTCGTTTATGTAAAAATGTGTCATACTTAGAAGTTTAGAAAAATTGCAGCAAAAGTTAAATTTTATCTTTAAATAACACCAGAGTTTAACGCATATATTTGTCCATTTTAGTTTTGGCAGATAGGTAAATAGATACTAAATGATAAAAAATTACTTAAAGATATTAAGTATAAAAGAAAGAGTCAAAATTAATATTTTCAGCCTAAAAGTGCCTAATTTTTACATGTTGAGATTGTATGTCAAGAGTTAAAAGAATTATTAACAATAATTAGAAAAATTAAATTAAATTCATCTTTAAACATTATCTCTTCTTTATCTTCACTTTTTCAATCATTTAATTTGACAGTGAATTACAGTTACGCTATCTATTTAATCTTGTACATTCAAATGAAGTCTTTTGTTTTAGAAATTTCTTCTGATACTGATAAATGCGATTAGATAGGTTTCTTATAATCTCTTTATTGTTATCTACCAAATTCTAGACTGAATCAGCATTTCAGTTTTCAGTTTAGTTCTATAGAATAAACAGAACTTAATCCTATAGAAAAATGAAAATTTTGGAAAGAACAAAATTCTACGCTCGAAATTGTTTCTACCATATTTTATATTTTCTGCATGATAAATAAAAACAAATGAGAAATTATTTATTTTAACCAATGTTTCTATAGACATAGATTAAAAAAAAATAAAAATGCGTGAAAATTATTCAAAAAGCAATAACAATTATATAAATAATGATACAGTATTCAAACAAGTTTGACTTGAAACTGTGTATTTCTTCCTATTCGACAATGCAAATGAGTCATGTTTAAAAGTTTAAAAAATTGCTGTAAAAGTTAAATTTAATCGTAAAATAACGTCAGAATTACACACATATACGTTTGTTCTTTATAATTTAGGCAGATAGAGGGATATATAGTTAGATAGATACTAAATTTTAAAAAATACTTAAAGGTAGTAAATATAAAAGAATGAGTAAAAATCAATATTTTTTAACCGAAAACTTCCTTAACATTTGCATGTTGAGATTGTATGTCAAGAGTTAGAAGAATTATTAACAATATTACAAACAGAAAATTAAACTCATCTTTAAATATTGTGTCTTTCTTATATCCATTTTTTCATTCAATTAATTTGGCAGGGAATTCCAATTATGTTATCGATTTAATCTGGTATTTCCAAATGAAGTCTTTTGTTTTACCAGTTTCTTCTGATATTGATAAATGCTATCCGAGAAATTTAGTTTCTTATGAACTTTTTACTGTTATGCACTAAATTCGAAATTGAATCAGTATTTATGTTTTCCATTTGCTTCTTTAGAATGTATAGAATGAAGAAAAATCAACAAATTGAAAAGCATAAAATTATCGATTTTTTCTGTTTTGATTTATTTTTTTCTGCATGGAAAATTAAAGCAAATTTTGACAAATGCTGTCGTTTAATGAATTCATTGATTCGATATTGGCAAATCTGACTCAATTACGATGAGTTTTGAAATAAATATGAGTCACTTATAAAATTTCGAGATTGAAACGAAAGAAATTCATTTTCTCTTTGGGTTGAGTCTAAAGTACTACAAATTCAGGTTAATTCATTTTTAATATTATTATTTCTCAGTTTTCATTATTGGAAAGATTTTCTATAGAATTCGCTTATTTATGGAAAAACTCTAATGATTTTTCATTCTCGTCCAACCTTCTCCATAAAAAGGGGGGAGGACACGGCAGTTGTAAGCAGTGGGAGAAGGATGGTCATTAAGCAACATGAGTGCCTCATTCCGGAATAATTGGAATGTTTTAGAATTTATTAAACTGAAGTTACTGATTTAAAATCATGTTTGCTTTAAAAATTCACCTTAGCGTTTTATAATAATCCTTTCAAAGTTTTACAAATAATACAAAAGACTTCGAGTTATCAAGTATTGAGATAATTATCCACCTAACTTTAAGATAATTAAACATTTTATTAATTAAAAAATAAAATGATCCAGCAGATTTAAATAATGTCTTTGAAATATTTACAAGTGAGAATAATCAACACATGAGTTAGTCATTAGAAGCGAATATATCAAAATAAATCATTATATCAATCATATCAATCTATTTATCGATATTAAAAAAGAGAGCAGTATCTGTACGTAACGCATACGTAATTTTGCGAATGACAACACTTTGAAATTTGAATTGAATTTTTGGTTTTTCTATTTTCCTAATGCAATTTCTTAAACTTTTAAATATCCCACATTTTCATTTTTTGCACCATCGCATAGGGAAGAAAACGTGCTTTTAAATGCAATTTCTTTGAAAACTATATCTGATTTTAATTAATTAGACATTACTTTTTTTGTAATTTTTAATACTATTTTAATATTTGTGGCAATAAAGGCTTTTCATTCATTTATTATAAGCAATTGTAAAAAAGCAGACTACTGTTTTGCAATCATGTATCATCAAATCGTATCATTTCGTTACCATTTTCTTATAAAAAGTGTAAAAAAATGAAATTAAAAAGTGCGCTGTGTCTAAAACATCGTCTGTTATAAAACCATGTGAATTTTGATTTTATTTCACTTTTATTTATCAATTAAATGATTTTTTTCATTGCAAATTTACGTTACAGTCGATACAACACTTTAGCATCACAGAAATGTATTTTAGAGAATAGTTGAGTTAATTATTTTCTCCGCTTTTACTTAATTCGTATCAAAGAGCTAAAAGAATGCAAATTTATTAATCCTTGTTTAAAATCTTTTTCCGAAATTTCAAGAAATACCAATGAATAACTTCATATAAAACAAAGAACGATGTAAAACAAACAAATGAAAGCATGTGAATCAGTAGATACCGAATTGGCTTCAGGAATGACGACATAATTTTTTAATGTGTGTGTGTATTATTTAGTAATAATGACGTGATTTGTATACTTTATTATGGATGCTGTTTAAAAATAGATCTTAAAATAGAAATAATTTAGCGGATACAATTGACGTCATTTTATTTTTAAAAGCGTGTATTTTAATTCTTAAGGCTGAAATATGTTTTGTAGAAATGCCACATTTTGACGCCAACTGCTTTGCAATACTTCTAGGATGAAAATACACCCCTTTTGAAAATAACGCAATCGAAATTTCACATTGATAAAACACAATGTTTTACACATACTTAGAGTTTCTTTAGAAAAGAAAAGTGACAAACACTGTGCTTACTGTAGTCAGAAGTCATTCATAAATAATAGTGATTTATGTTACAGAACTGACGATTCTCGACTGGATAAATTCACTTCGCCGAGATAGACAATCAAAAAAGGGGGATATTTGCAATAAATAATTCGAGTTCCAGACTATAAAATCGTCATTTCATATTATATGATGTCACAGGAATATTGTGTATCGTATTTATTGCATGCAGACTATTTCAAATAATATATACAGTTTAGTATGTGCTTCCAGCTAATAGCAATCGAGACTTCAAGTTTGAATTTAAATGATTTTAAAATGATATAATTAGAATAGCATTTAAAAAAATCTTTCTTTGAAACAACTTTCGAGCTATCGTTTCTTTACTTTTGCATTTTGGTTTGAGTAACATCTATATTACAGACAAATGTATCTGTGAATAGCACTGACGTCATTTTGCGAATCGGAACAATTCACGTTGAAAATTCTATTTTGCAATTTTTGTTACTACAGTTTAATCTTCTAAATATAGCCAATTTTCGAATTTTGTACCGTCGTATAGGAAACGAAATCTATTTTCAAATGCAATTTGATTTAAAACTTTATGTCACCTAACTCTTTTATTGCGGCTGCATAATGATATTTAAGAAACATAAATTTAACGTGTAGTCGAATAATTTCAATTTTTACACTGCCAAATAGAAAATAAATATACTTTGAAATATAATTTATTGGAAAACTGTAATCTCAGTTTACTAAATGCTGTGATTTAAAAGAATTTTTCATGGGTGAATTATTTTTTAATTTATCTGTATTGCGTGAACCTCGATTACGAAAGATAAATACGTTTGCCCTTAAAATAATGCAAAGAATTAAAAATTTGTTTCTGTTTAAAAAACCACAGAACAATTAAAACGTCACCTATAAATAACTAAATAAAATAATGTAAATCAATAAAAATTGAACAGACATATATTTGAACTACGCATTCCATGCATTGAAATGATCAGAAATAAAAATGCTGTCATAAGTTGCAAAATCTTCGGTTTATAACTAGTGGTTTTCATCTAATTCGAAAATATTTCATTTCATAATTTTCAAATTTTTATATGATTTCATAATTAATATGCTTCATATTAAATGGCTGTTTGGACGTTAAAGATATAAAAAGCATATTACATATGAAAAGTTTATAATAGTTTTCAATATATTGTATGAAAAAAGGTTTTCATCTTTACTCTGTGATCCGAAAACCCCGGGTTCCATGTAGTAGTATGTATAAAATCCTAATAAAACAAATTTATGCAACGAATTTATGAAACGATTTTATGAAAAAACTGGTTGTGTTTCACAGCTATTTTTCTAAAATATTGAACATCTGGCGGTGTAATTAATACCAGATATCCGTATTGATGAGCAGATTTTAAATGTAGTGCTAAAATTTTAAACTTCCATTATAATTATGTTCGATTTAGTTTTCATTATATTACTTTTTTCTAATTCTAGTGACATTAGTCCAATGTTGGCACCTTAAATTCTCCATCTTCTGTTAAAAAGTTCAAAACTATAGGGATTATTAGATATATTCTATTTTTGCTTTTTACCAATTTCATATTTAAAGGATTTTTTATTCGAATAATTAGTAAAAACAATATTCTTACACAATTACCTTTAACAAAAAATTTTGAAAAATTAAAAACTCACTTTCACATACTTGATCACGGGAATAAATTAACAAAATTACTTTAGAAACAAAAAATCGTCTGCATCATCTACTTTTGTATATGTTTCATTGGTTTAAAACAAGCAATAATAATTCCATTGAAGATTTTTACCATTTTTTTTCAGTTCATAAAGGTGTTTAAATCCGAAATGGTTCGGAGAGAAAAGTACAGCTTCTAAGCGTTCATTTTAATTTAAAAACTGAAAGTATTTTGAACAAATTTGTTAAATGGTGTCATTTATGTAAACGTTTGAGAAAAAAGAAAAATAAATTAATAAGGATGTAGTGATCTCATCTCACTTGATCAATACAGAGATGGTTTCTAATTTAGAATAACTGGCTTGGTCTTTTGCTCGATGCTAACTTTGTCCTGTCCTGATCATGAAATACTTAGTTTGAACACAATCGGTGCCGATTCCATCAATTTCTGTTCACTAATGAATGAGGGATGGATTGGCGCCTGTTGTATTCCAACAAGAAATCTCATGATCAGAAGGCCATCCGGAGGGTCGCTTCATTGATGACCCACACAAACACGAAACTTCAACAACGTTCAAACACGTAGTATGCCACGCACTATGGTCGGCGGAAGTGACGTCATAGGGGGGGTCAATCAAAAAAAAGGGGGGTGGAACCGGAAGTGGGGGTGTCACGTGACTTTATCGTATAGGATAACTAGGGTTAATGTTGAGTTGTTTTTTGCTGAATGTTGAGTTGTTTCGATTTCTTCTGCTATAAGACGTTGTGTTACAGGGGGATAGGAAAGGGGGAGGAAACGTCACGTGATGTGTCGTACAGGATGAAGGGGAATGAATTTTTCAAGATGGCGTCAATGTTGAGTTGTTTCGATTTCGTCTGCTATAACGCGAGGGGGTTTTGGTTTCGGTTTCCGTCTGCTACAAGACATCGGGTTAAAAGTTGGGTTGTTTTTTTCAGGTTTCGTTTTTAAGAGTTCTTTTTTAAGAGTTCTTTTTTTGAAAATGGCACCACGTTTAAGTTGGACTTGCAAAATTTTGGATAGTTTGTTAACCACGTGTTCTATGACGTCATAGTAACATTTTTTTTTAAATGTGTAAGAGCCAAAGATTTTTTTTTTTTATCTTCTCAAACAACGAATTTTTACTAAAGAATTCTGGAAGTGTAGGAAAGTGTTTCATAATCTATGCTTCGTACAGAATTTTTACTACTTGTTTATAACTGTAAACCGTATTTTTTTCTTCATGTAACATGCTAGTTAACAAACGAGTAAATAATTAAAAAAACGTTTCTAACAAGTTGCAGAGTACGTTGTACTAACGTATTTAATAAAAATCTAACACATACGATGCAGATTAATTAACGATAACATAAACTGTTTAGTTCGATTGGCAGAAAAAATATAATGCAGCACATGTTCTTTTAAATTAGTGGGATACTTAAAGAAAAACCATTACTTGATCACTCGAAATAAATCATTTGATTAGTTGAAATGAAAATAACTAGCTCACATATAAAAGCTTGATTGGTAAAACGAAAAACAGACATCTTAATTTGGAAGTACAAGAAATTTATCGGAGAAGTAATAACAATTTCTTTAATCTTATCGGAAACTTTTAATCGAACGATTAAAAACTGCGATAGATACAAAAAAAGATAATTTACTCTACTTTTTCTTCATGTTAAATCCGCTTGGTTTCTATCTTTATTAAATCGATTACATAAAAATCGAAATTATAAAAGCTCATTCCATGAAATGGATTTGCTGTATTAATGTAAAAATTATTTAAATGAGGTTTATAAATTTAACATGTGCCTATATAGCACCGAAAATTAAAATTTGCTTTCTGATTTATAATTTTTATTAAATATATTGAAAGTGCTTAGTGAAACTACTTTTCAGAAATTTTGTTTTTATTTTTTTTTTTCATTAAAAAATAGAATCCATAGTCCAGAACTTCATATATTCTATATTTTTTTGGAGTGCTTCTAAAACGAATATCTAATATTTGGTATGTTTCAATCGGTTGTTGCTGCTCTATATGAGGCTATATGAGATCTATATGAGTTGCAGAAATGAAAAAGATACTTATAATGATGTAACACAAAATGTAATCAACGTGGATAAATATACAGTGGTGGTCACAATTATAAGGAAAAGGCACAAACCGCCAAATCTTATTTCATTTGGCGGGAAAGTTATGCAACTTTAAGACGCAACACTAGGCACAGCAAAAGACCCAGATGATAATGTGAAGTCTGTGGTGACGTTCTTTTCAAATATTTCACCCAAATTTTAATATTTTCAAATGATTTTTTTGCACAAGATAGCTGAGGACGATCCACAACGTTTTAGTTTTTGCTTTTTCAGTTTTGGTTTCAGATTATTTTTAAAAAATTACTTTAACTTTCGAAACCGATTTAAACCGGTTCTGAAATTCAAACTATCGTAATATAAAAAATATATAAGCAAAATCAATAAAGTAAAAACTAGGCCGGTTGTGGATCGTCCTCAGCTATCTTGTGCCAAAAAAATCATGTAACTTTGAACGAGTTATTTGAAAAGAACGCTCTCATGGACTTTACATTGTCATCCGGGTCTTTTTCTGTACCTAGTGTGGGGCTTTAATGGCTAGAAATTAATGAAAAATGAAGAATGTTTTTATACATTTTTATGGAAATGTGTGGAAAATTCATATTCATAAAATGTATTATGGATTTATACAGCCATCTGATATGGACAAAATTATAAGAACAACTGTATTTGTGTGTTCTAAAAAGTGAAATTCAAATGTTTTTTGCTCCGCACACGGAACTCTCAGACGATATAAATGCGTAGTAAGCGTTCGGGATCCTATTATTCTGTTTTTCAATCATACCACAAAGTACGAAGTTTTCGGAGTTTCAGAAAGGGAATGTGGATGCATTTAAAAGTTCGGGACTTTTTGTATACTAAATTGCGACAAAGCGTAATATGTCAGGGACTGATATTTAGAATTATTTTTAAAGTTCCGCTAAATATGGTCAGCAAATATATACAGACAGGCCATCTTCTGTGTCTGTATGGGGGAAAAGAATAATAATATGGCGAGTTTACTGTAAAAAACCGAATTAAACATGAACTGAACAAAGAATGCAAGTGCTCGAATTGTTAGACGTGTTTTACAAAAAGAAAAAAAAAATTCGCTATAGTAAACATATGTCATGAACGCCTTTTACAAAATTTCATAAGTCACTGAGGATGGTTTTGCCAAAAAATGATTTGAGTTTGACAAAAAATGCAATACTATTGGAAAAAAGTGGAATGTTGTCTTTTCCTATCAGAAAATGATTATTTTGGATAGACTATATGGTTTTTGTTACTTCTAGTATGATCTTCGTAGAGAAAAAAACAATTTTGTCAAAGCGTGTATTTGGAGGTGGCTTAATAATGGTCTATGGAGGTTTCGCAACTGGTGGAACTACTCGAACAGTTTTTGTGCAGGGTAAGAGCAATTCTTAGAGTTATATTAATGTATTAGGTGATAATCTTTTACCAGAAGTACCGTCAATAGCGATTGGAGACTATTTTTTCCAGCAGGACAATGCCTCGGTACATGTTTCCCAGACTCCAAAATCGTTGTTTGGCGCTAATTTCATGAAACTAGTTGATTGGCCATCCAGAAGTCTTGATTTGAATACAGTGGAAAATCTGTGGGGTATTCTGGCGCTCGAGGTACACAAAAATTGTACATAATATTAAAATAAGCAAGAGCTCATGTCTTCCATCGAAGAAGCCTGGTCAAAAATTTTGAAGAACCTTGTTAAGGAACTGCTAAACTCTAAGACGTCAAGACTGATAAAAGTGACTCAGAAGAAGCGGGAAATGATTAATTATTAGTGTGTTTCAGGTAAAAAATATTCACTGTCCTTATAATTTTGTCCAATTTTTACAATGACATATTTCATTAATTGTGACAAAAAATTCATATTTTGCAATTTCCAATCTATTACATTCTACAATGATTTCTAGCATGAAAAAGCATTTTATGTATAAATTTCACTTTTTTAGTTCAGAAATAACTTTTTCTGTGCAATTTTCAATTGTTCTTATAATTCTGACCACCACTGTAGTTGTCGATGAATGAATTGCAGGATTCACACCGTTCCTAAAATTTGCATACCTTCTTACCGGAATTTTAAAACGGTAACATTTATTCTACCTTTCTTTTGTAGATGTTAACAGAACCTTCTACGAAAAAATTTTATTTAATATACTAGTAGCAAAGTGTGAAAATTTTAGGAACGGTGCGAGTCCTGAGTTCCCGAATTAATAAAATTAGACATTGGTTTAGCCTTCTATTTCTTTAGTTATGGAAAGAACATTTTTGTGATCGAGTGCGTAAAGTATTCCTTCGAATTATCCATTTTCGTCCCGGTCAACTAAACATAAGTATCTTGTTACAAAATAACTGTAATTCAAATATTTTTTTATATGTTATTATGGTCTCCTATTCATTTGGTTACGTTTCAAATATTTACAGCCTGTATGTTAAACTCATAAAAAGTATGAATTTGTTTCAACTTTGTTTCAACATACATGTATAAGCTAGCTTCAGTGCAACATATGTTAGTGTTATATTTCTTTGTTCATCTGCATGGTATCGATCTTTGTCTTGAAGCCCTTAACAGCAATGAGAATAAAAATATCATTAAACCATCTGCGTATGTTGTCGGCAAATGACATGTCTCGAATCAATCTATACTGTAAAAAAGATAGATGCATCTTTAACTACGAAAAAAATTACTATGTAGTACATGAAAAAATATTCGATCCCCACTACCAAGTCACCCTATATTATGGAAGATATTCCTTTATCTTTAGGAACTTCAAAATTTAATTTATTATCAAAATTTAAAGAAGAATGTATAAAAATAAATTTTATTAGCTGTCAGCAATTTTTGAAAATGCTTTTGAGTAGTTTTTATAATGCATTAATCAACTTTCTCTACACGGAAAATCAGTTTTTCTTATTCTATCAGACATCAACTACACATTTCTGCTGCATTACTAAAATTGTGCATGCAATTGTAACAGGAAATGTTAATTTCAATGTTAATGTTAATGCTGTTAATGTACGTGTTTTTCATTTAAACATGTTTGCTGAACTTGAAATTACTTACTTGAGACCTCATGGTATTCGAAAAAAAAAACTTTTTTCTGAGTTGAGAGAAGTGATTAATGCACAGTAAAAATAACTCTGAAACGTTTTTGAAAATTACGGCAGATAATAAAAATGCATTTAATAACACCAAGTGCTAATATTACTATTAACTTTATTAACTTTATTACTTATTAACTTTTGCGAACAACGTAAAAAAATAAACTTTTTTAACAAAATTTTTAAAATTAACAATTGTATTTTGTAGAGCAAGCTCTTTTTCATATAATTTTACAGATCAACGTTGTTTCTTTCATTTTTTAAAACAAGTATTGCAACAAAAGACCCGACGTTAGAAATTAAAAAAAAATGATATGAAAGTAATCCTACAAAAACCGAAATATTGAATGGATCAATCATTATTAATTACTTTGGATAACACATGAATATTTCTTCAAATTACCTTGTCTCTGATCTGCATCAATTCTAATTTATTGAAGTACATAAGAGTTTTATAGAAGAGTGACAGATATGAATTTTTTTCTACTTTTTAGGTAGATTTCGTATGAAATAATAGGTAGATTTCGGATGAAATACTACCTATTGCAGTCGCTCCTTTGTTGGAATTTCTGAAAAACTACGCCGATCATGACCTCTAGACCCCAAAACTACTATCAGTAAAAAAGTTTATATATTTATCTATCTATCTATATCTATCTATCTATCTATATATATATATATATATATATCGCTTTCTTATGGACATGATAACTTCTATAGTTCTGCTCCAATCTCTTAGCAACTGATACATAAAATCAAGGGGTGTAAAATCTCGGCTAAGTTCGTTAATGGGCAAAATCGGTCCAAGGGGGTGGGAATACGGAGGGTTTTTGTGAAAACCGAAAAAACGCCACAACTTCTTAGTTAAAATAGACATCGAATTGGTTTAAAGTTTACATTACATTACTAGAAATGTGCCAAAAGTTTATGCATGACAGATTTTTGATAAATTTAGAAATGGGCTCAAGGAGCGAAAAAAACAGGTTTTTTGGAAGAAAAAAAAATCACAACTTCGTCAATTCTCAAGATATCAAATCCAACTAAATTTTTGTATAAATGTTCGCAACATTAACTAAAACTTTTGTATTTACAAGTTTTTGATAGAAATATTTCTTACCAATGAAAAAAATTAAAAACGAAAACAAAAAGGGGGGTGAAAAAAGTAAAAAATCCATAACTTTGTCAATTCTTAAACTATCAAATCTAATTAAATTTATTTTACATCTTCTCAATAATATCTACAACTTTTATACTGACAAGTTTTTAATAGGACCAATTCGTATAGTAAAAATTAATTAAACAAGAACAGGATTTGGAGAAAAACCACAAATCCAAACTGCTTATATTCTGACTCATTTTTAAATTTATTTTTGATTTTAAACGCATCTAAATGGCAGATCCTCTTATTTAGGAACTATATAATATGACGCATTGGTCTGTGTTTTCATAAAGACAGAACATATTCCAAAAAAGGCTGCCAAAAAGGGTATTTTGAACAGTATTTCCCGACGTTATCGTGATTGAAAATTGAGGAAGTATAACAAATTGCGTTTTTTCTGAATCAATTTTTAAATTCATTTTTGCTCTCAAACGCATGCAGTTTATATTTCCTCTTATTTAAATACTATATAACATGACGCATTGGTCAGTTTTTTGATAAAGACGGAATATATTTCAAAAAAAGGCTGCGAAAAAGGGTATTTTGAACAGAATTTCCCTAAATGATTGTGATGAAAAATTTGAGGAAGTATTCAGATAATAAATTGCGTTTTTTCTGACTCATTTTTAAACTCAGTTTTGCTCTCATATGCATCCAACTGACAGGTTCTCTTATGTAGAAGCTGTTTAATGTGCCGTATTGGTCATGTTTTTGCTAAAGGCTGAATATATTTTTTTTAAAATGCTCTCAATGTGGGCACTTCGCATAAAATTTCCCGAAGCGATCATGATAAAGAATTGAGGTTGTATTCAAATAACAAATTGGTTATTTTATAAATCATTTTTTAATTCAATTTTGCTCTCAAACGCATTCAATTGACAGTTTTTTTATTTAGGAACTACATAATGTGTCGTATTGGTTAGAATATGTTTCAAAATAGGTTGTCAAAATGGGCATTTGAGTCGAATTTAGCTTAAGAGGATTCTGACAAAACTTGTTTTTACAGAAAAACGAAATTAAGTTTTTTTTTCAAAAGCGGCCAAATTAAGTTGTTAAACTTGAAATGAGCACTCTTCGAAATCTACCTCCGCCTATAGGCCAAGCCGACAAGGATTTTTTTTTTTTTTTTTTTTTTTTTTTTTTTTTTTTTTTTTTTGAGTTTTCATGTAATGATTTCATGAAATTTCACGATGGGAATTCTCCGATATTATACGTTCAATATTAAAATTACAAGAATATACTCCCAGGATTCACGTTTTATAGAAATTAGATGAAAATCATTTATTTAATTGATAATTTTGTTACAATTTTTACATTTACCACTTTTTTTAACTGCGCGCTAACAATACCAAAGATAGTATTTAATTAGTTTAAATATTGTTTCGAAATTCATAAAAAACGATACTTTTGTATTTGCATTACGCCAAATGTTGACAGAAATTGCCAAAGATTAACAATTAATGTCAGCTTTTTCTATTCTGATCCTTTTAGTAGTTTAAATGTACTTAATAGTTCAGTTCATCACATGTTTTAAATTTGTATTAAATTTGTGTTTGTCCTATTTATTCATTGATGAATGTTTATTATTTGTTATGGCGTATAAGTTGGGAACGAACACTGAGCTATTAATTTAAACGGAATCTGATTTCTACTTTCATCTTATGTGATTGTCTACCGCTATAGACATAGATTTTAAAAAATCATTCCTGAAAAAATATTTTAAAAACGATAAAGATTAAGTGATATATTTTTCAAAGAAATTTCGTTTTAAATTACATTTTCCTTCTATTTCAGGGAGTAAAAATTTTAAATGTGCCATGTATATAAGTTTTAAAAACATTACAGTAAAACTTAAGATTCATCGTAAAATGAGGTCAGTATTATTCACGTAAAAGCTTGTCTTTTATAATATAGATAGATAAATACATGGACACTGAATGTTAAAAAACATACTTTAAGATAAGAATTATAAAAAAGTGAGTCAAAATTAATAATTTAAAAAAAAGTTCTTTAACGTTTTTTAAGAAAAATTCTTTAATATGCACATGTTGCATTTACGATTCAAGTGTTTGAAGAATTATTAAAAGTATGACAAAAAGAAAAATTAATTTGTCCTTAAACATTATCTCATCTTTCTCATCTTCACCTTTTTCATTTTATTAATTTTACAGTGAATCACAATTACGTTATCGATTTAATCTAGTAATTCTAAATAAAGTATTTTGTTTAACCAATTTATTCTGTTGCTCATAAATGTTATCCGAAAAGTTCTTATAAACATTTTATTTTTATCTACTAAATTCTAGACTGAATCATTATTTCAATTTTCAGTTTAATTCTTTAGAGTATACAGAACTTTATCGTGTACAAAAATCAAAAAATTGTAAAGAATAAAATTCTGCGCTCCAAATTTTTTCTACCATGTTTTATTTTGTTCTGCATGGAAAATTCAAACAAATGAGGAATAATGCATTCTAACCAATGTTGAAATAAACATAGATTTTTTTTTAAAAAATCTCTCCTGAAATGATTAAAAATCAATAAATATTAAATTGATAGTGATACAGTTTTTAAACAAACTTGACTTCAAAATGTATATTTCCCCAATTTCGTTTATGTAAAAATGTGTCATACTTAGAAGTTTAGAAAAATTGCAGCAAAAGTTAAATTTTATCTTTAAATAACACCAGAGTTTAACGCATATATTTGTCCATTTTAGTTTTGGCAGATAGGTAAATAGATACTAAATGATAAAAAATTACTTAAAGATATTAAGTATAAAAGAAAGAGTCAAAATTAATATTTTCAGCCTAAAAGTGCCTAATTTTTACATGTTGAGATTGTATGTCAAGAGTTAAAAGAATTATTAACAATAATTAGAAAAATTAAATTAAATTCATCTTTAAACATTATCTCTTCTTTATCTTCACTTTTTCAATCATTTAATTTGACAGTGAATTACAGTTACGCTATCTATTTAATCTTGTACATTCAAATGAAGTCTTTTGTTTTAGAAATTTCTTCTGATACTGATAAATGCGATTAGATAGGTTTCTTATAATCTCTTTATTGTTATCTACCAAATTCTAGACTGAATCAGCATTTCAGTTTTCAGTTTAGTTCTATAGAATAAACAGAACTTAATCCTATAGAAAAATGAAAATTTTGGAAAGAACAAAATTCTACGCTCGAAATTGTTTCTACCATATTTTATATTTTCTGCATGATAAATAAAAACAAATGAGAAATTATTTATTTTAACCAATGTTTCTATAGACATAGATTAAAAAAAAATAAAAATGCGTGAAAATTATTCAAAAAGCAATAACAATTATATAAATAATGATACAGTATTCAAACAAGTTTGACTTGAAACTGTGTATTTCTTCCTATTCGACAATGCAAATGAGTCATGTTTAAAAGTTTAAAAAATTGCTGTAAAAGTTAAATTTAATCGTAAAATAACGTCAGAATTACACACATATACGTTTGTTCTTTATAATTTAGGCAGATAGAGGGATATATAGTTAGATAGATACTAAATTTTAAAAAATACTTAAAGGTAGTAAATATAAAAGAATGAGTAAAAATCAATATTTTTTAACCGAAAACTTCCTTAACATTTGCATGTTGAGATTGTATGTCAAGAGTTAGAAGAATTATTAACAATATTACAAACAGAAAATTAAACTCATCTTTAAATATTGTGTCTTTCTTATATCCATTTTTTCATTCAATTAATTTGGCAGGGAATTCCAATTATGTTATCGATTTAATCTGGTATTTCCAAATGAAGTCTTTTGTTTTACCAGTTTCTTCTGATATTGATAAATGCTATCCGAGAAATTTAGTTTCTTATGAACTTTTTACTGTTATGCACTAAATTCGAAATTGAATCAGTATTTATGTTTTCCATTTGCTTCTTTAGAATGTATAGAATGAAGAAAAATCAACAAATTGAAAAGCATAAAATTATCGATTTTTTCTGTTTTGATTTATTTTTTTCTGCATGGAAAATTAAAGCAAATTTTGACAAATGCTGTCGTTTAATGAATTCATTGATTCGATATTGGCAAATCTGACTCAATTACGATGAGTTTTGAAATAAATATGAGTCACTTATAAAATTTCGAGATTGAAACGAAAGAAATTCATTTTCTCTTTGGGTTGAGTCTAAAGTACTACAAATTCAGGTTAATTCATTTTTAATATTATTATTTCTCAGTTTTCATTATTGGAAAGATTTTCTATAGAATTCGCTTATTTATGGAAAAACTCTAATGATTTTTCATTCTCGTCCAACCTTCTCCATAAAAAGGGGGGAGGACACGGCAGTTGTAAGCAGTGGGAGAAGGATGGTCATTAAGCAACATGAGTGCCTCATTCCGGAATAATTGGAATGTTTTAGAATTTATTAAACTGAAGTTACTGATTTAAAATCATGTTTGCTTTAAAAATTCACCTTAGCGTTTTATAATAATCCTTTCAAAGTGTTACAAATAATACAAAAGACTTCGAGTTATCAAGTATTGAGATAATTATCCACCTAACTTTAAGATAATTAAACATTTTATTAATTAAAAAATAAAATGATCCAGCAGATTTAAATAATGTCTTTGAAATATTTACAAGTGAGAATAATCAACACATGAGTTAGTCATTAGAAGCGAATATATCAAAATAAATCATTATATCAATCATATCAATCTATTTATCGATATTAAAAAAGAGAGCAGTATCTGTACGTAACGCATACGTAATTTTGCGAATGACAACACTTTGAAATTTGAATTGAATTTTTGGTTTTTCTATTTTCCTAATGCAATTTCTTAAACTTTTAAATATCCCACATTTTCATTTTTTGCACCATCGCATAGGGAAGAAAACGTGCTTTTAAATGCAATTTCTTTGAAAACTATATCTGATTTTAATTAATTAGACATTACTTTTTTTGTAATTTTTAATACTATTTTAATATTTGTGGCAATAAAGGCTTTTCATTCATTTATTATAAGCAATTGTAAAAAAGCAGACTACTGTTTTGCAATCATGTATCATCAAATCGTATCATTTCGTTACCATTTTCTTATAAAAAGTGTAAAAAAATGAAATTAAAAAGTGCGCTGTGTCTAAAACATCGTCTGTTATAAAACCATGTGAATTTTGATTTTATTTCACTTTTATTTATCAATTAAATGATTTTTTTCATTGCAAATTTACGTTACAGTCGATACAACACTTTAGCATCACAGAAATGTATTTTAGAGAATAGTTGAGTTAATTATTTTCTCCGCTTTTACTTAATTCGTATCAAAGAGCTAAAAGAATGCAAATTTATTAATCCTTGTTTAAAATCTTTTTCCGAAATTTCAAGAAATACCAATGAATAACTTCATATAAAACAAAGAACGATGTAAAACAAACAAATGAAAGCATGTGAATCAGTAGATACCGAATTGGCTTCAGGAATGACGACATAATTTTTTAATGTGTGTGTGTATTATTTAGTAATAATGACGTGATTTGTATACTTTATTATGGATGCTGTTTAAAAATAGATCTTAAAATAGAAATAATTTAGCGGATACAATTGACGTCATTTTATTTTTAAAAGCGTGTATTTTAATTCTTAAGGCTGAAATATGTTTTGTAGAAATGCCACATTTTGACGCCAACTGCTTTGCAATACTTCTAGGATGAAAATACACCCCTTTTGAAAATAACGCAATCGAAATTTCACATTGATAAAACACAATGTTTTACACATACTTAGAGTTTCTTTAGAAAAGAAAAGTGACAAACACTGTGCTTACTGTAGTCAGAAGTCATTCATAAATAATAGTGATTTATGTTACAGAACTGACGATTCTCGACTGGATAAATTCACTTCGCCGAGATAGACAATCAAAAAAGGGGGATATTTGCAATAAATAATTCGAGTTCCAGACTATAAAATCGTCATTTCATATTATATGATGTCACAGGAATATTGTGTATCGTATTTATTGCATGCAGACTATTTCAAATAATATATACAGTTTAGTATGTGCTTCCAGCTAATAGCAATCGAGACTTCAAGTTTGAATTTAAATGATTTT
Organism: Maratus speculifer; assembly: GCA_964019185.1. Lineage (NCBI taxonomy): Eukaryota > Metazoa > Arthropoda > Arachnida > Araneae > Salticidae > Maratus > Maratus speculifer. Next base: position 57,122,746 of record OZ025294.1, read on the forward strand.
AAAATGATATAATTAGAATAGCATTTAAAAAAATCTTTCTTTGAAACAACTTTCGAGCTATCGTTTCTTTACTTTTGCATTTTGGTTTGAGTAACATCTATATTACAGACAAATGTATCTGTGAATAGCACTGACGTCATTTTGCGAATCGGAACAATTCACGTTGAAAATTCTATTTTGCAATTTTTGTTACTACAGTTTAATCTTCTAAATATAGCCAATTTTCGAATTTTGTACCGTCGTATAGGAAACGAAATCTATTTTCAAATGCAATTTGATTTAAAACTTTATGTCACCTAACTCTTTTATTGCGGCTGCATAATGATATTTAAGAAACATAAATTTAACGTGTAGTCGAATAATTTCAATTTTTACACTGCCAAATATAAAATAAATATACTTTGAAATATAATTTATTGGAAAACTGTAATCTCAGTTTACTAAATGCTGTGATTTAAAAGAATTTTTCATGGGTGAATTATTTTTTAATTTATCTGTATTGCGTGAACCTCGATTACGAAAGATAAATACGTTTGCCCTTAAAATAATGCAAAGAATTAAAAATTTGTTTCTGTTTAAAAAACCACAGAACAATTAAAACGTCACCTATAAATAACTAAATAAAATAATGTAAATCAATAAAAATTGAACAGACATATATTTGAACTACGCATTCCATGCATTGAAATGATCAGAAATAAAAATGCTGTCATAAGTTGCAAAATCTTCGGTTTATAACTAGTGGTTTTCATCTAATTCGAAAATATTTCATTTCATAATTTTCAAATTTTTATATGATTTCATAATTAATATGCTTCATATTAAATGGCTGTTTGGACGTTAAAGATATAAAAAGCATATTACATATGAAAAGTTTATAATAGTTTTCAATATATTGTATGAAAAAAGGTTTTCATCTTTACTCTGTGATCCGAAAACCCCGGGTTCCATGTAGTAGTATGTATAAAATCCTAATAAAACAAATTTATGCAACGAATTTATGAAACGATTTTATGAAAAAACTGGTTGTGTTTCACAGCTATTTTTCTAAAATATTGAACATCTGGCGGTGTAATTAATACCAGATATCCGTATTGATGAGCAGATTTTAAATGTAGTGCTAAAATTTTAAACTTCCATTATAATTATGTTCGATTTAGTTTTCATTATATTACTTTTTTCTAATTCTAGTGACATTAGTCCAATGTTGGCACCTTAAATTCTCCATCTTCTGTTAAAAAGTTCAAAACTATAGGGATTATTAGATATATTCTATTTTTGCTTTTTACCAATTTCATATTTAAAGGATTTTTTATTCGAATAATTAGTAAAAACAATATTCTTACACAATTACCTTTAACAAAAAATTTTGAAAAATTAAAAACTCACTTTCACATACTTGATCACGGGAATAAATTAACAAAATTACTTTAGAAACAAAAAATCGTCTGCATCATCTACTTTTGTATATGTTTCATTGGTTTAAAACAAGCAATAATAATTCCATTGAAGATTTTTACCATTTTTTTTCAGTTCATAAAGGTGTTTAAATCCGAAATGGTTCGGAGAGAAAAGTACAGCTTCTAAGCGTTCATTTTAATTTAAAAACTGAAAGTATTTTGAACAAATTTGTTAAATGGTGTCATTTATGTAAACGTTTGAGAAAAAAGAAAAAAAAATTAATAAGGATGTAGTGATCTCATCTCACTTGATCAATACAGAGATGGTTTCTAATTTAGAATAACTGGCTTGGTCTTTTGCTCGATGCTAACTTTGTCCTGTCCTGATCATGAAATACTTAGTTTGAACACAATCGGTGCCGATTCCATCAATTTCTGTTCACTAATGAATGAGGGATGGATTGGCGCCTGTTGTATTCCAACAAGAAATCTCATGATCAGAAGGACATCCGGAGGGTCGCTTCATTGATGACCCACACAAACACGAAACTTCAACAACGTTCAAACACGTAGTATGCCACGCACTATGGTCGGCGGAAGTGACGTCATAGGGGGGGTCAATCAAAAAAAAGGGGGGTGGAACCGGAAGTGGGGGTGTCACGTGACTTTATCGTATAGGATAACTAGGGTTAATGTTGAGTTGTTTTTTGCTGAATGTTGAGTTGTTTCGATTTCTTCTGCTATAAGACGTTGTGTTACAGGGGGATAGGAAAGGGGGAGGAAACGTCACGTGATGTGTCGTACAGGATGAAGGGGAATGAATTTTTCAAGATGGCGTCAATGTTGAGTTGTTTCGATTTCGTCTGCTATAACGCGAGGGGGTTTTGGTTTCGGTTTCCGTCTGCTACAAGACATCGGGTTAAAAGTTGGGTTGTTTTTTTCAGGTTTCGTTTTTAAGAGTTCTTTTTTAAGAGTTCTTTTTTTGAAAATGGCACCACGTTTAAGTTGGACTTGCAAAATTTTGGATAGTTTGTTAACCACGTGTTCTATGACGTCATAGTAACATTTTTTTTTAAATGTGTAAGAGCCAAAGATTTTTTTTTTTTATCTTCTCAAACAACGAATTTTTACTAAAGAATTCTGGAAGTGTAGGAAAGTGTTTCATAATCTATGCTTCGTACAGAATTTTTACTACTTGTTTATAACTGTAAACCGTATTTTTTTCTTCATGTAACATGCTAGTTAACAAACGAGTAAATAATTAAAAAAACGTTTCTAACAAGTTGCAGAGTACGTTGTACTAACGTATTTAATAAAAATCTAACACATACGATGCAGATTAATTAACGATAACATAAACTGTTTAGTTCGATTGGCAGAAAAAATATAATGCAGCACATGTTCTTTTAAATTAGTGGGATACTTAAAGAAAAACCATTACTTGATCACTCGAAATAAATCATTTGATTAGTTGAAATGAAAATAACTAGCTCACATATAAAAGCTTGATTGGTAAAACGAAAAACAGATATCTTAATTTGGAAGTACAAGAAATTTATCGGAGAAGTAATAACAATTTCTTTAATCTTATCGGAAACTTTTAATCGAACGATTAAAAACTGCGATAGATACAAAAAAAGATAATTTACTCTACTTTTTCTTCATGTTAAATCTGCTTGGTTTCTATCTTTATTAAATCGATTACATAAAAATCGAAATTATAAAAGCTCATTCCATGAAATGGATTTGCTGTATTAATGTAAAAATTATTTAAATGAGGTTTATAAATTTAACATGTGCCTATATAGCACCGAAAATTAAAATTTGCTTTCTGATTTATAATTTTTATTAAATATATTGAAAGTGCTTAGTGAAACTACTTTTCAGAAATTTTGTTTTTATTTTTTTTTTCATTAAAAAATAGAATCCATAGTCCAGAACTTCATATATTCTATATTTTTTGGAGTGCTTCTAAAACGAATATCTAATATTTGGCATGTTTCAATCGGTTGTTGCTGCTCTATATGAGGCTATATGAGATCTATATGAGTTGCAGAAATGAAAAAGATACTTATAATGATGTAACACAAAATGTAATCAACGTGGATATATATACAGTGGTGGTCACAATTATAAGGAAAAGGCACAAACCGCCAAATCTTATTTCATTTGGCGGGAAAGTTATGCAACTTTAAGACGCAACACTAGGCACAGCAAAAGACCCAGATGATAATGTGAAGTCTGTGGTGACGTTCTTTTCAAATATTTCACCCAAATTTTAATATTTTCAAATGATTTTTTTGCACAAGATAGCTGAGGACGATCCACAACGTTTTAGTTTTTGCTTTTTCAGTTTTGGTTTCAGATTATTTTTAAAAAATTACTTTAACTTTCGAAACCGATTTAAACCGGTTCTGAAATTCAAACTATCGTAATATAAAAAATATATAAGCAAAATCAATAAAGTAAAAACTAGGCCGGTTGTGGATCGTCCTCAGCTATATTGTGCCAAAAAAATCATGTAACTTTGAACGAGTTATTTGAAAAGAACGCTCTCATGGACTTTACATTGTCATCCGGGTCTTTTTCTGTACCTAGTGTGGGGCTTTAATGGCTAGAAATTAATGAAAAATGAAGAATGTTTTTATACATTTTTATGGAAATGTGTGGAAAATTCATATTCATAAAATGTATTATGGATTTATACAGCCATCTGATATGGACAAAATTATAAGAACAACTGTATTTGTGTGTTCTAAAAAGTGAAATTCAAATGTTTTTTGCTCCGCACACGGAACTCTCAGACGATATAAATGCGTAGTAAGCGTTCGGGATCCTATTATTCTGTTTTTCAATCATACCACAAAGTACGAAGTTTTCGGAGTTTCAGAAAGGGAATGTGGATGCATTTAAAAGTTCGGGACTTTTTGTATACTAAATTGCGACAAAGCGTATATATCAGGGACTGATATTTAGAATTATTTTTAAAGTTCCGCTAAATATGGACAGCAAATATATACAGACAGGCCATCTTCTGTGTCTGTATGGGGGAAAAGAATAATAATATGGCGAGTTTACTGTAAAAAAACGGATTAAACATGAACTGAACAAAGAATGCAAGTGCTCGAATTGTTAGACGTGTTTTACAAAAAGAAAAAAAAATTCGCTATAGTAAACATATGTCATGAACGCCTTTTACAAAATTTCATAAGTCACTGAGGATGGTTTTGCCAAAAAATGATTTGAGTTTGACAAAAAATGCAATACTATTGGAAAAAAGTGGAATGTTGTCTTTTCCTATCAGAAAATGATTATTTTGGATAGACTATATGGTTTTTGTTACTTCTAGTATGATCTTCGTACAGAAAAAAACAATTTTGTCAAAGCGTGTATTTGGAGGTGGCTTAATAATGGTCTATGGAGGTTTCGCAACTGGTGGAACTACTCGAACAGTTTTTGTGCAGGGTAAGAGCAATTCTTAGAGTTATATTAATGTATTAGGCGATAATCTTTTACCAGAAGTACCGTCAATAGCGATTGGAGACTATTTTTTTCCAGCAGGACAATGCCTCGGTACATGTTTCCCAGACTCCAAACTCGTTGTTTGGAGCTAATTTCATGAAACTAGTTGATTGGCCAGCCAGAAGTCTTGATTTGAATACAGTGGAAAATCTGTGGGGTATTCTGGTGCTCGAGGTACACAAAAATTGTACATAATATTAAAATAAGCAAGAACTCATGTCTTCCATCGAAGAAGCCTGGTCAAAAATTTTGAAGAACCTTGTTAAGGAACTGCTAAACTCTAAGACGTCAAGACTGATAAAAGTGACTCAGAAGAAGCGGGAAATGATTAATTATTAGTGTGTTTCAGGTAAAAAATATTCACTGTCCTTATAATTTTGTCCAACTTTTACAATGACATATTTCATTAATTGTGACAAAACATTCATATTTTGCAATTTCCAATCTATTACATTCTACAATGATTTCTAGCATGAAAAAGCATTTTATGTATAAATTTCACTTTTTTAGTTCAGAAATAATTTTTTCTGTGCAATTTTCAATTGTTCTTATAATTCTGACCACCACTGTAGTTGTCGATGAATGGATTGCAGGATTCGCACCGTTCCTAAAATTTGCATACCTTCTTACCGGAATTTTAAAACAGTAACATTTATTCTACTTTTCTTTTGTAGATGTTAACAGAACCTTCTACGAATAAATTTTATTTAAAATACTAGTAGCAAAGTGTGAAAATTTTAGGAACGGTGCGAGTCCTGAGTTCCCGAATTAATAAAATTAGACATTGGTTTAGCCTTCTATTTCTTTAGTTATGGAAAGAACATTCTTGTGATCGAGTGCGTAAAGTATTCCTTCGAATTATCCATTTTCGTCCCGGTCCACTAAACATAATTTTTTTGTTACAAAATAACTGTAATTCAAATATTTTTTTATATGTTACTATGGTCTCCTATTCATTTGGTTACGTTTCAAATATTTACAGCCTGTATGTTAAACTAATAAAAAGTATGAATTTGTTTCAACTTTGTTTCAACATACATGTATAAGCTAGCTTCAGTGCAACATATGTTAGTGTTATATTTCTTTGTTCATCTGCATGGTATCCATCTTTGTCTTGAAGCCCTTAACAGCAATGAGAATAAAAATATCATTAAACCATCTGCGTATGTTGTCGGCAAATGGCATGTCTCGAATCAATCTATACTGTAAAAAACATAGATGCATCTTTAACTACGAAGAAAATTATTATATACATGAAAAAATATTCGATCCCCACTACCAAGTCACCCTATATTATGGAAGATATTCCTTTATCTTTAGAAACTTCAAAATTTAATTTATTATCAAAATTTAAAGAAGAATGTATAAAAATAAATTTTATTAGCTGTCAGCAATTTTTGAAAATGCTTTTGAGTAGTTTTTATAATGCATTAATCAACTTTCTCTACACGGAAAATCAGTTTTTCTTATTCTATCAGACATGAACTACACATTTCTGCTGCATTACTAAAATTGTGCATGCAATTGTAACAGGAAATGTTAATTTAAATGTTAATGTTAATGCTGTTAATGTACGTGTTTTTCATTTAAACATGTTTGCTGAACTTGAAATTACTTACTTGAGACCTCATGGTATTCGAAAAAAAAAACTTTTTTCTGAGTTGAGAGAAGTGATTAATTCACTGTAAAAATAACTCTGAAACGTTTTTGAAAATTACGGCAGATAATAAAAATGCATTTAATAACACCAAGTGCTAATATTACTATTAACTTTATTAACTTTATTACTTATTAACTTTTGCGAACAACGTAAAATAATAAACTTTTTTAACAAAATTTTTAAAATTAACAATTGTATTTTGTAGAGCAAGCTCTTTTTCATATAATTTTACAGATCAACGTTGTTTCTTTCATTTTTTAAAACAAGTATTGCAACAAAAGACCCGACGTTAGAAATTAAAAAAACAAGTTGGAAATTGCACGTGAACGTAGCAAATGAGGTGCGTTCGTACGATAACGAAGTTTAAAAAATATTCAGATCTTGCTGACATAGTAGAGCGTACTTCGGATACAGTATAGTAGTCGAAATCTTTGTGTTTCTGTAAATATGCAGAAAGTAATTTTTATTACACCTCAGAAACGTATATCTTATTCATAAAATGTGAAATAGTTGAATATAATTAAAACACGCCCCAAACAATGTTTCCCCGTATAGCATTATGTAGTGGAATACTTTTGTGTGGCCCTGTAACTTAATAATAAAAATTCTTTGCATCACAGACTGTACAGAATGCATATTTTAGTATATACTTCATAGATTCATACCACTTATATTATGTTCGAAAGAGTAAAACATCATTAAAATTCATTTGAAACTTTTTTCCCATTGATCGTAATGTAATGGAATGGATTGTCCCTGTAAATGATCTATGCATCCGACTTTCATAACGTTTTAAATGACTCAATAAAATTACGTAATAATTATATGTTTTAAATTTCAAACTATTAAAATGCATTTGAAATTTTTTTCCCCATTGACCATAATGTAATGGAATCCTTTTGATTGTCCCTGTAATTGATCTATGCATCCGATTTTCATAACATTTGAAATGACTCGACAAAATTACGCAATAATTATATGTTTTAAATTTCAAACGATTAAAATGCATTTGAAACTTTTTTCCCCATTGACCGTAATGTAACGGAATCCTTTTGATTGTCCCTGTAATTGATCTATCCATCCGATTTTCATAAAATTTGAAATGACTCGACAAAATTATGTTACAATTATGTATTTTAAATTTCAAACGATTCGGTTGGGTAGTTTTTGCGTTGTTATATGCGGACGGACAGACAGACAGACAGACAGACAGACGGACAGACAGACAGACAGACGGACAGACAGACAGACGGACGGACTGAGCGACAACAATAGGTGCTACGTATTTACATAATTACGAACGCACCTAAAAATGATATGAAAGTAATCCTACAAAAACCGAAATATTGAATGGATCAATCATTATTAATTACTTTGGATAACACATGAATATTTCTTCAAATTACCTTGTCTCTGATCTGTATCAATTCTAATTTATTGAAGTACATAAGATTTTTATAGAAGAGTGACAGATATGAATTTTTTTCTACTTTTTAGGTAGATTTCGTATGAAATAATAGGTAGATTTCGGATGAAATACTACCTATTGCAGTCGCTCCTTTGTTGGAATTTCTGAAAAACTACGCCGATCATGACCTCTAGACCCCAAAACTACCATCAGTAAAAACGTTTATCTATCTATCTATCTATCTATCTATATATATATATATATATATATATATATATATATATATATATGTCGCTTTCTTATGGACATGATAACTTCTATAGTTCTGTTCCAATCTCTTAGCAACTGATACATAAAATCAAGGGGTGTAAAATCTCGGCTAAGTTCGTTAATGGCCAAAATCGGTCCAAGGGGTGGGAATACGGAGGGTTTTTGTGAAAACCGAAAAAACGCCATAACTTCTTAATTAAAATAGACATCGAATCGGTTTAAAGTTTACATTACATTACTAGAAATGTGTCAAAAGTTTATGCATGACAGATTTTTGATAAATTTAGAAATGGGCTCAAGGAGCGAAAAAAACAGGTTTTTTGGAAGAAAAAAAAATCACAACTTCTTCAATTCTCAAGATATCAAATTCAACTAAATTTTTGTATAAATGTTTGCAACATTATCTAAAACTTTTGTATTTACAAGTTTTTGATAGAAATATTTCTTACCAATGAAAAAAATTAAAAACGAAAACAAAAAGGGGTGTGAAAAAAGTCAAAAATCCATAACTTTGTCAATTCTTAAACTATCAAATCTAATTAAATTTATTTTACATCTTCTCAATAATATCTACAACTTTTATACTGACAAGTTTTTAATAGGACCAATTCGTATAGTAAAAATTAATTAAACAAAAACAGGATTTGGAGAAAAACCACAAATCCAAACTGCTTATATTCTGACTCATTTTTAGGTGCGTTCGTAATTATATAAATACGTAGCACCTATTGTTGTCGCTCAGTCCGTCCGTCTGTCTGTCTGTCTGTCTGTCCGTCTGTCTGTCTGTCTGTCCGTCCGTCTGTCTGTCTGTCCGTCCGCATATAACAACGCAAAAACTACCCAACCGAATCGTTTGAAATTTAAAACACATAATTATTACATAATTTTGTCGAGTCATTTCAAATTTTATGAAAATCGGATGAATAGATCAATTACAGGGGCAATCAAAAGTATTCCGTTACATTACGGTCAATGGGGAAAAAAGTTTCAAATGCATTTTAATCGTTTGAAATTTAAAATACATAGTTATTACATAATTTTGTCTAGTTATTTCAAATTTTATGAAAATCGGATGCATAGATCAATTACACGGACAATCAAAAGTATTCCGTTACATTACGGTCAATGGGGGAAAATGTTTCAAATGCATTTTAATGGTGTTGCACTCATTCGAATTTAATAAAATTTATATGCAACTATAAAGTACATGTTATAATATACATTTTACATATACATTTACTGTGGTGCAAAGAACATTTGTTATTGATTTACAAGGCCACACAAAAGTATTCCATTACATAATGGTATAGGGAGAACATTGTTTGATGAGCGTTTTAGTTGTAATTCACTATTTACAATTTTATGAGATTGATATATGAGAGTAATATTTTTAAAACTTCGTTATCGTACGAACGCACCTCCTTTGCTACACTTCACGTGCAATTTCCAACTTGTTAAATTTATTTTTGATTTTAAACGCATCTAAATGGCAGATCCTCTTATTTAGGAACTATATAATATGAAGCATTGGTCTGTGTTTTCATAAAGACAGAACATATTCCAAAAAAGGCTGCCAAAAAGGGTATTTTGAACAGTATTTCCCGACGTTATCGTGATTGAAAATTGAGGAAGTATAACAAATTGCGTTTTTTCTGAATCAATTTTTAAATTCATTTTTGCTCTCAAACGCATGCAGTTTACATTTCCTCTTATTTAAATACTATATAACATGACGCATTGGTCAGTTTTTTGATAAAGACGGAATATATTTCAAAAAAAGGCTGCGAAAAAGGGCATTTTGAACAAAATTTCACTAAGTGATTGTGATGAAAAATTTGAGGAAGTATTCAGATAATAAATTGCGTTTTTTCTGACTCATTTTTAAACTCAGTTTTGCTCTCATATGCATCCTACTGACAGGTTCTCTTATGTAGAAGCTGTTTAATGTGCCGTATTGGTCATGTTTTTGCTAAAGGCTGAATATATTTTTTAAAAAATGCTCTCAATGTGGGCACTTCGCTTAAAATTTCCCGAAGCGATCATGATAAAAATTGAGGTTGTATTCAAATAACAATTTGGTTATTTTATAAATCATTTTTTAATTCAATTTTGCTCTCAAACGCATTCAATTGACAGTTTTTTTATTTAGGAACAACATAATGTGCCGTATTGGTTAGAATATGTTTCAAAATAGGTTGTCAAAATGGGCATTTGAGTCGAATTTAGCTTAAGAGGATTCTGACAAAACTTGTTTGAAGAACTTGTTTTTTACAGAAAAACGAAATTAAGTTTTTTTTTCAAAAGCGGCCAAATTAAGTTGTTAAACTTGAAATGAGCACTCTTCGAAATCTAACTCCGCCTATAGGCCAAGCCGACAAGGATTTTTTTTTTTTTTTTTTTTTTTTTTTGAGTTTTCATGTAATGATTTGATGAAATTTCACGATGGGAATTCTCCGATATTATACGTTCAATATTAAAATTACAAGAATATACTCCCAGGATTCACGTTTTATAGAAATTAGATGAAAATCATTTATTTAATTGATAATTTTGTTACAATTTTTACATTTACCACTTTTTTTAACTGCGCGCTAACAATACCAAAGATAGTATTTAATTAGTTTAAATATTGTTTCGAAATTCATAAAAAACGATACTTTTGTATTTGCATTACGCCAAATGTTGACAGAAATTGCCAAAGATTAACAATTAATGTCAGCTTTTTCCTTTCTGATCCTTTTAGTAGTTTAAATGTACTTAATAGTTAAGTTCATCACATGTTTTAAATTTGTATTATATTTATGTTTGTCCTATTTATTCATTGATGAATGTTTATTATTTGTTATGGCGTATAAGCTGGGAACGAACACTGAGCTATTAATTTAAATGGAATCTGATTTCTACTTTCATCTTATGTGATTATCTACCGCTATAGACATAGATTTAAAAAAAATCATTCCTGAAAAATTATTTTAAAAACGATAAAGATTAAGTGATATATTTTTCAAAGAAATTTCGCTTTAAATTACTTTTTCCTTCTATTTCAGGGAGTAAAAATTTTAAATGTGCCATGTATATAAGTTTTAAAAACATTACAGTAAAACTTAAGATTCATCGTAAAATGACGTCAGTATTATTCACGTAAAAGCTTGTCTTTTATAATATAGATAGATAAATACATGGACACTGAATGTTAAAAAACATACTTTAAGATAAGAATTATAAAAAAGTGAGTCAAAATTAATAATTTAAAAAAAAAAGTTCTTTAACGTTTTTTAAGAAAAATTCTTTAATATGCACATGTTGCATTTACAATACAAGTGTTTGAAGAATTATTAAAAGTATGACAAAAAGAAAAATTAATTTGTCCTTAAACATTATCTCATCTTTCTCATCTTCACCTTTTTCATTTTATTAATTTTACAGTGAATCACAATTACGTTATCGATTTAATCTACTCTCTTAAAACGAAAAAGCTGAAATAACTCAAGTTGAGCTGAAATCCACTCTTTTCCCATGTTGAAAGGAACCTTCTCAAGAAGAGCTGAAACAACTCAAGTGAATGAGTTGTTTTTAATCAACTCATGATTGAGTGATCTCTATTTTACTCATACTTGAGTGAAATCAAATCAATAAAGGTTAAATCCAGTAGTACTTGAGTGATTTATAATAAAGTCATACTTGAGTGAAATGAAGTCATTTAAGACTGAATCTCGTAGCACTTGAGCGATTTGTAACCAAATCATACTTGAGTGAAATGAAGTCTTTAGGATTAAATCGAGTAGCACTTGAGTTAGCTGCAGCCAACTCGTATTTGAGTGAAGTGAAATAATTTAAGGCAAATCCAGTAGCACTTGAGCGATTTGTTATCAATTCAAGTTGGAGTGAAATGTTGTCATTTTTGATTTAATCCAGTAGCACTTAGGCGATTTGTAACCAATTCATACATGAATAAAATCAACTCATTTAAGAGTTAATCCAAAACTCCTTGAATTTGTAGAATTGAATAAATTCACTCTTAAGAAAAGCAAAATTGCTTAAAATTACAAAAATCTTCAAGCGATTTCTAAATCGTCTAAATAAAATCATATCATTTAAAACTAAATTCAGTAATCCTCGATTAATTTTTATCAATGAAATTCAACATAACATGGAATTATTGCCACATTTTCAAGTGTTGCAATTAAATTCTCATTTCGGATTTAAATTTCTGTTTATTGACATTACAAGGGTATATATATATATATATACAGAGAGAGAGAGAGAGAGAGAGATTGGAAAACTGTAACATGGATTCTCCAATATTTCTTCCAAGTCTTTAATTAACAAGACTTAAAACATTCTAATTTACATGACTGAAAGTTCTCTAATGAATCATAAAAACATTTTTTTTCTAATTCAATGAAACTGTTTCCTATGTCAATTTAGGGGAAAAGGCAATTGAATCGTTATACAAAATTAAATAGTGCTTACATGAATTTTTTATTATTCTGTCAAATCAGAAATTTTTAACATCAGAATTTTCTTTGTTAAATTTAAAAGTACATATATTAATTAAATTAAAAATACTGGTGATCTCAAAATTGCAAATTTGAAAACACTTATTCATGCAAACTGCCTAAATTTGCATAACTTTACAACAGCACCCGAACAACATTAAACAGAATATCAGCTTCTGATGCTGTGGTGCTAATGGGATTTTTCCTTTCTTTTCTTGGGCAATTTCAAGTTTACATATTTTCCAATGATACTTATAGCTTCAGATATGCTTATATACAATTTTAATTTTTTCATTAGCTTCTGATTTAATTGTAAATAACAATTATTTTTTTATTAAAAATTTACGATTTCAATCAAATAAACCAATCTTAGGCATCTTACTAAAAAAATATTGAAAAAATAAACTTGATATCAGCCCAATGACTCAACTTCAGCACCACAATGTCAGAAGCTGATTGTTCCCCTTAAGAGTTTAGATAATCCTATGCAGAAGTTATTTTCAAATATCTTGTTTGGATTTTAAAATGTTTACCTTTTTTTTTGGGGGGGGGGGCATAGAATATTTGAGGATGATCTGTAAGTGGGTTAGTTTTTACTTTTGCAATTTTGGTTAATTATTATTATTTTTTAAATATTAATAGGAGTTTCAGACCCAGTTTTGAAAAAGAAAGTATTAAAAAAAATAAAACCTAAATTTAAAAAAGTATTCCCCCCCCCCCACACACACACATGGCCAGTGCAGGGTTTAAATAATTGAAATTGAAAATATTTTAAATGGATAAACATCAACCCATGATACCTTGTTGTAATTATTCCTCGATTTAAATCTCAATCAAAATCATATTTCTTAAACTGACTAAATTTTAAAAAAATATTTTAATTGTTTAGTTTGAAATCTGAAATGGCTTTGAAATCTTAGATAAAATAATTGTTACCCATAGCATTTATATAAGCACATTGCAATTGGGAAATGTGGAGGAATGCCATTAAAAAACTTGTATAGCTAAAATTTTGATTATGGACAATTATTTTATTGTATGAAGTTATATGCAGAAATAACTGAGAAATGGATTTATTGACCATGTGCAATTATTCTTTATATCATTTAAAACATTTGTTAAAACTTGAATTTATATTCAAGAATAACTTACTTCTTCTTAATAAAGAATTTTTGATTTAATTTTTGATTTTATTCAATGTTTCTTAAATCAACTAACTTTTAAATAAATATAAAAGTATAAGACTGCAGCAGTTTATGTCAAAAGTAGAGCCAAATGTGCAATTTAGAATGTTGCAAGAAAGAAAAAAAACTAATTTTATTTAACAACAAAAACATTTTATTTAGCAAGGACAAAATAAACCTAACATTAATTGATAACAATTCTTTCCAACATCAGATGAACAAGTTTCAATAACATCTTTAACAGGACCTTTATAAATATAACAGTCCATTTGCATTAAACATTAAATACATAAAGAGCATATTGTAATCTGTCCACTGGTTTGTCCAACTTTTAAAATCTTAGGCAAAATAGACACTTTCTTGAAAATCCTTGAGATTAAATAAGATTGTTGAATTTGACTCCTCACTCACAGTAGAATTTAACTCCTCCATGAAATCACCATCTTCCTGTGTTAAAAGAAAATATTGAAATTAAGTTAAATAGCAATAAATATAATGTTAAGGAATGATTATGAACATATTAAAATATTTTGTAGCTTTCAGATTAAATGTTTTATAAAATTTCACATCCATAGTCTAAACATAAAATGAACCATACACTAAAAATTTTAGCTTTATAAATATTACACTACTGAAAATTCAGCCAATCATGAATAAAATGGAAATAGAATAAATAAATCCTGTGCGATTACACTTATCTGCTTCTTTAAATCATGGTGTTACATCTGATACAATAAATCACCATTTTAAAAACAAATTTAAAATGAAAGTTCTTAAAGCAACATTATAAAATATTGTTGAAAATTCACCTTTGTTGCTACTTTCAAAATGTATCAGCGCTGGCAAATACCCAACCAATACAGGTTTTTGTGGATTTTTAGTTGTTTTTCTATATATTTGCATATTTATATAATACAAGATAGAACCTACAACAATTAGACCAGGGTTGGCACGGTTTAAACCAATTGGTTTTAACCATGGTTTAAACAACTGTTTACTCCTTTTGGTTTAAACAACGGTTTAGTTTAAACCAACTGGTATTTTTCTAAAAAAAAAATTCAGAAGAAATCTAATGACATTTTCTCTTTTTCTTAATAATTTATGTATGTCAGATTATTGAATATAAATAACTTCTATTTTTAACACTTTATATCAGCAATAAGCATTGGATGTAGCAGGTTTAGATCATTTTTTGGGTATAGGATTAAAATCAGTCTGCATTGGTGAATATATTTATTTCTCTTTAGAAAAAGCTTCAAAACATGTGAATTGATCTAATATAAAATAGATTAAAAATATTCAATATTTAATAGAAAATATCTTAATTTTTTGAAAACTGCAGATTATTTAACGCAATAACATAATACAATCCATAAGATTTCAAGCTGTAAAAGAAATCCCCAATCTTAATTGGGGAGGTTATCTTAAGCATTAAAATCAAAATATGAAGTCGAATAAGAGAGTTTTCAAAGATTGGATGCTACTTATAGCATTTTAATAAGTGATTCCCCCCCCCCTGTTAGTTATCTGCTGAATCTATGACCAAAAATGTTGACTTCAAATTGTCATTCAAGAAACAAAATCTCAAGAAGTATTTGAAATTTATTATTTGGATAGCTATGGAGAAGAATATTTTATTTATCAGACTACTTTCAAATGTTTATTATTAGTAATTAAAAGATTAGTTATAAAGATCCACGCTGCGTGTGGATGAAGATTTATTTGACAACGGTCACTTCCCGACTGACATTTCTGTCACTATTAATCCCAACCCTCTCCTCCTTCTCGTCCCCTTTATAATTGACCGTTGAATTGACCGTTTTTTTTTTAAATTTGGTTGCATAAGATCGGGGCATTGCGGGTCTCTCCCCTAAAATTCATCTGTGCTGGGTTCTGGGACACCGGGGGATCCCCTTAAATGAACAAGCTGATGATCTCACTAAGAGGGTTACTGACTCCAGTGGTGACCCCCCCCCCCAAAAAAAAAAAAAAAAAATCTTCATACTTTAACATTTACCCCCCCCCCCCTAAACAGAATATCAATTGTAAAATATATTTTACTTATAACCTACTGCACCATCAAAAGATAGTGAGTTAAGCATAATGAAATGAATTGCCCTTATCTAGAATTTAAAGAAAAAAAAAATACAGAAACATTTCTGGAAATTCAATGTTGAAAAAATTTAAAAGTGAAATTTAAGAATCAAGATTTACAAAGATAGCGAGTTGAGTATAGCAGAATGAGTTCTTATTGCTCTTATCTAGAATAAAAAAAAGAAAATACAGGGACTTTTCTGGAAATTAAATGTTGAAAAAAATTAAAAGTGATATTAAAAATCAAGATATTTTTTTAACAGTAAAAACAAGAAATATTAAGAAATTAAAATCCACTCCCCCCAAAAATGTACTTTTTCTCAAATTACCCCCCCCCCCCAAACTAAGTTATAGAACGCATCTTGCGTCATCAAACCCCTCTCTGGGCACCCCTGACTGAGTCCGACATCCTGATTGATTAGACCTCTCCGGAAGACTTGATCCAGCCTATAAGCAGAAGATCAAATTGATGGTTGGTCAGTTTTTCGTTCCTTTGTTCATTTTAGTCGTAAGTTCTGTACATCTGATGGATTTTGTTCAGCTACTCTTTGCTTTCAGTAAAGTATCGACAGGATGTAGTTGGTTGTGAGTTCTAGTCATGGCGACCTTTTGTAGATAAATTGAAACTACAGCCTGGTTGCTAGAGATCTCACCCCCCCCCCCTTTAAATCTTCAAAGAAGCTTGTTTTTGACATTGCTAATAAAACAAAATTTATTCTCGTGAATAAAATCAAGGCATATTATTACATCTTGAAAATAATCCTAGCTTTATATGTTATATATACAAATGTAAAAATTGCTGATATATCTTTACCAACTGAATTTGATATTTTGACTGGGTAAGTAAATTTAAAGGGTTAATGTCCTCCCCCCAAGGGTCCTCTAAATCATATATTTTATCAGATTATAGGCCACAAGAATAAAGCGATGACACACCACAATGAATTGTGGGGGTGACACCTAATATTGAGTTAACTGAATGAAAATGAATTAAATTTAATAATTGCAACTGTATTAATGCTATATTGTCATCAAAAACATTATGTACAACTTTTATGATTCTAACATACCAGGAAGCCGGTTAAAAATCGTTTGAAACATTACAGACTTACATAAACCAGATTATTATTATTAAATATAAATGAAAAAAAAATAAGGCATGTTTTATTAATATAACATGCACAATACTGTACATTTTTAAAAAAATGCATTAAAAGATAGAAAATTTCACTAAATTGTTTTTATATATGGCAAATTATTTTTGCTGCCAAATTTAAGGATATCACAAGTAGGTCAAAATTTGGCACTTTGCTAGTAATACTGCTATTACAGTAGACTTCCTCAAATCCGCACAGCTTGGGACCAGATGTTTTGCAGATTTTAGAATTTTGCGGATTTCTGGTCATTATTTTCTTTACATTTTTTAAACAGTAATTTGAATGTAACTAACAAGGAAATCTAAACTATTGTAAAGGCTTACAATATAATAAAATATTAAAATAAGTAATAAACTAAAATAAGGATGCACAACCTGTGGCCCGCGAGTTTCATCAATTTACAACTGGAAAAAAATTAGGTTTTTAATAATCAATTATTTAGTATAAAATATTTTAATTTTAGAAAAATGCCTATTTTTTAAAACAATCTGTCATAACATACATGATGATTTTAAATATGGAGCCACAGAACTGCATACAACTTGATCTTTAAGATTTTAGTCAAGCTGTAAAAGAAATTCTTCTTGATTAGGGAAATTACCCGGGTGTCATCCTCTAAAGGGTGACACCAAATCTTTATTTGCAAATAAAAAATACAATTTTATAAAATTTTGGAGACTAATTAGGAAATAAAATGAGATTTTTAGCTCATGATGCAATACAGCTAGTTTTCTTTTCTTTGCTAAAGTGAAGTTTTATACAGAATGGTGTGTCTAAATAAGATATGCACCAGGGAACAAAAACCAACCTATTCAACGAGTGGGTAACAAAAGCAAACTTTAAAAAAAAGAATTTTCTTCTACGTATAGACACGGCATTGACTTGTGCAGACTATAGGTCGAGTGATGATTCACTTCTGCGGTTTTTTTTAGGCAGAAGGACAAAAGGTAAATAAGGAATGGTAAGGTTATTTTTTATAAGAATGTAGAATTGAGATTGAAAAAATATGACAGATTGGAAAGGAGGAAGAGGGGGGGGGGCTTGACACCTTTTACATCTGTCCCGGGATGTCACCCATCCTAGCTACACCACTGCACACCCAGTTCATCTCTGACAAGTAAATAAATTTTCCTGCCTGAGAAAACCGTACCAAACACAAACCATAAAATATTACTTGAAAAAATAATTATAAGAAAATATTGCATTAATCCTTACTATGTGTTAAATAAATGATCGGAAATAAAATACACAATTTTATAGTTTTAGTTTACATACTACATACTTTTTTATAAAATAGTAATTTTCCATTTTATTATGCCAAAATTTTTTTTAACTGCAAAGGAAGTTTGGTTTATTTTACATTCTAGTAGGAGTGTGTGTGTGAAGAGGGGGGGGGGACGGTTAAAAGTATTTTATAGAATTTTATGTAGCGGGTTACTGATGACTATTTCTGACCAGTAAACTGTCATGCGTACTGGTCTTTGGGACCAGTAACTTTTTTTAAAATCAATTCTACCACTGGGCTATGCATAAAAAATGTTAAGGGAAAGGGATGATATTACAAGGTATTTTCTAAAGAGGATTTGCTTTTTGGTATCGTTGCATAATATTTAGGAAATAATACTTGCATTTACCAGTATAGAAAGACAAACTTTTGTCCACTGTTTTCGTTTTATTTATAAATTCTCATTTAGATTTAAAGCTACCTGGGAAGCAGGCACAAGAAAACTATTATTTCTGCATGCATTGTGTAACAACTTATAAATATTAAGCAGATTATTATAATACAGACCATGCATGCAATAATTTTGCCCAATAACAGTATGAAACATTGCCAAACAATACAGTAACACAAGTTTAACATTAAGAATGAAAAAAAATCTTAGAAATGTGTATAATGTAATCCGGAGCACGTTTTTACTAAGACACTGCAAACAAGACGTAAATACAATGTTTTGATAAATTTCTGTGTATAAAGATATAATAATTACAAAACTTTAATACAAGGCAATTAAATAACGAGATATTTACATTGCATTAACAATTTTTACTCTGATTAAATATACTAATTTATTTTATTAAAGCACAAAAGTTTTGTAGCAGCACTGTAACACCAATTATTAATATAGAAATGCATTAAACACATCCTCAATATTACCGTGTGACACGACATTTTAATTTCAAGGTATGATACTGTTATGAATTTTAGTCTGTTAAAAGAGAAGAGAAAGTTATTAAAAGAAAGCATAATTAAAATAAAATACTTATATAAAACTTACTTACTTCGTAAAAAAGGCATTTTCAGCAAATTGTTTAGCGAACGCCGGAAGTCTCCATCTTATCTTGCAAGGTCACGTGACGAGTCAGCGGCGAAAATCAGCGCGGGAAAAGAGCTGTTTCATTATTGAGTTGAGTTGTTTAGTTTTAAAGCTGTATGAGTGGATTAGAAAGAGAAAAAATCAAACCAAGATGACTGAATCGGTTAAAAATCAACTCATTCACGATCCAATAAATTAGAACTCTTTCTTGAGCAGCCAAATCCACTCTTTCGTTTTAAGAGAGTAGTAATTCTAAATAAAGTATTTTGTTTAACCAATTTATTCTGTTGCTCATAAATGTTATCCGAAAAGTTCCTATAAACATTTTATTTTTATCTACTAAATTCTAGACTGAATCATTATTTCAATTTTCAGTTTAATTCTTTAGAGTATACAGAACTTTATCGTGTACAAAAATCAAAAAATTGTAAAGAATAAAATTCTGCGCTCCAAATTTTTTCTACCATGTTTTATTTTGTTCTGCATGGAAAATTCAAACAAATGAGGAATAATGCATTCTAACCAATGTTGAAATAAACATAGATTTTTTTTAAAAAATCTCTCCTGAAATGATTAAAAATCAATAAATATTAAATTGATTGTGATACAGTTTTTAAACAAACTTGACTTCAAAATGTATATTTCCCCAATTTCGTTTATGTAAAAATGTGTCATACTTAGAAGTTTAGAAAAATTGCAGCAAAAGTTAAATTTTATCTTTAAATAACACCAGAGTTTAACGCATATATTTGTCCATTTTAGTTTTGGCAGATAGGTAAATAGATACTAAATGATAAAAAATTACTTAAAGATATTAAGTATAAAAGAATGAGTCAAAATTAATATTTTCAGCCTAAAAGTGCCTAATTTTTACATGTTGAGATTGTATGTCAAGAGTTAAAAGAATTATTAACAATAATTAGAAAAATTAAATTAAATTCATCTTTAAACATTATCTCTTCTTTATCTTCACTTTTTCAATCATTTAATTTGACAGTGAATTACAGTTACGCTATCGATTTAATCTTGTACATTCAAATGAAGTCTTTTGTTTTAGAAATTTCTTCTGATACTGATAAATGCGATTAGATAGGTTTCTTATAATCTCTTTATTGTTATCTACCAAATTCTAGACTGAATCAGCATTTCAGTTTTCAGTTTAGTTCTATAGAATAAACAGAACTTTATCCTATAGAAAAATGAAAATTTTGGAAAGAACAAAATTCTACGCTCGAAATTGTTTCTACCATATTTTATATTTTCTGCATGATAAATAAAAACAAATGAGAAATTATTTATTTTAACCAATGTTTCTATAGACATAGATTAAAAAAAAATAAAAATGCGTGAAAATTATTCAAAAAGCAATAACAATTATATAAATAATGATACAGTATTCAAACAAGTTTGACTTGAAACTGTGTATTTCTTCCTATTCGACAATGCAAATGAGTCATGTTTAAAAGTTTAAAAAATTGCTGTAAAAGTTAAATTTAATCGTAAAATAACGTCAGAATTACACACATATACGTTTGTTCTTTATAATTTAGGCAGATAGAGGGATATATAGTTAGATAGATACTAAATTTTAAAAAATACTTAAAGGTAGTAAATATAAAAGAATGAGTAAAAATCAATATTTTTTTAACCGAAAACTTCCTTAACATTTGCATGTTGAGATTGTATGTCAAGAGTTAGAAGAATTATTAACAATATTACAAAAAGAAAATTAAACTCATCTTTAAATATTGTGTCTTTCTTATATCCATTTTTTCATTCAATTAATTTGGCAGGGAATTCCAATTATGTTATCGATTTAATCTGGTATTTCCAAATGAAGTCTTTTGTTTTACCAGTTTCTTCTGATATTGATAAATGCTATCCGAGAAATTTAGTTTCTTATGAACTTTTTACTGTTATGCACTAAATTCGAAATTGAATCAGTATTTATGTTTTCCATTTGCTTCTTTAGAATGTATAGAATGAAGAAAAATCAACAAATTGAAAAGCATAAAATTATCGATTTTTTCTGTTTTGATTTATTTTTTTCTGCATGGAAAATTAAAGCAAATTTTGACAAATGCTGTCGTTTAATGAATTCATTGATTCGATATTGGCAAATCTGACTCAATTACGATGAGTTTTGAAATAAATATGAGTCACTTATAAAATTTCGAGATTGAAACGAAAGAAATTCATTTTCTCTTTGGGTTGAGTCTAAAGTACTACAAATTCAGGTTAATTCATTTTTAATATTATTATTTCTCAGTTTTCATTATTGGAAAGATTTTCTATAGAATTCGCTTATTTATGGAAAAACTCTAATGATTTTTCATTCTCGTCCAACCTTCTCCATAAAAAGGGGGGAGGACACGGCAGTTGTAAGCAGTGGGAGAAGGATGGTCATTAAGCAACATGAGTGCCTCATTCCGGAATAATTGGAATGTTTTAGAATTTATTAAACTGAAGTTACTGATTTAAAATCATGTTTGCTTTAAAAATTCACCTTAGCGTTTTATAATAATCCTTTCAAAGTGTTACAAATAATACAAAAGACTTCGAGTTATCAAGTATTGAGATAATTATCCACCTAACTTTAAGATAATTAAACATTTTATTAATTAAAAAATAAAATGATCCAGCAGATTTAAATAATGTCTTTGAAATATTTACAAGTGAGAATAATCAACACATGAGTTAGTCATTAGAAGCGAATATATCAAAATAAATCATTATATCAATCATATCAATCTATTTATCGATATTAAAAAAGAGAGCAGTATCTGTACGTAACGCATACGTAATTTTGCGAATGACAACACTTTGAAATTTGAATTGAATTTTTGGTTTTTCTATTTTCCTAATGCAATTTCTTAAACTTTTAAATATCCCACATTTTCATTTTTTGCACCATCGCATAGGGAAGAAAACGTGCTTTTAAAT
The DNA here is from genome assembly GCA_964019185.1 of Maratus speculifer. NCBI lineage: Eukaryota > Metazoa > Arthropoda > Arachnida > Araneae > Salticidae > Maratus > Maratus speculifer. The sequence continues at coordinate 57,145,201 of OZ025294.1, forward strand.
GCAATTTCTTTGAAAACTATATCTGATTTTAATTAATTAGACATTACTTTTTTTGTAATTTTTAATACTATTTTAATATTTGTGGCAATAAAGGCTTTTCATTCATTTATTATAAGCAATTGTAAAAAAGCAGACTACTGTTTTGCAATCATGTATCATCAAATCGTATCATTTCGTTACCATTTTCTTATAAAAAGTGTAAAAAAATGAAATTAAAAAGTGCGCTGTGTCTAAAACATCGTCTGTTATAAAACCATGTGAATTTTGATTTTATTTCACTTTTATTTATCAATTAAATGATTTTTTTCATTGCAAATTTACGTTACAGTCGATACAACACTTTAGCATCACAGAAATGTATTTTAGAGAATAGTTGAGTTAATTATTTTCTCCGCTTTTACTTAATTCGTATCAAAGAGCTAAAAGAATGCAAATTTATTAATCCTTGTTTAAAATCTTTTTCCGAAATTTCAAGAAATACCAATGAATAACTTCATATAAAACAAAGAACGATGTAAAACAAACAAATGAAAGCATGTGAATCAGTAGATACCGAATTGGCTTCAGGAATGACAACATAATTTTTTAATGTGTGTGTGTATTATTTAGTAATAATGACGTGATTTGTATACTTTATTATGGATGCTGTTTAAAAATAGATCTTAAAATAGAAATAATTTAGCGGATACAATTGACGTCATTTTATTTTTAAAAGCGTGTATTTTAATTCTTAAGGCTGAAATATGTTTTGTAGAAATGCCACATTTTGACGCCAACTGCTTTGCAATACTTCTAGGATGAAAATACACCCCTTTTGAAAATAACGCAATCGAAATTTCACATTGATAAAACACAATGTTTTACACATACTTAGAGTTTCTTTAGAAAAGAAAAGTGACAAACACTGTGCTTACTGTAGTCAGAAGTCATTCATAAATAATAGTGATTTATGTTACAGAACTGACGATTCTCGACTGGATAAATTCACTTCGCCGAGATAGACAATCAAAAAAGGGGGATATTTGCAATAAATAATTCGAGTTCCAGACTATAAAATCGTCATTTCATATTATATGATGTCACAGGAATATTGTGTATCGTATTTATTGCATGCAGACTATTTCAAATAATATATACAGTTTAGTATGTGCTTCCAGCTAATAGCAATCGAGACTTCAAGTTTGAATTTAAATGATTTTAAAATGATATAATTAGAATAGCATTTAAAAAAATCTTTCTTTGAAACAACTTTCGAGCTATCGTTTCTTTACTTTTGCATTTTGGTTTGAGTAACATCTATATTACAGACAAATGTATCTGTGAATAGCACTGACGTCATTTTGCGAATCGGAACAATTCACGTTGAAAATTCTATTTTGCAATTTTTGTTACTACAGTTTAATCTTCTAAATATAGCCAATTTTCGAATTTTGTACCGTCGTATAGGAAACGAAATCTATTTTCAAATGCAATTTGATTTAAAACTTTATGTCACCTAACTCTTTTATTACGGCTGCATAATGATATTTAAGAAACATAAATTTAACGTGTAGTCGAATGATTTCAATTTTTACACTGCCAAATAGAAAATAAATATACTTTGAAATATAATTTATTGGAAAACTGTAATCTCAGTTTACTAAGTGCTGTGATTTAAAAGAATTTTTCATGGGTGAATTATTTTTTAATTTATCTGTATTGCGTGAACCTCGATTACGAAAGATAAATACGTTTGCCCTTAAAATAATGCAAAGAATTAAAAATTTGTTTCTGTTTAAAAAACCACAGAACAATTAAAACGTCACCTATAAATAACTAAATAAAATAATGTAAATCAATAAAAATTGAACAGACATATATTTGAACTACGCATTCCATGCATTGAAATGATCAGAAATAAAAATGCTGTCATAAGTTGCAAAATCTTCGGTTTATAACTAGTGGTTTTCATCTAATTCGAAAATATTTCATTTCATAATTTTCAAATTTTTATATGATTTCATAATTAATATGCTTCATATTAAATGGCTGTTTGGACGTTAAAGATATAAAAAGCATATTACATATGAAAAGTTTATAATAGTTTTCAATATATTGTATGAAAAAAGGTTTTCATCTTTACTCTGTGATCCGAAAACCCCGGGTTCCATGTAGTAGTATGTATAAAATCCTAATAAAACAAATTTATGCAACGAATTTATGAAACGATTTTATGAAAAAACTGGTTGTGTTTCACAGCTATTTTTCTAAAATATTGAACATCTGGCGGTGTAATTAATACCAGATATCCGTATTGATGAGCAGATTTTAAATGTAGTGCTAAAATTTTAAACTTCCATTATAATTATGTTCGATTTAGTTTTCATTATATTACTTTTTTCTAATTCTAGTGACATTAGTCCAATGTTGGCACCTTAAATTCTCCATCTTCTGTTAAAAAGTTCAAAACTATGGGGATTATTAGATATATTCTATTTTTGCTTTTTACCAATTTCATATTTAAAGGATTTTTTATTCGAATAATTAGTAAAAACAATATTCTTACACAATTACCTTTAACAAAAAATTTTGAAAAATTAAAAACTCACTTTCACATACTTGATCACGGGAATAAATTAACAAAATTACTTTAGAAACAAAAAATCGTCTGCATCATCTACTTTTGTATATGTTTCATTGGTTTAAAACAAGCAATAATAATTCCATTGAAGATTTTTACCATTTTTTTTCAGTTCATAAAGGTGTTTAAATCCGAAATGGTTCGGAGAGAAAAGTACAGCTTCTAAGCGTTCATTTTAATTTAAAAACTGAAAGTATTTTGAACAAATTTGTTAAATGGTGTCATTTATGTAAACGTTTGAGAAAAAAGAAAAATAAATTAATAAGGATGTAGTGATCTCATCTCACTTGATCAATACAGAGATGGTTTCTAATTTAGAATAACTGGCTTGGTCTTTTGCTCGATGCTAACTTTGTCCTGTCCTGATCATGAAATACTTAGTTTGAACACAATCGGTGCCGATTCCATCAATTTCTGTTCACTAATGAATGAGGGATGGATTGGCGCCTGTTGTATTCCAACAAGAAATCTCATGATCAGAAGGCCATCCGGAGGGTCGCTTCATTGATGACCCACACAAACACGAAACTTCAACAACGTTCAAACACGTAGTATGCCACGCACTATGGTCGGCGGAAGTGACGTCATAGGGGGGGGCGGAGCCACCTGTCAATCAAAAAAAGGGGGGTGGAACCGGAAGTGGGGGTGTCACGTGACTTTATCGTATAGGATAACTAGGGTTAATGTTGAGTTGTTTTTTGCTGAATGTTGAGTTGTTTCGATTTCTTCTGCTATAAGACGTTGTGTTACAGGGGGATAGGAAAGGGGGAGGAAACGTCACGTGATGTGTCGTACAGGATGAAGGGGAATGAATTTTTCAAGATGGCGTCAATGTTGAGTTGTTTCGATTTCGTCTGCTATAACGCGAGGGGGTTTTGGTTTCGGTTTCCGTCTGCTACAAGACATCGGGTTAAAAGTTGGGTTGTTTTTTTCAGGTTTCGTTTTTAAGAGTTCTTTTTTTGAAAATGGCACCACGTTTAAGTTGGACTTGCAAAATTTTGGATAGTTTGTTAACCACGTGTTCTATGACGTCATAGTAACATTTTTTTTTAAATGTGTAAGAGCCAAAGATTTTTTTTTTTTATCTTCTCAAACAACGAATTTTTACTAAAGAATTCTGGAAGTGTAGGAAAGTGTTTCATAATCTATGCTTCGTACAGAATTTTTACTACTTGTTTATAACTGTAAACCGTATTTTTTTCTTCATGTAACATGCTAGTTAACAAACGAGTAAATAATTAAAAAAACGTTTCTAACAAGTTGCAGAGTACGTTGTACTAACGTATTTAATAAAAATCTAACACATACGATGCAGACTAATTAACGATAACATAAACTGTTTAGTTCGATTGGCAGAAAAAATATAATGCAGCACATGTTCTTTTAAATTAGTGGGATACTTAAAGAAAAACCGTTACTTGATCACTCGAAATAAATCATTTGATTAGTTGAAATGAAAATAACTAGCTCACATATAAAAGCTTGATTGGTAAAACGAAAAACAGACATCTTAATTTGGAAGTACAAGAAATTTATCGGAGAAGTAATAACAATTTCTTTAATCTTATCGGAAACTTTTAATCGAACGATTAAAAACTGCGATAGATAGAAAAAAAGATAATTTACTCTACTTTTTTTTCATGTTAAATCTGCTTGGTTTCTATCTTTATTAAATCAATTACATAAAAATCGAAATTATAAAAGCTCGGATTTGCTGTATTAATGTAAAAATTATTTAAATGAGGTTTATAAATTTAACATGTGCCTATATAGCACCGAAAATTAAAATTTGCTTTCTGATTTATAATTTTTATTAAATATAGTGAAAGTGCTTAGTGAAACTACTTTTCAGAAATTTTGTTTTTATTTTTTTTTTTTCATTAAAAAATAGAATCCATAGTCCAGCACTTCATATATTCTATATTTTTTTGGAGTGCTTCTAAAACGAATATCTAATATTTGGTATGTTTCAATCGGTTGTTGTTGCTCTATATGAGTCTATATGAGATCTATATGAGTTGCAGAAATGAAAAAGATACTTATAATGATGTAACACAAAATGTAATCAACGTGGATAAATATACAGTGGTGGTCACAATTATAAAAAAAAAGCACAAACCGCCAAATCTTATTTCATTTGGCGGGAAAGTTATGCAACTTTAAGACGCAACACTAGGCACAGGAAAAGACCCAGATGATAATGTGAACTCTGTGGTGACGTTCTTTTCAAATATTTCACCCAAATTTTAATATTTTCAAATGATTTTTTTGCACAAGATAGCTGAGGACGATCCACAACGTTTTAGTTTTTGCTTTTTCAGTTTTGGTTTCAGATTATTTTTAAAAAATTACTTTAACTTTCGAAACCGATTTAAACCGGTTCTGAAATTCAAACTATCGTAATATAAAAAATATATAAGCAAAATCAATAAAGTAAAAACTAGGCCGGTTGTGGATCGTCCTCAGCTATCTTGTGCCAAAAAAATCATGTAAAAATATTAAACTTTGAACGAGTTATTTGAAAAGAACGCTCTCATGGACTTTACATTGTCATCCGGGTCTTTTTCTGTACCTAGTGTGGGGCTTTAATGGCTAGAAATTAATGAAAAATGAAGAATGTTTTTATACATTTTTATGGAAATATGTGGAAAATTCATATTCATAAAATGTATTATGGATTTATACAGCCATCTGATATGGACAAAATTATAAGAACAACTGTATTTGTGTGTTCTAAAAAGTGAAATTCAAATGTTTTTTGCTCCGCACACGGAACTCTCAGACGATATAAATGCGTAGTAAGCCTTCGGGATCCTATTATTCTGTTTTTCAATCATACCACAAAGTACGAAGTTTTCGGAGTTTCAGAAAGGGAATGTGGATGCATTTAAAAGTTCGGGACTTTTTGTATACTAAATTGCGACAAAGCGTATATATCAGGGACTGATATTTAGAATTATTTTTAAAGTTCCGCTAAATATGGACAGCAAATATATACAGACAGGCCATCTTCTGTGTCTGTATGGGGGAAAAGAATAATAATATGGCGAGTTTACTGTAAAAAAACGGATTAAACATGAACTGAACAAAGAATGCAAGTGCTCGAATTGTTAGACGTGTTTTACAAAAAGAAAAAAAAATTCGCTATAGTAAACATATGTCATGAACGCCTTTTACAAAATTTCATAAGTCACTGAGGATGGTTTTGCCAAAAAATGATTTGAGTTTGACAAAAAATGCAATACTATTGGAAAAAAGTGGAATGTTGTCTTTTCCTATCAGAAAATGATTATTTTGGATAGACTATATGGTTTTTGTTACTTCTAGTATGATCTTCGTACAGAAAAAAACAATTTTGTCAAAGCGTGTATTTGGAGGTGGCTTAATAATGGTCTATGGAGGTTTCGCAACTGGTGGAACTACTCGAACAGTTTTTGTGCAGGGTAAGAGCAATTCTTAGAGTTATATTAATGTATTAGGCGATAATCTTTTACCAGAAGTACCGTCAATAGCGATTGGAGACTATTTTTTTCCAGCAGGACAATGCCTCGGTACATGTTTCCCAGACTCCAAACTCGTTGTTTGGAGCTAATTTCATGAAACTAGTTGATTGGCCAGCCAGAAGTCTTGATTTGAATACAGTGGAAAATCTGTGGGGTATTCTGGTGCTCGAGGTACACAAAAATTGTACATAATATTAAAATAAGCAAGAACTCATGTCTTCCATCGAAGAAGCCTGGTCAAAAATTTTGAAGAACCTTGTTAAGGAACTGCTAAACTCTAAGACGTCAAGACTGATAAAAGTGACTCAGAAGAAGCGGGAAATGATTAATTATTAGTGTGTTTCAGGTAAAAAATATTCACTGTCCTTATAATTTTGTCCAACTTTTACAATGACATATTTCATTAATTGTGACAAAACATTCATATTTTGCAATTTCCAATCTATTACATTCTACAATGATTTCTAGCATGAAAAAGCATTTTATGTATAAATTTCACTTTTTTAGTTCAGAAATAATTTTTTCTGTGCAATTTTCAATTGTTCTTATAATTCTGACCACCACTGTAGTTGTCGATGAATGGATTGCAGGATTCGCACCGTTCCTAAAATTTGCATACCTTCTTACCGGAATTTTAAAACAGTAACATTTATTCTACTTTTCTTTTGTAGATGTTAACAGAACCTTCTACGAATAAATTTTATTTAAAATACTAGTAGCAAAGTGTGAAAATTTTCGGAACGGTGCGAGTCCTGAGTTCCTTAATTAATAAAATTAGACATTGGTTTAGCCTTCTATTTCTTTAGTTATGGAAAGAACATTCTTGTGATCGAGTGCGTAAAGTATTCCTTCGAATTATCCATTTTCGTCCCGGTCCACTAAACATAAGTATTTTGTTACAAAATAACTGTAATTCAAATATTTTTTTATATGTTACTATGGTCTCCTATTCATTTGGTTACGTTTCAAATATTTACAGCCTGTATGTTAAACTAATAAAAAGTATGAATTTGTTTCAACTTTGTTTCAACATACATGTATAAGCTAGCTTCAGTGCAACATATGTTAGTGTTATATTTCTTTGTTCATCTGCATGGTATCGATCTTTGTCTTGAAGCCCTTAACAGCAATGAGAATAAAAATATCATTAAACCATCTGCGTATGTTGTCGGCAAATGGCATGTCTCGAATCAATCTATACTGTAAAAAACATAGATGCATCTTTAACTACGAAAAAAATTATTATATACATGAAAAAATATTCGATCCCCACTAACAAGTCACCCTATATTATGGAAGATATTCCTTTATGTTTAGAAACTTCAAAATTTAATTTATTATCAAAATTTAAAGAAGAATGTATAAAAATAAATTTTATTAGCTGTCAGCAATTTTTGAAAATGCTTTGAGTAGTTTTTATAATGCATTAATCAACTTTCTCTACACGGAAAATCAGTTTTTCTTATTCTATCAGACATGAACTACACATTTCTGCTGCATTACTAAAATTGTGCATGCAATTGTAACAGGAAATGTTAATTTAAATGTTAATGTTAATGCTGTTAATGTACGTGTTTTTCATTTAAACATGTTTGCTGAACTTGAAATTACTTACTTGAGACCTCATGGTATTCGAAAAAAAAAACTTTTTTCTGAGTTGAGAGAAGTGATTAATTCACTGTAAAAATAACTCTGAAACGTTTTTGAAAATTACGGCAGATAATAAAAATGCATTTAATAACACCAAGTGCTAATATTACTATTAACTTTATTAACTTTATTACTTATTAACTTTTGCGAACAACGTAAAATAATAAACTTTTTTAACAAAATTTTTAAAATTAACAATTGTATTTTGTAGAGCAAGCTCTTTTTCATATAATTTTACAGATCAACGTTGTTTCTTTCATTTTTTAAAACAAGTATTGCAACAAAAGACCCGACGTTAGAAATTAAAAAAACAAGTTGGAAATTGCACGTGAACGTAGCAAATGAGGTGCGTTCGTACGATAACGAAGTTTAAAAAATATTCAGATCTTGCTGACATAGTAGAGCGTACTTCGGATACAGTATAGTAGTCGAAATCTTTGTGTTTCTGTAAATATGCAGAAAGTAATTTTTATTACACCTCAGAAACGTATATCTTATTCATAAAATGTGAAATAGTTGAATATAATTAAAACACGCCCCAAACAATGTTTCCCCGTATAGCATTATGTAGTGGAATACTTTTGTGTGGCCCTGTAACTTAATAATAAAAATTCTTTGCATCACAGACTGTACAGAATGCATATTTTAGTATATACTTCATAGATTCATACCACTTATATTATGTTCGAATGAGTAAAACATCATTAAAATTCATTTGAAACTTTTTTCCCATTGATCGTAATGTAATGGAATGGATTGTCCCTGTAAATGATCTATGCATCCGACTTTCATAACGTTTTAAATGACTCAATAAAATTACGTAATAATTATATGTTTTAAATTTCAAACTATTAAAATGCATTTGAAATTTTTTTCCCCATTGACCATAATGTAATGGAATCCTTTTGATTGTCCCTGTAATTGATCTATGCATCCGATTTTCATAACATTTGAAATGACTCGACAAAATTACGCAATAATTATATGTTTTAAATTTCAAACGATTAAAATGCATTTGAAACTTTTTTCCCCATTGACCGTAATGTAACGGAATCCTTTTGATTGTCCCTGTAATTGATCTATCCATCCGATTTTCATAAAATTTGAAATGACTCGACAAAATTATGTTACAATTATGTATTTTAAATTTCAAACGATTCGGTTGGGTAGTTTTTGCGTTGTTATATGCGGACGGACAGACAGACAGACAGACAGACAGACGGACAGACAGACAGACAGACGGACAGACAGACAGACGGACGGACTGAGCGACAACAATAGGTGCTACGTATTTACATAATTACGAACGCACCTAAAAATGATATGAAAGTAATCCTACAAAAACCGAAATATTGAATGGATCAATCATTATTAATTACTTTGGATAACACATGAATATTTCTTCAAATTACCTTGTCTCTGATCTGTATCAATTCTAATTTATTGAAGTACATAAGATTTTTATAGAAGAGTGACAGATATGAATTTTTTTCTACTTTTTAGGTAGATTTCGTATGAAATAATAGGTAGATTTCGGATGAAATACTACCTATTGCAGTCGCTCTTTTGTTGGAATTTCTGAAAAACTACGCCGATCATGACCTCTAGACCCCAAAACTACCATCAGTAAAAAAGTTTATCTATCTATCTATCTATCTATCTATATATATATATATATATATATATATATATATATATATATATATATATATGTCGCTTTCTTATGGACATGATAACTTCTATAGTTCTGTTCCAATCTCTTAGCAACTGATACATAAAATCAAGGGGTGTAAAATCTCGGCTAAGTTCGTTAATGGCCAAAATCGGTCCAAGGGGTGGGAATACGGAGGGTTTTTGTGAAAACCGAAAAAATGCCATAACTTCTTAATTAAAATAGACATCGAATCGGTTTAAAGTTTACATTACATTACTAGAAATGTGTCAAAAGTTTATGCATGACAGATTTTTGATAAATTTAGAAATGGGCTCAAGGAGCGAAAAAAACAGGTTTTTTGGAAGAAAAAAAAATCACAACTTCGTCAATTCTCAAGATATCAAATTCAACTAAATTTTTGTATAAATGTTTGCAACATTATCTAAAACTTTTGTATTTACAAGTTTTTGATAGAAATATTTCTTACCAATGAAAAAAATTAAAAACGAAAACAAAAAGGGGTGTGAAAAAAGTCAAAAATCCATAACTTTGTCAATTCTTAAACTATCAAATCTAATTAAATTTATTTTACATCTTCTCAATAATATCTACAACTTTTATACTGACAAGTTTTTAATAGGACCAATTCGTATAGTAAAAATTAATTAAACAAAAACAGGATTTGGAGAAAAACCACAAATCCAAACTGCTTATATTCTGACTCATTTTTAGGTGCGTTCGTAATTATATAAATACGTAGCACCTATTGTTGTCGCTCAGTCCGTCCGTCTGTCTGTCTGTCTGTCTGTCCGTCTGTCTGTCTGTCTGTCCGTCCGTCTGTCTGTCTGTCCGTCCGCATATAACAACGCAAAAACTACCCAACCGAATCGTTTGAAATTTAAAACACATAATTATTACATAATTTTGTCGAGTCATTTCAAATTTTATGAAAATCGGATGAATAGATCAATTACAGGGGCAATCAAAAGTATTCCGTTACATTACGGTCAATGGGGAAAAAAGTTTCAAATGCATTTTAATCGTTTGAAATTTAAAATACATAGTTATTACATAATTTTGCCGAGTTATTTCAAATTTTTTGATAATCGGATGCATAGATCAATTACAGGGGCAATCAAAAGTATTCCGTTACGTTACGGTCAATGGGGAAAAAAGTTTCAAATACATTTTAATCGTTTGAAATTTAAAATACATAGTTATTACATAATTTTGTCGAGTTATTTAAAGTTTTTTGATAATCGGGTGCATATATCAATTACAGGGCCAATCAAAAGTATTCAATTACATTATAGTCAATGGGGAAAAAGTTTCAAATGTATTTTATACGTTTGAAATTTAAAATACATAGTTATTACATAATTTTGTCGAGTTATTTCAAATTTTATGAAAATCGGATGCATAGATCAATTACACGGACAATCAAAAGTATTCCGTTACATTACGGTCAATGGGGGAAAATGTTTCAAATGCATTTTAATGGTGTTGCACTCATTCGAATTTAATAAAATTTATATGCAACTATAAAGTACATGTTATAATATACATTTTACATATACATTTACTGTGGTGCAAAGAACATTTGTTATTGATTTACAAGGCCACACAAAAGTATTCCATTACATAATGGTATAGGGAGAACATTGTTTGATGAGCGTTTTAGTTGTAATTCACTATTTACAATTTTATGAGATTGATATATGAGAGTAATATTTTTAAAACTTCGTTATCGTACGAACGCACCTCCTTTGCTACACTTCACGTGCAATTTCCAACTTGTTAAATTTATTTTTGATTTTAAACGCATCTAAATGGCAGATCCTCTTATTTAGGAACTATATAATATGAAGCATTGGTCTGTGTTTTCATAAAGACAGAACATATTCCAAAAAAGGCTGCCAAAAAGGGTATTTTGAACAGTATTTCCCGACGTTATCGTGATTGAAAATTGAGGAAGTATAACAAATTGCGTTTTTTCTGAATCAATTTTTAAATTCATTTTTGCTCTCAAACGCATGCAGTTTACATTTCCTCTTATTTAAATACTATATAACATGACGCATTGGTCAGTTTTTTGATAAAGACGGAATATATTTCAAAAAAAGGCTGCGAAAAAGGGCATTTTGAACAAAATTTCACTAAGTGATTGTGATGAAAAATTTGAGGAAGTATTCAGATAATAAATTGCGTTTTTTCTGACTCATTTTTAAACTCAGTTTTGCTCTCATATGCATCCTACTGACAGGTTCTCTTATGTAGAAGCTGTTTAATGTGCCGTATTGGTCATGTTTTTGCTAAAGGCTGAATATATTTTTTAAAAAATGCTCTCAATGTGGGCACTTCGCTTAAAATTTCCCGAAGCGATCATGATAAAAATTGAGGTTGTATTCAAATAACAATTTGGTTATTTTATAAATCATTTTTTAATTCAATTTTGCTCTCAAACGCATTCAATTGACAGTTTTTTTATTTAGGAACAACATAATGTGCCGTATTGGTTAGAATATGTTTCAAAATAGGTTGTCAAAATGGGCATTTGAGTCGAATTTAGCTTAAGAGGATTCTGACAAAACTTGTTTGAAGAACTTGTTTTTTACAGAAAAACGAAATTAAGTTTTTTTTTCAAAAGCGGCCAAATTAAGTTGTTAAACTTGAAATGAGCACTCTTCGAAATCTACCTCCGCCTATAGGCCAAGCCGACAAGGATTTTTTTTTTTTTTTTTTTTTTTTTGAGTTTTCATGTAATGATTTGATGAAATTTCACGATGGGAATTCTCCGATATTATACGTTCAATATTAAAATTACAAGAATATACTCCCAGGATTCACGTTTTATAGAAATTAGATGAAAATCATTTATTTAATTGATAATTTTGTTACAATTTTTACATTTACCACTTTTTTTAACTGCGCGCTAACAATACCAAAGATAGTATTTAATTAGTTTAAATATTGTTTCGAAATTCATAAAAAACGATACTTTTGTATTTGCATTACGCCAAATGTTGACAGAAATTGCCAAAGATTAACAATTAATGTCAGCTTTTTCCTTTCTGATCCTTTTAGTAGTTTAAATGTACTTAATAGTTAAGTTCATCACATGTTTTAAATTTGTATTATATTTATGTTTGTCCTATTTATTCATTGATGAATGTTTATTATTTGTTATGGCGTATAAGCTGGGAACGAACACTGAGCTATTAATTTAAATGGAATCTGATTTCTACTTTCATCTTATGTGATTATCTACCGCTATAGACATAGATTTAAAAAAATCATTCCTGAAAAATTATTTTAAAAACGATAAAGATTAAGTGATATATTTTTCAAAGAAATTTCGCTTTAAATTACTTTTTCCTTCTATTTCAGGGAGTAAAAATTTTAAATGTGCCATGTATATAAGTTTTAAAAACATTACAGTAAAACTTAAGATTCATCGTAAAATGACGTCAGTATTATTCACGTAAAAGCTTGTCTTTTATAATATAGATAGATAAATACATGGACACTGAATGTTAAAAAACATACTTTAAGATAAGAATTATAAAAAAGTGAGTCAAAATTGATAATTTAAAAAAAAAGTTCTTTAACGTTTTTTAAGAAAAATTCTTTAATATGCACATGTTGCATTTACAATACAAGTGTTTGAAGAATTATTAAAAGTATGACAAAAAGAAAAATTAATTTGTCCTTAAACATTATCTCATCTTTCTCATCTTCACCTTTTTCATTTTATTAATTTTACAGTGAATCACAATTACGTTATCGATTTAATCTAGTAATTCTAAATAAAGTATTTTGTTTAACCAATTTATTCTGTTGCTCATAAATGTTATCCGAAAAGTTCCTATAAACATTTTATTTTTATCTACTAAATTCTAGACTGAATCATTATTTCAATTTTCAGTTTAATTCTTTAGAGTATACAGAACTTTATCGTGTACAAAAATCAAAAAATTGTAAAGAATAAAATTCTGCGCTCCAAATTTTTTCTACCATGTTTTATTTTGTTCTGCATGGAAAATTCAAACAAATGAGGAATAATGCATTCTAACCAATGTTGAAATAAACATAGATTTTTTTTAAAAAATCTCTCCTGAAATGATTAAAAATCAATAAATATTAAATTGATTGTGATACAGTTTTTAAACAAACTTGACTTCAAAATGTATATTTCCCCAATTTCGTTTATGTAAAAATGTGTCATACTTAGAAGTTTAGAAAAATTGCAGCAAAAGTTAAATTTTATCTTTAAATAACACCAGAGTTTAACGCATATATTTGTCCATTTTAGTTTTGGCAGATAGGTAAATAGATACTTAAAGATATTAAGTATAAAAGAATGAGTCAAAATTAATATTTTCAGCCTAAAAGTGCCTAATTTTTACATGTTGAGATTGTATGTCAAGAGTTAAAAGAATTATTAACAATAATTAGAAAAATTAAATTAAATTCATCTTTAACCCTCCAAGCGTCTTGCAAATGGGTAAAATTGTAATGTTGTTTTCTCTGCATTTTGTTTTAAATGCTAATAAAATATGATTCTTTCAATATTACATAAAAAAAGTTATTTAGGAATATAAATGTAATCCTTAAGAGTCTTAATCATTCTTCAATGCTTTGAAAATTCATTAAATTTATAGAATTATAATATCTTAAACATTGCTTATATTGCAGTGAAACCTGGAGCTTAGTGTACGGAATATTACGGGACAAACGCTTAGAGGGTTAAACATTATCTCTTCTTTATCTTCACTTTTTCAATCATTTAATTTGACAGTGAATTACAGTTACGCTATCGATTTAATCTTGTACATTCAAATGAAGTCTTTTGTTTTAGAAATTTCTTCTGATACTGATAAATGCGATTAGATAGGTTTCTTATAATCTCTTTATTGTTATCTACCAAATTCTAGACTGAATCAGCATTTCAGTTTTCAGTTTAGTTCTATAGAATAAACAGAACTTTATCCTATAGAAAAATGAAAATTTTGGAAAGAACAAAATTCTACGCTCGAAATTGTTTCTACCATATTTTATATTTTCTGCATGATAAATAAAAACAAATGAGAAATTATTTATTTTAACCAATGTTTCTATAGACATAGATTTAAAAAAAATAAAAATGCGTGAAAATTATTCAAAAAGCAATAACAATTATATAAATAATGATACAGTATTCAAACAAGTTTGACTTGAAACTGTGTATTTCTTCCTATTCGACAATGCAAATGAGTCATGTTTAAAAGTTTAAAAAATTGCTGTAAAAGTTAAATTTAATCGTAAAATAACGTCAGAATTACACACATATATGTTTGTTCTTTATAATTTAGGCAGATAGAGGGATATATAGTTAGATAGATACTAAATTTTAAAAAATAATTAAAGGTAGTAAATATAAAAGAATGAGTAAAAATCAATATTTTTTAACCGAAAACTTCCTTAACATTTGCATGTTGAGATTGTATGTCAAGAGTTAGAAGAATTATTAACAATATTACAAAAAGAAATTTAAACTCATCTTTAAATATTGTGTCTTTCTTATATCCATTTTTTCATTCAATTAATTTGGCAGGGAATTCCAATTATGTTATCGATTTAATCTGGTATTTCCAAATGAAGTCTTTTGTTTTACCAGTTTCTTCTGATATTGATAAATGCTATCCGAGAAATTTAGTTTCTTATGAACTTTTTACTGTTATGCACTAAATTCGAAATTGAATCAGTATTTATGTTTTCCATTTGCTTCTTTAGAATGTATAGAATGAAGAAAAATCAACAAATTGAAAAGCATAAAATTATCGATTTTTTCTGTTTTGATTTATTTTTTTCTGCATGGAAAATTAAAGCAAATTTTAACGAATGCTGTCGTTTAATGAATTCGTTGATTCGATATTGGCAAATCTGACTCAATTTCGATGAGTTTTGATATAAATATGAGTCACTTATAAAATTTCGAGATTGAAACGAAAGAAATTCATTTTCTCTTTGGGTTGAGTCTAAAGTACTACAAATTCAGGTTAATTCATTTTTAATATTATTATTTCTCAGTTTTCATTATTGGAAAGATTTTCTATAGAATTCTCTTATTTATGGAAAAACTCTAATGATTTTTCATTCTCGTCCAACCTTCTCCATAAAAAGGGGGGAGGACACGGCAGTTGTAAGCAGTGGGAGAAGGATGGTCATTAAGCAACATGAGTGCCTCATTCCGGAATAATTGGAATGTTTTAGAATTTATTAAACTGAAGTTACTGATTTAAAATCATGTTTGCTTTAAAAATTCACCTTAGCGTTTTATAATAATCCTTTCAAAGTGTTACAAATAATACAAAAGACTTCGAGTTATCAAGTATTGAGATAATTATCCACCTAACTTTAAGATAATTAAACATTTTATTAATTAAAAAATAAAATGATCCAGCAGATTTAAATAATGTCTTTGAAATATTTACAAGTGAGAATAATCAACACATGAGTTAGTCATTAGAAGCGAATATATCAAAATAAATCATTATATCAATCATATCAATCTATTTATCGATATTAAAAAAAGAGAGCAGTATCTGTACGTAACGCATACGTAATTTTGCGAATGACAACACTTTGAAATTTGAATTGAATTTTTGGTTTTTCTATTTTCCTAATGCAATTTCTTAAACTTTTAAATATCCCACATTTTCATTTTTTGCACCATCGCATAGGGAAGAAAACGTGCTTTTAAATGCAATTTCTTTGAAAACTATATCTGATTTTAATTAATTAGACATTACTTTTTTTGTAATTTTTAATACTATTTTAATATTTGTGGCAATAAAGGCTTTTCATTCATTTATTATAAGCAATTGTAAAAAAGCAGACTACTGTTCTGCAATCATGTATCATCAAATCGTATCATTTCGTTACCATTTTCTTATAAAAAAGTGTAAAAAAATGAAATTAAAAAGTGCGCTGTGTCTAAAACATCGTCTGTTATAAAACCATGTGAATTTTGATTTTATTTCACTTTTATTTATCAATTAAATGATTTTTTTCATTGCAAATTTACGTTACAGTCGATACAACACTTTAGCATTACAGAAATGTATTTTAGAGAATAGTTGAGTTAATTATTTTCTCGGCTTTTACTTAATTCGTATAAAAGAGCTAAAAGAATGCAAATTTATTAATCCTTGTTTAAAATCTTTTTCCGAAATTTCAGGAAATACCAATGAATAACTTCATATAAAACAAGGAACGATGTAAAACAAACAAATGAAAGCATGTGAATCAGTAGATACCGAATTGGCTTCAGGAATGACGACATAATTTTTTAATGTGTGTGTGTATTATTTAGTAATAATGACGTGATTTGTATACTTTATTATGGATGCTGTTTAAAAATAGATCTTAAAATAGAAATAATTTAGCGGATACAATTGACGTCATTTTATTTTAAAAAGCGTGTATTTTAATTCTTAAGGCTGAAATATGTTTTGTAGAAATGCCCCGTTTTGACGCCAACTGCTTTGCAATACTTCTAGGATGAAAATACACCCCTTTTGAAAATAACGCAATCGAAATTTCACATTGATAAAACACAATGTTTTACACATACTTAGAGTTTCTTTAGAAAAGAGAAGTGACAAACACTGTTCTTACTGTAGTCAGAAGTCATTCATAAATAATAGTGATTTATGTTACAGAACTGACGATTCTCGACTGGATAAATTCACTTCGCCGAGATAGACAATCAAAAAAGGGGGATATTTGCAATAAATAATTCGAGTTCCAGACTATAAAATCGTCATTTCATATTATATGATGTCACAGGAATAATGTGTATCGTATTTATTGCATGCAGACTATTTCAAATAATATATACAGTTTAGTATGTGCTTCCAGCTAATAGCAATCGAGACTTCAAGTTTGAATTTAAATGACTTTCTTTGAAACAACTTTCGAGCTATCGTTTCTTTACTTTTGCATTTTGGTTTGAGCAACATCTATATGACAGACAAATGTATCTGTGAATAGCACTGACGTCATTTTGCGAATCGGAACAATTCACGTTGAAAATTCAATTTTGCAATTTTTGTTACTACAGTCTAATCTTCTAAATATAGCCAATTTTCGAATTTTGTACCGTCGTAAAGGAAACGAAATCTATTTTCAAATGCAATTTGATTTAAAACTTTATGTCACCTAACTCTTTTATTACGGCTGCATAATGATATTTAAGAAACATAAATTTAACGTGTAATCGAATAATTTCAATTTTTACACTGCCAAATAGAAAATAAATATACTTTGAAATATAATTTATTGGAAAACTGTAATCTCAGTTTACTAAATGCTGTGGTTTAAAAGAATTTTTCATGTGTGAATTATTTTTTAATTTATCTGTATTGCGTGAACCTCGATTACGAAAGATAAACACGTTTGCCCTTAAAATAATGCAAAGAATTAAAAATTTGTTTCTGTTTAAAAAACCACAGAACAATTAAAACGTCACCTATAAATAACTAAATAAAATAATGTAAATCAATAAAAATTGAACAGACATATATTTGAACTACGCATTCCATGCATTGAAATGATCAGAAATAAAAATGCTGTCATAAGTTGCAAAATCTTCGGTTTATAACTAGTGGTTTTCATCTAATTCGAAAATATTTCATTTCATAATTTTCAAATTTTTATATGATTGCATAATTAATATGCTTCATATTAAATGGTTGTTTGGACGTTAAAGATATAAAAAGCATATTACATATGAAAAGTTTATAATAGTTTTCAATATATTGTATGAAAAAAGGTTTTCATCTTTACTCTGCGATCCGAAAACCCCGGGTTCCATGTAGTAGTATGTATAAAATCCTAATAAAAAAATTTATGCAACGAATTTATGAAACGATTTTATGAAAAAACTGGTTGTGTTTCACAGCTATTTTTCTAAAGTATTGAACATCTGGCGGTGTAATTAATACCAGATATCCGTATTGATGAGCAGATTTTAAATGTAGTGCTAGAATTTTAAACTTCCATTATAATTATGTTCGATTTAGTTTTCATTATATTACTTTTTTCTAATTCTAGTGACATTAGTCCAATGTTGGCACCTTAAATTCTCCATCTTCTGTTAAAAAGTTCAAAACTATAGGGATTTGTAATCTTGTTTTCCACATTCTTCGATTTTTCATGACCCTGTATTTCAATCAAATTTCAATTCAAAGATATATTTTAATTGGAAATGAGACGCTTCATCCGACGCAGTAAATTGTTAGTTAATATGATTATTATTTTTAGAGTTATAAGGATGTTTCTTTTACGCAATCCGGTATTACTTGAGTTTTTTGGCGTTTTATATAATTTGTCGAATTTGGCTCATCAGCAATTCATTAATAAAACATGACTATGTATATTAAAACTATTTAAATTTGCATTTAAATTTTATTTTGGAATTGCAGTGCATTTTATAAATATTTTACACATGTTTTATTTTCATATTTCATATTATGCATATCCATGATGGGTAAGTATTACGGTGGCCCCCAACGACTAGTTTTCATTTCATAAAGGTGTTTAAATCCGAAATGGTTCGGAGAGAAAAGTACAGCTTCTAAGCGTTCATTTTAATTTAAAAACTGAAAGTATTTTGAACAAATTTGTTAAATGGTGTCATTTATGTAAACGTTTGAGAAAAAAGAAAAATAAATTAATAAGGATGTAGTGATCTCATCTCACTTGATCAATATAGAGATGGTTTCTAATTTAGAATAACTGGCTTGGTCTTTTGCTCGATGCTCAGAACTTTGTCCTGTCCTGATCATGAAATACTTAGTTTGAACACAATCGGTGCCGATTCCATCAATTTCTGTTCACTAATGAATGAGGGATGGATTGGCGCCTGTTGTATTCCAACAAGGAATCTCATGATCAGAAGGCCATCCGGAGGGTCACTTCATTGATGACCCACACAAACACGAAACTTCAACAACGTTCAACAGCAATATTCTTATGTCACAACCAACAGCTGGCAGCCTTAAAAATTTAACTCTCTTCATTTGCAAAACAGGTACCACCTTTCAACTTGAATTTCATGGATGAAATTACATGAGATCCTCCATTTGTTTATATCTTTGTTGATGACATCCAGTTAGCATCTCAACAATAATATCTTGAGCATCTAAAAATATTTCAACACTTACAAGAATAAAAGAGTTCAAAACATTCAAAATACATTTTTGGCGTATCATCTATAGATTTTCTAGGTCTTAAATTATCTGAACTTTGGTCCCTGGTAGATCGTGTTGATTGCAATTTAAAATTTCATCAACCTACTATTCTTACACATTTAAGATATTTCCTTGGGTTATTTAATTATTACCGTCAATGAATCCAAGAGTTTCTAAAATTTTGGCTCCGTTAAATAAATTTTATAAGAAATAAAAAATTCAAAAAGTCTTAAAGACATTCTGAAAAAATTTCACACGATTTAATTCAATGGACCTGTATCAACAGGTTCTCCGAGGCCAGTTGTACCACATGATTTTCTAAGAACGGTATTTGAACATTTTCATAATTTAGCTCATCCGGGTGTTGCAGCATTCTTATTACGTCACATACGTCTGGCACAGTATGCAGTAAAATGTGAAAAAATGGCTCAAAAGTTGGAGCGCCCTCCAACTTTCAAAATTATACAGGCACCAAAACACCGCTTAGTATTTTCACATTTACCATCATATGTACAGAACATTTTAGCAGCTATCTCACCATTCACGCTTGATGGAGCATTCGAAGTTGTCTGCAAAATTTTGGAATCCAATATCATTGGTACCAAAATCAACCTCTTTTTATTAAAGACCCGAACAAATATGTAACTTTAGCAACATTTAACAGAATTCATCTCATCTCATAACCAATAGATGGCAGCACTAAAAAATCCTCCTTTGAACCCAAAGCCTGGAAATACTCACAACACAAAGCCTGTCATCCCACATACCACACATACAGGGTGTTTCGCTACCAGACCGACAAACTTCAAGGGGTGATAGTAGACATAAAGACAAACATTATTAAATAGGAAACCATGGGGCGCAAACGTCTTCTGTAGGAGCTAGGGGTCATTAAGATTTAAGGTCCAAAAATTCAAACGCTGATAAAAATGAGAAAAAAGGGTCGATTTACTATTATTTTTAACACAATCAAACTGATTGGTAAAGTTATCATACGAATTGATTATTTCCAGCTGAGCGAAAAATTGCCCAGGCCGGGAATCGAACCCGGATACTTGGCTTACAAGGCCATTGCTTTACCTGTTAAGCTATCCGGGCGATAGCCGGCTGAGATTTTTCGTTCAGATAACCTTATTGGTCGTAACATCTGGTCTGTCATTTGAAACAGCTCGCAGAATAAACCGTAGGTAATGGAACCCCATATAACGATGGATACGTAGATATACTATTATTTTTAACACAATCAAACTGATTGGTAAAGTTATCATACGAATTGATTATTTCCAGCTGAGCGAAAAATTGCCCAGGCCGGGAATCGAACCCGGATACTTGGCTTACAAGGCCAATGCTTTACCTGTTAAGCTATCCTATAATAAATAATAGTATATCTACGTATCCATCGTTATATGGAGTTCCATTACCTACGGTTTATTCTGCGAGCTGTTTCAAATGACAGACCAGGTGTACGACCAATAAGGTTATCTGAGCGAAAAAATCCCAGCCGGCTATCGCCCGGATAGCTCAATAGGTAAAGCATTGGCCTTGTAAGCCAAGTATCCGGGTTCGATTCCCGGCCTGGGCAATTTTTCGCTCAGCTGGAAATAATCAATTCGTAAAGGGTCGATTTGTTTGCGGTTTTCTCTAAAATCATTCTTTATATCACGATTTTTTATTTTTTTAATTTTAAATATTAAGTTCGAAAATTGTCGGTAGAGGGCGCTTTAGACTTTAGAGTAACGAACAAATACTTTTTGCCGTTCTTTTGTGCATGGGGTTGAAATTATTCTAAAGTTTAGACTTTAACTTAAATTTTAAGCCCAAAATCGGAAACATGGGGATCGGTTAATTAGCGAAAATTTAACTGTGAACCGAAGGTGATATTTTAAACGCTCATAAACATTGAACAAACCAATCGATTTTGTTGCGGTTTGCGTGTAAGTCATTCCCTTGGTAATTATTTTATTCAAAATGACGCACAGCTGTGGTGTTCTTATTTTTTCATAGAGGGCGCTTCCGACATATCTCCGATATTACAATGGCATTACTCCTGGGTGTTTTACTACCAAACTATCATATTTCCAGGAAGTGTTAGGGATGGAAAAGCGACTCGGAATCACATAGGAATGTAACGTTGAAAATGTCTTTTTTGCGAGTTATGGTTAAAGGAAGCAGAGAAAAAAACAACAGAAACAAGCAGAGAAACAGAAACACGTTAATATGACATAAAACAGTTTGCTTTAAGGTTTTACTAGAAAAGATGTTCGAAATTACGACCAGATTTAATTCGACATGCTTGACAGTGGCATCGCATGTCACTCCTCACGCTTTGAAAGATTCCTGGAATCTTTGATAGATTTCCGGAAGCTACAGAAATACGAGCTACTAAATCATTAATTTATGGTACGGGATTCTCATACACCCAACGTTTCATGTGACCCCAGCAGAAGAAGCTCATACTTGATAGGTCCGGTGATTTGGCAGGCCAATAAACCGGGCCACCACGACCTATCCACCGCTGTCCATATGTTTACGTTGAGGTATCGGTGAACATCATTGGTAAAATGTGGAAGATCATGCTGGAACCACATAGAGCTGCGCAACGAGAGAGAAACTTTCACGCACATTACCGTTCAGCTCCATCTACCGCAAGAAAATCGCAGCGCCATTTACTGTCGCTGTCAAGCTTGCCGGAATTTTCCTTGTCGTAATTTCGAACACTTTTTGCTGTAAAACCTTTAAATAAACTTTGTTCTGTCACTTTAACATGTTGCTGTTTCTCTGTTTGTTTCTGTTGTCTTTTTTCTGCTGTTTTTTAAACGTAATATGCAAAAAACCAATTTTCAATGTTACATTCCTGTGTGATTCCGGTCATCTTTGCATCCCTTACACTTCCTGGAAGTATGGTGGTCTGGTAGTGAAACACTCAGAAGTAATACCATTGAAATGTCGCACATGTCTCGGAAGCGCCCTCTATGAAAAAATGAGGACATGAAATCTGTACGTCATTTTGAATAAAATAATTACTAAGAGAATGACCTACACGCAAACCGCAACAAAATCGATTAGTTTGTCCAATGTTTATGAGCGTTTAAAATCTGCCCTTTGGTTCACAGTTAAATTTTCCCTAGTTAACCGATCCCCATGTTTCCGATTTTGGGCTTAAAATTTAAGTTAAAGTCTAAACTTTAGAATAATTTCAACCCTATGCACAAAAGAACGGCAAAAAGTATTTGTTCGTTACTCTAAAATCTAAAGCGCCCCCTATCAACAATTTTTGAACTTAATCTTTAAAATTAAAAAAAATAAAAATCGTGATATAAAGAATGATTTTAGAGAAAACCGCAAACAAATCGACACTTTTTTCTAATTTTTATGAGCGTTTGAATTTTTGGACCCTAAACTTTAATGGCCCCTAGCTCCTACAGAAGACGTTTGCGCCCCATGGTTTTCTATTTAATAATGTTTGTCTTTATGTCTACTATCACCCCTCAAAGTTTGTCGGTCTGGTAGCGAAACACCCTGTATCTATAACAGCATTATTCACGCTGATTCATGAATAAGACTCGTCAGATGTCAGAAATGTTCGTCATTTGCTCGTGGCTAACGTACTCGCCTCATGATAATGAGTATATGAAATCTTTAGTTCGATTAAAGCCGACGGCAATCAATCATTCACTAACCTCAAGGACCTAATCTCAAGTCATTTTGTAATTTAAAAAAAATCTTCAGGAAACGAATGGCGTCATTTATGTAAATGATTAAGAAAGGGGCGAAATAATTTAATAAGGATTACTATTTCTTTATATCATTTTCCATTTTTAGCAAATCTTAATGAAATAAATTTATAAAATAACTAATTCAGATATGCGAAACGAGTAGCAATAGTAATCTTTCAACTTAATGCGAAGAGGATAAAATTTCTCCCTTGGTTTTAATTTCAATTTTAAAGAGAAATGAGGACTATCAATAATTCGAAAATAACATTATTTACCCTTTTCACAGTCTTTCATCTTCAATAATGAAAAAAAAATATTGGAATTAAAATTTAAGACTTTTTGTATTCTATCCTGATTTGTGATAAAAAAGTAAAAACCATCCAGATTGAATAACTTCATTCAAATGAAATTTACTGAAAAATTTTAATCAAAAATTTCTACACTTAAACATTTCTTTTGCAATTTCGTATTTTAGTAAACGTTATCAAAAGTAATAATAACAAATAACTACTTCCTTACAACCGCTTTCATAGAAAAATTGGAGAAGATAATGTGTGTAGCGGAAGGATATCATGTGTTACTAGGATTAAAAGTAATAAGGTACCCTGGGGTAATAACGCCAGGCGGGGTAATAACGCCAAGTGCTTATATTTTGCATAATTATGAAATAATCAAGTAAATGAGACCCATGTGCTCTGCGCAGAAGGGTTTTGAGACATATAAATCGCAAAAAACAGCTTGAAGTTAATTTGTTTCATTTTTAGGTCTTATTGTTTTTCAAAGCAACTAAAATTAACGCTTGATCTAAAATTTGCGAGATACGTTTTGCAATGTGAAGACTATTTTTTTTATCCGGAAATACTTTGTTAATTACATAAATTTGTAGTACATTTCATGGACTTTCAGAATGTTGTTAAAGATTTTGGATATCTTCTCGAGATAATTTGTAATTTAAAATGTACAGCGCAATAACTATAACGAGGTAATAACGCCAATCCTTGGCATTAATACCCGGGTTGATTCCCTACAGTGGCCGAGCTTCATCCTAAATACTGATTCAAATAAACACAGTTAAAACTGTGCAATGTTTCTAATAATTCTACCTAAGCGGTCCTTTTTAAGCAAAAAGAAGCTCACGGTCTGTATTCTTTTGCCTCATCCTCCCCCCGCCCCCCCCCCACACACACACACCACACCTTTATTTTTCTTACACTTTCACAAAAAATTGAACATTTTCAATAGCTTAGAATGCAATTTGTCAATTTCTAAGTTTGTAGAGTTTGTAATTTTAGAATTGGGCAATCTACATGCAATTATTCCATCTTATTTTATAGTTTTGTTTGCATGGCGTTATTACCCATATAGGTGGGTAATAACGCCAAATAGCATTGGTCAAGAAATCACGCCATTACTTTTTATGAATACATATCTATTAAATTATTTTTTTTATATAGATAGTCAATGAGTTGCTGTATCAAATCATATATTTGTTTGAAAAATACAATCTAAAACTAAGCCGTGAAAATTGGTAGAACCTTAACGTGGCGTTATTACCCCAGGGTACCTTATTATTACTCATACACACAGATGGAATTCTAATAAAATATTTTTTTACAGGTAAATCTATGAAATTACAAAGCATATACGGTGTGTTTAATAAAATATGGGCAAAACATTAAGATGTGAAAATACACATCCAAACAAACTACTTTAATGAAAAGAATGCATTGTCGGAAATAAGACGCAAATATGTGCATTTGGAAAGCTCTCCCTCTATAAGAATAAAATTATTGTTCCAACCCCTATTTTCAAAGTACTATTTTCATCGTTTCATTCTAACACATATCTTATAAAAAAATTATGAAAATTATTGATTAAGGATTCTAGTAGAAACAATATTTTTTTTTTAATATAATGCGCCCCTGCATTTGGAAACTTAAAATGCAATCAATGCAAGCTTAAAATTACCATTCCTGTTACGAATTATCTGCAGAAGAACGATGTTAATACCACCCAAATTTGATATGCGGAAAAAAAAGAATGCTCAAAATTTCGCCTAGATTAATTTATAAAAGCCTATGATCTGAATGTGCAAGTGTCATTCGCGGTTGGAAATTATCGGAAGATGCTTCCCTTTTCTAATAGGGGAAAGGCGGATGTACATTTTATCTACAGAACTGCTACTAGAAATGGCTCAGAGGTTCAACGTATGTACGGCGAACGGCTTCCCACCATACATTTGTCACTTAAGCCTTTTTCGTGTGTTTTTGCGTTGTGTAAACAGGACGAAGCCCTGTCGGCGCCGAGCCTCTGTGGCCGAGTCTATGGCACCACGCCTCTAACCGCTTGAGAGCGAAGGAGGTCTGTAGATTCAACTCCCACTGGCTCTGATGCATACTTTTTGTGAAAATCTCGGCTGTAATTCTCTAACGTTGTAAATTTTCTTGTGTTATCTGACGATCGATGTGTATATTGCGATTATAAGCGGACTTCATGTCAAGAATACAAATGAGATGTATGTGTTCAATAAATAATTTAAAAAATACGTTTCTCGTCCTCTAGCATCTTTGCGTTTTTATTCCGGCCATGCATTTTTGAGAAAAGCTGTTTGTATTGTTATGTATTACCACCTCTTAAAGTTTTTTCCATCTTTTATTAAACACGGGGTTCGCACCATTTCCAAAATTTTGAGCGTTGCTACTAATATTTTAAATCAGAAATCTTCGTGGCAAACTCCTTAAACATTTACACTAGAATTACTACACTAAATATTGTCGTTTTAAAATTGTGGTTTGAAAGTGTGAAAATTTAGGAATGTTGCAAGTCCTGTAAACGCTCTGTACATTATACAGTTATTTTCGAAAATTGTTTCAGTTTCTTCAATTGTTTCAATTCAAAATATATTGCATTAATTCAACATGTAAATAATGTCATTTAAATGCTTCTAACTTCATTAGAGACTTGCATCAATATATGCAACTACAAAACATGGAGCTTGAATTATCATTCAAAGAACATCAGAAGATACCGAATCTTTAGCTATTTTCCAGTCGAAAATCAAGATGTTTTGATATATAACATATCATTAACGTTAATGTTCCAATAGTTTTGATTTCTACTAAGACAGGGATTGTATCTTACAATAATAATGAAAAAAAACATTTTCCACTAATAAAATACCTGACGGTACTTTAAAGTACCCATAAAATAACTTGTTATAGAATTAAATATTATCCAGTTAATTTCCGAAACTTGTTCCCGATTCTTTAGTTATTTCAGTTCAAAATATTGCATTAATGCAATGTGCAATTTATATTAAACAAATGTTTCTAATTTCATTTGAGACTCACATCAATGTATGCATTAACAAAGGACGGAGCTTTAATTAGCATTCAAAGAACATCAGAAGATTCCGAAGCTTTGACTATTTTCCAGTGTAAAACCATGGAATTTTGACGTATAATATATAATTAAAGTTAATGTTCCAATAGCTTTGATGATATAAATGTATTGATTTCTAATCCGATAGAGCTTTCATTTCACAATAAAAAAAACCTCTTGTAACCAGTATTTGTCCCGACAGTACTTCAAAGTACCAATAAAATAACTAAAGTATAACATAAAGTATATATAACATAACATAAAGTATAACATAAAGTATAACTAAAGTATATATAATTTTATAACTAAAGTTATAAAAGTATATATATTATATAATAAATTTTCGAAAATTGTTCCAGCTCCTTCAGCTGGTCTCGTTCAAAATGCATTACATTAAATCAATCTGCAAATTATGTCAATCAAATGTTTCTAATTTCATTAGAGACTCACATCAATGTATGCAATAACAAAGCACAAAGCTTTAATTAGCATTCAAAGAACATCAGACGATTCCGAATCTTTGACTATTTTCCAGTCAAAAATCGAGTTATTTTGACATATAATATAATATTAACGTTAATATTTCAGTAGTTTGAGGAGATAAATTTATTGATTTAATTTCTAATAAGATATAACTTTAATCTCACAATAAAAAAAACTTTGGAATTGGTATATGTCCCGAAGATACTTTAAATAACCAATAAAATGTTTTGTTATAAAAATAATATTATGTAGTAGTACACATTAGAATGCGTTATAGATAATTTGTTTTATCTTGTTACTAAATCCTTATTGCTTACAGAAAATGAAAATATTTTTTAAATGATGATTTACTTTTCATTTGCATCTTTTCAGGTTTCTTGACGTTGAAAGAGCGTAGGGAGAAAGTTTCAGTTAAGAAATATTTCTGTATTTCTTTTCTAAGATCATTATACTTGTACATTTTCTAAATCTATAATAAATTAAAAACATATCTGAAATAAAAGATTTGAGTGGCGTTATAAATATTGCAAAAAATCTCGCATATTGCATAAATTCAAATTTAATTAATTTTCATTGTCAAAATCCTTTTAATTTTTTATCATTGTGTTCTAATGTAATTTCAAAAGTTAAAGAAAAATGCCTTAAGGGATGAAATTTTCTTGAATTCATAATTTTAGATATAAAGGGATCAATTAATAGTAAATTCATTTAATTCAATAGGCAATAGAAATCTTTTATATATATTACGGTTTCTTTATTTTTTATCAAGCAAAACTACACGTGTAAATACATTCACTTTTGAAATCGAAAATTACAATAATAGAAGATAGAGTCAAAGTACTTTATAAAACAGTTAAGCCTAATTTTTTTTCAGCCCATGCTTAATTTTAGTAAATGGAGTAAAATGAACGTAATAAAAAAAAATTCTCCTTGAAAAAACATTTATTTAACTTCTAAAAATCGAAGTGTCAAAACTTTGGAACACTAGGCCCGAAATGGTAGGGATTTTATCCTTTACTATTTATGCATTAAAATCTATGTTTTACCATTTATTTTGTTACAAAAAAGTTATATATAATTTGGATTATTATTTCATTAAAAATAATATTTCTTTTTTATTACTTACTACAAGGGAGCAGCTGAGTTCGACTCAAAAACAAGACTCTCTTCCTATCCAACCTTAGTCATTACCATAGAAAAAATTTATAACATACACATATGTTTTGTAGTAATTTAGTATTTGACATAATGAGGTTACTAATATATAAGAATAAATATATATATATATATATATATATATATATATATATATATATATATATATATATATTAGTGCTCGCGATAGGATACGTATAGCAGGTATACGATTAAACGATATACGTATATCCGTATAATACGTTTTTCTGCTATACGGATACTTTCGAATATACGTTTAAACGTATCCGGATACGTATAAGGCGTATCAACTAAACGTATATTTAAGAATACGTATATTTAATGTATACGTATATTCGCCGTATCGTATCTAATTTAAATAGCGGACTTCACCAGTCTTATGTCGCTGAATGGAGAATAATTTGGAAATCGGTAGCGTTACGACAGAAATCCGCATAGTATGCAGGCCCGTAGCTAAGGGGGCGCTATGGGCGGCTCAGCCCCCCGTAGAATATTTTGAGCCCCCCCCCCCTGGAAAAGATTCCAAGGTCACTCAGTTAATTTCTGTTCCAAAAATTCAAATGAAATTCTGTTCAAAAATCTAATTTAGTTTTGAGACCCTTTCACAGTTTTGCAGAGTTACTAAATTGTATCTAAAATAAGTGTTTCAACACTCCCTCATTTTATATGTACATATGAAGTTAACATGATGTTTCATTTTGCACCAGTTATACAATCAAAATTTTCATCATCCTATACTTTTCTTAGCATAAAATGAAGTTAGTACAACAGTTTAATTAGAAACATAATACCTACAATGTGAATAGTTATTAATTTATCTTTCTGCGTCAGAAAGAGAAAAAAAAATTATGAGCCCCCCCCCCCCTACATTCTCTCGAGCCCCCCCCCCCCCCCTATGGTTCACTTCTAGCTACGGCCCTGATAGTATGTCTTATACATACGAGATCAAGCAATGAAAAGCGTATATTTTTTAAAACAGTTTGCAAAAAGTTCACAAAAGATCAGACTCCTGATTGGCTAATCTCGCTTCACTAACAGTGAAATATCTACTATCTGGATTCCAACCAAGATCTTGGTATTTTCCTTTATCTTATACTATAATGCGAGCAAAAATTGTGTGTGTGTGTGGGGGGGGGGGTAAATTTTATCTCAAAAACGGCTCTAACGATTTTCGCAAAAATTTGGATTTTACCATTTTCGGGCACGAGAAGAACATTGGGCTAGGTCACATGTTCGAGAAAATTCGATTATTGGGTCATTTTGGGTCATAATGGGTCAGGATCAAGCTATTTTTATATAGAGAACGGCTGGATCGATTTTAAGGAAATTTTGTATCCAATCGTTTTTTGGCACGAGAAAACAATTGAGCTGGGTCACATGTTGAAAAAATTTTGATTAGTGGGTCATTTTTGGGTCATTGTGGGTCAAGCCATTTTTATTTAAAAAACGGCTCTAACGATTTCGACCAAATTTTATATTTTATCGTTTTGGATTACAAGAAGACCATTGGATTAGGTAACATGTTCGAGAAAATTCGGTTAGTGGGTCATTTTTGGGGTCATTGTGGGTCATGCTATTTTTATCTAGAGATTTTCTCACGCAATTTTGACTAAAAATTGCATTCTATGGTTTTCGGGCACGAGAAAAACATTGAGCTAGGTTACATGTTCGAGAAAAAATTTTAATGGGTCATATTGGGTCATTAAGAGTCTGGGTCAAGCTATTTATGTTTAAAGAACAGCGTGATGGATTATAACGAAATTTTGTATGTAACAGTTTTTTGACATGAGAAAACTAATGGGCTAAATCACATGTTTGAGAGATTTCGACTATGAGGGTCATTTGTGGGTCATGGTGGGTCATAATGGGTCATGGTCAAGCTATATCTAAAGAACAGGTGGATCGATTTTAACGAAATTTTGTATGCAACATTTTTTTGGCACGATAAAATCACTGGACTAGGTTACATGTTCGAAAAATTTCGATTAATGGGTCATTTTGCGTCATTAAGAGTCTGGGTTAAGCTATTTATATTTAAAGAACGGCGTGATGGATTATAACGAAATTTTGTATGTAACAGTTTTTTGACATGAGAAAACTAATGGGCTAAATCACATGTTTGAGAGATTTTGACTATGAGGGTCATTTGTGGGTCATAATGGGTCATGGTCAAGCTATATCTAAAGAACAGGTGGATCAATTTTAATGAAATTTTGTATGCAGCATTTTTTTGGCACGATAAAATCATTGGACTACGTTACATGTTCGAAAAATTTCGATTAATGGGTCATTTTGGATCATAAAGGGTCTGGGTCAAGCTATATATAATTAAAGAACGGCAGGATCAATTTTAACGAAATTCTGTATGTAACAATTTTTAGAAACGAGAAAACTAATGGACTAAGTCACATATTCGAGAGCTTTCGATTATAAGGGTCATTTGTGGGTCATAATGGGTCAAGGTCAAGCTATATCTAAAGAATGGGTGGGTCGATTTTAACGAAATTTTGTATACAACATATTTTTGGCATGAGAAAATCATTGGGGTAGGTCACATGTTCGAGAAATTTCGATTAATGGGCCACTTTTGGGTCATTCTAATTTTATCTAGACAACGTTTCGCGCAATTTTGACTAAATTTTGTATTTTATCATTTTCGGGCACAAGAAAATCATTGGGTTATGACAGATTTTTGAGAAAATTCGATGAATAGGTCATTTTGGATCATAAGGGGTCCGGGTCAAACTAACTCTATCTAAAAAACGGCTCAATTGATTTTATCTAAATTTTGTATCTAATGTTTTTCGGCATGCTAAAACTAATGAGCTAGGCCACACGTTCGAGAGATTTCGATTATAAGGGTCATTTGTTGGTCATGATGGGTCATGCTAATTTTATATAGAAAATGGTACTCACCATTTTGACTATACTTTGCATTATATCGTTTTTGAGCAAGAGAAAACCATTTGGCTTGGACACATGCTTGCGAAAATTCGATTAGTGAGTCATTTTGGATCTTAATGAGCTAGGGTCATTCTAATTATATATAACAACGACTCAATCAATTTTACCTAAATTTTAAAACAAAATGTTTTTTGTCACGAGAAGACTATTGGGCTGAGTCGCATGTTAAACAAAATTATATTAGTGGGTCATTTCGCTTCATTGCTGAATACTACCAAGCTAATTTTACCTAAAAATGGCTTAAACGATTTTGATTCAATTTTATATTCTACTGTTTTTGATTACCTGAAGACGATTGAGCTGTGTCACATGCTTGATCAAATTTGATTAGTGGCTCATTTTGGGTAATACGGGTCAGGGTCACGAGAATATGGCAAAAGCCAATAACTTGGTGATATTTGACAAAATATTGGCGACATATGGCCAAAAAATCGACTATAAAAATTATGAAAACCAAAACACGTATTTGGAGCCAAATGAAAGAATGCCTCCAAATTAGGTATCTAGCAAAAAATATTGTCTTTCAGAATGTAAAGAATTTTTTTTATACATTCTTAAGAGGATTCGAGATGCATGGTTAAACCAATCAGAGTCAAGCTAAAAAAGTGATTTAGATCGATGTCCTTTCATTGTAAATTTTAAAATAAAGTAAAATTTATAAACATGCGCATAAAAACATAGTTTTCTTATTGATTGTTTTTCTAAATAATATTATTATAAACATGTTTTACAGTAATAATACAGAGTTAATGATACAGTGAAAATACTTTATCGAGTTGAACACAAAGTTAATTTTGACCGAGCTAAGCTCGGTCTCCCCTGCTAGTAAATATTTTAATCAACATACATGTTCAGTGCAATTTACCGAAGTGACCCATGTTACCTATCGATTGTAGGGCAGTACGAAACCGAAATGTGGCACCAATGAAAACTATCCTGTTGAACTGTAGCTGACGTCACAATTCGCCTTGATTTTCATTTCATACTACCCTACAATCGGTTGGTAACATTGGTCACTTCGGTAAGTGACCGGTAAGTTACTCTAAACATACTCAATGTTTAATTATGTTTCTTCTAATTTTCATTAAATAAGTCATAAAATATTCTGGGAGGACAAAATAATTAAATCCTTCTATAGTAAAAAAAAACTAGCCTTAAAAGGAATGACTCCTGGAATGATGCTGATGTGTAAGATTTCCGGAACTAACGAATCCGGGTAGACCACTCCTTCCATGAGTCGAATAGACCAATCAGGAAAGGGCTCAGTCTATGCATCGCGAAGCGTTTCCAACCGGTATTGCAAAGCAATATCGCAGCAGAGTGTTACATGCTTGCCCGCTTATTCGAGTATTACAGAAATACTACATTTATGTGCTTTCCCGCTTAATAGAATATTGCTGAAATACTTCATTTATATGCTTGCCCGCTTAATAGAATATTACCGAAATACGACATTTATATGCTTGCCCGCTTAATCGAATATTACCGAAATACGACATTTATATGCTTGCCCGCTTAATCGAATATTACCGAAATACGACATTTATATGCTTGCCCGCTTAATCGAATATTACCGAAATACGACATTTATATACTTGCCCGCTTAATAGAATATTACCGAAATACGACATTTGTATGCTTGCCCGCTTAATAGAATATTGCCGAAATACGACATTTATATGCTTTCCCGCTTAATCGAATATTACCGAAATACGACATTTATATGCTTGCCCGCTTAATAGAATATTACCGAAATACGACATTTATATGCTTTCCCGCTTAATCGAATATTACCGAAATACGACATTTATATGCTTACCCGCTTAATCGAAAATTACCGAAATACGACATTTACATGCTTGCCCGCTTAATAGAATATTACCGAAATACGACATTTATATGCTTGCCCGCTTAATAGAATATTACCGAAATACGACATTTATATACTTGCCCGCTTAATCGAGTATTACAGAAATACTACATTTATGTGCTTGCCCGCTTAATCGAGTATTACAGAAATACTACATTTATGTGCTTGCCCGCTTGATAGAATATTGCTGAAATACTTCATTTAAATGCTTGCCCGCTTAATAGAATATTACCGAAATACGACATTTATATGCTTGCCCGCTTAATAGAATATTACCGAAATGCGACATTTATATGCTTGCCCGCTTAATAGAATATTACCGAAATACGACATTTATATGCTTGCCCGCTTAATAAAACACTAAGGAAATACGACATTTATATGCTTGCCCGCTTAATAAAATACTACCGAAATACGACATTTATATGCTTGCCCGCAATAGAATACTACCGAAATACGGCATTTATATGATTGCCCGCTTAATAGAATATTACCGAAATACGACATTTATATGATTGCCCGCTTAATCGAATATTACCGAAATACGACATTTATATGATTGCCCGCTTAATCGAATATTACCGAAATACGACATTTATATGATTGCCCGCTTAATAGAATATTACCGAAATACGACATTTATATGATTGTCCGCTTAATAGAATATTACCGAAATACGATATTTATATGCTCGCCCGCTTAATCGAATATTACCGAAATACGGCATTTATATGCCTGCCCGCTTAATCGAATATCACCGAAATACGGCATTTATATGCCTGCCCGTTTAATAGAATATCACCGAAATACGGCATTTATATGTCTGCCCGCTTAATAGAATATTACCGAAATATGACATTTATATGCTTGCCCGCTTAATCGAATATTATTGAAATACTATATTTATATGCACCCGTTTACTCGAATATTACTGAAACGTTACACTTATATGCTTACCCGTTTAATCGAATACTATTGAAATACGAATGCACTCGTTTATTCTCCTTCTATAGTAAAATAAGCTATACTTAATCAAATCTCAAGAAATAACTTGTGGAATGATGCTGATGTGTAAGGTTTCCTGAAATAACGCGTCCGGGTGGATCACACCTTCCATGAGTCGAATAGACCAATCAAGAAACATTACAAAATTGATTGTATGGAAAATAAGGTATCGCGAAGCGATTCCATGGAGTATTGGCGAGCGCAGCAATCAGGGGTAGCCTACAACTTGGAATCGAGAAGCCTACAACTTGGCCGCAAAGCCTACAACTTGGAATCGCGGGGAGTTGGCGAGCGTAGCGAGCAGGGGGGCTGAGCACCCCTAGTTATTTAAAAAAGAAACTAATAAAAATTACCAAATATGTAAATTATTTTAAAATTCCTCCGCGGTAAGACAATTTACATATGGTGAAAGTAAAACCATTGTGTCACGTGACACAGACACTTAGTATAAGTATCTCGTAGAGTAGAAGAACGAGCATTTATAGACGCAGTTCTGCTTAGATTACAATTAGAAATGAATAGAAAAAGCTGGGTGTGGCTGTACGCTGAGAAAAAGAATGACAGAGCCTACTGCCTGCTATGTGATGATGATATTGCTGAAAACTCATTTTGTGCAACTGGTGGAACAAAATTCATACCACATATAGACAAAGTCACAGACAGGACTATCTTATTTTTCGGACTATCTTACCCTTAAAAAGTGTGAAACAGTCGAAAGATTTCTCGAATCCATTACTTTCTTCTTGTTAAGATACAAGAAAATATAAAAAAACTAAGTACTGAGCCACAACTCTTTCAAAGATTACCTAGTTTGATTCTATCCACAACTAATGTAAGACAATTTATAATAAATAACTTTAACCAGAAGTAATTTAATAAGAAACCAAAATTTAAACTGAGAAACGTATTCAGATTTTTTAGGTACCTGCATAACAAGTAGTAGTTAAGTAAACGCATCGTAGTTTTTTAAACAGAGAATCGCTATAGGGATACTCAACCGGATATTTCTCAATGTCTGTAATCCGCAGAAAAGCATTGAAACATCAAATTTCATATCTTGAATGAAAAACGTTTAAACGTTTATACGTTTAACCGCTTGGATAAGATCCGTATATACGATGTACCGTATATGTTGTTTTGCGCAATACGTATAACCGCCGATGCCGTATTATACGTATAGTTGATCCGTATTTCGTATAATACGTATTATACGTATACGCGTATAAACGTATAATCGAGAGCACTAATATATATATATATATATATATATATATATATATATATATATATATATATATATATATATATATATATATATGTATATATATATATATGTATATATATATATATATATATATACATATATATATATATATATATATATATATATATGTATATATATATATGTATATATATATATGTATATATATATATATATATATATACATATATATATATATATATATATATATATATATATATATATATATATATATATATATATATATGCATATATATATATATATATGTATACATATGTATATATATATGCATATATATATATATATATATATATATATATATATATATATATGTATATATGTACAGTGGGTTGCCAAATTATTAGGGACAGTCACATTTATTGCTAGTCATATACTTTGGGTGCCCTTGGCTGCTGCTGTATATGGTTTAAATGTTGCAGGAATGTATTTTACCATTGTCAATATCTCTATAACTCAACTTTTAAGTACTTTTAGTATGTTACAAAGTTTGTTTGCTTTCTATAAATATTTTAATAACGGGAAAGACGCCAAGTCTTTTTACACACAATAGTGGAACATGCTTTCCTTTAACTTAAACAAAATTCTTTGGGGTTTTTTGGAAAACTTAAGAACAATATGCGAGTATTATCTATCTTTATTGATTAGATATTTGTTTTTTTTTTTTGGAAAATTATTTACGATTTAATTTATTTTTAATTTTTAATGATTTCAGTATGGGTTGAGGGATTGATTTGTCCCTTAGGAAAAAAATCTGAGGAAAAATCTCTTCTTCTGCATACGAGACATTCTAAAAGGGAAGATAGCAGAACTTACTTCAATTTCCAAGTCAGTAGTCAACAGAATAAAAATAAATCTGTACAAAAATCAGCCATTTCCACCCAAATGAAGAGGTAAAAGTGGAAGAAAATGCATAAGAACTCCACATATCGATAGAAAAATCAGGGATATCTGTTTAGGAAACAGAAAGAAAAAGATGGGACTCCTTATTTACATTATTCAAGAATCTGGAATGCCAGTTTTGAGAAAACTGTGCTGTAGACATTAGCGGAGGAAGGGTTGACAGGATTTGCATTGGCCAGGCAAGAAACCCTAGTTGACAGAAGCAATTTGCCTAGGCTCGTGAACACCGCTAGAACACATTTGATGACGGAAGTAAGGTGAGTTGTTAAGATAATTATTATTTATGTCATTTAAAGTCATTTATTTCTAAATTATTAACATATTTAATTTTTTTCAGGTCTTTTCTCAGATGAATCAATTTTTGATATTTTAGTCGATAAAAGCAACTTTGTCAGGCGACGCCCAGGCGCAAAATACTGCCATGACTGCATCGTGGATAGTGTTAAACACCCTGATAAAGTAATGGTGTGGTCTGCCATAAGCGCTAAAAGTGTTCGACGCCTCTACAATGTCTAGGGAATCATGAAACAAGACCAGTAGAGGCATGTTCTTGAAACTCGGCTGCTTCCACAGATTGAAGAATTATTCCCAAGTGGTGAAGAGTTTGTCTATGCATGATTCAGTGCTTTGTTATAAAGCTAGAAGCATTTCAAAGTTTTAGGAAGACCACAATATCCCAGTTTTACCTTGGCCTGGCAATTCCCCTGACATGAGCCCCACAGAAATCTTATGGCAGATCACCAAGGCGAAATTGCCAAAACTATGATTACAACCATGATACAACTCATCCAAAAACTAATACATGTATAGCATGATAACCCTAAAATAAAAGAAAGTGCCAGAAATTGCGAAGAGAGCATGCCTAGACGCATCGAAGCACTCCTTGAAGCTAAAGGAAATGTCACCAAATATTAATATTCTTTACTTAACATTGGTAAATTCACTATATTATAATTTTGCTGGGTTTTTTCTTTAATATAATAATACGTGAATACTCAAAGTATAATAATGAAGCTTTTTTAACTTAAAAACAGTGTTTATTTTCAAATTATATCCTAATATTGTACAAAAAACCTATATTCCAAGACTGTCCCTAATAATTTGGCAACCCACTGTATATATATATGTATGTATATATATATATATATATTTGGTTCTGCGGATGACTTTTTATATTGTTCAATATTGTTATTTTAATGTTCACTGTTTTTAATAATGTTTATACATTATGCACCTGGTGCTTAATAAATATTTTCATGAAATTGGGATTGTATATATATGTATATATATATATATATATATATGTATATATATATATATATATATATATATATATATATATATATATATATATATATATATATATATATATATATCCTTCTATAGTAAAAAAACTAGCCTTAAAAAGAATAACTCCTGGAATGATGCTCATGTGTAAGATTTCCGGAAATAACGAATCCGGGTGGACTACTCCTTCCATTAGTCGAAGGGCTCCGTCTATGCATCGCGAAGCTATTCCAACCGGGATAGCAAAGCAATACTGAACAGAATCGCGAAGTGATTACGCGGGGGATTGGCGAGCGTAGCGAACCCGGGGTCGGGGCCCCCTTTATACCTTAAAACAACTGATCATTCCAATTATGCATGTTTGGGGCGCCGCACCCCACTTTGCCCCCCAAAAGGGGGACTTTTTTCATTTTTATCCACAGCACTCGTGTTGCATATCTTTACAAAGATCTGAAATTGCATTTTCCTATTATGGAATTTTTGTGTGTCCCCCTCCGCTCTGCCCCCCCCCAGGGTGGCACATTTTTAATTTCTTTACAACACCAGTCGTGTGACACATCATTTGAAAGGTCTGCAACTGCTTATTCATATTATGGATGTCTTGTGTGCCACCACACTCTGCCCCCCCAGTGGGGGCACATTTTTTATTTCTTTACAATACCAGTCGTGTGACACATTATTTCAAATGTCTGCAACTACTTATTCATATTATGGACGTCTTGTATGTCATCCCCCATTCTGTCCCCCCTGGGGGGAACATTTTTTATTTCTTTTTAACACCAGTCGTGTGACACA
Source organism: Maratus speculifer (assembly GCA_964019185.1). Taxonomy (NCBI): domain Eukaryota; kingdom Metazoa; phylum Arthropoda; class Arachnida; order Araneae; family Salticidae; genus Maratus; species Maratus speculifer. The sequence continues at coordinate 57,183,723 of OZ025294.1, forward strand.
TCACTTGAAAGGTCTGCAACTGCTTATTCATATTATGGATGTCTTGTGTGTCACTCCCCCTCTGCCTCCCAGGGGGGCACATTTTTAATTTCTTTACAACACCAGTCGTGTGACACATCATTTGAAAAATCTGCAACTACTTATTCATATTATGGATGTCGTGTGTGTCACACCCCCACTCTGCCCATCCAGGGGGGAGCACATTTTTAATTTCTTTACAGCACCAGTCGTGTGACACATCATTTGAAAGGTCTGCAACTGCTTATTCATATTATGGGTGTCTTGTGTGTCACCCCCCAATCTGCCCCTTAGAGGGCCATATTTTACATTTCTTTACAACACCAGTCGTGTGATACATCATTTGAAAGATCTGCAACTAATTATTCATATTATGGATGTCTTGTGTGTCACACCCCCACTCTGCCCCCCCCCCAGGGGGGGGGCCACATTTTTAATTTCTTTACAGCACCAGTCGTGTGACACATTATTTGAAATGTCCGCAACTGCTTATTCATATTAGGGATATCTTGTGTGTCACCCCTCACTCTGCCCCTCCAGGGGGGGCACATTTTTAATTTCTTTACAACACCAGTCGTGTGACACATCATTTGAAAGATCTGAAACTGCTTATTCATATTATGGATGTCTTGTGTGTCACCCCCCACTCTGCCCCTCCAGGGGGGGCACATTTTTAATTTCTTTACAACACCAGTCGTGTGACACATCATTTGAAAGATCTGAAACTGCTTATTCATATTATGAATGTCTTGTGTGTCACCCCCCTCTGTCCCCCTGGGGGGCACATTTTTTATTTCTTTACAACACCAGTCGTTTGACACATGATTTGAAAGGTCTGCAACTGCTTATTCATATTATGGATGTCTTTTGTGACACCCCCTCACTCTGCCCCCCCAGGGGGGCACATTTTTAATTTCTTTACAACACCAGTCGTATGACACATCATTTGAGACATCTGCAACTGCTTATTCATATTATGGATGTCTTGTGTGTCACCCCCACATTCTGCTCCCCCCAGGGGGACCAAATTTTTAATTTCTTTACAACCCCAGTCGTGTGACACATCATTTAAAAGGTCTGCAACTGCTTATTCATATTATGGATGTCTTGTGTGTCATCCCCGACTCTTCCCCCCCCAGGGGAGCACATTTTAAAATTCTTTACAACACCAGTCGTTTGACACATCATTTGAAAGGTGCTTATTCAACTGCTTATTCTGACCATGGGGTATTGGCGAGCGCAGAAAACAGGGATAGCCTACAACTTGGAATCGCGAAGCGATTACGTAGGGGGTTGGCGAGCGTAGCGAGCAGGGATGCGGAGCCCCCGCTAGTATGTTATATAAAAGTAATTGATGATTAGTAATATGTAAATATTTTTTATATAAATTCACTAATAATAGGTTTTGTTGTGTTTTCTCTGTTACTGTCTATTCATTAATTTTAAGTTTTATGCCATTTATTTTGATACAAAATGGCTATTTATCATTCAGGTAAATACATAGCTAAAAACATTCTTTGTTATTACTATAGAATTGGGATCGACTCAAGAACAGTCGATACAAGAACCCGCGCCTCCACAGCCTTAGCCCCATAGTAAAAAATTTTAATAATCATGAATTACTTCATTGAGTATATACACCGTCTATACTCGCTCATAAATCAACCGCCTAATTTTCGAATGCAAATTTTGTAAAAAATTAAAAATCGACCTCAGGAATTTCCATTTCAATTTTGCACAAAATCAAACCTAAGATTTCTCTCAGTTATGTGAAAAAGTAGCAAGTAAACAAAAACAAATTGTTGGATTTTTTATTATAAATTAGGATCAATTGTATATTTTATATGATTTTTTATTATGTATACGCATAGAATCTGAATTTTGCAATATTGGAAGGGCTTTTTTTCTTTTTAGCTTTTTTAATTAATATGCGTAACTCAACTTTTAATTTACTTGCAGAAAATTGTCATAAATTACCCAATTTATGCGCGAGTATATACATGTATACACTATATGGCCAAAAGTGACTGGCCATTTGCGATTTTAGACATTTTGTTAAATATCTACAAACATACATGAGGAATTACCCTGAAATTCTAAGCGTGTAAACATCATAGTACAGATCACACATTTTCGTAAGATTTTTTTTTTCGAAACTCCATAGGGGACCTTCAAAAAATTGAAAATGAAAGAATACTTAGGGATTATCCTGTAAAATTCCAGTGTAGCAACAGCGTTCAAATTTTAGTTAAGATTAAGTGGCTTATTGTAATAAACTGCGTTCATTTTTGTGTGGATGGCTTATATACTCGTACACAGAGTTCTCGCTGTCCCTCGCCATTGTGCCAAATTGCGAATAAATTCTTCATTTGGCGAGTAAACAAACGATTAGATTCGTCAAATTGCTAGTGCTCAATTTTTGCTTTTTCGTTTTTCATACATATGCATATAAACATATTTTCAATAAATACGTATTTTTAATATATTTGTAGCGGGTAGTTGAAATTAGATTAATAACAATCGTTGTCGCAGTTATAAAAACTTAGGTTATTTTAGAACATATTGAAAAAAAGGGTAACATTAAAGGATTGAAAATATTTTTTTTTCTCTTTGTGCTACACGGCGAATCTATTTTGCTAATACTTTTTCATTTGGCGAATGTTTTTCATTTTTAATTAGCCAAATTACTAACGTTGATCAAATGTCAGCGAGAACACTGTTCGTACAGAAATAAAGGTTTTTATAGAAACAGTCCAAAAGTATTTTGCTTAAAATTTACAGAGTTCTTAATAGAAAATAATATTCCTTTTTGAAAATATGGCAAACAACATTTTACATAATACCCTGTAATCAAAAATTTAAAAATATTAAAAATTATATGAAAATTGAGCAGGTTTTCTAAATAAATTTTCATTGCGCATGCGTGAAGGCTATCAAAATTTCATTTACATAGTCTGTTAGCTAAATATTTAGAAAAACTTTGGTGAAAGTCTCAAAATCATAACTTGATAATTCTAAAAGTGATCATCTATAGAATAAGCTCAAAATAAATTATTCCCAAAATGAAGCAAAAAGTTGAGGGGCTGTATTCATTTATCCATTGATTAATATCAATATTTATGGCACGCAATACTATATTTGGATACAACCTCTCATATTTTGGTTCATTATGGGAATAACGGTTTTTGAGTTTATTCGACAGACGATTAATTTCAGAATTTTAAAGTTATGATTTCAAGACCTTCACAAAAGTTGTTCTGTGCATTTAGCTACCATAGTATGCAAGTGAAGTTTTGATAACCTTCACGCATGCGCAATGAAAAATTATTTAGTAAACATTCTTATTTTTCTCACAATTTTTATTATTTTTTAATTCTGATTACAGGGTTTTGTATACAATATTGTTTGTCATACTTTTGGAAAAGAAAAGTATTTTATATTAAGAACTAAATAAATTACAAACAAAGAACTATGAAAATTTTGAGACTGTTTTTATAAAAACCCTAACTGCATTACGAGTATACATGATATATGCATAAAAATGAACAGAATTTATTACAATAAACCACTTAATCATAATCTACTGTTTGAACGTTTTTGCTTCATTAGTTTTGAAAGGATTATCCAAAAGATATTCGTTCTTTTTCAATTTATTGACGAATCCCTATGGAGTTTCGGGAAAAAATATTTGCGGAAATGTATGACCTGTACTATTATTATTTTACACACTTAAAGTTTCAGGATAATTCCTCATGTAATTTTCTAGATATTTACCAAAATGTCTAAAATCGCAAGTGGTCGGTTACCTTTTTCCTTATAGTGTATATATAAGTACAGATTAATAATCTCACAGATTAATAATCTCAGAATCTAATAAACAGATTAATAATCTCAGGATGTCAAATATTAATTTAATACAAAACATAACTTTAGGATAGAAATTTTTACTAAGCCCATAGGTGCCAACCTAACATGGATTATCCGTAATACGTGCGTTAATTTGACCTTGGCATAATGAGTTTCGAACCAGAAATTTTTCAAAGAGATGAAATTATTGTGTTCCACTAACAATCTTGAAATTAAATAAATAAAGATTCATGAAACATATTTTCTGGTTTCAAATGACGTTAATCTGGATCAAACTAATCCAGGTATTACGGAAGATTAGTTGAAAGTTGGCAGCTATGTAAGCCTATATAAAAATGTGGGGAGACGTTGGTCCCTTGTTCTTGAGCCGAGCCCAGTTCCCATACCCACCTTTATAGTAATAATGAAAACGTTTTAACTGCCAAATAATAATCTGAATAATATATAATAATTTTCTAACAAAATAAATGAATAAAACATAGATTTAATGTAAAGGCAGTCATGAAGAAAACTCCTAATCTTTCTTGGCTAGTGTCCCAAAAATAGACCGTTACATAACGTTAAATTTCGAACAAAAAAGTTGCAATCTGAAAAAATGCAAAAATACGTATTCTGAAAAAAAATGTTTTGTCTTATAAATTATACCACATATAAAATAATTGATAAATACATTCCTTTTTCTGACGCGTCAATTTATTTTAAGAAACTCCAGCTTGGTGTTACAACAAAAAGTAATTTTACCCTTTATTTTCTTAAAAATTCACTACTATTTATAAACAAACATTGAAAACAAGCATTAAGGCTATATTTTAAAAAGATTTGTAAGGATATCATAATTGCATATGTAATGTGATTTTTTAAAGAAAGCGTCACAAAACTAGGACGCCAGGCACAAATGGGTAAAGCTTCAAAAATCTTGTCCTTGTGCCTAAATTTCATAAAAATTCCGTTAAATTTAGGAGCTTGACTTTTGGACATGGGTATACCTTGAAGTTGCTAACATGAAATTGTTAGAGGTTTTAAATGCACTGTTTGTTAATGTTACGTGTATGGAGTCAACGTTTATTATAAAGAACAGTTATGCATTATTGGATAAATTAAAAAATATAAAACTTCTCGGGAGACTCTCGTAAATACGTGATCAACTGCCAGAAACTGATTCGGCAGCTCAATTGGATTGTCAAGAGAAACAGGACTCGATGCTTCAACATCTCCTTGACAATTCGTCCTCAGCACGTACTGATGCTCTAAATCCTGCATCGTAGTTAGGGGTGACCATATTCAGTTTTATATATTAATATAAAACTGAATTTTTACTACCGGGTGCCTGTCAGATGAGCTTATCTGTCTTCTCTACAGCTGTAGTCTAATTTATCTTTTCAATAAAGTGCTTGCATAATTTTCATTCCTTGTGTATATTGTTTTGTTTACTTGTCTCTATTTTATTATTTTGCAGATCTTATTGTATGATTTCTATTGATGTGGTAATCTTCTGCACGACGTTGCAATTAAAAAACTTTCTCGTCTTTAAATTTTTCACACCAGTAGATAAAACTTTATCACTAATATAAAAATTATTAAGTATAAATAAATACATCCATGCTATTTTTTTTCTGTTTTATACCATAATAAACGAAAGTTAGAAACCTGTCAACATGTAATATAAGAATTATTAAGTATAAATAAATACATCCATGCTATTAGGCTTTTTGCTATTTTATGCCTTTTCGTTAAAATAATTAACGAGAGTTAGAAACCTGTCAACATATTCATGTCAAAATCCTACCAACACATTTACAGTCAAGTCTACCATATGCAGAGAGAAGATAGGCACTACACTACGACCTAAGCGTAATTGACTCTCTTCCAGGTAACGTCAACTTATGAAGGCAAATAGATTGTTTTGTATACTTAATATTAATACCACGGAAAATATATGACGCTACTTGAACACTCTTCCTAAATCGAAAGTTTGTAAATGAGAGAGTGCAAGAAAAAATAAAAATATGCAAATTAACACACATTCATTCACTTATGTTGAAAATATCTCAGTTATTTTTGTGTATTTCGTTGGAATAATGCTAGAAACATATGATTGTAGGCTATCAACATGGGAAAAACATCTCAATATTGCCATCTGATTCAAAATAACGACGGAGTCGAATAAATGACATTCAGTAGCTCCGTAAAAGATGTAGGTGTAGGAATACATTGCTTATGTTATAACCCGTCTTCCACGTCCAATTGTTATCCAGTGTTATTCTTCAATAAATCCCTCACGATGCCATCGGTTAAAATTTTTTCATTGCAGTCAGGTCTATAACCAAACTCAGGAAGTTAGGTCTGCAGGAACTTGATATTCCTTCTTTCGAAAATTCTTTATCAGTAACTCATCTGAGGAGACATCATTATCACTTTCAGTTGTTTCAATTCTTCTTTTTTCTTTAAATCTGTATCTCACAACAAATTTACAATTGTTTTTTGTGAAAGATCATTCCATGTAGTACTCATCACGGGTGCATCACATCAAGTACATTAACATCGTAAGATTTTTGGATATTAAATTATGCATGATTCTTTACAAAAACAGTCCCCTGAATTTTATTTTAAAAGAATAAATCACTTCTTTATTCAACGGCTGCAAAACTGAAGTCGCATTTAGTAGATAGAACATCATTTGGAATGGCTGAAGCATGGGAACTTCAATGTGTGCTGTACAGTTCTCTTCTATCAGAATTATTTTTCAATTCTTCAAAATTATGGTCCAACTCTTTCAACCATTTATGTATTTCGCCAGTCATATATACTTTCTTGTTGGCAAAGTACGCTGATGGGAGCTTACAACATTCTTAAAACATCTAGATGTATTTATATTTCCCAATGAGTAGAAGCAGGGTTTTTTCCTAGGTAGTCATATTAGCACCAAGCAATATCATTAGTCTTTGATTAGCCCTTATTGCATATGTCAACTTTAAAAGCTAATGTTTTTTTTCTGGTAGAACTTTGGAAAATCATCCAGTTTCATCCGCATTGAAAATGTTTTCCAGAACATATTTTGCGATCAGAGATTCAACTTTCTTTCTTATCAATCATTTGTGATCACCCACGGGCTACTTCTCACAATTTTAGGAAACTCAGACCATTTCTCTTAAATTTCAGTTGGATATTTTTTAGCGAGCTAGAAAAACTGAATTACTTTCTATCTGCAAAATTTGCAACAAATAATCTGAAATCTTAAAATTTTTCATGTCTAACTTCAAAGTAAATGAGTCAGTTTCTGTTTCAAAAGTTTTCTTTCAGTGGAAATTTTATTCTTTTTCATTTTCCGAAGCCAAGTAGCAAAAACTTTCTCAAGATCCGTAAATTCTTCTTTGTGAAAGTATTTTCGGGAAAGTGCAATTTTATTGAATATATTTCCTATAGCAAGTACCTTTTTGTTCCTCCTAGTTGAGATTGCTAAGAGTACTTTCCAGTAGTAGTAATTTTTTTTAATAATTTCACTCTTTGTCAAAGTTCTCGCTGTCCGTTCTTTCAAAAAATTTTCATCGAATGCAAAAACCGATCCATTCTGTTTGGTCAAAAATCTAAAAGTCTGTATGAACAACACATATGAGAATTACAAAATGCGAAATGGCTATGCAAATTTGAAAATCAGATCACTCCATATGAACTCCGGACAATATCCGATTAATGCAGGAGGCGTTATTTTGACCCGTCCAACTTCCCTTTTTTCACCATTGCAAAAGTAGCAATCCCCAATCTGAACGTAAGAAATTTTTTCACATTTCCCAGTAATCAGTGCAATCGCTAATCTGCTTTCCCTCCGTCTACTTTTTGACGAAATACACAGGTTATGAACTGAAAACGGGCCAAAAGATTTAGTTTGTAAAAAAGAAAGTTTGAAAATTTTTGTTCGTAAAATGAAGCGTATTTCAGCATTATTTCATATGAATGCTAGTCATACTAATATATCAGATTGAAAACGAAGAATTCATAAAATAAATTGACTACTGTAGTGCAATTAAAATATAAGTATTTTATAAAATATGAATAGTTGAATGAGATAATTTTTATCTGGCATGCGCGAATAATAACAACGATCTTTTTACATAATTTAACAGTCAACTCTATGGAGCAAGTTATAAAAAATCCTGTCAAATGTTGTGAAAATTCAGAAAGATGCCGGCGATAGGAGTGAGCTTATTTTTAGTTTTCTCTAGAAGCAGCTGAATGGTAAGAGATTTTACATAAATTGTCAATTTTAATTTTAATTTATTTTTATTTTTACTTTTCATTCACTGTAAAAAAAAAAATTCAAGAGGTTACTAAAAATTCTTTAGTAAATTTGTATTCCACAGAATTTCTTAGTAACCATTACAAACTTTTTTTTTTTTGCAAGTGAAACAAGCATTTCTTTTGTAAACTGAACAAAAGAATTCTTTGTATAACTAACTTAAAAATTTTTAGTATGAGCCACAAGCAAATTTTAGTAATAGCTCCAAAATTATTTTTAATAACCATTAAGTGCGCCCGAAGGGCAGGAGGTTCCTTCGAGCTGCATCCAGACTTCCGAAGCGGAAGATTTTCGGCAAAACTGCAATAGATGGCAGCACCAAACATTTCTAACTGATCCGACAGGATTTTCATAATCATTTATTAACGAGTATTTACACTACATACATTCGGGGCATATTTGCTCTGTCCAGTATCGAACTCGGGACCTTTCAGACTGGAGTCCGTCACTATAACCACTATGCTATCAAGGCCACGCCAAGTGAGTTTTAGTAATAGCTATTAAAATATATAAAACTATTAACTCTATTCATTGCTAACTTTTTTCTAGTAATTCTTACAGATTTTCTAGTAACCGACTAAGATTACTAAAAATTTTTTAGTAATTACGAGGATCACTAAAGTTTTTTTAGTAGATCGACCCTTTTTTTTTTACAGTGTTCCTGCTTTAGTTCTTCTTGGATAACTAACAGAACGAACCTATTTGTTCGAAACATTTGTTCTGAATCTCCTGAGTGGTATTTAGTAAACATTAACTTTTTCCTAATACTCAATAAAAAAAGACAATTTGTGGAAAATTTCTTATCATTCAGCTGCTTTTAGACAGCGACTGAAAACAGGTGACTCTTATGATGATATCTTTTTGAATTTTCATGACATTTGACTGGTTATTTTATTTTATTTTATTTTATTTTATTTTTCTTACTTTATGAGTTGCTTTATAAATTTGCAGTTAAATTATTTTAAAATATCGAATTTGTTCTTTGCGCATGCACAGATAAAAATTATTTCCTGCAACACTCATTTTTCTTAAATTATTTAATATAATTATATCCCAATTGTGCTACATTAATTCTATTATATTTTGTCAGTTTTTCTGGAACTGCTGATAAATGTGGTTCAAAATTTTGCATGATATAAGCTAAAATCATGTTAGAATTTTTTTTTAACTTTAAAAATATCTTCATGAACATACATGCTATTCGTACAATAATAAGTTTACATTTTGTACAGTATCCACACAACTCTGTTTGAAGCGAAATATCATTTTGTGCATTTTAATGTAAAGGGTGATTCCAAATATTATAAAAAATATTACTCTTTCATTTTTTCTTGACCCCTTACATGTCCTATTTTTCAAATAAACATTGATAAATATGAAGACAGATGCAATCTTTTTAATTCTGAATTTCCAGATGAATCCGAAGAGAATATTTATAAATATTTCACGGAATGTCTAAAATTGAAGGATCTGGTCATTAATTGCCATACAGTAAAATTACAACACTAAAAATAATCAACCGAAGTAATAACGCCAGTGGATGGCGTTATTACCTCATTATATTTATTGCACTGTATATTTTAAATTGCAAACTGCCTTGCGAACGCATCCAAAATATTGAATTGTGAATGTACATGAAATGCATTACAAATTTATACAGGGTGTTTCGCTACCAGACCGACAAACTTTGAGGGATGATAATAGACATGAAGACAAACATTATTAAATAGGAAACAATGGGGCGCAAACGTCTTCTGTAGGAGATAGGGGCCATTAAAGTTTAAGGTCCAAAATTTCAAACGATGATAAAAAACGAAAAAAAAAGTTCGATTCTTTTGCTATTTTCACTAAAATCTTTTGTTATATGACGATTTTTTTAGAAATAAAAATTAAAGGTTGCGTTTAAAAATTGTCGATAGAGGGCGCTTTAGACTTTTGAGTTACGAACAACTACTTTTTACCGTTATTTTGTGCATGAGGTTGAAATTATTCTAAAGTTTAGACTTTACCTTAAATTTTAAGCTCAAAATCGGAAACATTGGGATTGGGTAACTAGCGAAAATTGAACTGTGAACAGAGGGGGGAAATTTAAACGCTCATAAATATTGGACAAACAAATCGATTTTGTTGCGGTTTGCATGTAACTCCTTCCCTTGGTAATTATTTTATTCAAAATGACGTACAGATTTGGTGTCCTCATTTTTTGATAGAGGGCGCTTCCGACACATCTCTGACAATTCAATGGCATTACTCCTGGGTGTTTTACTACCAGACCAACATACTTCCAGGAAGTTTTAGGGATACAAAGACGACTCGGAATCACATAGGAATGTAACGTTGAAAATTCCTTTTTTGCAAGTTACATTTAAAGGAAGCAGAGAAAAAAGCAACAGAAACAGCAGAGAAAGACCGACACCTTAATGTGATAGAAAACAGTTTATTTAAAGGTTTTACTAGCGGGGTTTTCGAAAGTACCACCAGAAGTAGTCCGGCAAGTTTGACAGCGACGGTAGATAGCGCTGCAGTTTCCTTGCGGTAGATGGCGCTAAACGGTAATACGCCAGAGCAGCGATCACTTTGAAGTGATCATTTGCGAACCGGTTCCAAAGGTAGCAGAATGAAGTATTTGAACGATGCACAGCACGATAGGGCTCCTCCACATTTTACCAATGACGTTTGCCGACACTTCAAAGTAACATATGGACAGTAGTGGATAGGTCGTGGTGGACCGGTTCATCGCCGGAATTGGGTGTATGAGACTCCCGTACCATCAATTGAAGACCTCGCAGCTGGTATTTCTGTAGCTGCCAGAAAACTATCAGAGGTGCCAGAAATCTTTCAAAGCGTGAGGAATTCCATGCGACGTCGCTGTCAAGCATACCGGACTATTTCTGGTCGTAATTTCGAACACCTTTTGTTGTAAAACATTGAAATAAACTGTTTTCTGTCACATTGACGTGTTGCTCTTTCTCTGCTGTTTCTGTTTTCTTTTCTCTGTTTCCTTTAACCGTAACTCGCAAAAAAGGCATTTCCAACGTTACAATTCTATGTGATTCCAAGTCGTCTTTGCATCGCTAACACTTCCTGGAAGTATGTTGGTCTAGTAGTAAAACACTCAGGTGTAATGCCATTGAAATGTCGGAGATATAACAGAAGCGCCCTCTATCAAAAATGAGGACACCAAAGCTGTTCGTCATTTTGAATAAAATAATTACAAAGGAAATGACTTACACGCAAACCGCAACAAAATCGATTTGTTTGTCCAATGTTTATGAGCGCTTAAAATTCCCCACTCTGTTCACAGTTCAATTTTCGCTAGTTACCCGATCCCAATGTTTCCGATTTTGAGCTTAAAATTTAAGTTAAAGTCTAAACCTTAGAATAATTTCAACGCCATGCACAAAATAGCGGCAATTTTTGAACGTAACCTTTAAAATTGTTTTCTAAAAAAATCGTGATATAAAGAATGATTTTAGTGAAAACTGCAAACGAATCGACCATTTTTTCCGTTTTTTATCACCGTTTGAAATTTTGGACCCTAAACTTTGATGGCCTCTAGCTCCTACATAAGACGTTTGCGCCCCATAGTTTCCTATTTAATATTGTTTGTTTTCATGTCTACTATCATCCCTCAAAGTTTGTCGGTCTGGTAGCGAAACACCCTGTATAATAAACAAAGTATTTCCTTATAAATATATAGTGTTCAGATGACAGAACCTCTAAAATTTTACCTCTAAAATTGCCTCTAAAATTTTAGATCGGGCATTGATTCTTGCATGATTCTTCCAGTGTTAAGATCTATAAATGGAACAAAGAAGACCTTCTGCTCAGAGTTCGTACTTTTCGTCCGGATTTTTTTATAATTACGCGTAATATTACCTACCCTGGACACCTTATAATTGCTATTGAAATTTAATGTTTTTTTTAGATCATCAAATAGATGAAATGTCTTTCTTTAATGGTTTACTTTCTTATTCAACAAAATATGAAAAAATTCAATTTCGAAAAATAACTCATCAAAATTTATTATTTTTATACAATCCAGAGAGCTGATATCAAGGATTCATTGCCATACTTAAAAAAAAACTTCTTATATTCTAAAATGCAATAAAACGGATTTCTTAACTGTGTTTGCTATTGAGAGCTTTAAAAGTAATCAAATATATCTTCATTGAATGCATTCTTCTCTGTTGTTTAATAAAAGTAAATAGCATAAATTTATTCTATTAAAACTTTTATTTAAAATGACTGAAACTGTTCTTTTTCTAAGACCTTATAACTATCTGTATTTCCTTTTATGAGGGATTTATAATAAACACCGTCTGTCGTTTACACAAGAAATAAACTGAAATGCATTCTCGCGACATATCCTTACCTTTTCGTCATAATGGGAAATTTTATTAAAATAATCTAAAAAAATGTTTTTATGAAGTATTTTAAATATTTCTTTCACTCTTAAGCAGAATAAAATATTTAAACTAAGCTGGCTATTCCATTTTTAGAAAGTAATAAACATTTAAAATTGATATTTCATTTTCGAAAAGAGTTTTAGTAGCTTTTTTGCTAAATGTACTTACGATAATGACATATTTCTAATTCACTATTTACATACTAAAAAGTGAGTCAACAGTCTTAATAAACTAAGTTCTTAGATAACAGTGCTCGTTATGAAAATTTTCAAACGATGCTTTACCGTCGTATATTAATATTTTATATTAATCTCTGTTTAGGATTTTATGTTATACAATTTCATAAGATTACTATTTCCATTTTGAAATGTAAAAATGCGGCAAAGAGTAAACGATATTCTCAAAGGTTGTTTCTAATAACTTAAAAGGCTTTTATATATAAAGAACAATCTAGACAAGTTAGAATTTATTTGAATGACATACATCCGACTTGTGTGCTCGACATGAAAGCCTGCTTATAAGTCATCGTCAATATACAAGGACGAGATAGCACAATGAAATATACAACACAAGAGAAATACAATCAGGAGCTCCACACAAAGTGTGTGTGCAATGGAGCCAGCGGGAATCGAACCCACAACCTCCAGGTTAGCAGAGCGGAGTCTTAATCACTCGGCCACGGAGGCCCGACAAGTTAGAAAACAATTAGATCATAAAATATAATAAGGTACCCTGAAGTAATAACGCCACGTTAAGGTTCTACCAATTTTCACGGCTCAGTTTTAGTTTGTATTTTTCAAACAAAAATATGTTTTGATACCAACTCATTGACTATCTAAATAAAAAAAAATTATTTAACAGATATGTATTCATAAAATGATAATGGCGTGATTTCTTCACCAATGCTATTTGGCGTTATTACCCACCTATATGGGTAATAAGCCATGCAAACAAAACTATGAAATAAGATGGAATAATTGCATGTAGAATGCTCAATTCTAAAAATACAAACTCTACAAACTTAGAAATTGACAAATTGCATTCTAAGCTATTTAAAAAGTTCAATTTTCTGTGAAAGTGTAAGAAAAATAAAGGTGTGGTGTGTGGGGGGTGGGGGAGTATGAGGCAAAAGAATGTTAGACCGTGAGCTTCTTTTTGCTTAAAAAGGACCGCTTAAACAGAATTATTAGAAACATTGCACAGTTTTAACTGTGTTTATTTGAATCAGTATTTAGAATGTAGATCGGCCACTGTAGGGAATCAACCGGGGTATTTTTGCCAAGGGTTGGCTTATCACCCCGTTTTAGTTATTGCGCTGTACATTTTAAATTACAAATTATCTCGAGAAGATATACAAAATCTTCAACAACATTTTGAAAGTCCATGAAATGTACTACAAATTTATGTAATTAACAAAGTATTTCCGCATTAAAAAAATAATCTTCACATCACAAAACGTATCTCGCAAATTTTAGATCAAGCGTTAATTTTAGTTGCTTGTAAAAACAAAAAGACCTAAAAATGAAACAAATTAACTTGAACCTTTTTTTTTACGATTTATATGACTCAAAACCCTTTTGCGCAGAGCACATGGGTGTCATTTACCAGATTATTTCATAATTATGCAAAATATTAGCACTAGGCGTTATTACCCCACCTGGTGTTATCACAACAGACCACCTTATATTATTGTTAATCATAAAAAGATTGTTCTATGTAAAATATTTTTTTTATTTCTTTATAAGTGTATATTAAATGTGAAAATTTTGCAATATCACTTAATACTATATGTATAATTTACATTTTAAAAAGGAACATTAACTAACGTATTTTTTCCTATTAATTAATTTCGCCATATATATTGACTCATGTATATAAATATGTAATTGCAATGACTGATGATTTGTATTTTTTTTTTTTTTTTACTTTCTGTGAACTTTATTACATTTTTTTCACTGATTTTTATTTCAGTTTTTCCCTGAGTAATAGTAAAATACAAATTGACAAATATTAAAATAAGTTAAAAAAAAAACTTTTTTTATTGAGAAATACCTAATATAGTCATCGTATGTACACATAATTACAAAAGAAGACAGAAAAGGACGATGTCTTTTTTTAGCACTTTCCACCAAAGTTGAAATGTGCATATACATTCGGTTTGTCTGACATTTTGGCCGCTATTTTGGTCTACGCTCCCGTAAATGTAGTCGGATTTCCATGCAATTATTAAATATTACTTATGGTCACCTAAGCATGTTTGATATTGCATATAAAATATATACGATTAATGATTCATTTACAGGGGCATTCAAAAGAATTTGATCACATTATCGTATATGATGAAAATTGTTTGCATAGTATTTTAATAAGATTACGGTAATTTCAAATGTATTAAAACAGATATAAATCACTGAATTTCATTATGATTACGTTAATAAACAGAGCATTCATAGCATATTTTATTAACTTTCAAGAACACACAAAAGAAATCAGTTACAGTATGATACTTCCATTGTAATTGCTGGAGAGAACATTTTAAAATTCGGTTTTTTTACACATTACTTGTTATATATAAATTCTATACCTCATATACAGAGTGCATAAAAGTATTCGCATACCATTCTTCTGATACGTGGAAATTGCTGAAGGGGAATTTTCAACTGAAATATATGTATTGCTTAGGAGAACTAAATTTTGGAATGCATGCTACTAATACATATCAATCTCTATATCATGTACAGGGTAGCAAAAAAATTCTGATAACTTACCGATTGTAGATGGGAACAACTGAAATTCGGTTTTGAAATTTGTTATACATTTCCATATAATGAAATGAGAAATAAGATTTTAATTTTTAAAACAAAACTGCTTTTTTGTTTCATTATCATTCTAAATGTGTTGGAAATGACTTCATAATGTATGCCTAATGCACAATTTTTATGATATATTTATTTTTCTATTTCACCTTTTTTAGGTGCGTTCGTAATTATGTAAATACGTAGCACCTATTGTTGTCGCTCAGTCTGTCCGTCTGTCTGTCTGTCCGTCCGTCTGTCCGCATATAACAACGCAAAAACTACCCAACCGAATCGTTTGAAATTTAAAATACATAATTATAACATAATTTTGTCGAGTTATTTCAAATTTTATGCAAATCGGATGGATAGATCAATTACAGGGACATTCAAAAGGATTCCGTTACATTACGGTCAATAGGGAAAAAAGTTTTAAATGCATTTTAATCGTTTGAAATTTAAAACATATAATTATTGCGTTATTTTGTCGAGTCATTTCAAATGTTATGAAAATCGGATGCATAGATCAATTACAGGGACAATCAAAAGGATTCCGTTACATTACGGTCAATGAGGAAAAAGTTTCAAATGCATTTTAATGATGTTACACTCATTCGAACATAATAGAATTGGCATGAATCTATGAAATATATACTAAAATATGCAGTCTGTACAATCTGTGATGCAAAGAATTTTTATTATTAAATTACAGGGCCGCACAAAAGTATTCCACTATATAATGCTATACGGGGAAACATGGTTTGGCACGTGTTTTAATTATATTCAACTATTTCACATTTTATGAATAAGATATACGTTGCTGAGGTGTAATAAAAATTACTTCCTGCATATTTACAGAAACGTAAAGATTTCGACTACTATACTGTATCCGGAGTACGCTCTACTATATCAGCAAGATCTGAATATTTTTAAAACTTAGTTATCGTACGATCGCACCTCATTTGCTACGTTCACGTACAATTTCCAACTAGTTTGTTGTTGTTGTTGTTTTTAGTGCAAAAGATTTTTGCATAAAGCAAATATTTAAAATTAGTCTAAAGAAGATAGGGGAATGAGGATTAATCAATACTTTTATCGCAGATTTTCTTCAAGCAAAGTATTTAACCTCTTGGGAACGAGCGACCGGTGTACGTGCCACATAAGGTGCTCGGAATCCTTAATTGTCCTGACCAATAAATTTTTATTGTGTAGTTTGTTTTATTCATTTCGAGTATTTTCCCGATTCATTAAGTTAAAATTTTCTGTTTTGGAAAACCGGTGAAAGATTAAACATTTTGTGGAAGGCGCTCGTCCCGAAGGTTAAGTAATTAAAATTCTTGGTTATCATAAAGTATTTAAGTACAAAATTATAAATAGATTATTGATTACTATTAATAGTAGTAAATATTAACATAGGTATGATTGTTCAAGCTTAATTTGCACAAAAGAGCGCATCAAGAGAATTCGTGAACTGTTACGAAGAAATCTACAACGTTCTATAAAAATAGAGGAAAAATGTCTGTCCGACCTCAGGAGGCGGAGCAGCGGAGCCGGAGGATGGCCAACTTCATTAGAGGCCTTGGAAGCTCTTGGCTGTTAGGACGGAATTTATGACATCATATCATGTTTAAACAATCGGCAAAGACAACTCTTGTTTATAACGCCCCTTACAAGGACAACTTCCTCACGAGATTGGATAGACGGAGATTACGTCATTAATTCCGTCCTAAGACCCGCCTAAAAAGCAGAAGCTTCCGAGGCCTCTAATAATGTTGGCCGTGGCCGGAGCAAGGAGCAGTGAGCAGCTCCTCCTCCTCAGCTCCTCCTCCCAAGCACTTACTCAAATGCACCACCTCCCTTGCACCTCCTCACGTGATTCTACTCTAAGAGGAGGGGTCAAAGGATTTTTTTCGAATTTTAAGCGGGAATTTTAGGGAGTTTGAAAATTTTTACCATACTATAGTATGAGGGTGTTTTTTAATTTTAATGTCTGGTGCTCCTGCTCCTCCTCACACGATTCTACTCTAAGAGAGGAGGGTCAAAGGATTTTTTTTTTAATTTTAAGCGGAAATTTTAGGGAGTTAGAATTTTTTACCATACTATAGTATGAAGGTGTTTTTTAATTTTAATGCGGGGACTTTAAAATTTTCGGCGTGAAACAGTATGTGGGGTATGTTTTTCGATTGAATTTTGCTGTTGTTCATTTTAAAAGGTAATTAAAAAGTAATTAAAAATAAAGAATGAAGAGACTTTTTTTTTCACCGTGTTTTTTGATGAGGGGTTAAGCAGGTATTTGGGGACATAGAATAAAATTTTTCGGTGAACTTTAGTTTAAGGATTTATTTTTTGATTTGAAGCAGAAATTTTAGGGAGATTGATTTTTTTTCCACCGTGTTTTAAATAAGGGGCTAAGCGGATATTTTGGGGATATAGAATGTTTTTTTCTGTACTATTGTACGAGTGGTTTTTAATTTTAATGTGGGGACTTTAAAATTTTCAGTCTGGTGTAACTTAAGAGTTTATTTTTTGATTTTAAGCAGAAATTTTGAGGAGTTTGATTTTTTTTCCATTCTACTCTTACATGATGATTTAAGTGGGTATTTTGGGGGAAATTGTTATTTTAGACTAATAATACGCGAGGGATTTTTTTTCGGGGGGGGGGTTGATATTTTAATGACGAACTAATTAAGGAGGGAGCATTCAAGCTGAATTAATGAGTTAGTTTTTAAGGGAGTAATTTTGTTAAGATTGAATTATTTTTTCATTTTTTGGAGTTTTAAGCGGAGATAAATGCTTAATAGGGGGACTTTAATTTTTTTGCAATGAAATTGACGAGCGCTCGTCGCGCTTTAAAACTTGAATGAAAAAAATATGTTTCAAAATTGAATTTTAAGTACTAGCATTGAATCGCACTCGTCACCCTAACTGTTCGGAATATGTGGTTTTCTTTGAACCTTGGTGAAAATTTAATTGAATTGATTATTATTATTTTGTGTGTGTGTTGTATGTATGTGTGTGTATGTATGTATGTGTTGTATGTATGTGCGTGTTTTGTATGTATGTGTGTTGTATGCATGCATGTGTGTGTATGTATATGCGTGTGTTGTATGTATATATATATGTATGTGTTGTATGTATGTATGTGTGTGTGTGTGTGTGTGTGTTGTATGTATGTGTATCTTGTATGCATGTGTGTGTATGTGTATGCGTGTGTTGTTTGTATGTATTTATGTATGTGTTGTATGTATGTGTGTGTGTGTGTGTGTGTTGTATGTATGTGTATCTTGTATGCATGTGTGTGTATGTATGTATGTGTGTGTGTGTATGTTGTGTGTATGTTGTATGCATGTGTATGTAAATTTTTTGGCGAAAGGTGTGATCTTTAGCTAAAAGTGACCTAGGGTCAAAACTTTCACCCAGGAATCGCCACGAGGAGGCAGAATACATGATTCCCTTATTGCACACATTCACATACATTATTTCGAGCGATATTTTAAGTGAAGCATAATATGCAATTGAATTTTTAGAATAATTAAAAAATAACTTTAAAATTTAAATGAAAGAATGTTTCAAAATGGAATTTGACGTACTAACATTTAATCGCGCTCGTCGGTTTTTACTGTTTGGAGTCCCCCACTTTGGGTACTCTTTTAAAATAATATTTGTAATGAGATGTGCTCGCGCGCGTCAGCCTAACTGTTTGGAGTATCAACATAAAATCATCAAATTATTACAAAATATTTCAAATAGTTAGAAAACGAATGGTTAAAACCGCCAAATAAGAACAAAATACTTTAAGCAATGAGAAAATAAATGTTTAAAATCAGCAATTTAACATTTAAAGGTTTTATCTTCAGATCAAAATAATTTGTGAAAAATGCTTTTAAATATTTCTAAAACTGTATTGAAAATAATATTTTTCATACCTTAACATAAAAAAAGTGTTAAATCCAAATCGATGAAGAGTTTAATAATTATTTTCTCAAAGAGAGGATACTAAATTCGTTGCAGTATATGTGTGTGTGTGTAAACATAGATGAATCATTCTAATCTGCTTATCTGATAAAGTTTTCCGAAAAGGGTTGAATCTCTGAATCATAGCTGATAGGAACTGGGGTTGATGTGTTATCTTAATTAATCTTAATGAGTACTTTATCTAATTAAAATTATTTGACTTGAAATAAAATAACGTCTTTTGAGCAATATCTTTTGATAACTTAAGATATAATTATTCGGAACACGCATTCATATAAAACTTTAAATACTTATGGTTTTGTGTATAATGTAATGTATGTATTAAATATTAAATGAAAAATATGAATTAACAATAAATGAAAGACATTAACATTAATAAAATATTAATTAAACATTGCATGGATTAAAAACTTAATGAAAAATATTAATTTGGGAATACGCATTCGTATAAAACTTTAAACATTTATATTTTTTGTGTATAATATTATGTATTTATTAAATATTAAATGAAAAATATGAATTAACAATAAATGAAAAATATCAATTAACATTAATAAAATATTAATTAAACATTGTGTTGATTAAAATATAGATTAAAAACTTAATGAAAAATATTAATTTCTCATGTAATTAAAATAAACTTTATAAATTAATGAATTAATAATAAATGAAAAATGTTCATTCGAAACAACGTGAGAAATACTAATTTGTAATGAAATTAGAAAATAGCAATTAATTAAATATTAATTAAAAATTAAATGAAAACTATTTATGAGAGACACATTGAAAAATATTCTTAACTTAAACTTTCATTCACCAGTCCTTAAATCCAACCATCATCGTTGCTTACCTGTTGGGAAATGTCTGATAACAACATATTCTTATCTTTAACGGTATTTCCCGAAAGCTGACTCACTAGATAAGTAACAATGACAGGTTCAAATCTGAAATTAAGAGTTTATTCATATTGAATATAAATAATATAATGTTTAATTAAAAAGAGATTTAATTTATTTAATACGTCATAATAAATAATTTAATTAAATCCTAATATAATTTTTTTATCTAATTAATAGAATAAAAAAGAAATTCTTTTCAAAATTTTCAAGAAACATCAAGTTATTAAGCAATATTTCGAATCACTACAAACTTTAATCATGATGATTATGATTCATCACTGAGAATATTACTAAATATTTTCATATTAACAAAGAAAATTGAATATTGAATACCAACTTTTAAACATATTCTTTTCTTCTCGTATGTTATAAAAACAAGTTTAGATAACCAAATTTATTGATATATTTCGTTGTGTGTTGGATCCTTCTTTACTAATTATCATTAAAATTATTCATTTACCAATGATTTAAGCTTCCCATTTTAAAGTTAAATATATATTATACTAACATTTAATTATAATAGGTATAATTTTATTAGAAATACTGAATAAAATAAAATTTATACTGAAAAAATTAAAACACCATTTAAAAATATGAAACAACAACAACAAACTTGTAATTAACAGATGAATAAATATTAATATATGAATCACACAATAATAAAAAGAAATACTTAATCATTCATAAAAATTCTTCCCTTGAACATTCCCATGTATGTTAGTAAAAATATTATACAATGATTTTTAAACATGTCTTCTTACATTTTTTCCAATGAAAGACTATTAGATTTGAATAGTTAGCTTTCTCTTCATAGCATTATCGAAAAGTATGCAATACACGTCACTTAAATTCATTAAATGAATCAATCACAACCCAATTGAAACTTCACATTTGTAATGTTTTATATGTACTAGTATTTATCAATAAGTTGTTTATTCTGAACAATCATTACTTAGTATATCCCGGTCAAGATTGTGTTGAATGTTTTTTAAGTCAAATGATGTGAGAGAAGAACAACTTGGAAGAAGTTTTGATGAAAGTGCCGCCGATGAAGCTTTCACCTCTTCAAGAAAAAGAACTTCAGCAGGCGACAGAATGTTGTATTTGTCATAAGGTGCTGGGAGAAAAAAAAGTGTCCGTGATCACGACCACATCTTTGGAGAATATAGAGGAGCAGCTCATGTGGGATGTAATTTGAACTATAAACAAGCACAGATAATTCCAGTTATCTTCCATAATTTGCGTAATTATGATGCTCATCACATCATGAGCAAATTAGGAAGATTCAATGATCATGAAATTGACGTGATTACATTCATCCTGGAAAAGCTTATAACCTTCAAGATAAGAAATCGGTCAAGTCCTATACAGCTGATCTTTTTAGATTCCTTTCAATTTTTACCTACGCTATTAGAATTACTCGCAGGTTTCGAACCCACAAACATCTGATCATACTTCTCATTTTTAACACGCGACGCTAACCATTGGGCCATTAAGGCCCGTAATTTAGTAACTAAAAAGTAAGAAAGATCATCGAAAGTGATTACTTCACACATGCAAAAATAATTTTTATTGTGACTTAACAGTTAAAACTCACGAAGAAAAGAAAAAAATCACATATGTTTTGGATTACTCTGATATTTTATGAGTCACTTCATCAGTTAAATAGACATATCCACTTCTTATGAATCACTACTTATGCTTAAATTTTCAAATACTTGCTTATATGAAATGTATTGTTGCAGCGTATATGGGTTTCTTTTGATCTTATGGTTAGACAACTTCAAACTCTTTGCTCTTAGAAAAGTAGAAAATAATTTATTTACAGAACTTCAGAACAACAGAGTCTTCGAAACTCTCAAATATTTCTAGATATTCAAAAATAATTGTTCAAATCTATCGTATAAGTGCAGATATAGGTTCCAGAGACTCTTTATACAACGTCTCTATACTAAATCACATTCAAAATAACGTAAATAAGACTCAAGCAAACTTGCTTAACAAACGCGTTGTTCACTCAATGACTGACTGGTAAATAATAACAACAGCTTGCATCGCTTCTCTTCTTATATAGGCTCGCAGCATGTGCCGGAAATTTCTAGAACCATCTCGAAAAATCCACGGAACAACAAACAATGTATCAGCATACCTAAAGGGGGGGGTGTTCATTTGGCGAGTCAACAAGCGATTCGATTCGCCAAATTGCTAGTGCTCAATTTTTGCTCTCTCTTTTTTCTTTTTCGTTTTTCACACATATGCATATATATTTAATACATAAGTATTTTTAATATATTTGTAGCGGATAGTTGAAATTATATTAATATCAATAGCTGTCACAGTTATAAAAACTTGGGTTATTTTAGAACATATTGAAAAAAAGAGGGAATACATTAAAGAATTAAAGGCCTTTTTTTTCTTTTTTTTGTGCTACACGGCGAATCTATTTTGCTAATACTTTTTTCATTTGGCGAATGTTTTTTATTTTTAATTAGCCAAATTACTAACGTTGGTCAAATGTCAGCGAGAACACTGATAAGATTCACATAAATAAGAACTAATTGCTATTTACATATTTACAAAAAGTGACTTTCATGACCATGGTCTGAAATTCCAGTTTTGAATTTCTAATCACTTTGGCCAAAATAAGGGGCTAGCCGGTTATAATGTACGACCTTGGGCTTGGTGTGTGGCGATTTTCGTATGCGTACGACGGCGTCATTCAGCTTGTTGACGACTGTGTAAGGACCGTCCCAGTTTGTTTGTAGTTTTGGCGACAGTCCCTTACGACGTATGGGATTCCACAACCAAACTTTGTCACCTTCGTTGAACTCATGTCCAGTTGCCTTTGTGTCGTACCGTGTCTTCATCTTTTCCGATACCAGTCCGATTCGGTTCCTCGCTAGACGATGAATCTCCTCAATCCGTGCCTGGAGTTCATCCACGTACTCATCGGCCGATAAAGGAGCATCAGAAGGACGGCCAAACAAAAGATCCGCAGGTAGACGAAGATCACGACCAAAGAGCATTTGAGAAGGGGAATAACCAGTGGCCTCATGAGCAGCACTCCGGTAGGCAAGCAGGAACAGAGGTAATTTCTTCTCCCAGTCCTGTTGATCTTTAGACACCAGGAGGGACAGGCTATTTAGGATGGTACGATTGAACCGCTCCACCATGCCGTCCGATTGCGGATGTAGAGGTGTAGTTCGAGTTTTGTCCATGCCGAGTAGTCCACACATTTCCATAAACACAGCTGAATCAAAGTTTCTTCCTTGATCAGAATGGATTTGAAGAGGAACTCCGTATCTGGAAACCCAGTGTTGAACCAGTATGTCTGCTACGGTTACCGCCTCTTGATTAGGAATGACGTAGGCTTCAGGCCACTTGGTGAAGTAATCCATGACAACGAGGATGTACTTGTTGCCATCAGATGTTCTAGGAAGAGGACCCAGGATGTCTAGAGCAATTCGTTCGAAAGGAGCTCCTACATTATAACGCTGCAATCGTCCACGGTTGCGCCTCTTTGGACCTTTACGTGCTACACAGGTGTCACAAGTTCGACACCACTTCTCCACGTCACTGCGAACATTATTCTAGTAGAAACGCTCTCGAACCTTCTGCATTGTATTCATTACACCAAAATGACCTCCTGTGGGACTACCATGCAGTTCTTGAAGGACCATAGAAATTCTCGACTTAGGGAGTAGTAGTTGCCATCTACATGTCTTTCCATCGTCAGACTCCCATTTCCGGTACAAAATTCCGTTCTTCAAATGTAGGGAATCCCAAAGAGCCCAATAACGTTTAGTCGTAGGATGATAATAGGCCATGTCTTGCCAGCTGGGCTTCCTGTTGGACTCCTCTTTCAGCTCTAGCATTGGCTTAATTTCAGGATCAGCAAGTTGATCTTTATGCAGGCTCTCGTCACTCCACGGATCTTGCGATGATGTAGGCCCAGTTGTAACTTGTCTTACTATAGCACCTTTGACATTAAATTTCTTCTCAACCCGGTCGCAGTATCTACAATTCTCTGAGCAGGGTCTTCTTGAGAGAGCATCTGCATTTCCATGTGATGAGCCTTTTCGATGGCGTATCTCCATATCGTACTCTTGAAGCTTTTGTATCCACCTGGCTATCTGGCCTTCAGGGTTTTTAAAATATAATAGCCAAGTTAGAGAAGCATAATCAGTTCGGATCAGGAATTTTCGACCGTAAAGATAATGATGAAAATGGTCTATGGCTTTCACTACAGCAAGAAGCTCTTTTCTTCTTACGCAGTAGTTTCGCTCTGCCTTTGACAAGAACTTGCTGAAATAGGCGATAACACGCTCCTGGCCGTGGATTTCCTGGGACAGTACAGCGCCAATGCTTTCGTTACTTGCATCCGTATCAAGTATAAACTGTTTATCGATTTGAGGATATGACAGAATTGGAGTGGATGTTAAGGCCTCCTTAAGCTTTTCGAAAGCAGCGTCACATTCCTGTGTCCACATAAATTTTTGATTGGCTTCTGTTAATTTATGAAGTGGTCTTGCAATCATCGAGAAGCCTTTGACGAATTTTCTGTAATAGGTGCATAATCCTAGAAAACTTCGAAGTTGTGAACATCTGCTGGACGATTCCAATTTTTCACGGCCGATATCTTCTCCGGATCAGTCCGAACTCCTTCCGCCGAAATAATGTGTCCAAGGTAGGCGACTTCATTGCGAAACAAATTGCACTTCGAAGGGCTTAACTTCAAATTAGCTTCCTTTAATTTTTGTAGCACCCGCCTGAGGTTGTTCAGATGTTCATCAAAAGATTTTCCTATGATTATGATATCATCTAAATAAACAAGACATGCTTCATATGACAGCCCCCGGAGAACCGTTTCCATAAGCCGTTCGAAAGTTGCAGGTGCGTTACATAGACCAAAAGACATTAACTTGAAATGCCATAATCCTTGCCCCGTTGTGAATGCAGTCTTCTCGCGGTCGTCCGGATGGATCTCTACCTGCCAGTAACCACTCTTCAGATCCAGAGTCGAGAACCAAGTGTTGCCCGCAAGTGTGTCGAGAGTGTCGTCGATCCTTTAACCTTCATTGGATGAACGTCGATCATTTAACCTTAATCCTTCACTCAATGACTGACTGGTAAATAATAACAACAGCTCGCATCGCTTCTCTTCTTATATAGGCTCGCAGCATGTGCCGGAAATTTCTAGAACCATCTCGAAAAATCCACGGAACAACAAACAATATATCAGCATACCTAAGGGGGGGTTACCATACAGAGGAAAGGGTTACCATCGCCAACAAACGCCAAATTTGTCGCCAACTTGGCGATATAGCAACAAATTTGGCGACCAAAATTAGTCGCCAAAAGTGACGCCAACTTGGCGATATCTCTAATATTTCGCAAAGCTGCCATTGACATTCACTGAAAATAATAGACAAGTTTGCTTGATAACAGAGACAATGTAACAAAAACTAATATTAGTAAAGAAATGGAGCTTAATAAGATTATTTACATTATTTTACAGTACAAACACTAACTATTTATAAAATTCGTAACAGTATTATATTTTAGTTTATCAGTGATAGTGTGATTACTTGTTAATAATTTTAATGTTATTAAAAAAATTTTAAAAAATCAAATGTTAATATTTAATTTAAAAAAAATACAAGTCACTATTAAAGGTTTGAACAAATTATTAAAATAATTTTACAAAACTTTTCAAATTATTTAAAAATGTTTCACTAATATTTAGTAATCGTCAAATTTTAATGTCGATAATCATTTATGTGACTTAGGTTTTCTGTTTTAACTGTTAAGTTATCAGATTCCCCTTCAAGTACATCTCATTGATATGTTTTAATCAACCAACCAACCATTCCACTGTTTTCACAATCAACTATTATGTGAGTTGGGTTTTTAGTTTTAATTGTTAAGTTATTTCATCTCCCCCCTTCATTTACATCTCATTGATAAGTTTTCAACAACCAACCACACAACTTTTTTCGTAATCAACTATTTATTTACCCTAACAACCAGGTATTTGCTTACCCTAGTAACCAAAAACCTTTTATCGACATATGAACAAAATTTTTATGATGCAAGACTCTTTATTTTCATTCGAAAAAACAATGACTTATGTAATAAATTTTTTCTTTACTTAAATGAAACCTTCGCATGTGTATGGTAAAACTTGGAAAATTTCATTTAATGCACAAATTTAAAGTTAAACAGACAAGGTCTTTACACACCTTTTAATATTTTACTAACACTTTACCAAATATCTTTAGAAAACAACAGAATTTTAAATAATTATTTTCATAAAAATTCTTATTTGTAAGTGACGTTACTGACCTAACTTGAAAAAATTAACTTGTCAAAGCAGGTTTTCGATGTTTCAGCTTAGTAATAATCATAAGTTTCATATGATAATCAACCTGTTTGGTTATTTCCGAGTATGGTTTTATAAAAAAAAGTCTCACATGCAAATAACATAACTTAACTAACTTGAAAAAATAACTTGTCAAAGCAGGTTTTCAATGTTTCAGCTTAGTAATATTCATAAGTTTTATATGATATTCAACCTATTTGGTTATGTCTCAGCATATCTTTATAAAATTTATTTAAAAAACCTTTAATATCAACGTTTAAAAATATGCGAATAATTCAGTTAGTCTTTTATAGATTATTATTTTCACTTCTATTATTTAAAAACATTTTTAAATAAAATTATTACTGATACCAGTTTATCTCAGTGTTATGAAATGTGCATGCAAAACTTTTAATTCTAATTTTCACATTTTATTATTTCAAGTTATTGTTTTCAAGATGTATGTTATTTGCATGTGAGACTTTTTTTATAAAACCATACTCGGAAATAACCAAACAGGTTGATTATCATATGAAACTTATGATTATTACTAAGCTGAAACATTGAAAACCTGCTTTGACAAGTTAATTTTTTTCAAGTTAGGTCAGTAACGTCACTTACAAATGAGAATTTTTATTAAAATAATTATTTAAAATTCTGTTGTTTTCTAAAGATATTTGGTAAAGTGTTATAAAAAAATACTAAAAGGTGTGTAAAGACCTTGTCTGTTAACTTTAAATTTGTGCATTAAATGAAATTTTCCAAGTTTTACCATACACATGCGAAGGTTTCATTTAAGTAAAGAAAAAATTTATTACATAAGTCATTGTTTTTTTCGAATGAAAATAAAGAGTCTTGCATCTTAAAAATTTTGTTCATATGTCGATAAAAGGTTTTTGGTTACTAGGGTAAGCAAATAGCTGATTGTTAGGGTAAATAAATAGTTGATTACGAAAAAAGTTGTGTGGTTGGTTGTTGAAAACTTATCAATGAGATGTAAATGAAGGGGGGAGATGAAATAACTTAAGTATTAAAACTAAAAACCCAACTCACATAATAGTTGATTGTGAAAACAGTGGAATGGTTGGTTGGTTGATTAAAACATATCAACGAGATGTACTTGAAGGGGAATCTGATAATTTAACAGTTAAAACAGAAAACCTAAGTCACATAAATGATTATCGACATTAAAATTTGACGATTACTAAATATTAGTGAAACATTTTTAAATAATTTGAAAAGTTTTGTAAAATTATTTTAATAATTTGTTCAAACCTTTAATAGTGACTTGTATTTTTTTTAAATTAAATATTAACATTTGATTTTTTAAAAATTTTTTAATAACATTAAAATTATTAACAAGTAATCACACTATCACTGATAAACTAAAATATAATACATTTCATATAAGCAAGTATTTGAAAATTTAAGCATAAGTAGTGAATCATAAGAAGTGGATATGTCTATTTAACTGATGAAGTGACTCATAAAATATCAGAGTAATCCAAAACATATGTGATTTTTTTCTTTTCTTCGTGATTTTTAACTGTTAAGTCACAATAAAAATTATTTTTGCATGTGTGAAGTAATCACTTTCGATGATCTTTCTTACTTTTTAGTTACTAAATTACGGGCCTTAATGGCCCAATGGTTAGCGTCGCGTGTTAAAAATGAGAAGTATGATCAGATGTTTGTGGGTTCGAAACCTGCGAGTAATTCTAATAGCGTAGGTAAAAATTGAAAGGAATCTAAAAAGATCAGCTGTATAGGACTTGACCGATTTCTTATCTTGAAGGTTATAAGCTTTTCCAGGATGAATGTAATCACGTCAATTTCATGATCATTGAATCTTCCTAATTTGCTCATGATGTGATGAGCATCATAATTACGCAAATTATGGAAGATAACTGAAATGATCTGTGCTTGTTTATAGTTCAAATTACATCCCACATGAGTTGCTCCTCTATATTCTCCAAAGATGTGGTCGTGATCACGGACTCCTTTTTTCTCCCAGCACCTTATGACAAATACAACATTCTGTCGCCTGCTGAAGTTATTTTTCTTGAAGAGGTGAAAGCTTCATCGGTTGCACTTTCATCAAAACTTCTTCCAAGTTGTCCTTCTCTCACATCATTTGACTTAAAAAACATTCATCACAATCTTGACCGGGATATACTAAGTAATGACTGTTCAGAATAAACAACTTATTGATAAATACTAGTACATATAAAACATTACAAATGTGAAGTTTCAATTGGGTTGTGATTGATTCATTTAATGAATTTAAGTGACGTGTATTACATACTTCTCGATAATGCTATGAAGAGAAAGCTAACTATTCAAATCTAATAGTCTTTCATTGAAAAAAATTTAAGAAGACATGTTTAAAAATCATTGTATAATATTTTTACTAACATACATGGGAATGTTCAAGGGAAGAATTTTTATGAATGATTAAGTATTTCTTTTTATTATTGTGTGATTCATATATTAATATTTATTCATCTGTAAATTACAAGTTTGTTGTTGTTTAATATTTTTAAATGGTGTTTTAATTTTTTAAGTATAAATTTTATTTTATTCAGTATTTTTAATAAAATTATACCTATTATAATTAAATGTTAGTATATTATATAATTAACTTTAAAAATGGGAAGTTTAAATCATTGGTAAATGAATAATTTTAATGATAATTAATAAAGAAGGATCCAACACACAACGAAATATATGAATAAATTTGGTTATCTAAACTTGTTTTTATAATATACGAGAAGAAAAGAATATGTTTAAAAGTTGGTATTCAATATTCAATTTTCTTTGTTAATATGAAAATATTTAGTAATATTCTCAGTGATGAATCATCATGATTAAAGTTTGTAGTGATTCGAAATATTGCTTAATAACTTGATGTTTCTTGAAAATTTTGAAAAGAATTTCTTTTTTATGCTATTAATTAGATAAAAAAAATTATATTAGGATTTAATTAAATTCTTTATTATGACGTATTAAATAAATTAAGTCTCTTTTTAATTAAACATTATATTAATTATATTCAATAAGAATAAACTCTTAATTTCAGATTTGAACCTGTCATTGTTACTTATCTAGTGAGTCAGCTTTCGGGATATACCGTTAAAGATAAGAATATGTTGTTATCAGACATTTCCCAACAGGTAAGCAACGATGAAGGTTGGATTTAAGGACTGTGAATGAAAGTTTAAGTTAAGAATATTTTTCAATGTGTCTCTCATAAATAGTTTTCATTTAATTTTTAATTAATATTTAATTAATTGCTATTTTCTAATTTCATTACAAATTAGTATTTCTCAAGTTGTTTCGAATGAATATTTTTCATTTATTATTAATTCATTAATTTATAAAGTGTTATTTTAATTACATGAGAAATTAATATTTTTCATTAAGTTTTTAATCTATATTTTAATCAACACAATGTTTAATTAATATTTTATTAATGTTAATTGATATTTTTCATTTATTGTTAATTGATATTTTTCATTTACTATTTAATAAAT
This sequence comes from Maratus speculifer, assembly GCA_964019185.1. Lineage (NCBI taxonomy): Eukaryota > Metazoa > Arthropoda > Arachnida > Araneae > Salticidae > Maratus > Maratus speculifer. Next base: position 57,213,874 of record OZ025294.1, read on the forward strand.
ACGTAATATTATACACAAAAAATATAAATGTTTAAAGTTTTATACGAATGCGTATTCCCAAATTAATATTTTTCATTAAGTTTTTAATCAACGCAATGTTTAATTAATACTTTATTAATGTTAATGTCTTTCAGTTATTGTTAATTCATATTTTTCATTTAATATTTAATACATACATTACATTATACACAAAACCATAAGTATTTAAAGTTTTATATGAATGCGTGTTCCGCTTTTAACTAGATTTCATTTAAAAGATCACTTACTCAACCTTATGTAATCATTTTAATTATAGTTTAATTTAAATTTTCCAACAGTTAAAGCCGAAATGAATGTGATACACTCTTTATTTTGCTAGCAAAATACAGAAAAAAAATAAATATTTTAGTTTTATTTTAAATAAATCGATGAGAAAAAAAAGCCTCCAATTTGATTTGAATAATTATATCTTAAGTTATCAAAGGATATTGCTCAAAAGACGTTATTTTATTTCAAGTCAAATAATTTTAATTAGATAAAGTGCTCATTAAGATTAATTATGATAACACATCAACCCCAGTTCCTATCAGCTCTGATTCAGAGATTCAACCCTTTTCGGAAAACGCTATCAGATAAGCAGATAAGAATGATTCATCTATGTTTACACACACACACATGTACTGCAACGAATTTAGTATCCTCTCTTTGAGAAAATAATTATTAAACTCTTCATCGATTTGGAGTTCACACTTTTTTTTATGTTAAGGTATGAAAAATATTATTTTCAATACAGTTTTAGAAATATTTAAAAGCATTTTTCACAAATTATTTTGATCTGAAGATAAAACCTTTAAATGTTAAATTGTTGATGTTAAACATTTATTTTCTCATTGCTTAAAGTATTTTGTTCTTATTTGGCGGTTTTAACCATTCATTTTCTAACTATTTGAAATATTCTGTAATAATTTGATTATTTTATGTTGATACTCCAAACAGTTAGGCCGACGCGCGCGAACACATCTCATTACAAATATTATTTTAAAAGAGTACCCAAAGTGGGGGTCTTTCTGAAATATCCTTATTGACGCAAGGTTTTCCAAGGTCAAAGGAAAATGACAGACTCCAAACAGTAAAAACCGACTATCGCGAATAAATGTTAGTAAATTGTAGTTGTCAAATTCCAATTTGAAACATTCTTTCATTTAAATTTTAAAGTTATTTTTTAATTATTCTAAAAATTCAATTGCATATTATGTTTCACTAAAAATATCGCTCGAAATAATGTATGTGAATGTGTGCAATACGGGAATCATGTGATCTGCCTCCTCGTGGCGATTCCTGGTTGAAAGTTTTGACCCTAGGTCACTTTCAGCTAAAGATCACACCTTTCGCCAAAAAATTTACATACAGATGCATACAACATACACACAACATACACACACACACATACATACATACACACACATGCATACAAGATACACATACATACAACACACACACACACACACACATACATACAACACATACATAAATACATACAAACAACACACGCATACACATACACACACATGCATGCATACAACACACATACATACAAAACACGCACAAACATACAACACATACATACATACACACACATACATACAACACACACACAAAATAATAATAATCAATTCAATATAATTTTCACCAAGGTTCGAAGAAAACCACATATTCCGAACAGTTAGGATGACGAGTGCGATTCAATGCTAGTACTTAAAATTCAATTTTGAAACATATTTTATTCATTCAAGTTTTAAAGTTATTTGTTAATTATTTTAAAATATCAAGCGTATAACATAGTTGACTAAAACTAACACTCAAAAAAATTTTAAAGTTACTTCATTTAATAAATATTTAAAATTGTTATTCCCAAATTCCCATTACCAGCATGTGTTATTTATGACGACGACTGGAATAAAGGTTATTCGGGTCTTTCTAAGATATTCCAAGTCAATATCCACACATGATTATAAGAAAATCACAGATTCCGAACAGTTAGATCGACGAGCGCTCGTCAATTTCATTGCAAAAAAATTAAAGTCCCCCTATTAAGCATTTATCTCCGCTTAAAACTCCAAAAAATGAAAAAATAATTCAATCTTAACAAAATTACTCCCTTAAAAACTAACTCATTAATTCAGCATGAATGCTCCCTCCTTAATTAGTTCGTCATTAAAATCTCCCCCCCCCCCGAAAAAAAAAATCCTTCGTGTATGATTAGTCTAAAATAATAATTTCCCCCAAAATACCCACTTAAAGCATCATGTAAGGGTACAATGGAGAAAAAAACATCAAACTCCTCAAAATTTCTGCTTAAAATCAAAAAATAAACTCTTAAATTACACCAGACTGAAAATTTTAAAGTCCCCACATTAAAATTAAAAACCACTCGTACAATAGTACAGAAAAAAACATTCTATATCCCCAAAATATCCGCTTAACCCCTTATTTAAAACACGGTGAAAAAAGAAAAAAAAATCAATCCCCCCAAAATTTCTGCTTCAAATCAAAAAATAAATCCTTAAACTAAAGTTCACCGAAAAATTTTTAAGTCGCCACATTAAAATTAAAAACCACTCGTACAATAGTACAGAAAAAAACATTCTATGTCCCCAAATACCCGCTTAACCCCTCATCAAAAAACACGGTGAAAAAAAAAGTCGCTTTATTCTTTATTTTTAATTACTTTTTAATTACCTTTTAAAATGAACAACAGCAAAATTCAATCGAAAAACATACCCCACATACTGTTACACGTGTCCCCGCATTAAAATTAAAAAACACCTTCATACTATAGTATGGTAAAAAATTCTAACTCACTAAAATTTCCGCTTAAAATTAAAGAAAAAATCTTTTGACCCCCCTCTCTTAGAGTAGAATCGTGTGAGGAGGAGCAGGAGCACTAGACATTAAAATTAAAAAACACCCTCATACAATAGTATGGTAAAAAATTTCAAACTCCCTAAAATTCCCCCTTAAAATTCGAAAAAAATCCTTTGACCCCTCCTCTTAGAGTAGAATCACGTGAGGAGGTGCACGGGAGGTGGTGCATTTGAGTAAGTACTTGGGAGGAGGTGCTGAGGAGGAGGAGCTGAGGAGGAGGAGCTGCTCACTACTCCTTGCTCCGGCTCCGCTGCTCCGCCTCCTGAGGTCGGACAGACATTTTTCCTCTACTTATAAATAAAATGGCTGCAGAAAAGAACATGAGTTGCGAAAGTTTGCAAGTTATTAAAAATGAAGTCCTTGGTTTTCGCCCTTTTCGCAAAAGAAAAGTTCAATCTTAACAGCTCGACAACGTATTAACCTCCTTAGTGCTGAAATATTTTTACGTGAAACAACAAAAAAACATTTAAAAATTATTATAAAACATAATCGAAATGCATTGATCTATATATCGATGTTTGTAATATGCACACATTTATCAAAAATGTCTGGATGTAATTTTAACGAATCTAGAAGCATTTAAATTAATTTAAATGGCGCATTTTAGTGTCGCCTCCAGGCAACATCGGGACTCAGGAGGTGAAAAGATTACAAAGATGCAAGAAATTGCAGAAGCGGCATGGTAGCAAAAGTGTTGACAAAATAAATATTTTTTTATGAAAAATTATTTTGCACTTTTCAGTATAATATCGTATATTTATAAACTTTCGGAATAAACCTGAAAACCTTCGAAGTGTTAAACGCATTCAGAACAAGAATTCTGGTATGATTTTGGCTTCAGTGTCAATCAACTGAAAATCTATTTTGGCATTCACCAATTGAGGATTAAATGTCAATGTGAAATATTACTATCAAGAAATATTGGTTACACATTTATTTTTATATGCCAACACGTTATGTCCCAAAAAAAATTTCATATTTCAACGAAATTCTGCATTTTGAGTTAATAATGGTTACATTGGTTTCTAATAGTTCCAAATCATAGTGCAATTCGGTAGATTTTTTAAACATAACTTGAGAAGTATTTGGAAAAACGAGTTATAATTTTGGATTTGCATAATTCAAAAATTATATTGATCGATTAATGGTAAAATACTTATAAATTATGATGATAAGTTTACAATATTTATAAATTTGGGAAATATCGTTTAACTAAAAATATAAAATTTCAGCATACTTTTTAATCTTACTTTCTATTTTTTTTCTTTTTTATTATAATTGTCGTATTTTCTTACATATTACTAGCACAAAGTATTAGTATGTTCATCTAAAATTGTTAAATACAAAAAAGACTTTATATGTGAACCAATCATGTGAAATAATAGCATAAAGTTTGAAATACAATTTAATAAAATTTGCATGTTTTTGAATTATGGATTTGGTAGTCTGTACCTTGCTCATGAAATTTTTCCAAATTATCATACGTGACTGAACATGATCTGATCATATTAGTGTAATATTAGAGTTTTAAAAAACATAGCAAATGAAAAAAAAATATTGAATGAAATTAAAAATGTTTTTTAGTACATTAAGTTTCGACGCAAGTTGAAACGTTGTTATAAGTTATTTCAATAATAATAAACATTTTTTGTACTTAATTACTTCTTTTAAAATTCAAACAATCATTTTTTTCATATATTAATAAAACTCATTTTAAGGAATATACAAAAACCGTTGTCGCTTTAATAAATTACAAAGCATAGCAAATGATTTACATCTTTTACGAATAAAAATTTATCAAATAAAACAGGAAAAAACAAACACTTAATGGATAGTAATACAATATTTTTCTCCTTATGCTGTAAAATAAAACATGCTATTTTTTAAGGAAAAAAAAGAATACAAAACAATTCAGCTGGAATCTTTAAAACGAATGTATTTGACAATTTAATTTTTGTCGGGAAAAAATTACTCCGTACTTTAAGCCTTAAACTGCTTTAATTTCATGCGGAAATAATTTTTAACTTCTTCTGAAGTATATATTTATCTTCATTAGTTTCAAATTCTTAAACATAAAAATTTAGTGTACCCATTTTAGCTTTTAAAGTAATTCTGCGGAAGTGTTAAGAAGAAGTAATACTTCGTGCTTGTAAGAATTTGTAAAACTACACTTAAGGGAAGTTTAAGTATTCTAGTGTAAATGTTTTGCATATATATATATATATATATATATTATTTATTTATTTATTTATTTATTTTTTACTGTCTGTGCGAAAATTAAATTTTGGTTAAAAATATCTTTACTATGTTTACGTAGGTATAACTTAAAAGGAAATCAATAAATTTTTTGTCCTGTGGCATTAAATTTTCACATCTGTTCTATGCATATAATAACGGGCATGTCATAGCTAATTAGAAGACTATTTTTGTGCAATTTAACGTATGTTTAGTACTAAATCGAAATACATGACTACGAAACAAAAACAGAGACATTATTAGCGTTCAGTGTAATATTTATTTTCTAGAAATCATATTGAAACTCAAAAATTGAAGAATATACTCTTCAGCTACACTGTTAATCTAATGCTTATGGTCTAAATTTAATTAATTGGCAGTGTTTCTTAAATTTAACATTTTAACTTTATTCTCACTCGTTATTTACATTATTTTATAAAGATTATTTTAATTTAAAGGCTCATATTCATTATTTTATAAATGAATTATTTTAATCACGTAAAACTGAAAAAAAATTTCTTTTCACCTTTTTGTTTCGATAAAGGTAGTATGCGGTTCTTCGGAAGGCATTAAGGTCCACGCACATAGCACTAACTTCTTGCGCTATCTTTGATCTTTCGTGTCGGCGCTTGGATCTAAAACTGCTTTTTCAGTGCACTGAATCTGAACTTCAAGAGAGAAATCTAACGCGAAACCAGTTGACAGCTTTACGACTGAAGATGGGGTAGATAAAAGTTCCCCTTCCTTTGTCAATTTGGTAGGATCAGTCCCTCAAAAATCATTTAAAGAGGTTTCACCCATGTTTCGTTCGGAAACAAAGATTGATTGATTGCTCTTTTAGTGTAATAAAAACTAGTGCTGTTCGCTCGCAGCCTTACACATAAAACAAGCTATTGAAAATATAAATATAATAAAAGAATTTTACAATCTGTATGTTACGTTAATACAGTGTCCAGTAACTTTCTTATGTTGGATTGGGTTTGGATTGGGGTTGGATTTATCTAGGATTGTTTTGAGAACGTGTGCTCCGAATTAACACTTGTGCGTGTGAAATCCCCCCCCCCTCTATGTGTCATCTCCTTTACTTTTTCAAGTGTGATTTTATCTCCATGTATCTCATCATCGAGTTTATTCTGTTAGAGATTTTACTTACTAGCTTGTAGTTATGTAGCAAGTATAAATACAGTGGTTACTGTAGGACTGCACGGATTTGTCAAGTCTTCCTAAAGTGGACAATTTTCCATTGAGTAACCATTTGAAATTTTGTCGTGACGGTTAACATAAAATGACAGAAAAAGTTTCCAAAAACCTAAAAGCGTTTTTTTTAGGGGGGGGGGGGGATAAATTGTTACAATGTAAAAAAAAAATCCGTTAACATTCAGAAATTTTTCTGTAAAATTTTACGGAATAGTTTCATTTTTCCGAGAAAACAGTACAATTTCATTACTGACATGTTGAGATTACAAATACATACAAATACTTTTTCATCAATTTCTTCGGAAACAGTACAAATTCCGTATTAAAACAGTAAAAGTTCCTTAAATGATATTTAGAAATAGTTGTTCTATTAGGAAAGCGAAATAATTGTTCTAATACTTGTCTTATAGTGGTAAACTTTTCGATGAAATTCCTAGATATTAGCTAAATATGATTCTATGTTGAATTCATTCCAATCATTTACAAATATTTACTAAACAATTTTGATGTTAAATCGGTTTTTAAACGATAAATGACATGGCGCCGTCTATATCAGGAACAGAAAAATATTAAACAACTCGCTATAATATTTTTCTTTATTTCTTTCTGTTTTAATAATTAAAAGCTAATATATTTTTACGATATAAAAAATTAATTACAAAAATAAAATTTGAAAGAGAAAGTCAGACTATTTTTCATTATGATTTTAAAATAATCTTTAACTTATATTTACATATATTAGCCTATTTTTTAAAAAGTGCGAAGGATATTTTAAAATAGAAGAAAAATCTACTTTTAATTTTAATATTTTTTTTAAAAATCTTGTCACTTTAAGAAGTTCGAACAAAAAATTTAAAACATCTGAAATATACTGATGAAATTAAAATAATATTGACGATTATCTCAGTTATATTTTACAATAAAGGAAATTTATTTTAATAATCCGTAGAAAATATCTTTTCTGAGTTTACAATTGATCTTGTCATACAAATATTTTGTTAAATACATGTTTTTAAGAAAAGTATGTTAGTATCCTTTTAAAAATAAATGAATAAATAAATAAATATGAATAATACTACAATAAAATTTTAAAAGTCTTCTAAAAATGAAGGAAACAAAACTCTTAATGCATGTAATATTTTAAAGTCTGAAATATATTTTTTATAAGGCTGTAATTAAAAAGCTAAAAATTCGAAATTATGAAAATGAAATCTGTAAAATATTTAGAACTGTACACTCAATAGAAAAATGTTATCTCTACCAAAATAAATCCCATGTTCAACATAAGGCCTTTGCTTTATGAAATGCATCCAAAATAAGTAAAGATACTTGAAAGTGTTGTTTGTGTAGCTCTGGTATTGCAAACTGCGACAAGACACTTTCTCTGATTCTATTCCCATGGAGGTTAAGTGGCATTTCTTCACTATTTCTTTTAATTAAATGTATTATGTACCTGATATTAATGTGTCTTTGTAAAGTAAGATATAAAAATCATAAAGATGTTAGTTTACCCTTAAAAAATTCTTTTTTGCCTTTCAAGCAAAAAATTTTTATATAACGAAATATGAAAACAAACGACAATATTTTGTGAAAAAAAAAGGAAATATTTTTGGAATTTTATCGAAGAATTTTTCCGTTAAAATAAGGAAATATTACTGGCGTCTAGAAGACCAGTACAATTTTCGTATTTTAACGGAAATTTTTTTACAGTGTAGTTGTAGTATTTTGAATAAAGTAAATTATTATGTCATGGGATTTCAACTCTTAAATGACATTTGATAGATTTTTCAAGTGCTATTATTCATCATCTTTGTGCTATTAGAGAAAATGGATGTAGCACACTTCTCAAGTACGACAAGAGAACAATGTAAAAAATTTCCGTTAATATATAGAAAATTTTCTGTAAAACTTTCCTGAATTGTTTCATTTTGCTAAAGAAAACAGTACAATTTCCATAATTGACATTATGCTATTATAAAACTGTATAAATTCAATATGTTTTAAATAAATTTTATTGAATATTTTTGTTATTGCTATGAAAGCGGTAGTTATTCCGTAAATGATGTTCAGAAATAATAGCTATGTTTTAAATGCAAAGTAATTAATTGTTGTATACAGTGATATTATTTTCAACGAAACCTCAATTTGGCTAAATAGGGCTCTATAGTGAAAATATCTCCAATAATTCCCCAACGGTAAGACAGTGTTGGTCTAATATGGGTTTTCAAGTAATTTTAAATAAAATGATGTTAAATAATGTGCTAAATGTTACAGCGCCATCTATGAACAAACATTCAAACAACTTGCATTAATACTGTTTTTCTTTCTTTTCTTTTCTTTTCTTTTCTTTCTTTTCTTTTTTTTTCTTTTTTTTAATAAAAAGCTATAAAATCATTTTTATACTGTACAATTTTTAAATTTATATCTTATTTATTCTGTTTGTATGTTTGAAACAGTTGAAAATAAAGTGTACCACTTTAGTTTCCGTAATGATATTTAAAAAATATTTGACTTATTATTACTAGTACTATCATTTTTAAAAATCTCCAAAAGATATTTTAAAATGAAAAAATCTCTATTTAATTTTAATATTTTTTAGTCCAATCACTTTAACAGACTCGCACATAAAACAAATCATAATGAAATTATTATAAATGTGACGTTTATAAAAATTATAATCTTATAGTAACGAATAAAGAAATTATATTTTAATATCACATAGTAAATCTTTTATTTGAGTTTATAGTAGATCATCACACAGATAATTTAACAAGTGGATAAGTGTGATCGCAGATCGCACAGAGGATTTCGTTTAATATTTCTTACAAAACAGTTTATCATTAAATTAACAAATGAAAATTGTCAATAAAAGATTAATCATTCCTTGCATAAATGGTTGAAACATTATATTTTGGAATATGTCTCCCGGAAATCATCCATTATCCTATTTCAAATTTTTATATTTAACTAATCTATATATTTAAAACACCTGGCTGTTTTTTTGGTCATCAGCCCTGAGCTTTCTACTGGTCCGATTTAGATAATTATTTTTTTAAATGAAAGCTGTTTATGTGTAGATGTGCCCATTCTGGCTAATTTTTAATTTATTTCAATTTTTACATTTTATTTTTAATTTTAAAAGCTTTTTCATGACAGTTCTTCAAAACAGTGGCAACAGTTTAAACTTTTCTCAAAATTTATTTTGTTTCATTATTTTCCACCAATCAGGAGCTTGATCTCATCGGTGAATGTATAATCGCATTTCAAAATAAATAAATAAATAAATAAATAAATAAATAAATAAATAAAAATAAAAAATAAAATAAGATAAAGGTGTTTGAAAAGGTTTTCATAATAAAATGATTGCACATAGTTATTCCCTGCAATACACAGATTATTTACTGAGTAATATTATTAAGTATTATGTAAGTAAAATAACAGAAGATAAACTTTAAATATAATATCTAAAGTGAAATTTTGTCGATGGAGAAAATGTCGTCATACTGAAACCAGATAAATTTATTCCATGAATATAATATACATAGTTATAGCTGTGTCAGTGATGATGTCATATTCACTGATTTTAATTCCTGCATCTAAATAAAGTGAACATCTATTAATTTAAAGGTCCGTGGTGTGCACAAGTGAAAATATTTCTATAAACTGCGCCATTTCTATTTAATTATAATGAATATTTTATGAAACTAAAGAAGTCTTAAATAAATGCATAAATCACGCTTTTATTTAAGAAAAAATGAGTATTTCTGAAGGTGTAAATGATGTCATTTTAGAAAAAAAAAGAATAAAACCTGTGATATGCCGGTATTACTGAATTTCTATCTTACATAATATAAAAAAATTAGAATCATTTCATTGTATTACGTTATTATTTAAAAATAAATCTGTATTTCAGCAACAAATACAAAAATTTTATTCTTTTTAATAAGAGAGATGTCGTTTTTTTTTTCGTTTCCATAACAATAAAATTAATTTTTTAAAGTTCATGGAGGATACAAACCAATAAATAAATTAAATTTATTGCAAGTGCTGTAAATATGTAGTGGGTTGGTTAGGCAGTTTAGTAAATCCCTGTTTCAATTATAATTAAAATGTTTCATTGATATTATAATTACGAGGTGGAACCCGTCGAACTTCGACGAAAGAAAGTGTTTTAGAAGGAACTATTTCAATAATTTATAATGACGTACAAAATTAGCTACAGTAAAAAGTGCACCTTATATTGGTCAATTTAACTCCAAAAGAAATATTATTTTAAGCTAAAATTAACAAAATACCATTTCTATAAAAGTCAGTTATCGAAATTATTAAAATTAAATTTTAATCGCATACGTAATAAGTAAAAATGATAAAGATAAGTTATTATGATGACGTTATCAATTGAGGCTCTTATTCTTGGTAAAAATGAAAAAAAAGTCAAATTGACACGATCATAAAATTTCACGTGAAATCTAAACCCGTCATCATTTTTATCTTCTCAAAATTTACATACGAAATTTTAATTTCATTATTTTTTTCAATTTTAAGAGAAAAGCGGTGCATTTTGTTGCCACGATTACAAAATTCGTACAAAAACTATAAAAAAAATTAATATCTCAAAAATAAATTAAGATACAGCTTTCAAACAAATTGCATTTAAAAGTAAATTTTTTTCTGAATACGCCGATGTAAAAATTGAGAATGTGCGATGTTTAGATGTATAAAAATTACAGTAGCAAAAATTGCAAATCCGAATTGCATGGGAAAGTGTTGCCATTCGCAAAATGACGTATGCGTTACGCACAGATACGTTTGGCCTTTATAATATAGATTGTACAGTTATCAAGCGATATTTAAACGGAGAAAAAATAAACTATGCAGATATTTTTGAATTCGTCTTCCGGGGTATAATATTAACTTCTTAAATAATTTGGCATTTAAATAATACTAGAAAAAAATGAAGGGACATGGGGAAATAGATTTACTTATTCCTTAGATTATTGAAATGAAAATCAAGCAATTTACTACAAAGAAACATTTAATTTGTGGTCTTTCATGAAACATTATAAGTGTTTGTTTATAAAATTTGCCATCTGAAAAATAAACATGCCATTCATATCGATAAATGTGCATACTTCATTACTTGCACACATTAAAAGAGTGAAGCGATCTCGGCAGAGAGAGGATCGGTATGTTTGTGCTTTTTCTATTATGGAGCTCAGTACTTTTAGCATTCACAATTATTCATTTACTACTCATCAACTACTATTATCTTTTCCAAAATTCTTCTATGGACGTAAGACGTAGTGATCACTAAGCACAATAAACTTGTATGTTGATTAGAGATTTTTTTTTTCTTATCCCTCACGGTATTCTCATTATTAACTATATGGAAAATAGTTGTTGTCTTCGGTAAAGAACTGGGAAATCTGATGTATATCTCAACCTTTTTATAGGTTGAATTCCGCAACTTATTTTATTTTATTCGTTTCCTGATTGGTCCTTGTTTAATGTACAAAAATGGAATACTTCTGTAGCCACAATGATAGAAAAAGTAATAAAAAGTATTAAAAATAATAATAATTTGAAAACAAATTTCGATAAAGATTTCAAAAAATTTCATTTAAAAGTGCATTTTTTTCTCCATGCAACAGGCTGAAAATTCAAAATGTGCGATTTTTATAAGTTTAAAAATTTACAATTCCAAAAATTGTAAAACTGAAATTTCATTTAAAATTTGTTCACGATGGTTCCAGGAATGTTAATGTTTAATTCATGTCGTACGTAATATGAGGCTTTCAGAAGTCAGTCTGATTAACTCGATCAAATAAAAATGCACATTTTAAACAGTTAAAGTAGTATATCTGTAAACTACTGTTTTTTATTGTTATTATTATTAGTAGTAGATCGAACCCGGGCTACCCGTGTAACATAGTAAAGATAAAAACCATCTTTTTAAATTTAAAATTTAAAACTAATAAATTTTCTACATGTATTATGCTTTTTATACTAAAAACGCATTTTTAATCATTTAAGCTTCCTGCAGATTTTTTCATTCATGTTTAATTAATAAAATAATAATTGTGAAAAATATTGGTATGAAGATTTTGATAACTTTACATATTTTTTTATCTTACACTATTCAAAAAATTAACATTAATATGACTCTTGTGTTAAATCAGCCTTTGAATTAAAACATAACACGACGGAAAAACACGGCTAGGCCGCTTAAAGGGTTAAACGGAAAATATCAATTATGGAATCAAATAAAACTTTGAATTTGTCAATAATTATACTTTCGTATTAGACGCATATCAGAAATTATCAGCCGAAGATTTTGTTACTTTTGGAAATATTTTTGTTTCTGATCATTTCAGTGCCTCCAGCGCGCATTTCAATCACATGTCTGTTAAAATTGTATTTATTTATATTATTTTGTTTAATGATTTATCGAGGAAGTTTTAATTTTGCTATAGTATATTAGCCGGAAACAAATTCCTAATTCTTTAGATTGTTTTAAGGGGAAATATATTAATCTTTCGCAATCGAGTTTCACGTGGTAGAGATAAACTTAAAAATAATTCACACCTGATTTTTTTTTAAACCACAGCCAATCAGTAAACTGAAATATAGTTTTCAAACAATTTGCATTTGAAAGTATATTTTTCTTATTTCGTAATAATTTAAATTATTAGATTACATGTTAGATTTGAGTTTTTTAATCATTTTATCTGTGTTTTCCACCATTATTTTACTTATTTATTCATGCAACTTTAATTTCATTATGGAAAACTACCTGGTACAATATTTATATACTTATGTGAAAATTGTATATTAGTATATCTTAACGGAGATACGTAATAGAGATTAAAATGAAATTCTTGTAAAACATAACGTTGTAATAAGTGAGTCAAATGAGATGCAGTTTTCAACCAAATTTCTTGAAAGTAGATTTATTTTCCTATAGAAAGTAATAAAAATTGAAAATGTGCGATGATTAGAAGATTAAAAAATGACAGCAACGAAAATTTCAGAAAGTCATTTCATCGTGAAATGTTACCATTAACAAAATGACGTCAGTGTTGCGCACGGACACATTTCTTCGTTATATAATATAGATAGGTATCTTGCACATATGAAAAATCTTATGCGCATAGTAAAATACAGAAGTAAAGAAGTGACAGCACGTGCATTTTTTCAAAGAAAGTTTGTTCCAAAGATAACTCTATGACTAATTTAAAATTCGTTTTATAAACTAAATTACACAAACAATGCCTGACATCACTCCAACGTATAAAGAAGATGCTGTATTTTCTATGAAAATAGAAAAATGAAATGTACATACTATTTTTTTCTTTTTTTAAAACATATTTCGAAAATAAAAATGGTGCTACAAATAAAGTAAAAAATAAATTGCATAAAAAATATAATTATTCCAAAAAGAAAGAAAAAATAAATAATTTTGTTTTGCATTTTCCTTCTGGTAAAATGACAGGTTACAAAACGGAACAAAAAAAAAAAAATCTTATGCTTTAGTAAGTTTAATTGAAAATTATAAAATATTACATTAAGCAAATTATGTTATTTTGATAAAATTACAGTAGAATGTCTTAAAGAATAGCAATACAATTTCATTACAGCTGAGAAGCTTTTGGACAGAAATTTGGAGAAACTGACATTATTTTAAGCCTGGAATAATTGCCAAGATCATCTTTGTTTGACTAACTCGGCAAAGAAAATTCAACTTGTAGAGAATCACCAAGTTCTGTAATATAAATTGATGTATTTTGGACAAAGACTTCTAATCTGATGAAGCACACTGCATGTTATTGCTTTTTCCTTAAAAACGCGCTAACTTTTTAACATTGCATTTAATCAGTGTATGATTTCAATTATGTTATTTTTAAAAATGAAGCATTTCCAAGTGTGAAGAATTTGAAAGTCACTGGAGAGAAAATGATACACTTCTCCAAAATATATTCAAGTTTTAAGACTTTAAACACACGTTTGTATATATATAATGACATCATTTGCATCCGCCAAAGCATTCGACTTTTACGATCAAATATTACGCAAACTGTAGAGAAAAAAATGTGCATCTGACGTCAAAAACACAATAAAAAATCAATTTCGTCATTTAAGAAACTTAGCAAGATATATTAATGATATAATGATTCATCTGTCTTCATTTTTTCAGGGTTCCATTTTTTGCATCACTCCCGGCCACTATAATTCATATCTATTCTTTCTTTTTACTTTATGGCTTATTTCCTTTTACATCGCACAGAAATGTAGTACTAAAGTTGCCATCTCCAAAAAAATTGAATTAAAACTACAAAAAAATTAATATCTCAAAAACAAATGTAGATACCGTTTTCAAACAAATTTCATTTAAAAGTACATTTTTTTCTCTATTCAACGGTATAAGGATTAAAAGTGTGCGATGTCTATAAGTTTAAAAATTTGCAGTAGCGAAAATTGCAAAAGTGAAATTTCATGGGAAAGTGTTGCCATTCGTAAAATGACGTATGCGTTACGCACAGATACGTTTGGCCTTTATAATACAGATTTAAGGATTAGAAACCGCATTAAAAAAGATTTGTAGCTGAAGTTAAGTCCAACATAATAATTTATGAGTTGTTTTCCTTATTTTTTTTTATTTTCTGAAGTTTGAGTATTTTTATCATGAAAAGCTATGTTATCCCTATTTTAAGAGGTGGCAATTGTTTATTTCGCTCAGTATTTTATTGTCTATATGAGATTGATACATATCATACCTAATATATATTCTTTTCCGTCGAGTTTCGGCGGGTGCAGCTAGTAATATTTATAGCAGGACTTCGTCAAAAACCACATTTGAAAAGATCCACCAGAGGTGGTTAGTAGTTTTAATAAATAAAAATTTCATAAGTAAGAAAAACTATTTCACTTCGTCTGTGGAAATCGATGATAAATATGATGTAACCTGATGAAATAAAAACAAATAAGCGCTTTTTCACGCGATTTTTTAATCAGTAACGTAAATTAATGAATGAGTTTCATCAATAATCAATCACGTAATTTGTTAAATCAATCACTTTTTTAATATCATCAGTCCATTTTTAGGTAGATTTCGTAAGAAATACTACCTATTGCAATCGTACCAGTTTACATATCTATCTATCTATCTATCTATCTATATATCTCACTTTTTTATGGACACGATAACTTCTATAATTCTTCATCAATCTCCACCAAACTGGTACATAAAATCAAAGGCGATAAAATTTTGGCTAAGTTCGTTAATGGGCAAAATCGGACCAAGGGGGTCGGAATAGGGGGCGTTTTCGTGAAAACCGAAAAAACGCCATAACTTCTTAATTAAAGTACATATCGAATCGGTTTAAAGTTTATATTACTTCTTAAAAATGGGCCAAAAGTATATGCATGACAGATTTTTGATAAATTTAGAAGTCGGCTCAAGGGGCGAAAAAAACCGGGATTTTGAGAGAAAAATTCATAACTTCGTCAATTTTCAAGATATCAAGTACAACTAAATTTTTTGTAGATGTTCTTAAAATTATCTAAAACTTTTGCATTTACAAGTTTTTGATAGGACCAACTTTTACCGACGAAAAAAATTAAAAACTAAAAGAAAAAGGGCGCTGAAAAAAGAGAAAAATCCATAACTCCATCAATTTTTAAGATATCAAATCTGATTAAATTTATTTTACATCTTCTCAAAAATATCTACAACTTTTATATTGACAAGTTTTTCATAAGACCAACTCGTATAGCAAAAAGATATTAAACAAAAATAGGAATGACTCGTTTTTAAAGTCATTTTTGCTCTCAAATGCATCCAATTTACAGATCCTCTTACTTAGGAACTATATAATGTGATGCATTGATCGGTTTTTTTATAAAGACAGAATATATTTTGAAAAAGGCTACCAAAAAGGGTATTTTGAACAGAATTTCCCGAAGTCTTCGTGATTTGAAAATTTAAGGAAGTTTTCACATAGCAAATTGCGTTTTTTATGACTCGTTTTAAAATCCATTTTTGCCTTCAAACACATCCAATTTACAGATCCTCTTATTTAGGAGCTATATACTGTGACGCATTGGCCAGTTTTTTGATAAAGATAGAATATATTTTTAAAAATGCTGTCAAAGTGAGTATTTCGCACAAAATTTTCCGAAGCAATCATGATTAAAGAATTAAGAATGTATTCAAACAACAAATCGGTTATTTTATGACTCATTTTTAAATATTTTTTTTTTTCTCAAATGCATTCAACTGACAGTTTTTTGTTATTTAGGAACTGTATAATGTACTGTTTTGGTCGATTTTTTAATAAATTCAGAATCTATTTCAAAATATGTTGTCAAAATGGGCATTTGAGCTGAATTTTTCTTAAGATGATTCTGATAAAACCAGTTTTTGCAGAAAAATAAAATTAAAAATTTTTTCATAAACGGCCAAATGAAGTTATTAAACTGGGTTTATCTCTAATCATATATATATATATATATATATATTTGTTGAAATGAGCACTCTTCGAAATCTACCTCCGCCTATAGGCCCAGCCGACAGGGATTTTTTTTATTTATTTAAGCTTGCGTGCAACAATTAGAAGAAAAAAAAGAGCTGGTGATATTAAAAAAATATATTTTAATTAAAATAATAGTTTTTTCAAAATTTTATGATTTGTTGTGTGGCAAGAGGTAAGTACATAAGTATTGCAAGCTTTAAGTACATAAAATTTGAACTCTCTGACTTAAATAGATTTTGTATACGGACTCTGTGAAGGACAAACAGACAAACAGACAGGGGACAGAGATCAATATAGTTTCGTCCGATGAACGAAAAATAAAAGAATATATTAAAAAATAAAAATAAACACAAGAGAATTTTAAAAATCCCTGTCGGCCGGGCCTATAGGCGGAGGTAGATTTCGAAGAGTGCTCATTTAAAAAAAAAAAATAATAAAATATATATATATATATATATATATTTTATTTTTTATTATATATATATATATTTTAATCTGATATATATATATATATATATATATATATGATTAGAGATAAACCCAGTTTAATAACTTCATTTGGCCGTTTATGAAAAATTTTTAATTTCATTTTTCTGCAAAAACTGCTTTTATCAGAATCATCTTAAGAAAAATTCAGCTCAAATGCCCATTATGACAACATATTTTGAAATAGATTCTAAATTTATTAAAAAATCGACCAAAACAGTACATTATACAGTTCCTAAATAACAAAAAACTGTCAGTTGAAAGCATTTGAGAAAAAAATCGAATTTAAAAATGAGTCATAAAATAACCGATTTGTTGTTTGAATACATCCTTAATTCTTTAATCATGATTGCCTCGGAAAATTTTTAAAAATATATTCTATCTTTATCAAAAAACTGGCCAATGCGTCACAGTATATATTTCCTAAATAAGAGGATCTGTAAATTGGATGCAATTGATAGCAAAAATGGATTTAAAAACGAGTCAGAAAAAAACGCAATTTCTTATTTGAACACTTCCTTAAATTTTCAGTCACGATGATTTCTGAAAATTCTGTTCAAAATACTCTTTTTGGTAGCTTTTTTGAAATATATTCCGTCTTTATCAAAAAACTGACCAATGCATCACATTATATAGTTCCTAAATAAGAGGATCTGTAAATTGGATGCGTTTGAGAACAAAAATGGATTTTAAACGAGTCAGAAAAAACGCAATTTCTTATTTGAATACTTCCTTCAATTTTCAGTCCCGATGACTTTCGGAAATTCTGTTCAAAATACCCTTTTTGGTAGCCTTTTTTGAAATATATTCTATCTTTATCAGAAAATTGACCAATGCGTCACTTTATACAGTTTTTAAATAAGAGGATCTACCATTTGGATGCGTTTAAAATCAAAAATGAATTTAAAAATGAGTCAGAATATAAGCCTTTTGGATTTGAGGTTTTTTCTCCAACTCCTATTTTTGTTTAATTTCTTTTTGCTATACGAATTGGTCCTACGAAAAACTTGTCAATATAAAAGTTGTAGATATTTTTTAGAAGATGTAAAATAAATTTAATCAGATTTGATATCTTAAAAATTGACGGAGTTATGGATTTTTCTCTTTTTTCAGCGCCCTTTTTCTTTTCGTTTTTAATTTTTTTCATCGGTAAAAGTTGGTCCTATCAAAAACTTGTAAATACAAAAGTTTTAGATAATTTTAAGAACATTTATAAAAAATTTATTTGGACTTGATATCTTGAAAATTGACGAACTTATGAATTTTTTTCTCTCAAAAACCCTGTTTTTTTCGCCCCTTGAGCCCACTTCTAAATTTATCAAAAATCTGTCATGTATATACATTTGGCCCATTTTTAAGAAGTAATATAAACTTTAAACCGATTCGATATCTACTTTAATTAAGAAGTTATGGCATTTTTTCGGTTTTCAGAAAAACGCCTCCTATTCCGACCCCCTTGGTCCGATTTTGCCCATTAACGAACTCAGCCAAGATTTTATCCCCATTGATTTTATGTAAAAGTTTGGTGGAGATTGGTGAAGAATTATAGAAGTTATCGTGTCCATAAAAAAGTGACATATATATATATATAGATAGATAGATAGATAGATATATAAGCTGGTGCGATTGCAATAGGTAGTATTTCTTACAAAATCTACCTAAAATATTGCTACAAAAAGAAACTATTCTTTATAACATATTTTTTCATCCATGTAATAAGCCTTGTATAAAGTGAAAAACAAAAACTTAAATATGCAAAAATATGGAAACTTCAGAATTGTATATTCAATTAAGAAATGCTATATCTACGAAAATACTTTCCCTTTTGAACGTCACGTCGTAGCTTTACTTCATAAAAAAAATCTGGAATATGTAACAATATTTGACTACATGCCCGGGTTTACGTTTTATTGTGGATCTTGAAGAGGATAGTTCCCTGGTTCTAAACCTGCCGGGGGTAAATATTTTTTCATTACTGTAATTCATACGAATGAATGTTTCTCGTTGAAAAGTAATGTGGTTATTCTATTTATTTTTTTCTGCCTTTGAAGTAAAATTTTAAATGTTAAAAAATGAAAAAATACAGAAAACTTTTGTGAAAAAACAGAAAATTTTATAGAATTTATTGAAAGATATTTCTGTTAAAATATGGAAATAGTACTGGTGTCTAGATTAAGAGTACTGTTCCCGTACTTTAACAGAAATATTTTTACAGTGAAGCTATTTTCTTTACTTAAGATTGTAGATATAAATTAAGTTTATTTTTAATTGCCTGAGCACAATTAATGGAAGTTCCTTAGCTGCACTGCGTCGACCTTTCCGATGTCGTTTTTAATGAACATGTCTTTCATCTTAAATACGGTGTCAAAAGAACCGTTTTAAATATCGTGCCCTATGGATACGTCACAAAATGCCTCGTGAAATAGTCTCAATTCTTGGCCATTGAAACGCTTTACCAAGTTATTATTGAAATGACAGAAATGGTGCTCGAAATTGCCAAGACTCTCATTTGTTAAAAGTTATTAAAAGAGTGTGTTTCAGTATTTCATTTTATATTTGGAAGAGTTCATTTTATACAATATCTCAAGGTGTCTGTTTAGCCATTTGTTTGTCTAAAACTTAAAAAATCTTCTAAATTTGGTACAATAGATACAGAATCACAAGTAAATATAAAGATTTTTACTACAAAACACTCTTTATTCGGAGAGAATATCAAAAGCAGAAAGTTCTGATCTTCAAACGAAGGGTTTCTTGAATTTTCTGTAGGGGCAACTGGGGCACATTGATACAGCTTTTTTCTAAGAATTTTTTGGTGTCCAGAAAGCAGAAATTTCAAGTTATTTTTCCATGTGGTGTCAGTAAAACTTGTGTAGTGTGTTATAAAATGTACAATCGTTGTTTTATATATTATTTTTGCATGTAATTTTTAAAAAATCAAAAAAAGTCTTTTTTGTATCAATGTGCCCCATCCCCGGGGCAGATTGATGCACCTCATGGGACACTTGGATACGTCTGGGAAAATGGAGACAAAATACCATCAATGCATATTTTTCATAGAAAAATAGTTAGCAAACCAATTTGATACTTATTTATAGAAATTCAAATTGCCCACAATTTATTTGTAAGCAATATTGAAGCAATCAGAAATGTATAATGACCTGATGTTCTGGCTGTTCTTTGTCTGATTGTTGGCTGTGGTAACTTTGTCATATCTGGCACTTCAATCCCAGCATTATCTTCTTTCTTAAGAAAGGTAAAAAAATTACTAGGTTTTCTGTTTATAAATCGGTTTATAAACAGAAAATAAAGGATAATTATATTAAAAATTCTGTTTATAATATAATTATCCTGTGCTTCTCTGCAGCTTGTTTCTCTTACGTAACATTTCTCATATCAAAAATACTTTTTTCTCAGGAGAATCGATACAAATTTCAGATTTCCCAGGCTACCGTCCTTTTCTTATGTTAATTCTACTAGCAGTAGATGTTGCGTAAATTCGTACGTCTTCTGTTTGCAAAAATACTATAAAATGTTCTAATGAAAAGAAACTAGAGCTATTTCACTTCAATAAAAACTAATATTAGATATTTTTCCCTAAAAATGGTTGGATTAAGGAGTGTATGGTAAAAAAAAATAACAAAAAGTAATAAAAAAGTGAACTAGAAAAGGATTTAGGTTGTATCAATGTGCCCCGACATAGACTGTATCAATGTGCCCCATACAGCCATTTTGAATAAAATGACTCTCAAATCCAACACTTCATAATTTATCTAACAATAAAAAATGAGAAACTAATAAAGATTAGCTTTACTTGCCAGGGAGAATATTCTTTTTGGTTGAAAATACTGGAACAGTTGTATAATACCATTTCAATTGTACTACTCAAGTTTACTTTTGACCTACAAAAACAATTAATCACTCGTCCCATTTCATCAAACTACTGAATCATTCCAAAACTTTCTGTATGTAGTTGAGTGCACTAGTATCATCTTTTGGAGCTGTTGTGAAACTTCCTGTAATGACCCTGTGTGCAGTATAGGGGTTGTATCAATGTGCCCCATGTATCAATGTGCCCCAGTCCCCCCTATACATTAGTTCTATGCATTATAGGTGTTCAAATTTTCCAATTTTCTAGATAATTTGGAGGGTAAAGTCATCAGAGTGACAATTGTTTTTAAATCTTTTGTTAATTTTGAGTTTTTATCGCGAAAATGTAACTGAGTTTATATTACATTAGCTGGTCATTTCGGTCCCGAGACAATTCTGTCCGTGGCCATGTCGGTCCTTTATCATTTCGGTCTTTTGTTATTTCTTTGCTCGCTACCTTATAAGTCGGATTCTAATTGTTGTGGGCTTGCAAAATGGTATAAGTTAAACATTATTCGGGGCCTTTTTTTTATTTGCTTAATTCTCCCCCTCCCTCCAAGTTTTATAAAAAGTTGAATATAAGAGTCTGATAAATTTGAATTTTTATAACTCGTAATAATAAAATCACAGCAAGCAGATTTTTTTTTTTTTTTTTTTTTTTTTTTTTTTTTTTTTTTGATTAAACAGTGAGATATAAGTTTAGAGGATATTATCTTTTGCTTTTAATAATATTATTAATAATCCGAATAAATATTTTAAATTTTATTATTAATTATTAGTATCAGTATTTTATACAAACTTCTATAAACTACTATAAACTAAAAAGTATTTTATATAAAATGCCATAAATATTTTTTTGGCTGATTACGTACATTTTTTTAGAACCTTTAAATTAGCATTAATTAAATAATAAAAAAAACCTGTGCTTAATTTTTTTCTTAGAATCAGTTTAATAATAAATGTCTTTAATAATTCAATTAGTCAGTTATAAGTTATAATATATACATATTTCCTCAAATCACCCATCTACACGCTCTCCTTTGATAATTCAGATATGAGATACATTTATTGAAGAACATTTTTTTTTATTTTTATTATTATTTTTATAAT
The DNA here is from genome assembly GCA_964019185.1 of Maratus speculifer. Lineage (NCBI taxonomy): Eukaryota > Metazoa > Arthropoda > Arachnida > Araneae > Salticidae > Maratus > Maratus speculifer. The sequence continues at coordinate 57,236,205 of OZ025294.1, forward strand.
ACAAAGTTGCATCTTATAAATTTGTTTTCATAAGTTATTTTCCATTATTAACATTGGGAAAGCAATAGTAATTTCGTAACTGGGCATACTGCGAAAAAAAATTGGTTTTTAAAAATTTGCTTCTGCCACTTTTTTTTTTTTTTTTTTTTTTTTTTTTTTTTTTTTAAATACTAATAGTATTTATTAATTGCTTTTTTTAACAGTCTCCTCACGCCATGAAGACAAATTTTGGGAGTTACTTTTATTAAAGAAACTGGACCTATTTCATTCTAATAAGATGATTATTTTTTTTATTTACATAAAATTAATATAATAATATTTTAAAATATAATAATATAAATATTATATATATAATATAATATATAATTTAATAAAATATTGTAAAATGTAGTATAATAATATTTTAAACAATTTTATTTTCAATTTTTAAGTGACAAAACTAAGCTTTTATTTATTTATTTATTTATTTGCATTACCTTTTCGCTCATACTTTCCCAGAAAAAAAATTCTTAGTTTTATTTTTAACTATACTGATTGTTTTAAATTTTTGCAATTTTAAATATACAATAAATAAACAAGTAATGGATAAATTTCAGTTTAGAACTACTAGGAAATATAATGATGTATTGAATATAAAATTTATTATATATTGAGTTTATTTTAAAGTAAAATTCATTATGTAAATTAATAATGTTATTAATAAACAAATATATTTAATAAAATATTAATTTGATTTTTACATTAAAATTACTAACTGTTTTGAGAATTAGGTATACCAATTATCATTAGGATTACCAATTATGATTAGGATTACCATACAAAATTTGTGTGAATTATAATATTTGGATAAGAGTTATACGTGCGGTTTTCGGGCACTTACTCGCATTATACTAAAATTTACTGGCCTTTAGTTTTAAAATTCTGCTATGTTCCCTATAAAATTATTCTTATTTCACAAAATTTCAGTTTGCAGGTGAAGGGACCGAAATGGCTAGAGACTGAAATGTATTGGGACCGAAACGGCTAGGGACCGAAATGTCTTAGGACCGAAATGGCTAGGGATCGAAATAGCTCGGGACCGAAATGGCAGGACCGAAATGGCGGGACCGAAACGTCCTGCTTCCAAAAGTTTTGTATCTAAAATATGTGCATGAATCTATAATAATTTCTTTCGGTATTATTTTAATTTTTCAGGTAGTGTTCGTTACATAAGTTTAAAAGAAATAAAAATGTGGAAGTACAGATAATAATTGTTAGGTTTAAAATTCCAAAAGTTCAGCACATATTGTATTACCTTCATTATGTTTGTGCGTGTATCGATCCTCATTCAATAAGTTTCTTTGACTAATTTTTAGTGTTCTGTTTTCCAATTAATTCAATAATGAACCATTCTTTATCATCCACATTTTTATTAATTAAAGAACCGACAAAACAAATTTCGATGTAATTTCATTTTAAAACCTTAACAAAAATGAACTCCATCGCGGCGTAAACCATTTCTTTAATTTTTTATCTCTTTTTTTTTTTTTTTTTTTTTTTTTTTTTTTTAAATCTTTAATCGTTTTTCGAAGCAAAGACTTTTATGAAACTGAATCGCGAAAATGCTCTGATTAAATATAGGTAAACCTTTCATTAAAAAATAATTGGTAGGATTTAAGAAGGATTTTAAGCGATTTAAGTGTCGCGTATACCAGTCGCGCGTCCCCAATGAGTTAAAAGTGGTTTTTCTGCAAACAAAGAAAACAGCCAGTTACCTCCATCTTTCTTGACAGTCACGTGTTCCAAGTAGCCGGTTTTTAGGTGCGTTCGTAATTAAATAAATACATAGCACCTATAGTTGTCGTTCAGTCCGTCCGTCTGCTTGTCTGCCCGCATATAACATCGCAAAAATTATTCAACCGACTCCTTTGAAATTCGAAATATATAATTATTATATAGTTTTGTCGAGTCGTTTCAATTTTTATGAAAATCGGAAATATAGTTCAATTACAGTCACATTCAAAACTGTTCCTTTATATTACAGTCAATCGGGGGAAACGTTTCAAGTGAATTTTAATGGCGTAACACTCTTTCGAATATAATAAAATTGACATGAATCTATGAAATATGTACTATAATATACATTCTGTACAGTCTATAGTGCAAAAAACTCTTATTATTCATTTGCAGGACCACAAAAATGTATTTCATTACATAATCGTATAGGGAGAACTTTGTTTTTTTACGCGTTATAATTATATTAAATTATTTAACATTTTATGAAATCGATATACGTTAATGAGGATTACGTTAAAGTGAGGAATACTACAAGTTATTTTCTGTATAATAGAAAGCAGATAGTATTTACAGGGACAAACAAAAGATTTCCTCTACTATACTGTATACTATTACATCAAGATCTGAATACTTTTAGGAGCGTTCGCAATTATACAGATACGTAGCACATATAGTCATCGTCCAGTCTGTCCATCCGTCGATACGTCCGTCCGTCTGTCTGCCTGCATAAACAAAGCAAAAACTACCTAACCAAATCGTTTGAGATTTAAAATACATAATTGCTGCATAATTGTGTCGAGTCATTTTACATTTTATGAAAATTGGATATGTAATTTCATTACAGGGACAATCAAAAGTATTTCATTGCATTAAGGTCAATAGGGATAAAATAGTTTCAAGTATATTTTTATGAAGTTACTCTTTTTCGAATATAATAAAATTGACATGAATCTATGAAGTATATACTAAAATATACGTTCTGTGCAATGTATGATGAAAAAATATTTATTATTAATTTACAGGGCCACAGAAAAATATTCCCCTACATAATGATATACGGGGAAACGTTGCGTGGGGCGTGTTTTAATTATAGTAGACTATTTCACATTTTTTGAAATTGATATACGATGTTGAAGTTTAACAAGTTCCTTCCTGTATAGTAGAAAGCAGATAGTATATACAGAAACACACAACAGAATTCGACCACAATACTGTATCCGAAGTACTTATGCTAAAACAGCAAGATCTGTATATTTTTAAAACTTCGATATAGTACGGACGCACCTCATTTGTTACACTTCATGTGCAATTTCTTACGTGTTTTCCATTCGTCTAAATAATACGTAAATATGTTTTTTAACGGTGTTTTGTCTAATAATTGATAAAATGAACAATTTGTAAATATATTCTAAATTAATACTCAAAAGATCCCTGGAATGTAAAAAAAATTGAGCGTTACTTTTATCTACTTAAAGACGCTATTTTTATCCTAATTAAGTAACCGCAATTACCTACGTAAGTTAATGATCTAGGAATTTGCGAAAAACACACTCCTTACTCTTGATTTTTAAAAGCAACTTGTGTTTCATGATTTTTTTTTTCTTGAGATCTTTGGCAATTTACTCTATAAAAATATCTGTATATTTTTTTTCTATGTATAGTCACGTAGTTTCAATACTGCAGTCTTGTGTTTGTTAAAGGTTAAACAAAAAAAAGATCAAGAGGAAAATAATAGTTAAAAAAACAGATTTTTATGGAACAGAGAAAAGACTTATTTTAATAAGGTTATTAATTTAACAGTTTTAATGACAGTTTTAATGAAATTTTCAAAGCTATTTTTGGTATCATAAAGAACCAAGTTTCACTTATATGGGTAAAATAATGATGATCATGATAAGATATATTTTAAAGATGAAGTAGAATGATCAATGCAAAAACTTGGCTTGACTAATTTTCTACAAAAAACTTGTTTTATACACAAAATATATTCTTTTTAACACTTCTGAAAACAAAATTTAAAAAATGTTTAGAAATTCGGTTTGTCCGGCGATATGGCTGCTATCTAACTCTCGTAAATATACTAGGATTGCCTTAAAACTTTTGCATGTTATTTACGATTACCCTAACACGAAGCATATTGCAAATTAAGTTTGAAGCATGTTGAGTTTATTTACAGTAAAAAGTTTTTCGTTACTTACGGCCAAAAAAAATATTCATTTTGTAGGATATGCTGTGCAAAGAATAGTTACTATTCATTTACAGAAGTACACAAATAATTTCATTACATTATATTAAAGGGGGATATTATTTGCGGCCTATTTCGTTTTTATTCGAATTTTAATGTTGGGCTCGTTTGCTCGCTTAATTATTTTATATATTCGGGCAATTAAAAAATTGCTATTATTCAACTGGCCCGACTCTGCCTTGCCCGTTTGAAAGTTTTTATTTTTTATTTTTCTCGGTAAATACGGGCCTCAAATCCTGTTTTTTTTAATTAATGTCTCTTGGCTCTGTACTGTTAAAGATTTTAAACGTGCGGTTTTAAAACAATTTTATCCGTCATTGGAAATTTGCAATATCTAAACATCAAATTTTATTTCTTAAGCAAGAGAATTTGGATTTCAAGTTCACGCTTTGTGCTTCCTAATAGTATTATTTTCTCTATATGCCACCTCAGCTGTTAAAATCTCGTGTTGCTTTTTTGTATATCGTAAAATATTTTACTAGAATAAAACATATTTATTCATTTAACTGATATCATTAAATTAATTTTTTTGCCCAATGTTAAAAAGTATAGATTTAAAGGGCTATTAGTGTCTTGGCATGAATCTTATTTAGTGTATAAACAAGTCTCAAAAGCATAATTTAGCGACAATAGTTATGAAAATATGAATGATTTTGGTTTATTGGAATTTCCGAGTTATATTTTTTCCCTGTATGCCACCTCAGCTATTAGAATCAGGTAATGCTTCTTTTATATCTTAAAATATGCGTTTGGCATAAAACATATATATTCATTAAACTCATAACATTTAATTAAATGATTTTTTGACCACTTTTAAAAAGATTTCATGAAATATGCATTAACTTAAAGGGCTATTAGTGTTGCTACATGGATTCTTAGTAATTAAACCAGTCCTAGAAACATAATTTAGCGGCAATAGTGTTAGAAAAAAGAAAGATTTTTATTTATAGAAACTTCCTTATAGCATTCTTTTCTGTATATGCCACCTTAGCTGAGAGAATCTCGTGTTGCTATTTTTTGTATCTTAAAATATCCATCTATAAAACATATTTATTCATCTAACTCATAAAATTTAATTAATTTGTTTGTCTAATATTATAAAAGATGTGATCAAAGATGTATAAACTTAAACAGCCATCAATGTCGTTACATGAGTCCTATTCAGTATTCAAACGAGCCTCAGAAACACGATTTAGCGACAATAGAGGTGGACAAATAAACAATTTTGGTTGATTGGAACTAATCTATAATGAAACAGTTTACCTGCTTTAAGATCATATTACATAATAAAGAGTCATTTATTCCACCCACACAATTTAAGATATTCAGTTTTATAAAACAATGTCATTTTTCCCCTTTTCCTTACTTTCATAATTTTACCAGAAAATGACTCGTACATCGAACTGTACAACATGCATAGCTCCAGTTTTAGAACAGGATTTTCATTATGAGTTGCCCACTTATTCCGCTGTTGATGCAGTTTGTATTTAAATGATTTATTAAGGAAGCATTCAATAGTTGCCATACGCATTCAAACAACCTAGTATAAGTAAAAACTTCGCATTATTTTAAGCTTATCGATTCCAATCTTCTGAAGTTGATGATTGTGAGAAATATATTTACAGCAACAAACGATATCAATTTATATGATTTCAACCATTTTTCTATTTACAATTTACATTACTCACTTTCGCTCATTCCTTTTCATGAAAATTCACAAAAATGTCGGATTATAGTATAGATAAACATTTTACTCAGCCTGTACCACTGCTTGAAAAATTTACGCTTTTTTACCTGCCACTGTTATTGAGCAGAAAAATGTTCTTTAGTATTAAATTTTCGCGATTTTGCAAGATAAAATTTCTGTTCAATGAAAGAGTAAATAAAAATACGTAACAGTCCGGCCCCTATGATATGAGTAGATAATACAAAATTAGAAAATTTCCTAAGCAGTTTAAATATTTTAACGGTATCTGTCTTAAGCTCGTGTGCGCTTATTATCTTCATTTATCTATATAGAAAAATAAATTAAAGTAATGCTGTAGATTATTTTTGTCACTTTTTAGACAACATATCTGTGTCGTACATTATATGGTCAAAGGTGATCAGTTACTTGCGTCTTTAGACATTTTCTTAAATGTCTGGAAAAGTGCATAAGGAATTATCCCAAAACTAAAGAATAATCCCAAATTTTGTCACTTTTTTTGCTTATAATTTGCAGAGTTCTTAATATAAAAATATACTCTTTTGGGAAAATATGACAAATAACATTGTACACAATGTCTTGTTATCAGAATTAAAAAAAAAAAGGATGAAAAAAGAGCAGATTTACAAAACAATGTTTCAGGAGATATGAAAGCAATTAAAATATATTTCGGGTAACGTGTTTGCTAAATGTATAGAAAAGCATTTGAAAAAGTCTAAAAAAATTTAGCTTGAAAATTCTGAACTTATCGTCGATAGAATAAGCTTAAAATCCATTGTTTCGCACATGAAGAAAAACGATAAGGGGATCTATTCATAAATCGATTGATTAATGTCAATATAGCAAACAGAATATTGCTTGCACGTACAACTGTATTTTGATACAATATCGCATCTTTTTTGCCTCCTTTTGAGAACAACGGATTTTGATCTTATTCTATCAATGATATTTTTCAGAATTTTCAAGATATGTTTTTGAGACTGTCATAAAATTGCTCTGTACATTTAGCTAATACATTACGCACATTATATTTTGATTGCATTCGCATAAGAGCAGTGAAACATTATTTACTAACCAGTTCATTTTCCATACAATTCATAGTACATTTTAATACTGATTGCAGCGTATTGTGTACAATTTGTCATATTTTCTGAAAAAAACATATTTTATACTAAGAACACTGCAAATTATATGCAAAAAATTTGGCAAAATTGACGCTCCTTTTTTATGAAAACCTTAATTTCTCTACGAATATGCATACTATCCACAAAAAATGAACAAAGTATGTTACAATAAACCACTTAAGTATAACCTATTGTTTTCTTACGAAAATGGCTTTTAGAATTCTATAAGAAAAAAGCTTAATGAAATCTTATAGAATTATGGCTCGTTTTTCTAAAAGCTAACCAGTTCATTAGCTATAGAAATATCTGCAGAAATTTAATAGAAATGCCTGTCGAACAGAAATTTCTATTAAACTTCTATTAATTACTTTCTCCCTACAGACATTTTTTATTAAATTTCTACAGGCTATTCTATATTTTCTTCTATAGCTTTTAAACTAGGTTATAGAAAAGTGGGCCATAATTCTATAGGATGCTATTAAACTTTCTCTATAGAATTCTAGCGTGATCACTTTTGCTACTTTAGATTTGACAGGGTTATTCAAAAGATTTTCGTTCTTTTTCAATTTGTTGGAGGTTCTCTTTAAAATTTCTGAAAAAAATATTCGCGAATTTGCATGATCTGTACAATTCTGTTTACACACCAGAAGTTTCAGGATAATTCCTCATGTATTTTTCTAAATATTTAACAAAACGTCTAAAACCGCAAGTGACCGGTTACCTTTGGCCATATAGTGTATACAACTTTGATCTATTTTATTTCATTCATTCCATTTATAATATTCCAAAGTCATTGGTCTCCTCGAAAACATCTCATTTCTACGTTTTCGTTTTGTTTTCCTTTATGTATGTTTTTTTTTTTTATTCTAAATTTTTTTAATCGTATATCTATTATACTATATATATGTAAATATATATAATAAAATAATTCTTGTTTCAAAATCACTAAAAGGAATATAGTGAGCTTGGTTTAATAAATTGGTCAACTAATACGGAATATGCAAAAGAAAAAATCTTTCGTTTTGCTTAGATGAATCTTAATTTTCCGCTTGATCGAAAATTGCCAGTGCCATATACATTTGGCAATGGTGTGATAAATTTTGAAAGCTTTCTTAAATATTTTCCTATTTTTGCTAAGGAAATGAGGGCTATTTAACGAAAGCTTTTATATTAATTACTGAACTTGATAAAAACGGATATATATGCCCTGTGAAACAATGCCCTATGGAAACAAATAAAGTTTAATAACTGGTAATGGTATACTAAAAGTTATACAAAAGAATTTTGGTTGTTTCTTGCCAGAGATATAGCGCTCCAAACATATGGCATTTCACTTTTCTTGAAAAACGGCATTCAGAATTTTGAGCTTTCTATAGGATCAGTTTCTATAGGAAAGAGAAAATTTTTTCAGGGCTTCAAAATTGTACATTTTTCGTAAAATTAAATTTACTTCAATATAGAACAAACCCAAGAAAATCAAAAAATGCAATTATCGCACTTTGATGGATTTTCAAAATAATTTCACTTACCTTAGTTAAAATTGATTTGGTACTTTCGTTTAGAAACTCAACAAAAGTTAAATAAATAAATAAATAACTATCTTTAAAATATTCCATTTTCTATAGCTTCATCAAATGACGTAACAGAATTTGTTTGATAAGAATGTCATTATCCGGAGATTTCTTGCAACTTTAAACATTTTGGTTTCTAGGTTTGTTGATTAATCAAGGTGGGCAATAAACCCAAACAATGTTTTTAATAACGTTTTAAAATTAAGTAATTAGCGTACATGGGATTGGTTAACAAAACAGTCAGTTTAACTAAAGTCATTTTGGGGGAGGGAGGGGGGCCGAAAAGTTTATATTGTAATCAGTGTTCTCGCTGTCGCTCGCCAATTCGCCAAATTGCGACTAAGTTCTTCATTTGGCGAGTAAACAAGCCATTAAATTCGCCAAATTGCTAGTGCTCAATTTTTTCTTTTTCGTTTTCGTTTTTCATATATATGCATATATATTTTATGTATACATATTTTTTATATTTGTAGCGGATAGTTGAGATTAGATTAATAACAGTCGCTGTCACAATTATAAAGACTTGGGTTATTTTAGAACATATTGAAAAAGGGGGAATACATTAAAAGATTAAAGTTTTTATTTTTTTATTGCTACACGGCGAATCTATTTTGCTAATACTTTTCTCATTTGGCGAATGTTTTTTATTTTTAATTAGCCAAATTACTAACTTTGATCAAATGTCAGCGAGAACACTGATTGTAATTATTCTCCTTTATATAACAGGGTATTTTTTCACAGAAACAATTTTAAATCTAAATAAATTCATTTCTTTAGAGTCTGTGTCTCCTGATACTTAATTAATACATTCTATTTTTTTTTTCTAAATACGAATTACATTTCATTGCCATTATTTAATATACTTTCTAACATCATCATATACAAAAATAAAATAATTGCATATACGGACGAACTAGTATGTCTTCCAAAGAAAGGAGTATCGTTGATCGATTCTACGTTACTTAGACAAAGGAGAAAATTAATTAATTTTCCATTCTACATGATCGACTTTCAATATCGGTTTGAATAAACACAAAAGATTGATATACATTCTGTAAGAAAGAAAATATTTTTTTTCTATAGTGGCATATTTCGTAATAGATGGGAAAACTCAACAACTATTAAAGTATTACCCACTTATCTTTTGGTATAAATATTGATTGTTTGCTTTTTTATCCTTATATATGAATGATCACGACCGGATGCAAATATTGTCGTTTCCGAGAGCTAATGATTCGGTTGAAATTGGTTTGTACTTCCTTTTTTATTATGGAATGTAATTTATTTTAACCTTTCTGCTTTTGATATGGTTGTGTTAGTGTGCTTTAACTATATTTATAATGGATTATCTATAAATTAATAAACAACGGATAGGTTATCCAGTAAATTAATTTTAGTTTTTGAAAAATTGTCACTCTATTTGTATCAGCGTAAAATTGATTTTTTTTTAAATCTAAATTTATGCGACATCATTCTTACAACATTTCTCATTCGCCGGATGCCACCATTTTCAATCCTCTTACTCATACATTCATTGGATTAAAACACCTTGCTTCTTCCTTTCGAATGCCAACCATACTAAATAGGATCACCATGTGCCATTTTATTATAAATAATTTTTTCATAACATTGTAAATGCATTCCTCAGTTGCGTTCATAAATAAATAAATACGTAGCACCTATAGTCCTCGTTCAGTCCATCCGTCCGCATATAACAGAGCAAAAACTACCCAACTGAATCATTTGAAATGTAAATTATATGTATTTTGCATAATTTACTCGGGTGATTTTAAATTTTCTGAAAATCGATGCATATTTTAGTTACAAGAACAATCAAAAGCATTCCGTTATATTACGGTCAATGGGAAAAAAATAGTTTCAAATGCATTTTAATGATGATATATTATTTCGAACAAAATAGAATTGATATGTTTCTATGAAGTATATACTAAAAAATACATTCTGCACAATCTGTGATGTAAAGAATATTTGTTATTAATTTACAGGACCACAAAAAATATTCCGTTACACAATCGTATTGGGGGAAACACTATTTGGAGCGCCTTTTAATACTATTAAAATATTTCACATTTTATGAAATTGATACACGTTGCTGAGGTTTACTACAAGTTACTTCCTGTATTCCACAGTCTAGTGAAATCTAGTTAGGTCCATAGCTAACTTATTTCTCCATTTGAAACGGTGTGAGGGAAATATAATTTTGAAGCGTTCGTTGACTTCTGCTGTTATTTCACAATAAGCCATCAAATTAACTAAACTAAGATGTTTTCCTGACTTTTTATAAAACAGTAGTAACAAGTATAGATTATGAGTAGCAATGGTTTTCAAACGATAGCAAGTATTCTCTAATAAAAAACTATTTTTCATCAAAATTTTACTGTCATATCATTTAAAAACCATCTTTAAATTTTATATAGAAAAAATAGTAAGATGAACCTCCTCCCCCCTTCCCGGCTCATCTTAAATTTATAAAATCAAAAAAATATATAATGCTCCTCTGGTAAATGTAAACAACTATCATAAGGAAAGAAATTCTAGCCTTTAAGTTATTAAAAGTTATATAAAATTAGACTGTAAAATTATAATTATCGTTAAAATATATATATCAGCGTAAATAAAATAAAATTTAAAAGTAAAATGCTTAAATAATTTGGAAAATACAGACTTTAAGGTTTTAACATTAAATAAAAAAAATCAATGAAATGTTTAGTCGCTTTTTCTAAATATGGGGAAAATGAACTATTCATTTATTTTTATTTAAAAGGATCATTGTAGCAGAAAAGTTATAAATTTCCTTTTAAAAATATAAGTAAGAATAAGTAATAAATACCATTAATTAATTATATTATTAATTAATTATAAAGAAGGGACAAAATCTCTTTTACCACCAAGTGATTGTTTCTTAAAAATGACGCAATCGCACGACTAATGAGATGACTGGGTTGCACCTGACTGTGATTTTCGCTCTCCATGTTAGAATTTCGCATATTTTAGGCCTTTATAATGTAGATAGGGCTTTAAATTGCACTAAGTTTCAGTACTAGTTGCTAGCAACGCCAAAATAAGTTTCCTTATGAGTATAATTATGCTTTCAAACCTGAGAAACAGATGTTTTCATTTTGTGATGAAACTGTTTGTTTCAAATATTCAAGGACCCAGATGTTTTCAATTCTGAAACATCGGAAATATTCAATTTGAAACAAAATTACTTTTTTATTCGTTAAATGAAGTAAACTCCACCAGTGCAATTGAATTTATTTATATTATTTCATTTTTTATGATTTCGAAAGAAACGTTCCTTTCAGCACTTAACACTTTAAGCGTCCTAATCTGATTTTTCCGTCACGTAACTTTTGGAATTAAAGGCTGATTCAACACAAAATCGATGTTACAGCTAATTTTTCTAAGTGAAAGAGATAAATAAGTATGTGAGGTTAATAAATGAAAATTCTCTTGCCAATATTTTCGAAGCTACTCTCTTAAAACCTCAGCCTCAAAATAACTCAAGTTGAGCCGAAATTCCCTCATCTCACGATTTGAAAGGAAAATTCTCATTAAGAACTGAAAGAACTCGGATGATCGAGTTAATTTTAAGCAATTTAAATCAAGATGAGTGATTTAAAAAAGCAATTTAAATGAAGATGAGTGAAATGTTTATAAAAGAACGATTCAATAAATTACAACTGTTTAGTGAGAAGCCAAATCCACTCTTTCGTTTTAAGAATGTACTATTTTATGAATCGTTAAACATGAATGGAAAATTTTGCAGAACGTTTAAAGGGTTAAAAGGCTTTACAATGTAGTCGCAAAAGCGTTTTCAACCTTCAAAAGTTCAAAATTTTCTAATGTGATTTTCAACCTTCAAAACCAAACAATGGGTGAATTCGTAAAATAAGAAAAGAAAAAATGCAAGCTGAATTTGCAAGATTTCGTTAAAAAGTTTGAAACTAATTTGATTAAGTTTATTGTTTCGAAATATTTATCCTTATTTTTTTATGCACACTTTATTTCTCTAAGTAATATTAAGATTAGGGTTGGCTATAGACCATCTAGCGTACACTTTAAAATAGCATTTTCAAAACTGAACAAAAAATAGTCAAAACTGAGTATGTCGCATAATCAAAAGTACTCTGAATCAAAATTACTTAAATTTGAAGCATACAAATAATCATTTTTGAAAACATGCACACGCTCAAGAAGGAAACACTGTGCTCATATTTTTTTTTTTCAGAAATGAGCGCATGTGATTTTCATATTTGAGTTCATTTTGACTATGAACCATATTTAGATTTGAATAAAATTTATGTTTTGCTCAATTTTGAAAATGTTGTTTTTAGAGTGCAAATATGATAAGTTCCTTTTATATCGTACCATTCCTCATTTTGTACGATGAGGAGCTATATAATTACACTAACATTTAAATGATAGTATAATAACAAAATGTGGAGAGGAAGTAAAATGTATTTTAACTGATTAAAAAAATGGCGATTTTTAACTATTTGTAAAATAGTTGTTGCTCTTGGTAGAGAATTTGGGTATCTTTTTTTTTATTTTATTCGTTTTCTGATTGGTCCATGCTTAACGTCTAGAAATGGAATACTTCTGTTGCCACGATGACAAAAAAAAAGCAATAATAACTACAAAAAAATATAATAACTCTATAACAAATTTAGATACAGTTTTCAAACAAATTGCATTTAAAAGTAATTTTTTTATATATGACGGTGTAAAAATTGAAAATGTGCGATGTTTAGAAGTTTAAATATTTACAAAATTGTTAAACTGAAATTTCATTTAATATTTGTTTATGATTGGTCCAGGAATATTAACGTGACTCTAAATGTCCAAGTATATTAATATGACTATTATTACGAAAGCTACATTTTGATCATCATTAAAAAGATGTTATTATTGTTTCTTTAAATATAGAAATCATTTATAAGTCTAAAGTTATTGTCTTTGAAAAAATTATTTTCCAAATAGTCGTTGTAATTTGTTAAATTACATTTTTTAAATTTAACGCTTTACGTAATTTAATTAAATTGCCATCTTTCCTATTTATGGCTATTTATTTATTTATTATTTTTTAATAGACGTATTTTGGTAAAATTTTACCTTTTTCTCTTGTAAAACTAAAAATATATTTTAACCTATTTTATAACCTTTTTATCTCGGTTTTGTTTAGTGACAGAGTATTTATAAATGAATTATTTTTGAAATCGGAACAAAGTAATTTGATTATAAGTGTTTGGAGATTTTTTTTTCTCGAAAAGATATTGCTTTCTCAAAACGTAACTAATATATTTTTTTTGTTCCATTCCCTAAATATATATTTATCTCCGTAGAAAAACAAAGAAATAACTTGATCACGATAAAGTGTTGCCATCAATCTACGAAATAACGAAAATCGTAATGTAGCAGGCGAATCGACAAGCTTTTTTTATAGCTATACGAAAGTAGCATTATACTTCAGAAACAGAGACAAAGGTTAAACAATAAAACTGATATCCGTATAATATGTAGGGATAATAAATATTTGACATCTCTATTTTTTTATTCAACTGAAAGAACTTTTTAATTCTTTTTCCTCGAAAAATATGTCATTACAATGAAAAAAAAAAACAGGCGTATAAGGTGCATTTGTTTTTATCCTTAAAATACTCCTTAAACCTGGACTTCTTCATATATAATAAAGTATTCACTTAAACGAATGACACTGGGGTCACAACCTATTCACAATAATTGTATATATACATTTATTTTAAAAAATATTTCTCCTTGAAAAAGTTATTGACAAAAAAAGAAATCTTTAAGTTAAGTTTAGGGATAGCTCCCTCATTTCCCTCATTTATACTTAATCAGTAAATCTCAATATATAATAAAAGAAAGTGCCTTATCAGAATAAACCAGCACACCTAGTTGGGAGCAAATCGGCTAATTCTTCTTGAAAAAACCATTTATATAAATCAAGGGGAAATAGTCCCCGTTCCCCACTTTATATTTAACCAATAAACTCCAAAACTAATCAAGAAAACACATTCTAAGAATGAATGTATATACAAATTTGAAGCTAAATTAATATATCTACTAAGTATTGCGTACACACAAAACCTGCGGGAAATTGGCTCTCAGGCTTTGATAGCCTGTGTGTTATTAAAACTATAGCATTAATCACATCTATTTGCCCTAAATTATGAATAATGAAGTTCTCTCACCTTAAAATTATCTCCCTTAATGTCTTGAGATATAGTAAAAAAATTATGAAACGGGAATGTGAAATTTATTTTTTTCTTAAAATTGATTTTAAAAAGAATAATTAGAAAAGTCCTTTCGGGCAATACCAGAGAAGAGTTGTAACGGTTGGGTGCTCGTACTGGGGATTAAATGCAAACATAACTCAGGAACTAAGATAAAAACAGTTTATTTAAAACGGTTAGGTCTCAGGGACAGTGGAGCAGTTCTTAATTTTACTAACTGGTAACAATGCTAAAATATTAAACTCATACTCACAGCTCAGGCACTAACTCAATCGGGGCACTTCAGATATTTTCTCACTTCAACTTCCGCTAAACTGCTAGATAAACTTATCAGACAGCCCGTGGCTGTACATGTATTCTTTGTTAACATTGAAAATATTCAATGTAATCAACATTAAATCTTACCACCGGCCATTTTCTCGAATCTACTTCCAAAACTCCTTGTCACTCACTGGAGGTTCGCTAATATTTGATATCGCTTGCTCGAGATTCACTATTAGCTGTCAAATGCCGCTAGACACACTCCTAGCTGGCTACTGCCGCCAGAGACACTCACACACACTCAAACTCCAAGCTTTTATATGCTGCAAACTGAGATATTAGAAATTTACATATTACTACTAACCGCGACATAACTGTAGAATCCGAAAGAGACACATACGCTCTAGAAAGTTAAAGTAAAAGAGAGGATAGATGTCACTTTCACGCTTACACATGTTAAATCATTGACGTCACGATCTCAAAAATGCTAGAGTGCTTTATTACAAAGGTCACAACCTCACAGAGTAAGCTTCCATATTTCTTGGTATTAAAATTTTGCAAGATCTACTCGAAACTAATTTTACTTAAACTTTAAGAAGTAAAATGCGACAAACTAAGATAAGAGAATATTCATCTACTTCAAAATTCTCACACTTATAATTTCTGTAACACACCAATTAGTGTAAATCTACATTTACACATTTTTCACAGTTTAAGAACTGATAACAACTTACAGACTTAATGCCACATAGTAAATACACATAAAAAGAGGTAATTTTTTTGTACGAAATGTGTTACTTTATGAGCAGTGAGCAATTTTAGAAATTTACACACTTAATTATGTATACATCATTACGTGTAAATTCATGCATTTTTCAGCATTTACAGTTATTTGTGTTTTTCAAGTGATAACAAAATACACACTTAGTTTTATCAGCTAAAATATACATAAAAACAGGTAAAACTTTGCAAAAACTGAATATTTTTCATGTCAAGTGTGTAATTCTAGTAATTTACACATATATGAATGTAAATTTGTCAAATTTACAGATTTAGTTTTTAGAGTGTGGTAGGCAAAATGTTACCTTTTTAACACAGTTATACAATAGTTGAATATCGTAGCATAGAGGTCATCACATCTCTATACCACCTTTCAAGTCCACAGTTCTGTTCCTTGGACTAGACATTTTTACTCTCTCATTCCTCCGTGGTCAGTGAAAAAAATATCAAGCTTTCTTGGGAAATTAACATCGTAGCTGCACACTTGTCCTAGACAAATACACTATATGGCCATTGATTATTGGACACTTGCGATTTTAGACATTTTGTTAAATATCTAGAAAAATACATGAGGAATCATCTCGAAACTCTTAGTGTATAAATATAATAGTATAAGTCATACATCTCCGTGAAGATTTTTTCCCGAAACTCCATAGGGGACCGTCAACAAATTAAAAAAGAATGAATATCTTTTGAATAACCCTGTCAAAACTAATGTAGCAAAAGCGCTCAAACTCTAGACTATGATTGAATGCCTTATTGTAATACGCCTTGTTCATTTTTATGCAAATAGCATGCAACTCGCAGAGTAATTAAGGTTTTTATAAAAATGGTCCCAAATTTTTCCAAGTTTTTTCCTTATAATTTTCAAGAGTTCTTAATATAATATAATATTTTTTTTTCAGAAAATATGACAAACAAGATTGCACACAGTACCCTGTAATCAGAATTAAAAAATAATGAAAATTGTATACAAAATGAGTTGGTTTACTAAATAATTTTTTACTGCGCAAGCCTCAACGATATCAAAATTTCATTTGCTTATTATGTTAGCTAAATGTATAGAGCAACTTTTGTGAAAGTCACAAAATCATAACTTGAAAATTCTGAAAAAAATCGTCAATTGAATAAGTTGAAAATACGTTATTCTCAAAATGAAGCAAAAACAAGAGGTGTTGTATCCATATATTCATTGATTAGTGTCAATATAGAACACACAATACGGGAAGTACTACTACATTTGGATAAAATCCCTCATTTTTTTTGCTTCATTTTGAAAACAACGGATTTTGTCCTTTTTCTATAGACGATTACTTTCAAAATTTTCAAGCTATGATTTTGAGACTTTTACAAAAGTTGCTCTATACATTTAGCTAACATAATACGTAAATGAAATTTTGATATCTTTGACGCATGCGCAGTAAAAAATTATTTAGTAAACCTACTCATTTTTCATACAATTTTTATTATTTTTAATTCTGATTACAGGGTACTGTGTGCAATGTTGATTGTCATATTTTTTGAAAAAATTTTTATTTTATATTAAGAACTCTGAAAATTATAAGGGAAAAACTTGGAAAAATTTGAGACCATTTTTATAAAAACCTTAATTAGTCTGCGAGTATGCATGCTATTTGCATAAAAAAATAGCACAGGCATTCAATCATAATCTAGAGTTTGAGCGCTTTTTCTACTTAGTTTTGACAGGGTTATTCAAAAGATATTCATTCTTTTTTAATTTGTTGACGGTCCCCTATGGAGTTTCGGTAAAAAATCTTCACGGAGATGTATGACGTATACTATTATATTTATACACTAACAGTTTCGAGATGATTCCTCATGTATTTTTCTAGATATTTAGTAAAATATCTAAAATCGCAATTGTCCAATAATCAATGGCCATATAGTGTATCACCGCAGAGGCCGTGGTCAAGGAAACATATCTGGACACTGTAAAACATAGTTCTCACTGGATTAGAACCATAGGTTTCGTTTACGTTTTCCTGCAATAGTTTCACAATTGTTTAAATAAAGATGCTCTTTGGAATGAAAATTTGATATTTTCAATTTTAACACAAATTCATTTCCATTGAATTTTAACACACTTCTTTGTTGAAGTGAGAATGTTATTTAACAATCTTGTAAATAAAGGTAAGGCAATTTTTAAAATACTTTTGCAAAATGAAAATATAGATAGCTTTCAAGGTTTTAGCGATGTAACTTAAAATTCGGCTTAAATATCAATAAATGTATTTTATACTAAAACAGTGCATTCTAGTTTCAAGATACTTTTGTTATCGTATTTCTTTTAAAAATTGTATAATCTTTAAAAAAGAATAAAATGAGTTGCAGTATCATACTCTAATTATGTGATATTATATTAAAAAAATATGCAGACCTTTGAAAACATTTAATAATACTTTGATTCACACTAATAATATCTAATATATTTTCTCTTCAAAAAAAGCTTCTTAAAAAGCTTTCTGCAGCGATATTATGTGTCATAGATAAAAGGAAACAATGATATGGGATTTATCATTTGGAGGTCGCAGATGCGTAAAGGGATAACACTCATAATACGTAAAACATAATAAAAAAAGAAACAAAGAAAAACATTTATCTTTGATGCATACCTCTTCTTTTATCAAGACAGAGTATAGTGACATAAGCCGAGAATATTAAAAATGTATGTCATCAATAAATCATATTAGTATGTAAATCTGATATTCTTCTTAATCTTTAACCTTCTTAATATTTTCTTTTATTCATAGATTTTTTTTTACTAAAAAATGTAAAAAAAAAATAGTCATGTTATGAAAATACGTCAACTATGGGTGACACATAAATTTGAGAACGCATCATATTAACAAAAATTAATCAAACATTCGAAATCTTAAAAAATATCAATTCAACATTTAGTTAATTTTAACATTCAAGTAAAAAAAAAAAAATCTATGTAATATATAAGACCTACTCCTTTCTATTTCACAGGCTACACTCTCAAAAAAACTTCCGTCAATTCACAGAAAAAGTACTGGCAGCAGTGCTGCCAGCAAATTTCTGTAAAAAGACGGATATCCGTCTTTTTATTTTCCGTCGCAGGAAGAAATTTTTCTGTTTTTTGAAGGAACGTCCGTCATGTTTTTCTTCTTTAAAAGACAGAAAGTTTCCGTCTTTTGATGGAAGTCCGTTATTATTTTCTCCGTTTTAGGGAAGAAATTTTTCTGTTTTTTGAAGGAACGTCCGTTATGTTTTTCTCTGTTTTAGGTGGGGGGGGGGATTTTCCGTCTTTTGAAGGAATGTCCGTCATATTTTCCTTCGTTGCAAGAGAAAATTTGTTTTTTGATGGAAGTCCGTTTTTTTTGCTTCGTTTTAGGGGGGGGGGGGATTTTCTCTTTTTTGAGCAAATGCATAGCTCTCTTACTAAGGCCTGGAAGCGAAAATGAAGCCGCGAGTCACGTGATCAGGATAGACGGAGAAATGTGTGTTCAAATGAAAAGAAAGAAAACAATTTTCCAAATCCTCCAAAGATTATTACTGTTTTTTAATCATTAAAAATTTTTATATAAAAATACGATAAAAATAGATCAATATTCGTCAAATATTATTCAATTTATAAGATGAATATTCATCAAACAAAGAATACACATTTTCTAAAAACACTGAAAACATTTTCACTTATATTAATATACAACATAGGCTAATTCTCCTTTAACTTATTTAACTAATAAAAATATGAATAATATGTAGATATAAATCATAAATATTTCCCTTTATGATAACATTAATAGAACATAATAATTTTTAATATCTAATAGTTTCAAAGCTACAATCAATGTAATTAATAAAGTTAATAGTAATTTGTTGCATACAGAGTTGTTTTGTCATAGGTGATGAATAAAATATTGAAAGTTGACAGTAATAGATTTTTAAGAACTCCTGTGAATTAAAAAAATTTTTTTATTTGAAAAAGAAGGGCTTACACCCCATGAGCATCTTCTTTTCCTATGCTTTTGAGAACTGAACTTTACTATCTGCTTTCTAAGTGATTTGTTTAGGGAGAAATTGGGTCCTTTAAAAGACCCTTCACAAAACTTTTAAATCTCAAAACAGCACCCTTTATAAAATTCTTTGTCCTGAAAATAGGCTTTTGACAAAAATTTTCCATCTCTTAACTGAACCTTTCTCAAATTTGATAGTTAAAAACTAAAATCTAATCTTTACTTTTACACATATAAAGAAAATATATTAATTTTACACACATATATTTCCTTTGAAAAATGTAAACAAAAACCTGAATGGATGGATCATTTCAAATTTACAAAATTATAATTATATTTTTCACAATCTTGCAAAAAAAAAAAAAAAAAAAGTCTGGACAGATAATTAGATTAAGATTTTCAACAATGAACCAGATTATAAAACATGCAATAAAAAATTAAAAATAATAAAAACAGAATTTTTAATTGTTATTCTTTTATAAATAAAAAATATTTGGAAAGTGTCAATAGTGCCTATTATTGACATATTTACTTTTTTTTTTTAATATTAAAATAAAATTTGTCGCTGTTTCCATGCCACCCAAAGAGGTAAGCGACCAGCTCGTTTTTTTTAATGTGGTGTCCCCGTCTCATTTAAATAAAATTACATTGACAGGCCTAGTCCACTATTTCCATCTTGGTTATAAGGTCGAATGTCAGTAATGAACCCCCTTAAGGAATTTCTTTTAAAAATATTTTTTTATTAATAGTTATAAGTATGATATTCCACTTTTTTCATATTATATTAATCTTTCAACAATATTTAATTTATCAATATTAATTAATAATAAATCCCCATAGTTACATTTCCCAACAGAAATAAAAATTTAATTTTAAATAATAGAAATATGTCTAAACACCCAAAAACGCAGTATTACACACCCCTCCTAAAATCTTAAAACTAGTAAATAAAATTTTGTAAATGACCATTGGTATATGAAATTCAAAGATTCAAATCCAAACAAAAACATTCAATTTTTACAAGTAAATAAAAATATTAAATAAATAAATTCAGCTCTCAGCATGTTCATTAAGATTTTCAATAGAAAAACAGTGAACAGTTATTTTCTGTTTCCTAATTGCTTTAATGAAATGTTTAAAAAAATAATCTAGATTATAAAACATGCAAGGAGGAGTTAAAAAAAACAATAAAAACGTAACTATTTATTATTATTTTTTTATAAACCAAAAACTGTGAGGCGGCTCATTACTGGAAAGAGGTTGATTACTGGCACATCTACCCTGATATAAATATTTACATATTTTACCACTAAATGAAATAGAAAACTAATACAAAAATTTTTAAGATTCTTAGGACTATTATTTACATTTATCAGATCATTTTTATGTTTAATAGAGTTATTTAACATGACTTTACATGAAATCGAAAGAATATTTCATAATCTAGTTTGTAACATCATTTGATAATCACAGGGTATCTGATACAGTCAAACCCAATTCTAGTTAACAATAAATAACAGTTCTTAGACCAATAATAACAAAAATTTCACAATATTATTATATAAATAATATAAATACCTTCTTTAAATGTTATCCGCCTTGTAAAACACAGTTATATGTATTTTTTAATCACAATAATTAAATAAAACGCGAGAACTACAGTTATGCGTATCAAAGTATTCGCGGGAATCACTAAAATCGTTCGACGCTGTTGGTGACATGACTTTCGCATCCGGGCCATAGTAAGAGAGCTATGAAAAAACACATGCAAACATTATTTAGTCTTACGTCAAAAATCTACAAAGAATAATAATAATATTGCTTACATTATGTTTGCTTTTTCACCTGCCATTGGAAAGTTTGGAACGATGATTAAACGCGGAAGTAAAATGTCGTCTGTCGTCTGCAAACATAGTACGATTCTAATCAAAACAAAAAATTGATTTCTTTGCACTGAATTTGGAGTTACATATCAATAATTTCGATTGTAGAATAGAATATCACCATTCCGAGTTTATTCTTACGCAAAATTTGATGTTTTATTGAAATAATTGCGACTAAAGAATAAAATACCATCATGCCGAGATTATTTTTACACTTTTAACGGAGCTATTACAGAAAATAGTGTGGATTTAAAGTATATTTAGCATTTCATAACTTCAATTTAAATGCAATAATGCTCCTTTTTTTCACAGTGTAGATAATAAAAAAGATCTATGACATGTGCCAAAGACATGCCTAATAATTTAACAGTTATACAATGAAAACATAGAAATGATTAAAATCAAATTCTGAAATAAGTACTTACCCGTTTTTGATGATATATTATGCTAATCTTTTAATATTTCGTCAAACTTGTGGCGCATGTGCCGACACAGAGAAGAAAAAGACAAATGCGCATGCGTGCGGGGAATAAACGGAATTTCTTCTTCTTCTTCAAACTTGCAGGAACGATTCACAGAAAAATAACCTCTTTAAGGAGTACAGAAATTATTTGTTCGAGAATGAGGCAAAATGTAGTGTATAAAGACGAATATTTCTGACAGTGTATCGAAATCTAAGATCTAATGTATACGCATGTTCTGTATACATGCAGGTGTACGTACATAACGCGGTAACTCTTGAGAGAAATATCAAATTTGCTTCAATTTTTTGCTAGATTTATTCTGATAAAGCACTTTCCAGATCAACCAAAGTAGCCGTAATAGAGTTAAATAATGCTGCCGTTAGGACGGAATAATTGTTTCTTAATCAAGCCAGTGCAACGAGGCGACAAAACGATTCTGCCCCACCCGTGACAATTTCGCCATAGGCACTCAAACTTAAAAAATTGGGTTAATAGCTCGGTAGGTACAACCTGGTCAACATTTAGAAAAAAAGGAAAAAAAAATCTCTTCCTCTAATTTCTGTTACCGTAGCTGTATTTTTCATATGATAGTTTCATAGTTCATGTGTTGTACCAGAATTGTTCTTAAAGAGTTGCAAAGCTAAGAGAGAGCAAAATCATGTTTCAGAAAGGAATTTTTTTAAACCAAAAACTTCGTTCTAAAATAAATGTAAGAGACATCTTGTAAAAACATGTTTTTCTTGATCTCTCACCTCAAATACAAGTAAATCTGTTTAGAACCGAATCAGCGAAATCATCGAAAATTCTCACGAATCCAATACTTTCTTCTTGTAAAGATAGAAGAAAATAAAAAAAATCACTTAAATGAGTGTTAGTTGTGGTTTTTAACTAATATCTCTGCTAATTATCGAAAACAGAAAAATCTAAGCTTCAAGAGAATTAGGATTTGCCTTAGACTTTTCTCGCCAAAATTAAGTTTTAGACGCATTGCACACAAAAAGACTTATTTTTAGGATGTGAAAGTGGTTTTACCCTTAGAGAATTAATTAAAATTTATTAAAAACCAATACAGCATACATTGTATGTTTTAAACGTAGTTTAAAATTATGTAGGGGAGAGGGAGGCACGTTTGAACTGGAGGCATCTTTGAACACTCTAAATATTTTCCTTCAAATAAATTATTTTTAAAAAATGTACATGGTAATACATTATTGCTGCTTCAAAGGAGTAATTATAAAAAGTTGTACCATTTTGTATGAACATACTGTCTAAACAAGATATGTATTTTTCTCCCTCTTGAATCTAAACTTCAGAAAATAAAGGTGTAGGGTTTTTGTTAACAAACTTCTATCCCTAATATTTTAATTTACTGTTCAATGCTTAAACAAAGGTGGTAGCTTTAGTTTATAAACTTTGGTTTATTCGAATTCTTCAGCCGAATTGAGTAAACCATTGTAATGTTGAACTCCATGTGATGGAGCACCAAATAACAAAAAATTTGGGGCATCATTGAGCAACGAAAAAACACCGAATAAACTGGTGATAAATAAGAATTGAAATAATTTAAAGAGAACACTTAAAACTATGAAGTAAAGCGTTGTTAATGTATCTAAATATTATTATTTCTGAATTCTTTTATGTGAATTTTTTTTAATTAAGAATGTTAAAGAACATAGACTTATACTGCTAACAATTCCCCTTACTGCACATATAAATTCCAACCTCTATATGTATCAGTTATGGGAAGTTTCAAATCTAAATTGAATGAAATCTAAATTCATTTATTGGATAATTGCAAATCCTGGATACATAATAATGATTCACGATTTAACAGGTTTGCAAACAATATTTCTGGTTTCTGTAACGAATAAAACGGAATTTTATATCAGGTCTCTTAAAAAATGTAACCAATGAAAAATTTTTATTTTCCAGAAGCATCAGATATCACATTGGTGTATTTCAAGGATATTGTAAAAAAGTTTTTATAACCAAACACAACTGGAGGGACACTTTGTGTTTTATCAACAATGTGTTTTGACATCAACTTTGATGGATTTAAATTTGTTTAAATAATAAAAAAATAGTAATTTCAACTAAATATGGTTATTTAATTTTAATCATATTACTTTATATTTTCTATAACATATGCAACTTTTTATAAAAATTCTCAATATTTTCACATTTTATTCATTTGCTCAAAGGTGCCCCTTGCTTGTTCAAAGGTCTACATGGGGGTTATTTGTACAAAAATCTTTCAACTTTTTAAAAATTTCACAACTTATTTAATTTCTTTAGAAAATGTTTAATTTGTGGTTCATATGATGAAAAAATTCGTTGTTTTTGTTATGTAATATTTAAAACTTAACGAATGTAATTCAAGTAAGAAATACATTGATTTTCTGAAAAAATGTTCAAAGGTGCCACCCTTTCCCCTATATAAAGATTTCTGTTTGAAAACAAACTTAATTATTTTTTCTTCAAACTTTTTGTTTAGTTTTCAGAAAATCTGGTGGGAATTTTTTATGCACTGTAATCTTTAATAATTCGAATTTTGCAAATAAATGCATATCTAAAATTGTTTTCTTATAGAATAAAACATGTACACATTTCTTTCATTTGTGAGTCCAGATGCGTTTACACAGATCTCTGAGCGAAAAACATTCTTTTTGTTCGGAGATGATTAAATGAAAGAAATCTAGTTCTTGTTCTTCTTCTATTAGATTTACTCCTGTGTGTTCTATAAGGTTTGCTCCAAATTTAATAATGTCTAAAGAAATAAATGATAAAATAACAAAGGCACAAAAATATTGAAAAACATACGGGTCCCGGGAATTATTGAGAAAAATGCATTCTTATATACTTTTACATCGGTTCAGATTAAAAAATGTGTATTCTTTTTATATAAAAAAACATACAAAAAGTATTTTTTATTTAGTGCGTATTGTACGGTTTATTAATATTGCATTTCTGAAAACTTTTTTGTGTACGTGATACATTTTTATAAACTCTGCGTAACTGTTTTAGTGTTAATGTTGTATTTCTTCGAGTTAATATTGCGGATTTTGTATAAATTTGAGGTGATACATAGAAAAAAATAGAGATTATCATAATTTTCTTGAGTTGTAAACAAAATACACTTCTTATACATCTTATTTGTTAAAAACTAAGATCTAAATTCAAGGATATAAATTAATTAAATGAATATCTCTTTTACTAAAATAGTTAAATATAAATTCATACAGCCAAATTTGGAACTCATAAAAAGTTCGCTCAGACTTCTATTATAATATACTCATCATTCAAAATGCTCCAAAATCTTTTTTACATATAATTTATTTTCAAACTTAAACTATTTAAAATATTTCGCTATTGACGTTTCACAGAGCTTTGACATTATTTGGCCAGCATTTTTTACCACATAATTAAAATCATTGCTTTTTTCAATTCCCATACTGGTGCACGAGTTACAGAGAATACATGGCGACTGGCGTGATACGACTATGACTTATGGCTGCCTAAATGAAAAATGTCTTCAAATTGATTTATTAATTTATAGTTAAGTTGTGAAAATAATATTTAAATGTTGTATTTTCATTTGAAATGCATCTTTCCACATAATTTATATAATTCTACGCTAACGGGAAGTGCGTTCAGAATCGATTGTAAAATTCTTTGAAAAAATAAATATAGGTTAAGTCAAAAAATATATTGAAAAAAAAAACTATTGAGCAAGGCTCTGTCTAACAGGTATTACATATCATAAACACCAGAGATCATGTGCTTTTGGCTAATATAAAAAGAATTCTTATCTGGAAACTATTTGTAAAATATTGTTATAACAATTTGATTGTCAAACATGCATTTTTTTTTCAAATATTTGTTTTACATTCAATTTTGTTATTTTTTTTTTAATGTATACAGGATTTACGAATACATTACATGTAATAAAAATATTTAATATTTCTGACATTTACTTAAAGCCAGATGTCTTATTACAAGTTTCACAAAGGTTTTTTTTTCTTTTAAAGTTTATAATGCCCTACTTCAAGCGGAACAATGCAAACAAATTTCCCATCAAAAACTACTAATTTCAATGCTATAAATCCGCAACATTTTTTTTAAAATACATGTAACTACTTTTTTATTCTGCAAACTTTTCCCTCTAAGCATGTTATTTCTAATATTCAGTAATTTTTTTAATTCATAATCTTTACGTGAATATCGGAAGTGTTTTTTTAACATGCCATTATAACTTCATGCTTTAAAATTTCTGCATTATTTTCATAACTCTTTTATATTTAGCTTTTATCAAGATCTTTTTATGACTCAAGGAAGTTCTGGAGCGACGATATGTGAGGTAAAGAGCCCTAAAGTGAATGCCCAAAAACAGTTCCTAAAGCTGACATCTTTACTTAAAGATGTCAAATAAAAACAATTTTAAAGCATTACCAATTTTCTAAAATAATTCAGAATGAATTTTAAGAAATTCCGCCATTCACGAAGAAAGAAAAACTCATTCTAGATTATTTTAAAAAATTAGTAATGGTATAAATATTTGTTATAAAGAGTCAGCTATAAGAATTGTTTTTTGAGTGTCAGCTTTAGGGCACTTTTCCTTAAGCAGTGTTTCGACATAAGAAATATTTAAAATGAAGAAGAAATCAATGCTAGTGTTTAATTTAATAATGTTTAACTTATTATGAATAAAAAAATAAACAATATTAATTTTCCTTGAAAATAATAATATTCGCTTTTCATTGCGATTATATTTACACTGCTCGAATATGTTATATTTGTAATACCTTCAATTTATGAAGTTATTGTATCAATCGTTGATATATTTTTCTCGTATGTTTCTTCTTATTAACTTACTAAAGAGTCATTTATACTTCACACAAGCACAAAAAATAGATTAATATAGAATTTCGTAATAAATGCTATTTGAATAAAGAGGGAGAGAGATGTAGATTCTGTTAAAGAAAACTTATCATAGGAAACCCTTTCATATCAATACTTAACAAGGAGGGTATTGCAGATTTAATTATTGATAAATGTAACTCAAAATAATATTTCTACAAGCTTTTGACTCAGCTTCCGAATTCTCCTTAGTAGTAATAACTCTAAGGATATTTGACGCGTTTGTCTTTTTCAGTGTTCTTTTCTTAAAGGATGTCTCTATTTAGGTGTGTTTGTAATTATATAAATGCATAGCACCTACAGTTGTTGTTCAGTTCGTCCGTCCGTCTGTCCACATATAACAGAGAAAAAACTACCCTACCGAATTTCTTGAAATTTAAAATAAATAATTGTTGCAGAATTTCGTCGAGTCATTTCAAATTTTAGGAAAATCAGAAGTAAAATCATATGTATTTAATTGCATTACTGCCAATATTAAAATATCTTTTCAAGTGCATTTTGATTATGTCATACTCTTTCTAACATAATAAAATTTATATCAATCTATGAAGTATATCCCAAAATATATATTCTGTACAATCTGTTGTGCAAAGAATATTTGTTATTAATATACAGCTCAACACAAAAGTATTCCAATACATAATGGTATTAGGAAGGAAGCATTGTTTGGTTGGGGGGGGGGCGCTTTAATTATGTTAAACTATTTCACATTTTATGAAACAGAGTATGAAATAGATATACGTTGCTGGGTGAGATAAGATATTTCCCGTATAATAGAAAGCATGTAGTATTTACAAACACACACTAAAGAATCCGGGTATACAAATTGTACCAGAAGTACTGCTTACTATTACACTAAGATACGAGTATTTTTAAAACTTCGTTATAGAATGAACGCAACTCATTTGCTACGCTTGATGTGCAATTTTCCACTTGTTTTATTAGTAATCAAAATATTTCTAAAATCTATCTTAAATTAGTATTTTATGTTTTAAAAACTAATGAGTTTTAACATTTCATATAAAATTGAGCGTAGATTTTAGAAATATTTTCAGGACTAAGAAAAAGAGAGAGATTTTTTAAAGAAAAGAACATAGAAAAAAAGAAGTTAAATATATAAATTTCAGAAAGAGATATTTTGAACATAAAAATGCATCAAACTTCCATAGATTTAGCATTACCGAGGAGTATTCGGAAACTGAATGACTAGCAACCGAAGTACTGGACTGAAATTTCATTTTTTTCTGTAAAAATGTGTTTGTATGTCTAATATATAATACAGAAATACTTTACACAGTATACATACACATACGGAAAGGTGGGATTAGATGACGAATGGGGAATGATCACAAATTCTGTATTTCTCACAGTAATCACAGGGGCTAGCAGTTCACGGTTACTCAGTACCTTAGAGGCAAGAGATGCTCATCGAAAGAACAAACATGTGCATTCCCACTTTGAAGAAATTATGTGCATGAGCTCCGTTTCAGTCTGACTCCCTAAAATTTTCGAACACCACAAATTATGATATTGCCATTCTATAAGTTTTTCATTTTTCAATCTTTAATAAATAATTTAAAATCGGAACTCAAAACCTAGAAATTCGTGGAAGTTCCATTCATTTTTCAAAATTCTTGAAAACTGAGTGAAAGAAAAAAAAAGTAATTTTCATAAGCTTACTCTTAGTTACAAAAAAATGACAAAAATAACCTTTTTGGATGATTACGGGGTTTTCCCCCTTTAAAGTTAAAAGAAACAATAGAAAATATTTATGGTATCGACAAAGTTCTAATTCATATATCAATTCATAGTGACTACAAAAAATTGCAGAAACTTAACTTCGTAATCTTCCCCTACACACATACGCACACACGCACATACACACATATAGGTTAATTTTTTTCTTTTTCGTGAAAGTGAAAACTTATAGCAAAAGAACCACTGATCCAAATGACAAGCCTGCTACAAGCGGCTATTTAATATTCTGTTCGAACCAGAAATTTTCTAATATCAGTTTTGAAGAAATTTTTTCTAGAAAATATTGTCAAAGCGTGTGTGAAGCATTTCCGTTTTTAAAAAATGATGCTAGTTAGAATTTTAAAAAATAGTTGCCTGTGGCGGTCGTGAAATAACTTGAAATTTCACCCGTATGCTGCCAAAGCAATGGGAAATATTTAGGCGTGGTTTAAAAAAAAAAAACTATATTTTCACCGACAGATTACGCTGTAACTAAGAATATTGTCTTTGTTTATAAACAATGGGCTTTGAGACAAACAAAACTTTATTACACAGTTTGGAATTATAAGCCGCAATTTTTCAACAGCATCGCTAGCTAAATAATTTACCTAAATAATACTGTATATTGTGATAGTGTTACAAACTTACCTGACCTGAAATGAAAATTGTGCATCGTACATGCTTCGAAATTTTATTTAATTTGCATATTCACAACGAAAGCACATTAATCCAAATTACATTTTTGGCTCGACAGTGATTGATTTAACCATGTGTTTTGAATCATATCAAAAATTTCTAAAAAAACTCTAAAAGTCTATTTTTCACCAAAAGTAACCAAATTTAGAGACATTCTTTCCTTTGGCAAGAAATATGTGTTTTGGTATTCATATCTCGAAAGTCAATTTTATCGACCGAATGTCGTTAATATTTCGCCAGCTTAGTAGTTTCGTAACTCTGACGCATAAAAGATCCAGATGACCAAATCATCAAATCTGATGATAATCAAATCTGATTGACTGTGTTAATTAGCTCAGTGGCCTTCTGGAAATCAAAAATAATACGATACAAAATTTAGTCAAAATCGTTTAAGCCGTTTTATAGATAAGAATTAATTTCCCTTCAGTGAATCCAAAACGACCCATTAATCTAATTTTCTCGAACAATTGGCGTATTTAGGGGGGAGGGGTGATAGGACTGCAGCCCCCCTCAGAAATTTCTAAGAAATATCAAGTTTATTAAAGAAAATTTAGCAAAATGTAATAAACTCTTTTGACACGCTTTTGAAAATGTATGCAAAAAAAAATGTTCATTGTAAACATATTTTCATCTTAGGAAGTATGTTATTTTGCAGAGGCCAGGAAACAGCCATTTCAACCAGATTATCGTTATACATAAGCTGTCTTTACACGCTATGTATTATGTAAAACATTATATGTGATGATCAAAAATACATTATCAAATTTAATCGGTTAAAATACATTAACAAAATTCTTTCACATACTATTCATCAATTTAAAATCTGATTTAAGGTAATGCATGAATTGGGACATTTTCTCAGTATGAATCACAAAGTCCCCCCCCCCTTTTTTTACATAAATGCTTTTTACGTTATAGAATTTTTATTCACTCGTTCCCTCTCTGTAATGTGTTATTTTATTAACAAATCATTACAAAATATTAACAAAAAAAGGCTTTCCTATGGTTGTATAACTTTTTTAAATACAAATAAGCTTTATTTATATTTAAATACATCATAAAAATCTAAATGAGTGATCTCAAATGTCGAATACACAAACAGCTTCTTACGAACTACCATTTAAGATTTAAAAATAAATTCTGAAAATACTGTCACGTTTGACAATTTAAGTAGATTTTCGGGCCATGACAGACCCATAAAAATCATCATAATGGTATGCTATTCCAAATGTATCCCATGTATGAGAAAAAAGAAAACGCCATTCAATACGTCATTGCATATATCATGCATGTAATCTCCTCAATGAGTCCTAGAATGAATTGAAAGAGATTGGGGGGGGGGGTGAATGAGAAAATGTTTAAATAATTTTAAATGTGCTGTTTAATTCGATTTTATTTACTACTTATTAAGTTACCTTTTAGTAAACAATGTTTAGTTTTCAGTTTTCAAATCTGGGGTATAACAGCATTGGATTACACTTGTAAAGGCGAAAATCTGCCTAAAACAACATTTTTCTCAATTTCATGCAATTCCGTGTTAGCAAGTTCAGTTGTGTAAAAGATGAGTCTCTTGCTATGATAAAGACATATTTAAATAAGAATTTTCCCAGTTACTTCTAATCCCTTCTTAAACACTTCAACTATATTTCAGATCCTCCGAAATGATATGCATAAGTACCCCATAATGTAAAAAAAAAGGCGATTTTATGGAGATTATGCAGGCAATAGGCAATAACGCCAGCACAATACACTGTTTTTAACGAAAATAGCTCCGTAAATTCCAGAAAATGTTCCATGTTTTTTTCGGAAAATCTTCTGGAATTTACGAAAATATTTCCGTTTAAAACAGCAAATTGTACTGACGTCCCAATTCCCAGTACAATCTCCGTAAAATCGTTCGATTTTCTTTTCAGTGCACGGTTTTGATTATGTGATCGAAAGAACTGGTCTTATCAAGACCAAAGAATGGTATAATATTAAAACCAATAAAATCGTTAAAGCCGTTTTAAGATAAAATTAGCTACACTGTCAAAACAAACGGACGATTTTACGGAAATTGTACTGGTTATAGCGACGCCAATACAATTTACTGTTTTTTAACGGAAAAATTTCCGTAAATTCTAGGAAAAAAACGAAAAAACGGAATAATTTTGGAAATGAACGGAAAATTTCCCCTTAAAAACAATAAATTGTACTGGCGTGTCGATTATCTGTACAATTTCCGTAAAATCGTCCTTTTTCACACTGTAGACCTGTAGTGATCAAAGATTAACCCACTAATCTTAATTTTCAAACCTGTGATCTAGCTCAATGATGTTCTGGTGTCAAAAGGCAGTGAAATATCATTTTTTTTTCAATATCATTTGGGCCTTTTTTTAGATATAATTTGCTTGACCTGGACTCATAGTGACCCAAAATGACCCACTGATCAAATTTCTCTATTATGTGATTTAGCCAAATGGTCTTCTCGTGCTTTAATATGGTACAATATAAATTGTTTTAATATCATTTGATCTTTTTTTCAGATAAAATTAATTTGACATAAATCTTATTGATCTAAAACGACCCACCAATCGAATCTCGAATATGTGAGATAATTCAATGGATTTCCTAGCCCCGAAAACAATAGAAAAAAATAATCAAAAATTTTTGAGCCTTTTTCTAGATAAAACTAGGTTTACTCGTTTCGATCCAAAAATGTCCCGCTAATCGAAATTTCTCGAACATATAACCCAACCCAATGAGCTTCCCTTCTTCAGAAACGGTATAATACATATATTCATCAATGTAGTTTGAAGCTTTTTTTTACATATTGGGTGAGTGCAAAAGTTCGTGCGGAGTTTGAGAGTAAAAGTCACACAGTGATTAGGCAAACAAAGTTCTTTATTCAATCAATGATATATGCTCCACCGTTTTCTATAATCTGTTTCCAACGCTCTGACAGCATACGGATGCCCGGATCATAAAATTTGCGCGGTTTAGATTCGAAGAACGAAGACACGACGTTTTTTAAGGCATCCAAAGAGTCAAGTTTTTTTCCATTCAAAGGACTTTGCAATGATAAGAACAAATGATAATCAGGTGGTGCAATATCAGACGAATACGGTGGATGAATTAGGATATGCCATTTCAGGCTGTTCTGTTTGCGCAACGTCTGTTTCAAAACGTGTGATCTGGCGTCGTCATGATGAAAGACTACACCCTTGCTATTTGGCAAAATAGGACGTTTCTGTTTGATTTCTCGATTCAGACTGGTTAATTGGCGACAGTACTTGACAGAATCAATCGTTTGGCCAGCGGGGAAAATCTCAAAATAAATTATGTGCTTGCAATCCCACCAAACACAGAATATCACATTCATCGGATGCAAATTGGCCTTTGCCATCGTGTCACCATGCTCACACTGCTGAACATAGTTGTGAAGGACCCATTTCTCATCACCCGTTACTAATCGATCCAAAAACGGCTCGTTTTTGAGCCACCCGTGTAAAAAAACTTCAGCAGAAATTCGCACGATTTTGTTCCTCTCGGTCAGCAAAAGGGACACCAATATATCGAGCTTCAAATCGAATCTTATATTTTTTAAATGCCGAAAAGTGGTTGATCGGTGAACGTTAAGTGCTTTAGCAACTTCCTCTGTTGAAATTCGCGGAGTATTCTTAACTAAAGTACGCACAATATCGACATTAATGTGTGAAGGTCGGCCGGATTGTGGTCCATCTTCAAGGTTAAACTCTTCGCAGCGAAATATCGCAAACCCCTTTCCCACAGCTTGTTTGGTTGGTACTTGATTTTGATAAACCTCTTAATTGTTTTTTATGGATTATGCAACGTTTATTCCCTTCCAAAATTCATAAAGCATAACATGCCGTAAATGCACCTTTCTGGCACTCATTTTGAAAATAAATTTTCTTGAAACAGTTTGTATCTACACAAACTATTTTGTGTGAAATGAAAGCTGCACACGTGCACACGTCACCTTTCCAATGATTTGTCTTACGCAGATGGCAGTTTTAATGACAACACTTTACTCCGCTTCAAACGACATTTATTGTACCTCCGCACGAACTTTTGCACTCATCCAATACAATTAACTAGACCTTGAACCATTGTGACCCAAAATGACCCATTCACACAATTTTCTTGAACATGCAACCTAGTCCGATGGCCTTCTTGAGACCAAAAAAATGTAATACAAAAGTTATCGAAATCGTAGGTAGCATTAGCGTGACTTGCTATAACCCCAAACTGACCCATTAATTGAATTATCTGGAACATGTGTCACAACTCAGAGGTCTTCTTGAGACCGTAAACAGTAGAATATTCACTTGAAATTGTTAGAGTCGTTTTTAAATAAAATTAACTTGACCCATAATGATCAAAAAATCAATCCTTATTTGAAAATTCTAGAGCATGTTGTCTTGCCCCAATTACCTTCTCGTTCCCAAAAACGATAATAAAAATTTTTATCAAAATCACTTGAACCGTTTTTTAGACATAATTAGCTGGACCCGGATCCATAGTGACCCAAGATGATTTCTAATCTAATTTTCTCGAATATGTCACTTAATCCAGAGGTCTTCTCGATCCGAAAAACGATAGATTAGGAAATTTACATCGGATTTGTTAGAGCCATTTTCTAAATAAAATTAGCTTGACCCGTAGTAAGCCAAAAATGACACACTAATAAAAACTTTTCGCACAGATGACCTTGCCCAATAGTATTTTT
Organism: Maratus speculifer; assembly: GCA_964019185.1. Lineage (NCBI taxonomy): Eukaryota > Metazoa > Arthropoda > Arachnida > Araneae > Salticidae > Maratus > Maratus speculifer. The sequence goes on from OZ025294.1 coordinate 57,270,372, forward strand.
GTACTTGAAAACGGTTACATACAATATTTAGTGAAATTGGATTGAGCAGTGTTGTAGGTATTATTAACTTGACTCATAGCCGTAGTTTCCTAAATGATCCACTAATCAAATTTTCTGGATCATGTGGCCTAGGCCAATGGTACTTTCGTCATCGGAAATAGTAAAATACTTTTTTGTCAAAATAATTAGAGCCGTTTTTAAGATAAAAGTTATGTACATAATAAACCACACGCAGGCAAGAATTGTTCGTGTTACAATAAAACATATTGAAAGGAACTCTATACGTCCTATGGCAAAAGAAAACTGTTCAGCTCCTACACTGCAAATACTCAGACAAAAAAATAAACACATTTCGTAACCTTTTAGTCCTCAAAATCACAACATATTAATGAGTTGTGAAGCTTTTTTCGGGTGGTGATTTTGGTCTTAGTATGTTGAAAATGTGCTGCTCTCTAGACCTTACCTTTAACGCTTAAGAGTGAATTGCTTTAAGGACAAGTGCAGGCCCTAAACATTATCAAGGAGTAAAATTTATTTTGCTATTTTTATTTCGTAAGTAATTAATGTGAAATGACAAAATTCTTTATAAAAATACTCTATTTACAAAATTCTTAATTTTGTTTGTGGATAGTTTTTAACATGTGATTTGCATGAAAAATACAATGAGACTGCATATTGAACTATATTTCAACTTTGAAACAACATCATTAATGTATTAATTTTATTCCTTGCTGGTAAAAAATCGTTTAAGATATTTTTCCTGAATCGAATAAAAGCATTCTTAAGATAGTGTAATAAAAATGTGCTACATTGTATGACAGAAAAATTAATAATAAAAGGTTATATTTATTTAACTCAGTTTTTTTTAATTATTATTATTACCAAAAACTTATTGCAAATGAGAATGAAAATTATTAAAAACGACGTTTAAATAGAAATAGCTCATTTCAACATGATGATAGTATATGTGTTTAAAATTTTTCAAATATAGAGATATAATACCTTTAAAAGAAAAACCATACTATTTTGAGAGGAGAACTTAATCAAATTTTTAAAGCATTTCTAATACGTGCGTAAAAATCCAGTTTATTTCAACAGTGTAAGTGATAAATTAAAACAAGAATTCATTAAAGTCATGCATTTTTCTCTTTGTAAGAATTTTCTTGTCTTCTTTGAAGATCATGATTAAAAATTTTATTTCAAAAATATTCCAAAAGGGATGATATTTTATTTTCATGCGAGTATGCGTTGTTTTCTTTTAAGAAAAATTAATTAATGGAAATAGTGAAAGATAAAAAAAGTGCTTCTATAACTTTTAAACACATTTTTGATAAATATAAACGAAGAATAAAAGATCTGTTAATATTTTATTTTTAGGTGTCATGATAAAATGCACCACAATTTTTTTTAAAAAGGACAATTTTCGACAAATTTTAAATTTCGAGAAAATTATAGGATATCAATTTAAAAGCATATTTTTTTTTTACTTTGAGGTATTAAGACTCTTTATTTTACATATTTTTTCTTATTTTAAGAAACTATAGTAATTTTTTTTAAAGTTGTCTCCAAGCATTTACATTTGAAAAGAATTTTATATGATACTTACTTTTAAATAAAGCATAATTTAAAACTCAAAGACAGGTTTAAAATATTTTCTAGAATTTTAGAGCTTATTTATAGATTTCTATTTTGCCACAAAATTCAAACTTTTGTACTTTGGTGTGAAACATTAATCGAACAGAGCGAAAAACTTTTTACACAATTATTTATTGCGTAAATTTAATGAAAACATGTTTCATATACAGACATGTTACAGGATATTTTAAATGCTCAATGTTATCCAAAAGACATATTTCAGAGTTTAGGTAGATTTCATAAGAAATACTGCTTCCTACTTTCTTCTCCTTGTTGGAATTCCTGAAGCATTTATGCAAATCTACGCCTATCATGACCCTAAGACCCCCAACTACCCACAGTTTAAAGTTATATATGTACACTGTAAAACACCTAGCATAGCTTAGAAGCAATGATTAAGCCAATTAAAATAAAATCCAGATCTATCGCCAGATAGTGTCGAATTCAGACACATTTCTTCGGGAAGGATATTTAAGCTATTGCATAGCTTTTATCGCGGGCTTTGAGCGTGGCGACCGAATGTAGAAATTCCGTAACGAGAAAAATGTAGAAATTCTGTAACGAAAAAAAACCAAACACTCGGCTAACGTCGTTTCAGTTCGGCAGACTTCGGCATGGTATCCTTCGGTAGACTTCGGCAGACATTGGCACGGTATTTTTAAGATATTTAGAGGATATCAAGTCTCAAACTTATATTTCTTATTTCAGTTACTATAAATTTATACTTTCAATAATAAAAATTCCTGACAGAATGTGTATAGGAAAGAATCGTCTTAAGATAAAACAAGGTAGGATAATGTAGCTTTTGGTGATTGGAGACCCGCCCAATGGTGAGGATCGAAAAATTTAAAATGCTTATAACTCGCGATCTAATTTTCGTAGCGCGGCCAAATTTTGTTTGGTAATTTATTATGAGACAGTGTTACTTTTGGTGACAGGAGACCCCCCCCCCCACGGTGAGGTCGAAAAATTTAAAATGTTTATAACTCGCGATCTAATTTTCGTAGTGCGGCCAAATTTTGTTTGGTAATTTATTATGAGACAGTGTTACTTTTGGTGGCAGGAGATCCCCCATGGGGAGGGTCGAAAAATTTAAAATGCTTATAAATCGCGATCTAACTTTCGTAGTGCGGCCAAATTTTGTTTGGTAATTTATTATGAGACAGTGTTAATTTTTGATGACAGGAGACCCCCCCCCCCATGGGGAGAGTCGAAAAATTTAAAATGCTTATAAATCGCGATCTAATTTTCATAGTGCGGCGAATTTTGTTTGGTAATTTATTATGAGACAGCGTTACTTTTGGTGACAGGAGACCCCCTCCCCCACGGTGAGGGTCGAAAAATTTAAAATGCTTATAACTCGCGATCTAATTTTCGTAGCGCGGCCAAATTTTGTTTGGTAATTTATTATGAGACAGTGTTAATTTTTGGTGACAGGAGACCCCCCCCCCCCATGGGGAGAGTCGAAAAATTTAAAATGCTTATAAATCGCGATCTAATTTTCATAGTGCGGCGAATTTTGTTTTTTAATTTATTATGAGACAGTGTTACTTTTGGTGACAGGAGACCCCCCCCCCCACGGTGAGGGTCGAAAATTTAAAATGCTTATAACTCGCGATCTAATTTTCGTAGCGCGGCCAAATTCTGTTTGGTAATTTATTATGAGACAGTGTTAATTTTTGGTGACAGGAGACCCCCCCCCCACGGACAGGGTCGAAAAATTTAAAATGTTTATAACTCGCAATGAATTTTCGTAGCGCGGCCAAATTTTGTTTGGTAATTGTAGTGACTAATCGTCACAACATTGCTAGAATAAATATGTACATATAAAAAATGATTTAGCACAACTAAAGCGAAAATACATAAATATTTGTATAAAAAAAAGAATCATTAATTAAAGTAAAGTTTTAAATTTATTTTATTCACTAATATCCATTTTAAATTCGTTTCATTCTTTCAGGTAGTAATAATAACTTTAGGTTTCAGGAAAAGATGAAGGCTATTTTTTTTGTAATTAAAGCTATAAACTTTATGACTCTAGAACGTTCGGTGGGAACGAATGGTTGTAACAAGGAACACCCAAGTGAAATTTCAATTGCTCACCATAAAAACGTCAGATAATGATGATAGCAAAGTTGTAAAAAACCCAGACTGTCTCCAACTTTGACATTACGCGCAGGAGCCAACAATAACAGAATTTACAGCCGTGAACGCCCACAGGAGGGAGGACTCGGACAGGGGTCTGACGAGTTTCTGCAACCCGTGGGAAGAAAAAAAGAAAAAGTTTTCTAGTGGCTGAAAGGGGCGAACCTCCTACTTGGACAGGGGACCAATGAGAAGTGAAAGGGCAATTGCCCCAATGAAAACGTTTGCAAGTAAACCAATAATATAAAGAAAAGGGATTGGAAGTTATAAAAAAAAAAGAACTACCTCAGAATTCAGAAGTTAGCAGATTCAGAAGGTATTTTGTTCTCCCAGTATGTTGTAATGGAGAAAGGACTCCGAAAAGAATTCATTCCACTACGATGCGGATGTCTAAGCGTTTTTTTGGACTTGGTAAAAAAAAAACAATACGAGATTGCTGTGAACATTTTTAATTACTGCCATGCATTATGATGGACAATTACGACTCCTGCGACTTCAGATGTGATGTACGAGATTGCTGGGAACATTTTTAATTACTGCCATGCATTATAATGGACAATTATGACTCCTGCGACTTCAGATGTGATGTACGAGATTGCTGTGAACATTTTTAATTACTGCCATGCATTATAATGGACAATTATGACTCTTGCGACTTCAGATGCGATGTACGAAATTGCTGTGAACATTTTTAATTACTGCCATGCATTATAATGGACAATTATGACTCCTGCGACTTCAGATGTGATGTATGAGATTGCTGTGAACATTTTAATTACTGCCAGGCATTTTAACGGACAGTTATGAATTACGAGACTTCAATTGTGCTGCGTGAGAGTGCTACAAGTTATTTGTTTCGACGGACCTTCTGTGGATTTAGCTGCCAGCTGTTCAACAATGGTGAGCAATTTAATCTTTCTCTGTGGTGTTACCTTTTTTTAGAAATTATCTTTTAGCCGATTTTATACACATACAGAAAGAGAAGTTTCTTTAATATGGAAATTAATTTTTTTTACTTGAAATTTAAATAAGGAATGAAAAAAATAAAAAAAAATAAGATAAAATAAAATAAAATAAAATAAAATAAAAATAAAAAAAAGAGAAGAAAAGTTAATAATAGGGACAACTTAGACTATGCCTTTTTAGTTGTGATGTGAGAAAATTGTGTAGGTTTATGATAACATAAAACTTAAGAAGAAAATATTATTATGAAATGAATACATTTTCGAGTGGTCTTATCTCATTGTGTTGTTAATTTCGAAATTGATATTTTTGAATGGTATTTTATTATTGTATTCTGAATATAATTTGTTGTTTTGAAATAAATATTGGTATGTACATAGATATTTTCTTTGTTTCTATTATTTCTTTTCTATTATTTCTTTTCTATTATTTCTTTGATATTTTCTTTTCTTTATTTCTCTTTAAGTAATTTAATAGATGCAGATTCTTGATTAATAAAATTAATTATTTTTGTTGGAAGACAGTTATTGTTTACATTCATATTATCTCTTTAAAATCCTGATTTGCAAATTTAAACGTTAAATAAGTTTGAGTCTGAGCTATTGCGATTTTCCTTTATTTAAATTATTGATAAGTTTAAAAGAAAACAATTTTTTTTGCTAATATCCAGTACAATCTTTCACAATGCGGATTGGGATATTATCTTAATATTACTTTATTAACACTAACCACTATCTTTCGCGTACCGTGTAATGCGGTGTAATTTTCCTCACCACATTACTAAAAATTTAATGGTGCTAATACCAGGTGTTTAATTTGCATTTAGGATTAAAAATTTAATTTTTTCTGCATTTAATTATACATATAAATATATATTCAGTATTATGAAATTTTCTCCTTAATTACCTATTTTCTGTTTCTCTTCTTTTACTAACAAAACATCACTTACCTATATTGTGTAAAACAAAATTGATATTTTATGCATTTCTAGAAAAATTGATAATAATGAACAAAATTAATAAATATACGTATGAAATGAATACATACAGAGGAGAAAGGGTTTAGCTCACAGCACATTATTTAAAAAGCCTTCGGCACTAAAGATTTGTTTATATATATATATCTGTACTTTGAAAATGTATTTTGTGATTATTATTTGTGTGTATCTATAGAAATAGTTAGGGGGATTTTGAAATTTCTATGAAATATTTTTTTTCTCTTTTCCCTTTATGTGAGTGTAATTTCGATACCTAGATAAAAAAAATTATATTTTGAGAGTACAGTACATAATAATTCACAGTGCTAAAAAAAATTAAAGAAAAACAATTAAACATCAATCTGTTAGAGATTTTCAAAATAGATAAATAAATATGACAGGAAGAAAGGGAAGACAGGCTTCTCCCGAAAGGGAATCATTCAGTATTGGAGTGGATACTCTGATAGATTCATTACAAAATTTTGAGGATAAACCGGATCAAAACATAACACATTTTTTTGAAGAATTTGAGGAGTTAGCTGTAGTGGCACAATTTCCCGACGACATAAAATTGGTATTGGCGAAATCAAAATTCAAAGGGCAAGCAAGAGAAGTTATGAGAAATACAAATGAATTGCATAAAGCACAAGACTATAAAACCTTTAAACAAAATGCGATAAAACAATTCCAAAAAGAAAGATCTTTTGCTGATGCTCAGTTGCAATTTATAAATGCCAAACAAACAGCCAATCAAACTATTGAGGAATTCGCAAAAATGTTCAATAAATAAGCACAGAAATATCTTGCTTTATCAGGACATGAACAAAAGAATGGAGCCAAAGAACTATTAGAGACTATAAAATTAACAAAATATCTTGAGGCGCTAAGACCGGACATTTCTTTCGAATTAAAAAAATATCCACCAACAAATTTCGAAGACGCGGTAAAGAAAGCTAAAAACATCGAAAGTGCATTAAACAGTAAATGTGCAGGTGAAATAAATAATTTGACGGAAACAAGTGCAAATAAATTATTTGAGGCACTTATTAGCATGTCACAAGACCAAAAATCAGAGATACAACAGCTGAAAGAACAAATAAAAAGTTTACAAATTGACAAAAACGAAAGTGAACAAAACAAAGCGGAAATAAATCATATAACACAAAATTTTTGTCATATATGCAACAAGTCCAATCACCAGACACAAAATTGTTATTTTAATCCAAAAAGTGCGATTTTTTTTCAACCGAGGGGAGCACAAAACAATGTTAGGTCAAGATTTCACAAGAATTACTATCAAAATAACAATTATAGAAGCTTTACAAGATTTCCACAAAACTATGCGCAACATTTTCATGCACCACAAACATTCGATTTTGCAAGATCTCATAACAATCAAATTAGATTTAATGATATGCAAAATCAGATGCCAAATTGGCAAAATTTGCACCAATCACCGATAGGACCTAATCAAATGTATCATGGAAATTATAATATGCAAAATATGGTTCCAATGCAAAATTTTGACCCAACACATGAAAACAATACACAAATCGCATATACAGGGCAGCATCACAATTTCGCAGATATGCAAAATAGCCAAAATCTTTTGCCGCAAAATAATGAGAGAAACAGGGAACATCAGCCCAAAATTACCTTTCCAAATGAAAACAGACAGAAGGGGTAGACAAAATCATAACAGGAACAGAGGGCAAAATAATTTAAACCGGTAAGGGGACTTACAAAATTGAGAGAAATACAAGCCCGTAGGTCCCGCATCATTGAAAAAAAAACAGGGTTATAACATAAACAATAAAGCAAACAAGGAACTAAAAATAATTAAACAAAAACAAACAAAAAAGACAGAGATAAGACGAAATGAGAACGAAAAAAAGATGATTAAAGAAAAATTAATTGCAAAGTTGTAATTCGGGTAAAAACAATGAATTACCAATATGGATTTAAAAATAAAGAAAGATATAATTATACCCAGCCTTATTGATAGTGGGGCGAGTATAAGTTTAATATCCCCAGGGGTCTTCGAAAAATAAAACAGACAGATATAAAAATTAAATATTTAGCCAACGCTATAAAAATTACAACTTTATCAAATAAATCGATTCCTTTTAAACACTGTGTAAAATTTAAGTTTAGATTTAACAACACTTTCTTAAATGGCACATTTTATGTAACTAAAGAAGAATTTGATCATAATTACAAAATTATTTTAGGATACGATTTTTTAAAAAGTAATAAAATAATTATGGATTTTGAAATAAAATACTTTTAAACTCAATACCTCAATTATACAATTAAATTCTAATGAAGATCAAATTACTGAGGTAAATGAAATTAAGCCGATACAACAAAATGACGAGTTTCAAACAATACCAAAACAAATTCACTCTTATCAGTATAATAAGATTCCGAAAATTAATACACGAGTATTTGTAGAAAATAGCATTACTTTGAGACCCAGAGAATCGAAATTAGTGAACTTAATTTTTGACGGCAAACTAAAAAACGGACAACAATTTTTTTTCCAACCTAAATATAACAACAGTAAATTAGTAATCCAAAATTCAGTTCATGAAAATAAGGAAAACGAAAATAATTTATTCACAATATTAGTACAAAATAAATCTAAACAATACTTGAGACTTCACAAAGATCAGGAAATGGGAAAAATTACCACTGATTTTTTTACAAAAAAACAAAATAAATCAAATACTGATAATATTTACGAAGTAAATAACTTAAATATCACACAAATTAGAGAATTAAGAAAGAAAGAACTTTCAGAGAATGATTTTAAAGTTGATCACTTAACACCAAAGGTACAAAAGGAAGTACTGACAATTTTAATGAGACACGCTACTGCTTTCAGCAAATCATATAAAACGCTAGGAGAAACAGATGTAATAAAACCGAACTTTAAACTAATGCACGACTTTCCAATACAAACGAAACCCTTTAAGTTAGCACATGATGTAAAAAAATTCGCGGAGAAAGAAATTCAGGATTTATTGGATGCAGGTATCATAGAGCCTACGAATTCAAATTGTGCTTTCCCAGTAATTTTCGTAAAGAAAAATTCTACGTTAAAAACAAATGATAAGAATTTAATTAAATTTAGGATGGCTATAGATTTTAGAGCTCTTAATGATATATTAGAAAGCGACCCATATCCAGTACCTAATACAAAGGAGATTTTACAAAATATGGCAGGAAAAAAATTATACACTGTCTTAGATTTGCATTCTGCATTCTTTCAAATAAAATTAAATGAGCAGGACAAACATAAGTTAGCATTTATCACGGAAGATAACCATTTTCAAATAACACGGATGCCTTTTGGGACAAAAATTTCAACGAATCAATTCGCTCGTTTAATTGATATAGTTTTAGGAGACTTAAAGAAAAAATACAATATTCAATACTTTATTGATAGACATAATAATTGGTTCAAATGATGTACAACAAATGCACATAATACTAGAAGCAGTATTAGAACAATTAGAAAAATTTAATCTTACAATTGAACCGACTAAACTAAAATTATACATGCCGGAAATAGACTTTTTGGGATACAAAATTAGTGAAAAGGGATATGCGCCCTCACAAAAAAATATCCAAAAAATAACAAACTTCGCAGTACCCACATCTCAAAAAACAGTTAGAGCATTTATTGGATTATGCACATATTTTAAAGCAACTATACATAATTATGCGGAGATAATAGCACCACTGACGGACCTCACTAAAGCTAATACAAAATTCAAATGGAATGACAAAGCACAAGAATCATTTGAAAAAATACAAAAAATTATAATGGAACAACCTACTATTCACCCCCCAGATTTTAGTAAAGAATTCTATGTAATTACAGATGGATCGAAAATTGCAACATCGGGTATATTAGCACAAAAACAAGGAGATAAAATGATCCCAATCGAATTTACGGGAAAAAAATTAAAAGACTCAGAAAAGAAATATCCAAGCATGCAGATTGACCTTTTGGCAATCTACGAAACCATAACATATTTTAGAAACATTCTATAAGGACGAAAATTTTTTCTGCTAACAGATTCAAAGGCATTAACGTACCATTTACAGTTAGAAAAGCAGCCTGAGATTGTAGCAAGATGGTTACTAAAATTACAAGATTATGATTTTGAAGTATCGCATATTGCAGGTATCCATAATCCCGCTGATTTCTGTAGTAGATCGGTACATGCTCTATCAATAGCAGATGATTTGGACAGACACCTTTTCATGGTAAATAAAAAGCTAAATACAGATAATATAAAAAAAGAACAATTAAATGACCCAAAATTAAAAGAAATTATTGAGGCCTTACAACAACAAAGAAAAGTAAAAAATATGAAAAGTATACTTTAAATAAAGATGGGATATTAATTCTGAAAAATTCACATAATTCAAATAATGCGGAATTATATATCGCACCGAAGAGCTTAAAAGAAGATATTCTAAACAGTGCACATATCCCACATTTTGCTTTCTTAAAAACTTATGGTATTATAAAAGAAAGATTTTTCTGGCACAGAATGTATCAAGAGATAAAACAATTCTGTACAAAATGCGTAACATGCAACACATTTAAACAACATAGAACGATAAAAATTCCTTTTAAAACAATGGATAAAAATTACCTCCCAGGACAAAGACTGGTATGCGATGTAATTGGACCTTTAATTCCATCTTTAAATAGGAATAAATTTGTACTGACGGTCATAGACACAGCCACACGGTACTTGCAAGCATTTCCACTTAAATCGACGGACACTAGGGTCATAATAAATGCTCTCAATGGTTACTTTAGTGCATTCGGATTAGCAAGATATTTTTCCACTGATAATGGATCTTATTTCAAATCGAAGGATTTTAAAGATTACATGAAAAATTTAAATATCGAACTAATCCCCTCATCAATTTATCACCCTGAAAGCCAATCGATTTCGGAAAGGATTAATAGGGATTTAAAAGCTTCAATAGCAGCTATGTGTAATAAAACTTATGAATGGGATACGAAACTTCAATATTTTATTTTGATGCATAACTCAACTGTACATAGAATAACAAAATTCTTTCCAAGCATGTTATTTTTTGGAAGAAAAATAAAAACGCCTTTCACAAACTTCGAAGTACATGACATGTCTTCTTATAGCAAATACGTTCAAAATAAATTAAAACACATGCACGAAATAAGAAAAGAGGTTATCAAAAATCAGGAAATAGCAGATAGGGAATTAAATAAAAATTCAAAAGCAAAACACAAGGAGTTACAATTAGGCGATGAAGTATACTTAAAACTGCTGATAAAACCTAAAGCGTTACATCAGAAATTTTCAGGCCCATATTATGTTGAGAGAATTTTCAGGAATGACAACTATCTCATTAAAAACAGGGATAGACCCGATCTAAAGCCTATTAGAATTCATATTTCTAAATTATTTGCGCCCAATATGGCAAGCAAAACTAAAACAAATAATCATTCGTTAGAGAACACAAGTACGTAAATAAATAATTAAATAATAAATAAATAAATAAATAAATTAAAATAAATAAATAAAACAAATAAATAAATAAAAATGTATAATTCAAATGATTCATTAAAACTGATTCACTTGTCTACTGAAACTGTCAAAGTTTTCTAAAATAAAAATAAATAAATAAATAAATAAATAATCATAATTCATTGAACATATTGGCTTAAATTATAAACTTTTACAATTAAATACTAATGACTTCTAAAAATGTTCGACTTTCATGTACAAAAAGAAATATCTCTAATACAAAATAAACGTTAATTTTTTTCCTCATTGTCTCACATGATTAATAAATATATGATTCAACAAAAAAAAAAAAAAAAAAAAAAGTAAAATAAAACTGGATAATTCATGGCTGATTAATTTTTTTTTATTAATATTCAGCGTAAAAATGGATTTTAAAACACTATGAACAATAATAACAGTTAAATAACTAAATAAAACAGAATAAAATAAAATATTTATTACAACATATAGATATAAAAAAGGGCTATATTATAATCTCATCGGAAATATATATTTCGTACTGCCCGCGATGCAAATTTTTATTGCTGGTCAATAGTTTGCATTGTACAAAAGATATTTTTTTCTTGAGATTATATGTAAATGAGATTGTCCATAGAAAATATATTAGTCATAAATATTTTATATAAATAATCATATCTCATTAATTAATATAGCAATAAAATTAGATTAGAACAAAATTTGAAATATATAAAGAAACTATTAATTACAATCTCTAAAATACTCATACGTTCTAAAAAAAAGAAATAAATAAAATACTTAAATAAAAATAAATAAATAAAATAACTAAATAAAAAAAATTTAATTAAATTTTCACAACTCTCATATGATGGAGACAGTAACAATATGTATAAAAGCGGTTACATAACAACCAGACACAATAATCTAATAAAAATATTAATAAAGCCAGTGAGGAAAAAATAAATAGACAGTCAATGAAAAAGAATTCAAGTGAGAGAATGTTTCAGTGACAAAAACTTAAGATACAACATAGATAAATGTATGTAAAAAAAGGGGGAATTAAGAAGTGATTTAGGATGAAGATTTTTTTTCTCTCAAATATTGTCGATGAAAATAACAAAAACACTTTTTACGATTCAAAAAAAAAAAAAAAAAAAAAAAAGGAGTTTTGGAGAAATTTGTCTCTTATTTCAGAGATTAGTAAACTTTCAAAATTTCGCTAGTTGGGGAAGTTTGTTTTTGTTCATAGGCATAGTTCGTAGAAATATAAAACATGCCAAGTAAAATACACACCCATTTCTGGAACGCTATAATACAGATGCATATATATATATACATATATATATATAAAGGAAAATATAGAAAATATAGCTTTTTCTATAACGAATACGTTTATGTACATATTTGGATATTATTTTTTCAATAACACCACATTGGAAAGATTATATTTCTCAACCATAGATAATCATGCATTTTATTTTAGAATTTTGTATTACTTTGATATATTTGTGTATATATTTTAGTTTGTCTTGTATAGGATGTTTTTTTTTCTTAATCAAAGGGGAGATAGCATGTAGTGATGAATCGTCACAACATTGCTAGAATAAATATGTACATATAAAAAATGATTTAGCACAACTAAAGCGAAAATACATAAATATTTGTATAAAAAAAAAGAATCGTTAATTAAAGTAAAGTTTTAAATTTATTTTATTCACTAATATCCATTTTAAATTCGTTTCATTCTTTCAGGTAGTAATAATAACTTTAGGTTTCAGGAAAAGATGAAGGCTATTTTTTTTTGTAATTAAAGCTATAAACTTTATGACTCTAGAACTTTCGGTGGGAACGAATGGTTGTAAGGAACACCCAAGTGAAATTTCAATTGCTCACCATAAAAACGTCAGATAATGATAATAGCAAAGTTGTAAAAAACCCAGACTGTCTCCAACTTTGACATTACGCGCAGGAGCCAACAATAACAGAATTTACAGCCGTGAACGCCCACAGGAGGGAGGACTCGGACAGGGGTCTGACGAGTTTCTGCAACCCGTGGGAAGAAAAAAAGAAAAAAGTTTTCTAGTGGCCGAAAGGGGTGAAACTCCTACTTGGACAGGGGACCAATGAGAAGTGAAAGGGTAATTGCCCCAATGAAAACGTTTGCAAGTAAACCAATAATATAAAGAAAAGGGATTGGAAGTAATAAAAAAAAGAACTACCTCAGAAGTCAGAAGTTAGCAGATTCAGAAGGTATTTTGTTCTCCCAGTATGTTGTAATGGAGAAAGGACTCCGAAAAGAATTCATTCCACTACGATGCGGATGTCTAAGCGTTTTTTTGGACTTGGTAAAAAAAAAACAATACGAGATTGCTGTGAACATTTTTAATTACTGCCATGCATTATAATGGACAATTATGACTCCTGCGACTTCAGATGTGATGTACAAGATTGCTGGGAACATTTTTAATTACTGCCATGCATTATAATGGACAATTATGACTCTTGCGACTTCAGATGCGATGTACGAAATTGCTGTGAACATTTTTAATTACTGCCATGCATTATAATGGACAATTATGACTCCTGCGACTTCAGATGTGATATATGAGATTGCTGTGAACATTTTAATTACTGCCAGGCATTTTAACGGACAGTTATGAATTACGAGACTTCAATTGTGCTGCGTGAGAGTGCTACAAGTTATTTGTTTCGACGGACCTTCTGTGGATTTAGCTGCCAGCTGTTCAACAATGGTGAGCAATTTAATCTTTCTCTGTGGTGTTACCTTTTTTTAGAAATTATCTTTTAGCCGATTTTATACGCATACATAAAGAGAAGTTTCTTTAATATGGAAATTAATTTTTTTTTACTTGAAATTTAAATAAGGAATGAAAAAAATAAAATAAAATAAGATAAAATAAAATAAAATAAAAATAAAAAAAGAGAAGAAAAGTTAATAATAGGGACAACTTAGACTATGCCTTTTTAGTTGTGATGTGAGAAAATTGTGTAGGTTTATGATAACATAAAACTTAAGAAAAAAATATTATTATGAAATGAATACATTTTCGAGTGGTGTTATCTCATTGTGTTGTTAATTACGAAATTGATATTTTTGAATGGTATTTTATTGTTGTATTCTGAATATAATTTGTTGTTTCGAAATAAATATTGGTATGTACATAGATATCCTTGTTTTCTTTGATATTTTCTTTTCTTTATTTCTCTTTAAGTAATTTAATAGATGCAGATTCTTGATTAATAAAATTAATTTTTTTTGTTGGAAGACAGTTATTGTTTACATTCATATTATCTCTTTAAAATCCTAATTTGCAAATTTAAACGTTAAATAAGTTTGAGTCTGAGCTATTGCGATTTTCCTCTATTTAAATTATTGATAAGTTTAAAAGAAAACAATTTTTTTTTGGTAATATCCAGTACAATCTTTTACAACGCGGATTGGGATATTATCTTAATATTACTTTATTAACACTAACCACTATCTTTCGCGTACCGTGTAATGTGGTGTAAGTTTCCTCACCACAGTAATTTATTATGAGACAGTGTTAATTTTTGATGACAGGAGACCCCCACGTTGAGGTTCGGAAAATTTAAAAGGCTTATAACTCGCGATCTAATTTTCGTAGCGCGCCCAAATTTTGTTTGGTAATTTATTAAGGTATTGAATAGCTTATATCGCGGGCTTTGAGCGCGGCGAAAGAATCCAGAAATTCCGTAACGAGAAAAAAATCTAACACTCCGGCTAACGTCGCTTCAGTTTGGCAGACTTCAGCACGGTATCCTTCGGTAGACTTCGGCAGACATTGACGCGGTATTTTTCAGATATTTTGAGAATATCAAGTCTCAAACTTATGTTTTTTATTTCAGCTACCATAAACGTATAGTTTCAATGATAAAAATTCCTGATTAACCTACATGTATTGTAAGATAATAGAAATACTTTAAATGATATTAACTTCTCATTTATTCAAGAAAAAAAAATTTTATCGGTCATCACGCTCAAAAAGTGTAACTTGAATTAATATCAAAAACAAAAAAACTGCATAAATAAAAAATAAATAAATAATTATAATTGCATAAGTTGATAAAAAATGCTATGCAATAGCTTTACCGCGGCAGTCCCCGAGTGCCACACGTATTTTTTCTGGCTCCTGGGGGATATTGTAGAGTTCCGGGAGATAAATTGCTCATTTTGACCATTGAAAAAACAAAATTCAATGGGGGGGGAGCATTTCAATGATCCGGGGGGATGTCCCCCCGGGCAACCCCCTAAATTCAACAATGGCACATACCATCTTCTACTACATTACATTTCAACACTAAATTAAATTAAATTAAATCCGATACATCCACACAATATCTAAAATATATAAATAATGCAGGTTGTTAAAAATAAATCATTAGCAGAAAAATCTGTCGTATGCAGCCGAAGCAAATTTCTGAAAATTGCGAAGTAACTGAAAACTGAGGGAAAACAATTGCCAAGTGCAACTGATTTTGTTCGCAACTTCAAGCACGAGATTGACAGGATAAACAAAACTAGATGGTGATCAAAATTTAAAGATCTTGCAAAAACCTGCCTATCTACATACATTTTTTACCCACAAAAGAAAGTTTTCTATAAAATAAATAGACTAAATTGTACAAGATGTTCTAAAAATATTAATCTGTTTATATGAAAACATAATATATTGATATTTTTCACAGGTGTTTGAAGAAATGCTTTTCATAGAAGAAAGAATAGTCATCTTTTCTCGTAAACTAGGTTAATATGACGTAAAAAATATGACGTATCTATTTCAAACAGTGCCGTCAAAATTGCGGAAAACAGCTTCCAACAAAGGCCAATATCAGGCTAAGTGTGAACAAATTCAGATGAACCAGAAGCGTAGCGGATTAAGAATGCCTTTATAGATCACCGACATTTGACGATAACGTCAAGAACATTCGTGAAGCAGTTGAAAGAAACCGACGTTCACAAGTAACATGTTATTGGGACTTGTGGTGGATGTTTTCCATGTTTTCGTTGGTAGAGCTGACGAATCTCTTTATATATTTTATCATCGAATTTTCAAGAATTTACGAATATTCTTTTTTTTAAGGATAACATATCTTCAAACACTTATGGAAGTAGTCAATACATTACTTCACCAAGTCCTAAATTCAACAGTTTGTGTCGGGAGTTGATTATGAGTTATTCTGGACAACCTCTAACACATATGTTTACATATATATGTAAAAAAAAAATTCGCCATTTTTCCCGCTTTAAGATCGTTCTAAAGATTTATAAGAACATACTTTCATTCTCCGTTTCCGTAATGTATTAATATTTTTAACGATTAAAGTTCTTTTTATTTTTATTTTCTTAAATGCAGCACAATCTATTAATTATTTTCCTAAAAAGAACTAGAATGTATTATTTAAATGTCCATATCTTATTGCGAAATCTTAATTTCATTCCACAAATCTATTTCCCTTTTTAGAATATCGAAAAGTTTAATTTTTTTTATTTATTTAAATCGTCTGCGCTGGTTCGACTCATCAGCATTTAGGGACTGATTATTTTATATTCTGGCGCGGGGTGTGAAAGAATCCTTACATCTAGCCCCACCCATGAACCAATGGAAGGGCTCGAAGTAAATTACAACTACATTAGTGGGTTTTGAAAAGCAATGCGTCAGAGAGGGAAGGGCCTATTTAACTGAGAATTTTTGAGAGTGTCAGTTTTGTTTTAATGGAGCGGTTAGAATTGATTAGCCTTTCAAATGTTAAACACCTACGTTTTGCCGTAGTGTGGTATTCTTCTAAAAATGGCTTTTCACTGAACCTCTTTTTTGTTCTTTTGTTATTTTCCGAGATATTGGTTTGGACGGAAAGCCTAGTTTTGATAATGGAGTAACACTGCAATTGAACTACAATAAAATGTGACATTCATTGATGTTTCATAGAATTTTAATTATTGAAGTGACCAGACATCGAGTTCTACCTGTTAACTTGCTTCGGCCGCGAAAGTATTGGAGGACCATTAAAACTTATCAAGATCATCAAAACATCAAGACCATTAAAACTTACTACCAAATCCATTTTCTGAAGAAATTGTCCCTGGTGATGGAGGCGGCAAATTCGGCAGAAGAATGTCAAGATCATGGATGCTATCATTTGGATATCAATGGCATAAAATGAAACAACCTCCTACCCATACAAAGATGCTTCTATAAAATTAGATTCCTATGTGAGAATGGGCAAACAAGAATAGACTACCAAGAATCAACATCTGTGAGTGACTTGGGATCAATTCTTCAGAAGCTTTATTGAAACAGAAGTTGAAGCTTATCTCGAAACTGATGAAATCCTCATGGTTTGCAAGAACAATATTGTAGAAGAGGAAGACTAAAGTGAAGGAGAAGCAGAACCAGGAGAGACTGACGAAATAAGACAAACGATGATTACATTCAAGCAATATGACTAAGAGACTCATTTAAGACCTGTTGAACTATGTCTGTCTGAACATCCCCTCAAAGCTTTTCCCCTTCTTAAACAGCCAGATAGATAACATGTACATTCCATGAGCACATACAATGCAAAAACAGACTAAATTATTTGTTTAAGTAATATACTGGTTATGTTTTCAAGAGGTGTATTGTAATGTAAATATATGTTTTGTAAAAAAAATAATTAAAAAAATGAGATGCTACAGTACAAAACTGACAAATTTAGTTTGGCATTGCATAATGGTACTACTAACCATGCTAAATATTTTTTACTGACTGCAAATGGAATACATAGTAGTAGTAGTAATGCATTTCTGATCCTCCCTCTATACTGAACACCCCCATAATCTGAAAATTTTTGGTCAGTCCCAAGAATGTTCGGAATAGAGAGAGTCCACTGTATATATATATACACACAAGTGCGAGAGATTTACATTTTTTTGTTTTTGGACAAGATAATATACGATTTTATCTATTGAAGAATGCTAATGAAATGTTCTTCACAAACTATTTGAATTATCAGTAATTTCTGGCGGTATCAAAAAATTATTCTGGTGAAATATGTCAAAGAATATAAAATATTTTAATTGCACGATTTCCGAAATTCATTTCAATGTTGCTTATGAAACACAGATAGACAAATAATACATGATTTACAACCAGAAATAGATAAAGCGATTTTATCATTATATTTTAGTTTATATACACTTATCATCAAAACTATTTCAAAAAATTAAAATGACTTCTTCATAAAGTTTATTTTTTGATAAAAATAGTTACATCTAAGTTTTAAGCCTAAAAACCATCATATGTACGACCACGGTGTTGAAATTCATGACTCGAGCATTTTTTACTGTTATGATAGCCATCATGTGTGCACGAGGAGATCGTTAAGCCGCGCTGTTTGAATTACCGTTGGTTTCATAGTTGGAGAGAATCAATTTATTGGAAGAATAAATTATGAATTTAAATCAGTTATTTTGGTTCCGTATCTTTTTTTTATATACATTTCAATGTGAACACGGTGTTTCGGAAATACAGGGTATTCCAAAAATAACGATCCATGAAAACATTAATCTATGAAAATATTAATCTATTTATTTTTTCGCAAGTGTTTGAAGAAATGTTCTCCTTAGAAGAAGAAAAAAACAGTCGTTTCTTGACAATTTTGTGATAAAACATATGGATATGTGCGTCAGCTGTACCGTCGAAGATACGGAAAACAACCACCAACAAGGGTCAATATTAGACTACTTGTGACCGTTGCTCCTTTCAACTGCCTCACGAATGCTCTTGATTGTATCCTTAGATATTGATAATCGTGCAAGACCATTTTCATCCGCCACGCTACCGGTTCGTGTGGCTGGTTGGCTGGTGGTATTGATTTTAATGGCGGAAAATCCTTTCAAGGACATATTGCCGCTACCAAATGATAAAATGTAGAAAAGATAAAAAATTATATAACAATTAAATAAATTAGAAAGAAAAAGGAAAAGCTATTTGGACGGGGTATCCCATCCAGATGCAGTCTCAATAAGGTCGAAGCAACAATGTAAAACAGAAATTTAGAAATGAATACATTAAAATAATAGGACAAAGGTATCTGGATGGGGTCTTCACCCAGACGCCAAAGTAGAAAGGAAATGCTCAAGAAAAATATAAAACCTAAATCTCTGAATAAAAATCAGTCAGTTTTAAAAACTGAAAGAGTGCCTCATGAGGTGTTTCCCCATTGCGGTTTGTCAAAATAGGTGATGGTGAATTAAAATAATTTTGTACAAGTGTCGGAAGTCCGGACAGTCAGTTAAAGCATGGTGTATGGTTAGATAAGCAAAATGACATTCTGGACACATCGGTGTACACTGTTAAAAATCTGCTGCATTTTGCTGCAACGCACTCCCCTGCTTGTATAGAAAACGGTTACTTGGCCGTGAAATGGAGCTTTCTCATTGGTTGGAATAGAGATATTATATACAAGCGGTGGAGTGCATTGCAGCAAAATGCAGCAAATTTTTAACAGTGTATCCTCAAGAAGTAAAAGATTTTTGTGAGTGACCGGTTGGTCTGAATTTGTTCACAAGAAATATTTGCCGTTGTTGGTGGCTGTTTTCCGTATTCTCGATGGTATGGCTGATGCGCCTCTTCATATGTTTTATCTCAATGTTTTCAGGAATAGATGGCAATTCTTTCTTCTAAGGAGGACATTTATTCAAAAACCTGTGAAATCATAGAAATGGATAGTTATTTTTGAAACACCGTGTACAATTAAATCTATTTATTTTATAGAAAACTTTCTTTTGTGGGTTAAAAAAAGCATGTAGATAGGCAGGTTTTTGCAAGACCTTTAAATTTAGATCTTCCCTTAGTTCTGTTTATGCTGTTAATATCACACTTAAAGTTGCGAACAAAATCAACTGCACATAAACATTGGCGATTATTTTTCCTCAGTTTTCAATTACTTCGTATTTTTCAGAAATTTTCTTAAGGCTAAATACGTAGGGGTTTTCTACTGATGACTGACATTTAACAACCTGCATTATTTAAATTTTTCAGATAATGTGTGTGGTATGTAACGGACTTAATTTAATTTACTATTGAAATATAATGTAGTAGATGATGGTATGCGGCGATAGTTCTGGATATTTTTTAATTGGCTTAATCACTACTGCTAAGCTATACTAATTACTTTGCATAAAAAATTATTGCAGTGCAGTCACAAGTCTGACTTTTTATTGTGCGTTGTGGTCATAAAAATTCATTACGACTTTTACTCGTTATCCTTCTATAGTAAAAAAAAAATTAGCCTTAAAGAAATCTCCAGGAATGACTTCTGGAATGATGCTGATGTGTAAGGTATAATGCGTCCGGGTGGGCCACACCTTCCATGAGTCGAATAGACCAATCAGGAAAGGGCTCCGTCTATGCTTCGACCAATGAGGAGAGGGATGAATTTCAAAATTGAGTGTATACTGTTAAAAATCTGCTGCACTTTGTTGCAACGCACTCCACCGCTTGTATATAATATCTCTATTCCAACCAATGAGAAAGCTCTATTTCACGCCCAAGTAACCGTTTTCTATACAAGCAGGGGAGTGCGTTGCAACAAAATGCAGCAGATTTTTAACAGTGTATGGAAAATAAGGTATCGCGAAGCGATTCCATGGGGTATTGGCGAGCGCAGCAAGCAGGGATAGCCTACAATTTGGAATCGCGAAGCGATCACGCGGGGGGCTGGTCAAAACAGCAAGCAGGGAGGCGGAGCCCCCCTAATGTTGTACAAATAAGTTAACAGATATGTAATCGAACTATGTACTTAATCAGCGTAATTTTTTTCCAAGCACCTTCGTCGTTCCAAGCCCAAGCTCGCACTCTGATTGGTTGTTGCTCTCGGCGTTGTTTTCATGTAACTTGGCGATAATCATACTTCGCGTAGCGATAGATGCTGTCGTCGAGGAGTTTAATTTCCTTCCGAATCGAGTACAAAGTAACTTTTCCCGTTTATTACAAAGTAAAGTATTAGCCATTTTATAAAATAGCACAAGATAATAATACACAAGAGCACAAAATGAAGGAAGAATAACAATGAGTAGGTTAGGTTTTAGGTTTACTCGTTCACTTACGAGCGAAGTATTTTTCGCCAAGTATGGTTATCGCAAAGTTACGTGAAAACAATGACGAGAGCAACAACCAATCAGAGTGCGAGTTTGGGCTTGAAACGACGAAGATGCTTGGAAAAACAAATTTCGCACTTAATCAACCAAAATTATCAAA
Organism: Maratus speculifer; assembly: GCA_964019185.1. Taxonomy (NCBI): domain Eukaryota; kingdom Metazoa; phylum Arthropoda; class Arachnida; order Araneae; family Salticidae; genus Maratus; species Maratus speculifer. Next base: position 57,291,929 of record OZ025294.1, read on the forward strand.
ATGAAAAAAACTGCCTTAAAAAATGAAATATTTGGGGATATCTTTTTCTATTAACTTCATCATATTATAGTCTAAGAAGAAAAATCATTTGCATCATCGTATTTTAATAATGTTACACTTTGTTTAGTGAATTAATGAATCATTGTATTTCAATGACATTAATTTTCTTAACTGATGTAATGAATATTTTTTCTTACAGCAAGAAAATGAATTTAAGGATATTCAGCTATGGCTGGCGAAGAAAAATACCATTTTATGATAAGATTAAAAAAATCAGATATTTTATTTTGAGATGCGATAAAAGATTTGATTTTTGCGTCAAAGAATATCAGTCATCAATCATCCTTTATAACACATTTGAGCAGACTAAAATTTGCTTCTTTCTTTTATGTTAGGTTGTTTTTTTTTTTTTAATATATTTGAAGAAAAAATATTCATTGTGTTTAGGTCAAAAAATTAATTTTATATGTACACAAATTCTTACGAAATTGAATATATTTATTTAAAAATAATTCAGTTTCATTAACTGATAAGAAATTCAGTAATCAATTTCGCATTTTTCTTAAAAAATCACGTAAACATAATAAAGGAAGATTATTTATAAGAGCAAAAAGGAGGCTTTATTCAACATTTATTTTGTTCAAGAAAATTAAGCCCAAATTTTCGCCAAAAAACAACCATATATTTATCTATTTTTGAGATTTTTTGTTGTGTATAAATACAAACTTATTATCTTTATATTTAAATTTTGAGCCACAAAACATATATGGGTTATGAAAGTCAATTAAATTTGAGTAGGCATGACCGCACTGAAAGCTTTCTTTTTATGGTCAAGGAATAAAGCTGATCTGCTCATATTCAGACTCTTAAAACAAAGGTTGGATTTGGCTTCTTAGTAAAGAGCTGTAATTTATTGAATCGTAAATGAGTTGTTTTTTAAAATGTTTGCTCATCTTGATTCTAATTGCTTATTTAAAATACTCAACTTGAATAAAAAATGCTTAAAAACAACTCATTCACTCGAGCTGTTTCTACTCTTTACGAGAAGCTGACTTTCAAATCGTGAGATGAGTATTTCAACTCAATTTGAGCTATTTTGTGGCTGAGGTTTAAAGGGAGCACCAATCGATTCTATCCAAACGAGAGCGAAAATGGAAAATACTTTTAACTACGATCCAAATTGTCACGTCATTTTTAAACTTTGTTAATAATCGTAAACGTGATAAAAGAGGGAAGTGGTTTGTCGATTTCCTATTCACTCATTAATATTTTAATGATTTGCTATAATTGAATCCATGGCTAATGAAAAAGACTGCGATGCGTTACACGTATCTCTTTTTCCAGACGGCCTGAGACGGAATGATGTTCAAATCTACCAGAACAGATTGCACAAAAAGATCATCACCATACTCTAGTAGTCTTAAAGTGCTATTACACATAAAAATTTCAAGTAACAAATATCGCCTGCGTTGTTTCATTTTCTAAGCATTTCATTGGCTTTTCAAAAACAGGCTTTTCCATCACTCGAATTTCCAAGTATTTGATTGGCTGTTACTGGCGACTCGCATCCTTTCAAAATGATATTACACGAGGGGTCAAAGTCGCTTCATATTCCAGATGTCTGCATGTTACCTATGGCTCCACTGGAGCTGCTCAGAAAGCGAGCGATTCTCTCGTGTCGGAGCATCTATCGTGTGGGCGCCTACAACGAAGCAATTCGCCCGTAACAGTAAATTAAATACTTGAGAATCTATAGATGGAAAAGCCTTTTCTTGAATAGCCAATAAAATGATTAACGCAGAAAACAATTGATTGAAAACAATAAACGCAGGAGATTTTTTCCGCTTGAAATTTTTACGTGTAATAGCACTTTCAGGCATCAAAGACGCTCTGGCACAAGAGAATCGCTTTCTTTTCGAGCGACTTCCCTAAAGCTATAGGATAACACTGAGACGCCTGGAATTTGAAGCGACTTTGACTCCTCCTATAATAGCACTTTTAGATGAAAGGTACTGCGGTAGCCTGTCCTATTCGTTTGGGTTCATTGCATCCAAATGACGTCATGTGCAATGATTTTCACTTCTTTTATTTTGATAAAAAATTATTTAATAAAAATAAAAGTAATGTGTAATTTTTAGGAATATTTTCCCTTTTAGTTACTATTTCTCCTATCCAAAGACCGATGTAAACTTTATTGCGTCAGCACACGTGTGGGATAAAGTCTACCTCAACTACATTGTGCATCCAATCTACAAGTGTAGGAGCTTATGCTAGCGGGTTAATTATTGAATAAATATAAGTATCTATCTGCCTGTCTATTTATATGTATATATATATATATGTGTGTGTGTGAGAGAGAGAGAGAGAAAGAGAGATTTTGGAGTTAGGAGCCATAAGAATCATTACAGGTTTCCCCGTCTTTAAGCACAGAGTCATGGCATGCGAGAAAAAAAAATAAAAGAATAAATAAATACATGTAGCAGATTCATTAAATTACACATTGACTGATGTAACATAGTTTATTAAACTGGAGTCTTATAGAGCAAGAAATGCTCTCTCGCATGCCGTCATCGAAAAGAAGAAAAAAAAAGAATATTCCATCCTAAAAACATTATTCCGCAATTCATTTTAACCAAATCCTCGGAAGAAAAAGGAAAGATTATCGATCATTATCTCTCAGCTTCTCCTTAAATCTAAAACCAAAAACTTCCAGAATATTCTATAGTCTCTTACCATGATTTTCCCATGTAAACAGAATTCATGTCCAGCGTCGAGATTTACATTTCATTCTCAAATCTTTTCAAACGATATATTTTATTTTAAAATATTATTATTTAACTAATTTTTTATCAAAATCAGAGTTCATATATCCTGCAGACGATATTCAATTACAGGCAATTAATTTTAAAACAAAAAGAAAAGAAATGAATTTATTGATACGCAATAAATATCAAACGTTGAAGGTAAAAAAAATAAATAAAAAGAATGATTTTTTTTTTACAGGTATGGTTTTGGAATAAATTTAATGAGACTCTCTTAAAAAGGGTTGATAAAAACAGGGAAAAAATGAGTTTTATTTGGAATATAAAGAAATAAAGTTTAATTAAGAATATTTTTAATTTAGAGCCATTTTTAAATTTACGCATATTGAAATAAATGTTTTTTAAGGCAAATTAAGAATTTATATCTTTTCTATAAAGATTAATAGATTAGATCTAGTAACAGGATTTTAATTTAATAAGTTGAAATAAGTACAGAATATTGTTAAAAGGAAATTAATATAGAATAAGGTTAATTTTGGCGAAAAAAAATTAGATTTGTAATTAATATATATATAGATATATATATATGTAAGAAAATACAAAAAATCAGACCTATTGATTACTTTTTTAATAAATCGCCCCTCAATGTGGATACGGGCCCCATGACTAATAATCACGGGTTTTACAGGGCAACAAGAAACCTAAGTTTATCGTATTAATTTAAGTAAAACACATGGCCTTTTTAACTGGTAGCCTCTCGGGAGATGAGGAATTTCAAATACACATCTACGCACTTGCTCTCCAGAACCGATGATGTGAAGACCTGCGAAAAGATTTTGCTATGTTTTAAAATATTTAAATAAATCATAATTAAAACTCATCCCCTTGAAGTCTGTCGTTTCATGAAAATGCGATATATATATATATATATATATATATATATATACATACATACAGCAGCAAACCCCACGGTTTTGCTCGCGTAGTAGTTAAAATATGCCAATTGATATTTTTATGTCTTAATGTTATTATACGAATTTATACTTTTAGGAATAATTCAAAAATTACCATTTAAGCCACAGTTTGACTAAACTACATTATTTCACTGCTTTAAGCAGAAATGAGATTCAAATTAATAAAAACTTAAGCAAATTCTAAATAAAAGATAATTTAGAAAATAATTTGAAAATTTTATGCTCATTTCATACGCTTATTTCAATATTCATTTGAAGGTTTGAAGTTCTTACAAACAACCTCCTTAGTACGCATTTGAATCTTAAAATTAACCATTGCGAGGAATTCCTGGCTTCTTTTTATAGTCTACCATCTCTCTAGCGCTAGTGGTATGAGCATAAAATGCCTATGTTGAAGCAGAGACTTAATTTACCTCCATTAATTTTAAAATCGATTAGGTATTTCCAATTATTCGATAACAGCGTAATTTAAAAAAATCAAAAGCTGTTTTAGAAAGTTTGTTATTTCTACCAACACCAGGTGGTAGTTGTATTGGCTTAAAATATAGTCTCTAATTTTTTAGGAATAGAGATTATAACCACTAATTTGCAACCATTACTTTTGTAATCAGTTTGCATATTTTAAGTAATTATCATGCCAAATTTCAAACTGTTATGTACCTCAATTGTTCAAAAAAGTTATTTAGGACATTTTTTACTTTTGCAGTTCTCTGGTGGTAGTGGCGACAACATAAAATGTAAGCTATATTGGAGCAGGATCAGTCACCATCAATTTGCATCCACTATTTTCGAAATCAATTCATTATTTCCTGGACGTAGAAATCGCAATTTAGAGCGTTTTTCAAGCATTTTCACTCTTTTTTAAATGTCTAATTTTATAATAAATATTATAGATAGCATTTATATTTAATAATTAATTACCCTACCAAATTTCATGTATCAACTCGTTTCAATAACACAAAAATCGCATTTTTAGAACGTTTATTGTTCCTACAACCCCCCACCCCCCGCTTTGGAGTAGTGGCAATCGACATAAAGTAAACCTATCTTGCAGCAAAGATTGGCACATTAATTTCTCACCATTTTAAATTGATTGGGTGTTTTCTGTAATTGTACAAAAATCGCAATTTCGAACTTTTATTTTTTAGAATTTTTTTCACATTTCACTCCTTTTAAATTTCGATTATTTTAGGAAATGTTCTTAGGGATAATTTATAATTTATAAGTAGCTACCATGACAAATATCATGTTTCTAGTTCCTTCCGTAACAACAGCAACAACAACAACAAGTAAAACGCAATTTAGAACGTTTTTTGTTTTTACAACCTCGAGTACGGTAGCGACCTCGAGATAAAATAAAATAGAGCCATTAATATCAAGGGCTGTCACCAATATTTTATAGCATTATTTTATAAGTTGGTTTGATATTTCCTGAGATTGCGTAGAAATCGCCATTTACAACGTTTTTTAAAATGCTTTTGCGCGCATTTTCACCCTTTTTAAATTTTGTATTTTTTAGAAAAGGTTCTTAAAGATCATTTATATTTTATAATTAACTACATTCCAAATTTTATGTTACTAGGCCCTTCAGTAACACAAAACTCGCATTTTTAAAGCATTTTTTGCTCCTCCACACCTTTGGGGTAGTAAAACCGACATAAGATATAGCTTACATTGTAGCAAGGACTGTGATTATCATTTTGAACTCTTTTTTTAAATCCTTTTGTTAGTTCCCAAGATTGGTTAAAAAACACAATTTAGAGCGTTTTTAGAACGCTTTTCGTACATTTTCACCTCTTTAAATTTTTGTACTTTTTAGGAAATGTTCTTAGAGGCCATTTATATGTTATAAGTAATTAACATGTCAAATTTTATGGTTCTAGACCCTTCAGTGATACAATAGTCGCATTTTTAGAACTTTTTTTTCCTTCACCCTCTTTGGGTTAGTGACATCTGTAGTGTTTATTTCGGAGTGGGGGGAGGATTGCGTAACACTTTAGATGGTTCCTCTACGATGGATAAAAACAAACTGTTCTGAAAATCAAGGTAAAGTATTCACCACAAACACATAGGATGTTGAATAAACTCCGAATTTTATTTAAGTCCAGGTCCGTACATAGGTGCGAGCTCCCGGTAAGAATCCAACGAGATGCTGGTGACAGAGGGAGCGGACCTTACATGTCGTTCATTAGCTTGCCGAATGTATGGTTACAATTCTCAGTAAGTTTATGTATTGCGAACAAGATAACCTCAAAAAATGTCAGGGTCAGTGGTGTTCTGGCGATATTATGATTGAGATGAGACACAAATTGATATCCGTTAATTGTGTGTCGATGGAGAGTGAGAGAGAAATAGATATTTCAATTTTTAACGCCAAACAGCTAAAGTAACAATCTAGGGTGCCGAAAACCACAGACTCGGTAAAAGAAACGAGGCTACCAGAAACTAGAAAAGGACATCTGCTGACAAATTGAGTATGGAAATAAAAATAATAAAAGATTGCAGACAAAGTCTGTGAAAAGAATTTATACGTTGGATCGGGTGAGAGAAGATATCGTCTAGTAACAAAATTAACTGTGTAAAAGTACTTGCTCAACAGTTGCTATGCATGAAAAACAGCATCCCGTATTTAATCTTCAACTTATGTGCGGTTAAGAGAAAAAAAAAAACGAGAGAAAGGAATCTATTATTAATAAAGGAAGACAATGATGGAGAATAAATTTAACTTAAGTTTTCTGAGAGATGTTACACCCTAGGAATATAATAAAGTAATACTATTTTTAAAAAGGGAAAATTAATTAAAAACATATGAGAAGGAATGTCCTTTACAACATCAACATAACATAATATCCTATGTTTGATTAGGGGCGAGCAGTATTAGTTTGATACCATTGCTCTTGAAATCGGTTCAGTAATTCGGGCGATTACCCCCTACAAATAAACAAACTTTACCACTTTATAATATAGGTATAGATGTATATTAGAACGAGATACATGCATAAAAAGCTTGTGTACATTCATCTCAAATAACAAATGATGCACATAATATATAAATCCAAAATAATTTATTATATTAACGGCACTTTTACTTTAGATGGACATATTAGTTTGATGAGAATTTCTATAGAGACATTTTCATTTTTCATTGAAAGTTATTTCATTGAAGTTATTTCATTTATAATCCATTTAAAGGGATTTTTTCTTTCATTGTAAAAACACGGAGATTACTAGATGAAGAATAGGGCATTAACTTCTGATAAAAGAAGTTAAAAGAAGATTTATTACTTTCTACAAATAAGTTCTTAAAATCTTCCATTAAATTTCAAATAAAATTTTCAAAGTGATTTTAACGAATGTTTATTGTAAAATGAGTTTATATCGGAATGTTAATAGATTATTCTTATTTTTTTTATATATTATCGTAAAATGGGTGAATCAGAACACTTTTCAAGTTTACTATTTAAAATAATCAACAACTGATTTTTTAATTCTTTTATTTTTTTACTAGAAACATAGGTCTCGTTTTGTTCTTTACTTTTTAAGCAAAAACGTAACATTTATTGGTGTTTTTATACTTACAGGGTGTTTCACTACCAGACCTACAAACTTTGAAGGATAATAGTAGACATGAAGACAAACATCATTAAATTGGAAACCATATGGCGCAAACATCTTCTGTAGGAGCTAGGGGCCATTAAAGTATGAGATCCAAAACTTCAAACGATGATAGAAAACGGAAAAAAGTCGATTCGTTTGCAATTTTAGCGAAAATATTTCTTTATATTGCGAATTTTTTGTAAAAAAAATAGTTACGTTCAAAAATTGTCGATAGAGGGCGCTTTAGACTTTAGAGTAATGAACAAATACTTTTTACCGTTCTTTTGTGCATGGGGTTGAAATTATTCTACAGGTTAGATTTAACTTAAATTTTAAGGCTAAAATCGGAAACATCAGGATCGGATAACAAGCGAAAATTGAATTGTGAACCGAGGGGGAAATTTTAAACGCTCATAAACACTGGACAAACTAATCGATTTTGTTGCGGTTTGCGTGTAGGTCATTCTCTTGGTAATTATTTTATTCAAAATGACGTACAGCTTTGGTGTCCTCATTTTTTGATAGAGGGCACTTCTGACACATCTACGACATTTCAATACCAATCATTTCACTCCTGGGTGTTTTACTACCAGACCACCACACTTTCAGGAAGTGTTAGGTATGCAAAGACGACTGGGAATCACATAGGAATGTAATATTAAAAATGCCTTTTTTGCGAGTTGTGGTTAAAAAAAAAGTAGAGAAAAAAAGCAACAGAAACAATCAGAGAAATAGCAACATGTTAAAGTGACAAAAAAAGTTTATTTAAAGGATTTGCCGCAAAAGGTGTTTGAAATTACTATCAGAAGTAGTCCGGTAAGCTACTCTCATACCAACGGTTAAAAATCTCGCAGCTCGTATTTCTGTAGCTGCCATGAATCTATCAAAGATGCCAGGAATCTTTCAAAGCGTGAGGAATTCCATGCGACGCCGCTGTCAAGCGTGTCGAACTCTCCTGGTTGTAATTTCGAATACCTTTTGTAGTAAAACATTTAAATAAACTGTTTTCTGTCACATTAACGTGTTGCTGTTTCTCTGCCTGTTTCTGTTGCTTTTTTCTCTGCTTCTTTTAACCATCACTCGCAAAAAAGGCATATTCAACGTTACATTCCTATGTGATTCCGAGTCGTATTTAAATCCCTAACACTTCCGAGAAGTATGGTGGTCTGGTAGTAAAATACCCAGGAGTAATGCCATTGAAATTTCAGAGATGTGTCGGAAGCGCCCTCTATCAAAAATGAGGACACCAAAACTGTACGTCATTTTGAATAAAATAATTACCATGGGAATGACTTACACGCAAACCGCAATAAAATCGATCAGTTTGTCCAATATTCATGAGCTTTTAAAATCTCCCTCTCACCTCACAGTTTAATTTTCGCTAATTACCCGATCCCTATGTTTCCGATTTTAGGCTTAAAATTTAAGTTAAAATCTAAACTGTAGAATAATTTCAACTCCATGCACAAAAGAACGGCAAAAAGCATTTGTTCCTTGTTCTTAAGTCTAAAGCGCCCTCTATCGATAATTTTCGAACGTAACCTTTAAAACTTTTTTACAAAAAATTCGTAATATAAAGTATGATTTTAGCGAAGACCGCAAACGAATCGACCCTTTTTTCAGTTTTCTATCATCGTTTGAAGTTTTAGACCTTAAATTTTAATGGCCCCTAGCTCCCACAGAAGACGTTTGCGCCCCATGATTTCCTGTTTAATAATGTTTGTCTGCATGTCTTCTATCACTCCTCAAAGTTTGTAGGTCTTGTAGCGAAACAACCTGTATATATATATATTTTTTTTTGTTAATGGTGTTCCGAATCGGAGCAAATGTTATAATCTTTATTTATTTTGATTCAAATTATAATAGGGTTAAAAAAAATTAGGTAATAACGATAAGGGAAGAATAGGAACACGTAGTTACTATCAAATAAAGCCTTTTTTTATATAAAAGTAAAGATATGCCTTTTTAAAAATTAGAAAACAACTTTGAACTCAAGAAAATTAAAAATTTATTCTAAGAAATTGTATTCGAATTGCAAAAATTGGAATTTAATAGAAATTCAGCCCTCTTTTGTGTTATCCTTTACCAGTAATCATTGGGTAAGTGATCTGTTGAAGAGCCCCAATTGCTGCATATACAGGGTGGTCATGAAAAAACTTTGCCGATATATGGAGCTCTAGCGGCCAGTCCGCTCAACCGATCGAGGTGAAATTTCAGATATAGCTATTAAGAGGTATGAGCTCGATATTCTGTGAACGGCAACAAAATGGCGCTCACGGTTACGGTTATAGTTACAGAAACTCGAAAATTTCCAATAGCAACACCCACTTTTTTTCATCGCAAAATGCTCAGCTCATGCGAAAACCCTAAAGAGCGTTGGAACCGTACGTGTATCGCAAGAAACGGACATGTTTGCGAACGGCATTTTGCACGCACAAAAAATCGTTCTGCGAATCCTCCCCCCAATAGAAAAAACTTGATTGGGGCGCAAGGAGGAAATTTGTTTATGACACAGAGTCAGTACACTAATCTCTGATTACAATACAGATCGGAGAAACTAAAACTTTTATTTTGATTACACATGTTCCACATGGGCGCCATCACCATTAATTGCCTGTGATGACACCCATGTGGAAAATGTGTAATCAAAATAAAAGTTTTAGTTTCTCCGATCTGTATTGTAATCATAGTCCAGTCATTATAGTAAGTTCACCTCGGAATTCGAGATACCAAGCTGTAAGTCAGTAAATACTTGTATATTGACACCCTAAAAGTTGTCTCAAAACCTACATATGGTAGGGTGTACGCAACTATTAAATTCCAAGGTCAAAGGTCACAAAAATCGGTTTTTTGCGCTTTTTTGTAAATATCTCATATTCTATAGGTTTTTTGCTATTTGTATTTATTATCAATATTGTAGAATACAAAATTCTCTACAAATTTTGTTTGAAAACATTTTTCATACGTCGAACCGTTTTCGAGATAGAGGGCGGAGAGCGCGCGGTCACAGCATCACTTCAGGTCAAACGGTGCCTCCAGTCGAAAACGCGCCATATATCATTTTTTTCCTAACCTATCCACTTTTTATTCAGTATTAATTTATTTAACAACACTTACCTGTCCATGTAATTGCAGAATTGTTAATGAAAATATAGGAATTATATTTGAATTTTAACCTAATTAATATAATATTAATAACTTCTTACATGATGAAAAAAAAACAAATAAATTATGAATTAATCTTTTTATTAAAAAATACTATTCAATACATTTATTTTTATTAAAAGTAAAAAAATGGAATAAAGGGTACAAAAAATATATTTTATGTTTTTAATCATCTTCTTCCTCTTCATCGTCGTCTTTCGGCTGCTGGTAAATTTCAAACTGGTCTTCATTATCGTCTTCAACGACATTTGTCTCAAGTTGTTCCATGATTTCGGGGTCAAAGGTTTCATCTTCGTTAATGTCGCTCTGATATGGTTCTGCATTGAGACAAGCTTGCCCATTACATTGGCCACAAGCTAAAGAGCATTGCAAGCCCACTTTCCTGCATCCGCCTCGCGAACCACAACCACTCTTGCAGTTGCAGAAAATTGTATTTAGCAAATCTTCTGGAGCAGGTGGTAAAATTGTCATGATAGGCTCCAGAAAATCGTTTTGCATTGCCCAGCCCCATACCTGGGGTTCCAAATCATGCCCTAACCAAGTTTGAACTTGATAATATACACGTTTGAAATGTTGATGAGAAGCTGCACTTGTTGGTGGAAGAATTGAAAGCTGCACAGGTTTATTAAGTTTTGTAGACTTGACGTAATGCATATAACGAAGATGATCGAGACTTTTCACAGATTTCGGAGAATTATAGACTGCAAATAAGATTTGAGTTCCACTCTCTAAAATCTCTGGGTCGAACTATTTTATTCCTCAAATGCTGCAGCTAGTTCATCCAAATTCATCAGTTTCTCAAAAACTTTTAAAAATTATTTTTTTCCCTTTTTAAAAAGCGCAGAAGTTGTGTCACAGCCACTTAATGCATGCAGAAATAAAATATGTGTTTTGGAATGAGGATAATTATCAAAACTTTTAGTCGAGTATATCTCCGTTTTTACATTTCCTTTCCCAACTTTTTTAAAGAAAATTTCTTGTTCGTAAGACAGTGTACGCCCAATTAAAATTACAAGTAAATCAATATCTTGCCCTATTATAACTGCAGTTTTTTCAAACTTTCATTCTTCAATTGCAGTTTCAACAATAAGAACATCCGCATCATCTCTGGCTTGTTTAGTAGTAATATTTGCAGCTTGTAATTTTTCAGTTAAGGTATTAATGAGCATATCTTTGTTATTTCGATTTGATAAGATTTTTTCTTGAGTAACTGGTACACCCATTGTTTCATCTAAACAGACTTTATACGTTTTTGAAAGTGCAGCAGTTCTTCTCTGCTGCTCCATAGCTTTTACGTTCTTACTGTAGTCTGAATATCCGTCAAATACAACAATTATTTTGGAACTGTAATGCCTTTTTAAATAATTAATGCATTTATCAAAAATAAAATTATACGACTTTTCACCAATTCTCCGAAATCCTCCGCACATTCTTCTGCTTTTTTGATAACATTATCTTTGAACTCAAGAGTACTCACATTTTTTATCTTCCGCCTGTATTTTTCTCTTTTCTTTTTCTCTGCAGCCTCATTAGCAACTTCGCCACAAAATAAACATTGATACTTAAAATCAAACACTGCACCTCGTTTTTTACGGAGTACTAATGAAGAAGTTATAGTTTCTCCTTCTTCTTGTTTCCGTTTTGCTGCTTGGATGCAGTTTTTACTAATGTAAACACTTCGGCACTTTTCATGCACTTTAAGAGAGGTTACTGATTTTAAATAATAAATTTTTCCGTCGTTTCGTACGATACTTGCAGTTCGTAGAGTTTTCATACCGCGCACTACTTCAATAAGCGATTCACCTCCCGAATCTGACTTATTACATAGAAAACACAAATCAGCCATATTTCTTGAAATTGTACGTCTGTAGTTACCAAGAACAGTTACCTGAAATAAAGAGAAAACGTTCGTAACTATACTATACAATGCATAAATAAAAAAATAAAGTATAATATAATAGTTAATAAAAATTGATAAATATTTATAATCATAAATAAATCATATAATAAATCAATGATTATAAATATTTATCAATTTTTATAATCATTGATTTATCGATAGTTCATCAACTATATATGGCGCGTTTTCGAACGGAGTCACCGTTTGACCTGAAGTGATGCTGTGACCGCGCGCTCTCCGCCCTCTATCTCGAAAACAGTTCGACGTATGAAAAATGTTTTCAAACAAAATCTGTAGAGAATTTTGTATTCTACAATATTGATAATAAATACAAATAGCAAAAAACCTATAGGAAATGAGATATTTGCAAAAAAGCGCAAAAAAACGATTTTTGTGACCTTTGACCTTGGAATTTAATAGTTGCGTACACCCTACCATATGTAGGTTTTGAGACAACTTTTAGGGTGTCAATATACAAGCATTTACAGACTTACAGCTGGGTATCCCGAATTCCGAGATTCTTACCTAATTTAAGCTTAAATGACTGGACTATCAGAGATTAGTGTACTGACTCTGTGTCATATGCAAATTTCCTCCTTGCACCCCAATCGAGTTTTTTTATGGGGGGGGAGGATTCGCAGAACGGTTTTTTGCGCGTGCATAACATGTCCGTTTCTTGCGATACACGTACGGTTCCAACGCTCCTTATGGTTTTCGCATGCGCTGAGCATTTTGCGATGAAAAAAAATGGGTGTTGCCATTGGAAATTTTCGAGTTCCTGTAACTATAACCGTAACCGTGAGCGCCATTTTGTTGCCGTTCACAGAATCTCGAGCTCATACCTCTGTATAGCTATATCTGAAATTTCATTTCGAAAGGTTGAGCGGACTGGCCGCTAGAGCTCCGTATATCGGCAAAGTTTTTTTATGACCACCCTGTATTAATGCGATCTACTAGTACTCCCTCACTTCTCGCCCTTAGTACTGTTTGCATCCCTCTCTTTTTTAAATGGTTTTCCATTTTGAGATGTTTATGTAATGCTGTGGATATCAGAGAAGTTTTCTGTGCAATTTTCCTTAGTAATTTGCCTTTTTAAATTCTTTTATTGTATGTTTTATGTCTGTTGGATTGCGCGTTGACTTTTTTGCTCAACTAAGTAATTTCTTGGCACTTTTAAACTCAAGTATTAGAACAAACAAAATATTGTTACAATACATATTCATACATATGTTTTCAAATATTACATGAAACTATTACTGTATAGAAAAATAAACCATGAGAGAAAACGTGTTTCGTTTCACCTCGTAAATCTTAAACCTCTGATGTTACAAGCCATTTTTCACTTTTTCATTAAGTACTTTAGAAATAAGTAGAATTTAGTACAGCATAATCGTGTACAAGTCTATCATTAATTTAAGCACCCCACTATTCGGTTTGGAATACGAAAAATACTGCAGTTACATACAAAGTTTTGAAGACGTTGAAAAAATGAGGTTTTTGAGGATCCACTTGCAGATTTTTTATATACCCCAGTAATGGCGCCAACATGGCAAAACTGAATTTCCCAACTCTTAATGTTATTACCTTCTTATAAAAAAATTGGAAACAAAAAATATCATCACATTTGTTTCATTAATTTATTCGTATGACCGGGAAATTTCGTTCCTATTCACCCCGCTGTTCCTATTCCCCCATTTTACGGAATTTAAATATATTTTCAATTGGTAGTTGTAATAATACATGTCATATTGTCATTTATTTTATATCTGGTATCTTTTAAGTAGCTTTCTTTACAAAAAGTTAAACTCTACCTATTGCCGCCGTCCGGAGGAAAGCACTTCCGAAACATTTTAGTATATTTTCACCAATCATGACCCTCAGACCCTAAAACCACTTTCCGTTGATATGAAAATAATATAAGAAGAAATATATGATTTTTGTCATGCTGTAACTATCCTATTTATGAACCGATTTGAAAGAAACGGTGTTAACATAGTACATATTAATGTCTCGACCGAGTTCGTTGGCCAGCATCATCCGCCATCTTGTTTCAAAATAGCTGCTATTTAAATTTTTTTTTAAATAAATTTTTAATTAAGTACAAAAAATTAGAAATTGAAAAATATTTTTCTTTTGCGTATTTCACATAGATACGAAGATTCCATAGCATCTTTTGTTTTGTCTGTATCTTTAAAAATGGCTGAGTTACAATGTTTTGAATTTCTAAATCATGTCATTCTAAATCATTTCTAAATGTGACATTTTCAAAAATCTCTTTCCCTGCGACAACACTCGGATATATCAACTGATTTTGATGTGAGTAAACATATGCACAGGACTTACTAAGGTCTCGATGAAGCTTTTTTTTAAATTTCATTCATCATGTTGTTATAATATGGCAGGCATTTCATTAAATCGCCGAATTTGGCGATCAAATATAAATCGCTTTATAAAAAATCAGATTGCATAAAGTTGATTAATTTTTCGAAATTTCCATTCATATTCAGTCTTAATATAAACAAGTATTGAAACTTCTATTATCGTACTCCACTAATTCTATCTTTGTAGGGTTGAATAATAAAACTCTTTTTTTCTTTGTTGAAAATGTTTACTTAAAATGAAGTAAAAATATTAATTTAGTCTTCATATTTCACTATAAACATTTTCATAAACATTCCTTTTTTCAGTGTCATACTTATTATATATAAAATAGACAGTTAAATTATTTTTGTATGACTGGAATATTTTGTACGTAGAAGTTTAAGTTTTATTTTACGCATTATCGGGTAAAATATTTTTATAAATTAAATATTTTGGAAAAATTCACAGATTCATATTCTTTGGATGCATTTAATTGATGCTGAAAATTTATCTTTTGTTAGCAAAGAATATATATTTTAAGGTACAAGTTCATTTTTAATCGATAAAAAAATCAGATAAGAAAATGAAAAGGAAAAAAAAACTTTTCAATTCTTTATAAAAGTACTTTTCTTAATAATATTTTTACTCCAGTGCAAAACTTTTTTTTATAGTTAAATGGAGAGATATCAACATGATGAATAGAGCTTTTATCTTTCAGATAACTGCTAAAAACAAGATTAAATGCGGGAAAGGTATTCCTTAAGTGGTTGTTTTAGAAGTAAATTTTAAAATTTATCATTTCAATTTAAAAGAAAGTGTAAAAGGGTTTGCAAACAATCTTAAGTTTATTTCAGTGGAAATTTTTCAGTTATTTCAAATGTTTTGTTTAAATATACTTTACTTCAAATTTTAAACTATGCGTACAGCATTCTCAATGTGGATTTTTTTTGTGTGCATATAATAAGTATATATTGTGTATGTTAGTTCGTTTTTTACAAAATACTAACTTAACATCCGCAGTTTTAAAATCCAATATTATTAAAATTTAATGCCATCATTTATTAAATTTCATATTTCTTAATTTCCAAGCCATGATAAACTACATATCTAGAGCACAATTTTCTTGTATAAAAAAAAATCAATTTTATTGAAGGTGAATTGTATGCTAATGACGTACGGTATTTATTCGCGTACAACTGGCATTTTTTTTTTCAAAAATTTAGGATAAAAATCTTTGATGCGCATTATACACG
The DNA here is from genome assembly GCA_964019185.1 of Maratus speculifer. Lineage (NCBI taxonomy): Eukaryota > Metazoa > Arthropoda > Arachnida > Araneae > Salticidae > Maratus > Maratus speculifer. The sequence goes on from OZ025294.1 coordinate 57,307,941, forward strand.
GAATAATGTTCTATTGCTAGATGTAATGACACGTGTATACACATGAATCACAAAATGTATTCAAAGAAGAAATTAAAATTAAAAAATTGTATTTAATAGAAGTATTGATGCATCTTTATTTCACTATGTGCATTTTTTATACAACAGCGCTAGTAACATTATTTAAACACTAATTAACAATTCTCATTACAACTACAGCTGTTGTCCTCGTCATCATTGGCACAGTCATTATCCTCGTAAATCACATCGTTTTAAGCTCCATCCATCTGCTAGAAAATTAAGTCACTAAGAAGAGCTTTCTTATCATTTCGGCTGACAAGGAAGGTCTCCATTGGGGGCATACTCAGAATTTTTTGAAAAAAATACGAATTAAACTACTCATGTAGGTAATAAAGGATCAGTGAAAATTAGCGTCGGAATTACAGTATTAGATATGTAAAAAAAAATAAAATAGTTTGGAATAATTGGCGTGAAAAGCTGAAAGCGACGCGGGATTTGGCGAGCAGTGCATTTCCTCGCCAAAAGCAGACGATTTTAACGAATCTGAAAATTGATTTTAATTGACTTCACTGTTAAATATCTGCAGCATTTACTGCAACGTCACTCCACTACTTTTATAGAATATCTCTCTTCTGACCAATGAGAATGCTCCATAGCACGGGGAACTGACCGTGTCATACACTGTTAAAAATCTGCTGCATTTTGTTGCAACGCACTCCACCGCTTGTATATAATATCTCTATTCCAACCAATGAGAAAGCTCCATTTCACGGCCAAGTAACCGTTTTCTATACAAGCAAGGGAGTGCGTTGCAACAAAATTCAGCAGATTTTTAACAGTGTATTTTTCAATTTGGAACAATTTTAATCAATTTAAATTGTGTTTTAAATGATAAAATATATTAATTTCATTTTGTTATAAGTACATATAAACGTATATGACAAAATTACACTTAAAGTAAAGTAAAAATGCAAAACTAAAATTACTTAAACTAAGCTTATTTAAATAAATTGAACATAGAAAGTTTTTTCTTTAAAAAATATTCGAAGCGTAAAAGCGTATTTTTCAAAATTTCGTTTTTTCGCCAACCGGAGATAAATCGCGAAATAAACGAAATTTTTATTATTTTTTTTACGGACGTTATAAGGAAGTTCCGCCGAAATTTTTTTTTATAAACATATATAACTATATGAGAAGAACATTCTGTATTTTTTTAAGATTTTTCTGAGTATGCCCGTAGGGAGACCTTCCTTGTGAGTTGGAATCCCAAGCTTCACATATTCACTCACATAAAGCTGAGAAAGAGGCATGAATAATTTTCCCGCTTGGAGTGAAGTTGTGATGTGTTATTGTAAGTATGTGGAAATGCAGAATTAAATAATGGGTTGATGACAAAATTTCAGGACACAAACAAATAACTTGAGCGTCGAATTTTCACTGTTATTCCAGGCGTTGTGTTTTAACGGAAGCCATCCGGGATCATCATCGATAGCTCACGCGAAGCATTTAGCCGACATTCCTTTACAACATTAATCCACTCTTTAATGAGTTCATCTGTCATCCATTCTTTTTCCTTTTTCTTACAACTATGCAGACGAGAAAAGATTCTTTTTTGACAGTTTTACAAGCTTAAAAATTATATATGGTGCCAATAAACAGCTATCAGCCGTAATGACCAGCATGACGGAGTATTGTTATTTGTATGGACATGTTGTACATGCTTGAGCGTTTTTATCTCCAATGGAATGAACGGTTGTTGTTAGAATTCGAAAATAGGGTTAGTTTAAAACTTACTTACTAACCATGCATGCCTTCATTTGCGGGTTGCATCTACGCGATGCTTGGAGCTCTTGAATTAAAATCGAAATCATCTGTTAAGATAAACTTATTCTAAGTTCAAAGTAACCTAAAAGTCCATATATTATAAAAAATGTCGTTTAATTCCATGTAAAAGCCACATCCGTCATTACATTCAGAGAACTCAATCGTTCTCATACACTTATCCAAGTTCTTCGAATAATAACAATAAAATCAGACGATATTTTCGTTTTCTTAATTTACGCACAGCGCGTTCTATTAGTTTCACTTCATTTCATTTTACAACATCCTCCCCCCTTTGAAACTTGGGGAGAGTTTCAAATACATAACAATTATTATTAAAAAGATCCAACCTTTTTGGAGCTTTTACACATCTTCCAGAAGAGGTATATTTCTTAAGTATGACACTATCAGGAGAAGACACATTTTCATGAACATCATGCTCACTGGAACTAGTTTTCTCTTCACCCGACGGTTTGGATGCAATTTCAATCATTTCATTCGAATATATTTCCAAAGGAAAGATGCGCTACACCGGACGTAAAACCGTGCCGTGCTGAGTTTTCAACTTAACAGCACGAACTTTACCATCTCGTCCTGGAATTAAATGAATCACCTTTGCTAAAGGCCAAAATAAACGTTTTTTGTTATCATCCTCAACTAAGACTACTTCTCCCACTCGCGGTTCAAGTGTATGTTTTTCAGTATGTTTTTGAACTAATTCGCTGAGGTATTCCTTTCTGAAACGTTGCCTAAAATCTGTAAGAAGTTTAGTTCTGTAATTCAACCTTCTCCTTAACCTTTGAGAATCTAATTCGATAATATCCGAATTGCTGAAACTTCGGTTTTCAGTAAGAAACATAGCGGGTGTGAGATGTACTAGCTCCAGTGGGTCTTCTGAGATATAGGTTAGAGGTCTGCCGTTAATCACAGATTCACAATCACATATAAATGTATTCAATTCTGCATAAGTCAATACAGATTTACCTAAAGTACGTACTAACAATTCTTTTACAATGCGAACTAACCTTTCCCACCAGCCTCCCCACCAAGCATCGGTGGGAGGTATAAATTTCCATACAATTTTATGCGTCATGGTTTCTTTTAAAATTTTATCCCAATTTAGTTTCGAAAGTTCACTGGAAGCCCCCCTTAAAGTTTGTTCCGTTATCACAATAAATAGTGCTGGGCCTACAGCGTCTAGCTATAAAATGTCTAAGCGCTCGCAGGAAAGCATCAGAAGATAGCGAACTGACTAGTTCAAGGTGAACTGCGCGATAAATGGCACAAGTAAACAATGAAATCCAAACTTTCTCGCCATTTTTCAGAAATAAAGGCCCGGCTAAGTCTACGCCAATAATTTCAAAGACAGCACAATCTGTTACGCGATCTGGTGGCAAAGGTGTTGGCTCGCTTAAGAAAGACCTTACCTTAAAACGTTTACATGCAATATAATCGTACAATACATTTTTAATAGTTCTTCTAGCTCTAATTATCCAAAATTTTTCTCTTATTAAAGATTGCATTGTTCTTATCCCTGCATGGCAATTCTTTTGGTGTACTGATCTAATCAATAATTTAGTAAATTCACATTTATTTGGCAACAATATTGGATACAAAAATGAATCTTGGTCATTTCTTTCAGTTATTTTAGTGTTTACTCTTAAAATTCCATTATCATCTGTGAATGTTACAATATCACTTAATGACATTTTATTATACAAATAACAGCTCTGAACTAAACGGATTAGATATTTTTCAGAATTTTCAATTTCATTTTGAGTAAGATTAGAATCTTTACACTTATTAGAAACATTTCGACAATTATTTACAAATCTCAGAATGCAAGCAAATATTCTAATCATCTTATCATAATTAGATATATTATCTAAGAGCTAAAGGGGTGCGTCTTTAGCTAGATCAATATTCGTAATTTCGACCTTTTTTCTTTGTAAATCAACATCTTTTGGCTGACAGTCGATCGCGCCAATTGTCCAAAATTCAGGGTTTTCTTTTAATCACTTAGGACCTTCCCACCATCGCGAACTAAGCATTTTCTGTGGAGAACATCCACGTGAAAGTATATCAGCTATATTCAAATTTCCTGGAACGTGCTTCCATGACTCTATATTGGACATCTGCCGAATTTCTTTGACCCTGTTGCTTCGAAAACCGACCAATTTCCATGTTCCTTTATCCACCAAATTGCGGTAGTAGAATCTGACCAGAATGTGATTTTTAGACCTGGCATATTTATTGCCTTGACGATAGAACTCGCAAGTCGAGTACCTATACAACAAGCCATTAACTCTAAACGCGGCATGCTCAAAGTTTTGAGAGGAGCAACCCTAGACTTCGCTCTAAAAAGCGTAACCTTGACTTCTGTATCAATTATTGATTCAGCGAAGACACATGCTGCATATGCCCCTTTACTCGCATCAACAAAAACATGAAGTTCACATGAAGCATTAATTTCTAAGTATCGAGGTATAGCTAGCGTTGCAAAGGTTAGAAAAAAGCCGGTTTAAACCCGGGAATAAACCGGGATTTTAGGAATAAACCTGGAAAAAACCCGGGATTTTTAGGAATAATTCGGTTTTTTGGGAATAAACCCGGGAATAAACCTAGTCTCTTGGAAATAAACCCGGGAATAAACCGACTTTTTGCAACTCTAGGTATAGCTACTTCTTTTAAAACATCAATATTCTTCAACCATTTCAGAAAAGCACTCACAATGTTACAAGATAATTCTCGATCCCATGGAATTTTCTGTTTCCATGAGTCTTGTAGCAATAATTTTGGAAGCAATGTAGCAGGAGAGAATAAGCCAATAGGATCAAAAATCTTTTGCACAATGCTCAAAATTAATCGCTTAGTAATTTTCCTTTCACACGTTAATGTTTCTAAACCTAAACAAAATTTCAAAGAATCATTATCTAAATTCCAAATAATCCCCAAAACTGAAGTATCCCCAGAATGTTTATCAACATTCTTGCAAGCTACATTGCTTTCAAAACAACACAAATTGTTCCATGTAGGCAGACGATACCGTGCGACCTATAATTAAAATCTCAGTGTCCAGAAAGTGAAAAGAAGTGAAGTGTATTTTATATTATTATTCCAAAGTTGTGTTTGAGAAATGTGCAGACGATAATGCAGCAGTGAGCTGCGAGTGAGTGTTATTCTTTTAATAAAGTGTTTTTAAATATAATCAGTGCCTATGGAATAATTTGTGTAATGTGTGCATTTAATTTTACATGGTCCGTCGAGCCGGAGGTGAAAATAATTATTTATGTGAGTGAATAATCATCGAAATTATTTATGTGAGTGAATAATCATCGAATTTGAAATATGTGCTGATGTTATGTTAAGAGTTCTATTAAAGATCTGTCCAACGTTCAACATGAGAGACTTCGAATAATATCGTGCTTAAATTAGTGAAGTGTTGCGGTCAAATAATGGAAGTGTTGTGTTTAAGAAGATATTGTTTTAAGAGTTAATGAATATTTTGACAAAAAAATTTTTTGATACCGATCGCTGGAAATTTTTTTGGAACTATGCTTTTTGGAAGCAGTCAGAAGTTTAGATGCTGCTCTTTATATTTCATGAAATTTTTCTTTGAAATGACTTTGCCAATTAAAAATAAAGAAGTCATATGTTGCTTAAATCTGAAGATGGACTGTTTAAATTATTGTGTGATTAAGATATGGACAAATAAGTTGGCTTTTTGTATATTCAGTGGACTTTTTGCATATTGAGAGAATAAAGTTTTCAGTCTGTTTTCGTTAGATATGATAAGAGGAACTGTGCTGATTTTTTTTTAAGGTTTATTGCCTCTAGAGAGACAGTGCTGGTTTTATTCTATTAGTGTGAAGAACGACGATAAGACCTGAGTATGGTCTGCGTCCTAAACATTGGAGTTTATGCATTTTTGTCGTGAATGTCATAGTGCAGCAAGTGAAATGTGTGGGCAGTATGAAAGTTTGATTGCCCTGAATGCTCACAAGAACCTTTCAGCTTTGTTTTTCTTGAACTGTGCTCTACATAGCCTATGACGACTTTGCCCAGTTGGACTTTTTGCTGAGATGCCTTATGGTGCCTAAAAGGACTTTATCCTGATGAGTTTTTGTTTGATCATGAACTGTGATCTACAGTGCTTGAAATGAGTTTATGAATGAGCTTTTGTTCCAAGAAATCATGGACTTAGTTGTGACAGACTGTATCCTGCATACCTTCAAGAGCTCTGATAAACTGAGAATCTACTTGACCATGACGTTTTTGCATATTTTCTCGACAGAACTACCGGTTCTGGTACTTTGTGTGATGGAGGACTTCTGCAGTAAAAGTGAAATTTTTAAAATTCTTTTTATTGAAAATGAAATGATTTTCTTTAGTTTAATATAAAATAATTAAATGGATAAATTTTTAAGTAGTTTATGTGAAAAATATTATATAGAGATATTTATTAAAAATGAAGTGTTAAAACCTTAATAGATTTGTTATTTTTAAATTTAAACTGTTAAATTTAATTTTGAAGTTTAAGTATAATGAAGTTAAAAATTGTTACATCTATCTATCTATATATATATATATATATATATATATATATTAATTAACAGGCCTGCATTTGAGGTTTTTCGAAAAATATAAGATTCGAGAGTATATTTGAACTTTGAATAAAGTGTGTAATGTTTTAATAGACTCTCTTATATATTTAAAATTTTTAATAAATTTAAAGTTTTTAAAAAACTTATAAGGTGCTTAAATGGTAGAAAATCAGTTTTTGGTGCTGTCTACGGGCGGAGATTTATGAATTATTAATGAAAGTTTATAGATATTTTTGACTAATTTAATATTTTAAATTTTGTTTTGTGACATGGCTCTAGAGGTTTACTTAATCTCGCTGATTTCCTGGAGTTTATGTCCTTTTCGTTTTAGTTTTAGAGTTGATTTAGAGTTTCAGAGTTGATTTAGAGTTTTAGAGTTGATTTAGAGTTTTAGAGTTAATATAGAGTTTTAGAGTTGATTTAGAGTTTTGGAGTTGATTTAGAGTTTAAGAGTTGATTTAGAGTTTAAGAATTGATTTAGAGTTTTAGAGTTGATTTAGAGTTTTAAAGCCATGGAAGAGATCCACCATTTTAAGTGTTAGGATTTTCGAGTTTGTCTGGTACATTTATTTTTGTCCTGTTAAATGTGTATGTAAATGTTCAATGAAATATGTATTAAATATGATTTATTTTTACAGATAAAATGAATAATTAATGTTTGTTTATTTCTGTTTTAAGTATAGTTGATTTGGTATGTAGTTTTTCTGTAATTGTGCAATATTTTTTTAATATAAATCACAAAAATAGCAATAGATACTTTCCATTTTGGGAAATGTGAAAGGCATGATCCCGAAACTTGGTGCTACACAGATACCCAAATTGGAAAGATTAAATTAGAATAAGTATTGAATATATACATTAATTTCACTGTGGATAGCTTGCTGCTGTTGTTATAGGTTTTCCGTTGAGGGCAGTACAATTGTCATGTCTTTTGAGAATAGCATATTCTAGGGATCAGTATATTTAAAGATTTAAATTGTTTACTTACCCTCTCCGGTGAACAGAAATGTAGAATCTTCTGCGTTGGATATCTTAAGTGAATAGTGTATGACCACCTCACGAAAGCTTGAAGATCCGCTGAAGTTTTTCTGTTGGTTGAGAGGTAGTTGTCATAGTGAAGTATGGTTTAAGCAAGTTTGGTGTAATCCGAATTTGGAAACTTTTGTTATGGAGTTTTGGTTAAAGGATTTTTTGCAGTTGTTTAGTGTCATGCCTGCTCAATGCTAATTTGAGAAATAATTTTTAAAGTTGACTTTTCTTAATTGGAAGTTGAAAGTTGATCACGTGTAAGGCTAAAAATTCAACTCTTTTGATGAAGGAGTCTTTGAAGATCTGATCCATTTTTTGATTGAGTTGATGGATCTTTTTGCGGATCTTTTTTTTTGGTATTGAGTTTAAGCAATTGTGAAATGTTGAAATAGAAATGGAAATAAATTAATAAAGTTTTTGTTATATTAATGTAATAGAATAGATTTAAATATTTTGTGTTAGATTCAACTGTAGGATTGCATTTTTAGAAGTTATTAGAATTGTTTCCTGAATGTAGAAGGAACATCTTTCAGCTGGCTTGTCAAGTTTTCTAAATGTGTTAGACTGGTCAGATAAAACTCAAACTCCAGTGAATATAAGAGCAATAGTTTGAGGGAACCATGTTGTAGTGTAAGAGCGAATGAACCCTATGGGCTAAACTTGGTTTAGTTGGATGTGTTTAGTATGTCATGGACTCTCATGGAATTGCTTGTTTTCAATTCTTGGGCTGAATTTTTGGATATTTAATGGAGATTTTTCGGAATGAAAATTTTTGTTTTGAAAACTGATGTTAAATTTGCTAAATGTTTCTGTGTTTAGTGGAGGGGGATCGATTTTCAGGTGTTAACTTTGCTCCTCGCTGAGTGACAGAAACAATCATGTGATAGTATATTCAGTCAGCTGTGTAAGTTTTAGGGTTTGTGAGGAGAGTCTAATTCTTGTGAAAGTGCTTTTGTACTGGTGGACTATTGCTCGGCAATGAGGAGTTTCTATGGTCTTGGTGTCAACATTGGTTGATCTGTCCTAATCTGTTAAGTACGGAAACAATAGTTTTTATTTGAGTTTTATTTGTGATTGTCTGAATTAAAGTAATCTGTATCCATGCTACAACACATGCCTATGTGATTTCGTGTTTTTCGAGAGAGTGAGGTATGAAGACCTAGGGCCCTAGGCAAATTTGGAGAGAGTGAATGGGTAGCCGGGTGTACACGGCGCTGAAAGGTGTATGAATGTTATGTACCAATTTAATTATATGTGTCCTCCGGATTCTTAGGAGATGTTGTAGCTGAAATTTTGTTTTTATTGGAAATTGGCTGCTGTGAAGGATAGGATTATTTTTGAGGATGGAGTCATGTGTTGATGCCAGACCGGGAAGTTTGTATGTTGTAAAAATGAGATTTGGTTACCTTTGAATTTAATCATGGGGTTCCACTATTCTTAAATTTTATAATTGAATATTAAAGATTTTTGATCTTTTTATTCAATATGTGAAAATAATAATTTTATATAGTTTAAAACAATTAATTGTGTAAGATATATTATTAATGTATATGATAATTGAAATTTCTTCCTATTATAAACTTTGAAGATTGTTTAATGAATATTACAATATTAAAAAAGTTTAATAAGTGTAAGATATTGACATGCTGTGTTCTTGTTGAAATATATGTAGGGTTTTTTCAAGTGTGTATAAGGTATATAAAAGCAGTATATATCAATATTTTTGAATATGTTTTAAAACCTAGGAGCCAGATCGAGTGGATCTTGTTGGTATAAGAGTAATTTTAAGTGACTACCTACCTGATAAAAGTTGTTTTTTGATGTGTGTAAATATTATATAAAAGTTTTTATTTTGTGTATAAATATATATGTTTGAATATTTTGGGTGTTGGGCTGAGCTGGAACTTTGGCTTTTTTTTATTGTTTATTCCCGGTTATTCTGTCTTCTTTAAAGATTTATTAATATATTTGGAGTTAGTGTACAGGTGATTAAGTGCTGTTGAGATAATGATCCTTTTTAAGATGTTATCCTTTTTTGTTCTAAATATGGACATCGTCAGGATGCACTAGTGTGTTAGGCTATCCTTAAGAGGATTAAAATTACAGTGGTGTATTTTAATATTTTTGTAGTCGCCTCTCTATCTATACTAATAAAAGAACAAAACGCTCTGTCTGTCTGTGTGTGTGTGTCTGTGTGTGTGTGTCTGTGTGTGTGTCTGTGTGTCTGCGATGGCTAGCAAAATCTACAGCACGTACAAAGCTCAAAATTTTTTTGAGAGTAGCCCAATCTCTCTCCTGATGCACCAGAAGCTCAGAACTTCAAAATTCTATTTATTAACTGAGTAATTAATTAAATTCCAAAGCTCACTCTCATAAAAAATCGCCTTTTTTCGCTTTTTTTCCATTTCATTTTCTTATGGTTGCTTGGTTGCATAAAATTTTCGCAGAAATAATTAAAAAGGCTGGGACAGACCTTTAAAATTCATAGACTGGCAAACTGGCAATTTTAATGAGGATTTTTTTTTAATCACAGCTGCTGTACACCATGGAGAAAAAGAAAGGTGGAGGCGAAGTAAACCGAAAAAAGGTTTGCAACACGGAGTAAGAAGTGTCTTACTCCGTGGTTTGCAATATTAAACCATTTATCGCTGAAATTTTAATGTCTCAAACAAAAGCACGAGGAAGGAATTTTGTATTAATAAAACGAATTGAAAGAAACGAATTACAGCTGAAGCATATTTTACGAATAAATAGTAATTTTTTAAAATGGTTTTTTTCTATTATATTATTTAGGTTAAAGTAAGGTTGAAGTTAAATTGCATTTATGTTATGGTTACAATAAGGATATGTTACAATAAAGTGAATACATTTAGGCTACGTTACATTTCTGTTATATTTAATTTACGGTAGGGTACTGTTAAGTCGCTGTTAGGTTACAGACAGGTTCTGGTTACGGTATAAAAGTTTAAGGTTAGGGATTTATACACAGAGTGAACCTATACGCAAGATTTGATTAAAAATAACACTTACTTTTGTTAAATAGCTCTGAAATTATAGTACTATATACCAACCTTTTAGCTACCATCGTGTATCGATTTCATTCATGGTATTGTCGGATTTAAGAGTGATATAATTAGTTTGAAATTCAAAATATTTCACTTGGGATTTGTATGTGAAAATAATAATTAGTTACGTGATATAACAGTGATTTTTACGGTTAAATATCAACACTTTAACACGAAAATAACGCAATCGTTGGATACATATTCCCTCCCGCGTTTTTCATTGCTCATTTTGAGTATTTTTAGAGCTTAATATTAGTTCTTTTTAAAACCGATTTTTCACACAGTCAGTGGCTACGTATTTCAGACAATGCATTTCTGCATGTAACGAGTTAATGATAAAATCATACAAATTTCAAGTTCGTTTAATATTGTTAATACGGACCCGGGCAACGCCGGGCGTGTCAGCTAGTCTATACTAATAAAAGAACAAAACGCTCTGTCTGTCTGTGTGTGTGTCTGCGTGTCTGCGATGGCTAGCAAAATCTACAGCACGCACGAAGCTCAAAATTTTTTTGAGAGTAGCCCAATGTCTTTTTTGATGCACCTGAAGCTCAGAATTTCAAAATTCTATTTATTAACTGAGTAATTAATTAAATTCCAAAGCTCACTCTCATAAAAAATCGCCTTTTTCGCTTTTTTTCAATTTCATTTTCTTATGGTTGATTGGTTGCATAAAATTTTCGCAGAAATAATTAAAAAAGTTGGGACAGACCTTTAAAATTCATAGACTGGAAAACTGTCAGTTTAAATGAGGATTTTTTTAAATCACAGCTGCTGTACACCATGGAGAAAAAAGATAGGTGGAGGCGAAGTATACCGAAAAAAAAGTTTGCAATATTAAACCATTTATCGCTGAAATTTTAATGTCTCAAACAAAAGCACGAGGAAGGAATTTTGTATTAATAAAACGAATTGAAAGAAATGAATTACAGCTGAAGCATATTTTACGAAGAAATAGTATTTTTTTTAAATGTTTTTTTTTTCTATTATATTATTTAGGTTAAAGTTAGATTAAAGTTAAATTGCATTTATGTTATGGTTAGAATAAGAATATGTTACAATAAAGTGAAGGCTAGGTTACATTTCTGTTATATTTAATTTACGGTAGGGTACTGTTAAGTCGCTGTTAGGTTACAGGCAGATTCTGGTACAGGTTCTGGTATTTACACACAGAGTGAACATTACGCAAGATTTTATTAAAAATAACACTTACTTTTGTTAAATAGCTCTGAAATTATAATACTATTTACCAATCTTTTAGCTACCATCGTGTATTGATTACATTCATGGTATAGTCGGATTTAAGAGTGATATAATTAGTTTGAAATTCAAAATATTTCACTTGGGATTTGTATGTGAAAATAATAATTAGTTACGTGACTTAACAGTGATGTTTTACGGGTAAATATCAACTTTTTAACACGAAAATCATGCAATCGTTGGATACATATTCCATCCCGCATTTTTCATTGCTCATTTTGAGTATTTTTAGAGCTTAATATTAGTTGTTGTTTTTAAAACCGATTTTTCACACAGTCAGTGACTACGTATTTCAGACAATGCATTTCTGCATGTAACGCGTTAATGATAAAATCATACAAATTTCAAGTTCGTTTAATATTGTTAATACGGACCCGGGCAACGCCGGGCGGATCAGCTGGTTTTAGATAAAAGTGTTAAGAGGGGGGTTTTGATAGGATTTAACATCAGTAGGATACTAGCAGTTCTTATCGCAATTATCTCCTTTCTAATATTTCTGTTTAGCACTAAAGTTTAAATGATATTTAAAGCAAAGGCTAAAAAGTTTATTTATCAATTGTTAAAAAATTAAATCTAAAGTTAAATTTTTATTTAATTTAATCAATAATTGAAATTAATTGTAAGATTTGGTAAGTGGAGAATTGAAAAGGATAATGTAAAAATAGGAGATCTAGTGTTGTTAGTAGAGGAAAATACACCAAACAATAAGTGGCCATTAGACAGAATTATTGAAATATATTACGGTAATGATGAGAAATTTCGCGTAGTTCAGGTAAAAACTCAGAATGGAATTTTTAAAAGATCGATTAGTAAATTATGTATTTTCCTATGCCTGAAAACCATAGTACTTAAAAAAGATAAAAGATAAATATATATATATGTGTGTGTGTGTGTGTGTGTGAGTGTTATATTGCGTTTTTCTTTCAATTTTTATATTTGAGTAAACATATATAGTGACCTTTTGTATTTATTTGTGTAATTAGTGTACTTGGTAAAAAAAGAGTTATTATTGAATGTGAAACATGTCAATGGGGGCCGGTATGTTCCATGTAGGCAGACGATACCGTGCGACCTATAATTAAAATCTCAGTGTCCAGAAAGTGAAAAGAAGTGAAGTGTATTTTATATTTTTATTGCAAAGTTGTGTTTGAGAAATGTGCAGACGATAATGCAGCAGTGAGCTGCGAGTGAGTGTTATTCTTTTAATAAAGTGTTTTTTAATATAATCAGTGCCTATGGAATAATTTGTGTAGTGTGTGCATTTAATTTTACACAAATTGAAACACCCTTTAGAGATTAATAACTTTGCATTTTCAATAAACATTTCAGCTTCATTAATGTTAAAAACACCTAATACACAATTATCTACATAAAATGAACATTTTAATTTATTAGCAGTTTCCTTATATTCAGGAGGACTATTTTCTAAAAGATGCATTATAGATGCACTTAATAAATAAGAGCTAGAAGAGACACCAAAGACAGCTCTACAATGGCTATAAATCAATTGTCCTTCATTACATGGGAAATAGAATCTAAGAAAATCTCTATTTTTAGGCATAACAGATAACATTAAATAAGCCTTTTCTATATCTGCAGTTATACCGATAGGATACATTCTAAAACGATCAAGAATATCAGGTATTAATTCTATAAGATTAATGCCTTTATACAAACATTCATTTAACGAGGGTTTCACTTTCTCAAAAGCAGATGCATCAAATACAGGGCGTATTTTTGTGGTTTCCTTATCTAACCTGATAACGGGCCTAGGCGGTAAATAATGACATTTATTACTTAATTCATTTTCTGGAACACGTTCAATAATATTCATTTTTTCCCAATTCTTAAATACCTCCTGATATTCATCGATAAATCCCCCACATTTCAATTCATTAATCAGTTTTTCATATCTCTTCCAAGCTAAAACTTTATTGTCGGGCAAGTTCTTAAAATTACACTTCAATGGAAGCCCTACTTCATATCTGCCATCGGGAAGAATTTTCATTTTTTCTTTAAAATCGTTTAAATCAAAGTTTTCCCGTTTTTCAAAACTCTGAATGGGGTCAGAAATTCCTATGGTTTCAAGTTCCCATAATTCATTCAAAGGAATATTTCTAATGTGTATAGACAATGTTGTCAAAACGTTATGTTTCTTGCCACACATTTGTTTCCCCATTACTATCCAACCGAGCTTGGTTTCTATGGCAGTCAAATCGCAATTGAATTGAATTAAATTTCCTGTCAATAATTTTCCTATCATATCAGCCCCCACCAATAGATCAATTTCAGATTTCTTACAAAAATCATCAGATAGATTTATTTTATTTCTTTTTAATTCATTTAAGATTCTGTAATCTTTGATTTTAGGTACAAATCCGCAAATCTTTTTTCGGAAAATGCTTCAAAACAAAACTCATTATTTCCATCTAATTCACTGATTTCTACAGAAAACACATCATGTTTTTTAGGTTTCGTTTCATCCCCCCCGAACAGCGCGTGAATAATTATTTCTTTTCTTATAGGATGCATTTTTAGTGATTTCGTTATTCTCTCGCTTACGTAACTACTTTGGCTCGCTGAATCTAGCAGTGCGCGTACGACTTTTTGGCGACCTTGCGATCGAATGCGCACGCCAAGCGTTTGCATATACACAACTTTATTTCTACTACAATTAGAAAGAGAATTTTGAGATTTCAAAGCATCATCTTGATTATTATTTATATTTTGTTCTGGACACATTATTTCAAAATGAGGTTTATGGCAACAATTACATTTTATTTTTAATATTACAATTCTTACTCAGATGACCAGCTTTTTGCAAACAAGTGAAACAAACCCCCTTTTTTAACAAAATTTTTTGTTTTTCAGTTAAAGATATTTTGTTAGCCCCAAAACATTTATTAGAGGGTTGAAACCTATCACAGAATATGCAATTGTTTTTCTTACCTTTATTTTCTATACTCACCAATGCAGAGGCGGTGGCTGGATCAGGTTTGCTAATAATTTCAGATGAAATGTTTTTTTCTAACAACTGAATCAAAGCTTTTTCTTGCTAAAGATACTATTTCATCTCCTTGAACTTCTTGGCGTAGAAATTTCATCAGTTTTTTTAAAGTTCTGGAATTCTCATTGGAATATGTATCATGATTTCGGCTTCTTTCCCAGGTCAAGAGAACTTCTTCAGGCAAGCAGCTCTCAACCAAGGGCATGAGAAAGTCTCCATACTTCTCTTGAGTTCTTCCCAAACTTTCTAAGGCACGAAGTTTGCTTTCTAACTCATCGTATAAAGAGGCTAAGTCAACTTTTAATTTCGGCGCCGTGGCATTTTTCATTACGAGGGTTAACAATTCCCTGACGTAAATTTGAACAAGAAGATCATCTCGTCCAAACCTCTGTTTTAATTGATCGATAGCCTTCGGATAATTTTCCGTGGTAGCTGGATAACTTGCTATTAAACGCTCCGCTTTTGATTTTTGTTCCATACATTGGAATAGGTACTGCATCTTATCTTCAGCGGCAATAGAATCGTCTTCGTGTATTTTCTTGAACTGGCCCCAAAAGGATAAAAATTACTTTGGTTCACCGTTATTTTTTTTCAGCTGGATCTCCGGTAATTTAAATTTGCGTTTTACTTCTTCGCCAGGAGATGAAGAAAACTGCATCTTTTCATCAATACGTGCACATATTTCTATATATTTTTCTCGATATTCTTCTGCACCTTCAAAATCTTCCGTAAACAATTTTTCGTCCTTATCTTGTAATAATACTTCCGAAATTTGACTTTGACAAGTGTCCATTCGTTGAAATTTATCAAACAGTTGAGTTTTCAAAATAGAAAGTTCTTTAATGTCACATGTTTCTTTAGCTAATTCAGTTTCAATTTTCTTAAACGTGAGAGTAAAAGCAGCTCTCAGTCTTTTTCTCTGCGTTTTCGAACTACTCAGATTCATTTTTTCATTTAAAACTAATTAAAATTCAAAAACTCCTGTCCCGAACCGGGGGTACCAGATGTTAGAAATTCGAAAATAGGGTTAGTTTAAAACTTACTTACTAACCATGCATGTCTTCATTTGCGGGTTGCATCTATGCTTGTTGATGCTTGGAGCTCTTGAATTAAAATCGAAATCATCTGTTAAGATAAACTTATTCTAAGTTCAAAGTAATCTAAAAGTCCGTATATGATAAAAAATGTCGTTTAATTCCATGTAAAAGCCACATCCGTCATTACATTCAGAGAACTCAATCGTTCTCATACACTTATCCAAGTTCTTTGAATAATAACAATAAAATCAGACGATATTTTCATTTTCTTAATTTACGCACAGCGCGTTCTATTAGTTTCGCTTCATTTCATTTTACAACAGTTGTGGTTTCTGGCATATCAAATCACAATGAGATTTGTCCTGAACTTGCAACTGATGATATCCATTTATATTTTCATTGCCTTATAATGTAGTTGAAGAACTTGATAAGGTATTCATTGTATTCTTCATCCAGCTTTTGTGACATCCCTTTTCTTCTCCTGATAGAGAGATTGTTATAATGGATGATAAATGATTACACGTAGCCATAACTCCCCTAGAAATCTTCCAATTTTTTGGCTACTTTACACGCCTCAAACATTAACATTTACGTCAAGACTGAGTATCCCAAACGCTATAAATATGCAACACGTATTATAATTTGTACTCCATTTGCGGATATTTACTCGATTTTCTCCGAAAAACACGGTTTTTGGATGGTGGATTTTTCAGTTTTTCTTCCATATTCGGCAATTTTCGAATATTTGATTCACAAACGAGGAACTTCCCATTTGAAGTATAGGTACCAGTTAACACATTCTTTTGCATCCTGAACTATTTTCAACTTCATCGTTGCAGTATAACTACATGGATCCTCCATCGTACTCGCACGCTGTCGAAAGATGCTGTCAAGTATTGCGGTAATCAAGTGACGTCATCACAGCATAATATGACACTCACTGCTATTCCTCGTCATTCACAACCTAACTAAAGTCTAAAAATAGATTTTAGCCTTTTTTCTTGGCGTGATGTAACGTTTCTTTCGACTTTCTTTACTGAACTTCATATGATCATTCATTCACTCGCATGTCAATTTGATGATGAGCGTTATATACGAGATATTTGCAAACCCCATTTTTTCTTGTAAAGTACGGGGTGCGTTTTATGTGTGACGCACACGCATGAATAGGCATGCGTGATATACACAAGTGAATGTGCGCAGTATGCATGAGTGAATATGATACTCGTCCGCGCATCGAATGAGCCATCGTATCTCATGTTGACATGTTCTTCTGTTAACTTTTCTATAAAATTACTCTCTAAATAACACATCAGAAAACAAATCAATTTGAAAAAGTTTAATCCTTTCAAACAGTAATTGAAATATAGCTTTTACTTTGATAACAAAAGAGTACCAATTATTTAAAAATGAAAACAAAATAGTTAGCCGTGACTATTGCAAGATCTAACTTATTCAGATTTGATTGTTTGAAATTCTAAATTAAAAATTCCATCTAAATGCTCAGGAAAATATATTTCTCTGAATTTCAATATAATGCAGAGTTCTATTTACAAAATACAATGAGTACCCTCTTTTTTTCATGGAAATTCTTCTATTATTTACACACATTTATGATAAATTGAATGAATAAACTTTTTAATTGCAAAATTCTTAGATATATGAATACTTAGATATAAATTCTTATGCGTAAAATGTTAAAATACTACATTTACAAATGCATAAAAAATCCACCAAAGTATTGGAGAAGGGAAGAGGGAGAGTGAAGCTCCATAAAAATGCAATGATTAAATTGTAAAATACTAAGTACTGTGCACATTCCATGTTAGATAATATTCATTTGTTTTAGTAAAATTCTTGAATTATATTAATTTTTAAAAAGAAACACTTAATTTTTGTCGTCAATGTTCTTTTGACATTTAATTAAAACGGTGTTTTTCTATGATATTTTGGATAAGAATTGATTATAATTGATTATATTGATTATATGATACTGATTATCCTCTCAAGTTATTTACTGTTAAGAAAAATCCTTCTCCAT
Source organism: Maratus speculifer (assembly GCA_964019185.1). Classification (NCBI taxonomy): domain Eukaryota; kingdom Metazoa; phylum Arthropoda; class Arachnida; order Araneae; family Salticidae; genus Maratus; species Maratus speculifer. The sequence continues at coordinate 57,325,805 of OZ025294.1, forward strand.
TCAATTTTACTTGAATAATGTTTTAGATATTCCAACATTTATGTAATTAGGATCTTTTATAAAAAATAACTCTTCTGTTTTAATAGTTTAAAAGATACAATTTTCTCTTTTGAAACATTGATTATTTAATCATTTAACCCGGGATTTTATTGATTATTTAATCATTTAAGACCGGGCACACTGTGCCCGGTCCTGGGATACCTAGCTTTAATTCCAAACTTGTAAACGGCACAAAAATTTTTTAGTAAAATTTTGATTTTACAACAAAATCAAATTAAAGAATCCAAAATGTCTAAAAAATTCGTTTGTGAATTCCGGTGTTAGTCGATAATTTCTCACTTTACTAACAGATTTTGCCCGTGCGGGAAAGGGTTAAGAAATGAAATAACATGAGTAAATGGGAGACACATCGACACATGAGTGAATAAAGCACCAGGAAGGGATTGTACATGTATAATGTTTTCACTTTAGGGGAGAGTCATTTGTATTGTAATATATTTCTAGGAGGATGGGATTTGTCTTTTGATCAAGGGCAGCGTCAGAGAAGTTTCAGAGGGTATGGGGGGGAAGACATATAATTAATATCTATAAAATTTCTTTCTAAATAACACACAGGAAACAAATCAATTGGAAAAACTTTAATCCTTTAAAACAATTATAGAAATATTGCTTTTGTTAGAGTTATTTGTAATTTATCTTTTAAATGTGGCATCACATAAGTTCGCTAATGTATGCAGCTATTGAAACGCAAATCGTCTGTGTTTTGTTAGTTGTTGTTTTGTTTTGCTTGAAAAGCAAGCAACGCTTCGATGTGTCTTAAAATAAAGTATGTTACAGTCTACTAAAGCATGTGAGTTTATTAATTACGTTAATACGCATCGAAGCATCATACATTTGGTTACGTCTGCCGGAGTCTATATATCTTTTTTCTTCACTTCGAAAAGAAAAGTTCGACAATAATGAACTGTTTTCGTCATTGAATTTTATTAGAACATTATTCCTCAAGCTGGCCTGATGAAAGAAGGAAGAAAGAAAATCGTCTGACCGAAGCAATCAAGGTAATGAATAATTTATTATTCCTTTTGGTATTGGTATTATAAGTTTTTGAGCATGGAAAATATTGAAAAATTAAAAAAGAAGCGTGCAACATTACGCACTTCAAATACGAAATTAATTAGTAAATTAGAAGCATTAATAAAAGATAAAAATCTTTATATTGATAGTTATTTAGAAATTTCAGAACAATTAAATGACAGAGAACAAACTCTAAAAAACCTAAATAAAGAAATAGAATCTGGTATTAGTTTAGAAAAAGAATATGAAATTCATATTAACGCTAGCGACGAATACCAGGAAAAAATCATACAGGTCGAATTTCACATTAAAAAACAACTTAAACATTTAGAACAAAGTAAAGTTCCCAATGAAATTCAACCAAATTCTACTCAAATAAACAACGCGATAAATATTAAATTACCCGATATATCTCTTCCGAAATTCTCCAGAAAACCAGATTAATGGACATTTAAATTACAATTTAACAACTTAATAACTTCAAATGAGCAACTATCAGATGCGCAAAAGTTGCATTATTTATCAGCAGCATTAATAAGTGATGCAAGAGCTTTGATTAGCACAGAAGACACTTTTTCTTCTTTATTTCAAGCATTAAAAGATAGATACGAAAATGATAGAGTAGTAACAGAAATACACATCAATTCACTCTTAAACGCAAATAAACTTACACAGCCTTCCGCTAAAGATCTTCGAAATCTAGTCGATAATGTAAAAAAAGCATTCGCACCTTGAAGATTTTGAATCATAATAGAAATAATCTTTCAGATGTTTTAATATTTAACATCATTCTGCAAAAGTTAGAGATACTCGAAAAAATTATGAAATGACGATAAGTTCAAAAGAAGTTCCGAAGTTAGATGAATTACTTTTATTTTTAGAAAAACGATCTCAATTTTTGGAAAATATCCATAAAGTCACGTCTGTTAAACCTTTCAGTAAGGATCAGAAACCTTCATTTAATTCTAAGTCATTGACTTTGTTAGCAGAAGGTCCACACATTTGTTCAATGTGTAAAGGTAATCACATTTTAATGAGATGTTCCCAATTCTTAAATTTACCTGCAAAAAAAAGGTTTAATATTGTCAAAATGAAAAAATTATGTTTCAACTGTTCATCATCAGTTCATAACATTAGCCAGTGCAAACGTTCAAGCACGTGCAGAAAATGCAACAAACGCCATCACACATTGATCCACCTGGAACGCGATGAGAAAAATATTGATACTAATCTGACTATAGCAAACCAAGATGAAAATAATATTAGTAGTAATTTATAGCCAACCGCAAACGCATTTACTCCTCATAGTTACACAAATAATCAGATGTCTGTTACCGCTTTGGGTGAAAATACACATTCATTTGATAACACGCATTCAGCTATTAACAATACTGTAATGAGTATGACGTCTTCTTCTAGTAAACAAGTACTGCTTTCAACTGCGATAATATATGTACAAAATGTTAGACGAGAATTAGTTCCTCTTAGAGCATTGTTAGATTCAGGATCGCAAAATAATTTTATAACGAAGGAATGTTCTGAGTTACGGTTCTTGAAAGGAAGGAAAATAAACGCATCAGTTTCAGGGCTATATGGTTCAGTTATGAATATAAAGGAAAGTATTATAACGACCATAGCAAATAAAAACAGAAGTTTTAATGAAACATTGCAATTTTTTGTTGTTCCTAAAATTACGCGCATAACACTAGCTACATATCTAAACATCATGCCTATTAAGCATTTACAAACTTTTCAGTTAGCTGATCCACAATATGTTAAACCAGGTCCAATACACGTTTTATTATCAAACGAAGTATTTTTTAAATTAATCGGACAAAATAAAATAAATATGCAAAATTTGGTTTTTCAAAAAACTGTTTTTGGCTATGTTGCCAGTGGTTCTACGTCTATGCCCCAACAGAATTTTAACAATTATTGTGGTCTTGTTCGATCTGTGGATGATTTATCCAACGCTATGCAAAAATTTTGGGAAATTGAAGCGATCCATGATAAAAACCCAATAAAAAGTAAGGAAGAGCAGTACTGTGTTTAACATTTCTTGCGTAAACACACTAGAAGAGAAGATGGTAGGTATATTGTGGAAATGCCAATTAAAACTGGTGGGCTTGCATGTTTAGGAGCATCAAAGGAAAACGCACTTAAACGATTGAATCACTTACTTAAGCGATTTGCGCACAATCCAGCCATGAAACTGTTATACGAAGAATTTATTAACGAATATAACGATTTGGGACACTTAGAAGAAATCTTGCTGAAAAATAAGCCAGAATTTTCATATTATTTGCCTCATCATGGGGTATACAAACCCGAGAAACCAAGCACGAAATTAAGAGTTGTCTTCGATGCTAGAGCAGCTACTACCAGTGGTGTTTGTTTAAATGATATTTTATTAAACGGAGGATTAGTCCAAGATGAGCTCTTCGTTATCATTTGTCGACTTCGAATTCATAAATACGTCTTTACTGCTGACATCATAAAGATGTGTCGCCAAATATTAATTTCGGAAAATCAGAGAGATTTGCTTCGAATTTTGTGGAAAACTGATGAAGAAGAACCAGTCAAAATATTTAAGTTAAAGACGATTACATACGGTACATCGAATGCACCTTATCTTGCCATGCGGACTCTGAATCAGCTTGCAATTGATGAAAAAGACAATTTTCCACTAGCATCACATGTAGTTCTTCAAGATTTCTACGTGGACGACGTATTAACAGGAGATAACACTTTAAATAAGGCTCAACAAGTGCAAGCACAATTAATCGCATTGCTTGAACGTGGTGGCATGAAGTTGCACCGATGGTGTGCTAATCACCCCGAACTCTTGAAAATCGCAACTAGCAATCAAGAGTATGCATTCAATGATCGTAATGCGGACCAGAGCACTAAAACTCTAGGATTGTTATAGACTCCCGTTCGTGACTGCTTTTCGTTTAATTCCTCAGTTAAGGAACCAGTTGTATACTCAAAAAAACTGTTTTATCCGACATAGCGCGTATCTACGATCCATTGGGATTATTCGCTCCTGGAATAGCTAAGGCTAAGATTTTCATACAAATACTGTGGCTGTTAAAGCTAGATTGGAACGATCCACTTCCAGATGACATTAAGGATGAATGGCGACGCTTTATCAGAACGCTTCAGAATATAAACAATTTAAAAATCAATCGTTTTGTTTTAAACGAAAGACATTCGGAAGTTGAACTGCACGGCTTCTCCGATGTATCCGAGCTCGCATATGGAGCAGCCATTTATCTACGCTGTTTCACAACATTTAATACATCTTTAAATTTACTGTGCAGCAAGTCTAGAGTTGCACCATTGAAACCTTTGACAATCCCACGATTGGAATTGTCCGCAGCTGCCTTTTTGTCTCAACTCATATCTAAGATAGTGAATGTACTAAAGTTGAACATCAGCAAAATAATATTATGGTGCGATTCAACCATCGTCTCAGCGTGGATTCAGACTCTTCCTCATCTACTTAAAACTTTTGTGGCCAACACTGTTTACAAAATCCAAGAGTTGACCCAGACTTTTCAATGGAGACATGTACGCTCAGAGGACAATCCAGCAGACCTTGTGTCTCGAGGTCTAATCTTCGACAAATTAATTGATTGTGAACTTTGGTGGCATGGCCCTCTCTTCTGGAGAGAAAGAGACAATGAATCCAAACAGAACATTGATTTAGAACAAGTGAAAAACAATATAGACTTTTCATCAGAATTAAAATTGAAAAATAGTACAGTACTAATCAGTCTAAATCCTAGTGAATTTGTAAATGAAATTTTAAGTATCAGCAATAATTATACTAAAATATTACGTGTTTTAAGTTATATTTTCAGGTTCTTAGATAACACAAGAAAATTAGCTGAAAAAAGAAAGGGACACGTAAGTATAGAAGAATTATCACGATCAGAAATATTTTTAATTCGGGAAATCCAAAAAGTTAAATTTAAGGCAGAATATACTGCATTGTTAGAAGGTAAGCAAATTTCTAAGAAAAGTAAATTGCGATTGTTAAACCCATTTTTAGATGCAGATAATGTGCTAAGAGTAAGAGGGCGTTTAGATAATGCAGACCTAAGGTTTGCTCAAAAACATCAATATATTCTGCCAGCTAAGGGTAAATTGTGTAGCCTAATTGCAATTTACTATCATAAAAAATATCTTCTTATAGGTGCACAAGCATTGTTATGCTACTTGAGGCAAAAATTCTGGCCGCTACGGGGAAGAAATTTAGCTAGAAAAATAACGCATGAGTGTGTAACTTGTAGTAAAAGCAACCCCATAACCGTACAAGAAGTTATGGGTTCCCTTCCCAAAGAGAGAGTACGTCCTAGCGCCCCATTTAATTACGTGGGAACAGATTTTGGTGGCCCTTTTTTGATAAAATATAAGGGACAGAGAAAAGGAATTCTTAATAAGATGTGTTTGGCAATCTTTGTTTGCTTTGTAACTAAAGCAGTGCATCTCGAACTAGTGTTAGAATTGACTATGGATGCATTCATTGCCACCTTTAAAAGATTCATTGCTAGGCGCGGAAGGTGCGCAGTAATCTTTTCGGATAATGCAAAAAATTTTGTTGGTGCTAACGCCGAGTTACAGAGACTCCATAATTTACCAAGACATCCTGAGGAGAAGTTAGCGAATTATTTGTCAGAAGAGAATATTATTTGGAAATTTATTCCACTCAGAGCACCTAATTTTGGCGGGTTGTGGGAGGCAAGAATAAAATCGGTAAAATATCATCTAAAGCGAACGGTAAGTAATGCAAGGCTAACGTTCGAAGAGTTATTAACTGTAATTGCTCAAATAGAGTCTATATTAAATTCACGGCCAATCACTCCATTTTCTTCAAACGTGAATGACTTGGAGGCCTTAATACCAGGCCATTTCTTAATCGGAAGGCCTATCACAGCCATTGTTGAACCAGAATTAATTAATATTAACGAAAATAGACTATCTAGATGGCATAGAGTTTCAAAATACGTTCAATTGATATGGAATCGTTGGAATAAAGTGTATTTAAATACGCTCCAACAACGCACCAAGTGGCAATTTGAAAAAAATAATTTTAACATAGGAACCCTAGTGTTGATAAAGGAAGATGACCTTCTTACAAATAAATATTTACTAGGACGCATTATAAATATTTTCCCAGGTGCAGATGATAAGATTAGGGTTGTAGAAGTAAAAACCGCTAGAGGAATATTTAAAAGAAGTATTTCAAAAATTGCGTTATTGCCACAACAAGTCTCAGAAAATTAATTACGAAATGTAAAAAAAAGGGGGTTTGTTATGTATTTTTAGTTTTAGTTTTCCTATTGTTGTATGTTCATAACTGTATTTTTCATGTCAAAAGAAAATTGTTGTATTGTATCATATTACTTAAGCATTTGTAATGTTAATATTTTGTATTATATAATTTATTGAAGTTGACCCTTCAATGTCGGGGGGTATGTTAGAGTTATTTGTAATTTATCTTTGAAATGTGGCATCACATGAGTTCGCTAATGTATGTAACTATATAAACGCAAATCGTCTGTGTTTTGTTAGTTGTTGTTTTGTTTTGCTTGAAGAGCAAGCAACGCTTCGCTATGTCTTAAAATAAATTATGTTACAGTCTACTAAAGCATGTGAGTTTATTAATTACGTTAATACGCATCGCCGCATCATACAGCTTTTATTTTAGTAACAAAAATAGCAATTATTTAAAAATTAAAAAATTGCTGACTGTTGGAAAATGGATTGTTTGAAATTCTAAATTAAAATTTCCATCTAAATGCTCAAGGAAAGAAATTTCTCGGAATTTCAATATAATGTAACGTTCTATTTATAAAATACAATGAGTACCCTCTTTTTATGGAAATTCCTCTATTATTTACGCACATTTCTGATGAATTGAATGAATAAACCTTTAAACTGCAAAATTGATATGATTTATATGAATACTTACATATAAATTCTTATGTATAAAAAGTTAAAATACTACATTTACAAATACATATAGAAACAACTAAAGTATTTTAGAATGAGGGGAAAGTGAAGCTGCATAAAAATGCAATGATTAAATAGTAAAATACTAAGTGTTGTGCACATTCCATATTAGATAATATTCATTTGTTCCAGTGAAATTCTTGAAACATATTAATTTTTAAAAAGAAAGACTTAATTTTTGTCGCTCAATTTCTTTTGAAATTGAATTAAAAAGGTATTTTTCTATGAAATTTTGGGTAAGAATTTATCCTCCCAAGTTATTTACTATTAGGAAAAATCATTCTCCATTCAATTTTTCTTAAATTATGTTTTAGATACCGAAGCATTTATCTAATTAGGAGCTTTTATAAAAATATTTCTTTTGTTTTAATAGTTTAAAAGATAAAAATTTCTCTTTTGAAACATTGATTAATTACGAAATGAAATAACATGAGTAAATAAAGTACCAGTAAAGGATTGTACATAAATAACGTTTTCACTTTAAGAAAGAGTCATTTAATTTCGCTAGGGGAATCGGATTTGTCATTTGATCAAGAACAGTGCCAGAGGAGTTACAGGGGGGGGGGGGGACATATGATTAATATCTATAAAATTTCTTTCTAAATAACACATCAGGAAACAAATCATTCGAAAAAAGTTTAATCCTTTCAAACAATTATTGAAATATAGCTTTTACTTTAGAAACAAAGGAATAGCAATTATTTAAAAATGAAAAAAAAATAGTTACACTTGACTGTTGCAAGATCCAACTTATTCAGATTTGATTGTTTGAAATTCTAAATTAAAAATTCCATCTAAATACTTAGGTAAAGATATTTCTCTGATTTTCCAATATAGTGCAAAGTTCTTTTTATAAATACCTCTATTATTCCTCTATTATTTACGCACATTTCTGATGAATTGAATTAATAAACTTTTAATTTGAAAAATTCTTAGATATATGAATACGTAGATAGAAATTCTTACGCATAAAATGTTAAAATACTACATTTAAAAATGAATATAAAATCCATCAAAGTATTGGAGAAGGGAGGGGGGGAGTGAAGCTTCTTAAAAATGCAATGATTAAATTTTAAAATACTAAGTATTGTGCACATTCTATGTTAAATAATATTCATTTGTTTCAGTAAAATTCTTGAAATATAATAATTTTGTTAAAAAAATACTTAATTTTTGTCGCCAATGTTCTTTTTAAATTTAATTAAAAAGGTGTTTTTCTATGAAATTTTGGGTAAGAATTTATCCTCTCAAGTTATTTACTATTAGGAAAAATCCTTCTCCATTCAATTTTTCTTGAATTATGTTTTAGATACAGAAGCATTTCTCTAGTTAGAAACTTGTAAAAATAACACTACTATTTTAATAGTTTAAAAGATAAAATTTTCTGTTTTGAAACATTGATTATTTGAGAAATAATGAATAAGACTCGTGAATAAAACACGAGTAAGGGGTTCTATGTATATAACGTTATGACTTTAGAGCAGAGTCATTTGTTATCGAAATATATTTCTAGGGGAGAAGAATTTTTTTCTTGGTCAAAGGATGAGCTAGAGGGGGTTCCAGAAGGGGGGGAGATAAGATCTCCCGTCGAGTCAAAATTCAATACCGAAGAAGAAAATATTTTGACATTCGAAATTCGGCCCGTTCGGCTGGATCGAGTTAGAACTCATTTTTCCTTTGTAAGTCGAATTGACTAAACTAATTCATCTGGGTGTTATCGGTTTCTGATTGAATTTTGTTCCGTACAGATATGGTTCAAGTGATCCCGATTTCTCGGAACAAAAACGGTCCGAATTTTTGCAGATAAAATTCTACATATTTGATACATGGATGATTATTTACTAATTGTTGTTGATTTTCACTGATTGGGGATTTACGATCCGCTTTGTTTGAAGTATTTCGGATTCAGTTAAGAATACAGAGGACGAGGGACAAGTATTTTCTCGAGGTCAGATTATATATAAAACTAGCTGACCCGCCCGGCGTTGCCCGGGTCCGTATTAACAATATTAAACGAACTTGAAATTTGTATGATTTTATCAATAACCGGAAGCATGCAGACATGCATTGTCTGAAATACGTCGCAGCTGACTTTGTGAAAAATCGGTTTTAAAAACAACTAATATTAAGCTCTAAAAATACTTAAAATGAGCAATAAGAAACATGAGAAAGAACATGTATCCAACGATTGCGTTATTTTCGTGTTAAAGTGTTGATATTTAACCGTAAAAATCACTGTTATATCACGTAACTAATTATTTTTTTCGCAAAGAAATTCCAAGTGAAATATTTTGAATTTCAAACTAATTATATCACTCTTAAATCCGACTATACCGTGAATGAAATTGATACGCGATGATAAAAGATTGGTATATAGCATTATAATTTCAGAGCCATTTAACAAAAGTGTATATTTTTAATCAAAGCATGCTTAATGTTGACTCTGTGGACAAATTCCTAACCGTAAACTTTTGTACCATAACCATAATCTGTCTGTAACCTAACTGTGACTTAACAATACCCTACCGTAACTTAAATATAACATAAATGTAACCTAGCCATCACTTTGAAATATCAATATAGAAGCATCATTTAAGATTTTGCTTGAAAAGTTAACATTCTTTCGTTAATGTCTTAAAATCGTCTGCACTCTGAAATCTAGATTTTAGACTAATATTTGTTATTTAAGTTTTCGTGCATGATTTTAAAAGAATGTTTTCATAAATATATTTTATATATTGACATAGAGTAATTAATATGTTGTTAAATTATAAACATTTTTTCATCTACATTATAAAGTATTAAAAAGTTCTGAAAAAAAAGAAAACTTTTAGTAATACAATTTTTAGTTCAGATCAAATGTTTTCAATATTTTATTTAATTTTATTTTGACATTTAATTATTTCGAATTTATCAATTTCAATTATTTTAAAAGCAAACATTTTTAAAAAATAAATAATATAATAAAAAAAAGACCATTTTAAAAAATTACTATTTCTTCGTAAAATATGCTTCAGCTGTAATTCATTTCTTTCAATTCGTCTTATTAATACAAAATCCCTTCCACATGCTTTTGTTTGGGACATTAAAATTTGAGCGATAAATGGTTTAATATTGCATCCCTTTTTCCGGTTTACTTCACAACCACCTATCTTTTTCCTCCAAGGTTTACAACCGCTGTGATAAAAAATCATCATTTAAACTGACAGTTTGCCAGTCTATGAATTTTAAAGGTCTGTTCCAGCTTTTTTAATTATTTATGCGAAAATTTTATGCAACCAACCAACCATAACTAAATGAAGGGAAAAAAAGAAGAAAAAAGGCGATTTTTTATGAGTGTGATCTTTGGAATTTAATTAATTACTCAGCTAATAAATAGAATTTCAAAATTCTGAAGCTCAGGTGCATCAGGAGAGATTTGGGGATACTCTCAAAAAATTTTTGAGCCTGGTACATGCTATAGATTTTGCTAGCCATCTCAGACACACACACACGCAGACAGAGCGTTTTGTTCTTTTATTAATATAGATAGCTGACCCGCCCGGCGTTGCCCGGGTACGTATTAACAATATTAAACGAACTTGAAATTTGTATGATTTTTATCAATAACCGGAAGCATGCAGAAATGCATTGACTGAAATACGTCGCAGCTGACTTTGTGAAAAATCGGTTTAAAAAACAACTAATATTAAGCTCTAAAAATAATTAAAATGAGCAATAAGAAACATGGGAGGGAACATGTATCCAACGATTGCGTTAGTTTCGTGTTAAAGTGTTGATATTTACCCGTAAAAATCACTGTTATATCACGTAACTAATTATTTTTTTCGCAAAGAAATCCCAAGAAATATTTTGAATTTCAAACTATTTATATCACTCTTAAATCCGACTATACCATGAATGAAATCGATACGCGATGATAAAAGATTGGTATATAGTATTATAATTTCAGAGCCATTTAACAAATGTGTATATTTTTAATCAAAGCATGCGTAATGTTGACTCTGTGGACAAATTCCTAACCGTAAACTTTTGTACCATAACCATAATCTGTCTGTAACCTAACTGCGACTTAACAGTACCCTACCGTAACTTAAATATAACATAAATGTAACCTAGCCATCACTTTGAAATATCAACATAGAAGCATCATTTAAGATTTTGCTTGAAAAGTTAACATTCTTTCGTTAATGTCTTAAAATCGTCTGCACTCTGAAATCTAGATTTTAGACTAATATTTGTTATTTAAGTTTTCGTGCATGTTTTTAAAAGAATGTTTTCATAGATATATTTCATATATTGACATAGAGTAATTAATATGTTGTTAAATTATAAACATTTTTTCATCTACATTATAAAGTAGTAAAAAGTTCTGAAAAAAAAGAAAACTTTTAGTAATACAATTTTTAGTTCAGATCAAATGTTTTCAATATTTTATTTAAATTTATTTTGACATTTAATTATTTCGAATTTATCAATTTCAATTATTTTAAAAGCAAACATTTTTAAGAAATAAATAATATAATAGAAAAAAGACCATTTTAAAAAATTACTATTTCTTCGTAAAATATGCTTCAGCTGTAATTCATTTCTTTTAATTCGTCTTATTAATACAAAATCCCTTCTACATGCTTTTGTTTGGGACATTAAAATTTGAGCGATAAATGGTTTAATATTGCAACCCTTTTTCCGGTTTACTTCACAACCACCTATCTTTTTCCTCCAAAGTTTACAACCGCTGTGATAAAAAAATCATCATTTAAACTGACAGTTTGCCAATCTATGAATTTTAAAGGTCTGTTCCAGCTTTTTAAATTATTTTTAATTAATTAATTTTATGCAACCAACCAACCATAACTAAATGAAGGGAAAAAAAGAAGAAAAAAGGCGATCTTTTATGAGAGTGATCTTTGGAATTTAATTAATTACTCAGTTAATAAATAGAATTTCGAAATTCTGAAGCTCAGGTGCATCAGGAGAGATTTGGAGCTACTCTCAAAAAATTTTGAGCCTGGTACATGCTATAGATTTTGCTAGCCATCGCAGACACACACACACGCAGACAGAGCGTTTTGTTCTTTTATTAATATAGATAGAGTGCTGGATCGGGTAGGGTAAACTGAACCTGACCCGACTCGCTGTATGGACCGAATTGAGTTGGATCTAATATTTGTTCGTTGCGGGTTGGATTCGATTCAGTAAGTTTAATTGTTTCAGATTCGGGTCGATTTTTAACACATACGATTCTTGAATAGAATTGAATCGATCTCTCAAAAGAAATTACAAAATTTATTTTAAGATAAAAACTACGTATTTGAATATTAATAAGTGTATGCATATTTAATTTTTACTTATAAGTTAAAATTGATACTGGACGTATAGTAATTGTCAAGTACTTTTACATAAATGCATTACAATATGGATACACATATACATGTACGTAAAGTTTTTTTTTCATCATTTACGGTTTGGGTTTGGTGAAGTTGGATTATTTCGGGTTCAGCCCGCAATGTAGAGAAGGAATTCATTTCCAAGCTCTGATCTTATTTCGGGTAGAATCCAGCATCTTGTTGGACAAATTAAACCCAACCCGAGCCGGATTGAGCAGGATCCGGCAACTTATATATATATATATATATTCTTTTTTAAGAGAAGTTTGGGCCTCCGTGGCCGAGCGGTTAAGACACCGCTCCGCTAATCGCTTGCGAGCACAGGAGGATGTGGATTCGAATCCCGCTGTCTCCATTGCACGCAATCTTTGTGTGGAGCGCCTGGTCGTATTTCTGTTGTGATGAAAAATTTCCTTGTGGTATCTCCTCCCTGTATATTTTCGATGACTTATAAGCAGTCTTGCATGTCGAGCACACAAGTCAGATGTATGTTGTTCAATACATAGATAAGACAGGTTCGGATTAACTTTTAATTTTTGTGTTGCGTTAACTTTGTTTCTAGCGGATGGTTTTTGATTCTACCCAATTTCTCTGAAGGTTGTCCAGAATCTATTTTAAAATAAAAAAAAATCCCTGTCGGCTTGACCTATAGGCGGAGTGAGATTTCGAAGAGTGCTCATTTCAACAACAAAAAATAAAATTTCATTACAGATAAACGTAGTTTAACAACTTTATTTGAACTCTTTTGAAAAATTTATAATTTCATTTCTCTCTAAGAACTTGTTTTATAAAAAACATCTTAAGCTAAATTCGGCTCAAATGCCCATTTTGACAACATATTTTGAAATATATTCTTATTTTATTAAAAAATCGACTAATACGGTACATTATATAGTTCGTAAATAAGAAAAAACTGTCAATTGAATGCGTTTGAAAGCAAAAATGGATTTAGAAATGAGTCAGAAAAAACGCAGTTTGTTATTTGAATACAACCTATTTTCGTAATCGTAATCACATCGAGAAATTTTGTGCGAAGTGCCCATTTTGACAGCATTTTAAAAAATATGTTCAGCCTTTATATTAAAAAAAATTGATCAATACGGCACATTATATATCTCCTAAATAAGAGAACCTGTCAATTGGATGCGTTTAAGAGCAAAACTGAATTTAAAAATAAGTCAGAAAAAAACGCAATTTGTTATTTGAACACTTCCTCTAATTTTCAATCACGACTATTTCGGGAAATTCTGTTCAAAATACTCTTTTTGGAAGCTTTTTTTTGAAATATATTCTGACTTTATCCAAAAACTGACCAATGCATCACATTATATAGTTTCTAAGTAAGAGGAACTGTAAGCTGGATGCGTTTGATAGCAGAAATGGATTTAAAAATGAGTCAGAAAAAACGCAATTTGTTATTTGAATACGTCCTCAATCATGATCACTTTGGAAAATTCTGTTCAAAATACCTTTTTTGGCAAGCTTTTTTGAAATATATTCTATCTTTATCAAAAAATTGACCAATGCATCATATTATATAGATCCTCAATAAGAGGATCAGCCATTTGGTCGCGTTTAAAGTCAAAAATGAATTTAAAAATGAGTCAGAATATAAGCAGTTTGGATTTGAGGTTTTTTCTGATACTGCTATTTTTGTTTAATTTATTTTTGCTATACAAATTGACCCTATGAAAAACTTGTCAATACAAAAGATGGAGATATTATTGAGAAGATGCAAAGTAAATTTAATTAGATTTGATAGCTTAAAAATTGTAGGAGTTATGGAATTTTTTCTTTTTTCACCCTCCTTTTTCTTTTCGTTTTTAATTTTTTTCATCGGTAAAAGTTGGTCCTATCAAAAACTTGTAAGTACAAAAGTTTTAGATAATTTTAAGACCATTTATAAAAAATTTAGTTGGGCTTAATACCTTGAGAATTGACGAAGTTAGTTTTGACGAAATTATGAATTTTGTTCTCCCAAAAACCCTATTTTTTTCACCCCTTGAGCCCATTTCTAAATTTATTAAAAATCTGTCACGCATAAACTTTTGGTCCATTTTTAAGAAGTAATATAAACTTTAAACCGATTCAATATCTATTTTAATTAAGAAGTTATGGCGTTTTTTCGATTTTCACAATTCCCTCCCTATTTCCACCCCCTTGGACCGATTTTGCCCATTAACGAAGTTAGCCGAGATTTTATTTCCCTTGATTTTATGAATCAGTTTGGAAGAGATTGGAGTAGAACTATAGAAGTTATCGTGTCCATAAGAAAGTGAGATATCTATATAGATAGATAGATAGATAGATAGATAGATAGATAGATAGATAAACTGTTTTACTAGTGGTAGTTTTGGGGTCTAGAGGTCACGATCGGCGTAGATCTGCAAAAATTTTTCAGAAATTCCAACATTGGAGCGACCGCAATAGGTAGTATTTCATACGAAATCTACCTAAAACTATATTATTTGAGTATGATCGATTCCATATATGCGAGATATATTGAGTTGTCCACATAAAAATATAATTACATACTAGAGATATAATTGTAGGCTACTTTCCCATTATCCCAATACAATATGGATTTTTTTTCCATTGTGTGATGGGATTGGGTTCGAATTGAAATTTCAAATTTTGGTTCGAAGATTGTCAGGTTCGGGTCAATCAGTTTCTTAAAACTGGTTCAGTCGGATTGAATATAAAATATCTACGTTCGAAACGGATATAATCCAAACTAGTATTCTAAATTCTACATTCTCAAAATAATCAGTAAATCGAACTAAATTTTCGTCGATTATATTTCGTTCAAACATGAAAATTTGGACTTTCATTTGTCCCAAAAGAATACAGAAAACACACCGTAATTTCCTGCGTATAATGCGCGGATCAAACAATCATTTTTCAACCCAGAAATTTTATTAAATGAAATATAACTTTTTATCGCCATAAATATTTGCTTTCAATTACAAAATAAAATTTCTGGGTCGAAAAAGAATTGTTTGATCCGCGGATTATACTCAGGAAAGTACGGTACCTGAAATGCTGAAACCTAAAGCAGCGTACTCGTCGAATTACATGAATGTTTCCGCAGCTGAAGCTACCTAGCAATTTTTCGTATTACAAACAAAAACTAAATGTAAGTAAAAAGTGGGTTACAATTATACTGCGATTAATTCGATTTTATCCGCACCCGACATAATCCTTGGTTCAGGTCAGTAATTTATTTTTGCTGTATGTTGGATACGGGTGGAGTTTTTGAGTTATGCTTTTTCGTTCTGTTTTGTTTCATTGTTTCTGGTTCGAGTTGGATCTTACTCTTGCTGGTCTAGTTCTGGCTATTTCGGTAATTCAAAAGAATGTGCAAAATATTTCTCAAATTTAAGGCTTTGTACAATAAGTTCTCCATAATTGACACTCCCTGTAAACGTATATCTCTATTTAATTAACTTTTTTCAATCCCTAACGCTTAAATACTTGTACGCTTATGCCTCTTTGAATAATGGAACCTCCCAATCTACACAAATGTGACTAATGGATGTGCATAAACTAATACAAATAAGAAGCATGCGTTATCGCGCGTATTAAAAGAAAAAATTGGTAATATTTTTCATATTTCGAAAGAAGAGAAAAAAGTTTCTTAAAGAAATGATAATCTGTTGTCAAACTTTTTATCCTTTTATTTATCATGCAGTAAGTTGAAAATATACTCATTCATATTCAAATATCTATTTATTTTTCTGTACATACTTAAGATCATTTTTTTAAACCCGAATTGCAGAAGACCTATGAATCATATAAATTATTGTTGTGCGAACTTAATATTTCCAAGTTTTTTGATTTACGCCGAATTTCCCGACTTTCAAGATCCCATGACCCGTCCCGTAACCAAATTGCATTGAGTTTTTTACCAGTTTATCCTAAATAAAACTTTAATCAATCGTCTCTGACGAGAGAATTCAACTACAAATCGGCGAAGCACTAAATCATCAGAAGTGCCGGATATTACCAAAAAACTTATATTTTGTCTAGAATTCGTGAGCACTTCTATTCAACATTTATTCGATTGACCGCATTCTAGCCGTCTATGCAAAAAGATGTAATACATCCGAAAATCTATCCGCATTCTAATTTTTTTTTTATTGAAAAGTGCTCAGTGAATACTTTTATAAATGAATTGATGCCATTTTAGTGTAAACAAATAGTTTTTTATATTATTGTTCAAATTATTACAGTAGCAAGCTAAATAACTGTTGTTCGCCTGGCCCTTTATAAGTGTGTCCCACACAAATAAAGCCATCATGATTTTGTGCCGCAATCAGACACAAAACAAACCACTAAATCTAAACAAATATATTAAGAAGAATAATATAAAAATGCAGATATAAGAAGAAGTAACTCACTCCCTGCCCCACTTGATCAGGAAAAATGTAAAGCATAAATAAAGAGGGGAGAAAGTGTCCAGTCGAAAAAAGTCACTACTGTTAATAGCAGTTATATCCGCCATGCTTACACATGACTTGGAATGTACGATGTGGCATGCAATTTATCAATCGGTGCAAGACATTCATATGAAAATTATCCTAGGCCTCAATGATGGCGGCCTTCAGTTCTGCATCAGACTTGAACTGTCTGCATTGACATTTAGTGTTCTACTGAAGATACTCCACGCATATTTTCTTGGGGACTGAGATGAAGGTACAGGGCAGGCCATTCCATAGCATGTCCCCAATTATGAAAAAAGCATTCTTAGGGAGATTTTGCAATGGTTATGAAGGTGTTTTCTTGCTGGAAAATCCAACGCAGCTTATCAATTCTCTCTTCAGTCGGTAATAAATGGATTTCTAGCAATTCTTAGTAATTGGTATCCTACAAGTGGTCTGAGGAAAGATTCAAGTTAAGTTTAGTAATATAGCCAAGCCCCCAACACTATTAATAAGCCTCCATCGTGCTGTCTTCTGTAGAAAATTCCCTCTCCTTTCCTCATTATATACCAATAAAAAGCAAAACAGTCTGAGGCATCCAAACTAGTTTTTTTTTTTACCCATGGGTAAATGAAGGCTTATTAAGGGTGTTTGGTGACTTCGACTATGGTGGAAAATTTAACCTAACTCTTTCCTCAGACGACATGAAGGCTATAAATTACCAAGAAATGATGAAATCCATTTATTGCTAAATAGAGGGAGAATTGGTGGGCTAAATTGGATTTTTGACCAGGAAAACGCCCTCATAACATTTGGAAAATCCTCCTAGGAGTGTTATGGAATGGCTTGTCTTGTACCTTCAACTCAACCCCCAAGCAAATGCACTGAGTATCCTCCGTAGAACTTTAAACGCCAATGGCAGACAGTTCAAGTCTGTGGCAGAGCTTAAGGCCGCCATCATTGAAGTCTGGGATAATATTGAAATTAATGTCTTCCAGGGGATTGATATATAGAATGCGACATCGTATATTTCAAGTCACGTGCAAGCATAGCGGGTATAATTGGTATTACTATAATGGCTTTATTTCGGAGGACACTCCCCCCCCCCTTTTTTTATAATTATTTTTTTTTCTGACCAAGTGGGGCAAGGAGTGAGTTATTTCTTGTAAATATGCATTTCTATGTAGTCTTTCTCAATATATTTGTTCCGTTCTCGTGGTTTTATTTCATCTCCGGTTATATCACAAAATCATGGTGGCTTTATTGACACACTGTAAAAGCTAAACACCCGTGCAGCCAACGCAAAAATACCATACCCCGAAATTTCTGGGGTTTTTTTCTCATTTTTGACCGAGATACCTATCATTTAAAATTATATTACACCTTTTCTGTAACAAATCACACAAAAATGGAAAAAACAAAGTTAAGATGTTTTATCGTTAATTTTCTTTTTAATAAAAAAATTACCAGTACTTATGGAAAGAAAATTCTCATCCGATACAGACAAAAATAATAAAATACAGTCACAGTCGGGCCCAAATCTACAGAAAAAATGAAAGACCGAAACCTGTCCATGTAAGAATAAAATTCCCTTCCGACTCAACGTTTAAAAAAAATTTTCCTTGTCCGATCCTAAGCTTTAAATAAAAATTAAACCCTCACCGTTATCTTAAAAAAAAATTCCATAGTATTAACATTAGAGAACGGATGTTTTCGCCTGACTCAATTAACCCCTTAAACGCAAACCGATGCGGGACTCTATTCAACGATGTGTTTGCTATTCAGAGGTTTTTCTAAATTTAAATACTAATGAATACAAATTTGTCCATTTTTCTATATAAAACATAAAATTGGTGCAATTTTAAGTGACTTTTCATAATTGCATTAAAATACTACGGTTGAGCGATAGCTTTAACTCCCGAATATTATCACTCTCTCTCTCTTTTCGATGTCATTAATTAATTTTCCATTTAAATTTATTCGGTTTTAGTTTTTCATTTTTTTTCCTTCCCAGCTTACGCTAAAGATTCCATCGCAAGAACGAGGATAACGGATAATCGTCATTTGAGAGTTAAAATATGCCGAGATCGGGTTGGATGCGGATTGATATAGGTCGGATTGGGGTCGGGTTGCGGGTCGCCGAAATTCTGGTGATTTTGGGTAGGATTGCGGGTCGAGAAAATTTGTTTAGGAGAGTAAAAGTTGGGTATAAGTCGGCCTGCACAAGACTTTAATTTCCTAGGGAAAAGAAGAAAATTAATAAAAATTTAAGAATATTTTATGCACTGATAAGGATATCATTTGGAGGGGAGTGAGAAGTTATAATAAAGCATGATATTGTAATATTTAAAGGGGTTCGAAAATGCCAAAAAGTTGATAATGCTATATATGTACAGTCTCTAAAAGTAACATATAATTGTGTAAATAGAACTTAGCACAAAGAGAACATTACGCATTTTAAACATGGGTATTAGGTCAATAAATAATGGGGATGGGACCATTAATTTAAATGCATAGTATGATTATAGTAATTCAGCTGTAGTCTTTACCTCACAAACTCTAGCTTTGGTTATTTTTAAAGCAACTTTACTTTGCTCACTTTTAATGATGTTAAATTTTAGCTTTTGTTAAATAACGTTTTATGATAAAATATAATTAGTAGTATGATCTTCCAACAAGAACAATCGTTGTAATGGGAGCAAAAGAAATCTATTACCAGTCTTTACTTTTGCTAGTCGTATATTTCTTTTTATTTCCTGGGTACATTTGAATTATTTTTGCAAAAGAGCAATGAATAAGTAGTTAATTTTTGTCTTCTGGAAGAACGATGTCGGCTATTTTGTAATTGTTTAGAATACTCCTTCTTGAAAGCATGCCGAGGCAATTGTTCTAGGTATTCTGTTCTAATTCTGTTCCCTAAATTATCTCTAGAATTTTGTTATACAGTGCTCGGGAATTAAGATCTTTGGAGTCTAGGAATCTAGACTGTGGGACTAGACAATTCCTCTAGAAACATCAACGGGCGGGGAGGGGGGTAACCTCTTGGAGACGAGAGACACTTATACGTGCCGCAAAAAGGCTTAAAAATTCTTGTTTATTCCCACCAGTAAAATTTTACTGTAAAATTTTCCTTATTTAATCGGATCATTTTCTAAATTTGGGAAAACACAAACTTATGTTTTTAAAAACCGGTGACAAAACATTAAATATTTCGTAAAAGGCTCCCGTCCCCAAGGGGTTAAATCTACTAGGTCTCTATTGACTTACGATGCAAAAGTGATAGCACTTTTTGAGTTTATTATCTGCTCATTTTGCTTAATTTTTTCGTATTCAAGGATTATCGTTAAAAAAATTTTCTCAAGATTTCTTTTATCATTCGTACGAACCGTTTTCATCAACCTCCCCATCATGGCATAGAAGGACGATCTACCTTACCTTTTAGGGGAAAATATTGTGCTGATGGAGTTTTAACCTACACTTGAAATTATCCAGTGGCTGCTAACGAAATTCTCAACCTATCTGAATAGAGTACATAAGATCTAACTGACTCAACAATAAATCATCTTAAAGTATGCATAAAGCATCTAGTAGACAAAGAGGTGGTAAATATTTCCTGGTCAGTCACTCGATAAACATCTCATGTGAACAAGACTATTCACACTTTTGTGCCATCGGAAAGATTAATGAACCGGCCATTTCGATTACTTCTATTTCAAATATGGCTGCTTCTTTAGCTCTATTTTCAGATGCGATGCGATTTTCTCTCTACTCTAAGCGTTTGAAATCTTTTGCACTTGACTTATTTGCGAAGAACATTCTTAGTGTATTTTCTTGATTTTAATATCCAAAAATATTCTCTAAGCTCAGCCATTGGAATGTTAATTCCAGCATGATAGTTTTCTAAAACTTTTCCCATAAATTAAAGATGACAGGATTTTGTGAAAATAGGATCACTGTATAATGAAAATTCTCTTTATCGTTTCTATGAATAATGCTGTTTCCTTATTTTAAAAGACTAATTTTATCTTATAATTATCTTAAAGCTTTTAATTTTGGATATGTTCTTTCCGAAAAGGATATTTTTTGTATTAGTCTGAGTAATATATTTTCTACTTCCTTAAATTCATAGATTGAGATGTCAGGAAATATTTGTTTTCTTTCATTTTCGAGTTATGGTAAGATCAATAGTTCTATGCAATCATTCTTATATTAGTTTTACAAGAGAAAAAAATATCGATAGTAAGAAGCAAAATCATGTTTTTCTTTATCTGAAAGAGCTAGGAGTATTTTTCTTTGTTTGTATATGAATTTTTCAACAGGCTGTTTCTCAGGTTTTGGCCACTGGTCTTCTAGTTAACGCAGCTAAGCTAGATCTTCCCCATTTCGACATCATTGACTGTTCGAAGGATTAACTTCTGGATAGTAGATTAGAATGGTTTTTTACCTGTTCGTGCTCCAATTGTCTAATTTATCATGTTTCTAATTTCCAAAACTATGTTTTGACCTTAGTTATCGGAAGATTGTTCTCTTTAGATCTACCCTAAAACCGTCGAGGAAACACTTCAGAGAATATTGCTTATTCCGGTTCTAAGTTCAATCCGAGCAAGATAGTTTTGGAGAGTCTAATCCTAAAAATACATTAAAGTAAAGACAGAGTCTTGAATTCTTTAACGGGATCTACTCAGCTTTTAGTATTCACTAACACTTTTGTATTGTATAACTAATATACAATATACCATATCTATTTAATACTAACATGTGACTCAGTAATTCTCTCAAGATTTTGATACCGACACGCGTTACTGGCATCTCTGTATCCATTGGAACTTTGTAACTATATTTAATTGAATTTCCTGAACTAAATTTTTGATAATTTAAATCGAAAAGTTTTGTTTGTATCTGATTATTTAAATACTCTTTCTGATGTTTTAATTATTTGAGAGATTTATCTCAATCTAGGATAACAGTGTCCGTATCATCCAAGAGAGTTCAAATTTCATGCATAAATTTATTAATTTTGTCTTTAAAGACAGCTGCTTCCATTTCCGCGATGACTGCTATAATTGATTAAAAATCCAAGTTTTTCTTATTTTTAATTAAAATACATTTAATTTTTATGTTTCCAGTCAAACCAAACACTAGTTTGGGATGCTGAATTTTTTGTCTGCACCTCGGATTCCGTCGGATTATTTCAATTAAAACAAAATGAAAAGTCCTACCAAAATTCTTCTGCCAAAAAATCCGATGGGGTTGGCTTACGTCATTTTTATCATAAAATAATAAGAACAAAATTAATTTCAATAAGTCTTGAATGAATAAGATATATTAGAATCTTTGTTAAATATAGTTACACAGCACTGTCTAGTAAAATGCAATATACATTTTAATTATGGTGATTATTTACAGAAGTAAATTTAATGTCATTTTTTTTTGTTATTAGGTAAAGTTTCCAGCTTAGAATGCGGAGCAGAAAGCTTTTTGTGTGTTGCCGTTTGCGCGATATCGATCTGTAACCACCTTCCATAGTACATGCTACCGAGTCTCGCCGTTTTCTTAACACAGAGCTCGCAGTAAGATTTTTCGTAGCTGACCAGATGACTAGATGTTACACAGTTGGCCACTTAGATCACCTGATATGAATCCATGCGACTTTATTCCTTTGAAGGTGCGAAAAAGAAAAAAATTATGTACACCATTACCAACAATTTTTTTGTGAAATTAAATAACAGATTTCTACTACTGTTCAATCCGTTATCAGTAACACTTTACAAACTATTTAGCGAAATTTACATAACATATTGACATTATACGTGTAAATGAGAAAGTAATATAGAACATTTTTAAAAATATTTTTTCCTTTTTATGAATGTATTGCTTATCTTTCTGTGTCGCTTATTTATGAAAATATAGAATTGTCAAAAAAATTGATTAATTTTTAATAAACATGTGTATCAAAAATTCATCGTTTTTCATTATTACTTGTAAATTATTTTTCGCTTGGTTAAGACATACCCTATAAATGCAGTTATTACATCTATTTATGATTTAAAACTTACCCAAAACGAATATTTATATTAATTATATATAGTTATTTTTTTTAATAAATCATAACTGTTTTCCTTTTCAGGGTTTTTCGTTGTCAGGGGTGTCATGCAAATTATTGGTAATTCACATTAAATGATGTATCACAGGATTAGAAAATACGATTCCTCATTATGGAAATCCTCCCGAATCCGCAACTTATTTTTAGACTTCGAGGGTTTTAATCATTTCATGATATTAAATCCTTTTTAGAAATAACAAGCGGTTTAACAATTTTGTTGAAGTATACCTGTGTAAATTTCCCTTTACTATTCAAATAATCCATCATATTACTCCATTTCACAAATATCAGAGAATGCATTATAACAATTTAAACTAAAGCTCTGAAATGCACGTTTCGAGTTCTCTAAATGGGATATGAATTTTAGATTGATGCAGTGAAAAATCATTAAGCTTAAATGCGTTACTTCTATCGTTAAACATGATTTAAATTTCATATTACTGCAATTTATGCTGATGTTTCAAAAAATTTCAAATGTTTTTAAAACATTAAGTGCTATGTATTCAACGGATATATTTTGTTAATTCTCTAAAAAGTTTTTAACAGTTAATGTCAATGTTGCATTTCCACTCTGTAGTGATGTGTACGTATAAATACTTTTAACATATGAATTTTTTTTAGAAGAAGTCAAGAAATTTGTTTTGCAGAGTAGAAGTGGATTTTAATATGTAAGATGGTATTTCTATATTTTTTAATGTAAATAAAGAGGAAAAATTGCTATTTTCAGTTTCCCAAAAATATAATGCAACTTCACTATTAGATAAACTCTTCGATCCCTGGGTCCCTAGTTAGCGACCTCAGTTTTGTCTTCGAATTTAATTATAATTTTGATATCAGAATAACATGTTTCAAAATTTAAGATTTGAACTAATCCAAATAAAATAAAACTCTTATTTTAAAGTCAAATGTGACAAGAAATAATTCAGTAATAATTTATAATGTTGCATTAATACTCAATAGCGAAGAGGTTATAATCATTGAACAATTAATGTTTATCAAGTGTAAGGCGAATGCATGTGAAAATTCAAGGCGGTTTTTATTGTTAAAATTTAAATATTCAATAATTTCTTTAAAAATAATATTAAATTAATTGTATAATTATTCACAAAAATACAAAATAATAAAACATAGGAATGTAAAACAAAAATTTCCCTTGTTTAGTATTAACTGTCAACATATAGATAAGTTATATCTACTACGGCAATTAAGAATGTAACTAAAAAAATGCTTGGAGCCGCGCCTATTACAATATTGTATATTTCTTCATTAAATTTTGACAGTAAAAAATTCATTCAGTAACCCATTAGTTGCATTTCTTTCATAAAATTTAAACTAGAGTTTTAAAATTTTAAAATGCATTTACAAATTATTGTTAAAAGCTATATACATATTTATACCATTTTATAGTATCATCCAATAAAGTATCAGCTTTTGAACTTGATGGTAAACCCTTCTTAAAACTGTTTACATAAACTACTAAAATTTCAGATTTAGTGCGCACTTAAGCACCTAATACTTTATCTCCATTCATTATATTTTTTTTATCCCTTTAGCGGATAAAGCATTTTCATTGCTAGGATGTTGAAATAAATGAATGACACCGGTAATTGCGAACAAATATATTGGTAAATAAGAAAAAGTGATTTTTTCACACGCACACATAATAAGATGGATTTTTTTTAAATTAAAATTCCGGTGTTGTCTTTGCATATCGGAATTAAATTTTTGTGGTTTCGCAGAGAAACCAATGAGTGTTAAAGGATTAATCCCTATTCATCATCATTGTCTTACAATCAGAGAAACTTGTATATGGCGCCCTCTTCAACTTCTGCTACGATGGCTCGATCATCCATCAATAATAAATGTTGAACGTGTTTATAATCATTTAGTTTCAAGCTTTATTTTATGACATTTTCACGTCCATTCCCTATATCGGATATTATTATATAATTTTTAATACAGTTGGTGAGAGATAGCAACTTTGTAAAAGGTCTTCACTAGTAATGAAAATTTCAAGCTACTTTTTCATACCTTTAATTTGATAGCACTTTTTAAAATAAATTGTATAATGTTATTAATTTTCGTGCCTTTTATATTAGATACTTTAAGCATTTTCATAAGTATAATTTCTAACTACACTATCATGAGCATTTTCAAAATCCCCAAAATAACTTCTGTTGCACTTCGTTTGTCTTTCTATTTTTCAAGAAACTGTCTTTGAAAATAAATAAATGTGGTCGATGACAGTTCTACTTGCTAAAAAACTGCTTTGTTCTTCAATTTCTTCATATTCGTCCTCGAGTCTATTTCTAAATATTATTCTGAATATTTATATTAAATGAACTTATATCACATATTCATCTGTAGTTGCTGCAGCTATCTTTCTTTAAAAAACTGGCATTACATATCCTTCCTTCAGTTTTTGTAAAATGTAATCTCCGGCCAAGCATCTGTTGTACAATTCAGTTAATATCCTTCAAATACTTTTACCCATACACGCACACAAAGTACATATAAAATAGGCTTTTCAGGAAACAACTGATAGCCTTTTACTAAAATTTGGGAAGAACTTAATTTTTGTACTAGAATGATATATATAAAATATAGAATAGAATATATACGATACGGTATAGAACAGCTACGATGACTCCTCAAAAAATAAAATTGTTTTATTTATTTATTAATTTTATTTTGTATTTTTATATTATATTTTATTTATTTATTTATTTATTTATTTATTGTTAAAAGAAGAATTCTACTCCTAACTCAGGGATGAGGTAAAATCAAAATATTTAAAATAGGTCTAAAAGTATATAGTTTGTTATAAATTTTCAATTCTGAATCGACTGACACCGTCCGCAAGTCATTATGAGCATCTGTTACAAAGTGACGGTAGTTTTTATCAGTGCAATGTCGAATATTGTACTTACGTGCAGGTAAAATAGGTTTTACAGCAACAGGGGTGAAGTGATACTGTTCACAAAAATTTGGGAAGAGTTTCATTTTGGCACCAGAAATGAAGATAAAATGAGTCCTCAAAGATCAAAGTGTTTTTCCCGTGTTTTGTCAAAGGCAAATGTGGGGCATCCTAATATAGAAAGGGAGAACTGAAAATATTTCATGTAGGTCAAATAAAGTATGGTTTATTATGTATTTTTAAAAATCTTAATTGAATGACTCTGTTAGCAAATCGACATGATTTATGGTACATGCCTATTACAGGTTTTATCTGTTTCGATCGATCTTTAATTATAATGAACACTAAGTATAGTTCTTTTTTCTTTCCCTCTTTTTTCATTTAAGATATAGATTTTATTATATAAACTATACTTACTTTAAAAAAATATAATGAAGTTTGATTTATTATTATAATATTTTTGTTTAAGTAAAATAAACTTCCCAATAGCAAATAATTTTTACTCAAATTCTTATCACATTATTATAAATGAAGTTCTTTCATTTAACATAAAATTATTCATATCCTTGCAACATAAAAGCCATGTTATTTTAATAAAACAAAAGAAAGAAAAATTAAAAATCATTTAAATTCCCATCGCAGACAAACATTTAGTGTTTAGTAAAATTTGCATTACTTTTTATTTTCTTCTTTATTCTTGCATGGAAAATATATACATACTAGATACATATTTTAAAAAAATCTTACGTGCTTTTAACAAGTAATAAAAACAAAATCCTGCTATTTTTTGCTTCTTTAAAATATTTTTGGATAATAACATATACTTTTAGGAATTAAAGTTATTCTGTATTTGGGAACAAAAGGTTATCGTGGGTTGGCCATTAAGTATTGGGGATTAACTTTCCCTTTTCAGTAATATTTATCGAACAAAACCATTTTTTATCTTTTAATTAATCTAATACCTTCTACGTTGCAAATTTCTATTTTTTTCTGTTTGTAGACGTTATTGGATATTGATTTTTTTTAATGAATATAAATTAAATTAATTTCTGAAGTTCTTTTTATTTATTTATTTTGACTGTATCGTTTGGCATTTATTTTACATTGGGATATAAAATGATTGGAATACCAAAGAAAAGAAATAAGTTTGCGTTTTTTATAAAAGTGCAAGCCACTGCATTAAAATTGAATACATATTATTCTTTTTGATATTTAAGCAATTGTGTACAATTCTAAGAAATATATTTTTTTCATACCATGTGACTAGAATTAAAGTTTCTCCACTCGAAACTATATATATATATATATATATATATTTAAATTCTTTACATACAAGCTTAAAATTTTGTACAACTATTGTTCAAAACATGGGGAAACAAATTAAGGGAAAAAAAATACTTTCATAAATCAAAAAATTATGACGTTGAACAATTCGCCATACTCAGAAAAGGTACAATTTACAAATTTATACAAACAAATTTATTTGGATACAAGAAAAAATTACATTTCACTTGCCTAATACCGCACTTTTTTTTAAGAAATAGAATTCATGTTATAAATTAGATTTACTTTAAACAAACATTATAGGATTTGATTTATTATTATTGTTGTTGTTTTTTAAATGAAATGAGATTCCAAATAGCAAAAAAAGTTTCTCGAATTCTTATTACGTTATTATAAATGGAGTTTTTTTCATGTAACATAAAATTATCCATAACCTTGTTACATAAAAGCCATGTTAATTTTTTAAACAAAAGAAAGAATAATGTAAAATTTTTAAATTCACATCGCTGACAAACATTTAGTGTTCAGTAAAATTTGTATTGCTTTTTTGTTTATTCTTGTATCAAAAATATACATATATAATATTTAATAACAAATTTTTGCGTGCCAAGAAGAAAAATATAAAATTCTGCTATTTTCCTTCTTTGCTAAAACATTTTCGGATAATCACAAATGCTTTTATTAATTAAAGTTCTTCAATATTTGAGAACAAAAGGTTATCGTGGGTTGGTCATTAAGTATTGGGGATTAACTTTCCCTTTTCAGTAATATTTATCGAACAAAACCCTTTTTTATCTTTTAGTTAACCTAACGCCTTCTACGTTTCTATTTCATGCAAATCTCTATTTTTTCTGTTTGCAGAAGTTATTGGATATTGATTTTTTTAATGAACTTAAATGAAATTAATTTCTGATATTCATATTTTTATATTTTATTCGCACATATGTGTCTGTATCGTTTGGAATTTATTTTACGTTGAGATATAAAATTATTGGAATACCAAGAAAAATAAATAAGTTTGCGTTGTTTTATAAAAATGCTAGTTACTGTGTTAAAATCAAATAAATACTATTCTAATTGTTATTTAAGCAATTGTTTACAATTATAAGAAATATATGTACGTTATTATAAAAAGGAGTTTTTTCATTTAACATAAAACTATTCATATTCTTGCTATATAAAAGCCTTGTTATTTTGCTATAATAAAAGAAAGAAATTTGAAAAAAAAAATTAAATTCACATCGCAGACAAATATTTAGGATTTAGTAAAATTTGGATTCCTTTAAATTTTCTTCTTTATTCATATATATATATATATTGAAAAAAAATTTCTTGCGTGCTTTTAACAGGTAGAAAAAACGTAAAATTCTGCTATTTCTCTGCTTCGCCAAAATATTTTCGGATAATCACATACGCTTTTATTAATTAAAGTTCTTCAGCATTTGAAAACAAATGGTTATCATGGGTTGGACATTAAGTATTGGAGGTTAACTTTCCCTTTTCAGTAATATTTATCGAACAAAACCTTTTTTTATATATTTTAATTAACCTAAGGCCTTCCTCGTTGCTATTTTATGCAAATCTCTATTTTTTTCCTGTTTGTAGAAGTTATTGAATATTGATTCTTTTAAAGAAGAGCATAAATGAAATTAATTTCTGAAGTTCTTTTATTTATTTATTTATTTATTTATTTATTTATTTATTTATTTTGTCTGTATCGTTTGGAATTTATTTTACATTGGGATATAAAATTATTGGAAAACCAAAGAAAAGAAATAAGTTCGTGTTTTTTATAAAAGTGCAAGCTATTGCGTTAAAATTAAATGCATACTATTCTAATTTATTAACCGACTTCCAAAAAGGAGAGGAGGTTATCAATTCAACGCGTATATATATTTTTTTATGTATGTTCACCGATTACTCGAAACTATGCAATCGATTTCTGTTACTTTTGTTTTAAACGAAAAAAAATGCTTTCGAATTGGTACCACTTCCGTTTCATCGAAATTGGTTAAGTACTTTTTTAGTAATAAGGCAAAAACTAATAAAATTAGTGATTTCTCGCATATCAAAAGTTTTGAATAAGTTCGCTACGCGTATGGCAGACAATATGGCCGAGCGGTCTAAAGCGCCAGCTTTAAGTTCTGGTACTCGAAAGGAATCGTGGGTTCGAACCCCACTCCTGATCTGCATGTATACAATAACCTTTTCCATATTATAATTCATATATATATATATATATATATATATATATATATTACAAATTAAATACTAATTATGCTATTAAAAATATTTTGTATTTAACCGTTAGCACAGAGTATCAGAGATCTTTTTACCAGTGAGAAGTACTAAAATAATAGACTTGCGAAAAGTAACATGACGTTGAAAAAATTCGCCGAATAGATTGCAGTGAGGATAGCCGAGCGGTCTAATGCGTCTGATTTAAGCTTTGGTTCTCGAAAGAGATCGTGAGTTCGAGCCCCATTGCTGACATACGTGTATAATATACCGTATTTTTTTCCGTATTAAATTTTTTTTAACCGACTTAAAAAAAAAAGGAGAGGATATTATCATCAATTCGACGCGTATGTATTTTTTCTTATGTATATTCACCGATTAAACCGAAACTATCCAACCGATTAAACTAGTATTTGTGTTAAATGAAAGAGGTTACTCTGGAATTGGTATCATTTCCATTTCATCGAAGTTGGTTAAGTATTTTTTTAGTAATTAGACAAAAACTAATGAAATTAATGATGTCTCGCAAATTAAACATGGATCTTGAATAACTTCGCCGACTGGAATACACTCGGGATGGCCGAGCGGTCTAAGGCACCTCATTTAAACTCTGGCTCTCGAAAGAAAGCGTGAGATCGAACACCACTCCTGACATACGTGTGTACAATATTTTTTTCTGTATTATAATTTTTTATGTGTATATTTTACAAATTAAATACTAATAATTATTAATCGACTTCAAAAAACGAGGAGGAGATTAACAATTCGACGCATATGTATTTTTTTATGTATGTTCACCGATTACTCCAAAACTATCCATCTTATTTATATGGATTTTGATTTATTGAAAGAGGTTCCTCTTGAACTGGTACACTTCCGTTTCATCAAAATTGGTTCAGTAATTTTTTAGTAACTTAGCAAAAGCTAATAAAATTAGTAATTTCTCGCAAATTAATATTGATTGTTGTAACCGTTTTCTCAATCATAAGCTAATGGAAAAAACTAAAAAGTGAAAAATAAACTTTTTTACCAAAAATAGAACCGACTTTAAAAACTACTGCAAAGTAAAAAATAATTTTTTATAGAATAATTAACAAGAAATTAGACAAAGAGCATTGTATTTACCATGCGTTTTGTTAGGTTTATGTACATTAAATTGATTTTTTGGAGTCGGTGCCAGCAGAGCCAAGTTAAATGCAATTATTCAATATTAGAAACTTAGCTTTAATTTTGAACTTGGCTTGGCTGGGACCGACTACAAAAAATCAATCTAATGTACATAAATCTAACAAAACGCATGGTAAATACAATGCTCTTTGTTTAATTTCTTATTAATTATTCTATAAAAAATTATTTTTTACTTTGCAGTAGTTTTTGAAGTCGGCTCTATTTTTGGTAAAAAAGTTTATATTTAAGCAAAAGCTTTCAATTATAAGAAATATATATATTTGTTTTCATACCATGTGATCAGAATTAAAATTTCTCCACTCCGACCTATTTATATATTGAAATACTCTGCATATAAGCTTAAAATTTCATGCATCTATTGTTGAAAACATGGAAAAACAAAGTAAGGGGGAAAATATTTTAATAAATCAACAAATGATGACGTTGAACAATTCATCATACTCAGAAATGGTACAATTTACAATTTATACAAAAAAAAGTTCTTTGGATATAAGAAAAAGATACACTTCATAATAAAGCACTTTTTTTAAGAAACAGAATTCATGATATAAACTAGACTTACTTTACAGAAAAACTATAGGATTTCATTTATTATCATTGTTGTTGTTGTGTAACTAGAATGAATTTCCGAATAGCAAATAATTATTACTCAAATTGTTATTGCGTTACTATAAATGGAGTTTTTTTAACTTAACATAAAATTATCCATATCCTTGTTACATAAAAGCCATGTTATTTTATTGTAACGAAAAAAATAAAAATTAAAAACTTTTAAATTCACATCGCTGACAAATATTTAGTGTTTAGTTAAACTTCTATTACTTTTTGTTTTCTTCTTTATTCTTGTATCGAAAATATACATATATAATATTTAATAACAAAATTTTTACTTGCTTTTACTAAGAAGAAAATACATAAAATTCTTCTATTTTCATGCTTTGCTAAAACATTTTCGGATAATCACATATGCTTTTATTAATTAAAGTTCTTTAGTATTTGAGAACAAAAGATTATTGTGGGTTGACCATTAAGGATTGGGGATTAATTTTCCTTTTACAGTAATATTTATCGAACAAACCATTTTTTAAATAATCTAAGGCCTTTTATATTAGTATTTCATGAAAATCTCCTTTTTTCTGTTAGTAGAAGTTATTCGATATTGATTTTTGAAAAAATGATCATAAACGAAATTAGTTTCTGAAGTTCTTTTTTTTGCACATAAGTACCTGTATCGTTTGGAATTCATTTTACATTGGGATATAAAATTATTGGCACACCAATGAAAAGAAATAAGTTCGTGTTTTTTTTTCTTTTTTTTATGAAAATGCAATTCACTGTGTTAAAATCAAATACATACTATTCTAACTGAAATTTAAGTAATTGTTTACAATAATAAGAAATATATGTACGCTATTATAAATGAAGTTTTTTCATTTAACATAAAATTATTCATATTCTTGCTACATAAAAGCCTTGTTATTTTACTATAACAAAAGAAAGGAATTTGAAAAGTCTTTTAAATTCACATTGCAGACAAATATTTAGTGTTTAGTAAAATATGTATTCCTTTATGTTTTCTTCTTTATTCTTGCATCGAAAATATATATATATATATTATGTGTATAATTAAAAACAATTTTTCTTGCGTCCTTTTAAAAAGTAGAAAAACATAAAATTCTGCTATTTTTCTGCTTCGCTAAAAAATGTCGGATAATCACATATGCTCTTATTAATTAAAGTTCTTCAATATTTGAGAACAAAAGATTATCGTGGGTATTCCATTAAAAATTGGGGATTAACTTTCCCTTTTCAGTAATATTTATCGAACAAACCATTTTTTTTACTTTTAATTAACCTAAGGCCGTCCTCATTGCTATTTCATAAAATTCTCCTTTTTTTATAGAAGTTATTGGGTATTGATTTTTTTTATGAACATAAGCGAAATTAATTTCTTAAGTTCTTTTTTTTCGCACATAAGTGCCTGTATCGTTTGCAATTTATTTTACATTGAGATATAAAATGATTGGAATACCAAAGAAAAGAAATGAGTTCGCTTTTCTTATAAAAAAAAGCGTAAGTCATTGCGTTAAAATTAAATATATGCTATTCTAATTAAAATTTAAGCAATTGTTTACAAAAATTGTTTCAAATTACAAAAAATGTAATTTTTTTCATAGATAGTGACCAGAATTAAAACTCCTCCACTTCGACCTATTTATTTATTGAAGTACTTTGTATACAAGCTTAAAATTTTGCACACATACTGTTCAAGACAAGGGAAAATGCATTTAGTGAAACAAAAATAATTCCATAAATCTACAATTGATCACACTGAAGAGTTCTTCATACTCAGAAAAGTTACAATTTACAAATTTATACAAACAAATTTATTTTAATATAAGGAAATGTTGCATTTCACATACATAGTAATGAGCAATTTTTGTTGTTGTTGTTGGTAAGAGTCGAGGAACCTTGCGGACAAACTCTACTGTTCTGAACTGACTCTTCCATAAACATGCCCGGCTGTGAACAAACTCTATTGCCTAGGACTGACCCCATTGCTTTTCGTGAACGGTCGCGGACAGAATCTTTTGCTTCTTTGGAGTTTGTAAAAGTTTCAACGGCAGAACTGAAGAATGAGATTCTTGAACTTTCGACTACATTAAGTGTGGACAGTAAGCTGTAGTGTGATGATGTAGATATGCAATAGTGATCTTTTTTGTTAAATAGTGAAAGTACGCGTTTTGCTTTGTGATTTTGTGTCGTGATAAATAAACGTGGAAAATGTATAGTGTCATTTCAAGACTCTGCGTGTGGTTGATCTTCTAAAGATTAGTGTGTTTTAAAATGAACTAATGTACGGACTTACGCAGAGGGAAGTTTATTGGCGTGTCGTCAAGATGTTTTCGGGAAGGAGATGCAAGGTGAGAGCTTTTTATTAATGTGACTTCCCATTATAAGTATATAAGTATTTAAATTGTATCTGTGATAAATTTATTTGATTTTTACGATTTTATTTCATATTTTGACATTAAAGAAAAGAATTTATTTTGGAGTATAACTAAATAGTACGTCAGTGTTTATGAATACTATTGGTACGACAGTGCTAAGGTGTTATAATATTATGACAGTATGAGGGTAATGTTTTATAGTGCCAACTGGTGGAAGATATATTAAATTGACTTTAAGGGGACAGTACACCTTTAAAGTGGTCAAAAAATCGATTTTTCAATTTTTATTTCTTTATAAAGATAATTTTATTCTGAATAATTTGATACCAATGTTTTAATTGTGCGATTCTTATTTACCTAGATATTGCTGAAAATGTCAACATCACTCCATAAGTTCCAAGCATCACGGCCCCGTTTCCGATTTAAATGCCCTCCGACAGCTGTCATGGCAGTTTGTTTACATTTTGTTGTCAGGTTTTCACTTTATCGCAATTTGGAAATTTTGCGAAAATGCGTTTATTTTCTGCTAGTTGAATGCCGTAAGTAGCAAGAAGAAAGCTTTAAAACATATACTTTAACTTCCACTTTCACCAAGCTTGTTATAATTTCATGATTTTGCTCTGAAACGTGTTTACAATTTTGCTTATCTTTTTACTTTGTTTTTATCGCTAATAAGTGCCTAAATTTAAACAAAACTGTTCTTTTCAGAACAAATCTTTCAATATCTTATATTGTTATTGAATTTAAAGTATTTATTATCAGTTCTGATAATGAATAATTCGAAACGTGCTTCGGGAACACGTCCAAAGAAGCGACGATTTAATGGTAATAGTCATTCGAAATCGGATGATAGTGTATCAAAAGGTGTTAGTTCATCTTATAAGAAACTAAATAGTAGTCAATTTGACTCTGATTTTGTTTCGAATGACAATTTAGGATACAGAATTATTGATATCGATATACTTTTCAGTAAATTAGCCGAATTTTTGTGCTGCAAAGACTGTGGATCGAACATTCAAGTATCAGAATCCCTGCAATATGGCCTGTCATCAGTGTTTTCAATTACATGTCTTGAATGTGATAAAGTGTCAACCTTCAGGAATTCCAACATGATTGGCAAAAAGTCAAACGTGCCTGAAATAAATAGACGTTTTATTTATTCTATGAGATGCATAGGGCAAGGATACTGCAGCATGAAAACTTTTTGTGGAGCAATGGATCTGCCAGAACCTATTCAAAAAAGTGCATACAATAAATCAGTAAGAAAAATATGCAATTCTGTTAAAAATGTTGCTTCATTATCAATGCAGAATTCTACGAAACAGGAAGTAGAAATTACAGGACAATCTGAGCTAACAGTTAGTGGCGATGGATCCTGGAAAACGCGTGGACATTCATCGAAAGTTGGAATCGTCAGTGTGATTGGTGCAGAAAGTGGAAAAGTTTTAGACATAGAGGTTATGTCATCCTACTGTAAAGGTTGTGAAACTAGTAAAAGGAAAACGGGCGCAGAATTTGAAACATGCAAAAAAAATCATGAAAAATGGTGTGTTAAAAATCATGTGGGGTCTGCGGGAATGATGGAAGTAAATGGTATGCTTAAGATTTTCAATCGTTCCGAAGAACTCTATAACGCAAAATATCTGAATTACATTGGGGATGGGGATACTAAAACTTTCCTTGAACTTCAAAAGAGCCATGTCTATGGATCAAAAACTGATCTAAACAAAGTCGAATGTGTCGGACATATTCAAAAAAGAATGGGAAGCCGACTACGACAATTGAAAAATTCAATGCGTGGAAAAAAATTAGCTGATGGTAAGCCTTTAAGTGGTAAAGGTCGATTAACAGACAAATGTATAAACCAAGTGATAGTTTACTATGGAAAAGCCATAAGAGATAATAAAAATTCCGTCGCAGACATGCGTAAAGCAATTTGGGCAATCTTTTTTCACAAGCGTTCAACTGACGGTGAACCGTTGCATGATTTCTGCCCTGTTGGTTCAAAATCTTGGTGTGAATACCAAAAAGCAAAAGCAAATAACACCCTGAAACAGTTTAAACACAAACACACAATGGCAGTACCTGTCATGGATTGTATCAAAAAAACTTTCAACGACTTGTCAGATCCAAATTTACTAAAACGGTGCCTCGGTGGTCGAACTCAAAACCCGAATGAATCATTTAATTCACTTGTTTGGAAAATGTGTCCTAAAACTTCAGGTTCAAGCAAATTAATTGCTGAAATAGCTGCGAATGAAGCAGTTGTAGCTTTCAATGAAGGGCGCAAAGGAAGACTGCAAGTTTTGAAAACTTTAGGTTTTAATGTAGGACAAAATGCACTCAAAGCAGCCAGGAAAGCTGATGAACTGAGGATTAGAGAAGCAGAAAAAGCTGCAAAAGAATGCAGCTTAGAAGCTCGAAGAGCTGGATATATGATAAATAATTCAAAACTTGAAAAAATAAAAGATAAAGAAGGTATAGTGTATGAAAGCGGAAAGTTTTAAAATGCATCCAAAAGCTGCTTTTGTTCAATAAAAAAATATTTTTTTCATTAAATATTTTAATTTAATAAAAAAACATATATTTTATTCACTTGAAAAGTCAATACAATGTAAAATATAACATTAAATGAATTTTTTTTAAAGGTAAGTGGAATGTTTCCTATTTACATAATTATCGTTTTTCACGCAAGTCTGTGTATTCTGCAGCGTTTTACAAATTTTTCAATATTTATCAATTTAAACTAGCATTTAATTTTATTTTTAATTCTGAATGTTATATAATTGTTTTGTTTTGTTCATTCTGAATTTTATATTTTAAAAATCCACTTTAATCATAAAACGAAATTTTCTCAATGTTTTTTTTTTTTTTTTTTTTTTTTTTTTTTGCGCTTTTGCGCATATCTCCAAAATCATTTGAAGTACAGCTCCAAAATTTTTACCTTACCTAACTGTTCATACAAAGATGACAAGGAACTAAAGTTATGCAGCTGTGTATAGTTTGAAAGAAATTATAGGGCTGAATGTGTGCAAAAATGAACGGCTTTTTCTCAAAATGAAGTTTTGCATGCTTGTGCATATCATATCTCCAAAACCATGAGAAGTATAGCTTCAAAATTTTTATCCTATATAAATATATATAAAAACATGAAAATAAATTAGAATTATGCAGCTGTGTTTATTTGAAAAAAAAAATTATAAGATTGAACGTGTGCAAAAAATAATGATTTCTGTTTTTTATAATTCAAAAGTAATTGCTATTTTTCTAACTAACCATTTATGTAAAATTAAGTTTAAATTATAGTCTAGAATATTATGTTTATTTTAAGAAAAAAATTATGCAAATCGTATGAAATCTGCATGAGATATCATGCATGCAGTAAGCGATTGTTCAATGCATATTCGACGTAATTTTTTTTGTTTTTAATCATTTTAAAACCTACTCTTTGGTATTTTTTGCACATTATATATCCAAATTATATATTTTTAATGCAGTTCAATATCATATAAAGATATTTTGAAAGTTCTGTGCATCTAGGGACATTATTATTTACAAAAAAAAATGCAAACCATATTATCGAATTTCGTATTTTTTGCGAGTCGCAAACATGTGCACAAATTCCTACATTTTACTCCATTTTACAAACTATTTTTTTATTTATCAATTTAAACAAGCATCAAATTTTATTTTTAATACTGAATGTGTTATATTATTAATAGTTTTATTTCTTTTTTTATGAGTTTTACATTTGTAAAATACATTTTAATCTTTAAACGGCTTTTACTCAAAATGATGTTTTTTACACTTGCGCGTGATATCTCCAAAACCGTTCAAAGTATAGCTTCAAAATTTTTACCCTGCCTACATGTACATATAATGAAGAAAATGAGCTAGAATTATGCAGTTGTGTTCAATATGAAAAAAATTACAAGGTTGAATGTATGCAAAAATTCATTATTTTTTTTTTCTATAATTAAAATCTAATTTCTCTGTATCTAATTAGCCATTCATAAACATTCTAGTTCAAATTGTAGTCCAAGGTATTATGTTTAATTTAAGATCAAATTTATGCAAATAGCATGAAATCTGTATGAGATACCTTGCGCGCAGTGAAATGTTATTCGTCGTAATTTTTTAAAAATATAATTTCGAAATCGACCCCATAAAAAAAAATTGCTGTATTATATCTAAACTAAAATTTTTTAAAGAAAGTTCAATACCATATAAATATATTTTGACATTTTTGTGTTTCCAGAGACATTACTCTTTTTTTTTAAAAATGTACAGCACATGATACAATTTTACGTTTTCTGCGGCTTTTAAAGGTGTACTGTCCCCTTAATTGTTTTATATATGAAATATTTTGCTAAATATTTGAGTATCATTTGTGTATATATGTTAATTGAAGGATTTATAAATTATGATAAGTGTTCATTGATGTGGTGTATATATACATTTTAGAATAATTTCATTTCGTGTATAACGTTATTTATTGAAAAGATATTATAGTATAGGTGTTTAGAAACGCAATATATGTATGTATATGTTTTCAGTTATGATATAGGCGGTCGGTTAATCCGATAAAGTAACCTTGAGTGTGTATAATTTTTTTTCTATAAATGAGATTAATTTATAAAATAGTATTTATTGAAGTGTTATACTGTGATGTGATACATGTTAAGGTGTTGATTTTTGAAATTATTATAGTGCTCACAATGGCATTGAATTTATATGTGTGATATGGTTACAAAGTGTGACTTATTTCTGGTGTTTATGAGAGTGGTGGATTAGTAATTCCGAGTTACGTTTAAATTGAGTTTTCGCCAATTTGTTGGACAGTTTACTACCCTCTTGTGAAACTATTTAAAAAGTAACAATGTCATTTTTAGGTAAGGCTCGTAAAGAAGATTTACGGTGTTTATCTGAAGAATTGGGAGAGTACCCTGAATCGGATGCAGGATGCAGTAATCGGTATTATATGCAGTTTACAATAGATGCAGATTCCCCTGAATCTATTGGCAAGTAAAAACTTATGGCGATTATGTTATTATCGTATATTATTATGTTATTATATTAACTGATTATGGCAAGTAAAAACTATGAAATAGAGTTTGTAAGGGGATTGATGGAAACGAATATAGAGACGAGAAAGGAAAACGAGGCGAAGCGATTGGAAATGGGAAAAATTGCGTTGGAAAGAGAAGAGAGAGAGTTTGAATTGGAGAAGTTGAGGATGAGGAAAGAGAGTGAAAAAGCAAAAATTAAGAATGGATTTGAAATGAAAACCTATAATTATGGAATTGAATTTGCGAAACTTATGCCGAAATTTAATGTCAAGGAATATGACATTGTTTTGTATTTATCTATTTTTGAACACCAGGCGAAGAGGGTGTGCGTAGATCCAAAACAGTGGGTATCGAACTTGTTGGCTTTACTGCCATCCGATATTATTCAGTTTCTCGCACGTGAGGCAGAGGAAAAGTTTGAAGATTATGAATATATTAAAGGGAATCTGCTGAGACGGTTTAAGTTATATCCTGAGAGATTCTGTAGAAAGTTTATGGAACATCAAAGAAACCCTGAACTCACATGGCGAGAATTTGTATTTGAATTAAATGATTATTTTCAAAAATGGATTGATGGACTTAAAATTGCTGATTTTAATTCTTTAAGAGATTTGATTGTAACTGATCAATTAAAAAGAAGATCGCCTTATGAGATTCGAGATCATTTTGTGGATGAATGGCCTAAAATAGTATCTCCTACTGAATTGGCTGAGAAACTTGACTTACATAAAAGTGTGCGACAAGATTCTAGGAATTTAGTTAAGAAAGATAGGTTTTCAGAGAAGAAGGGTAATTTTTCATTTAATTCTAAGCACACTGATAATAGAAATGCTGGTTTCGCATCGGACCGCAAATATGAAGAATGAGATTCTTGAACATTCGAAGACATTAAGTGTGGACATTAAGTTGTAATGTGATGTATGTAGATATGAATAGTGATCTTTTTTGTTAAATAGTGAAAGTACGCGTTTTGCTTTGTGATTTTGTGTCGTGATAAATAAATGTGGAAAATGTATAGTGTATTGTTCAGTTCAAGACTTTATGTGTGGTTGATCTTCTAAAGATTAGTGTGTTTTAAAATGAACTAATTTACGGACTTACGCAGAGGGAAGTTAATTGTTGTTATTGCTGTTCTGGTGCCAT
The DNA here is from genome assembly GCA_964019185.1 of Maratus speculifer. Classification (NCBI taxonomy): domain Eukaryota; kingdom Metazoa; phylum Arthropoda; class Arachnida; order Araneae; family Salticidae; genus Maratus; species Maratus speculifer. The sequence continues at coordinate 57,365,604 of OZ025294.1, forward strand.
TTTGACGTTTAAGAATTAAAATTAACTGGTTTCATAAACATAAACTGTAAAAAAAATGAAATTTACTGTATTTTGCCGTGAATTATCCTGTAATTTTACAGAATATGTCACTTTTTTCTCATAAACGGTCAACTTCTGTACTTTTTTGTGTTTTACGGCCAAAAAACGTTAGTGTTGCTAGTTGATAAGGAATAAAGTCCGTTTTTTACGGACATTGTCTGAAATCTCTGCTGCAGTAAATCTCCACTGCAGCTTTTTACAGTGTACACTTTTTAAAAAATCTAAAATTCAGGGATATATTTTTTGCTGAATTTCACAGAAAAAGTTCTTTTTCTTAACAAAAAACCATTTCCCATTAAAATTGGGAAATTTCAGCATATTTCCTGAAAATAATGAAATGAGCAGAGATGGAAAGAAACAGTGGGTGGTATTCCATTATCTGGAACAAAATTATTGTCCTTTGAATGTTTACCGCTTTTTCGAATGAATGTTTTCCTTTTTTATTTTCCAAAACGGAAAATCTACTAACGGAACGAAAAAAATCAGGCACCTTAGCTGCTAATAGTTTTACCATGAATTCCCGATATATTTTTAACGGTGTACCCCCATCCCTAGAAGCAATGTCGTTAGAGTTCTGGTATTACAGACATTGATGTAAGAAAATATAAGAAAATATAATATTCCTTGTATTTCCTGAAATATAAATTATTCCTTTTTGCATTCACTGTTACATGTTGAAATTCTTTTTTTTTTTTTCATAGAAAAAACTTTTATAATTTTCCGAAATGCATCACATGATATTTTAAATATACGTTTTGATATATATGAATAAAAGAAATTTCCGATGTATGCATATATTTAATGCATTTATTACTATTATGAAATATCATTGCATCCATCACAAACATCTTTTCACCCGACAATCTTTGCGACATCTTTGATACAATCTATAAAAATTAAAGGTAAATGAAAATGTATAAATGCGTATCCGTTGCGTCATGATTCATATATTCAAATTAACTTAAAAGGAATACAATTGTGAATTTTACAATTCGAAATCGCTATCTTACTTAATTTCAAGTATTATTTATGAATTTCTGTCATTAAATAATGTGAAGAACTACATTCTGAAATGGTGGTATACAAAATTAAAGGATATAGGCAATCAACTACAGCATGTTTTTAATAACTTTTGTTCTCTTTTCTATGCATCTTTCTCCCCTTTTATACTGCATGAAATCTGGATTCTAATAACGAATTTTATTTGTTAATTTCGTTTTTTGTTTTCAATCAATGATTTTTAATGGAACATTTTTCATGGAACGCTTCCCTCGAAAATATCATAAGTGATAATTTCTAAGAAAATATTTTATTACACAAGGTGTTACTATAAACGAAATATAAAAGCAATTTTAATTCATTTATTTTAAGAGGATAAGCATTCATGAAAAAAGAAAAACATTGACAGATTGAATGGTTTAAACATGAAAAATAAAACTTGTTTCAAGAAAAATGCTTTGAAAGTATCTAATCAGACCTTTTGTCTGCGAGGACTGGTCCGTTAAATCGGTTGTCATCCCTTTAAAAATCGTATGGAATAAAAAACGATTTTAAAAGCATATTCTATACGATACTTTAAAAGTCCCAAAATAGGCCATTTTTTTCTAATTTTCCAATACAACCTCTTTTTTAGCATTATAAGTTTTTAGTAGCATAACTGTACAGCAACATACTAGCACAGCAGATCACAAATACATTCATATTTAAAGAGATGTTAACATTTCAAGTTTTTTTTTTATCATTATTTATTAATAAAAATGTTCATCTAATTTAATCACAGAAATTTCCAAATAAATACGCCGAACATTGTTACTCAAAAATCATGGTAACAAAAGAAATGTAATTAAAAAGCAATTTCATTTGAACATTTTCATTTCATCATTCATCTTCCAAAGTTTCAATACAGATTAAAAGGTCGAAGGATTTCTCAAACGTTATAAATATGTAAATTTAAAGTAATTATCAGCTATAGTAGTTTGTCTTTTTGTATTGATTTTAGTTAACCGAATATTTTTTATTTTAAGTCCTATTTAGTTCACAACAGACTTTTCTGTCATTTTCCGAAAACCGCTATTAGATTTGGAATTATCAAAGTTGGTTTTTACCAAAGATGTATATAACATTGAGAAATAGTCTATATTCTAGGATAATATATATTTTTGGACATATACACTATTCAAAGAAATAAGTGGAACATGCAAAGACGTCAAGAAAACTGTAGGAGACAGCCATATATTGATATAAAATGGATTGTACACGCGTATCACTGCGCAATGCAGAAAAAAAGACGCAAAAAATTTTGTAATTAAGCTTTAATTCTTTAAACAGATAGAAAAACATGACAATATGATTTAGGGCAAAATTTGGTTATATGTAAATGATAAAAAAAAGTATTCTTAAGAAATGATGGAATATTTTTAATACAGTGTGTGATCTCCTCGAACAGCTGATACTGTAGCACACCTGTTTTCCATGTTTTCCATGAGACGATGTTATCGATAAGACTTTAGGGAATATTGTTCTACTCTTCTAGAAGTGCAATCTCCAAGTCCTTGACAATAAAAGAAGGTCTTGTCCTCCCAGAAATTTGTTATCCAAGCATGCCCCAAACATGCTCGATCGGATTCAGGTCGGGAAAGCACGCTGGTCATTGCATACTCTGTATTGTCTCAGCTTCAAATATGTTCTCCACAAGACAAGCTGTATACGATCTGGCGTTATCATGCTGGGACGGAAAGGAATCTCCACTGCAATGAATGACTGCAGCATAAGGTATGACATGTGGTTTCAGTATCTCGTCTGCATACATTTGAGCCGTCATAGTAACATCCCGAATGATATTATGGTCCGTATATCTACCTATGCTGATTCTACCTCATTCCATCAAGCAAACTCGTCTGTATTGTGACCTTTCACGAATGAATGTGGTGTGCCCCTGTGCCCCTTTCCCCTTCCATCCCAAAACATATCCAGTGTCATACTCCGGACTGAATCGGAACTCGTCTGTAAACAGCACTTTTCTCTTATCATGTTGCTCCCAATCTCGATGTCCAGCAGCTCATCTTCTTCGGGCCGCACGGTGGCTTGAGGTCAACGAAATGCATAGAGACCTCCCTGGTGAAGCTTATTACGTACTGTTTGTCTAGACACCCTTCTTCTTGATGCCAAAAGCAATTGTCTTTGCAACGGAGTAGCATTGTCTGTTCTGTTTCGACGAGCTGTTAACGGTATATAAAGGTTATCAGTTGAAGTAGTAGCGCGTAGACGACCTTGCCCTGCTCGATGTCTAACATGCCCTGTTTCTTGGAATCGATTCCACAGCCTTCCAGTGACACTTTTAGCTACTCCAACAGCATCTGCGACACTTCGTTCTGCTTTCCCGGATTCAAATCTGCCTATAATTTTCCATGCCATGGGTTCTGGTAAATCATGTTGGTGAGAAGTCACCCTTTTTCATAAAAATAAGCTAATCATTCGAATTTGAAAGCTAAGGCAGCGAAATGAACGCTTCTGCAACATCCCGATTTCTGCCCTTATGTTATTTTTCTGGTTTTTGACATCATGATCTTTGATTTGCACATGAAAATTTCTTCTTCTGTTTCCTGCTAGGTTTTAAATTATGGATGATTTATTTTATGTTGCATATCGATTTATGTATTTGCGCAATTTTGTAAAAACCATGTGCTTCCCTAATTGTTTGAAGCAGTGTAATTTGCACAATAAAAGCATGAATTTTGATATGTATATGAAAACTTATCAAAGTTTAAAACTGTAATTTTACCTTAGTTAAAGTGTAGTCTAGTAGAAAAATATTTGATCAAAACAGCTATTTTTATTTATTATCTGATAGCATCACGTGGAAGAAGGTTTTTCTTCATAAATGACATCATTATGATGAATAGGATTTCAGCACTAAATGGTAGGTTTTTTTTGTTTTTTTTTTAATTAACGACATATGTAATTGCAGCGGTCCTTTTAAAGCGACTGTTCAAATATGGCTACTTTCTCCTATTATTGTGTTATTTTTTTATTATTTTATTTGTGCCTTCTGTACAGTTTTGGGCTCTGTTCACATTTATTATTATATAAATGGGTATTCTAATTCTTAACTAATAAATCAAACATCAATATGATTTTTAAGATAGGATTACAATAAAAGCAATTTTCAAGGGCTAAAGTTTATTCATCTTAGATATTTCTTTGATAAAAATAGATATGTGATATTCAAACAATGTCACCGCATACCTGTAGAATATCGAAAGCTTATTTTTCTTAACAAAGAACTACAGTACATAAAACATTTCTTTTGTTTAGTAATCTTACAAAAGCTAAAAATTTTGTATTTGAATAAGTGAGACTGAAGTATTCTTTAGGAAGTATTGAAGGCTTTGAAAAAAAATTTGATTCCATTCTTTTGCAAATATTTCCTTTTGAAAATGTTGAATGCATATTTTTAGTTTCATGCATTTTATAGCTTATTACTTTAAATAGTGTGTTATCAAATTTTTATCATATCGATGGTAAGTATTTAAAAATATTCATACATATAATTTTGACCAATCTGATGCTATTAAAAAAAATTCATAATCACACATCATGAACATTTTTAAAATAATGATCTTACCTGATATGACAAAGTTAAGTTATAAACTGGAATGTATTTTAACATGTCTTTCACATGAATCCTTCAAAATTGATATTCTATCAAGCTTTTAAAAAAGCAATAGAATATTACATTTTGTTTTTCAGATATAAATATTTGTTTAGAGAACACCTGAAAATGCATTCCCAACAGTTATTGTTCCTAGACATCAATAACCCAATTATTGTTCATTTTTTCTAAAGCCAAATTCCTTTGTGTCCTTGTAATTGAGCGATAAATTCTATGCGAATCGTATTCTACAACAAGCCTCGTGTATTAATCTTCAGTGATATATATATATCTGAATATATATATATATATATATATATATATATATATTTCACTGTGTTTAAAACAGTGTGACACCATAAAAATAAGCCAGAAACATTTTTTTCTTTTAAACCATAATCTAAACTACAGACAAATTAAAAACATTTGTCTGTAATTGAACCATGAACGCTACATTCTTCCTTTTCAATACTAAACATGCCATAGGGATATCCAACAACATCTATGAATTTCATGACAATGGAACTCCATTTATGCGAGTAAAACCTTGGATAAACAAACACACAGACAAACCGAATTCAAAAACGCTTTTCAACTTTGTTAGAAGGTGTTAAAAATTAGGAAATTCATCATGGCATTATTTCTTCAAAACATATCAAACTACTAAATTTCTTATTCGGCATAAAATTTAAAAACACCCGTGTAACAACAAAAATCTAAAAACCACGTATAAAAAATAATATACATTAAAATAAAGAATTTGGGCTAAGGAAAATATATATATATATAAAATAAAAACTATTTTTGTATTTAATGATAAAAAACAGATAAGATTACCTTTTTCAAAAACTTCTTAATGATCTAATAAAAATTATTCTAGTAAAAACAGATTTGATGAAATATACTTGTTTTACCAAAATTTACTTTTGCAGCGGGAAAAAAAAGCAAAACCGTGAAAATAGTTTTTTTCAGTTATTTATAAATTTAAATTTTTTAAGGAATGTTATTCCATTATTCTTTTCTGCTTCTGCATAAAATTATTCGTATCATTAAAACAATTACGTCTTATGTTATCGTATAAATTAGTTATTGATAAAAATTTAAATTATCAGTAAAAAAAGTTTTATTTGATATAACAGTACAGTCAGCAAGATGTCTATTTAAATAAATTAAATAGTAACTTAGATTTTGTTGTTGTGGTTTTTCTACTATTAAACAAATAAATTATCTATAACAATAAAGAGACAAGTACGTTTGTGTGTCAGCGCTGGTCTGAAGAGACTGCTGTACGTAGAGTTACAAAATTTTGAGGGAAGGTACTTTTATACATGTAGTTTTACACCTCGAAGCCCGATTTTCGATTTTTTGATTAGTTTTTTTATAATTTTTTAGGCGATTTTTAACGTTCTTTTGCGGTTTTATCCCATTAGTGAAAGGAATACGGTTTCATTCTTTTAACCCAATATAGCATTTTTTTTTCTCTTTTCAACAAAGTTTATTCGGAATTTCTACATCGAATTTTACATTTTTAATGAATTTTTTAATGCGATTTTTAGTGTTTTTTCACATTTTGCGGTTATTTTTTAACATTGATAAAAAGAAAATTGTTTAAAACGTTTACCCGAATTCAAGAAATTTTGTCTAATAAAAATTTTGAATTTGAATAACTTTTAATGCGATTTTGAATGCGATTTTTAGCGATTTTTGGCGATTTTTTGCGTTTAGCATCAATTTTTCTTTTCACAGTTGTTCTATAAAAAACTTGAACCGTTGAGAATGTAATAAGGAATATTTTTTGCGAATAACAAAAAAGTACCTAATAAATGTACCTAAAAGTGTCAAAAGTTTAGGTACCACTACTTTTGAATAGCAATTTTATCAAATTTCTTAAATTCTTGCTTATGACTGCCACTCCCTCGAGCAATATGTCTCCTGATAGGTGGTTTAACGGAGTTTCGTTTAGATATAGTTTTGATAAGAATAGAGTACGCTTCCTGGTTGTTGAATATGCAACTAACAGAACCGGATTTTGTTAAAATTTGGAAATGTAACAATGTGATTTGTTTTTAACTTTAAGATAGTTCCATGATAACACATAATAAAAAAAACTATAAAAAATGGTGTGACATATTTCAGGGTGCGAAATGGGAGAGGCGCGAACAAAATTAGAAAATGTAACAAGGAGGTACGTTTGAAACTTTAAGAGAGTTTAAAATACATAATAAAAATTGTAAAGTGCCGACGATGTTCTAAAGAGACCGCTGCACGAAGAGCTAGAAAATTTTGGGGATGGTATCACAATATAAGAAGTTTTGAACCTCGAAGGCCGATTTTCGATTATTTAATTTAATTTTTATGCGATTTTTAGCGGATTTCAGCGATATACCTTTTTTAAAATTTTCTCGATTTTCAATGCGAACTTCGTATATATTTTGTGTTCTGCTTCGATTTTTTTGTAATTCATGAAAAATGTATGATTGTTATGTTTTACCCGACTAGAATAAATTTTTATTCCCGGAATGGATTTACATTTAGCGATTTTAATGAATTTTTCAATTTTTTTGGTGGTTTTTTTTTAATCTCACGGCTATTTATGGAAATTCGGAAAAGGAATGAATTTCAAAATTTTACCCTCACTCTTTAAAAAATTTTTACGAATTTTGAAATTAAGTGGTTTTTAGTGCGATTTTCAATGCAATTTTTTCATTATTTTATACATTTTCCGTTAATTGTTGCCATTTATGAGAGTTTTCCAAATGCGATTTTTTACCTTCATATACTCTAGCCTAATATAGTTAATTATTCCATTAATATCTATTTTTTATGCGATTTTTCGATATTTTCTTCGTTTTGTGCCGATTTTTTATCATTTGTACCGGGTGTCCCAAAAATGACTGATGGTCTTTAAAATTCAATAACTTGCAAACGGTGACAGCTATTTAAAAAATTTTTGTAGGAGGGTTATGTATAATGTCAGGAGTTTTTTACCGTAATTTTTTATTTTAGTTCAAATTTCAAACAATAGGTGGCGCTGACGGCGATGGAAGGCCAGGTGATCAGTGCTGAGTGAAGCGTTGACCTGGCCTTTAATCGCCGTCAGCGCCACCTATTGTTTGAAATTCGAACTAAAATAAAAAAAAATTACAGTAAAAAAAAAAGCTCCTGACATTATACATTACCCTCCTGAAAAAATGTTTTAAATAGCTGTCACCGTTTGCAAGTTATTGAATTTTTAAATCCATCAGTCATTTTTGGGACACCTGGTAAAGGATTTCCGATTACAGTGTTCCACCTAAATATAGTAAATTTTGACACCTGCAAATTTTAAATATTTAGAGGTTTTCAATGCGATTTTTATCGATTATATGAATACAAGGCCATTTTTTCGGCATTTGTTGTAAGTAATTGAGTTTTAACATTTTAACTTAACGTAGCAGATTTTGTTCTCCTCGAATTTTTAGTTTTAGCGATTTTTAGCAAATTTTAGAAATTCTTTGCGTCGATATTTTGTTATTTAAGAAAAAATTCTGATTAAACTATTAATGCAAATTTTACCCCTGCTATTTTTTAATTTAAAACAATTTGTAATGCATTTTTTAATACAATTTTTAGACGTTTTCGAGTCCACGGCGATTTTTTCACAATCGGAAAAGAAATTTAGTTTATAATTTATAGCTTAATATAGTAAATTTTGCTTTTAAAATTTTTAGCGTATTTTCAGACTATTTTTAGGGTTTTTTAAAGTTTTGTGTCGATATTTTTTTAATCGATGAAAAAGTTCAGATTACACTGTTTTGTCCCATTATGGTAAATTTTGTTCGCAGGAATTTGATATAAATTTTCATCCTACTGAGGTAAGTTTAGTTCAGATTTTTTAATTTTACTGATTTTTAATCTGTGATTTTTCAAGTTCCGCAACAGTTTTTTGACATTGGTAAAAGAATTTCGGTTACTGACTTTTCGCATAAATAGTTCAATTTGTTCTCCATGCTTTTTGAATTTTATCAATTTTTAATGCGATATTCAACGTGATATTCAGCAACTTTTGGGGACTTTAGGGATTCCGTGTTGATTTTTTGTTATTCATGAACGATTTCCCATGAAATGTTTTCCGACTGAATATTAAATTTTTACAGCTATGATTTTCAAGCATTCAGCGATTTTTATAATGATATTCAATGCTATTTTTAGCCATTCTTTAAGTTCCTTGGCGATTTTTTGATTGCAATGTTTTATCTCTTAGTAGAATTTTTGGCGTTTCATGTTTACATTTTGTTATTCATGAATAATTTCGGATTACAATCCCTTCCCCCGCTTTAATATTAATTTTTTAACCATTGACTTCCAAATATTTAGCGATTTTTAGACATTCAGAAACTGATTTTGATTTCAAACATTTTGTTTAGTGTAGTTAAGTTTTTGATTGAAGTATTTTATCTTTTAACAGTAAATTTTTATTCTATCGAATTTTTAATACATTGCGATTTTTAACACGATTTTCAATGCAAATTTTGGACTTTCATTTTTTACATTTTTCAAAGAAATTCGATTTCAAACTTCTACCCTAATAGGAATTCGGTTTCAGATTTTTAGATTTTAAGGTTTAGCTCTCCTATTTTGATCTACAGCGATTTTTAATGCTTTTTTTTTTTTTTTTTTTTTTTTTTTTTACGGCGATTTTTTCAGGTACGGAAAAGAATTCAGTTTTAAATTTTTTTGCTAATATGATAGATTTTCTCCTGTGAGATTTTTGCTATATTGAAGATTTTTATTGCGATTTTTTTTCTCGCATTTCACTGCTTGCCATTTAACTAATTAGATTCAAAGTTTTTATCCAAATAGAGTAAACGTGATTTTTGAAATAGAGTTCCATGATTTTTGAAATTTTTGCCATTTTTAATGCGTTGTGCTTATTCCACACTTTATTAAATTTATTTGCGTTGTTGGGGTTTATTACGAGTTACTTTCTGTATAATATAAAGCAAATAGTATTTACAGGATCACACAAAAGATTTCAACTACTATAGTATAAAATCTAAATATAAAACTTCATCATAGTATGAACGCACCTCATTTACTATGCTTGATGTGCAATTTCCGACGCGTTTTATTAACAGTTGTTGAAATACAAATATTTTTTTTATTTAATTGAAAAAAATGTTGATCAGTTTATTCTATTATCTCAGTCATCTAACATAAGACTTTAAATCTAGACTGCCAAGTGAAGAGCCAAAGATGGAAATAAGAATTGTAGGAGGAAAGAGAAGATTTATTCTATGATAGGATGACATTAGAAGGTAAATTAAATGTTGAATGTGAAATGCGGTGAAACAATCGATTGTATTTTTTTAAGTATATTTTAAATGTTACGCGAAAGCATTGTATTTAACTTTTTTTAATTTTTGCTGAACTTTTGTCGGAAGATTAGTAAACAGAAACACATAAATTGCAGACTGACACCGTTAAAATTTAAAAGGTTATAATAAACACGAACATATTTACAAGATAATATTTACAAGATGAATATATATACAAAATACTTTTATAGTCCCAAAAATTCGTAGTTTTTGGTTTCATCCTCAGTTAGGATATTTTGAAATCTCGAGTCCTACTTCATTCTTTTCTGTCCCGCGAACTCACAACAACTGTTCTAAAACAACTCGTTTCACTTCTTTGCTGCGGCTGGCTTCAAACTACGCCTACTTTATTCTGCTGATATTTAGAGTACCTAGATGACGAGAATTGCGATGTAGAGAATGGAATATGCAGGACATATAATAAAAAGAATACCATTTGTAGAATCAGAAGTAAACAGAGAGACGTAAATTTTATACTGTTATCAGTAAAAAAGGTGTTTTGTAATTAAAACTTTGAGTTAAACTCAATAAAATTGATATGTAAGTTGCTTTCAATATTTGAATCGAATAGTACTTTTTTTTAAACTAGAAGGTTTTGAATTAAAAGATATTTTAATATATTTATCAATATCCAACTGGAAATTATTGACAATTCTCATTAAATAAAAAAAAACATTATTAGTCCCCTGATCACAAAATTTTGAAATTATAAGTTTCAAATATATATAAATTTTGAAACGACTACAGCTGCTTCATTCTGGAATTTTTTTTAAAGATACCATTGAATATTACCAGCGTAAACATTATTGTAGAATTACAATATGATAAAAAGAAATAAATTGACGATAACATAGGTATATTACCAAACTTATCGGTCACATGGATTAATGATAAATAGTTCTACAACACACACAATCAAACTTCAAAGTGATGCACCATTGCTCATGGCAATTATTTAAAAGGGTCGGTCATAGATTCCAAATAATGCAGATTTATATTTTCATTATTTTCTAATGGTGATCTTTATTTTATTTTATCGCAAGAATATGCTATGCTACGGGAGCATTTTGCGAATTTTTTAATGTTTTGTCACCGGTTTTAAAATACAGAAAATTGTGACTTATTAAATCGAGAAAATGCTCCGCTTAAATAAGATAAATTTTACACTATAATTTTACTGGTGGCGATAAGCATGGATTCTTAAGCCTATTTGCGGCACGTATACGTGTCGCTCGTCCCCAAGGGGTTAAACGTAAATCTATTATCCTAAAAAATGGTTTAATTTCTAACAGAAAACCTTAACAAATTTTTATGTAATTTTTCTCTGTTTTCTCTGTTTAATTTGTTGTCAGTGAGGGAAAGTAAGTATTATAAAGTTCGATATCAGGAAATTTATTTTAAAATAAAATTATCAATTATGTCTATCAGGCGATACACTAACGAATGCAGAACCACAAAACCCTTTTCCGTTTTTTCGTTATGTTACTAAAAGTACATCCTAATTTTAATAGCAAGCGATTTTCTTTTCGCTAATAAATTTTTTCTTAGACTCTTAAAAATAACTTCCTTATTTGATCAAAATATATTTATATCTTACATTCAAACAGATACTTAACTGCATATAAAGGGTAAATAAAGTGATATTTTCTACGGCTGCATTATATTTTACATTGTTTAAATATTTAAAAAAAGGGAAAAGTAAATATTTGAAATGTTCAGAAAGCAAACACAAATATTTCTTTCACAAATCCTAAGAAATAATTTTCTGTGGTGAAGTAGATTATTGATTAAATAATTTGAAAATTATAGAAAATATGATTCAAGTAATAGGAATTTAATATTATATTGTTATTTTTCTCATGTTTGCAAATGCATAAGCAGTGTCAAAGAGCCTAAAATATGAAACACGTTTTAATTTTTGCATGATAATTAGAAAACGTTATTTGCAAAAATATTTAAAACAAATAACTATTTAAAAATATGTTGATGAAATTATCCTTCTACTTATTTTTTTAATTACACTACTAAGTTTTTTTTATCGTACATGGGTCTTCTGATTTACATTTAAAAACAATCTTAATCTCATGCTCTAACAATGAAACAGCAAAACTCCAGATCTTCTATGACTTAAAAGACATCGAGTTATTAGTTAACTTTGCAGTTTAATAAAAATGAAGAATCAAAGTTTTACTGTCTGTTTGTCATAATATGGATAATATTTATCTAAATTTAATAGTAATTAATTTTTCAATCGTTAGGTATAGACATGTAGTTCCAAGTACTGTCGTGAAAAAATAAATGAACCGCGGCTACTAACTCTGCAAACAACTATGGTAGATGAAAGATACTGGTACCAAATGAAAAAAATAATGTCTACTTTTAATTGATGTACATAAAATTTGCTTAAGGGGCCATCTTCATATTAAAACAAACCCTAACTTTGTTTTTCTTTTCAATAGCAGTATCTATTTCTGACAGCATAAATGAACTCTAAAAAATTAAATTAGACTAAAAACAAATTTTGAGGCAATTCGTAAGATAAGTATCCGAGAAATTAATTATACTAAAACGAGGCTATTTTAGGGATTTTATCCAAATTGAAGTTTGGTACTCGATTATCTCCCTCTTGATCAAGAGAACTTAGGCGGCACCAAAATAGTCATTCAAAACTGTCATATTATTGCATAACATAATAAGTTTTAAAATATCTTGCGCTTTCTATCCGTTCATTTTGTACGTACATACTATTCATACATATGTACATACCGGGTGTCCAGTAAATGACTGACCCATTTTGAATGTAAATAACAAAAGAACTGTTTGAGATAAAAATGCGCGGTTTGCTGTATTGTTATTAGAATATAAATAAATTTTAAAATATGCACTTTGTTAATGTAATATAATAATATTTAAAATAATATCTCAGTCTCAAGACTGAAGAGGGGAAAAAGAGGGGAAATATAATACAGATGGTTCAATCACAAATATTATTTTAAATCACTTTCCAACCAACGTACCCTATTTTTGAAGCTCATTCGAGAGTCGATTCAACATATAGATTCAGATTCGACAACATATAGATTCAGGTTCAGCCGAAAATCTCACATTTATGGAAATTAGAATCATCTCTGTATTCAAAAAGCCTGTTACCGCCAGCGCGATATTTTTTTCTGAAATTTAAACTATATTAACAAAGTACATGTTTAAAAATTTATTGATTTTCTAATAACAATACCGCAAACCGTGAATTATTATCTCAAACCGTTTATTTGTTATTTAAGTTCAAAATGGGTCAGTTATTTACTGGACACCCGGTACATTCATACATACTATTCATTCGTAGATGGCCTCTTAAATCATTATTTTGCCGTTTCTTAAACATAATATGAAAACTACTTGGAACAAAAATTTATTTTTTTAAATTTCATTAACCCCATGGGGACGAGCGACACGTATACGTGCAGCAAAAAAGGTTAAGAATCCTCTTTTATCCCCACCAGTCAAATTTTACGGTAAAATTTGTTTTATTTCTTCAGGGCATTTTCGAGATTTAATAAGGCACAAATTTCTGCTTTTAAAAACCAGAGAAAAAACATTAAAGATTTCGTAAAAGGCTCTCGTCGCCAAGGGGTTATATAAGGCAAGGTTTAATAAATCTAAATCCATCAGAAAAGTTATAGGTTGCAACTCATAATTTTTTTCGATTATTAGTTTCATCATTCATAATTCATATTATACAGTTATAAAATTTACGAAATCGACATATTTTAGTATTATTGATTTGAGTATTTTAGTATTGTTGACGCATAAATAATAAACACATTAAGAGTATAATTTCAGGAGATATTAATAAAAATATGAATGTGTTATTTAAAATCAGAAGCATTAAATTTTGAAAGTTTTTAATTCAAAAATTTATCATTGAAATAACTTTTAATTTTGTGTATGGGCTTAATTTGAACAGAAGATTTAAAATATATTCTTAAAATTGGATATTTCTATTGAAAAAACGAAGTTTGGGTTCGTGGGTTTGTTTAAATATGTAGATGGCTCCCTAAGAAATTTTTTATGCGTCATTTAAAACTAGACCTTATTTCCAATCGTTCGGTACCAGTAACTTACTTCTACGATCAAGAGTTAGTAAAATATATTTTTTTCAAGATTGTTCAAAAATATCACAAATGAGATAAGAAGTTACTTTAAATGTTGTTTGGTCATTTTTTTTAAAGTTACGAATTTAAATTTTTATACGGTCTGTAAGTGCTATTTAGTAAAAATTTCCTTTACACTAACATGTAATACAAAAAATGCCTCATTCATCTAATACTAAGATTAATCAAGGAATGAAATTTTGAACTTCAGGACTTGTGTCAATTTTCTGTATATGAACATTTACGAAATGAGCCTAGCTTCATACACAAAATGTTTAATGTATTAGAGGCATTTATTTCGCGAGTACATATATGCATCACAGCCGAAGGAACTTACTTTACAAGCAAGTTTAAAATTAACTTTGTTTTTTGTTAATTTTTTGTTTTTGAAATACTATTTTATATATATATCATTTTGGAAAGAGTTGAGATTGTTGCTTTTCATCATTTCATTTTATAAAAATTTTGTAATTTTTTTACTATAATTTTTTGTAAAAGTTGTGTACTTTTATTTGTTAGTCCAAAATGAAAATAGATTTTAAAATTATGTTGTAATGATAATTTTAATCTCAACTAATTTTTTTTAATATATGATGGTTTTTTATATTTCTAGTAAATATGTGAATGACCTCTATTTCGAAGCAAAAAATAAATAAATAAAACCTTCAACTATTACTTATTCAGTTTTAATCACACAAGAACAAAATTTTTTATTTGTGTGTGTATGTTTTGTTTTTTATTTTTTGTTCTTGTTTTTTATTTTTATTTTTTTTTTTTTTGTCTTATTTTTTAGAATAATACGCTATTTTTCTTAACTTTGATTTATAAAACCAAAAGACCGTATAAAAATTAAATTTCGTAAATTTTTAAGATATTTTTAGTGACCAAACTGCTTTTTAAATACTTCTTTGCCTTGTTTTAAACATTTTCGTAATTAGATCTAAATGTCTTCGTCTAGCGGTTTAGTAGTTGGAAATTTGACAAAATTAAAAGTAAACATTCTGTGCATGCATATGTGTAAATATAATACCTTTGAATCAAAATTTTTCTTAGACGTTAAAATAACAATATTAACTAAATTTCCAAATGAAGATGACATGTAATAATACTGTACATTAATTGTTATGCTAAAACAAGTACTCTACTCTATTCTAATAATAGACTACCTGATTATATTTTTTTTCGAGAAAATTAACCTTTATACTATATTAATTTCCTTTTAACAATAATTCGTACTTAATTCAACTTATTAAATTAAATTCTTTTTTCTAGATCTAATCTATTAATCTTTATGGAAACGATATAAATTCTTAATTCGTTTTAAAAAAACATTTATTCCAATATGCGTAAATTTAAAAAGATGGCTCTAAATTAAAAATATTCTTAAATTAAATTTTATTTCTTAATATTCCAAATAAAACTCTTTTTTCCCTGTTTTTATCAACCCTTTTTAAGAAATTCTTATTAAATTTATTTCAAAATCAAATCTTTCAAAAAATATCATTATTTTTATTTATTTTGTTATTCCTCCCCCCTTTCAACGTTTGATATTTGTGCGTATCAATAAATTCATTTCTTTTCTACTTCTTTTTTTTATATCGTCTGCGGGATATCAAAATCAGTGTTCGATTATAAATTAGTTAAATAATAATTTGTTTAATTAAAAATTATCGTCTGAATGAAATTAATCTCGACGATGGACATGAATTCTGTTTACATGTGAAAATTATGGTTAGAAATTAGAGAAAGTTCTAGAAACTTTTTATTATTGACTTGAGTGGAGAGGCCCAGAGATGGATGGAATCTTTTATTCGATGTTTTCGGGTTTGAACCATTTAAAAGCTAGACGAATATTTTTTATGGAATATTGCTTCGGAAAGAAAGAGCATTTTCCCTCTGCATATGATTGCATTTAAATAAATCTTTTGGAGCAGCAATTGTGGAATTTAATGAAGTTTCTACGTTTATTATTTTACTTAATTTTTATCTCACCTCGACTCCTGTGACATAACACGGAGAAACCTGCAAATAATGTTAATGGCACCTATCTCAAAATGTCACACGTATATGTGTGTATATGTGTAAATATAATTCCTTTCAATCAAAATTTATATTAGACGTTCAAATAACAATATTAACCAAATTTCCAAATGAAGATGACATGTAATAATATTGTACATTAATTGTTATACTAAAACAAAGATTCTACCCTGTTCTAATAATAGACTACCTGAATATACAAATTAAAGTTCTAAGATATTGAGTGAAATTGATGTTAAATGTTACAATAAAAGCATTTTGAACTTAAAAAGGAGTAAGAGATGCTCCCTGCTGCAAAAACATTATTAGTATTGTAAAATTATTTATCTGTACATAAGTACGTAATAAAATGCAGAAAAGCATTTATATTTCTCGTGTATTTTTCCCTATAAGATCAATTAAAATTTAAGAAGCAAAATAAACTTATAAAACACAGTACCAAATGAAAAACACTATAAAAATATTCATAGATTAATAAAACAGATTCCACTCACATATAACATATATGAGAGAAAATTAATAAAATAGAGTAAAATAAGCATTATGCTATTTATAGCTCTTTGTGCTTTTGTTCAGTGTGTTAAAAGATAAATAAATCTGTAAATTGCCGGAAGATATATTTCAAATGGAAGAAAAATTACAGGAAACTAATTTAAATTTTGAAAAAACTTTTCAAAACCTTTTTCTACATTCATTTTCTAAACATTAACATAAAGTTCTAGAATAATAAAGTCCTTTATTATTCTTTTGAAATGTAAATGCTGGTTATTTGCCATATTATGTCGATAGAAATAAGAGCAGAAAATATGTATTTTGGAGAAAATTTTAATAAATATGAATGATGAAATTGATTTTTACATAATTATATAAAGCTAATTTTAAATTTTGTTCATTCATCAATTTATGAAAATATGTTTTTTGTTTTCGATTAATGATATTTACGAAAAAAATTCTTTCAAACTTAAGTATCAAAAGATATTTCAAAATATAAGTCTTAAAAGTTATTTTTTCAAATAATTTAATAAATAGGAAATCAAATACTTTGTAGCATTTTTAAAAAGAAAATAAATTGAAAGAGAAGTTTGACTTCTACAAAAATTTTCGTGATTAATAGTCAAAATGCGTTAGGATTCATGTTAAATTTCCAAATTAATTAATCCCTGTCAATTTCATCTGCTTATTTTATTGAAGCATTAAGCGATAAGCGATATTAGAAAAAAATCTCATCAAACATATGATATGTTTTGTTTAGAAATTTATAAAGATTTGAATATAATTATAAAAGTTCTTTTATTTAAAATTACTTTTAAAAATAAAAACGAGCATTTGATTTATATGATTTTCTCAGTTAAAAAAATATATTTACAATAACATAAATGAAGAAATAAAGATGTTTTTTAACAGTAGAATACGAAATAATAAAAAAGGAACTAAAATAAATTTCTTAGTTAAAAGTACAATTATTATAAAATGTATAACAATAGAAGTATAAAAATTCCATTAAAATTTTAAATATCTCAGTATTATCCCATCACAAATATTTCTATATAATCAGAAAATAGAGAGGAACTGAATATTTAAATTTTAAGGGATTATAAAAGATAAGGATTAAACATGTAAATCTTCTTTATTCCTTCACAAACAATAATAACATATGTCTACAACTCATTTTTAAAAGTAAAAAGAGCTTAAAAATAATAGGGAACAGCTATTATTTCATCACATTATAACAAAATCCTCTTGCTAAATTAAACATGCATTCATAGGACATTTTTGTTTTTAATTCTAGTAATTTCCTTTTAATATTTTTTACTGATAGAAGGGTAGAGAGGGTAGATATATTTAAATGCCAGCACTATAAAAAATGCTTCTTATTACATTAAAAATTTTCTTAACTATAAACATAAATATTCAAAAAACTTCCAGCAGGTTATCTAAAAATATTAAATTAAGATTATATGTGAAAATTTTATCTGGAATTCTTTGACATGGATTTCTTTGCATGGTAGATTAGGAATATAATCTTCTTAACACCTTTCATAAAACATTAAAAGTCAAAAATGAAATCTAGAGATTATATAAAAAATATAAGGGATGAATTAATTTCCGTATAAAAGGTAAAATTCTACATCTTCACAGTCAAAAGACCAAAGAAAAAAAGCCTGAAGTCATAGGCTGTCAATTTCTTTTATCAGATTCCGATCTTGATAAATTTGGTAAAAGACATAAATCATTAGATATCATTTAATATGAGCGCATGGGTAATTTTGATTTTAATGATACACTCAATAAGTAGCTACTCTTGACTCCAACAATGTAGACAAAATAATGTGGAGATGCTGCTTTTTTGCTTTTTACGATTCAGAAATAAATAAGTACATAAAGAAGAAAAAAATATGACAAACTTGAAATGGAACAAAGTTAATTCGGTAGAACGAATATTTTTTTTCATTTTTCAAAAATCAGATTTTAGTGGTTGATATCGCGTGTGGCTTAAAAATAAGGGTATGCATGGGAGCATTAACTTCAAAAAAGTTTAATTATCTCTTTTATTTACTAATAATGTGAAAACATAGAATTTGAATAAAATTTACTACAGTTTCATTCGATGAATTATTGAAAACAATATTTCAGAAAGTAAAAGCAGTTAATTTAAAACTATGTGTTTCACATCATACCTATGATTCTGAAATGAATTCTTAGAAATCTTCTAGTTTGATAGATTTCCGAGTTTTAAAGAAGCATTTGTAAAACCAGAGTTCATTTTACTGCCCCCGATTTTTGGAAATGTTTCCAAATAGTTTTTATAGTGTATTATTATTTCTCAGCCTGGCATAGGGTTTTTCGGATGCTATCCCTTTCGTGAGTACAATTTTATCATCAACAAATATATTTTAGTAAGAAACATTATAAATTAACATCATTTGGATGAATAGCATTATTAAATGTGCTCGTAATTATATAAATAAGTAGCACTTATTGTCGGAATGTGGTAAAACATTAATTTTACCGCAAAAGATCGCTGTAAAGATGCAAATTTTGTCAAAGTGTCGCAGAAAAACGCTTCTTTTCTCAAAAGATTGCAAAAAAGATGTTAATTTCGTCAGCAAATAGCAGAAAAAAATGCGAATTTTTTCAAAGAATAGCAAAATAAAAACAAAAACAGACAAATTTTGTCAACGGATCGCGCAAAAATGCAAATTTTGTCGAAATATTGAGAAAAAAAAATTAAGTAAAGGATTCCGGGAAAGCGCGATTGTTGTAGAGAATCGCGGAAGCAAAAAATGCAATCTTAGACACTGAAAGTTAATCCCCAATGCAAAATTTTTTTTGTCACCACGTGACTGCTGGCGTCCGTGAATCGGCAGTTATACATAACATTAATATTTAAAATTAAATTTAAAAGTTTTTTCTTCTATCTAGAAATGTGTGGTACAAAGATTCCATATAACACATACAACAAAAGAGAAAAAATCATGCGTCAAGCATAGATTATGAAACACCTTCCAATGTATTCAGAATAATGTAACAAAACTGCACCGGTTAATATGATAAAATACTATATCTAATTCAAAAATATGGAAACGCACTTTTATTAAAGAGAAAGTAACTTGCGGTAAAACTAAGCAACGTAGTATATCAATTTTATTATATGAGAAATAGTATAACGTAATTAAAGTATGCCGCAAATAATGTCCCCTCTTCCACCCTATACCATTATGTAACGGAATTTTTTATGTGCCCTGTAAATAAATAATAATTTTTTTTGTGTGACATATTCTCGAAATGTATATTTTAATGCCCTTCATAAATTCATATTAATTTCATTGTGTTTCAATGGGTGTAACATCATTAAAAAGCAATTGAAACTATCTCATCGGCCGTAATGTAACGCAATATATTTGACTGTCCCTGTATTTGAACTGAATATCCAACTTTACTTAAATTTGAAATAACTCAACAAAAATCTGCAACTAATACATATTTAAAATTTAAAACGATTCGGTTGGCAGTTTTTGTGTTGTTATTTGCGGACAGGCCTATCAGACTACAACTATAGGTACTACTTATTGCGAACGCACCTAAAAAACCGTTAAATTTAAAAGCGTATGCCAAAAATTGAAAACCCATTTTCAGCAATCATTATTTAAAGACAGTATCGTAACTTTTTCTCTGTGTGTGTATGTATCCCTGTAAATGGATTAAAAATGCTATGAATGTCCTGTTCCAACGTAATCGCGATAAAATTCAGCTATTTATATCAATTGCAATAAATTTGCAATAGCGTAATATCGTTAAAATACTCTTCAGATGATTTTCCCCCTTGGACTATACTGTAATGGAAATATTTTGGGTGCCCCTGTAAATGAACTATAATTCTCACATACTTCATACACAAAAGCAAAAATGCCGTGATGAATCTAAATAAGGTTTACCAACTGGATGAAAATCCGAATATATTTACGGGAGTTAGAGCGTGAACAGACAGGCAGACAAACCAATTGCACAAACATTTTTCAACTTTCTTGGAAAGTGTTAAAAAGCATTCAGTTTTGAAGTAATGTATTTTGAAATATTGACTTATTTTCAAAGTAATATAAATTTGATATTAAACGCATGCACTATATGGCCAAAGGTGACCGCCATTTACTATTTTAAACATTTTGTTAAATATCTTGAAAAATACATTATGAATTATTCTGAATTTTCAGATGTATAACTATACTAGTATAGGTCATATATTACACTGAAGGTTTTTTGCACCCCGAAACTCCATAGGGGACCGTGAACAAATTGAAAAAGAACGAATTTCTTTTGGATAACCCTATCAAAACTAATATAGCAAACTCCTTCAAACTGCAGATTATGATTGTTTGGCTTATTGTAATAAACTGTGTTAATTTTTATGTGGATAGCGTGTATACTCGAAGATAAATTAAGATTTTTATAAAAATAGTCCCAAATTTTTTCCAAGATTTTTACTTATAACTTTTAATATAAAATAATATTATTTTTCGTTAACATGACAAACAACATTACTTACGATTTGCAGAGTTTTTAATATAAAAGAATGTTATTTTTCGTAAACAAAACAAACAACATTGCACACAATACCCTTCAATCGAAATATATAAAAAATCAGCAAGTATACTAAATAATTTTTTACTGCGTATGCGTGAACGTTATCAAAATTTTATTTTCATATTGTGTTAGCTAAATGTATAGAGCAACTTTTGTAAATGTCTCAAAAACATAGTTTGAAAATTCTGAAACTAATTGTCAATAGAATAAGCTGAAAATCCGTTATTTCCAAAAATTAACCAAAAGGATGAGTGGATGTATCCATATATCCACTCATTAGTATCGATAAAGAATACACAAATTACACGGACTACTATATTTAGATATAATCTCTCATATTTTTGCTTCATTTTCGGAACAACGGATTTTGCGCTTATTTTATCGACGCTCACTTTTTAAATTTTAAAGCTATGGTTTTGAGGCTTTCACAGAAGTTGCTCTATGCATTTATCTAACACAATATGCAAATAAAATTTTGATAGATTTCACGCATGCGCAGTAAAAAATTATTTTGTAAACTTGCTCATTTTTCAAACACTTTTTTCTGATTGCACGGTATTATATACAACGGTGTTGTCATATTTTCGAAAAAGAACATTATTTTATGTTAAGAACTCTGCGAATTTTAAGCATAAAACTTGAAAAAAACTAGGTCAGTTTTTATAAAAACCTTAATTTCTCTACAGGTATAGATGTTATCCACACAAAAAATGAGCACAGTTTATTACAATAAGTCACGTAATCATAATCTACAGTTTGAACGCTTTTGCTACATTAGTTTTGACAGGGTTGTCCAAAAGATATTCATTCTTTGTCAATTTGTTGACAAAGAACCCTATGGAGTTTCCAGGAAAAATCTTCACGGTTATATATGTACTATTATGCTTATACTTCTGAAATTTCAGGATAATTCCTCATGTATTTTTCAAGATACTTAACAAATTGCAAGTCTAAACTGTCTAAAATCGCAAGTGGGCGGTCACCCTTGGTCATATACTGTATTCCTTTATATGTAATATAATATCAGACAAACAAGAAAGAAAAAATAATGCACCAAGCAAGTATATTTAATTACTTGCCATGCAGAACTAAAAAAAAATTATTAATTAAAATTACTTAAACACATAGGAATCTCAACGCGTAAAAATTGAAAGCAAAACTGATTGTATCATTTTTATGCAATTTTTTTCTTTTATTTTTTTATTGTTACTTCTCTAAATATTAATAATGCACCCAACTGTGTTTAAAATTTGTGTTTTAAATCATGATTTTACATTCGTATAAAGTTACGAAAACTTTTATAATCGCCTTACATTGTTTAAAATGTGACATTTTCTTTACTATTTCAAAGTTATGAATAGTACAAAACTTGCTTCGAGTTTACAAATATTAATTTTAGAATACTTTTCACATAAATATGCACAAGTTTGAAATGTTAGAAAGTTACTTTAGCATAATATATAAGTGTGTTTCTTAAAGGCGTATTCTGTCTAAATTAAAATTAGGTATAAAATATTTAAAACCTGCTTGAAAAACCGTTTATAAATTTAAGAATTCAACGTTTATTAAATAACATTAATTCGAGTTTTGAATTTAGTAAAAAATGCTTTTATTCATATACATTTTCAAAAAAATTAAAGTAATTTTGTAAAAAGTATGCTTTTATCAGTGTATTTAAAAGAAGAAATACTTAAAATTCGAGTTTTATAAATGAAAATTCCCCTTATATATATGAAGGCGCTTTTTTATGTAATCAACACATATTATAGTTCGAAATAAATGGAACGTTGTAAAAATATTAAATGCTCGCTAAGTTTCTTTTAAAGATGTGAAAATAGCAAAAAAACTGGAAAATAGGAATTTTACATTTTCAGAATTTAGTGTTGTCTCCGATGAAAAAAAAATATATATAAATATAGACACAATAAAACATATTTCGGTTGTAAGATTTAAAGCACACACTTTTATCGTATATAAAATAATATCATTTGGGGCCCCTAAAGAATTACATCTTTACTATACAGTCTTTAAGTAACATCTATAGAAAAGTATGTATATGTTGTCATTATCTCAGAATAATACTCCAGCAAAAAGTGATGTCGTCATCCAAGAAATTTGATTAAAAAATCTATTATCTAACGATTTATATGCCTTCATTTACTTGTAATATTAATGGCGATACTTAAGATTAAATATAATTTATAATAGCTCCATGTTTTATCGGAAACCATTCATTTATGATTTTTCATAATAGCACGAATTTTAATTGCTTTTTTCAGTGAGGAAAGGTGGCAACGAAAAGATATGATAATCTACTATTTTACAAGATTTCCACATATTTTTATTTTATTTTCTACAGAACTTGAGTACTTTAGTTGTCAACTTCAAAGAAAAAGTCTTTAATATTAAAACAAAAATAATCCTTCAAAAATAAGATGAGATGCAGTTTTCAAACAAATTATATTTAAAAGTACTTTTTCCGTATATGAGGGTTATAAATATATTTAAAAAGCACTGCTTACAAGTTAAAGAAAAATTGCAGTAGAGATCATCCATATTTAAACATTTTTGTATTCCTAAATAACTTTTTTTTTCTTTTTAAGAGAGAGAGAGACGACGACGATGCTTTAATTCTTGACCGAAAGAAATAGCCTATCAGGAGAAAAAAATATTTTTATATTACCTACTGCAAATGTTACTTCACTTTATCATAACAAACAAATATTGTTGGACCACGTTTTGAGAGATTTAAAAAATTCATGGATGAAAATTATCTAACTTCTCTAGAATTTTCAAATTGATTTCTCAATTTTTGATGATAAGTTAATTAAATTTAATATATTTATTGATAATTATCTTCAGAAAATATAAACATATTACCCGCCTCATAGTTTATAGGATTTCCAAATTGCAATCTTTACTTAAAAAGAAATTTTTTTTAATTTAATGTAGTGAAAGATAATTAACTTTCAAAAATATTAAAAACTTCGTATTTAAACCGGAAATCCAAATTCTGTGTAGTTTTTTTAGAATTATTACACATTCGAAAGTGAATGAAAAGTCGGTTAAAATTTTTCTTTTTTACATACCTGAAGAAAATTAAATGAAGGCATGTAAAAAATATTCAAATTGAATAATTTAAAGGAATCTTTTTAATGTTTTAAATCTTACTCTTATTTATTTATAGAATGAAACAATTAATAAATGGATTAAAATGGCGATAATAAGAAAAACAATAAGATTGTAGGCATTTATAAGTCATACATACGCAAAATATTATAGGTAAATTTTGTCGAAATTGGGTTTGCAAGAGATTTGAATCATCCTTTTAAAGATACATATCCATTTTTCATGAGATCATGGTATCTTCCGTACAAGGAATTCTTTCAACCTAAAATCTCATTATTATTTTTTAATAACGTGAGTTATATTACTTTTATTTATTACAGATTTTGTACGTATCATGGAACTCAGGAGAATTTAAGTGTTTTGGTACCAGAAATTTCGTAAAGTAAGGGAGAGAAATGCGGAATAGAATATCATAGTAGACCAGGATACGTCGTTTATTTTAGGCCAGCGGTGCTAGAGTAGTACGTTAAAGTTTCACTAGACTCAGTTGCATGCAGGACGTTGATGAATAGCGTCTGTCTGATTTCTAGAATTCATAAACTTATTTTGACAACTTTTAGATATACATTGTGTGTCTTCCTGTAATATTTGGTAATTTTTGAAACAAAGTAAACCTTCTGTGCGAATTTTATCTTTATTTAATTTTAATTTCATAGAATCAATCATGTTTTTAAAACTATTTTTTATTAATGGATTTTTCATTTAATTATTAAGGGTAGTCACGGGATTTTTTTTTTTTTTCAAATTTTAACACTCGGAGCAGAACGGAGTAGGTATATTATTTCGCCCTGTTCTTTTGTCCCGTTTATACAACAAATATAAAACAAAAAAAGTACATAATAATATATAAATATAAATACATAACTGCAATGGAATTCATAGGAGTCGAAATTTCCCAGTTTTTTTTTTTTATTTAAGTTATCGATGAAAATAAACTAACTTCATCAAGAATTTACGACACCGACGAAATCAGCGTAACTGTCGTACCTAAATAGCATTCACGAGTAACTGCCATTAAAAGGTAGAGTCAAGGTTGTATTTTGACACTTAAAATACAAAATATAACCTATAATATTTGAAAAGCTATTGTACCCCATTCTTCCTCTTGCATGGGGCAGATTGGGCTTAATTGAGTTACTTTTATTTTTAATTTTTTAATTAAATCTTAACTATAATTACAACTTTGTCCGCTGAAATTTATATTGAAATATATAAAGAAACTGTTTCTTAATATAGGATAAGGCTTTTTTAGTATCTAGATCTGAAATTTGCTTTAAACCTTTAAGTATCCCATTTTGCTCCGGTGTCCACTACCGGCCATTAGATCAGAAGATCGAAGGAGTTGTCCGCTGAAATTTATATTGAAATATATAAAGAAACTGTTTCTTAATATAGGATAAGGCTTTTTTAGTATCTAGATCTGAAATTTGCTTTAAACCTTTAAGTATCCCATTTTGCTCCGGTGTCCACTACCGGCCGTTAAATCAGAAGATCGAAGGATTTTTTTTCATTATATAAGGCAAATATTGCTTTTGAAAAACTATGTTAAAAGGTCCTTGAAAGCCTTTGGAGGATACAAATCCTCTATTAAATGTGTAAAAAGTACTTTATCAGTATGAAATCAGTTACAAAAATTATGCCAGAAAAGACCAGGATTTCATCGTCAAGTGTAACCTTATTAGCTGATAAATTCAGAAATTCCGCCAACTTTGCCAAGTACGACTGTACTATGAAGATTTTAAAAACAATTTCTTAATTTGCACTTTTTTCTGATTGATACATTATGTATTTAGAAGAGTTATTGTATAAATTTAACACTTTCTATACTTATTTGTTTGAAAACTAGCCAATATGCATGTTAAATTTGTATGCTAATTAAATTTCAGTTACATAAAATATCAAAGATATCAACCTAGTTTTCAATCTCATTTATTAATTTTTTAAACGTTAAGCATTCTTGTGAGTTTCCAAGATTCAGCTGATTACTTTTTAACAATTCCCCTCCAGGAAATTCCCCGGCAGGAAAGGGAAGTTCTTTAACTTTACATTTGAAAACATATTTTTTTTACAAAATAAAAAATTTGAAAAAGTAGCCCATTTAACTTATTTTGGACGACTTATCAAGAATTTGTTGGTAATATCCGAACAAGCTATAGTTGACTTTTGACATGCGGACAACATTTTCAGACTGCCCGCTGACGGACACAAACAAATTTCCTCGATGCATTATAATAACTTGCAGAAATGTTCATGTTTCGCAAGCTTATTCACAAAATATAGCTAGAAGAAAATTCCAAAATTTTATATTTAAATCAAATAACATGTTGTACTGTTTTTTATGGGAACCCTTCTGTTTCTTTCAAAAAATTGACAATTTGCTGTCTAATGTATTTTTATTATTATTTTTTTTACATTATTCGATTAAAAAGAGAAGTCTTTCAATAATTTTAGTAAACGATATTAATGAATAAAGAAAGAAAAAAATAATGTTATATTACGTCTTAGCCACGTAATGAAATATAGATAAGAACTTTAGACAATACAAAACTGCCACGCAATAAAATTCCAATCGTGCAATCTGTTCAATCATAATCAGTAACATATTTTTATATTTACTCTCAGATTCCACAGTGCAGAAAATTGGTCGTAATACACAAAACCAGCAATTTTTTAACAGCTATATGCATTTTTGCTGACAAGATATATTTTAAAATCTTTATGAAATTTACAATGATATTAAAAAATTGCAAATAGTAGAGAATATTAAATAAAGTTATGTATTTAATTAGAAGTATTGTGAAAATAAAAATTACAATTATCTATCTGATTTTACGGAGGAAGGCAAATTTTATGAGCTGTTTCTAATATATTTCAATGTGAGAGAAAATAGCAAAAAATTAAATGCTACAAAATCATCGGACGTCAGTTTTCCTGTGCATTTTTAGCTGATCACAAAAACAAGTATCTTCAATGCACAAAGGAAAGCAGATGTCCTCTTTTCTTTCTCGTGTGATCGTTCCCATCATTAGCAATGGTAGCATAAAGTTACTGATGTTATTTGTGTAAACCGAACTACCTCATCCTTTTTTAAATCGATATATTCAAGATAAAATTTGACAATGAAGATAAAGCATAATTAATCGATCGAAATCAGTCGCAGTATTTAAATATATCTGTTTCCATCCGTTACGTATTAGAAACTTATTTTAATGTTATGGCTGCTTTCATGCATGGCAGTAAAATTTTGAACTAAATTCAGAAATTTTCGTTGAAAAACTTTTCTTGATAGGTCTTAAGTTGTTCATTTAAAAATAAACATAGATATTAACATACA
Organism: Maratus speculifer; assembly: GCA_964019185.1. NCBI lineage: Eukaryota > Metazoa > Arthropoda > Arachnida > Araneae > Salticidae > Maratus > Maratus speculifer. The sequence continues at coordinate 57,393,408 of OZ025294.1, forward strand.
AGAATATTGTTATTATTAGATAATGTTTCAAAATTCATACTTAGCCGTATATTATATCTTAAATAGTATTTAAATTTGATAAATTTCTAATCCAAGAATGTTTCACGAGTTCAATCTTTTGTTTCTAAAATGAAATTACTTGAGGTTTGCTCATTTATTGGGACTATTCCTGGTCAAATTAATGTTATTCGAAATTATAGATATTTTCTAAATAACCTGGAAACTCCATGATTTAAAAACACCTCTCGAAATTATTTATTAGATTAGAGATAATTGTTATAATTTCAGATGAAATAACTCAAGCATTAGATTAAATCGTCATATTAAGGAAAAAAAAATTCCTTAACATGCATCTTCAAGAATATTCAAATAAAAATTCCTGTTCATTTGTACACCATTGGTTTCTAAAATGTCAAATAGAAGTTTTAGCTGTGAAAATACTGAATGGAAATGTTTATATGTTGAGAATAAGAGTCACAAATTTAGCGGAATAATTTATCACTACATGAATACAAAAGAGTTATCTTTTATAAAAACTTATTCGAAAATTCATCCTACTTCATTATTATACCTTTGTACAAACACTGAAAAAGACACAGCGTTAAGTATTTTTTTTTTCGAAATTATTTTTGGAATTACATTATTAATAAACGTTATTTTTGTCACAGAACTTCTTAAATAAATCAAAACCTTTTCTGCATTCACTCACGATTCTGAAAAGGATGTTTCGATTGCAAATTAATACACATTCTATATCTTGTACGATTAATTTACGCCTTTATAGGTTTTCTGATTATATAAACTCATGGAACATTTTCTCTTTCAATTTACAAACAAAGATTTATTTCGTAAAGTTTATTTGCATTAGATAAGAGTATCAATATTTATTTCAAAATAATAATAAAAAAAAATGTGTTAGCAAAATAACATTACTTTGTACGAATAAATACAGCTATCCGCATTTATTTTACAAATAAATCAACCTTAGTTTGTTGTGCAAATGATATTTTTTAAGGAAAATACAATCATTTTTTCAGGAAGTTCTGTATTTTCCGCTTAAAAAATATTTAATCAAAAAAAAATTACTAAAATCTATGGGCAATAAAGTGATTTTTTTTTCTAGAGAGGATAATTTTAACTTATAATTTTAGTATGCGTACTTATATTTTTCCCATTTAAATCTTATTTATATACAGTAAAACCTCGATCCATCGTTTTTCAAAAGGGTGTGGGAAAAAACGATGAATGCGGTTTAACTCCAAAACACGAAAAAACACAATATTTATGCATTACTATTGTATGGATTCTATACAATATACTAATAAATGCTAATTTGTTGTTTACTGAACTGTAAAAGAAATAAATTTGAAATTATAGAAAATTGATATTTATTTTTAAAAATCAATAACTTTGTTTGGTTTTTCGTTCATCTTTTTAAAATCAAAAAACATTTTTCTGCCATTTTCTGTAATTTCATATATGCATGTATAAAAAATCATATAGTTTCAAATGATATCATGGCATCAGACAGACTTGGCATTGCTGGGGAAGCTTTTTGCATTATCACACATTTCTTCTATGTTTAGAACACCACATATTACAACATCTTGATCAATGGAAATATAATGGCATCCTTTGTTCTATACAACCACTCTTCATCTGCATTGTAGTCGCCATTATCAACACAAAAAACACAAATGGGTTATTTTAGAATAAAAGAAGTAATTCTAGTTTGTATGTCATATGAATTCGCATGACTTTAGATTTCATTTCGGTGATGATTTTTGAAATTTTACAACGATGATGAAAATTTTACAACAATGAAAGCGGAAAAGCGACTTTTTGAAGAACGATGCTTGCGGGTTTCGTTAACAATATTTAAGTATAATTTGAGCAGGGACCAAAGAAATAAAACGATCATTGCGGGAAAACGATGTATGCGGGAACGATAGATCGAGGTTTCACTGTATGTTATTTCTCAATTCTAAGGTTTCAATTTAAAACACAAGCAATGCTCTTGCTTTCAATCCAAAATTATTGTACCAAGTTTATTTTTATAAATGAAATGTCATGCGAAAAAAAAAATAGCAGCAATAAATTACTTTTTTAACAACTAATTGAAATATCTGTATTTAAAGGCACGTTCAGGAAATTTATTTTTTAATTAGATGCTAAAGTCAGCGGAAATCGTATTATTATTTTCTTTATCAGCATACATTTAATTTTAATTCCTTTAGAAGTGCAGTTTTCCTTTTTGTATTTTTAAAACTCCTCTCGAACGTAAATAAAACATATTCATTATAATTGTAATGATATTGGTAAAAAATAATTGTACGGTGTAAACTTTTAAATTATTTTAATTGGAGGCATAGAATTTCTTTTCGGATGTAATTAGTTACGAAAGAAAAAAGTTTTTTATGTTACTACCTGATGAATTGCTATCAATTAAAAATTAAAATAAAAGAAGCTTTTTAATTCGAAAATATATCAGTTGAAAGAATCACTCAATAAATTTATCCTTAAATTAAATGCATCGAGACTTAGTTCAAGTGCTGTTTAGTTTTTATCTTTTGATTCGTTTTATGGAAATAAAAATAATTTTTACTGTGTTGTATACTAATGATGCGAAATAGACATGATATTATCCTCAATGAGATAAAAAAAAATTAATTGAAATTAATTTTTGACTAATTATATTTTATTAAAATGTTTAAACAAATGATGTAAGACATTACTGAAGTGCCCTGAAAGAACAAAATAAAATACAATAGGTAATATTTCAAAATATGATTATATGATAATCTTTTCTCTTTTATGTATATATATATATATACAAATTAAACATTGCGCATAAATTCTCCATACAACACTACTCTTCCCCGTACTCTAACAACTATACACACAGCAATCTAATTATAATATTTGTATTTTTTATGTTTATTTATGATTTTTATTTTTTGAGCATTTTTTTCGTTTTTATTACATGAGTATAATGAATACACGCAATAAGTTAATTATATCTAACATATATGCACCCACCTCCATTGGTTAGATCATTTATGTGCTAATTATACATTAGAGAATACATTTTTTTTTTCAGGAACCCCTGATATAGCACATCATAAATTGATTGTTTAATGTTTTTGTTAATAAAATGCTAAGAACATAAAATCTTATTAAAAATCTTACATAAAATCTTATTCTATACATATGTTTATGTGGTATATTAAAGTAACCTGACATATGAAGGCATTATTTAAAATGAGTAAAATAATTAACGTTTGTTTGTGTGTGTGTGTCCGTTCGTCCGTCTCCAAACGGCTCTATCTCCGAAAAAGTTGAGATAGAGACTTAAAATTTACTGTGTTCTTAGTATATAATAATGGGAAGAAGTCTATTAAAAATTAGTAGCCTAGATTAACCAGAACTATTTTTATCGGACTCCCGAAATAACCAATCTGATTAAAGGTATGTAAAAGTTTTCGATTTATTATTATTATTATTATTTTAAGTAGTAGATGTAAAAGACTGTTAAAAATATAAATTTTGCATTAAGAATGAAATCGATCGGATTATTAGTTGTCGAGAGATTTATAATCCTATTTTCCATACTCTTAGATTTTACATGACCCTCTATTTCATTTAAATTCCAATTCAAGTGTATATTTTAATTGAAGATGAGACACTCCATCCACGTCAGTAAACTTTTAGTTAAAAAGTTTATCATTTTTGGAGTTATAAGAATGTTTCTTTTATTACTTGATTTATTACGTCGTCGACAAAAAACTCTCACCAAACTATAAGATTAAATGCCAATAATGGCTTACTTTAAATGTCACATGCAATTGACATTAAATACTTTGCATGTATATCATAACTGATTTTTAATTTGACGTTTTATTTGTATTCTTGTTAATAATTTACTAATTTACTTGTTCTTTGGCTATTTAAAATACAGATTGTGCCCATTTGTATAATTTACGAGTAGTTTGGCGATTTATATAATTTGTCGAAAAGAATCAATGGCATAATCAAGTAGCACCCGCAATTCTGTAATAGAACATTACTATGTAAGAAAAATATTTAATATATATGCGTTTAATTTTCATTTTGGACTTGCAAAGATTTTATAATGAGATTACACGTACTTTATTTTTATATTTTTAGTATGCATATCCGTACCCGCAATCCCGTAATAAAGCATTTCTACGTGTTAAAAATATTTAAATGTACGTTTAAATTTTATTTTTTAAATGCAATGCATTTTATAAATAGTTCACAAGTGTTTTATTGTCATATTCTATAGTATGCATATCCATATGTATAAATATTACGGTGTCCCCCAACGACTAGTTTTATTTGTTATAAAAGCAATAATATTGTATTTGGAAGTCATATACCGTCATATACTCGTCAGTGGGCTGACGAGATCACTTTTCTTCAGCTCTTTGCCGATTAATTTGGCGCTTATGTAATTCGTGAATGACATTTGACCTATATTTTTGTTATTATTATTCTGTGAGATTGGCATAAAAATTGTCTCATTCCTACAAAAAATTCCTTAATATATTTGATATACATTAAAATTAATTTAAAACTTAAAGCTTAAAACTTACGGAAAAAATATTTATTTTTAATATCTACGGCTCTATTAATATAATGCGTCTTTTGATTCAGTGTTTCTGTCTTTTAATATATATATATATACATATTTGTTATTAGCTACATGCAGTAATGATAGTATATGTTCCGGTAAACAACATACTAGTTACCATGCTTAACTAATCATACCGATTGAAGCTCATTGATAATTCTTAGTAATAATGATTTGTTGTAACATATGTATTTAATTAAGAAATTTTAATAAGATTTCGTTTTCTGTAATATTGTATTTATTGTATCTAGTAGTAACTGTTCTAAATTTATTTAATGTATTCTGAAATTTGGATTAAATAAAAATAATTAAATTCGTCAGAGGAAATATTTGTAATGTAAATTAAATATGTATTTTACGATTATGTTTGTGTGTGTGTGTGTTTTCATTTATTAATGCATGTATTCATTGAATGTCAAACACATTTAGGACGTTACGTTGTAAAATCTAATTAAAAACAAAATACAGTTACTCCAACGTAATCTATATTCATAAATTTAAAATAGATGTAAAAATACAAACATCTGAATAATATAAAACTCAACTTTCCGGTTTAATCTTCAAAACCATATTCAGGAGGATTTTTTTTTCTCCTAAAAATACATATCGATAGAAAGTTTTCTACACCGTCAAGAATTATATTCAAACTAGAAGAAGCAACGAAAACTCAAAAAATCCTTTTAAAAATAACTCCATCAGCGTTGTTTGTTATTCAAAATGAATAAAAGAAGGGAGCGATTTTAAAAGACTATGAAACTTCAGTACATATTGAAGAATTTTTGTAAGGAACATTTTATAAAATAAATGAAACACTATGATTTGAGTTGGTGGAATTCAAAATCACTGAACACACCTTGAAACATCCCTGAAGGAAGTAACTAAAGTTTTATAGGCATTTTATTATTATTTTGTATGTGTTATTGTCCACTAAACATACATGTTGAATAAAATAAAATATTTTTGTGATTTACTTGTAAATTTATCAAAATTGTTTCAAGACTAAACATGAGTCAATATGAATGTAAAGTTTTATCTATTCTTTTAATTGAAAGCAATATAAGTTCTTTCGACTGCCATAGATAAATTACTTGAATAATTATCAAAAATAAAAACCCGTAAAAAACTTTTTCTCCAAAATTATATGCATGTTTAAAAATTGCTCTTTTTTCCTATTCTACACAGTGCAATTATATTTAAATTTTATATAAGATAATTAAAAGGAATTTTACTTCTTTTATTTAATTAATCAAACGATTCAATATTTAATTATGGTTGAAAAATATTTCATAACTTTTTTATTTGCTTGGCCGTGCTGCATTTTTTTTTTTTTTTTTTTTAAGATTTCTTATGAAAACTAAATTAAAAAATAAGGTACATATATATATATAAAAGATTTTTTTATTCTTGCTGTTACGAATCGCATAATAACTAAATTTTTTGAAAACAGAATTAAACAATTAAAAAATTATAATCGATAATAATAATAATAAACTGCAATCTTTTTAAATGATTTATAATAACTTTTCAATGGTTATTGTGCAGACGGACAATAATTTTTTTTAAATCTAAAACTGCCAACAACCAAATTAAATTCACCAAAAGCTGATTTACGTAGTTCCACTAAATAGTGAATATCCCACAATTATTTTAAATTATGAATAATAACTTTTAAAAAATGTTTCCAAAACTTTTATGTTTTCTGAAATAGGCTGAAACCAGCACTGTGTAGGGTAAGGTGGGGGTAATTATGACCAGGGGGTAATTGTGACATTTCGTTGTCTGAACGATAACAAATACTGTTGTTTTTATTACTATTCAATTAATATTCATATGATAATAGGCTAAGAAAGAGTTTTGGAAGAAATTTGGAGAATATTACGTTACAATAAGATTTAACTCATGTTACAACTTTCTAATACTCTTTGCGATTTATTACACATGATTCTTTCAGGATAGCAACTTTTATTTTAAATTTAAAGAATGAAACATATTTTTGAAGTAAAAGAATCATGAACGACGCAAAGAGAACTAAGCAAATAAAAATAATTATTATTATAGATAAATGCCTAAACATAAATGAAGTCATATATTAAATGCATAGGCATATACTAACATTACTTTGTGTAAATGGTAGTAAAATTATTGCTTAAAAGAAAAAAATATTCCATTAAAAGTCATGTATTATTAATGGTACACCAGATCCAAAAGGGTTAATAAATGTGCATTAAATCACATTTTTGAAAATAATTGGTGATTAACAACCATTTAATTCCAGCACGAATAATATGTAAACCAAAATTTTAGTTCATTACTTTTAAATGCTGAATTAATAACTAAAATTTCTGGTTCCTTTATAAACATTTAGTAAGGATTAGTTTTATAATTTTAAATTATAATTCACAACTAAATTTTTATGAAATACTGTACTTATTATGTAGCAATATTGGTATATTTTATAATTTTAAATTACATTCACAACTAAATTTTTATGAAACACTATACTTATTCTGTTGCATTATTCATTGAATCTTCATGCTCAGTTTTCCAATACACAAAACTAGATAATGTTATTCACTGTGTGTTTCAATATCTATTCCTGAAACTTTCACATTTTTTTCATGAAATCCTCGAAATCGTATCTTTCTTGAAAAGTCTTTTCAAATAATCTTTCCCATCCATACCAAATATGCATATTTCTACGACAAAGCATAAAGTAAGATTACATTTGCATTTTAAAGTAGCTATGCTCTTCGGTATGCATACCATAATATTATAAAAGACAAACGCATTTTTAAATTTCCCATATCAAGAAAGATAGCAACTCATCTATACCGCAAAATAATATTTGATATATATTTTATTTAAAAAACAGTATTACACTGGTTGCCAAAATTCTGAATACTTTTTGAAATTTTTAGATATTTCAGATTTAGTTGTTCTTAAAAATTGACATGTTTTTTATAATGCAAGCACAAAATAAAACGTATATGATGTGTGTATGTGTGTATGTATGTGTGTGTGTCTGTACATAATATGTATGCATACACTAACGGATTAATAAAACTAGTTTACAGACGAGCATATTTAAGATCATAAAAACATAACCTACACGGATTTGTAGCTAAATCGGCTAATTTAATATAATTTATAGCAACCCTTGATAGCTTCAGTTTTTATCAGCATGAAAGTAAATTTTAATTATTTTCAATGCTGTAACGTAGAAAGTGCTTCTTATATGAGCCATAGTGTATCAACAGAAAAGCCAACTTTGTGATTCTTTATGAAATAATATTGCAAGTGTATCGTAATTGCACTGCACAAAAAAAAGAAAAAAATTATCCAGAAAATGTAATTATTCTCCTTCTTTTAAAAAAACTTTTCTTTGAATTTCATCGTTTTCAAGATGAAATTTTTTCGCTATTCAAGTGCACAATCTTTGAAGTCTCTGACTGGAGCAGTTTTTGTGTACGAACTCTGGGACAAACGGACAGGATGAGGACAGGGATGAATATGTTTTCATCAGATGAACGAAAACCTAAAAATGCCACGCAAAAAAACTAAATTTGTTACTTTAAATTGAAGTCTCTTTAGGAAATAATGGAACCACTCGTCAATTACATCGATGATTTGCGGTGTTTAATTGTTTAAATGCAAACATATTACAGTTATTCATATTGGTTTATTCTGACATACTCATTCAGATTAATTTGAAACAAGGTAATTTATACTACACGAATATTTATCCTAGTCTTACATTAATAAAGCATCACAGAGAATTCCGTTACAATTTGTATTAGGTCTACAATATGACATAGTGATGTACATCATTTACAGCCTATAATGAAAAATATCATTTGGAAGTGAATTTTATGAACTTAATGGATCATTCTTAAGAGAATATATGAAATAATTAATATAAAATATATTTAATAAAAGCCTGTAAAAAATCTTTAGAAATGTTTTCATTTCAGTTTAGTAAATAACCTTATAATAGCTTTGAACAATTTTACTTTATTTTCAATAGTTTTTGCTTTTTAACACTTTCCATCATAGTTGAAAAATGTTTATTTCGGTTTGTCTGTCTACTATCTTTCCGATCTCTAAATCATGTAAATATGCTCCCATTACCATACAATTCATAGATATTTTAGGCTTCACTTTGGTATCATAGTTAATGATAAAGGAAGTATGTATAGCATTTACGGTTCATTTACAAGGTCACTGAATATTATTTGTTATATTATGTTCTGTGGGAAAAATTTGTTTGCTGAGTATTTTAATGATATTACACCGTTTTAAACATGTAGAAATTTAAATACATATGTCTATTATATATATAACTATGAAGTGTAATACACAACGTTTACAGCATAATCTGGTGCGCACATAATTTATCTTTCATATTCAGAGCCCCACAAAATAATTTGACTACAGAAGGAATTGCGTAATTGAAGCTTGTGAGCAATCAGTGGATATCTGGATTTTTAAGAAGCTTTGTATATCCTCTGTTTCTTAAATGAAGCTGTAATGTATACCTAACCATTAACGTTTATAGTCCGGAATATACCTTCTATTTGTAGCTACTCTATGCTTCTCTGACGACTACAACATTGTGAAAAATAATTGTTGGTATGGCATTTTTAGCTATGATGCACATTTTTAAAGTAAACTAATTTTTAAATATTACTTGGTATATATAGATTCTGTTGACCATATACAGGGTTGCACAAAATTTCTCATTTCAGTTTCTTCATGTAAATTGCTGATTAGTAATTTTGTACGGTGCTATCCATTAAACTGGACTAAATTTTAGCATATTTGTAGCATGAATACTATTCTACGTATAATATACAGGATTGCTCAGAACAAAAATCTGATTTTTTTTCAGACTCTTCAAGATAATAGCAGAAATTGGTTTTTCAAATACGTCATTCTTTTTCCGAATTTTTCATTTTTGCTGGAAGTGAATTAGTGCATAACCCAAAAATTAATACCGCCAGTGGTTCATTAGTAGATTTATCACTGTATTTGTCCTACAATCAAAGATATGAAAACATGGAGGACAGGGAGCAGAAAAACACAATGATAAACTTACAAGTCAACCATTAGTGGTATTAATTTTTGTCTTATGCGCCACTCCACTTCCAGCAGACTTGAATCATTAGACTTTCTTATTTCTACTCTTCCGTAAAATAAAGGGGGGGGGGGGGTTCTTGCGCTTAATACCTTGGGTTTTTGTTTTGCTGGTTCTGGGTCGAATATCAATAGAAAAAACATTCAAAGAACATTCTCTACATCTTGATATATCTAAATCTAATCCAAAACACACTTAAAAAAATGAAAAGAAAAAATTTCGTTTCTTATATTCAAGGCTCATTTCAACTAAACTTCATTATAGAAGTTGTTTCAAAGAAGTTTTGAAGTGCATAATGAACGTGTTAAAATATTAAAATTCCACAGGATTTTTCAAAACCAATACAAACTTATATTTAAAATAAGGTATAAAAATGCATTTAAAAAAGAATGAAATTATTTAAATGGTTTTAAAAAATTAGTGCTACAAAACAGTATTCGATCAGTGATATTCGTTTCTATACTGAAATGTATCACGATTGTTTGCTACTACAAGAAGTTTGAATAAGGATGATCAAGTCATGTATTTTGAAGAAACATCGTATACTTCTTGTACAAAAAAATCACAGATGAAATCGTAGTTCAACAGAGACAAATCATAACTATTACTGAAAAAAATGTTGTAAAACATCCTTATTCGAAAACAAACTTCAGTTAGTTGATATATTTCAATGAACAAATAACGTTGAAAATATTTTAATAGAATAAGAGGGCCGTAGAGTGACACTTGCTGTGACACTTGAAAATGCACACACAGATTTAATTATCTACTGCATCACAAACAATATACTTGAAAATGAATAATTGATTCTATATATCACCGCTACACGCAGGAGTACGTGCAATACTTAATTTGTTTTCGTACAAAATTAGGGTCATTATATCAGCAAAATCTAACCGTGCCACAAAGAAAAAAGTTTATGAACGATATGCCCGACATTATTGATGGTAAATAATTTGAAAATAGTCGTATCTTTTTATGATAATCCGTTTCCATTTAATTATTAACTATAAAAGTACAAACTGAAATCATAAAAAAGTATTTTTTATATAGCATAATTATTCTTTTATAATTATTCTATTTATGAGGCTCCTGATCTGCGCATTTACTAGTTTTATTTTAAGATTTGAAGATTCGATTAACTATTTTTATTTTTTTCCATGTATTAATATAAAATACGATATAAAGTATGAAAAAGCATTTTTCTGTAATGTTTGAGAAAAAAAAATATTCCTTTAAAACATAAAATCTAAAAAACATTTTATAAAGAAACCTGCCAGGCATACTTAAAATATATGAACTTTTATAAAAAGAAATCAGTGTGTATCACCGATAACAGCAAGAATGGGAAAAAAAATCTTAAATGAAAATTGATTGAAGGGCGAAAATGCAATTTCGAATAGTCAGTTTATAAAATTGATTGATTTGAATATTTTTGAACTGTTAGTGATACAAATTTATTTTTTAAAAAAATTATGCAGCAAAATATTTTGAAATAAAATATAAATTTTTGCTAAACGTATGCAAATAAAAATGAATATATGCATATTTTATATTTCTAAAATATACTTTTTTAAGACACGATACTAGTACGACACATAAATATTTATATATAACTTATCTTTTCTTCTGCATATCGAAATGATTGTTAGAAAGGGTATGTTTTTATGTGTTTTACGTGTACAAAAAATTACTTAACAGAAATAACTCTATTTCTTTTTTTTTCGCGCATAAAATGTTTTTTAATCTTAGAAAAATATTTATTAAATCCTGAATAATTACTATCTAAGAGAAGTAAGTTTTCCTTTACTTCGTTATCACTTATTTCTTCGTCAAGTGAAGACGAATTCGTTCAATATTTCGTAACATAACAGAATAACACCTCGTTACAATAATATATATACACTAGTGTGGAAAATTTAAGGACGAGTCACAAAATGCCAATTTTCAAGGGATTTTCAAGCGACAATTTTCACGCGAATATTCAAAAGGAAGTAATATAATTTGAATAATTACTATCCCTTCATAGCAGCTAGTCCATATAGCATTTCACTCAGGTCACACATGGTCACATGAATTACAATCACTACAGCGAAACAAAAAATAGGAAATTCCATACGTCTCTTTCATGAGTCTCAAATGACTACTATATGTGATTCCAATGACAGGTCATTGTGACTGATGCTTTGTGGCGAGCCACCAGGTGACTTTACAATACCGTTTCATTGAGTCTCTCGTGTGACTTCTCATCTAGAGGCTCAATTTCAAAGTCATTGTGAATGTTACATCATGATAAATTACCAAATAATGTCTGATTAAAGTCACATGGTGAATTTTTAACACTTTTCACAGAGGTTACTTCACCAGAGGTATTCACAGAGGTCTCTGTCACCATTTGATAAAGTCTTGTGACTTTGATGTGAAATTATTTGGTGATTTGCCATAATGCAACATTCACAATGACTTTGAAATTGAGTGTCCAAATGACAGTCACATAAGAGTCTCAATAAAACAACATTGTAAAGTCACCTGGTGACTCGACACTAATGATGGACGATTTCGATTTTTTAAATCGATATAATCGATACTACGGCCAACTCGATTTAATCGATACTTTAAAATTTTTAATCGATTTCTCTAAAGGTAATATAATTTTCATTTTCCTCCAAAAATCGAAGATTAAATAGACGGATGTGCCAATTCCAAAATTTCAGTGTATTAGTCTCTAAGATAGAAGAATTAAAGAAACCTCAGAACCCCCCCCCCCCCTGTAAAATAGCGTTTTTTGTTGAGCGATGTACACCAAAAATTGATCAGGATCAATTTTTATTAGGTACCAGCTGAATCTGAATTTTGATGAAAATCCATGAAAGCGCGAGATACAGCTATTGCGAAATCATAAAAATGCAGCATATCAGCGCCACCTGTAGGGCAATTTACACCAATAACTAAATAACACTAATCTATGTCAAAGATTTACTGAATCTCAATTTTGATGAAAATTCGTTCTTGAGATAGCGCTATTGCGTTAATCATGAATAATGCAGTATAGCAGGGCCATCTCTTGAGCGATTTCCACCAAAATGTAATTAGCATCAAATAATATCAAGGACTAATTGAATCTAAATTTTTATGAAAGTCAGTGCATTAGTTCTTGAGATAAAGCTAAAATGGAAACAGGGACGTGCGAAAAGAGAACTGCGCCCGGTTCAAAGTTCCAATTTAGCCCCCCCCTATTAACTTTTTCTTGTGATAGTCTAGAAGTGATGCTAGTAGTAAAAATTTGGCGCCCCCTAAATTTCCGTGCTCAGAACAACCGCTTCCTTTCGCCCCCCCCCCCTTTCACATGGCGCTGAGTGGAAATTGTGAAAAACTCAGTATAGCAGCGCCATCTGGGAAGCTATATACATCAAAATGCAAAAAACATCAATTCATGTCAAGGACTAACTGGATCTAAAATGTGATGAAAATCCGTTCATTCATTATTCAGATATAGCTGTTGCGCAAATCGCAAAAAATGCAGCACAGCAGCGCCACCTGTTAGGCTATATACGCCAAAAATTAATTAGATTCAGTTTATACCAAGGTCAAACTAAATCTAAAGTTTTGTGGAATTTCGTGCATTTGTTCTTGAGATAGAACGGTCAGAAATTTTTGTCGTATACAGACTCGCAGAGTGACAGACACACACACACACAGACAGATATTTCTTAAAAACCATGAAATCGTGTTAAAGACCTTCTAAAATATATAAATCCATCGAAAATGGGAAGTCAAAATTTTTCACGAATCTAATACTCTCTTCTTGTAAAGTTACAAAAGAAAGTAAAAATGTAAAATCTATTCTGCCCGTAAGATCGATCTTTAGATTCGATGTCGATCTTTAGATTCGATGTCGATCTTTAGATTCGATGTCGATCTTCAGATTCGATGTCGATCTCTAGATTCGATTTCGATCTTTAGATCCGATTTTGATCTTTAGATTCGATTTCGATCTTTAGATTCGATTTCGATTTTTTTTTCTTTTTCTAGGCTAAATCAGTGTTGAATGCGGGTATTTTTCTGCGACTCCGGAGGAACGCATCATGTTTTACAGCTCTGTAAGAGAAGGGGAATCGCAATTTGTACATTAAAAAGCATAAAATCTCATAACTTCTGCGGGGGGGGGGGGGAATCCTCTGCGGCCACCCCATTAATTTGACACTAGGTTAAATCGTTATATTTTTGTTTAGAAGTCCAGTTATTTGAAGTATTAGATTATTATGTTTTATTTTTCACGCTCGTTTCTTCTAATCCCGCCTTTCCGCGTCAGTTTTAACTTACAGGGCCGTTCGAAATATGCATACAGTTTTTAAAATGTCCAATTCTCGGTCTATTTTATTTTAGATCCACATTTTAAATCCTCTACAAAAGATAAATAAAGGGTCGCCCTTCCGCCCGTTCGGGGTTTATCTGCGCCCCGCCGGGGGGCATATTTTTTTGTTTCTTCAAAAGAAACAAAAAAAAACTTTTGAGGGGGGGGGGCTTGCACCCTCCCCCAATATACACCTTAAAATTTCACTCATTTAATTCTCTACCATTTTTAACTTAAAAGTTTAAGCTACATGGCACCCCCAGAGCTGTGGACCCCCCCCCCCTTTGATCACTCACCTAATTTTGCTTATTTCTACACTTCATTTCAATCTTTAAAAGGCTATAACTTTGCTTCTATAGGAGTTACAGTGATGAAAAAAATTCTAGTAGAGCTAACCATTTCTCGTCGTTCTTTTTGCTATTCCAGTTTCCCGGTTTCCGCTATAGAACGTTTTTTTTTTTTTTTGGGGGGGGGGGGGCAGAGGGTTTTTTTCTCATTTTTTGATACAATATGTCTATTGAAAGCTTATGCTGCATACATTACAAATCCAGCATAAGAAATTTTCTCCCATCATTTCAGGTCACGTTACGGACCCATAATGTGTTAAAATTTTAATTTTTCAAACTTCTTCGGAAAAAAAAAAAAAAAAAAAAACATTGATACATATTAGCGAAACTGGGGTTCGAACCCGCAATCGTTTGATTGCACACGTAATCCCTAAGCTTATTGGCCACCGAGTACTCAGCAGTGCTATTATTTCTTTAGATTGTCATCTTTAAATTCGTAATATCTTTTGAATGGAATGTCCGATTTGAATAATTCAAAAAGTAATCTACAGATATTGTAACAGGCATTAATACAAAATGATTTATTTGGATAAGGATTAAGGTATCCATAGTATGGTCTAAGTTTGTTTGGTGTATTTATCGGGTTTTAAAATGCAAGAAAGTAGTTATAGTGTGTTAACTACAATAGCTAGACATATGGTATCGCGCGTTTTTTTTTTTTTTTTTCATAGAGATTAATATATTCTTTAATATTATAGAAACTTTTTTTATTCATTTAAAAGTATTTCCTGATGATTCAAAATTATATTTCCTAACGATTCAAAAAATACATACGTAATTGTTCAAGGTTTCATTTCTATCTGCACTCTCAGTGTGCCACTATTTTTTTTTCATGTTTGCCCGTGCTACCGCCCCCTCCTTCCTCAACCAATCTTAACTTACAGGTTCTTTCAAATTATGACTGCGATTTTAAGAAAGTCTAATCCTCGTTCTATTTTGTTATAAATCCATATTTTGAAACCTCAACAAAAGATACATTTGGGCCGGGGTCGCCTTTCGGTCCGTTTGGGATTTACCTTGCCCCCCTGGGTGGGGGGCATATTTTTTGTTTCTTCCACACCATCTCATATAACATATCGTTATAAAGCTTTTATCTCCTCGTTTTTTTCTGTTACTACCCCTCTCTCCACCTAGTTACATGCTCTTGGCACTTTTTATAGTTTCAAAGAGTGCATGTTCCCCGCAGGCCACCCCATGAATTCAACACTAAGTTAAACACTATATTTCTGTTCAGGAGCTCAGTTATTTGGGTTATTAGTTAATTTTTGTTTTCAAGTTCGTCCGCTCTAATCCCTCGTCCCCCCCCCCCCTCCTTCCGCGCCAATCTTTACTAAATGGGCCGTTCAAAGTATGCATGCAATTTTCAAAATGTCCAATTCTCGTTCTATTTTATTGTAAATCCTCATTTTGAAACTTCGACAAAAGACACATTTGGGCTATGGTCGCCCTTCCGTCAAGAGTGGGGTTTACCTGCCCCCTTGGGAATGGGGCATATTTTTCGTTCTTTCAAACTATCTCGTGTAACATTTGATTGGCATTAAAAAAAAAAGTTTTTTGTCTATACTTCTTTTTATCCTCGGTTTAATTCCAAGTTACTCAGTGTTGTTATTAGTTGAGTTATGTCTCTCAAATTTGTCAAAGTTTTTGTGTAAGTGACAACCATAAGTGACAATCATTTTAAAATTTAAAATTCTTATTATCCGACTCTAAAATCTGCAATAGCTTAATTATATGCCTCCTTAAATGGTGATGGGGGGGTGGGAGGCGGTAATTACGGTCCTGCTGATTGCCTAAGTTTTGGAATTAGTAATTTCGATCTTCTCTGTGTGAACCTGAATATCGAAATATCGATTCTAGTATCGATTCTAGAACTGAGAAATCGATTCTTATTATGATCGATGTTGTTTTATACGATATCGATTTTAATCGATTTTCAAAATTTCCAGAATCGCCCATCACTACTCGACTCAAAGCAACAGTCGTGTTTGACCTGTCAGTGGAGTCACATATAGTAGTCATTTAAGACTCATAAAAGAGACGTATGGAATTTCCTAATTTTTGGTTCGCCGTAGTGACTCTGACTTTTGTGACCATGTGTGACCTGAATGAGATGTTATATGGACTAGCCGTTATGCAAGGATAGTAATTATTCGAATTATATTACTTCTTTTTGAATATTGGCGGGAAAATTAGCGCTTGAAAATCCCTTGAAAATTGGCATTTTGGGACTCGTCGGTGCACCTGTGCTTGTGGAAACCAAACAGTTGCAGAGGTGACACCTGGAGAAGGATATAATTTTGAAAATGAGATAGAGACTAAAAGGTTGGGGGTTTTATAGAACTCAAAGATTAATTGTTATATATTTCGAGTGCAGCGAGCGGAAGAGAAGCAATGATTCCTGTGTAGTGACTGTAATAAAACAGTGCAATGAGCAGAATTTCTCGGCAATAGCCCAATTACGGTGTAACTTACTACATACATATAGGAGGAATTTTCACATAATTTTGAATTTTAATACCCTGAATAGTAATTTTTATTTAAGCGCAAATTCTTAGACTTTTTTACTTTCTAAATTGAAAAGTATGTCCTTTTATGGCTGTATAATAATATTAACGAGTAAAATGTTTTTGGAAGTCAAAATATAACTTGATATTCCTTACCGTCCCGTGTCTCTGGTGCTTATTTTTAAGTTTGGAGCTATTTGTACAAAATATTTCAATTGACATAACTCGACGTAATTTTCTTCTGAAACTGGAACTATTATTTTATAAAAATATACAGCAAAAATACATATATATTACATAAATATGCAAATTTAAATTCCATTCCGGCTGTTTATAAATTGAATTCTCCAGTATGCATTTTGGCGGAACGTTGAGCATTTGTTAGATAGTTAGTAAATTTGATAACCTCTTTGATTACATGCCTCTTAAATGTGTGATATTTCTTTCAGTCAAAGGAAACCATGCTCCTTATTCAAACTCATTTATATCCGGTAAATTACATTTTTTTTGTTTTTTCGTATAATATGCACTGCATTTTTTATTTAACAGCAAATATACATTTAACTATACCATGATCATTAGTTATTTTTCTTTTCGCATAAATTATATGCCATACAGATCATAAAATAGTCAACAAAACATTTTCTCATCTGCAATTGATGCCAAAAATCATAACGTATCCTAGTTGTTTTGCGCATTATATTTCTCTTATTAAGCATAAAAATTCATTTTCTATTATTTATTGAGTTTTGGTTGAATTCAAAGTTCAAGTTTTTTATTTATATTTTTCCGAACATACCTTTTTTACAGATTAACAAATAATTCTATATCAATATTTTGTCTAAACAGAATTCCTGCGACAAATTAGTTATACCTTAAAATTATAAAAAGTATTCGCTAAGTTTGCTTCTATCGCATTATTTATGATTTGAAATATCAAGAGCCTATAGTTATATTTTGAAATTCTTATCTTAGAACTTTTCTTAAAGTACATATGCGCAGCTTGTTCATTTTTCTTCTGAATCTTGCAGAACATAATAAGCGTTTAACTTTAATAAATAAAATATTTTTTTACTTTTTCCTTAACTTTGTTCTCTTGATTCTTAGTTAATTGTTCATCATGCCGCGTGTCTCCAAATTAGATATCAAATAATTAAACGTGTCTCTATGCTACAAATACAGACTGATCACAAAAAACTTCCTGATATATGAATCCCTACCGACCTAATCGCTCCACATATTTGTAAGAATTTTAGATGTTTATTTAGATATTTATTTGATGGTATGCGCTCGAGATAGTGATGATTTAAAACAGTAAAACTCTTGTGGTTACGGTTGCAGTGAAAACATTTCAAAACTTTCAAATGGCAACTTTTTTTTTCTTTTACTGCACAAATTTTTAGCGTATTGAAAAACCATAAAAGACATTGGAACAATACATGTATGACTAAAATTACCGGTGTAACATTATAGCATTTAATCCTAATTAGTTCCGATGTAACGTAATATTCAGTACTCTAAAACAAATTATTACATTTTTACTATCACTATGTGTGCACAAACACAACTCCAAAAACAAATTTTTAAATAAATCTTACAACATTACTCAATTCACAATTGTAAAAGGGTCCGATATTGGTAAACATGCCTTGTATCACTCCTTCATTCCTCGCAAAGGTCTTTTTACTTTCATCAATAGAAGAAAGTATTGTAATAAAAAAAATTTTCGACTTCCACTTTTTGACGGATTTACACGTTTTACGGGTCAGAGATTCCAAAAAACAACTGTCTGTTTTTTGGAAACAAAAATGTCTGTCTGTCCGTATGTCGCCATTCTACTATCAAAAATGTATGAAGATATGTATAGAATTGAACCAAATTTTTTGTAATGTTTTTGGCTATGGCATTTTTGAAATATTCCACCGGAAGGGGGCACTGCAATAGTGATTTTTGTGCCATATTCAATATTGTACCGATTAAAAGTGTATGAAGTTATGCACAGAACTGAACCATTTTGTGTGTGTGTGTAAGTGTTTGGCTATTGCTAGTTGGTCCTCCCTCAATTTGAAAAAAATCCTCTGGAAAGTGACTCTGCAGGCAATTTTTGTGCCATTTTCAATACTCTACCACCAAAAAGTGTATGAATTTATGTACAGAATTGCACCAATTTTTTGTGTATGTTTTTGGCTATGGCCAGCAGATCTTCCTTGAACTTGGAAATACTCCATGGGGAAGGAGCATTGTCCATCGGCTAGCTGGAGCATTGTCCATCTCGGAACATGTCCTTCTCGGAAGAAGCATTGTCCATATATTGTCCATCGGCTCTTGCAGAAACGGGAACTCGCGTCCTGCTAATCCAGCTATCTTTCAAACAGTTGATTATAACAAAATAAAGAAAAGCTGTGGATTTTAATAAATATCATGACCCACATTAACTCGTTTTTACTCCAATTAATTGACTGGAGGAGAAATTTAAAATGAAAATCAATGTATTGAAGTAATAATATTAAAGTATTAACAAGTGTATCTACTTTTTTTAAATATTAATTACACGTATGAGATAGAAGAAAGTTTGGGTATTGGCACATCTAACTAATTTGGAAATGTTTATCACTGGCAATTTTCATTGTATGTGTATCATTCCAATTCCATTTATGGATTTTCAATGCGCTAAAATGTTTACGCATGAAAAAAAGTTGTGTTGCCATTCGAAAATTTTGATTTTTTTTTTTCAGTGTAAACGTGAGAGCTCTATTATTCTAAACCATTACGATCAACGCGCTTACATACCTTCAAATAACTAAATCTGGAATTTACTTACGATTAGTAAAGTGGTTAGGTCACTAATTGGAATTGGAATTGGAATTAAAAAATAATAAAAATTGAATGAAAAATGAGTTGGTTTACTAAATAATTTTTCACTGCGCATACGTCGACGATATCAAAATTTCATTTGAATATTGTGTTATCTAAATGTATAGAGCAACTTTTGTGAAAGTCTCAAAATCATAGCTTGAAAATTCTGAAAGTAATCGTCTATAGAATAAGCACAAAATCCGTTGTTCCCAAAATGAAGCAAAAAAATGAGGGATTTTATCCAAATGTTGTAGTACGTCCCATATTGTGTATTCTATATTGACACTAATCAATGAATATATGGATACAACCCCGCTTGTTTTTGCTTCATTTTGGGAATAACGGATTTTCAACTTACTCTATTGACGATTATTTTCAAAATTTTCAAGCTATGATTTTGCGACTTTCACGAAAGTTGCTCTATACATTTAGCTAACATAATATGCAAATGAAATTTTGATATCATTGACTCATGCGCAGTGGAAAATTATTTAGTAAACCTACCTCATTTTTCATTCATTTTTTAATATTTTTTAATTCCAATTACAGGGTATTATGTGCAATGTCAATTGACATATTTTCAGAAAAGAATATTATATTATATTAAGAACTCTGCAAATTATAAGCAAAAATCTTGGAAATTTTTGGGACTGTTTTTATAAAAACCTCAAGTTTTCTACGAGTATACATGCTATCGACATAAAAATGAACAGAGTTTATTACAATAATCCATTTAATCATAATCTACAGTTTGAGATTTTTTGCAACATTAGTTTTGACAGGGTTATTCAAAAGATACTCATTCTCTTTTAATTTGTTGACGGTCCCCTATAAAGTTTCGGGAAAAAATCTTCAGGGAAATATATGACCTGTACTATTATATTTATACACTAAGAGTTTCAGGATAATTCCTTATGTATTTTTCTAGATATTTAACAAAATGTCTAAAATCGCAAGTGGACGGTCATCAATGCCATGTAGTGTATTTACCGATTATTGCATTTTTTATGTTTTATCAGCTTCTAAATATTTTTGATTCCCTTTCTTTGCTACATGCATATTAATATTCAGTCCAATTGTCAGAAATCTGCTATTTAATACATGGGAAAAATAATTTTAATTTTCGTCATATTCTTATACTTTATTTTTTCAAACCTGCAAAATTTCATATGTATAGTAATTATTTGTGATAGGTTGTCCCTCAAAATCCTTCAAATAAAAACAGAAAAATATTTAATACAGAAAGAAACCACTGGATGAAAATTTATATTTTCTTACATCTTAATAAAATATTTTTATTTTTCTAATACTAAAATGATATCAATTTACCCAATAAATACAGGTGCGTTTATACGAGAAATTATATCCAGATGATCATCTCTAAACATCGCAAGAGTTTGTGCTTGAAAGAGTTCAGTATTTATTCTGAAAGTAAGAGAAAGATATGTTACAACTTTCGTTTAAATAAACATTGTTTAAGACGTAAAGTTTTAGGAGAAAATGTTATTTCTAAACTTAACTTTAATCCATTCCGTATTTTTTTATGTATTTAAAGGATTTGGTGAGGTAAGTAAGAAGATGAGCGTTAAGTAGTAGCATTTCTCTGAGTTGCAATTAAATTTATACCTATAAAATAATGAAAAAGAAAAATTTAAATTATAAATTAAAGTATGAGAATATATACGACAGAAGAAAATTTTTATTAATTACTAGCATACCCAGCCCGCTTCGCCGGGCTTAATTTGAAGGTTTATTTAATAATTTATGTGTATGGTACGCTTCCCGGACCATCGGCACTCCACGTGCGTCGGGTGAGCGTCAGAACAAACTTTCAGCATATACATATGGGTGGTTGTACTTGAATGCACAGACCTGCGCGTTTTTTTCTATCTTGCTTTTATACCTCTGGACCGAGTTGGCGCATTGCCAAGATTTGCTTCCTCTGGACCGAGTTGGCGCATTGCCAAGATTTGCTTTCCCCTGTGCCTCAATTAATTAATTAATTAATTATCCTCGGAATTCCTTTTATTTATAGAGATTTTCAAAAGAAAATATACGTGTGACACATCAATTTAAGGAAAAAGAGTTATTATTTATAAATTTATAAGTTTTAATTTGTTAATAATAAGTCTATATTTATAGAAATATTCCGCCGAAAGGATTCACTGTAGTAGCAATTTTTGTGCCATTTTTATTGTTGTACCGCCAAAACGTGTATGAACTTATATATAGAATTCAACCAAATTTCTTGTGCATGTGTTTGGCTATGACCAGTTAGTTCTCCCTGAATTTGAAAATATTCCTCTGAAAGAGAGCACTGTAATAGTGATGACTGCGCCATTTTCATCATTCTACCATCGAAAATGGTACCAAGTTATGTATAAAATTGAAGTGATAGAAATTGTAAACCTGATAGCCACAGTTGAGTATTTTCAACTGTGGCTATCAGGTTTTACCTGAATTTGGAAAAATGTTGTTGAAAGGGGACACTGTAAAAGAGACTTTTGTGCTATTTTCATTATTGTACCGTCAAAAAAATTATGAATTTCTGCGTAGAATAGAACAGAATTTTTGGGGCATGTTTTTCACTATGGCAAGCAGGAACTCCTTTGCTTTGAAAATATTCCATCGGAAAGGGGCGCTGTGATACCGATGTCTATGCCATTTTCATTATTGTACAATCAAAAAAGTATGAACTTATGCATAGAATTGATCTTGGCTGTGATATCCTGGCAAAAATTCATAAATAACTATCAAAAGATTCCATTCTCCAAATAAATACTATAATTTTATATAAGTTTTAAATTCATTGAAAGTATGAATTATTTAAAAAAATGGTGTTGCAAAATTACATGAACATTGATCGAAATTATCACCAAATGAGCATGGAAACTGTAAGAGGAATATTGTAAGCTACTCCTAGAAGAAGAAACCGTATTTAGGTTAACCATATTATGGTTATTAAAAATATTGATGTTAAAAATTTAGAATATCTATTTTATTCGTATCTTTCTAGTCTCAAAAAAGTTGTTAAAAATTATGTTGTTCTAAATGACAAAAACTAAGCATAATGTTATTCCATCTGCACCCTTTTGCGCTTTTTTATCCTTTACCTAAAATTCATAAATCCAATATCCCTTTAAGACAAATTGTCTCTAATATCGGTACTGTTACTTATCCTATTGCAAAATTTTTAACATCAATATTTTCTCCTTTATGTATTTCTAATTCTCATACAATAAAAAATTCTTATGAATCCGTTAATAAATTAAAAAGTATTAACCCATCCAATTGTTCTATGCTTTCTCTTGATGTTAAATCTTTATTTACCAATGTCCCGATTAAAGGCTTGGCTTCGCCAAAAAATGATTAAAGGCCCGATTCTTGCTTGAAAACATAATTACGTGAATTTCATTTCTCTGATGTTGAAGTCCAGGATTTTGTTGATTTAACTAAAATTTACTTAACTCAAACGATTTTTAAATTCGATAATAAATTTTTCAAACAATCAGATGACTTAAGTACGGGTAATCCTTTATCTCCTATTCTTTGTGATATTTATATGCATTATTCTGAAGAATTTTTTTTAAATATGGTTAATTTCAAATTTTGGATACGTTATGTCGACGATACTTTTGTTTTAATCGATAATCCTTTTGATATTTCTACCATCTTTCAAACTATAAATTCTATCAATACACATATTTAGTATACGTTTAAGTTAGAAAATTGTAATAAACTCCCTTTTCTTGATGTTTTAGTAACCAAATGTGATTCTTCTTTCAAAACTTGTGTTTATAGAAAACCTTTTTCTGTCTCTAATCTATCCCATACCCTCTTAAATCATCTGGTCAACCAAAAGATTTGTGTTTTTTACACTATGTAAATCGTGCTCTCAAAATTTTTTCCGACTTTGCATTCCTTAAGGATAAACTGGAATACTTAAAACTATTTCTACCAAAAGAGGTTTTAATCCTTCTATCATTAATATGCTGTGAACAAATTCAAAAAAGTCCGCCTAATAATTCTACTCTTTCCGACTGTGTTAAATGTAAACCTGCTAATTTGGTCGTCCTCCCTTTTTATCCACCTTTATGTTTTAAATTAGCTAAAGTTTTAAGACTTTTCAATTTTAACGTAATTTTTAAACCTGTCAACAAATTCAAATTTCCTTCCACCAAATCTCATGTCCCTAACCTTAAAAATGAGAAATTTATAATGTTCCTTTTAATGGCTGTGATTTATATTATATTGATCAAACTAAAATAAATCTCCAAAATCGCTTAAAAGAGCAATATTGTTATGTCATTAATCAAGAAATTTCTAGTTCTTCTGTTGCCAAGCATTCTTGGGATTCCGGCCATAGTTTAAATTTTCAAACCTTTAATTTTCTAAAATTATCTTTAATGCTAATAGTACCTGTGAATTGGATTTTCTTGAAAATTTAGCTATTTATCTTAATCGTGGTGTTGTTGTTAATGATAAATCTGATTCTAAAACGCTCTCTATAGCCTTGAAAAACCTTTTCAGCACTGCCATGTAATTAAATTTGTGTAATTAATTACGTATCTTATACTATAATGCGAGCAAAAATTGTGTGTGTAAATTTTATCTCAAAAACGGCTCTAACGATTTTCGCAAACATTTGGATTTTACCATTTTCGGGCTTGAGAAGATCATTGGGCTAGGTCACATGTTCGAGAAAATTCGATTATTGGGTAATTTTGGGTCATAATGGCTCAGGGTCAAGCTATTTATATCTAGAGAACGGCTGGATCGATTTTAAGGAAATTTTGTATCCAATCGTTTTTTGGCACGAGAAAACTATTGGGCTGGGTCACATGTTCGAAAAATTTCGATTAGTGGGTCATTTTTGGTTCATTATGGGTCAAGCCATTTTTATCTAAAAAACGGCTCTAACGATTTTGACCAAATTTTATATTTTATCGTTTTGGATTACAAGAAGAGCATTGTGTTAGGTAACATGTTCGAGAAAATTCGGTTAGTGGGTCATTTTTGGGGTCATTGTGGGTCATGCTATTTTTATCTAGAGATTTTCTCACACAATTTTAACTAAAAATTGCATTCCATGATTTTTGGGCACGAAAAAAACATTGGGCTAGGTTACATGTTCGAGAAAAAATTTTAATGGGTCATATTGGGTCATTAAGACTTTGGGTCAAGCTATTTATATTTAAAGAACGGCAGAATCAATTTCATTGAAATTTTGCCTGTAACAGTTTTTTGACACGAGAAAGCTAATGGGCTAAGTCACACGATCGAGAGATTTCGATTATAAGAGTCATTTGTGTGTCATGATGGGTCATAATGGGTCATGGTCAAGCTATATCTAAAGAACAGGGGGATCGATTGTATACAACATTTTTTGGCTCGAGAAAACTATTGGGCCAGGTCTCATGTTCAAGAAATTTCGATTACTTGGTAATTTTGAGTCATAAAGTTCTGGGTCAGGCTATTTATATTTAAAAAACTGTAGGATCGATTTTAACGAAATTTTGTATACACCATTTTTTTTTGGCATGATAAAACTATTGGGCTGGGTCACATGTTTGAAAAATTCAGATAAGTGTTTCTTTATTGGGTCATTATGGGTCAAACCAATTTTATCTAAAAAAGGCTCTAACGATTACCACAAACTAAAATTTCCAAAATTTTGTGAAATTTTGTATTTTACAGTTTTGGATTGCAAGAACAGCATTGGATTAAGTCACGTGTTAAAGAAAATTAGTTTGTGTTATTGTGGTTACGCTAATTGTATCTAGAAAATGACTTGCTCGATTTTGACTAAATTTTGTATTCTGTAGTTTTCGAACATGAGTGAATCATTGGGCTAGGTCACATGTTCGAGATGTAGTATGTAATATGTAATATGTAATGTTCGAAATGTTATAAGTACCATTTATATAAAGATTTAATTAATCAAGAGCTTTATTAAATTCCGTGCATTAGCTCTTGAGATACAGCACACAAATTTTTCTCACATGCAAAAAAATAGACTGACAGACAGACATTTTTTAAAAACAGTCAAATTGCGTTCAAGACCTTATAAAATTTAAAATTCTGTCATAAACCGAAAGTCTAAGTTTTTCACGAATCCGGTGTTTTCTTTTTGTATTGATGGTAAAAAGTAAAAATGATTTATTGAATAACTTAGTTATTTGAAAAATCATCTTTTATTTAAATGAAACATATTGACACCTCAAAAATAAACGTAGATTTCGTTTTAATTAATTTTCCGATTGTTCTTAATTTATACAAATAAAAGCAGTTATATAAAAATACTAGGTTAACTAGTAGAAATCCGCTGTCATAAAAATACTGAATGGCACTACAGATTTTTTTTAAAGGAAATATTTAATAAATCATAGATAACAAAAATAAGTAATAAAAATGGTTTTGTTAATGAATTATTTATCGAAAATCATTTTTTTATCAAATAAAAAACAATAACGTACAATTAATCGCAGATTTCGTTTTTAATAACTTGTCCCATTGCTCTTAATTTATACAAAAAGAAAACATTTTCATGCAACATGTTTCACTCAAAATAGTTTCTTTTCTATAAGTGGTTGATTCTGAATACCATAAGAATATATATTTACTCTTGACATGTATATCCGATTATTTTTATGACAGATGTATCATACATAAAATGTGATGTTTCAAATTCATGACGTCTGGAAGAGATATTTTTCTAATCTTCCGAATAAAATATTCCAATATCTTTACATTTTATGTCATTTAAAATACATATTTCAACATTGTAACATTTATTGTGTGTCATATACTGGGCTGGCACAAGAGTCTATCGATGGTATGCGCCGTATACTTTATGTATTTATTAAGAAAAACGCATAGTGCTTATCAAATCATTCTGTAGCGTGTACGATTTTCCGTGTGTAGCATCTGTCTATAGAGTACATTCTCTGAGGTTTTATTACAAATAAAACAGTACTAATACATGTATAAGAGTGTATTATCTCAGTTAAAAAATATATGAATACACTGATGTGCAAAATCTAATGGCCGAGTCCCAAAATGCCAATTTTCAAGGGATTTTCAAGTAATAGTTTTCCCGCGAATATTCAAAAGAAAGTAATATAATTCGAATAATTACTATCCCTGCATAACAGCTAGCCTATATAACATCTCATTCAGGTCACGCATAGTCACAAAAGTCACAGTCACTACGGCGAAACGGAAAATAGGAAATTCTATACGCTTCTTTTATGAGTCTGAAATGACTACTCTATGTGACTCCACTGGCAAGACATTTTGACTACTGCTTTATGGCAAGTCATCAGGTGACTTTACAATGTTGTTTCATTGAGATTCTCGTGTTACCTCTCATCTGGAGACTTAACTTTAAAGTCATTGTGAACGTTGCATTACGATAAATTACCAAATAATGTCCCATTAAAGTCACATGGTGACTTTCACCACTTTTCACAGTGGTTACTTAACAGTAGGTTCTCAGTCACCATTTGAGAAAGTCTTGTGACAGAAAGTCCCCATGTGATTTTAATGTGACATCATTTGGTGATTTATCATAATGCAACATTCACAATGACTTTGAAATTGAGCCTCCAAATGACAATCACTCGAGAGTCTCAATAAAACGACATTGTAAAGTCACCTGGTGACTCGACACAAAGCAGCAGTCTCAGTGACCTGTCAGTGGATTCTCATATAGTAGTCATTTGAGACTCATAAAAGAGACTTATGGAATTTCCTACTTTTTGTTTCGCCGTTGTGACTGTGACTAATGTGACCATGTGTGACCTGAATTAGATGTTCTATGGACTAGTTGTTATGCAGGGATAGTAATTATTCGAATTATATTACTTCCTATTTAATATTCGCGTGAAAATTATCGCTTAAAAATCCCTTGAAAATTGGCATTTTGGGACTCGTCCTTAAATTTTGCACACCAGTGCGTGTGTGTATATATATATATACTGGGTAAGTCAAGAAGGGGTGATAGTACTCGTCCAGAGGAGCAATAATTGCCATGGACCATAGGGTTGCATTCCACTCCCAGAGAGATAAAAGAATAAAATCGGGCCGCGCCAAGCATGAATTAGTCATTGCTTCTTACGTTATTTTTTACCTGACTGCCTAACATATCTCCGAAACAAGATGGAGAGATTGGACCTTAGTGGCAACAAACCAAACAGCAGGCAAATTTCCATTGAGAAGAACAGTAGAATAGGTTTCGCAGAAAGAAAATCAGATCAAAGATGGTCCTTTTAAAACGACACAACATATACGCACTTCAGCATTACATTTAAAAAATCATCTGAAAAGTTTAATGAAGGTAATGGTACGCATACGAGAATTGGCAGATTTGCATCTTATATACGAAGAAGTAAAACGGAATGGATGTGAAGCACGAAGTTTGAACGTACAACGGTTTTCAATGCATCATATTTCAACTCATCCTACTGTCTACATTCGACAATGAGAATTGACGACTGCGAGAAACCAGTTCTTTTGACATCTTAAACAGCAATGCATTATTTCGCGAAATATACGAATAACAGAATTTCAGGGGTGGTTTTGCAAAAGTTTCTTACACAATAACACAAACGATGTCATACGAAATGAGTGTTTTTTCCAAAGGTGGCATGGCCTTTTTCACAGGAGGAACACACGAATCCCTACCACGTGCAAAAGTTTCAATGTTTACACCATTATGGTTGTACCCGCCGGTCAGACTTTTTGTAGTAAAGGCTCGGGATGAGGAAAAGCTATCATGATTTCCTGCATTAGAATTATTTAGTGATGAAGCAATATTCAGCAGAGACAACCTTTTTAACGAAAGTAATCATAATCAAAAGTTTCAAAAGTCAAATCAAAAGTTTTGATTTGACAGCAATCTCCACTGCACTGATCATCTTAAGCACTAGTAAACTTTTCCCGTGAATATCTGGGCAGATATGTTTGGTAATTATGTGAGTCTCTTACATATTGCCAGACGACACAACATAGTTTATCCTCTTGGAATAAGTTCTTCTCAGTTTGTTGCAGGTTGTTTCGTTCTCTATTCAGAAAATATGTGGATTTTGCTCGATGGAGGCACACCACACTTTGCTAGTACGGTCCTACATGTCTTGAATATCACATATCCCGTTGAATAGATTGGACATGCTAGACTTAGTCTTCTCACTCACTCGATTTCAAGCCGCTGAGCTTTTTTTCTCCTGGGGCACATGAAATCTTTAGTGTGCGACATGCCTGTGGACTCGACTGAAAATTTTTTAGTGATTATTGTTATCGCCGAACACAAAATGAACATAACACCAGGAATTTTTGAGAAGGTATGTCATTTCTTCTTTCGCTGGTGTGTATTATGAAATGGCACACGTGTTCGCCAATTTGAACACTTGTTAAGAGTTTTTTTGGATCAATAAATAAGATTTCGTATTTTTTGTTATCGTTCATTCGCTTTCCCAACACTCTTGTAACATTGTAAGTTCGTGTTGAAATTCTGATTTTGCTCTTTTCTGCCTCTCATAATGCAATGCGACCCTATATTTCATTGTAGTTAATCTTCATCTGGATGGGTACTATCATTTTTCTAAATTTAACACAAGAATAGATTAGTCTTGTCCTTTATATAAAATAAACATAAATATATACATATGTACATAATTAATTAAAGTATTTTGAAACACGCATACAGGTAATGTGAACGTAATTTTCCGTGAAAAAATTGTAAGACTTCTTAAAATCCTATAATTAAATTTTATATAGCTTTAGAATAACGATAAATATTTTGAAGGTTAAATATTTTACAATTTGAAATAGTTCAATTATTGAAATGCTCTTCAAATAAATGTTAGAAAAAGGATGGTCTTATTTAGAAGACATATTATTCTAGTTAATATTGCATGTATACTCAAATTTTATAGCACTTCCGGCCCTTTCATAGGGACAATAAATGAAAATGTGCTAAAAAAATTATCTGTAACATGTAAGAAAGGTACGTGTAATAGGATATTTTCAAAATTAATATTATTGTAGCCTATATCATAAATTTATTAAAACTGAATAGCGATTCGAGCCACAAGCAATAAATGAGAACATATTCTATTTTTCATATAAACACCAATATAAGAAAGGATTATTGTGAAATGTGTATAGCATGCAAAATGATTATATAAGAGCATATTTTTTAAATACAATTTAATACTATGGATCAAATAATAAGTATTATATTATGAATAGCAAATAGACAAATGACTGATACAATTTCCGATAAATGCACGAACAAAACATTTAATTTTAAACTTATCTTACTAAATAAGAATTATATTTTTAAAAAAGTTCTTTTATATTCGTATTCTGTGGTACGTTTTCCAGATAATTCTTTTAAAAAATATATATTTTAGTGAAAAATGTCTCCGTTTATCATCATAACTTTCCTTTTTATTATGAACCCAGTCAAAAAATGTAGATTTATGAAGGCATAGTATAATCAGATCAGCGCTCATACTATGTTCCAGGAATATATTTATTAACTGTAGTGAGTGATGACAGGGTCTTTCTCGAAATTATGTCTCTATATTATAATAATGACCCAATATGGAAAAGATACATAATTATTTAGAAATTATTTATATTTAATAGAATAAAACCGGAAAAGATGTGTAATTATTTAGCTATAATTAACACTTAATGCAAGTGTGAATAAAGTAATTGTCAACAAAATATCAACATCCAAAAGACCGCTTGTCTTAAGGAGTTACTTCTGTCCAATGAAAGGACCCATTCACTAACGCTAATCCTATGGAAGAAATTTATAAAGATATCTCGGATGTATTTCATTATATACATATATATGTATGTATGTATAACAATGAATGCAGTGTATTAGCAGATCCAGAATCTCGTGCCATAATAAAACTGAAGTTAAACAATTAAGCATTAAAGGATATAAAATTCGAGCAAGAAAAAGAGAATAAAGAAGCTGTGAATCTCATCAGCGGTGGGCAGTTTTAAAAATAAAGCAATACTTCTGAATGAATATGAAAAAGAAACTAGTATGATGTAGTGGCAGTGGGTTTCGATTAGAGTGTCACAATGTAAAAAATCAAATGTGCAAAAACGTCCAATATTATAACACTCCCCCACCGTACCAAACGCCACAGAAAAACAGCTTATAACTCATTCAAAAATATACAGCCAAAATAAACTAATGTGTAATATATATATTAAAACAGCATATAAAGTTGTATTACCCAAGCTTGAGAGACACAGCCACACAAAACAACTAAAATCCAGTGTTCCAAAATTAATCCATGTTCATTCCATGTTGTTTTGTGTGTCTGTGTCTCTCAAGCTTGGGTAATACAACTTTATTTGCTGTTTTAATATATATTACACATTAGTTTATTTTGGCTGTATATTTTTGAATGAGTTATAAGCTGTTTTTCTGTGGCGTTGGGTTCGGTGGGGGAGTGTTATAATATCGAATGTTTTTGCACATTTGATTTTTTACATTGTGACACTCTAATCGAAATCCACTGCCACTACATCATAATAGTTTCTTTTTCATATTCATTCAGAAGTATTGCTGTGTTTTTAAAACTGCCCACCGCTGATGAGATTCACGGCTTCTTTATTTTCTTTTTCTTTTTCTTGCTCCAATTTTATCTCCTTTAATGCTTAATTGTTAAACTTCAGTTTTATTATGGCTCGGGACTCTGGATCTGCCAATACACTACATTCATTAAGTGCTATACATATATGTAATTTATGTGATTGTTGCAGCTATTAGCGCTGGTCTTATGAATTTTTTGTGATTTTTAAGTTCACTTAAAACTTTTTTAAAGAATTTGGATTATATATATATATATATATATATATATATATATATATATATATATATATATATATATATATATATATATATATTGCATTGGATAGCTGAGATTGATTTGAATGTAGGTTGTTTTTGGTTGAAGATATTTTTTATGAGGATGCTTTTGCTTTCCAAACCGTCCTCATAAAAAATATCTATAAATAAAAAATAAAATAAAAAACGACAAATTATTAAACTGCAAACAATATTAAATAAGAAACTAAGGGTCCCAAACGTCTTCGAAAGCGATAGGTGCCATTAAAGTTTAGGGTCTAAAATTTTAAGATATTATAAAAAACGGCAAAATGGGTCGGTCGATTCGTTTGTGGTTTTCACTGAAACTGTTCTTTATGTCAGCATTTCTTTTAAAATAACTTTTAGGAATAAAGTTTTAAAAAATGTCGATAGTGGGTGCTTTAAATTAGAATTTTCGGAATACTAAAAAGCTATTTTTTATCGTAATTTTTTGTATCTCATTAAATGCTTTCAAAAGCTTAGATTTAAATTTTAATTTTGAGATCAAAATCTGAATCGTTAGAAATGGTTAAGTAGAGTAAAAACAACTATATTCAAGAGTTGAAACTTAATCCTCCCCCCCCCCCACAAACACACACACCTGAACACAGTTAAGTTTTATCTATTTTACCACTCCTAACGATTCAAATTTTCAGCCCAAAATTTAAGTTTAAGACTAAGCTTTAAAAAGCATTCAATGAGATCCAAAAAATAACTATATAGAAAATAGTTATTCGCTACTCCAAAGTCTAAAGCGCCTTCTGTTGGCATTTTTTTAACTTTATCTTTAAAAATTATTCTAAAGAAAATACTGACATAAAGAATAGTTTTAGCGAAAATCGCAAAACGAATCGACCAATTTTTCTGTTTTTTATGATCATTTGCAATTTTTTACCCTAAACTTTAATTATGCTTATCTCTTTCGAAATGCACTTGGGACCCTTAGTTTTCTATTTAACATTGTTTGTCTTGATGTGCACTATTAACCCTTAACGTTTTTCAAAAGAATTTAGATACACCTGCTATAACTATTTTTATGAAGAATTACGCGTAAAATTACTGGAATTTTTTATATAACTCTATATAATTAACTATATCTCTTTTAGATTTCCATATATGGACTAGGTTTTAGTTCATCACACTCAAGAGTGTCTAATATTCATATTTTGAAGAAAGATCTGTTTTAAAAGCAGTTTTTTTTAAGAACCGGAGCCGAAAAATGCTAAAAGAATGACCAAAATTCTTTTAAATTTTAAAAAGTTGCATAGATATATGTATATTTTTATATAATTTTCTTTATACTGTGGTGTTAGATTACACTGGAAAATGCCAAAAAATGTGTCAAAAGTAGAGTTTTTAAAAAGTGTCTTCTAACGTAGTCGGATACCTTAATAACTGTTCAACACGATTAATTTTCGACATGATTATTCAAATCAGTAAATTAATTATAATAGATGTAAATTTTCCATTTTTCATTTTTGGGTGAAAAAAGCCCAGCCAGGATTCGAAGGATTTTTTTTTCACCCAAAAATGAAAAATGGAAAATTTACATCTGTTATAATTAATTTACCGATTTGAATAATCGTGTTTAAAATTAATCTAATCAAAAGATTTTTATTTAAAATGTTTAATAATTTTGCTTTTTCTAAGTATATAAAAAACTATTAAGACTTTAATTATATATTATTATCCGCTTCTATTACCAAAATATCTTAAATGGAAAAATAGTATTAGTACGCTTAACCATGTTTATAATATCAATATTCAATAATTTTTCTCACGCTAAACCGATTATTTTCTTTAAATAAAAATCCGAATGATCAATAAATCCTGAAATTAATCTAACTGGATCGACAAATATAATTTATATTGGTAATTTAAAAGTATACGAGCCAAAACGTTAATCTCCAATATTAAGTATGGTATTCCCATTAAAGCGTTATTAATTCGTTTTTACTATAATCCAATTAGACAGCTGATATTTGGTTATTCGAGACACATTCGGCTGAAGAAATTCATTGAATATTTTTAGCTTTCTTTCTTCCTTTTTCATTTCATAAAAAAGTGCGAAAATGTTTTTTTTTTTTTTTTTCATACAATTTGCATTAATTCGCTTACAATATTCTTCAAAATCTATATATTTAAAAACCAAGGTTCTTTTATTTAGTCCATCAGCTATGAGCTTTCTACTGAACCGATTTATAAATATATTTTTAATGAAAGCTATTTATTTTCAGATGCGTCCGTTCTAACTACATTCTTTTATTTATTTCTATTTTTATATTTTATTTTTTATTTTGAACATTTATTCTGAAATTTCTTTAAAATGATTCCAATGTTGCAGAGGAAAGGGTAAACGGGGTTTATTTACTTTTATCATAGTGTAAAAAAAAAGAATTCTGATTCAGTATATTCCCTGGGGAAAGGGAAGGCAAAAATGTAACTATAAATTCCGCTACATTAGGCCCAAACACAATCACGTGCTTTCGTAAAAAAAACGAAGAAAATTTTTAGTAATACAATTTTTAATTCATAATACAGTGGAATTATACTTTAGAATGCTTAAGTACAAGCAGATAATTTTCATTTAGAGAAAAAATTCACAGCTGATATAAAAAATTTTGGCCCCAGTTCCTTGTGATTGTTTTGTTTGGGCCGAATGAGTCCATTTAAATTTGATCGATAACGCGCATCATATTACAAACCGATTTTATGGCATAATGCACCTCCATTTATCTCTTTCTTCAATGATTTTTATTGATTATATCCTTACTGATATCATTTCCTTATTACAATTAAAACATAACTTTTAAAATTTAAATAGAAAATTACATTGCACTTTAAACAATAAAACGAAAACAAAATGCAATTTAAGAAATTTCAACAACCATTTGGAAAGTTATATTTTCAAAGACTAAAATTTTATATTTATAAATAAGTTCTGTGTTTAAAAAAGTAATATTAAAAATATATAAAATAATAATAATAATAATAATAATAATAATAATAATAATAATAATAATAATAATAATAATAATAATAATAATAATATTTCATTTTTATGATGATCAAAACATGACTTACGTAATAACAGAGTCATACATTACATACGCCATGAATTAAACAACAATATTCCTGGATCAATCATTAAAAAAAATTTAAATGAAATTTCAGTTTTAAATTGTCGGTAATAATAATAATATTAATTTATTATTATTATTACTGACATAAATTGTAATAATAATATTTATTATTATTATTACTGTAAATTTTTTAACTTCTAAACATCGCACATTTTCAATTTTTACATAATCGTATAAGGAAAGGATGTACTTTCAAATGTTATTTGTTTGAAAGCTGTATCTCAATTTGTTTTTGAGTTATTAATTTTTTTGTCATCGTGGCAACAAAGGTATTTCATATCTGGTCTTTAAACATGGACCAATCAGAAAATGAATAAAATCCGGTCATCACAAGGATTCAGATATGTCTCAGATACCTCTAGATTGAGAGCAAAAACTATTTTCCAAATATAAGGGGAAAAAATAAGTATTTATCTATTTCAATACTTTTTCATTACGTTGATAGTGAGGAGACTCTATGCAAAATGCTTCTTCGAAATGAGTTAAACATGATAGAAAATGACATAATATTTAAAAGAAAACTGACTTCGTTAATTAAAAAAAAATATGACAAATGCATCTAAAAGGGCATAAATTTCTGGAAACCTTACTTGGCGGTAATCAGATTAAAACCTCAAGTTTAGAGTGTGAATGTTTAAATTCATACCTGTATCTAACAAATGTGAATTCAGACTTGTAAAAATATTTAGTAATAATCTATTGCACATAAAATTATTTTTTCAAAGATGACTACGAATATCAGAGGTGCGTATGCAAATTCTAAGAGTGTGAAAATGACGCAAGATTTAGATTTCATAAAGAAAGACATTCTTATGACTAGCGCCCTTGGCGACCAGTATGTTTTTTCTTGAATATATACTAAGCATTAAATCATATTGCTTTTATTTATAATTTACTTTAATTGCTCAATTTTTTGACAAATTAGCTGATTCTGCTAGAGAAATAGACACAGATGCCATATGCGCACCACATTGGCGCGATTGCAAGAAAATGGCAATTATGTGAGGCTCACATGGTAACCCGGCTATTGTTATTTACTTTATAATAAACTGTTTTCTTTTCTTTTCTTTTTTTTTTAAATGATATAATTTTTTCATTCTATTGTTAACTAAACTTTTTTTATTTATTGAAATAATAGAATTTAGTTTAAAAATAGGCATGTAACTGATATTTGAAAACGGAATTTTCACCAAATTGGCGTCAGAAAAATAACGCAACAATGTGGTGCATATATGACATCAGGGTTGATAACTCAAGAACTCAATATTTTTATGCTAGCCCGGGGCAGATAATCAATCGCCAAGTGTTGTACCCGTGGCATTTTTTCGTATTTCATGATTTATTTAAAATATAATAATATAATTATTTTACTAATTTCATTTATAATACATAACTTTAATTTGAAACTAAAATGTTTAAAATTCATGACCTTTATTTACTTTTTTAAGTAAAAAAAAAATAAATAAATAATAAAATAAATAAATAAATAAAATAAAACTAATTAAATTCTGAAGCTCTATAACTGCAGCGAAGGAACAAAACATTAATAAATCCAATTTACCACAGCATAAATCTTACCAAAGGTCTTTTGCAATAGTAACCCATAAGATGTGTTTCATTTGGATGTTGCCATTAAACAATTAACAAAAAATCGTGATTTTTGTGCCATATACGTTAGTACATATATACAGATTGTGTCAGGTTAAAGTATTTTTTGCTGATTTTTTAATCCATAATACACATAAGAGGCATAAGAGTTTCCGATGATAATTTCATCATATTTACTTATTTTGAGTATTAAAATAAGGAAATAGGATTTTGGTAACGTTAGATTATAGTAATATTTGTTTTTGGAGTCAGACTAAGTAATGTTCGAAGCATTTGCTATTGTAACTAATTTTGTAGGTTTATTAAGAAATTTAATAAACAGTTCCTTCTTAAATATTTTTTTCGTTCATTTTATAAGATGCTAGCTGACCCAAGACGTCGTTCGCATAGCACTAAAAAAAATAGCTAATTAATTAAGCAAAACATTTCACTCAGCATAATTTAACAGATATATAATTAACCCATATTTTATCACACCATTATAAGGCATAGCATCATTAAAATTTACATCAAGTGATTTTTTTTTCCATAGATCGTAATGTAAAAGAACACTTTTGAATTTTTCTGTAATTGAACTATGAATGCTACATACTTCATTCTTAATACCTAGTATGATAAGCCAAACATCAATAACATGCACCAATTATATGGAAATCTGACTTTATTTATGTGAGTTAGAGCATGGTCAGAAAAACGATAATGGACCGACAGACTAACCGGAAACATAAACGTCTTTTAGTCACGTTAAGTGTTAAGAAGTAAAGCCAAATAAAATAATGAAGATCGACATCTCTCTTCTTAAAACGTAAAAAGTATGCCGAGAAAATTTTACTACTAAATGGTATTTTAGGTAGTATTTTTCGTGAAATTTGTATATTTATGCATTGAATCTTAAAAGATTTTGCAGAAATCTATTATAAAAAGCTATTTTTAAAAATGAAATATTTTTGCTCTTATAAAGATTTAAAAAAAGATGGTATAACAGAGGATATAAACAGATGGATATGGAATTAAAATCTGGTCACCAAACCACTATTTACAAACATATGACCAATTTGCTTCGAGCTCCCAATGCTTTAGTTCGATACTGGCACAAAGAAAATTACATTACTTGATGTAATCATATTAAATTTATAGATTTTAGGGCAGAAAATTCAATTTAATTTTTAAAAATGTTGTAATTTTTATTCGTAATAGTCTTTAAAAATTAAAACT
The DNA here is from genome assembly GCA_964019185.1 of Maratus speculifer. Taxonomy (NCBI): domain Eukaryota; kingdom Metazoa; phylum Arthropoda; class Arachnida; order Araneae; family Salticidae; genus Maratus; species Maratus speculifer. Next base: position 57,431,125 of record OZ025294.1, read on the forward strand.
CATAAAAAAAGGAAAAAAAAGATAAGCCATTAAATATTGATAATAATTTTCTTTAAAAAATAAAATTTTACTGCAACGTCAATGTATATTCATTTTATTTTCCATATATGACATCACATTTGCCTTGCCTCCTTTCCACATTTACTCAAAATCCATGCACCTCTCGTTATTAGATGTAATTGAAATTTTCCGTTTTATTTCAAATGTGATGTCACGTTTATATATCTTTTAATATTAAATTTTTTAATTTCATTTTCTTTTTCCTTGCGAAAATCTTTCAATTGAGAATTAATCACTGAGTAGAAGTTATTATTCCATGTTTCCGCTTTTTTTGGTAAAGAAAAAAGGAAGAAGGTCAAATTTCACAGGAAAATTGTCAACTGTTTCTGAATGAAAAATAATGAAATTTTAAATTATTAAGAAAATGTTTGAATAAAGTAAATAAAATACATTTTGTTCATGCCCAGTTCATAATCTGTGTACATACAAAGCAAAAAAGGCTTAAATTTATCCGTTTTGCTGGTGACTTCATTAAAATTTTCTCACACTCTTGCATCTAATGTTGTAAGAATTATACATATATATTTTTCTTTCCCTAACTGCAGTTTATTTTCATTTTATAACGTAATTATATTCAAATAATTCTACGAGGAACTTCTTATATATATATATATATTAGGACATAAAATGATTTTCCTAAAATAAACCTAAGATTTAAAAAAAATCATGAGATTCATAGCGGAAAAAATACTCAAATATTAAATTTTCTTTGGTGACGTGTAAATTTTAATTAATTTTAAGAATGAAATAGTTAAACGAAAAACAACATATTTTATGTCGAATAAATATGTAAATGCAAACATGCAATTGTAAAAGAGCAGAACATTACATTTTTTTGTTTATTTATTTAACAAAAAAGAGAAAGTAATAAATTTATTTCCCTCTTTTGAGCATCTACTTCCGAAGGATATGCATATGTAAAAGCGACAAAGAGATTTATACTCGTTATTAATAAGAATATGAAAATGAGTTAATTATCCTGTTTGAAGTATTACATGGGAACACTACTGATTACTTTAGTTTTTTAAAAAAAAGTATTGCATTATAATAATTTATAAACCTTTCTTACAACATTAAATTTATCGAAGTGTTTTCGGAGGAGAGAGAGGATTAAGATTTAGAGATAGAAACAGAGAGAGATAGAAATATACGAAATACATTATCGTTAAAAACATATTCCAAAACATACATAAATATTTTCTTCATAATGAATTGCAGGCAGAATGTATTCTAACGTCAAAAAATCGTAGTTCATGCTTTGGAAAGCTACCAAAAATGAGCAGGTATATGTAAATATATATAGGGGAGAGTAGGTTGACGCGGGACACACTGTAAAAAAGTGTCCTGAATTTTACTGGTGTTATTCTGTGAATTTTAACTTTTTTAATTGAGCAATTCCGTTTTAGAAAAAATTCTTAGTTTTCCAGGAATTCCAGGAAGTTTTTCTGTTGACTTGATAATTGAGCGTTTCCGTTTGTGGCAATAGACGCACCGAAAACAGAATACCTCCGGTGACAGCCATGTTGATTTTATGTTATCGTTGGTTATCAATGTTTGTGCTATGTTTAGAAAAATATCTGCGATCATTTTAGGTGATGCTGACATTTAGCTGTAGCATATATTTTAAAACAGCACGAATAATAAAACGTCGTTTCGATTTCGTCATCTTTTTTACTTGGATTCTTTCGTTACTTTTGTAATAAAAGGTAAGTTATTCAGATTCATTTTGTAATTATTTTTTTAAATGAAAATTGTACTTATTTTAAATGAGTGTTAGATATTCAGATCTTGTTATGTTTATTTCTAATATTGCACGTTTGGCTTACATGCAGGGTTTAGTTTAAGCCGTCAAAAAAAGTTTTTGACGTGATATAGGTTTAAATTACCTTTAAAGCGATTTTAACCGCCAAAACCATCAATATGTATTTTTTTAAATAATGCTCAGAAAAACAACTAAAGAAAAAATGTTGTTAGTATAGCAAGATACAACATTGCTTCTATTTAATGATAATGCATTTTACCTTTTGAATTTACTTTACTGTAATCAATTATTAAATTATAATTTTTTTCTTTTTTTATGCCTAAATTGCTAGTTTATTATGTGGATTTTTAGTATGGCTTTTTTCCATACTTGGTAACAATTATATATAGCACAAATAATCTCTTTTTGAGAGGCGGAGGACAGATCCAAATAAATAAATAAAAATACAATTTATTTGTTATTGAGAAAAGAATTTATTGATGGGTTACCACAAAATCAAATTAAGATGCGAGGAGCTTTTGAAAAAATAAATTTAAGGCACCATATGTAGACTACACAATATGTAGATAAGATTTTCTAAGTTATATGGTTTTCTAATGTAACTTGTTTTGCATGTACTTAGTTTATATATAACACTTAAACAATATTTTCTTTGCAGCATGTCCACCCCCCCTTTAATTCAATAGAAACACAGAACAATAAAAATGACATTTATTTTACAACTGCGAAAAGAATGAATAAATGTTAGGGTTTGAAAAGAATGTTAAGATAAACTTATAAAATATGAAATTGTAATTCTTTTATCCCAAGATTAATTTTGTTAGTGACTAACAATCATTTCTTACTGATGAAGTTATTTTATATATAGAATACAGCTTTACCTAGATCACTATTAGGAACAAATGAATAATTTATCATATCAGTAAGGGGATTTTTTTTTTTTAACTTGGTTTGAAAGATGATCCAAAGATGAAAGTATCCTAATGTTTTCGTTCTTAAACAATTTTTTTTCTTTTTTTTATGAGATTATAGCATATGTGAACAGTTCACATAAATATAGCTTACACTAAATTATAAAATGAAAATAAGTATATTGGGGGAAGGGAAAGGGGAATCAAATGACTGATTTATTGTTAAAATAAAAAAAAGAAGCAAATTTGAAAGAAAAAAAAAGAATACAGCTTTTTAATTTTGCTTAGAAGTTTGTGCTTCGAGTAAATTTTAGACAGGGGCATTTAGATAGCAATTTTAAGAAATCTGACGAAATACGAAAGGTTCTCGCTCATGTATTTGTCTTATTTATTTATAAATTAATGATAAAGAAGGGTTTTAAATGATTGTTAAATGAAAAGTACTACCGAATTGTTTTTATATTGTATCTATTACCAGATATTAAAAGTAATACTAGTAAAGTTATTTTCCAATAAATTTAACAGGACTCGTTAATTTTAATCAGTTTGGTTTAAATCACGATTTAAATAAATTTAAAAAATAAATAAATTTAAAAAATCATTTAATCAAATCAGATTTCCTCAGATATTAGTTTTAAATAAATTTGAGATGAAAATAAACATATTACATTAATACATAATATAATAGTGCGTTAATATAATTTAATTTTACGCTACAGATAATAAAAAACTTTTAAGGAGATAAAACTTAACATTTGTCAAAAAGTAAAATGCTATGTAAGTAAAGAAAGGTGTTTTAGAGTTCGATTTGAATCAAAATTATTAAATCTTGCCACAGTAAAAAAACTAAGCAGAAATATATTAAATATTGTAAATACTCATTAATATTTAGAGAAACTTCTGCAAGTTGAAGTAAAATAAAACTATATGAACATCGCATTTTTTCACTAATTATTATATGATTTTTTAATTGAAAAAAATATTAATGATAACATCACCTGTAGACATATGGTAAAAAGAAGAAAAAATTGAAGCTCTTTGACATTTTGTTTAGCCGCGGTAGCCAAAACACCATTTATACAGGGTGTCTAGCAAATAACATCCTGATTTCAAAATTAAATTTCTCAAAAACTAAGATCGGTAGAATTATGCGATAAACGGTTTGTTTATTAAGTAAGCTGTAAAAATGTTATACAAAAGTTTCGAGCAGTGAATATTTTGAAAAGACTGTGTTCTGATTGCAAAAAATACTGGAGTTGACATTTTTCTTGTTTTAGATTGTTTGTAGAGAATGAGTTTTTCAGTGTACAGTGCCATATTTAACGATTTTTCGTACTTATTTTTTGAAATTTCGAAATTTTTTTCCAAAAATCGTTAAAATATGGCACTGTACGCCAAAAATTTTGTTCTCTGCAAAAAAACTAAAACAAGAAAAATTTCAAATAAGGCATTGTTTCAATTAGAACACAATCTTTTTAAAATATTCACCGTTCGAAACTTCTATATAAGATTTTTACAACTTACCTAATAAACAAACCGTTTACCGCATTATTTTCTAGATCTTCGTTTTTGATAAATTTAATTTTGAAATCAGAGTGTTATTTGCTGGACACCCTGTAGATCTCAAAAGTAAAATTTCAGTTCCCACTTGGTAAGCGAATAACTTTATTTATTCTTTCATTTGAATTTTAGTGTTTTAACATATACTATGAATACTAATATTTTTTTTTTAATACAAAAAAGTCTTCAAAAAAAGAAAAATGTTAATGATTTGTCATTTTAACTGTATTGGACATGTGGAGCATTTGTGAACTGATTTGTTGGAGGCAAATATGAACAATTCATATGTGCCCCAATAATCATTCTTAGATTCTGATCGTTTCAGTTAACTTCATGAGAAATAATATCAGCTTCTATAAGTTTCCTGCAATAGAAGACTTTTTGTCATAGAACATTTGATTTTGTATTCAAACTTCCACAAAAACATCTGTCAACAGATACATAAACAGCAACAATCTCGTTTAATTTTAATTTAAAATAATTAATAAACTTAAATAAGGTTATACGACATTTTAATAAACGGTTCTTTTGCATTGTAAATACAAAAAGTTTTACGTTAAACAGTTTCGCAAAATTTTCTATTTATTTTTTTCCAAACTTGAAATGATTGCTTACTTTTCGCTAAAATAGCTATGTATATTATGCTTTAAACGGCGATAGATATCAGTAATATCTTAAGAAAGTAAAATTTTTAAACTAATAACTATCATAAAATTACGATTTTATGCAGCTCCCCCCTCCTCTCTTTCAAAAGTGAAAGAAGTTAAATTTAGGGGAGATATTATAATCGATTTTTTTTTTTTTAACAATCATTAAAAACCCTTCTTTATCATTAATTTAGAAGTAAATAAGACAAATACATGGATGGGAATCTTCCATATTTTGTTAGATTTCTGATGAGTAGTATCTAAATACCCCCCCCCCCCTAAAATTTTCCAGAAACACAAACCCCAAAGCAAAATTTAAAAGTTTTATATATATATATTTTTTCAAATTTACTTCTTTTATTTTTATTTTAACACTTAAACCAATCATCTAATCCTCCCTCTCTTTCATAAATCTACATATTTCAATTTTATAATGCAGTGCTTAAACATATCACCCAGAAACTAGCGAAATTTATAGATATTTTTTCGTTATAAATTCGTTTTTTTCGTCACCCCAATAGTGGGACAGTTGTGAACAATTATTTTCATTTATAAAACTATCAAAAGAAAGAAAAAGATACTATAAAAGCAATTTTTAAAAAATTATCATATACAAAATTGCTCTGTTTAATATATTGAATAGCTTTTGTTCATAGAAATCAATCCATTTAGGAGAAAAAGCTATATTTATGTGTACTGTTCACATGTACTCCAGTCTCCCTTATAGCTTTGTGTGTTCTACTTTAGTGATGCCTATTATATTTAAGGTTGAAGAAAATCTGAACCATTCATTATTTTTTTAGTCAGATTTTGTCGATTACAACCCTTTATAATGGTGAAAGTTAAGGTATTTGTTATAGTTCTCTGGATCGATGCTAAAGGGGGGGGGACAGAGAGGACATATTCCCCGGAAACCATAATGAAAGGGCAGCAGTAGAAGTACACGACCATCCTGGGGACCAGCTTCGGCTTATAGCCAGGAGGAATTTCTAAGCTTAAGGGGGAGGGGGGATAACGAAAAGGCCCAAATACTTTTTTTCTTTTGTATCGGTGTTCTCATGTCACTTTAAAAACCATGATATTGTTAAAATTATCCTGTCTGGAGCATGCCAAAGTATGAAAGAATCTAAGTGAGATATGGCATAAAAATCCTGTATAAAGTGGCATTTTTTTTCGATTGTTTGCCAAATTTTAATGAATCAATATTTGATTAAACAGGTCACGCAGGTCAGTATTGCATATTTTATGATTACATATTTTAAATTTTAAAATAAATCAAATATTAGAAAATTAGTAAAATTCTCTTTGTAAATATACTTTGCGCAGGAGGAGAGGGGAACCAAAATCAATGTTTGCCACGTCTGCAAAAAAAGCTAGTTTCGGTTCTGATAATTATCGAAAAGGCCAATGCTAAAAAACTTGCATAATTCATTGTACAGTTTTTTTACTGCAAAAGTTTAATCTATTTCAGTAGTCCTACACATCAAATGTCTTTTGCATTTGATTTGGTACATTCAAAAATTAGAAATTCACTGATAAAGCTGTTAAACTCCTTTTTCTGTGCCAAGTTGCTTCCAAATTTGCTTAGAAATTTATGTGCAGCAGTTATTTTTATTTTAACTAATAAAAGTTGAATTTTTGACTTCTGATTTGTAATTTTTTATGCATTTTGTGCAGTAAATTTTCCCACAGCCTAAAATTTTACCCTTAAATCATTTATGTATATTGTATAGTATTAATAACACGTATACTTATAACACGCATGTGTGTGTATCATTTATATTTTATAAATTAAGCCATGTAAAACAATAATATTGTGTGAGAATAAAAAAGAAAAATATATGATATAAAAAAAATCAGTTATTTTGATTTTTATTTAAAAAATCAAATCTCGAACCCTGAAATTTAAGTTAGAAAATAAATATTTAAAATTGTATTTCTGCAAATAACTCGCTAATTATAGAGATTATCTCAAGATCAATAGTTTAGTTATTTTAGATAGAAGTTTAAAATGCTGAATAATAGGAATTTCAGTTATCAAACTACAACAGTGTTTGAGGGGAAGAGCGTTTAAGAAGTATTTGCAGGTTGAATTTTTTTTATATACTAACTTTCATAACATTCAGAACTGGTGTTTAGAACCACTGATCTGCAAATTTTAAAGTTTTGCAATTATTCCCAAAGCAGCATGTTTTTTAATGAACTTTTAGTTCGAAAAATGTTTTGCGGGAATAAAATAGAAACGCAGGAAAATGTTCTGTGTAATTTCATTTTTTAAAGAAGTACAAAACATATTTTTAAAAATACTGACATGAAAAAAGATTACTTTAGGATAAGATATATGGTACTTTTTAGTTAAATAGGTACTACTGATTGCAACCAAATGGGATATATTTAATAGTAAAATTTATATCAGGGCCGAAATTTGGGGGAGGGGGGGGGGCATTTGTCCCGGAAGCCAAATGGAGATTGTTTGCTAATTTTTCTCAGGTACATTTTTAGCATGGTATTGTTAAAATTGTCTATGTGGGTATGCCAAATCATAGAAAAGTCTAAAAATGCCATGGCATAAAAATTTTATATAAAACTTTATTATTTTCCCAGTTGCATATATAGATATAATATATATGAAATAGCACCATTCTATATACAATTATCTTAAGTTGGAGTAAGTAATTCTATTTTTTCATTCAATGTTTTATGCACTCGCAATTACATAGTATTTTAGGGTCCATTGACACAAATTTAATCTAAAATGTATTTACTCAGTCTATTAAGAGTATGTTTCACTCCATATAAAATACTCTGCTCAATACAATTTAGAAAGCATAGTAAAACGGTTAATGCCAAAAAAATATTTAAAGGCCATAAATTTTCTAAATCATTTGCATAAGTATGACATTTCCTTTCTATTAAGTTTACATGAAATATTTTCAGCAGAAACTTTTTTATTCACAGAGAATATCCAGGACATACTGTGTAAGTCCTGATTTAATTGTAGATATCAGATAATTGTCTTATTTGCTTTATGTATGAACTTTTTTTTTTCACTTTCTAATGAGGTTATAACTTTTGACAGGTGAACAGATCAGATACAAACAAAACGGAACATATATCATATCCTGGATGTTATGAAGTTAATCTGATTATAAATTAACAGTATACTTACATATATAAAAGTACTAAGCATTTTTCAATTTCATAAATCTCACAAGAAATTTACATTTATTGCAAATAAGCTAAAACAGCGAATGTGTGTGTGTGTGTGTACATACATATATATATATATGTCCCTATGTGTGTGTGTGTGTTTATCTCTCTCTCTCTCTCTCTCTCTCTCTCTCTATATATATATATATATATATATATATATATATATATATATAGGTTAGTCTTATTGTAATAATCGAGCAAGAATCAATTTGAACATCAGAAAATACCCACCCTAAATGTGATCAATTTCTATATAAATGCAGTGCAGCTTGATCATTAATTTAAAGTATTTTTTTTTATCTTTTCCAAAATTTAAATTTTATGTAATGGTGTGTATTCTAATCCTTATATGTAAGGATATAAATTGCTGTAAGTTATCTCAGATTTTTTTTTCTCGTATTGCCTGCAGCTTTTTTATATAAAAAAAGGGCTATTGTAAAATAAAAGGAAAGTGTGGTTATTTTTTTATAATATACCATGTTACATCTTTTAACTTTATTAGTGTCTTTTATTACTAAATTTTCTATTTTCATTTTTCGGAATCTTTGCCAATATTAACCCAAATAAAGGTATCAAAACACCTAGGATGAAAGGAAGAAGAAATAATACGATTACCAAGCCAATTATATAGTTAGTAAATGGACTTAGAGATTTTGAAAGTCATTTTAATTTGGGATGCAACAATCGATAATTTTTTTGTTTTACTTAGTGTTCTGATTTTTTACATATTTATTCCTCTTAATTTTTTAACCCAATTTTTCTCAGTCTTATTTATTGTCACTGTGTTTATTAGAACTATTTGATGTGACAGAAGTTATCAGCAATCCTATATTATGGCTTTTTAAAACTTCGTGATTGTTTCGCTAAATACATTTTCAATTTTCACTCTCAAATGCAAAATATGATACAATGAATACTATTTGTTAGAATGAATGAATTATAGAATTACTCTGAAAACTGTAGATTTCTTTTTTAATGTAATCATCATGTATTATTTTATTTTGTTAATATTTTATTTAATAATAAAGAATTATTAATGAATATTTTTGAAGCTTCTGACTTTTTTTTAACTTCCTGATTTTTATTCTTTAAAACTTGACAACACAGAAAAGAAAATTCTTGTATCCAGTTCAATGCATTATACATAAACACACACACACACAAAAAAAAGACAGTTAACATATTTAAATCTTTTGGTAGCAAGTAATTGTAATTCTGCAGAGTTGATTTTACACCAGAAATCACCAAGGATTTCAGAATGTGTGAAAATGGAAAACAGTTGATATAAATGCACATTTTTTTTCTCCAATTTAAATATTGCCAAAAGAGTAAAATAATTAGTTTTTGAGTAAATATATACATAAATACAATCTGCAATGTCTATTTTATCTTTAACCTTAAACCAAAGAACGTCTATAGTAAAATTGATATTACATTCCTTTTTCTCTGCATTTTAATTTTAACACATCCAGTTTTAGAAATATTTTGACAACTAAATAAATTTAACTTTTTCAAAAAAATGTATAACCGACTCCAAAAAAAAAGCGCTAAAAAGAATTAAATAATTTTATAAAATACTCTAATGACAAATCGTTATCCAATAAAAACACATTGACCATCATGTACCGGTATAAAACGGTTTAATTTAATATATAGAATTTAATATCCACCAAACATAGATTTTCCAGAGAATATTTTTTACAAGAGATTTATTTACATATTTTTGATTTAATTTTTGAATATATACATATAAAAAGTAATGAATTACTTTTTGAAGTTGGTGCCAAACAATCATAATTGATATTGATTTCTCCAGTTTATTTATTGTACTAGACATAATACATCCACAATTCTTACTATACTTAAGATAGTTTGGCACCAACTTCAAAAAGTAATTCATTACTTTTTATATGTATATATTCAAAAATTAAATCAAAAATATGTAAATAAATCTCTTGTAAAAAATATTCTCTGGAAAATCTATGTTTGGTGGATATTAAATTCTATATATTAAATTAAACCGTTTTATACCGGTACATGATGGTCAATGTGTTTTTATTGGATAACGATTTGTCATTAGAGTATTTTATAAAATTATTTAATTCTTTTTAGCGCTTTTTTTTTGGAGTCGGTTATACATTTTTTTGAAAAAGTTAAATTTATTTCCTACTTTTTAGTTATTTATACCGTAATACATAATTATGTGTACTGAATATGATGGCTCTTTGCAACGCATTACTAATGGTCGCACTTTGCTGAGTTCTAATGTATTCGCTTTACTAATCACTGTTTGATTGCCAACTTTTCAAATGACACTTACAACATCGGTTAGTACCGTTGTGAAACTTTAGGTTTTCTGAATGCGTAACGTATTTGGCACGACGAAAAGCTACCGCATTCATGAAATATTAAAGTCAACATCGAATCGTACGGACATCGGAAGAGGTTATCGAAAAGTGACAATGCCTCAAGTAAAGTGTCCTTACACATAAGCGCGCGGCAAAGCGCTTCCATATATGAGTAAACAGCGAAATGACTCCATGTATCTATGCATAGTAAAATGCTTTTCTAGTGTAGTCAAAAGTACTCCCTCCTTCAGTCAGAAAAAGCAAAAAGAAAGATTTTAACAAAAATCGCTCTATGATTCAATAGATAAACAACAACAATCTAATTCCTATAAATGTAGTAAAGACATCGGAAATGAGCGGTGATGATTCGACGAGGAATCCGAAAATCATAACCTGTACTTGGCTGCATCTATAAGAGAGTGACAGCATTCGATGCCCAAATGTTTTCTTCACGGACGCTTTTGTCCCAACTAAACTGTTAAAAATTTAAAACTCACTCCACCGCTTTTATGGAAAACGATTATTTCAGCCTATCATGGAGCATTCCCATGGGTCAAAAGACAAATATTTTATAAAAGCGGGGAAGTGACGATGCAGCAAAAGGACAAAATTTTTTACAGTGTATGTATGAGATATTCCATAAAAGGGATGAAGTGACGATGCAGCAAAAGTTAAATTTTTAACAATGTATCGCAATGCTAGGCATTTTCTATTATAAAATTTGATAATGATTTCCTGGTAGAATTCGATTGTACGCCGAATGATCATTTATTTCTACACAGACATAAAAACATAATCCATGTTATTTTAAAAAATCGTGGACATACAAGGAAAAAAAAGCACAAGGAAATATTACGACACAAGAATAGTACAACCAGGAGCTACACATAAAGAGTGTGTGCAACGGAGCCCAGTGGGATTCGAACCCACAATCCCCTACGCTGTCAAGAGATTAGCAGCGTGGTGTCTTAACCACTCGGCCACAAGGACCCCATTAATGAGTCGTTTTTGTCCAGAATTTTTTTTAATCAATCGTATACTGTGCTTAATGTGTCGTCATATTCACATCGAGGAATCCTACATGAACAAAATCTCAAATCATTCTGGTGTCTAATCTGGTAACCAAATCTGATTCTAAAGATAATTTTGTTGCACATATCTATGCACTTTATTTTGCATTGATATGTAGAGATAATTCTTTCCTCCGGAGCAAAATATATACTAAAGGATTTTCATCTATTCAACAACTTAAGGATGTCAATTGGTATCGATGTCTATTTCCGCTTTAGTGGATGCGAGAACTTGTCCATTTAATTTTTAACATTTCGGAAATTTATCGCATCCAGCAAACTTTAAGGCCGCACACTAGGTACAGAGAAAGACCCGGATGATAATGTGAAGTCTATGGAGGCGTTCTTTTCAAACACCTCGCTCAAATTTTAAAATTTTTACGTGATTTTTTTTGCATAGGATAGCTGAGGATATTCCACAACCGGCCTAGTTTTTACTTTTTCAATTTTGGTTTCAGATTTAAAAAAAATTATTTTAAATTTCAAAACCGGTTTAAACGGTTCTGAAATTGAAACTATCATTATATAAAACATTCATAAGCAAAATCGAAGAAGTAAAAACTAGGCCGGTTGTAGATCATCCTCGGCTATCCTATGCAGAAAAAAAAAAAAAAAAAACATGTAAATATATTAAAATTTGAGCGAGATATTTGAAAAGAACACACCCACAGTCTTTACACTAACATCCGGGTCTTTTTCTGAGACTAGTGTAGTGCCTTAAGGTCCACATTGAAATCTACAGACTTCGTAAATGGGCATTGAAAAGCAGACAATCCATCAGTATACGTTAAAATTATTGTGAAAAATTACCTTTGTTTTTAAAGCTATCTATTTTATGACTAATGAGAGCGATCTAAAAACGTCTATGGAGCGTTTTCATTGGTCAGAAAAAAGATAGTCTTTAAGAACAGAGGTAATTTTTCAAGATATTTTAAACAGAGTACACTGTTAAAAATTTGACCGTTTTGCTGCATCGTCCCTCCACTGCTAATATAGAAAACGATTACTTCAGCCTATTATGGAGCATTCTCATGGATCAAAAGTGAGATATTCCATAAAAGCGGGGTAGTGACGATGCAGCAAAAGGGTCAGATTTTTTACAGTATAAAGTACGCGTACACAATTAGAGCGCGTCAAGTTGCTTCTATGATTCAATGCATAGCAAAGTAATTCTAAATGCTCGTATGTATTAAAATACTCTTTTCAGTCATAAAAACTAAAAAGGAAGATATCAAAATCACACCATGATTCAGCTTCGTCTATATGAAAGTAGTAATATTTGAAGTTAAGAATGTTCTTTGATAAACGCGGTTTTCCAAAGTACAGAAAATTTAAGAATTTTTATTTCAGAACTTGGCGGTAATCGCCTGAACGAGTTTGTTTTATGGGTGAAAGAAGTTAACTAGCTTAACTTTAATGGTAAGCCTATCAACAATTTTCGTCATTTATATTTGTCCAAATGTAAATCTAGCACATAGCAATGTACTTTAATCACTTTGTGAATCCGGCATAACAAGCACCCTGATACACAGACACTCTTGCTTTAGCGTGTAAGGCTCTTTAGAGATGAATTTTCAGCTTTTCGATATCGAATTCTGATGTCTGGATCGATGTGGATCTTTCACTTTGGTGGATATGAGAATTGTTCCAGCTAAGATTTCGTACTTTGAAAAAAAAACTAGCATCTCTGCAATAGTGGTTAGGATCCAGAAGGATTATTCGCTAATAAGCAAAACAAGATTTACCAATCATAAACTTCATTTTTAAGAACTATTCATTGTTCGAAGGAGAGAGTCTGGAATACATGAAGTTAAAATCTGATATCGACACTGTAAAAAATTTGACCCTTTTGCTGCATCGTTACTCCATCGCTTTTATAGAATTTCTTTGTTTTGACCAATGAGAATGCTCCATAATAGAGCGAAGTAATCGTTTCCTATAAAAGCGATGGAGTGACGATGCAGCAAAAAGGTTCAATTTTTTACAATGCAAGCAGTGCTAAAAATTTGTATCCTTTAAATGTGCAACAATGCTACTGAATTCCAAAGTGTCGATCACAGCGACATCTGCGGCATTTTCGTGAGACATTATCTAGTCTTGCAATAATTCTTGCATTTTTAGTAAATGACCTGCAGATGTCGCTTCTATCTTTAAATTTCATTAGCATTGTTGCACATTTAAAGGATAGAACATTTTTGCGCTTTTTTTAAGTGTTACAGACGGCGTGTTCAGCACAACTTACCGGTTACTTACCGACCACTAACCGATTGTAGACAAGTACGAAATAAAAATCAAAGCAAAGTGTGACGTCAGCTACAATTTAACAGAATAGTTTTCATTAATGCCACAATTTGCTTTCGTACTGCCCTACAATCGGTTGGTAACATTGGTTACTTTTGTAAGTTGCTCTGAACACGCCCTTAAATAGCCGATTTCCACACTATATCCCCTAGATGCTATATTTCCGGTTTCTTGCATAAGAAAACTTGTCCGGAATCTAGGTAGAATTTGCGCTGTTAGCGAAACCAGATTAAAGAATCAGAAGCCTGAATTTTAGCACATTTTTCAATGTTTAAGATACATTTTCTTGTTAATAAATCTCGTTTCCCAAACAGCGCAAAATTTACGTGAATCCTGGCTCTCGTCCAGTTAGGATTTTGCACTTTGAACGCTGTTAAAAATTTGAACTTTTACTTTATCGTCAATCCATTGCTTTTATAGAAAATGATTACTTCATCGTATTATAGTGAATTCTCTTTGGTCAAAATAGAGATATTCCATAAAAGCGGTGGAGTGACGATGCAGCAAAAACTTCAAACTTTTAACAGTGAAAAGATCGTGTGTCTATGTAAGTGTAACATAAAAGCATGCAAAATAAACACTTCTAATTGGTCGATTGCTTCAAAATGAATTTGAAATTTAAAGTTTTTATTTTTAAAAAAGTTCTAATTATCAGATTTTTATGAAATTTGAATGGGACCACATGGGCTTTATACGCTTTCAAACAAAAAAAGAATTATCAAAATCGGTTCATATTTGCAAAAGTTATGCGTGAACAACAAATACATACAGGTCGAAATCATAACCTCCTCTTTGAAGTCGGTTAAAAAAAGGTTTTCCTTAAGAAAAGCATACAGGAAGAGTTAGTTACAAATAATTACTGACATAAATTATCTGTAATCTATTATAGGCCAATAAGTTTCGATCAATAAGGAGAAATGTCAAAATGCCAGTTTGTAATACGAAAAATTCTTTGGAAATTTTTTTTAGTTTATTCAGAGTATATTTCGAAGCTTTTACATAATGCGATGCAGTTTTCAAGTTAATTTAAAAGATTTGGTACCACTTGGTAATCCTGTCGGCAAAAAATTTAATGCCAAGATTAAATGCCAATAATGGATTACCATAAATTTCGCATTCACTTGCATTAAACACAATGCACGTATTTGTTCCGTCGTCGAGAGATTTTTGATTCGATTTTTTTTTCTTTTGTATTTTTATTTATGTTTTACTAATTTATTTGTACTCTTATTATATAAAAGAAAAATTGCATCAATTTGAATAATTTGGATAATAGTTGAATGATTTGTATAATTTGACGAAATTGGTCGACGGGATAACCAAGGAGTACAAAATTTTTGAGAAAATTGCAGATTTTTTTTTTTAAGAATTCATTTCTAAATTATTTTGGTTCTTTATCAGCAATGGGCCTAAGGCTGACCTTTTCAAAAACCAGGCCCTATACAATGTAAATATACAAGGCCTGATTATTATAATTGATATTGTTTGATGTATTTCCTTAATACTTTAACACATGCAGTCATTATTTTTTAAATACTTCGACAACTAAAAAATAAATAAGTAAATAAAAGAAAAAAAATAAGGAGAATACACTGAAAAAATTAGTCGCAAATAACTATTTACCAACATAAATACGAAACTAATTATATGCCAATAAGTTTTAATCAGTAAGGTAAAATTTGAAAATATCAATTAGTACAACGGAAAATAATCATGCGTTAATTTGAAATTTCTTTCTGAAATGGAAAATTTTAGTCTGAAAAACAACATTAGGTTTCTAAACCATAGCGTTTCAGTTTCCTAGTTGGAGTATTTCAGTTTCCCAATTGAAGTACTTTAGTTTCCCAGTTGGAGTACTTCAGTTTCCCAGAGGGAGTACTTCAGTTTCCCTGAGGGAGTACTTCAGTTTCGAAAACGGAAACGCTCCAGGTTCGAAAACGAAAACTCTCCAGTTTCGGAAACGGAAACACTCCAGTTTCGAAAACGGACACTCTCCAATCTCAAACGGGACACTTCACTCTTGGAAACGGAAAAATCATGAAAAAGAATTTCTATGATTTAACGGATCAGATATGGCAACTCTGCTGCCAGTACCTTTTCCGTGTTTTTACTGGAGTTTAATTTTACAGTGCATTGAGAGGAATGGGACAGTACTTTTTTATTTTTATGCATCATTCTAAACATTTCATTAATCCCTCAGAAGATGAAGCAATGGTAACCCAATCTTCGATTGAAAAAAAAATTTTCATAAGCTTGTAATCGGCAATAGCTTGTAATTGTATAATGGAAAAGATTATTTCAAGAATCACAAGCAAATTTACTTCATGTACTTTTTATGCTTTCTGTATATTAAGGACTTCTGTATATATAAATGTAATAGTTTCCCTATTTATGGAATTTTATGTTCTATATTATCCATAATTTAAACATCTCCCTGTTATAGGGAAAGTAAGGGAGACATTTCAAAACTTACAATTTCTTTAATTACAAAACAGCTTTTGCATGTTATGTTTCTAAGTATTCATGGAGAATAAAAAGTGTTTGACTTTGCACTCTTTAAATGGAAAATTTTGTTTTTGTGCTCAAAAAAGTTTATTTTCTTAATATGTAAAAAAGCTCCCCCACTACTCCACTCCCCTTTACATATATATATTTATTTAACGTACAACTGTCGTAAAAAATATTAGATCTATAGTTTGCTTTATTATTGCTCATATATCTCTTCTACAAATATCACAATTTTAATAAACATCTGTTCTTTTTATAAAATTTACTGATATAAATGTGTAAATTCAGAAATTTGTGGGATTCAAAATATTCTACTTGTTATTTGAAAAAATTATCGCAAAGAATGAAGATCTCTCTATATATATTTTTTTATGCATTCTTAAATTCGCACAGGCATTTTTGGCTTGAATTTTTGAAAAATTCCTATTTCTTTCACTTAAATGAATAAACTGCACACTGTTCTAATTTAGAATATGAATTTATAAATTATTAGTTTAAGAATTATCATTTGCTTATGATTTTTTTTTTAGAAACAAAACTGTTGATATTATGAACTTCAATTATTAGACTTTTTAAATTCTTACTCATACTCCTTGTATTTAACGTGCTTTCTTATATGTAGTTTTTCTTTATTAACTTTCGTGGCAATTGTTGGTTATTAGTTTTAAAAAAAAGTTTTTCAGCTTGTTCTATTGCGGAAGCCTGTTAGATTTCTTTTCCAAAATTAAAGTTATCTTCGTAATGTTTATTTCATATTTTTTTATCTGAATTAAGTTAATTCTTGTTTACCCATTATCTGCTAAAATATTTTCAAGTGGTTATGGGCCCAGACTTGCTTCATACTGCGCGATAGTTACGGTAACAAGAATTAGTCTTAACCAACGGTAAAACGCATTTCAAATTTGTGCGTTTGGTTAGTTAATAAAGATAAAAATATGGAACTTTTTACGACTGATAAACGTCTTGGATCTGAAAATTGGGTCAGACGGAAATGGATGGTGGAAGGCTTGCTAATGGAAAAAGAAAATGCTTTCGAGGTGTGCTCTGGAGAGACTGTACAACCAGAACCGGTTCCCGAAGGCGCTGCTGCTGCAGATAGGAACAAATATAACGGTGATTCAGCCAACTTCAATAAAGGCAACAGAGCTGCCAGAGGTATTTTTTCAAGAATTCTAGATAGTAGAATATGCGACCTCGTATCGATGTGCAAAACTGCAAAAGAAATATGGGTGAAACTACATGAACTGTTTGAGCAGAAAAATACTCAAGCTCAATATGCCTGCAAATGCAGTTCTCATCTTTTGTGCGAGATCCGACGAATTCGATGGCTATGCACATAGCAAAACTAGATCGCCTAGTGTCACGAATGTCTGATTTGAATATCAAACCAAATGACTTTGTGGTAATGAGTAAGCTTTTGGAGACTTTATCTAGTGACTTTGAGCCATTGAAAATGGCTTGGTGTGCAAGACCTGAAGAGCAACAGACACTAGTCGAGCTTAAGAAATTACTTGTTGCAGAAGAACAACGAAGAATGTCAGATTTTTCCAGAGAAAAGGAATTAAATGCCTTACTTGTCAAGTCTAGTTTGAGAAAGGTTCACAGTGCTACAGAAAAGTATGGCAACCATGCAAACAAGCAGGGGAAGCAGTTTGAATGTTTTAGATGTGGGAAAAAAGGTCACATGAAACGTGACTGCATTGTTAAAAAAGTTAATAATGTGCATGAGAGAAAATCAAGGGATGAAGTTTTTATTAGTGAATGCCTTGCAGCCAATTGTGATGACACACGGGTCATTGATACAGGATCCACACAACATATATCTAACAGACACGATGTCTTTCAAAGTTTTATACAGTATAAGTGCCCAATAGAAGTAAGGGTTGGTAATAATACCACAATGAAAGCGTATGGCCATGGTGAAATCTCTGTGAAAATGTTAGTTAACGGCAACTGGAAAGCCAGTGAAATGGAAAATGTATTATATGTTCCAGATGCTTCGAGAAATTTATTTTCTGTAATTCAAGCTCTAGACCATGGATCAAAATTTAAGATGTGTAACAATAAGTGTGAATTTGTAAAACCTAAAGGAGTTGTTGCTGTGGGAATACGCCAAGGTAGCTTATTCAGATTGCTATGCAAAGTAATAGTACCTGCGGTAAACAGTGCAACTAACATTGTTACAGTCCCCTCTTCTGAAGTTCAACTTACTGAATCAAACTCGCTACAACTTTGGCATGAGAGACTTGGACATTTGAATAAACAACATGTGAAAAAGTTTCTCCACACTCAAGGTATAAAAGTGCAAGATGATGGTGAGTTTTGCGAAGCATGCGTGCTAGGTAAACAACATCGATTACCATTTCGAAATCGTCAACTACGAGCTAAGGATGTTGGTGATGTTATCCATACTGATGTCTGTGGGCCTATAGAAGAAGAATCATTAGGTGGCGCCAATTACTATGTATGTTTTACTGATGATTACTCTAAATTCAGAAAAGTGTATTTTCTCAAGCATAAATTTGAGGTTACATCTAAATTTGAAGAATTCTGTGCTTTCTTCAGAAATCAAACACAGAAACTAATCAAGGCAGTCCTTAGTGATGGTGGATTGGAATATTACAACAAAATTTTGAAAGGTTTGCTTCAGAAAATGGGAGCAGAATTTCGATACAGCACACCCTATACTCCACGACAAAATGGATCTGCTGAACGAAATAATCGAACTCTCATCGAGTTAGCTAGATCAGTCATGATCGGAAAAGATTTACCAAAATCCCTGTGGGCTGAAATAGTCAATGCTGTAGTACATATACTGAATCGTGCTGGAACATCTGCAGTTGAACAAAAGTCCCCTTATGAAGTTTTTTATGCGAAAACACCAAGACTCAATCACCTTCGAATTATTGACACAGAATGTTTTGTTCATACCCCCAAGCAGAAGCGCAAGAAATGGGATCCGAAAGGCCGAAAAGGCATTTTAGTTGGCTACTTAGATGATGTTGATGGTTATCGTGTATGGTTCAAAGGTATAAGAAAAATCGAACGATCAAGTGAAGTAGTGTTTTCTCCTGAATCTATATCAACATCAACTGTTGTTGCAATTGAGCCGGAACAGCTTAGAATAGATGAAAGTCCAACTACTGACGCTTATGGAACTGATTTTAATACAGCTGAAACTTCTGAAAATGCTCAGCATGATCGAAATCTAAGAGACAGGACTTCTGTTGTTTCTCGTTACTGCAAAATAAACATGGATCAGCAGCACTCTTTGTAATACCATATTTTAAAGGCACCTGAACGTCTTACTGAATGCTGCATTGCAGAAGAGAGTGAACCAAAACACTACTACCAAGCGGTAAAATTGGAAAAGGCAAATGAATGGCAAGCTGCAACGGATGAGGAAATTAAATCGTTACTAGAAAACAATACTTGGTATTTGATCGACCTACCAGAAGAAAGAAGAGCCATTACAAACAGATGGGTATATAAATTGAAGCGTCATGCTAATGGTGACATTGGTCGGTTCAAAGCTAGGCTTGTAGTTAAAGGATGTTCTCAAAGAAAATATGGTATTACAAAGAGTGCTGCTGATCCATGTTTATTTTGCAGTAACGAGAAACAACAGAAGTTGTTATTAGCATTACATGTAGATGATGTACTTGTTGCCACAACTCCTCAAATCAAGAAACATTTCCTTGAAGATTGCAGCGTGAATTCAAGGTAACATACAAAGATGCCGTATACTATCTTGGTGTAGAGATAAAAAAGCTGACAAGTGGAGATATTGCTATTAGTCAGCAAAATTTTGCTAATAAAGTTTTGGAAAAATTCAACATGAAAGATGCTAATCCAGTTTCTACTCCCATAGAAAAGGATAATCTTTCAGGGGAAGATAATGAAGAGATTGTTTCTGAAAAAGTTCCTTACAGACAAGCTGTAGGCAGTTTGATGTACATGGCAGTTGCTACCCGTCCCGATATTGCCTTTGCTGTGTCATATTGTTCCCAGTTCTTGGATAAAGCACAACAAAAACATTGGTCAATGGTAAAACGAATACTAAAGTACATCAAGGGAACATCTAATTTTGTATTAGCGTTTAAGTCTGATTTTCACCCTGGTATCTTAGAAGCATATTGTAATGCAGATTATGCCAGTGACACAAGAACCAGAAAATCCGCTTCCGGTATTGCATTTAAATACAGTGGAGGAGCCATTGACTGGGCGAGTCGTCGACAGCAGTGTGTGTCATTAAGCACCACAGAAGCAGAGTATATAGCTGCAAGTGAGGCAACCAAAGAAATAATTTGGCTGAAACGTCTCTTTCAAGACATTGCCCACTTAACATCAACGCCTATTCTGCAAGTTGATAATGCGAGTGCAGTTCGTTTGGCTAAAAATCCTGAGTTCCATCAGCGAACTAAACATATAGATATTAGATATCATTTTGTTCGAGAAAAGTGTTTAATTGGTGAAGTCAGTGTCCAGCATATTGATGGTGAATACCAAATTGCGGATATTTTTACAAAAGCTTTACCTAGAAAACGTTTTGAAATGTTAAGGACTCTCTTGGGTATGGTAAGAATGCCATAATTGCAAGTTCAAGGGGAAGTGTTGATATTATGAACTTCAATTATTAGACTTTTTAAATTCTTACTCATACTCGTTGTATTTAACGTGCTTTCTTATATGTAGTTTTTCTTTATTAACTTTCGTGGCAATTGTTGGTTATTAGTTTAAAAAAAGTTTTTCAACTTGTTCCATTGCGGAAGCCTGTTAGATTTCTTTTCCTAAATTAAAGTTATCTTCGTAATGTTTATTTCATATTTTTTTATCTGAATTAAGTTAATTCTTGTTTACCCATTATCTGCTAAAATATTTTCAAGTAAAATTTTAAAATACAATTTACACTTCTTTGAGAAAAGACAAGACCGCGTGCAATCCTATGGAATATATGCCAATTTTAATACCATTGGCCTTAGAAACTAAATAATTAATTTTGATGAAAGTTGCAATGAAACGTGTG
The DNA here is from genome assembly GCA_964019185.1 of Maratus speculifer. Taxonomy (NCBI): domain Eukaryota; kingdom Metazoa; phylum Arthropoda; class Arachnida; order Araneae; family Salticidae; genus Maratus; species Maratus speculifer. The sequence goes on from OZ025294.1 coordinate 57,452,531, forward strand.
TATACATGTGAAATACAAATGAAAAGTATGTTTCTGTTGTTTATAACTCGAGTTTGGCTGAATGTATTTTGATGATTTTGTACTGTTAGATAATTTTTCATGGAAGGTTTCAGTATACAACCTAACGTCCTGCGTTGATTATTTATACAATTTCGGTGAAATTTCTATAACCAGATGAAAGTGATAATGAAAATATGGCTTTTTTAAAAGAGTCTGGGAAATGGATTTCGATAGAACTTGTTCTGTTAGCTGGATAATTTTCCCTGGAATATTTCATTAAGTAACGTACTAGCAGGTTTCATGGTTTGTTTCTCTAAACGGAACTTGAATCAAATAAAATTTATCAATGGATTTAACCTTGTAATTTAAAGCTTACTTAAAATGTTCTTCCGCAGTGCTGAAATAATATGAAAGCCTTTGTTTTTTAATGTACAACTAATTAATGTGCTTGTTTTTTAATGTACAGGCAAAATTTCACCTATCAAGATCCATCACTTTTAATCGATCACTTACTGTAGTATTTGGTAAAGAATGATATTACAGTGTGCAATATAATCTGAAATATTAATAACCTAACAAACGAAACCCGCCCAGTATTTTTTATGAATAAAAATAATGTTTCAAATCGGGATACATTTGATTATAGAACTTTCCACCATATTTTTATATCTAGTCGACGTAAAATGATATTCAATCATTATAATCACCCTTGAATATTTTCTCATCAATAAAACAAATATCCACCATCTAAAATTTTTTAAAAAGTCTAATCTTTCATAATCGGTTTCACATAATTAGGGAACTTTCAGCCTTTATTTTTTGATTAATCAACGTCGAAAATCATGTCTGAAAAGGTATCTAACTAACAATGAAGTTCCTATGCAGATCCCACCGTATCCTTTTCTGAAAATCTTTATATGTATAAAATAGTTTTCTTGACAGCCTTATAATGAACGGACAGCCCAAACTATTTAACCTAAAGGCATGAAAATTAAGGGGCGGGGGGGGGATAAATCTCACGAGTGAAGTGTACACTAAGACAGGGTTTTTGAAACTCCCCCCGCCCTTTCCCTGCAAGGAGGTTAAACAAGAGGTCGAAATTTATCGAACATCTTACTATATTTTACCAGTCGTTTTAAGTTGAACACGAAATTCCAAAAAATAAATCTACTAAAAAATAATTAAATAAGTATTTCAGCGATTTTGCAAATTCCCTACTCATAAGGAGATTTAAGAGGGAGTCGGAAATTTCAGAACATTTGGCACATATCAGAAGCCGTTTTAGGTGTGAAATTGCAGCAAATACATCTACTAAAAATATTTAAACACATGTATCAGCGATTTTTAAATTTCCATCAAAAAAAGAGGTTAAAATGGAGATCGATAATTTTCAAATATTTTTGGGCCAGTCATGTAATATACTACCTCTGACAATAAAGTTCGATGAATGAATTCAGAACGACCGATCTGGCAACACTGGGGAAACAAAACGCTACACCTGCATAGAGGCAAGTGTTGACCATCATCCGTTGTTCAGTTGAGCGTAAATTATGTTCTGTGTAAGACGTGCTTTACTAAGTGCTTGTTCAGTGTGTTCGTTCTTAACTGAGAACAGGAAAATGAAGGAACAAAAGATCAGTTTAAAGTTTGGTTTTAATCTTTGGAAGACACCGAAAGAAATTCATAAGGGGTGGTGCAAATTGAACATCCACCATACTCTCCAAATCTCAATCCTCTTGACTTCTTCCTATTTCCACCCCTCAAACTCTCTTTGAAAGAGATTTGACCATATTGCGACATCCAATGAAATGTGACGAAGCTTTTGAAATCCATCCCAAAAGAAAACTTCTTGCGAAATTCCCACGACATCGACATGTATAATAGATCTCAGAGGTGCATAGTTATGGGAGATGACTAATTCAAACGATGGTATAATAACTTTCGTTAATATTTCATCTACATTAATGTTACAGGACTATTCACCTAACTTTATTGTCAGAGGTAGTATAATTTATGTAATACATAATCGAGCTTTTTTGAAATCCCAGTGTAAACATCATTTAAATTCAAATGATTTTTTTGCGGAAACAAACAAGCATTACAAAAAAATTCATTTGATATTTGATTTAAACACATAAGTATAAGAGTTTTAAAATACAAATAATTTTTCGTATACGGAGTGGAAGTAACGAGTACCTAAAAATGCGTAAATAAATACTTCCTAAAACTTTATTCGAATGCACAGTTCAAAGTAAAACGTCTGACAAATTTTTCATATTTATTATAACAAAAATTGTTTACAAACTCATCTTAAATTAAATAACCTTCACAGTAACATGTGAATTGATACGAATAAGTATATCTAAATAAGTTTTCTTAAAATGATCTGCAACATTTTGAGTTTCAATGTATGTTTTATTACATCTCAAATTGAATTATGCCTTTTTTTCAGTCTTAGATTTATACAAAACCCATCGTTCTTAGAATATATTCTTTTGTGTTCGAAAGACGAATAGTCGTGCGTCTCGTGAAAGACGAATTTCCCCATCTTTCTTTATTCGATTTATTTCTTCTATCCACATGTGGCTTTTGAAATCTTAAAAAGTAAAAAATAGGATTGACATGAAAAAGATAGACTTATAAGTATTAGAATATTGTTTGGCATAGGGACGTTTTTAATTTCATATTAAAAACTTTTCTGGTGTACTTCTTTGTGAAGAGCAGCGGAGAAAGTCCTCTTTTCATTTAAAAGTGTTTTGTTCAGTTTGCTTCCTATTTGATTGAAAGTTTCTGAATTTCATTTTAAAGTAAATACTTACAAATTTAATTTTAATTCAATTTTTGAATATGTCATCTGACTTTTCTTAGATTTCTCTTCCGTTCCGAAACCAAAATAATAATATAAATACTTATTCATATTTTTTAAGGAGTTTGTAAATGACAGAAAAAGTGTCTTTTCTGAAATTGATCCTTCATGCACTTAGTAATTTAGGTTAAAAATTATTGCCGGCTCAGCCTACAGGCGGAGGTAAATTTCGATATAAGATACAAATTTCACCAATAAAAACTAAATCAAAGTTAGAGATTGATCCAGTTTCATCACTAAAAATGAGCTCTAGGGACCTAAATCTTTTGTGGAAATTCTAATGTACAAGGATATAATATACGGAAAAAATTTAAAAATAGCGAAAACAAAATCAGAGAAATTCAAATATTAAAATATGCCAATATTTACATAGTCTGGTTTTCATCATGGTTCTATACGTTTCTACGATTTCACTTGGTGTTATGTATCACCATCTTTTCGTTCGTTATATTTACAATATGACGTAATATTTGCTTTAAAAAAAGCCGTCAAGCTGCTTATTTCGTTTTTCGTTTTCATTTCGAAATCTTGTTGTAGAAAAATTGCGACATATTATTCAATTTTTTCAACATTCGCCAAACTATTTTTATTCCATTTTACACGTGCAAATTCTTACAATAGTAAAGTAATAGTTGTAGTAAGAGTTGTTATATATATGCATATATAGATATGTTTTTTTTTTTTTTTTTTTTTTCAACTACTATATATCTGTTTTATTTTTACTGTCGTTGTTCTGTAACAGCTATTTTGTCAGAGCCATATTAAGGTAGCATTCAAATTTTTGAATCTCCTTATTTCCACCCCCTCGTGCGAATTTTGTCCATTTGTAATCCCCGCCGAGATATTAACCATTTCAATGTATTTGGCGAGTTTGAAGACGATTCGTGCATAATTGCGACTTTAATCGAGCGGATAAAATGTAGTACTACATAGAACCATATATATATATATATATATATATATATATATATATATATATATATATATATATATATATATATATGGTGATATTTTTAGGGGGTTCCCACAAAAACACAAGATATGACGAAGCGAACAGGATGGCACAAACGAAGTCGGAGTTCGATCAGTCATCAGGAATCACATTCCATCAAATGGATTGGCAGTCGAAGTTTTTTGGCATTTGGAAATAGATTAAATGTGTAGTAATTTAAATAATGAAAATTTCTATGAAAAATCTGAAAGTATCGTTTATTATAGTTCCATTCCAAAGTTACTCCATAATCAACCACTAATCTTCCCGACTTTTCTAAGCCCATGTCACAAAATCACAAAGAATAAAAGGTGTTCAGTGCAGAGGCATTTTTCGTGAAATTACGATCACTACGGTAACAGTTCCACATTACGAGAAGAAGCACGCACTTGCTTAGCATTTGGTAGGTCAATGAATTCTGATCGCTTCCCCAGCCAAAACTGACTCCCAGAAGATTCCCAGAGAATTTGGCCCCGCCTCCCTATATGACGCACGTACTAAAACCCAATAAGATTTATTCGAAGGCAGTTGTATAACACCTCTAGCACTTCCATTATGTTTCCATAGCCTTCCCTTTTTATTCAAAATTCATTTGTTGATGATATTATGATATTAATACTCGCTGATTTAGGCTTTATTTTTCTTTAACAAATAAAAGCTTTCACTTTTGCTACTACTTTTCACTTTTTAAATCATATTAATACATAATAAATAGCAATAATAAGTAAAAAGAAAATATCTGGTGAAAGAAAACTATTAAATTTTATTTTATTTTTATTTATCAATTGAATGATTTTTAGTTTGTTGCAAACTTACTTTACACACGAAACAACATATTCTCTTTTCAAAAATTATTTTAAAGAATAGTTCTGTAACTTATTTTCCCCGTTTTTACATAATTGGTATCAAATAATTGAAAGAATGCAAATTTATTAATCCATGTGTAAAATCCTTTTCCAAATTTGGAAAAATATATAAATGAATGATTTTCATTAAAATATGGATTAAAATGGAACAAACAAATGAAGGTAGATATGTCATTCGATACGTGTTTTTTTTCTTGAATGACGACATTTCTTTTTGCTGGGTTTATGCATTATTATACGATCATTACAGCATATGAATACTTTCTATAGCTATTGTTTAAGAATGGATCGTAAAACTGGAATGCTTTAGTGGACGCAAATGACAGCATTTTATTTTTAAAAAAAGCGTGTATTTTAATTCTTAAAACTGAAATAGTAGAACTTAGAAGAAATGCTTCAATTTTACCCCATCTGTTTTCAAATTTCCCTCAAGTAAAAATGCTTTACTATTGAAAGTAACGTTATTGAAAACACACATTGAAAAGCGCAATATTTTGCAAAAAATTAGACTGTCTTTATAGAAAGGTTGTGAAATGCAGCGTACGTGGTCTGATAGGAAGTCTTTGTCCAAAAAAATAGCGATTTATATTACAGAACTTGATGATTCTCGATTGGATGAATTCACTTCACAGAGTTAGTCAAGCAAAGAAAGATCTTGACAATAATTTGTGGTTTTCAGGTTCCCCAAGTTTTTGTTCAAAGTTATCTTGGCTATAAAGTTTTATTGCTATTTTTTAAGACATTCTACTTCAATTTTATTAAAATAACATAATTTGCTTCATTTAATTCTTCATAATTTTATATAATCTCTATATTTTAAATACAAAGCTTTTTTTGTAAATATAATATTATAGTTAAATATATATATATATTTAACTGAAAGCTGTTCATTTGTTAATGTGTCCGCACTAACTGTTTCTTTAATATCCTCATTTTTATATTTTAGTTTTAAAAGAATTTTAAGAAATTTCCTTTAAATAATGGCAATTACATAGCTCTCATTATTGCAGAGAAGAGAGAAATAATGAATTTTTCTATAAGTATTCATGCCATCACCTAATAAAAAATGCATTTTTTTTTATTTGCATAATTTAAAATTTCCTGTATAATGCTTCGTGGCGCAAAATATCATTTGGGGATATTCCTAGCCAACATATTTTGAAGGGAAAATGACGTAATGCTTTTTTGAAATGAATGCTTTTTGAATGCTTTTTTCCTCATAAATTTTCCAAATTCTTTTTCTTTTGCATGTGTACTGATACTATGTTTGAGGCACTAAGCGAAATCCTTAAGCAAGTGAATATGACGTCATATTACACAGAAAATTATCATTTTCTTAGATAAAATTAAACATTTTAACACAAATGCATCTAAAAGACATAAGTTACGGTAATTTTTTCTCTCCGATACTGAGATTAGTGTCTGAATTTTAGAGCTCGACTATTCACATGCAATGATGTTTCCGACAATTGCGACTTCATGTTTTCAGTTAAAATGATTTTAAAATGATCAAATAAAATATCAATTAAAAAATATGTATGGGGATTGAGAGTTTTGATTTAAATTTTGAGAAAGTGAAAAATATGTCGGATTTAGATTTTTTGTTCGAAAAACATTCTATAATCGTATCATAGTGTATACAATGATTAGCGGAGTATTAATTCTCAGTTTGATAGTCAATATAAATGACTTTTCCACCGTAAAATTTTCATTACGTCAATAACGGTCTTTTGGCAAATTTTTAATTCAAAGTTCTGATAAATGATATATCTTTGGGATTATAATAGTTTAATGTACCAAGATTTTTGCTCAACGATAGATTTATGAAGCAATAATCGTAATTACTAATGCACTGAATCACAAAGTGTTTTCGCTATAAATTAGGCTTTTCTGTACAAATTTATTTATTTCATCCGAGATATTTTAGGGTTTATCTTTCATATTGAGTAAAAAACTTCTCGTCCGTACAAGCAACCTAACAACTACTGTACAAACATATGATTTAATGAAAAATGCAAATGATTTGCCTATTATTTAATTTTATATTAAAATCAAATGATTTATAAAAACAACTCATGTTACTAAAAATAAAAGTAAAGCGGTTTTTAAAAAATGTTTAAAATTTCTGTATGATTAATGTAACATTTTGAAAATAATGCTATTTTTAGGACAAATGAGACTTTTAATGTTAGAATATCAAATATTGGAACTGTTTGTATTTCACCATGATGAAATACTAATTATACCTTTTGAATATTTACTGCAACACTGGACAAAATTTTTTAAAAGGGGGAAAAAATTCTTTAAAAATCAAATCCGAAAGCATTAATTTTCCAATGACTGACAGATAAGTTAAATATTGAACATGGGAAATTTCTTTTACGAAAAAAATGCACCTTTTTTAATGCTGCATATTATAAAAAGAAACGTTACTGGCGGAAAGACTGCTAGTATAAAAATATATTTTAAAAAGCTAATAAAAAAAACCCAACAAAAATCTTAATAAAAGGAGATTAAAGATTATCAACAAAAAAGCATACTGAAAAAATATCCACTTATTGGAGGGAGAAATTTAGTAATTAATATGCTGAACGTACTTCTATCGTCCTGAGAAAAAACGTCCCATAAAATCTTTTAATTAGTTTGTTATTTTTAGATCGTACATTTATTTCTTATAAGTTAAAATTAGAAAAAAGAGTTATTTTAAAAAATAAAAAATTAAATATCTTATTGTGTTGCTAGAAAAAGTTAATGACTTTTTCAGCTAAATGCAGAGCTTTAATCAACTAGAATTTCACAACAGCAAGTTACAGAATACCCAAATTCAAATTAAGGACATACTCAAATCCAAACTGCTTGTATGTGACTTCTTTTTAAATTCATTTTTGGTCTGAAACGCATCCAGATTCCAAGATTTTTTATTAAAAAATATATATAAAATGTTGCATATTTTCATTTCATTTTTCTATTGGAGCTGTTTCTATCGGAATCATCTGAAGCGAAATTCGGCTCTAATGCCCACTTTAACAGAATTTTTAAAAATATATTTTGACTTAATGGAAAATCGACCAATATGCCACATTATATATTTCACAAGATAACAGGATAACGGGATAACAAGATTATTGAACAAGATAAAAACCGCCAATTGGATGCGTTTGAGAGAAAAAAATAGATTTAAAATTAAGTCAAAAAGTAAGCCATTTGTTATTTGAATACTCCTTCAGTTTTTTAATCACGATCGCTTTGTAAAATTCTCTTCAAACTGCCACTTTGAAAGCCTTTATTGAAATATATTCTGCCTTTATCAAAAAATTGACCTATGCGGCACATTATACAGTTTCTAAATAAGAGATTTGTCAATGAGATGGGCATGAGAGTAAAAAAGGATTTAAAATGAGTCGGAAAATAATCAATTTGTTATCTGAATAAATCCTCAATTATTCAATTGCGATCACTTCGGAAAATTCTGTTCAAAATACTTATTTTGACGGAATTTTTTGAAATATATTCTGCCTTTATCAAAACACTGGCCAATAAGTCACATTATATAGTACCCAAATAAGAAACCCTGCCATTTGGACGCGTTTAAAATCAAAAATGAATTTAAAAATGAGTCAGAATATGAGCAATTTGGATTTGAGGTTTTTTTCTTCATTCCTATTTTTGTTTAATTTATTTTTTCTATGGGAGTTTGTCCTATCAAAATCTTGTAAATACAAAAGTTTTAGATAATATTAAGAACATTTATAAAAAAAATATCATTGAATTTGATCTCTTGAAAATTTACGAAGTTATGGTTTTTTTCCTCCCCAAAACCCTATTTTTCGCCCCTTGAGCCTATTTTTAACTTTAGCAAATATTTGTTACGCACAACATTTTGGCCCATGCTTTAGGAGTAATATAAACCTTAAACTGATTCGATATATATTTTCACTGAGACGTTGTGTTTTTTTTTTTCAGTTTTTACAAAAACCATCCCTATTTCCACCCCCCCCCCGGTCCGATTTAGCCCCTTGACGAACTTAACCGAAATTTTATGCCCCTTTATTTTATGTATCAGTTTGGAGGAGATTTGAGCGTAATTGAAAAAATTATCGTGTCCATAAAAAGGAATATAGATAGATAGACAGGTAGATAAACTTTTTTACTGAATAGTTTTGGGGTCTAGAGGTAGGGGATTGGTGTAAATCTGCAAAAAATTTTCAGAAATTCCAACATAGGAGAGACCGCAATAGGTAGTATTTCATACGAAATCTGCCTAAAATATGGGTCTAAAACTACAAACCCCCTTAAAATATCAATTTATTAACCATTAAGCCAAATTAATGCAATTACAAATTTAAGAGATTTAAACAAACATATAATATACAAATTCTCAAAAAGATTTAAGTTAAATACTCATGAAAATTTATCACTTTCTTGGTTTCTTGGCAAACTTGGAATAAAATAACATATATTTTATGAGGGACGAGGTATATTTTATGAAGGAAGAAGGATTTTATTCGTTTTGTTTCAGCTAAAAAAGCATTCAGCTATTAAAAAAGTGATGTGAAAATGTAAAAATGATGCATTTCATTTTTTATAAGTAAACAAACAGAGGTCCTCGAAAGGGGATTCACGGATTGAAGTGATTAAATCTAATTTTTAAAAAGTGTCATTCCTCTTTGTCGTAATTTTCCCAAATAAATGCTACTAAAAAATTGATATTGAATTCATTTTTATAATATGTCTCATCTGGTTTTTGTGTTTTAATTTTATTATTTAAATAACTATACAGTGCTTGTCGGTGATATTTTCATACATTATTGTGTCCTATAGTGTAAAATTTATAAATATTTGTACTCACACATTGATTTAATTCTGTAAAATATTAGCAGCAATTTTCAATTCTTTTAAATTAATTTATTAAATAAAGTTTTTATATAATTTTTATTAAATAAAATTTATTAATTTATAATTTTTTATAAAATAATATTTTTATTCTTTTTATTATTTTTATAATATTTATAAAATTTAATAATTTATTATTTTTATTAATTTTTTTTTTTTTTTTTTTTTTTTTTTTTTTTGCAGCATTTAATGTTTTTTGTAATCGAAATTGTTTTCGACTTCCGATTTCGACGGATTTACATGTTTTAAGAGTCAGAGATTCCAAAAACAAGTTTTTACAAAATCTTTGTCTGTCCGTTTGTCGCCATTCTACTATCAAAAAGTATATGAAGATATGCATAGAATCAAATTTTTTGTGAATGTTTTTGAATGTGGTAAACAGGTCCTCCTTCATTTTTGAAATACTCCACCGGAAGGGGGGTTTTATTTTCAAAATAAATTTTATTATTGCAGAATATACGGAAATACTTCACTTCCGGTGAATAATCTTTTTTTTTTCTTTAAAATCACCATATTAAATCTCAAAATTTTGTTTTAAACCAGTTTTATTTAAAATTGTAGTTATTTTTATATTTTAATAAAAAACTTGTGTTAGGAATTACAACAAAAAAATCATCATTCTTTTTCGTATTCTGCCAACATAATTTTTATTTTTACATTTTCATTCTTTTATATGTTATTGATAAAGAATGGAAAAAAATCGTAAACTTTCATTTGAAAAAAAAACTGCATTTGGTTTTCAGTTCTGTTTCAGAAAAAAAAAATCTTTTAGATTCTCTGAAACATTAAAAAACAAACCATCAGATAGTTCCTTGAGAGTTTTTTGAAGGAATGTTATTCGACTGTCTATTTTTAAATGGAAAAGTGGAATGATTACTTAAAATGTCTAAAGGAAAAAAAATTGCATTGAAGAATTTAAGTGTAAAAAAGAAGTGAAAAAGAAATAATTTTCATCAAGAAATGTCAGTTGATTTTACGAAAAGTTTCGAACTTTATTTTTTTGTTTTTTTAAATAGATCATAAGATACCATAGACTTTTTTCTAAATACATAGATTTATATAAACAGAAAAGAGGTATAGTTTTTATCTTTTGCCCTTATGTATAAAATTATAAATTTTTTATTCTTGATTTTCCACAAAATTTACTTTCAAGAATGTTGAGACTTTTTTCCAAGCGCTCGTTGAATAGCACTGCTTAATAAGTTTCCAAAAACGAATTGTTATTTTAAAATAATGTAAAGTTTTAAAATTCCATTTATTATTTCAAAACTGCCAAGCAGAACGTTGTTTCTCATAAAATTAAAATTCAGAATAAATGTTCCATTCAAACAGCCCAAGTAGAATTGCTGAAAAAAGTAAACCCTTGTAATGTGTAATACATCTCGATTAAAATTCAGACCAGTAGCGCAAAAGATTAGTCTCTACTGCAGATTCAGATCAAAAAAGGATTTTATAGAACAAAAAATATTGATTAAATAATAATCCGAATAGTAGAAAGCATTTTTAACAAAATACGTGAGTTTGTTGACTGAAACGAAAATACATATGAATAAGGTCCTCTTCGCAGCTAATTAGTCATGAGTTTAGAAAAGTCAGCTTTTGTCACATCTACGTTGTTTAAGGGCGGTGTTCGGAAACAAATGTCTACAAGTGAAGGCAATGTACACTGTAAAAAAAAAAAAAATTCAAGAAGTTACTAAAATTTTTTTAGTAAATTTGTATTCCACAGAATTTTTTAGTAACCATTACAAACTTTTTTTTGCAAGTGAAACAAGCATTTCTTTTGTAAACTGAACAAAAGAATTTTTTGTATAACTAACTTAAAAATTTTTAGTTTGAGCCACCAAGCAAATTTTAGTAATAGCTCCAAAATTATTTTAATAACCATTACGTGCGCCCGAAGGGCAGGAGGTTCCTTCCAGCTGCATCCAGACTTCTGAAGCGGAAGATTTTCGGCAAAACTGCAATAGATGGCAGCACCAAACATTCCTAACTGCTCCGACAGGATTTTTATAATCCCTTTACTAACGAGTACTTACACTACATACCTTCGGGGGCGTATTTGGCGGTGGCCAGTATCGAACCCGGGACCTTTCAGTCTGGAGTACGTTACCATAACCACTATGCTATCAAGGCCACAGCAAGTGAGTTTTAGTAATAGTTATTAAAAATATAAAACTATTAACTCTCTTCGTTGCTAACCTTTTTCTAGTAATTCTCACAGATTTTCTTGTAACCGACTAAGATTACTAAAAATTTTTTTGTAATTACAAGGATCACTAAAGTTTTTTTAGTAGATCGACCCTTTTTTTTACAGTGTAGAGTCGTAGTCGCTGATTCACCAATCTTTTCAGCAACTTTCGTGCTATTCGACTCCGGGGAATTTCTTTCCCCTGGTCCCACTAATCATCGCTCTGGACTCCGTTTCACAAAAAAAAAAAATAATAAATAAAACGGCTGTCTCTCCTTTGTATCTCCCCTCGTGAAAAAAAACTAATTAGGGAGGGATTTTGGTATCCACCTATGGGAGAGCTAAAAGATGATGTCAGTCTTAAAGTTCCTTTGAAATGGCTCTCTCAAAAACTGAATCACGACCAGGCTGCTCGTTTTAATATAACGTGTATCAATCTCTTTCAGCTTAAAGAAATTAGGCGGCATTATCTACTGTCTCTTGAGAAAGAAATTCTATGCCCAACGCCAACATTGATTACTACATTCAATGTCCAAAATGTGAGAAAATGTCATCTCGTTAGCGTATAGCTCAACCTGAATGGTAAAATACCGGGTGATCCAGAAGTTCTGGGAGTTTTGAAATGCTAATAATTAGCAAACTATAAACAATAGAAGCACGCGGTTTTCACGGAAATGCTTGGAAACTTATGGGATTTCTTTTTCGATGAAACAATCATATCATGCTAGTTACACTTTTTGCCATCCGGTGGCGCTAAAATTGATAGTTATGTTTTTTATGGCATGATACAGCTCATTTAAAAGAAAGAATTAGTGCCCAAGGGTTACAAATTTTCATTATGACGCCCATAGCTTATAAGTACCACCGTGGGCCGATGAAAAAGAGTGTGTACAGTATCTTCAGAGCAAAAAGAAATTCCAGAAGAAATTTCAGTTTACCGTGATGTTACAATAGTACTGCACTCAGACTCACCATGAGCTGATGATTTTCATTGAGTATTGGCAACGAATTCTTCCTCATTTACGATTGCAAGATATTTGGGATCTTCTGCTTCTATTACGATCATCCAATGAGCCCTTTTCTCAAACCTTGCTTACCATAGCATTTCACATTTGTAATGTCCATCGAATCTTTTGCAGTGTTACTTCACGTATTGTACGATTAAAACACAGCTCGACATGCAAAGAAAGCATGTCTAAACATAGCAATTACTCATCAAATTTTGTATCAATATTCCCTTTCAATGCTCCATCAAAATTTCCGTTTCAATTACTTTAAAAAACAGTGTTTTAACATAAACCACTCTTAAAACGAAATCTCATCAATATCCTATAACGATTATTCCGTTATATATTGGGTATTTTCTTAAATTATTCCTTTACACCCCCTTCTCTTTTCAATTCAAAATTAGTTTTAAGTTGTCCTTCATTCCTTTTCCATTTTTCTTGCTTACTAATTCTCTAACCGAAAATCTGCAGCTGCTCAAGTTTATCTGTCAGAAATACACTCACATTTTAAGCAACCGTTCAAAACAATTTCCTGATGTCGGGTAATTCTGATCGAAGCAATTCTGCATTACCTTATAAGGAGATCATCTCTGTTTCGCGGTTAAAATTTATGCTTACGCTTCTTTTTCCTTTCTCGACAAAATCCTAAAAAGTATTTAACATCTGCGCATTAAAATCTGGTGCCCCTTCGGTCGGCTTCTTTGTTTAGACATAACAACACGTGTAACATTTATCAATTGGCAACCTTTCCTTTCCCATCCCAGCTGGGCAACCAAATTGAATTCTGATCATGCCAGCTGCATTTTAACTGTTATTTGGCGTATACTATCCATTGTGCATAGGCGAACTTGTGTATGTTGGCGATTTTCTAGCATGCCAAAAGTGGCGGTTCGTTGCTATGTATGACTACACTTGACTCACTGCTCTTGTCCGGTTAAGTCGCAAAATCTCTGTTCGGAGATTTTCTCCGAGTACTGTATGTGCACCCCCCTATTACTACATGTTTAAATAAAAAGTGGCTTTGCAATCATTGTGGGGTTTTTTTCGCTATTTTCACATCTAAGACCTGGACTACTATACGTAATCACGCTTCTTCTAAGTATTCTAATAAAATAGCAGCTACTACAAAACGCCCTCACAAGAATCTCTGGTGCCGTTTGACTTTTTCGTTTTTCCCCACATTAAAAAAAAAAAAAAAAAAAAATATGGGGGTGATACAATCAACTGCCACTTTCCTGCGGATGTGATGCATCGTCGCTTCTTCTATTCTCTTCCCTGTATGCCTTGATATGGAGCTCTCCCGATATTAGTCTTGCCTGCTAAGGGTCAGCCGATGTGGAATTGATGTCCCCATCTTCACCTGCGGTCGACGTCGAAAAGTAAAGCGGTGTTCCCGTCCTGAAATCCTTTGCTGGACACCCCCTTTTCCTCCCCTGTGCTCTCCATCTCAAGTGCTTCGGAGTGTTTACCTCTCGATGTTCCATCTACTAAAAAGAAATGTCTGCGGCCAATCGTCACCTGGGCGGTGGACGCCCCCCCTTCTCAGTCCTCGCATAGTTTGTGTGTGATTCAAGTGATATCATCGACACCTCCTATCATTTTGTGCTTCTATTACAGTGTGCTTCGTCAAAATTACAGAACATGCCATACAAAAGTTCACGTGCAATAAAGTGCGTGTGTTCGAGTACTTAATACAGCTTCGAGAATGTGAAAATATATAGAGAATTCTGCTTAGAATTAGTGCAATTTGTGTTTCTGCAAATGATCGGCGCCGATGTCTTCCAGTGCACAAAATTAATAAATAAATAAATAAAAGAATTACAACAATTCTCTAAAAGAGGTGTCACCACCTTCGATAAGTGAATACCCAATTACCTGTTTACAATATAAAATTTCTCCTAGTCTTCTGTGATAAAAAAAGTGCACATTTTCATATCTTCGAAATACGACAGCTTTGAGTGTGGGAGCAGATCGAGTCCCTTTTCCCTAACTATTACTTTGGTGTATTTAACAATATAATAATTAATTGTTTTTATTTTTAAACAAAAAAACAATAAGTTACCCCATGTATTTTGTTTATTTCATGTTCTGCTTCCACAGTCAGTACACCACAGTCAACAGTGCAGTTCGTTGTTTTTAAATCGTGTTTAATCCCATATCACTAATATAATCCTGTTATTGTGTTTTTGCAAAGATTTTTAATTTGCGAAAGCACGGTAACTGTTGTCATTTCTAGTTATTATTTTTTGCTGACATTTTATGCAGTTTTTTATCAGTTATTTGCATTTATGTGCTATTGTTTCATATTTAACGTCCCACACCCCTTCGTTTTTTTTAATTGTGTATTTAGATTCTCTAGTATGCTTAAATGAGTCTTTAACCAGTTTTGAACTTTAATTACAAGGTTAAAATAAGATATTCTTTTTCATCCAAAAAAATATAAATAAATCAGAATGTTTTAAGTTACGAAAAAGGAATTTTTTTTCCTTGTGTAAAGAAGTTAAAAGATTTCATTTTTTCTTGCTTACTAACAGTTTTTGGTGTTTTTATATATAGTTTTATTTGCTTTATTATCTAAGGATGAAATAACTTCTTTTTAAAGTGAAGGAATATATTGATATAGATTTTCAAAGTGTATTTCTCTCGTTTTTTTATTTATTTTATTTTCTAAATGATTTACCTTTTGTGTGTGCTCCCTTTGCTTTAGTCATAAGAGGTTCAAATAAGATATCTTTAAAGTGAAGTATTATTTTAAGGTCTATTTATTTTGCTATTTTATATATTTTACTTGCTAGGAAATTTACTCGTTTTCAATGTGCTTTAGGGTATAAGTCCGGTCTGTGTAACAATTTCTCTATAACTTGTGGGCCAAAACAAAACAAAAAACTGTAATCATGGCGGCAAAACAAATTCCGATAAATATCATTCAATTTGATGGAGATCCAGATTTACTTAAATTTTTTTTTGATCAAATTAGAGTCTGTGCGGAAATTAATAAGTATAACCCACAGACAACAATCGCAATTTTAAAGGGAAAGTTAGTTGGACCTGCACAAAAATTTCTAGCCCAAAACCCTGACCTACAAAAGATAACAGACCTCGATTTGCTGGAAAAGGAATTTGCGTCATTTTTCGCCCCCCCCCCTAGTAAATGTGTTGCCTCTGTTGAATTGTCCAGTTTAGCACTTATGCCTTCTGAGACAATAAAAAATTTAGCCCATAGACTAAATGTTCTTGCGGCTACAGTGTATGCAGATATTAACGACGAAAATGCACGCAACACTATCAAACTCATGAAATTTCTAGAGGCCCTTCCTTCAAATATTAGAATAAAATTACAGGAAGAATGCATTAATGATTATAAAACGGCAGTTGAAAGAGCGCAAACCCTTCATGAAATTTTAAGGAATGAGAAAATCTTACATTCCTTACCTTCGGTACACAGACCAGAAAATCTCATTGAATTGCAATTAAAAGAAATTTCTGAGAAAATAAATGCATTGTCTTTTGCCCCTCCAGATACTAAAACCGAATCTGAGCAAAAAAATGTGCAGACTAGACCAAAACATTCTGCAGGTGTTTCACGTTTCAAAAAAAATTATAAGAATCGAAACTACACTAGACGTTATTCCCCACACAAGTTTTCATATAAAAAACCAGTTGTTTGTCAGTTATGTGGACGAAACAATCACGACGCTCTTTCTTGTTTTAAATCGAAAAGAGCAAATACTCAAAGAAAAAACAATTACACAAATTCCACTCCACAATTTCAGGAAAACTGAAACAGAGATACAATTTTTATGCTGATGGTGTTGTGTCTCAATCTAATACTTCTACATCAGCAACTTTTGTTTTTGACGCAGCTTTACCTAAAATTTCAAGTGCGAGACTAGTTAATTCAGTAGGTTCCCAAACTTTAGACTCCATTAAGATAGCAAATAACACCAGTACACAAACAGAAAGTGATAATGTTCAGATAATTTGTAGTGTAAACACTATTTCACCATCCCTTCCTCTTGTTAAAGCCACCATAGCAAACCATGATATTACTTTATTGGCTGATTCTGGTAGTAGTATATCGTTACTTTCACAAAAATTATTTAATCAACTTAAACCCGTCTTAAAATATAAAAGACTTTCCACTGATGTCAATATTAAAACTGTCAATTCTGACGTCTCATTTTCCGCGTGCATCAGAACATCCATTAAGTTAAAACTAAAAACTTTTTCACATCACTTTTACATTGTTGACATACCTGAGTCTTCCAATTTTGAAGGCATTCTTGGCTTCGATTTCATAACTAGATATAATGTTGTCATTGATACTTTTAACAAGTGTCTCCATGTCAATAATAATTTCTCGGTTCCTTTAAAAACCAGTAAGGAACCTTCTGGCGAAAAACAATCAAAATCATGCAATTCTTTGAGTGATGTTGTAATGAATCAAGCGGTGTTCTTAACTCGTAAAATTATATTAGAACCTCAACAACAAATATGGTGCTCTGTTTACACCTCCAATAACATCAACAATGACAGAAATTATCTATTTGAATATTTGGCACAAACAAAAGAATTAATAGGAAATGATGCCATTATTCAAATGAATAAATTATCCAATAAAAGAAAGAAAACTTCACAAATACATCATTTCTTCTCAATAACACTTAAAAACACTTCTGAAAAGACCATTCATCTCCCTAAACATACAAAAATAGGTCAATTATCTGAGATTGAGGAAATTCGCGACTATACTTCTGAAATGTCTGACAAGCAAAATAATTCAGAACAGCACTTTGTAAATTTTATTCAGGCGTCTAATGAAATCTTACAAAAAAGAAAGCAGGATTTATCGGCTAAGGATTTTAATCTTACTCACTTAAAATCGAATGAAGCAAAGAACCTAACTAAATTGTTACTTAATTATTATCTTGCCTTTTCCAAATCATTACACACTTGGTCATACTGATAAAATTGTACCTGATTTGAAATTCATTTTTATTACCCCATAAAGACATTCCCTTTCCCTCTTCCCCAAGCATTGCAAAAGGATGTTTTAAATCAAATCAAACAGTTGCTTGATGCCAAAATCATTGAACGTCATTGTTCTGAATGGGCCTGCCCCATGCTTCTTGTTAAAAAGAAACCAGACGGTACAGGTATACAGAAATATAGACTCGCATTAGATCTCAGAATGGTTAATACTATAATTCAAGGTTCGTCCTATCCACTTCCAAAAATTCAAACTATTATTTCAAATCTTTCACAATATCGTTTTTTCTCTTCTCTCGACTTTCATCAGGCATATCATCAGATTGATTTGCCTGCAAAATTTCAAAATCAGCTCACATTCACTACAATGTTTGGTTCTTTTCGGTATAAGAGATTAGTATTTGGATTAAAAACAAGCGCCTCAATTTTTCAAGCTTTAATGGACTCGTTACTTGATGAATTACAGTTAGAAGGTGTCTATACCTACCAAGATGATCTTATTGTTGGTGCCAATTCATATCAAGAAATGTGTGATAAGTTGGATAAAATTCTTGCAATATTAGTCAAATATAATTTAACACTGTCCCCTAACAAATGCACTTTTCATAAAACCAGTTTAGATTATCTTGAATTTCACATAGAAAATCAAACTATTTCTCCTGTTCAGTCGAACATTGTAAAAATAACATCTTTTCCAACGCCTACAACTAAACGTCAATTAAAAGCACTCATAGGTGTCATTACATTCTACAAATCTCTTGTTCCATCCTTTTCTGAACTTGTGCAACCTCTTATAAACTTAACTACTCCAAAAGCTAATTTTAAGTGGACAAGTAAACACCAAAAAATTATGGACACCATACAGAAGATATTCTTTAATCCATCCATGGTTAGATTACCCGATTGGAACAAAAAGTTCTATCTAAATACTGATGCGTCAAATGTTGCTATTTCTGGCGTCTTACTACAAGAACATGATAAACAACTATTACCTGTTGCGTACTTTTCAAAATCTTTAAAAGCATCAGAAAAAAATATCCTGCACTTAAATTAGAACTCATGGCGATTCATAAATCAGTTACTGCTTTCTAATATTACTTAACAGAGAATTTGTAATCCTTTCAGATAGTAAACCCCTGGAAAAGTACAACAAAACTACAAACCCGGCTGATATTATCTCTCGTTGGCTCATGAATCTCTCAGAATACACATACAAATTTCAACATATTCCAGGTAAAAAGAATGTACTCGCTGACTATTTATCTCGCTGTAACTTTGAAAATAATCAACAGACTTTAGCTACAAATCCTGAACTTATTCATGATCCTCAACCCTTACCTATTGTAGAATGTGATACTCCACAGTCCAGCTCGAGTGATTCTAATATGCATGTTAACTGCCTTATTTCTGGTACACAAACAAATCCTGACCCTTTATTAGAAATTTCGAATGAAACATTTGCTACTGAACAACAAAATGACCCTACTTTGTCTGTTGTTTATAAAGAAATCTTAAAGAAAGGATCTTCTCAAAAATTTCCTAACTACTTCATTCACCCTGATTCGAAGGTATTAATGTTAAAGAAGGAAAATATTTTTAATAACACTTTTTCGTATCACATTCTTGTTCCAAATTCACTTAAAAGCAAAGTCTTAACAATTTCACATTTATCCCATTATGGTTTTAATAAAACCTATGAATTCTTGTCAGGTAGATATTTTTGGAAGGGCATGTATGTAGACACTTTAAACTTTGTTGCATCCTGTATCAAATGTCTTCAAACTAAACATCATCAAACTCCACCCGCACCTTTGCAGCCCACATACACTCCCAGATACCCTGGTCACACTATCAGTACAGATCTCCTTGGACCGTTTACTAATGGAAAATATGTTTTAACTATCACTGATCATTTTTCGAGACATATTGAACTCTTTCCACTTAATGACATATCTGCAAGTAAGGTTGTTAAATGCTTATTCTCTTACATAACCACCTTTGGGAGACCTTCGGTTGTCTTATCAGACTTAGGACCCCAGTACACTTCTCAGGTATATAACATTTTTAATGATACAATGGGCATTAAGGTATTACACAGTTCTGCCTCGAGACCACAATCAAATGCGATTGCAGAGCGAATCAATAAATCAATCAAATATTCAGTCAATATTCTTTTACAAGAAGGTCACTCATTCGAAAATGCAGTCTTTATACACAAATCTCTTTATAACGGCTCCAAACATGCAACTACATTGTACTCTCCTAACCTTCTTCATTTTGGACGCGAGCTTTCTCTAATTTTTGATACTTTTGATCAGCCAACCCTTTCTTGATAAACATATTGAAGTCCACAAATTGCTTGATGATTTGAGTAAGATATATCACAAAGCTTATAACAACATTAAATTAGCTCAAGATAAGAGATATAAACAGTAAGGTCAAAAAGCTAAATTGAGATCCATTTTCTTAAAAGATATTGTATATCTAAAATCGAATGACAAGTTTAAAACAAAGTATACTGGTCCATATATTGTCACTTGTAAACATTCCCCTGTGTCATTCTCAATTAAAAGGTTGTATGCTCCTGATAACACAGCATTTCGAGTACATATTGATAGACTTCTACTTGCACCCCCTCGTTATGGACACTTATTTGATGCATCAAGTCATATAAACAACACTAACTTTAATACGTTTTATCAACCTCACACATACAATCTAAGAAACAGAAGCTAATGTAAAACACTATTTATTAATTTTTAAGTCATGTTTTATGATACCACATATCCAACCAAAGAGCTCATGGTTGTGTGTATGTTGTTTTTGACTGATCTTTAACAATATCATGGCTGGTCCATCACTGTTGCTTTGAAGATCTCTTGGGAACAATATTAGGTATCATTGTTATCCTTTAACACTTAGATATGTCTTCATACTCACTTAAAATTTTATTTACTTTTATTTTTTTTTATTTATTTATTTTTTTTTTTTTTTTTTGCAGTACACTTAAAATTTCTTTGACAATCTTCATTAATTCAGTATTTTCCACTACCTAACCTCCCACTTAACAATTCCTGTACTATAAGTCAAACATATTATAGGTAGATAAACAGGTACTGTAGTTTAGAAAAGTAAACAAATGATTCATGTAGTTAAATAAAACACATTTTTCGTATATGACTTGTTCATCACCCCACTCGATTGTGACACATTTTTCGTCTCTCTTCACTCTAGGATTGTCTGCCCATATTAGTTGTTATATGATATACATTTTTTTGTTTTTTTCTTTTTGAATTCTTCACTTTGAAGTCTTGTTCCCGTTCAAAATTAATGCCCTAAGGGTTCAAGCTTCATTGTGTTGAGAGACAAAGTTTTGGAATTGGAGTTTCGATTCAAATTTTTGAATTGTGATTCCAGTTCACAACAATTCAAATTTTTTTCATGTAATTCGACGTGGGCTCCTTCAGAAGACCGCTAGTGCCTTCGGGGGAGTGTCACTATTCCCTCCTCATCTAAGGCTAGGCCCTAAGCCGATGCCATAATACTTGTGTTGTACACAAGATTCAGGGTGACGCAAATTTTTATGGGCGTGCTTGGAGCACCTCTTTTTTTTGTCATCCTATGCTTCGGCATGAAACACTTTTTTACAAAAACATTTTTATTTTTTTAATATACATCATATTACTTTTTTTAATTTTTTGAAAAGTATAGTGCTATTATGTTATTTTTGTGTATTGCCATTTTACATTCATTTAGTATTAGTTTCATGTTTTGTGTATATGTTTCAAAATTTTTACTTGTGTCATGATAACAATCAAAGCTGCAGTAATGTTTTTGTACTGCCTGAGTCGACTCAACTTCTACATATAAAAATACAGTACTAGCTTGGATCCATAAAATACAAATATAAAACAAATATAGAAACTTTAGAACTTTCGACTGTTTTTGAATTCCAAGGACTCCATGATCATGACAGCAACGTTCTACATAGATATATAAAAAAAACTTTTGCATTTATGTATGTTTTTATGTTTGATAATATTTTATGCTAGTCTATGCACATTGGACAGCAAAAGTTTTTTGTGGTGCACCGGGTGATATATATAACGATTATTTCGTTATATATTGGGTATTTTCTTAAATTATTCCTTTACACCCCCTTCTCTTTTCAATTCAAAATTAGTTTTAAGTTGTCCTTCATTCCTTTTCCATTTTTCTTGCTTATTAATTCTCTAACCGAAAATCTGCAGCTGCTTAAGTTTATCTGTGAGAAATACACTCACATTTTAAGCAACCGTTCAAAACAATTTCCTGATGTCGGGTAATTCTGATCGAAGCAATTCTGCATTACCTTATAAGGAGATCATCTCTGTTTCGCGGTTAAAATTTATGCTTACGCTTCTTTTTCCTTTCTCGACAAAATCCTAAAAAGTATTTAACATCTGCGCATTAAAATCTGGTGCCCCTTCGGTCGGCTTCTTTGTTTAGACATAACAACACGTGTGACATTTATCAATTGGCAACCTTTCCTTTCCCATCCCAGCTGGGCAACCAAATTGAATTCTGGTCATGCCAGCTGCATTTTAACTGTTATTTGGCGTATACTATCCATTGTGCATAGGCGAACTTGTGTATGTTGGCGATTTTCTAGCATGCCAAAAGTGGCGGTTCGTTGCTATGTATGACTACACTTGACTCACTGCTCTTGTCCGGTTAAGTCGCAAAATCTCTGTTCGGAGATTTTCTCCGAGTACTGTATGTGCACCCCCCTATTACTACATGTTTAAATAAAAAGTGGCTTTGCAATCATTGTGGGGTTTTTTTTCGCTATTTTCACATCTAAGACCTGGACTACTATACGTAATCACGCTTCTTCTAAGTATTCTAATAAAATAGCAGCTACTACAAAACGCCCTCACATATCCTAGAAAAGAAGTTTCGCAATGAACTCTCTGTCTATATAATGCATGGTATAGGTACATTCAGCCTTGTGCATCAGCGTCACCTGCCGTTAAAAATTGTAGCTATATATATATTAAAAAATTCATTGTAAACAAAAATCCCACATGTTTCTGAGAATATATCTGAAAACCGAACCTTTGTATTGTACGTAGTTTCCTAATTATTAAAATTTTTAAAACTCCCGAAACTTCTGGATCACCCGGTATTCCGGAAATTTGCAAAATTCAAGTTTCCCACGCCGGCACTCTAATCTGTAAAGACTACTTCTTTACACCCTAATAATATAAGACGGCAAACCGTCGTATAAAAATGTAACTCGTACCAATTAAATAGTAATAACATACGTTTCACATAAATTTTGGTTAGGAGGTCATTTACATACATAAATTATACCCAAGTTCAACAATTTCCAAATAAATACCTAACTGCGATATCTTATTTAGTTTCTTCGTTTTTCAGTTTTCCTTTAGAGAAAAACAAGAAATAATTTCGCCAAGCAGCTTAATGTATGTAAATTTCAAGTTAGGTAAAATTAATGTTAAATAACTCTTTAATAGTTGCAAAAGAATTTAAAATGCGATTAGTTTTTATGCTTATCTCGAAAACAACTTTGGTGAATTCATATTTATTTGGAAAATTTATTTAGAAATAAATTTCTCTTAAAGAATTCACAGGTTGCAATTTTTTTTTATTTATTTATTTTCTATTTATTGTCGAAAATAGATTTTAAAATACATGAAAACTATATATATTTTCGAAATTAATTATTGAGAAAAATATGAAATATTATCCAGGTATACTATTATTTTAACACAATCTAACTGATTGGTAAAGTTATCATACGAAATGAATATTTCCAGGCTGAGCGAAAAACTGTCCAGGACGGGAATCGAACCCGGATACTTGGCTTACGAGTCCAATGCTTTACCTGTTAAGCTAACCGGGCGATAACCGGCTGGTATTTTTCGCTCAGATAACCTTATTGGCCATAACACCTGGTCTGTCATTTAGACAGCTCGGCAGAGTAAGCCGCAGATAATGGAACTCCATAGAACGATGGATACGTAGATATACTATTATTTTAACACAATCTAACTGATTGGTAAAGTTATCATACGAATTGAATATTTCCAAACTGAGCAAAAAATTGTCCAGGCCGGGAATCGAACCCGGATACTTGGCTTACAAGGCCAATACTAAGGTGCCCAGCCGGTTATCGCCCGGTTAGCTTGACAGGTAAAGCATTGGCCTTGTAAGCCAAGTATCTGGGTTCGATTCCCGGCCTGGGCAATTTTTTGCTCAGTTTGGAAATATTCAATTCGTATTATCCAGGTATTTTTTAAAGGAAATCATTTTCTAGACACCTCAAACATACAAATCGAAACTTATAGCTAATTAGTTTTTGAATTATGCTTAAAAATTACTTGCATTACAAACTGTTTTGCAATAATTAAAAGAAACTTTAATTTTAAGAGTTAAGGTTATTATCCAAGTTTTAAACTTGGATAATTACGAAACAGCTTGACCGATATGACTTCCCATTTAGTAATCCGAAGATAAAATTAACCGAAAAAATAAAATATGATGTTAAAATTGATGTTTGGTGCAATTTCTGTATGTATTACGATCTCTTAAACAAAATTTTAAATATCATTAACAAATAGATATTATTAATATGGTATTATTACTAATCCAATAATATCAGTCACATTTTTATATGATGATTTTGCGGCTAATTTAAAACTACAGTATACTTTTTCACAACTGTAAGTTACCAATCTTTACATACATATATAAAATAAAATTTATTTAAGCACAGTAAAACCTTTATTTTCGGAAGCCCCAGTTCTTGATCTATTTGGTTCTCGGAGAAGAAATTCGAGAGAAATTTTATCGTGGTTAAAAACCGTGAAAGTGTCGTCACTAAATAAACAAAATTTTAAAAAATTAACAAATGTAACTTAAATCTTTTTTTTTTTTTTTTTTTTTTTTTACTGTTGCATACATGCGTTTCCATGCGTACATGCATGGCGAACACTGATGGCAGGTTAATTGAATCTACTCTTTTTATTTATATTGATGTTACTTTTTCCTTTTTCCTTCATTTATTCTTTGTTTGATTTTTAAAAGCGTGAAGCACATATACTATATGCAATATAGATCACCGAATTTCATGACATTCAAACACAGTATGTAAAGTTAGTGATGCTAATGATATAAAAACAAAACTTGCCCTGCTCCACTTTTTTTTTTTTTTTTTTTTTTTTTTTTTTTTTAAGTTTTCCTGATAAAGATATAGTTATCTATGATTTTTGTTAAACTTTTATTGAAATGTCATAAAATTTTCATTGCCTCACGTAATATAAGGTACTTTAATGCGTTTTGAATGTTACTTTATTCTTTCATACAGTATATTATTATAAACACGTAAATAAGGGACATCTATTTTTTTCTTAGAGTAAAAGTTTATTCGGTTTTCAAACAATCTTTGGAACGAATTGTGCTTGAATCAAGGTACCATTGTATTTTAATTTTAGGTAGATTTCGTATGAAATACTACCTATTGCAATTGCACCAGTTTATTAGGTAGATTTCGTATGAAATACTACCTATTGCAATCGCGCCAGTTTATATATCTATCTATCTATCTATTAGGTAGATTTCGTATGAAATACTACCTATTGCAATCGCACCAGTTTATATATCTATCTAACTATCTATCTATCTATATATATATATATATATATATCACTTTTTATGGACACGATAACTTCTATAATTCTTCACCAATCTCCACCAAGCTGGTACATAAAATCAAAGGGGTTAAAATCTCGGCTAAGTTCGTTAATGGGCAAAATCGGACCAAGGGGGTCGGAATAGGGGGCGTTTTTGTGAAAAACGAAAAAACGCCATAACATCTTAATTAAAGTAGCTATCGAGTCGGTTTAAAGTTTATATTACTTCTTAAAAATGGGCCAAAAGTTTATGCATGACAGATTTTTGATAAATTTAGAAGTGGGCTCAAGGGGCGAAAAAAACAGGGGTTTTGAGAGAACAAAAATCATAACTTTGTCAATTTTCAAGATATCAAGTCCAACTAAATTTTTTGTAAATGTTCTTAAAATTATCTAAAACTTTTGTATTTACAAGTTTTTGATAGGACCAACATTTATCGATGAAAAAAATTAAAAACGAAAAGAAAAGAGGCGGTGAAAAAAGAGGAAAATCCACAACTCCGTCAATTTTTAAGATATCAAATCTGATTAAATTTATTTTACATCTTCTCAAAAATATCTAACCCTCTTATATTGACAAGTTTTTCATAGGACGAATTCGTATAGCAAAAAGAAATTAAACACAAATAGGAGTTATAGAAAAAACCTCAAATCCGAACTGCTTATATTCTGACTCATTTTTAAATTCATTTTTGGTTTTAAACACATCCAAATGGTAGATCCTCTTATTTAGAAACTGTATAAAGTGAAGCATTGGTCAATTTTCTGATAAAGATAGGATATATTTCAAAAAAGGCTACCAAAAAGGGTATTTTGAACAGAATTTCCCAAAGTCATCGGGACTGAAAATTTAAGGAAGTATTGAAATAAGAAATTGCGTTTTTTTCTGACTCGTTTTTAAATCCATTTTTTGTTCTCAAACGCATCCAATTTACAGATCCTCTTATTTAGGAACTATATGATGTGATGCATCGGTCAGTTTTTTGATAAAGACGGAATATATTTCAAAAAAGGTTACCAAAAAGGGTATTTTGAACAGAATTTTCCGAAATCATCGTGACCGAAAATTTAAGGAAGTGTTCAAATAAGAAATTGCGTTTCTTTTTTTGTTTTTTTTTTTTACTTGTTTTTAAATCCATTTTTGCTCTCAAACGCATCCAATTTACAG
This sequence comes from Maratus speculifer, assembly GCA_964019185.1. NCBI lineage: Eukaryota > Metazoa > Arthropoda > Arachnida > Araneae > Salticidae > Maratus > Maratus speculifer. The sequence continues at coordinate 57,479,199 of OZ025294.1, forward strand.
ATCCTCTTATTTAGGAACTATATAATGTGATGCATTGATCGATTTTTTGATAAAGATAGAATATATTTTGAAAAAGGTTACCAAAAAGGGTATTTTGAACAGAATTTCCTGAATTCTTCGCGATTTGAAAATTTAAGGAAGTTTTCACATAGCAAATTGCGTTTTTTATGACTCGTTTTAAAATCCATTTTCGCTCTCAAACGCATTCAATTTACAGATCCTCTTATTTAGGAACTATATACTAAGACTCATTGGTCAGTTTTTTGATAAAGATAGAATACATTTTTAAAAATGTTGTCAAAGTGAGTATTTCGCACAAAATTTTCCGAAGCAATCATGATTAAAGAATTAAGGATGTATTCAAACAACAAATCGGTTATTTTATGACTCATTTTTAAATTCAATTTTTTTCTCAAATGCATTCAACTGACAGTTTTTTGTTATTTAGGAACTGTATAATGTACTGTTTTGGTCGATTTTTTAATAAATTCAGAATTTATTTCAAAATATGTTGTCAAAATGGGCATTTGAGCTGAATTTTTCTTAAGATTATTCTGATAAAACCAGTTTTTGGAGAAAAATAAAATTAAAAATTTTTCATAAACGGCCAAATGAAGTTATTAAACTGGGTTTATCTCTAATCATCTATATATATATATACATATATATTTTTGTTGAAATGAGCACTCTTCGAAATCTACCTCCGCCTATAGGCCCAGCCGACAGGGATTTTTATTAACCATAAATAAGAAACATAAAATTTCAATTCAGTATCTGCAAGTTTAATTTTAAAATAAATTTTTTTTATTCAATAATGTTCGCCTAAAGGATACGAAAATGCATTTTTTATGTTAAGTTTTAAAAAAATGAAAAAAAAACAATCTGGTAACTTTTTTTTTCTTTCTAACCGATGACCAGGCTTCTACCTGCCGAATTATCTCAGCTTAACGGGTTAGATACCTGGTATCGGGGCGGACGACCGCCAAATTGCTGCTACGCGGCAATAAACCTGATTTCTTTGCTTCGCATGCCGTCATTTCTGCAGTACTTGCTTGTCGTTGAGCATATTTTGTTTCGCCTGTTAATTAATGGTACATCCTGTTGTTTGAACTACAAATGGCTTCGCAAGATATTCTCGTAATTTAGAGCCTTGATCAGATGACGAGACCTTCACCTGGCAAGGCACCTCCAGAGGTATAATTCACAGGTAACTTGGAGGACTTTGCACCCACGACGTATTTTACATGCACCAGGTGCCATTAGCGTACATGATGTAATTTTAGCCGGCAAAGTGGCGAACCACTAAGACAAGTACCCGGGTCGGCTGTTTAGGTTAAGTGCTTTGTTGGTAATTTTTGTGGTTTATTGCACATTGGGTTAACTATATGATTTATTGCCGCACACCTTGTACTCATCATACCAGACGAAATGGGACTGGATGTTTTTGGGCCTGAGCGATGTTACTGAACTTAGCTGTAAGTTGGGGCAATTTTGAGGGAATTAAAAAAAAAACAGAAAATGGCCGAAAGGCTAAGTCGTACCGCTGATGGAGGAAACTTTTTGCGCCAAATAACAAGGCAAACGAGAGTATTGCAGAGAGGGAGACAAGAATCCACCTTTCTACCGTACCCCACCGAGAAAAACTGGCTCACTGGGTTGCCCCATTAGAGCGGGTCCAGTATTTTGTGCGGACAGAGTCCCACTGCACCAAATAAAGAAGCGAGCTGTCAAAAATAAATAAATAAATAAAAATTAATAATAATAAATAAGAAAATTGAAAAAATATATTAGTTAAATGAAGAATAAAAATATATAAAATAATAAATAAAAAAATAATAATAACTTCCCACTCTCCTTTCACTGCCGGCCTAAGTCGACTGAAAATATAGGGGGGAGGAGGAGGAGGGAAGCCTGAAAGGGAACAGCATTAATTACATGGTTATACAATCTTTATCACTATTTGGAGATAATAATACTATTGCTAACTGAAAAGGTAGGTAAATCCGGTAACTTATATATCTGACGAGGAGAGAGTTCGATTTTGATGTCACAGAATCCAGTGATCCTTTATGCATTGGTAGAGTATATTCAAACTAGATAAATCTACCACAAGTGCATAATTCAGAAATGCATATAGAAAACGAGCCCTAATGTTCACCCATAATTGACTATTTAGTAAATAATCGGATAAATTACACTTAATTGCGAGCGCTTGGATAGTGCAGTAGGCAGAACATAAGACATTTAATTTTCTCTCGCAGCAGATCTCTGCCGATTCAAATCAATTCAACGGATTTTTTCCCCAGAAAACAAAATAATGGTTAGTTATTTTCGAACTGCAGTATCTAATTATTTAAATTTAAGGCAAATATAAATAAGAACATATTTCTTGGCTCATTTATAGATAGTTATTTACTAAGAAAGAAAGAGAGAGTTTTGTTGAAACGTTATAGATATAAAGAAAAGTAAAAAATAAAACAAAAATCTTCTGCAGTATAGACGTATTTTTGTTACAATCAACATTTTTGTATTTTTGTAAATTTTATATTTATTCTTGTTTAGACTTATTTACATTTATTTCAGAATTAAGTACATATATGTCAGTACTATGTACTTTAAAATTAAATGTGTGGTGTTAAATGCGTGTTTTGAAACTTTTTCACTAGACATTTTTCACAAAATAACTTTTTTCATTTTATTTATGACACTATAATAAAAAAAACAACGTCTAATGATCCCAAAATTTTAAAAACAAAATGCCGTACTTATTCTCTCTGCAACAGATGACTGCTGAATTTTGAACAAAAGAAGATTAAACATTCTAAACATACGCAGTTTATTCTCTAGAGTGTACTTATAGTTTTACTTAAAAACAACCTACAAATCTACTAAATAAAATGTCCCCGAAAAGATTTTTAAACCGAAAACAGATATTCTTGTTCCAAACATAAGACCTGATGATAAAAAAATAATTATATTTTCAAAATAAAAAAAATAAAAAAATTTGAAAATTTATAACCTTTTAAATTGATAAGTATTAGACACGATAAAAATAAAATTGCATATTTTAATTTAATGTAACGTATTTTAATTTACTTTGCTGATATCTATAAATAAAAGTGAATAAAATTAAAATTTTGTTGACTGAATAATTCAGTATTTTTTCATTAGATCTATAAAACTGCTATTTCTCTCAAAATAAATAAGTGTATAAATATGTGTGTGTGTATGCGTGCGTACAGAAGCATGTTTTTCTTTACATATGACTTACATTTAAGTAATAAGATATTGTAGTTTGAAAATAAATAATCATTATTTTATATGAAAGGGGAAAAATACCTCGTAGTAGAATCGAACCGAGAACGATTTCGCTAATTCTTCGACTGTTAGATGTGGGGAGTTTGTTATGGCTGTGTCCAAATCCTCGTCAGGAATCACTGGAAGGCGTCGAATACGGGCATGATCTTTACAGCTTCTGTCTTCGTCCCAGAATTTTCTAAACCAACGGCAGACAATCCTATTGTCCACGGCATCTTCCTCATACACTCAGAAAATTATACGGCAAGCTGTAGCTGCTGTACAGCTTTTGTCTTATACTCCTACAGCAAACAATGTCTGATGCTGTCTTTCTTCTTGCATGTTGTTTCATGTTCCGTAGATTTATTCTGAGAAACATTATGCCTATACATACTCTACTACTCCACGCGTTACTGTCGACTTTTCTTTCCTCGAAATGTCATCAGTAAAGTCCGTAATCTTCTTGATATTTACGTATGTTAAAATTGGGAAGAACTTTTGCACTCACCTAATACTTGTGATTGGTACTTTGAAAAAACGATATAACTTCCTCTTTGATCCTCTATTTATAGCCGTAACTATGGACCAGATGTTGGCATAAAAAACGCAGAAGACACATAAATTATAAAAATTTAATGAGCTTAAAAAATTATTAGTATAAAATATTTCAATAATATTTTATACCAATAATTTTTTAAGCTCATGAAATTTTTGGTTCAAATAACCAAGGTTTGTTTCAAGTAAATTCAATAAACAGGGTTTTGTAAAAAATACATGAATTGTTAATTTTGTGATATTGCTATTATCACCTTGATTCGCTCTTTATTCATAAATTTAGATCTGAGAACCTGTATACTATAAAAGTATTCTTTAACAAATGAGATTTTATCTTAACATAATGAAATTATGTGGCAACAGAAGCTGCATAAGCCCAGAGAAAAGTACAATTAATGTCATTTTTAGAATATATATTTCTAAATAAGTAATCAAATTACACATTGAGAAAGTAAATTACTTTTAGGTATTAGCATATATCTTATTATGTACTTTGCATCAAAATAAATGTGCATTTTTGTATGTTTTTCTGCTTTATCATAAAACTAAATTAAACATGTTTGTTAACAAAAGCAGTGACAAAGCGAAACAAGTTAACTAAATGTGCAACGTGAATTAATCAGTTGTTTTAATTGCTCAAATTGGTTTTTGTAAGAAATAATTAATTCTTCATGGAAAATCTCTTGAAAAAAAAATATTCTTAAATGAATCTAAATAAACATTATTTTTGCGTCTATGCTTCATCTACTCGGGATAAAACAAATAGAAGTCTTCTCGTTGAAGTTTTTTTGGAAAATTTCTTTTGAGAAAATAATTTGTTTAAATTGTATTCTTGTGTTTTTCAGAAAACACTATCGCGATTTTTTTTTCTTTTTCAGACAAAATTGATCGTTTCTTTTGTCTTATTCTAAATGAACACGTTTTAAAAAATAGTTTTGATAAAAAATTATTTATTTAAAATAATAACTTTGTTTATCTGTTATGAAATTTTATGAATTATTAGTTACTAGCTGACCCGCCCGGCGTTGCTCGGGTCCATATTAACAATATTAAACGAACTTGAAATTTGTATGATTTTATCACTAATTCGAAACATGCAGAAATGCATTGTTTGAAATACGTGGCCGCTGACTGTGTGAAAAATCGGTTTAAAAAACAACAACTAATATTAAGCTCTAAAAATACTCAAAATGAACAATGGAAAACGCGGAATGGAATATGTGCCCAACAATTGCGTGATTTTTGTGTGAAAGTGTTGGTATTTATCCGTAAAAATCACTGTTAAGGCACGTAACCAATTATTTTTTTTTCACTTAGAAACCCCAAGTGAAATATTTTTAATTTCAAGCTAATTATATCACTCTTAAATCCGACTATACCGTGAATGAAATCGATACTCGATGTTAGCTAAAAGGTTTGCATATGGTATTATAATTTCAGAGCCATTTAACAAAAATAAGTGTATATTTTTAATCAAAGCCTGCGTAATGTTCACTCTGTGGACAAATTCCTAACCGCAAACTTTGGTACCATAACCATAACCTGTCTGTAACCTAACTGTGACTTAACAGTACCCTACCGTAACTTAAATATAACATAATTGTAACCTAGCCGTCACCTTATTGTAACCTATCTTTAATCTAACCATAACAACCATATCGTAGCGTAATTGCAACCTAATTGCAACCTAAATGTTACCTAACCATATATTGGGTTCATGTCCATGGAAATTAGTTTGCCTTTTTCGGATCTTGTTATGGTTCTTTAGAATATTTTCGTCGGGTTCAAATTTGGTTCGATTCAGATTTCAGGTATTTTTTAAATTGGATTTTAATGTTCGGGTCGAATTCATGTCCGTGGAAATTATTTTGCCTTGCTCGGATCTAGTTATGGTTCTTTGGAATATTTTTGTCGGGATCAGATTTGATTCAATTCAGATTTCGGCGTTTTATTCAAATGGAGTTTTTGGGTTCTTGTCTTCTTGCGTATCCACGGAAATTATTCTGCCTTGTTCGAATAAGAACATGCTTCACTGGAATATTTTTGTCAAGTTCAGATTTGGTTCAATTCAGATTTCGTCTTTTTTTTCAAATGGAATTTTTGGGTTAGGGTCTTCTTGCGTGTCCACGGAAATTATTCTGCCTTGTTCGAATAAGAACATGCTTCACTGGAATATTTTTGTCAAGTTCAGATTTGGTTCAGTTCAGATTTCGAGATTTAAAAAAAAAAAAATAGGTTCAGATTCGATTCATGTCCATGGAATTTTTTCTGTCTTATTTGGATCCGGTTACGGTTCTTTGGAATTTTTTTGTCAGGTTCAGATTTGATTCGATTCAAATTTCAGGTATTTTTTCAAATAGAAGTTTTAGGTTCGTATCGGGTATCGGTATCATATTCGGGGTCAGCGGAAATTGTTTTGTCATACTCGTATCATTTTATGGTTCTTTCAAATATTTTGATCGGATTGAGATGTGTTGTGAGTCAAATTTCAGGTTTTTTCAAATTGAATTTTTTAGGTTCGAGTCGGGTTTATATCCATGGAAATTATTTTGTCTTGATCGGATCAGGTTATAGTTCTTTGGAATATTTTTTTCGGGTTCAGATTTGGTTCAATTCAAATTTCGGGGTTTTCTTCAAATAGAATTTTTGGGTTCGGGTCTTCTTGCGTGTTAATGGACATTATTCTGTCTTGTTCGAATAAGGACATGCTTCACTGGAATATTTTAGTCAATTTCAGATTTGGTTCAGTTCAGATTTTCACATTTTTCCAATGAATTTTTTTGGGGGGGTTCGGGTTGGGTTCAAGTCCATGAAATTTTTTGTCTTGTTCGGATCCGGTTGCAGTTCTTTGAAATATTTTTGTCAGGTTCGGGTTGGTTCGATTCAAATTTCAGGTATTTTTTCGAATGGGAGTTTTAGGTTTGTATCGGGTTAATGTCCACGGAAATTATTTTGTCTTACTCGTAGCCGGTTATGGTTCTTTCGAATATTTTGGTCGAATTCAGATGTGCTTTGGGTCAAATTTCAGAATTTTTCAAATGGAATTTTTTAGGTTCGAGTCGGGTTTATGACCACGGAAATTATTTTGTCTTGCTGTGATCGGGTTATAGTTCTCTGAAATATTTTTACTAGTTTCAGATTTCGTTCGGGTCATATATCGGGTTTCTTTCAGAAAAGTTTTAGGTTCGGGTCAGGTTTCATGCCCACAAAAATTATTTTTCCTTGTTCGGATCGGATTATGCTTCATTTGAGCATCTTTGCGGGATTCAGATTTGGTTCGGGTCAGTTATCAAATCCATAGCTTTTTTTCAAATAGAATTTTTAAGTACGGGTCGGGTTTATACTCACGGAAATTTTGTCTATCACAGATCGGAATGTAGTCCGGTTTTTTTTTTTTTGGGGGGGGGGGGGATCGGGTTATGTCTTAATTAGTCTAAACATTAAGGTTATAGCCAGTTTTGTTAGTATTTTTTTTATGACAATTTGTGATAAATGATTTGCTTTGCTATTTGATAATTTATTATGGTGTATGAATCGTTTGCGGATTCGAACAATAATTGTATGCCAAAGAGCCATTTTATTTTCATTTTAAAAACAAAATCATAATAAAATTTTAAGTTGAATAGAATACATTTAAATTTAATCAATGACTTTATAAAAAAAAAAACCTCCTAGAAGAGTGTTGTGTACTTTTTTACTGCAACACAGCTAATCACTCATACATTCTAACATTCGAAGTACCAAAAATCTGCGTACAACCATTGAGTAAAGAAAAATTAATAGAGTAAAAGTAAAATGTCTTGGGGTGAAGCCAAAAATGTATCCCTAAAATCCGCTACATAAAGTCTAATTAAGCACCAAGAAAACCATGCGCCGTGACACGCCGATCAATTCAAACTGGTTTAAACCCATATATGTTTATTTTTGTTTTTTGTCGTTTAAACTGTTATTGAAGATATTACTAAAATTTCGTTTAAAAATGATGATTTGTGCCATTATTAGCTGTAATACACGATCGGAATGTATAAAAAATACAAATAGATCAATCATTTGCAAGAATTATTTGAGTATTTTTATCATATAACTTTGAAATATCAATATAGAAGTGTCATATAAAATTTTGCTTCAAAATTAACATTCGTTCGTTAATGTCTTAAAATCGTCTGCACTCTGAAATCTAGATTTTATATTAATATTTGTTATTTAAGTTTTCATGCATGATTTTAAAAGAATGTTTTCATCAATATATTTTATATACTGACAAGCAATTATTAATATATTGTTAAGTGACAAATTTTTTTCATCTACATTATGAAGTATTAAAAAAATCTGAAAAAAATAAAACTTCTAGTAATACAATTTTTAGTTGAAATCAAATGTTTTCAATATTTTATTTTATTTATTTTGACATTTAATTATTTCTAATTTTCCAATTTCAATTATTTTAAAAGCAAACATTTATTTTAATAAATAATATGATAGAAAAAAGACCATTTTAAAAAATTACTATCTCTTCTTAAAATGTGCTTCATCTGTATTTCATTTCTTTGAATTCAATTTATTAATACAAAATCCCTTCCTCGTACTTTTGATTGGGTCGTTAAAATTTGAGCGATAAATGGTTTCATATTGCAAACCTTTTTTGCGGCTTGCTTCACCTCCACCTAACTTTTTCCTCCATGGCGTACAACAGCTGTGATAAAAATCCTCAGTTAAACTGACAGTTTGCCAGTCTATGAATTTAAAAGGTCTTTTGAAAAAACTCTCACTTTGGAAATGTTAAACACTCAAATTTGTTTCTTTAATTCTGTCCCAGCTTTTTTTAATTATTTCTGCGAAAAGTTGCAACCAACCATAAACAAATGAAGGGAAAAAAGGCGATTTTTTATGAGAGTGATCTTTGGAATTTAAATAATTACTCAGTTTGGAATTTAGAAATTCTAAAGCTCAGATGCTTCAAGAGAGATTTGGGACTACTCTCAAAAAAATTTAAAGCCTCGTACATGCTGTAGATTTTGCTAGCCATCGCAGACACACACACACACACGCACGCAGACAGACAGAGCGTTTTGTTCTTTTATTAGTATAGATTACTGGGAATATCTTAATTAATAACTTTATTGCTCGACCGTTCGTTTTATGTTTTTTGCTTTTCTTACATGCATGCAATTCAAGAATAGATAATAACATGATGCATACAAAAAACTATAATTTTGTTAAAAATGACAAATAATCGATGCTAAACGCACAAAAAAGCGCTAAAAATCACATCGAAAATCACATTAAAAGTTTCTGAAATTGAAAAATCATAGCAGACAAAATTTAGTTCGTTAGGCTGAAAGTTTGAATCAGTTTTGTTTTTCTCATTGTCAGAAAATAGCCGCAAAATGCAAAAAAACACTAAAAATCGCAATAAAAAATTCGCGAAAAATTCAAAAATCACAGCACGAATTCCGAATAAACTTTATTGAAAAGAGAAAAAAATTACTATATTGAGTGAAAAGAATGAAACCGTATTTCTTTCACTAATATGAAAAAATCACCTCGAAACATAAAAAGAGCGCTAAAAATCGCCTAAAAAATTACATTAAAAATTCTAATCAAAAAATCGAAAATCAGGCTTTGAAGTGCAAAACTACATGTATCCTTTAAATTTTGTAACTCTACATGCAGCGATCTCTTCAGAACAGAGCTGACACACAAACATACTTGTCTCTTCATTATTATAGATTACTGTGAATATTCTAATTAATAACTTTATTGCTTATTCGTTCGTTTTATGTCTTTTGCTTTTCTTACATGCAATTCAAGAATAGATAAGATCATGATGCATATAAAAAACTATAATTTTGTCAAAAATGACAAATAATCGATGCTAAACGCACAAAAAATCGCTAAAAATCACATTGAAAATCGCATTAAAAGTTACTGAAATTGAAAAATCATAGCAGACAAAATTTAGTTCGTTAGGCTGAAAGTTTGAATCAATTTTGTTTTTATCATTGTCAAAAAATAGCCGCAAAATGCGAAAAAACACTAAAAATCGCATTAAAAAAATTCGCTAAAAATTCAAAAATCACCACACGAATTCCGAATAAACTTTATTGAAAAGAAAAAAAAATTACTATTTTGACTGAAAAGAATGAAACCGTATTTCTTTCACTAATATGGAAAAATCGTCTCGAAACATAAATAGAGCGCTAAAAATCGCCTAAAAAATTAAATTAAAAAATTCTAATCAAAAAATCAAAAATCGGGCTTCGAGGTGCAAAACTACATGTATGGATGTACCTTCCCTCTAAATTTTGTAACTCTACATGCAGCGGTCTCTTCAGAACAGCGCTGACGCTCAAACATACTTGTCTCTTTATTATTATAGATGAAAATGAATGTAGTACATCTACCTTCTTTTATAACAATAAAGAGACAAATTTGTGAGTGTGTCAGCACTGTTCTGAAGAGACCGTTGTACGTAAAATTACAAAATTTGTATGAAGTTTTGCATCTTAAAGCCAGATTTTCGATTTTTTATCAGATTTTTTTATTTTATATTTTAGTCGATTTTTATCGTTATTTTTTATGTTTCGAGGCGATTTTTCCAAATTACTGAAAAGAATACGGTTTCATTCTTTTAACCCAACCCATTAAATTATGTTCTCTTTTTAAAAAATCTTATTGAAATTCATGCAGCAATTTCTGGATTTTTAACAAATTTTGTTATACGATTTTTTTTTTCATTTTGCGGCTATTTTTTGACATTGATGAAAAGAAAATTGTTTCAAACTTTTAGCATAATTTATTCAATTTTGTCTGCGACGGGTTTTTTAATGCGATTTTCAGTGCAATTTTCAAAGTAACTTTTAACGAGTTTTTGACATTTTGTGCTTTTAAAAGCGATTTTTTTTTCACATTTTTGTCAATATTATAGGTTTTTTATGCATCCTTGATATCACGGACTCGGGCAATGCCGGCGGGTCAGCTAGTATATAATGAAACGCAAAAACTATTCGAAAGTTGCAATATCAGTTAAATCTTGTTGTAATGTAATATTTTCCAAACATCTCCAAAAATTTTTCCTTCACCTATTATCAAATGAATATTGATTGAATAGAACGCAAAACAACAACATTCGTTATGTTTCACATAATGAAATATTTTTGAGCTCTAATTAATCTATATGGATAGCTAGTATATATACATATCGAAGGCTTGTTGAAAAATACGGTTCAATCAGCAAGGAGCCTGACGGATTAGAGAATCGTATTCCCTTTTCAATCAAACTGATACTTTTTAAGGCTGATTGCAAAGAGACTGAATGTTGAAGTTAAACTAGTTGGGAAACTATCCATTTATTTATCGACTTAACTATTATTTTCTTTTCCAGGCTCTGAAAAGGACACACATTTTGACATTTTGAAGCTAATTATATCATTATCACCGATAATCATGTATTTGTACGTACAGCCTAGTTTTATTCAGGTTTATTCCAATAAGTGCAAGGTAATGAATATTTATACATATTTTTAGTGCAAATAATTAGAGGAAGATTTAAAGTGATTATAATAATGCATAAGGATCATTCCATTTCAAAACGAGTAAGTTAACTGCGGCTGATATGTCACAGATATTGTTGAAGATTATCATATAAGTAGATCATAATCATTTATGAATAAAGGCAAAGTAACAGATTTCAGAATTGTTTATTTAAGTATAAAAATTTACATTAGAATTTTATATATAATCAAAGTTTTGTGTACATATTTGAAACTTTAATTTTGATTATTTGCCTCAGAAATGAAAAGACTATTAAAAATTATTTATAATTAAGAATGAACAATAAATTTTAGATTAACGTAATTTAGTAATTGTGTTTTTATCTGTAACTAAAAAAATCTCTATAAATAAAAGGAATTCTGAGGATAATTAATTAATTGAGGCACAGGGGAAAGCAAATCTTGGCAATGCGCCAACTCGGTCCAGAGGAAGCAAATCTTGGCAATGCGCCAACTCGGTCCAGAGATATAAAAGCAAGATAGAAAAAAACGCGCAGGTCTGTGCATTCAAGTACAACCACCCATATGTATATGCTGAAAGTTTGTTCTGACGCTCACCCGACGCACGTGGAGTGCCGATGGTCCGGGGAGAGTCACCGGGGGATCCGTCGCCAGCTGAGAGAGAAGCGTAGAGTCACCGGGGGATCCGTCGCCAGCTGAGAGAGAAGCGTACCATACACATAAATTATTAAATAAACCTTCAAATTAAGCCCGGCGAAGCGGGCTGGGTATGCTAGTAAATAATAAAAAAATTTTAAGGGAAAAATGAAATATTTCTACTTCTTGTTTGAACATGAAAGGAACCTCTTACAATTAAAAAAATATTTGACGTTATAGATATTAGTATATACTTTAAATATCGAAACTTTCATTCTTCCCTTTATATTCCTTAATGAGAACATAAATAAACAGTAAATCATTGATTGAAAAAATCAATATTTTTAACACTTGTTTGAACCTGAATAAAAGCTATTAAAACTTTTAAATAATTTCATATTATAGATAAAAGTGTGCATTTTAAATATAGAAAGTTTTATTCTTGCTTTCAGTTTATTTTTACCTCAAAAATATTTTTAATTCGAGTAGAAAAAAAAGATTCATTTGAATAAAAGTTATATATTAATCCTGAATCCAAATCGAAAAATTAGAACTCTTATTTTCCCTTTAAAATCCCGCAATATTTTTAAAAAAAGCGCCCGAATTTAAAGTAGAGCTCATGGAATGCAAGAAATATTACCTTTTTGAACCCATTTCTTACCATTTCTACCCATTTCTTCTTTTCGCAAAAATCAATAAAACAAAAATCATGGGATACCCTGCTAATAGCGTGCCGGTTCTCCGTTTGCCGGTGAAGTGAAACAACACAATATAGCTTGGACTTCACGAGTCGCTAGAAGTACTCTGGAGAAATATTGAGCCATTCAGCCTCCATAGACGTCCGTATTTTCGAAAGTGTTGCCGGTGGAGGATTTTGTGCACGAACTAATCTCTCGATTATGCCTCATAAATGTTCGATGGGATTCATGTTGAGCGATCGCGGTCACCAAATCATTCGCTGGGATTGTCCAGAATATATTTCAAATCTATTGAGAACAGTTATGGCCCGGTGACACGGCGCATCGTCAGCCTGGAAAATTCCATCGTTGTTTGGGTACATGAAGTCTACAAGTTGCAAGTGGCCTCCCAGTAGCTGAACGTAATCATTTCTAGTTAACGAACGGTTCGGTTTGACCAGCGGTCTCAGTCCATTCCATGTAAACGCAGCCCACATCATTATAGAACCACTGAGTGCTTTCACAGTGCTTTGTTGACAAGTTGGGTCCATAGACTAAAGGGGTCTGCACAAAACTCGCACCATTCCACCAGCTCTTACCGACTAAATGTATAACTCATCTGACCAAGCCACTTTTTTTCCAGTCGTCTCCGGTCCAACTGATAAGGTCACCAACCCATGAGCGCCGCTGTTGGCGAAGTCATGTTGTTAGTAATGGAACCCGAGGCGGTCTTCTGCTGCTATAGCCCACTAAAGCCAAATATTGCCGGACTGTCTTAACGGACACGCCCGTCGGTCATCACACATTCGTTCCTGCGGTTATTTAACGAAGTGTTCCTTGTCTGTTCAGATTGACATGCCTACGCAGACGTCGCTGGTCGCGGTCATTAAGTACCACTGCGTTATCCATGATGGGAGGTTATACCTGAATTTAAGTATCCTCAGCACACTCTTGACACTGTGGATCTCGGAATGTTGAATTACGCAGCGATTTCCGAAATGGAATGTCTCATGGGTCTATCTCAGTTAACATACCGCTTTCGAAATCCGTTAATCCTAGTCGTGTAGCTATAATCACATAATGAACCTTCTCACAAGAAGCATTTGAACACGAATGAAAGTCCAATCCACGCATTGATTATTGATACAATTTTTAAGCGACAATGCTGTCATCTATATATTTGCATATTGCTATCCCATGACTTTTGTCACCTTAGTGTATATTATAGGATTCAAAAATCAGTATTGAATTATTTTGAACATATCATGGATTTCTTGATTCTTATAACTGTGGAATATTATTAATGTACACGCTTCCTTTATTTTATTTTATTTTTATTTTTTATTTTATTTTATTTTATTGTGGATATGTAAGAAACAAAATTATGATTTTGTATTTTTTTCCTTTTTTTTAAGATAAAGGACAATAATTGACAGCGCTCAAATTTGGGGAATTCGGTTTCACATGTAATAAGGTATCACATCATACTTTTCGTCAAGATATTTTTAAGAACTGTATTTGAATATGAATTGAATTGTGTATCAATTTTTATTAAAATTGTTTTGTTTTTTTTAATTTTTGCTCATTTTATGTGGGATTACCCATAAGAAAATGGTCATTTTCAGATTCCATTGGCGTGTCGGAATGTCTAAGATTAGTAAATATTGTAAATTTCAGCATATAAGTCATGTCTCAAACATATTTGTTTCCTACCAGAATTTTGGTTCTAGAAAATATAAGAAAGATACATATATATATATAGTACAAACACCCCATGCAGAAAATCAACAAAATTTGCAGATGAGGCAGATTTTTTATGTTTTCTTGGCAATGCATTGAGAAAATGGAATTCAGAATGATAACATTTATAAATCTTCATAGTAAAAATTTATTTATAAATGCATTGTGATGAAGCAGATTTTTAGTGTTTTACCTATATTTTAAAAAGAAAATACTTGATTATGAAGATAATTACAAAAACATTACTTTGCTAAAAGAAAATTTTTGCAACAATAAAAACTTCAAATGAGTAAAATTATTACGTTTCCGTAGCATGACACAGTAAAGATGAATTGTCAAATAAACTTATAAAAATTATATATGAAAATTCTTTTATTAATGAAATCATCAAATGAGTAATATTTTTGTGTTTGTGGAATGTTAGGTTTAGAAGATGGATTCCAGAAGCATAGCTGCCAACTTTTACGCAATGAAACTTAAAATGACTAATTATTTAAAATAATAGTCTCTACCACAAAAATTTTACAGTAAATATTGTCTTATATCTTCGAAATCTTATGATTAAACAAAGGAAAATCTCTGTGCAATTTTAGTGGTAGCAAAAATCCGTAAAAGTTGGCAGCTATTCTGAAGGAAAATAATTAAAAAACATATGTGAGAAAATTGCTGTATAAATAAAATCTGCAGATGAAGCACATTTATAATGTTTTCCAACATTCAATACATATTATGGATGTCTAATGAAAATAATTACAAAATAATAATTTTTAATTCATAAGATTTATATTAAGAATAATTTATAATATTTTAAAAAAGTTTTGCAATGATGAAATCAGCAGATGAGTTAGACTTTTAATGATTCCCTATCCCTAGCATTATGTACAGAAGATGGACTGTTAAATGAAATCAAATTGTTTGTGTTGAAAAACATTAATTTATTTACATACCCATCGTTTATATGGAGTTCCTTTACCTGCGGTTTATTCTATTGAGCTGTCTAAATGACAAACTGCACGTTATTGCCTTACGTTATAAGATTATCTGAGCGAAATACGCTCACTGGTTATCGGCTCAGTTAGCTTAAACGGTAAAGCATTGCTCCTGTAAGCCAAGGATCTGGTTTCGATTCCCAACCTGGACATTTTTTTTACTCGGTTCGAAATATTCAATTCGTATGATAACTTTAATAATTAATTTCATAGTGTTAAAAAATAATAGTTTATTTACATATCCGTCGTTTATATGGATTCTTTTTATCTGCGGTTTATTCTGTTGAGCTCTTTAAATGGCAGTTCACCATCTACTTATTGTGAAAAGAGCCTTTCTTTACAAGCCATTTTCCATTCTACCATTAAGTACCATACGGCAGATAATCATCAAAAATCAACATAGCACAATTTAATTACAGTCCTTAAAATGATAAATTTTACCTGGAACAACCTTGGACTACCTCTTGTATATCTAGGTTATTAACGATCACTTAGACTTCAGCTAGTAGAAGCTCTGTATAATATTGGCCAAAGGAATTGGGGCTGGGGATATCCCAATCCCTGTTTAGCTTGGAATTGGTGGTTCAGCTTTCAACGACACATAGTAACAGACTTTTGAGTATTTATCAAACTTACTAGCGGCAGCAGTCAAGGAGTTAAGGTCAAAACAGACCTGACCACTCTGAAGTTGAACTGAATTCCTGGAACTCTCTTCTTTTCGTCCCACTTGCTGTTTACTGACAATAGAAAACGGGGGAGATAGAATAGTCTGGAAAATTACTATCACAATCCTACTTAAGGAAAAGATTCCTGTCCTGCACTTGGATTGAAGTTGGACCACAAAACTCATTAACATCAAACGCGTCGTGTGGGGACATAATACTCATCGCCTTAGTTGAACTGAAAGTATTGCAGTCTAAATGCAATCTTAGACAATCAATCATCCTTCTACAAAGAGATTCAAATGGGTAGGGGCTCCACCCTCACGCCAAATAAATTTTATAGGCTCACCCTCTACTAAATAAAGAAAGAACCTTTCTTTCAGACGCTCGGGAGATTTTTAGCGTATTTAGCGCTGCAAGAGAGTAAATAACAAAGCAGTACATGCTCTTATCTGAAAGTGATTGAGATACTCTTTATTTTTTACCTTGAATCAACCCCTACAACGCTTTTAATTCATGCTGTTAAAATTTTGTAAAAGTGACGCCATTTAATGGACACCCTGCACTTTATTTTCTTCTAAACAAATAAATGTTTTCCTTTTTGCTAAGGATGCAATCTTTACAAATCTTTCTCTGTTCGCCATTCATAAGTCCTATTAAGACTTAATGGATCTTTAATAAATTGAAAACTATTCACGATATAAACTATATCTGGAAAAACAATTAATTATTCAGTAATAAAAGACAGTTTGGTAATTTATTAATGCAGTTGTATTTAATCTCGGATTCCTGAAATATATTTCTATACTTTTAGCCGAAGACAATAAAGAAATTAGTGTTCTGAATGTATCCTGTTTCGTATTCTTTTATTTACAATTTCCTCTTACTTCCCCTTTGATTTATTAACAAAGTTGTGAAGAGGGAAATAAATTTAGAGCTCCAGTGATAACTGTTAATCTCTTTATTTAATTGAATTCATTAGTTTCTTCGAGAAATCACAAAGTAATCACCGAAAATGTATTTTTCTAATAAATGCGATATAACAAACAGAATATGAATCAAATGTTTGGTTTGGAATTTTATTTAATTGGGCAGAGTATACTTTAAACTATTTTTTCAGTTTTTAATAATGTTGCAACATTTGATGTGGCAATATATTTAATAGTATAAAAAAATCTTTAGATTAGCCTATTTAAGTAAATTTTCCATTTTTTTTTTTTTTAATTTAACAATATTTTTTCATAAATCCCAACTACTTTTTTAGCTACAAATATTTTTCTCACTTTATTTAGAATATTCTTTATAAAATGTGCATTCTTTTTTAGATGTATAGAATATTACATTTAATGTGATTTTTTTTTCATCTTGTATATGGTAAAAAAAATCAAGGAAACTCAAAAGTTCATAATAAAGATGTTTAAAAAATAATAACTATAAACTTAATTTTAAGCCCACGCACATAAATATTAAATACATAATGAGAAACAAGTAAAAAACTTCTCAAAGCTCTATTCGAATTAGGAAAACACATTTAGCATTTATCGAAGAAGCAAATTGTATAAATATGAATATGAAGAAAATCAATTTAAATTTCCCTTTCGCAAAAATAACTAGTTTTAATCTCCTAACCTGTTCAAAAACTTGCTGCACAATTTTATCAAGCTTATAAATTAAAATTTATATAAACACTTGCGCATAATTTAGTTCCATATATAATAAGTAAGGTAACGTTTTAAAATTCCTTGAAGAAAGATGGTATATCTATGAAACAAATTAATTTTAATTCCTAAACGCCTCAATGGCCCCAGAATTTTTGAAAAGAAAGATTTGTTATATAATGTATGTGATATATAGCTTTTTCTTACTTACAAATAAATTTGTTTAGAAATTCCGGTGTCAACATTTATTTCAAAATTTTAGCGATAGAATTACTTTGTCTCTGAGCACATTAAAAGCATTAATCGCCAAAAGCTTAAAAATGACAAAATTTTCTCATTTTTCATTACTTATGTAAAATATTCGTTATTAATATATCAAGTGTGAACTCGAATAAGTTTCACATACATTTAATATTAAAATTTAAAAACAGCCGTTATATAAATACGTAGCAACTATAATGGTCATGTGATCCGTCTGTATGTTCGTCCTTCAGCATATAACAGAGCGTAAAATACTCAACCGAGTGATTTGAAATTTTAAATGCATAATAAATGCAGAATTATGTCTATTCATTTCAAACTTTAGGAAATTTGGACAGATAACTCAATTACAATGATAGTTAAAAGTTTTCTCTTACATTACGGCCAATTTGAAAAAATGTTTCAAATGCATTTTAATGATGTTATAAATTTTAGAACAAAATGAAATTTATATGCATTTATGAAGTGCACTAAAATTAAATTTTGTAAAGTAGGTGGTGCAAAGAATATTTAGTAGTTAATACAAGAACACACAATAGAACTCCATTAGATAATTGTATACACAGAAGCATTGTTTGCGGTGTATTTTAATTATGTTCAACTATTTGACAAATAATGAAATTGATATAGGCTGTTAAGGTTTACTACAAGTTATTTCCTGTGTAATAGAAAGTACATAGTATTTACAAGGATACAAAATATTTCTGATGCTCTACTGTAACCTAAATTCTGTATAATAATGATGATTGCTGGAAGTACATTTTTAGTGTGGTATGAGTGCCTAAGTTTAAATTTTTACATATTATGTTGTGTATATAAATGTAGATAATATACAGAGCTATACAAATGAATTCGTAAGGATTAATGCATAGAAACGAAAATAGCTTAAAGGTAGTTTTTAAATGAGTTATGTATTTTCGCTCGTAAAATGATATATACAATAAAACACAAAGAATTTGATACACAACCGTCTATGGCAGATAATCTCTGGAAATGTGATTTCACTAGTTTTAAACGTGTTTTAATCTGAATTAATCGCAGACACACACACACGCAGACAGACAGAACGATTTGTTCTTTTATTAGTATAGATAAATATTTAATTCTGTTAGAAATCTGGTTTGTTTAAAACCAGTGCTGTTACATTTTTATTATATGTTATATGTCCAGTGCTTTTATGCTATTATATGTCATAAAAGTTGCAATACCAATATTTTCTAAATATTTATTTTTCACAATGTACAAGTATCTATATTTCATTATGATGAACAAATCCCATTTCATAATTATTATGATTGTACATAATTATGTAACGGTAATAATAAAGAATTTATCTGTTCTACAAGGATTTCGGATTTTTTATTCAGCTTTCAACTTAAAATTAAAAAAAAATATTTCACATCAATAGATGAAGAACTTTTAGATTCTTTGCCCGAATTCTATATTTCTAGTCCAATCAATCTTTCTGTGTTTTGAGGGACCTTTGTAAACAAATCTAGTTTATCATTAGTAAAGAAAAAAAAGCCTTCTGGTTTGCTAGTTTTTTTTCCTTCATAATAACAAATGTCTCCATTCACATCTGCTATCTTCAAATGATAAATTCTATATCAATATTTCTTTCCTTTCTTTACAAAAAAGCTAGATACTTCAAGAAGCTTGTCTCAGATTTTTTTTCTGATACGCCAAAAATTATAGATATGATTAATATGACAGAAATCACGGTATTAAATGTCAGTTCCATTCGGAACGTTCGAGCTAATTCGATGGTTTTTACATATTGATAGAGAAAAGACTTTTTTTTATATTGCTTCTATAATTTTTCTTTCTATTATTTTTCGAATTTCTTAGTTAGAAAACAATCTATTTGATATTTTTATAAGTAATCTGTTATATTTCAAAAACTTTTTATCATATATGACATATCAGAAGATCAGTTTTTCAGTATTATGTAGTAGTATATAATAATAAATAATATAGCATAAATAAATTATTACATAAAATCTTATGCTTTTATATTACCGAAAAATTGAGCGTACTCTAAAATGAATATATTTTAATTTTTCATATAAGTCTGCAATCAAAGGGTTAAGAAATCCGTTTATATTTTTCAAGGTGTATAAATTTTGGTTTACAATATGTAACAGATTAAGGGACTCCAAAGGTTTACAAAAGCTACTATCGAAATTGGCAGAAAATAAAAGGAGCTGTTAAATATACAAGATAAGTTGTAGATAGTCAATTGTTTCCTTTAATAAATCTTTAATAAGAGTTTTCCTCAAATGTTTTTCTTATACTAAGAGGCAAACAATTCTAGATTTGTCTCTCATCTCTCATCTTTTTTTCCTTAACTGGCAGTTTTAAAGAGTACTCAACACTTGTTTTTCTATAGGCAGACGAACATAAAATATACATAGATAACATGTTCTAAAATAGAATTTAAAATAAAAATAAAAAAAAGGCATATTCGACAAAGATAGTGCGCAAAAGGATGGGATTTTTCCCTGAAAACTTTTTAAAGTGATATAGAATAAAATAAAGTAAAACCTTCAAAGTTGACCACTTCTTTACGTTGACCACCTTTCTATGTTGACTGAAATTTATTAGTCTGAATGGTCGCAATGCATTTTCAATAGAGATTTACCTCGCTATGTTGACCACTTCCGTAAGTTCTATGTTGACCATTTTTTAATAGATTCTGTTCTCTGTAACTTGACTACAGATGTTTTCTTGAATTTGCGTTTTCCTCCGTTTTATTTCTATCCGGTTCCCAGAAATTTCTTTATCAGTCATTCGGCTTATCTAAGCAACATTCGACCCCCTTGTCACTCACTGCCACACACCCTTGTGGTGCATCATTCAGTGTTCATTTCCAGTTGCATACAATAGGAGGGGAAAATCAGAATTTCTGGAATTTGTCAAAAAAATGCCAGGGAAGTGGGTGATATACATACGCAGAATTGGAAAACAACATGTATCGCTCATGTATCGTGAAACGCGTTCTGTTCTTTTTTTCTTCATATCTCATTGTGATGGGACCGGACGTTTATTTACGAATTTTCATTAAAAATGTGGCAAAGAAAAGCTTTAAAATAATTAAAATGAAAGGAGAAAGTGGATCTACTTAATTTTCTAAAAAGTAGCAGCCAAAAAAAAAAAAAAAAAAAAAAAAAAGCAGAAAAATTTGGCGTGAGCAACATTTTAAAACGCAAGGCAGAATATCCGGAAAGATATTCTTCTGAAAACGGGGGACTCCAAAGAAAACGCAAAAAAATCTGCCTCGACGCTGTGAACGAAGCCACGTTTCGTTGGTTTAAAGAGATGAGGTCAATCACTGTAAGAATATCAGGACCTATGCTTCAGGAAGTATAAAAAAAATTGCAAAAGAATTTGAAATCGAAGATTTTCAAGCGTCAGCAGGTTGGCTTGAAAAATTCAAACTACGATACGAGATTTCTCAAAAGGTTTTGTGTAGGGAATCAAATGAGGTTTCAGCGAAGTGGTGAAGAAGTTTATTGAAAAATTCCAGGAATTTGCTAAAGGTTTTAAAGATGAGGACATCTTTAATGCTGATGAGTGCAGTCTCGTCTTTAAAGCAATGCCTGATAGAAGTTTAGTAATGAAGGGTGATACTTGCAAAAGAGGAAAACTTTCAAAACAGCGTTTCACTGTTTTTCTATGTGCTAGTATGACTGGGGGAAAATTGAAGCCTATGGCGATCGGGAAATACACTAAACCTCACGATTTAAAATGTAAAAATGGAAGACCTTCCTGTTTTTTGAAGATCAAATAGATCCGCTTGGATGATCAGTGCTTTGTTCAAAGAGTGTTTTAGAGGAATTGACGCAGAAATGAGGGAAAAGAAGTGATCTATTCTGCTTTTCGTGGACAACTGCCACTGCCACCCGAAAGTGAATAATCTCACAAATGTGAAGCTAAAATTTTTGAACCCCCCTCTCCCAATTTTTTTCCTTTAGACCAAAGTATTATTCAGTACTTCAAAGTGCACTAAAGAGTTCAACTTCTGGAATGGGTGATTATGAAAACTCAAACCTGTGGTCCTTCTCCATTGGCATCATCAACAGGTGCGTCAGTAAATGCTTTGAATGCTGTTCATTGAATTAATTCTGCTTGGAATAAAGTTACGCAAACCATGATTAAGAACTGTTTTAAGAAAGCTGGATTTGTTACAGCTGCAACATCTGTGTAAGAGGATGAGCTTCCTCTATTTCCCTTGCCAGTTTTTGATGGAGTTAATTTTGAAGATTCTGTTACTATGGATGATGAGTTAGCAACATCTGCTAAACCAAACTTGGAGGCAATCTTTAATGAGACACACTCTGAAACTAAGCACAGCGAGGACTCTTAAGGTACAAGAAATGGACGGAGAAGAAGATGATGATCCAAGTGATGACGAAACTGAAAAGCACCCAACTCTGAAGGAAGAGAATGTAAAGCGCATGATGGAGCAACTTACAGATTTCGCTGCAGAAAAATGTCCAAGCATTCTTAATGGACTTGTAAACAGTGAAAGTGCCATTTGTAGTTACATAATGAACAAAAGGAGGGCTCAAACAAAAATTAAATTATTCTTTCAAAAATTGTAAAAATGTGCTACACATTCAGTAGAAATAAAAATGAGTAAGTGCTTATTTTTTTCTAAATTTTTCCTTAAAAATCTAAAAAAGTTTACTAAATTTTTTTCTAATATTGTATTAAATATCTTCTAAAAATTCCCTAAGTTGACCGTCTCCGTACATTGACCACTTAGTTAAAGTCCCTTGGGTGGTCAACTTATGGAGGTTCTACTGTATTTAAACTTTTTTTTTAAATAATTTTAACAGATCACAGGCATTTACGTTTTCTGCTTTAAATAACCTTGTCTAATTTTTTAGCACTCTTTATCGTTATTTAACAATTTTGTATCAATATGATCTATCCATTTACTGTACAAAATTGCATTTATTATGAATTTTCATGCACATAAATGACGTTGATTGAGGACTTTGTTCCACAACACCTTTGAATGGAACACATCACCAGAGCACAGGTTATTGAAAAATACTGGAGGCGTTTAGCAGAAAGGTGATTTATTCCGAATGACAGCAATAACATTGTCATAATTGTGTTTGATAGTAAGTATATTTATATCCAGAAGACTGCGAAGTATTCTTTTCAGGTACATTCTTTCTGGTTGTGGAAAAGAAAGCCTTTCATTAAGCGTATGGTTTTCATTACTACTTCAAATTACATTTAGCCTTTATTTCGCGGATTCAAAAAAAAAATTACAATAACATACTAACACATACAGGGTGTATCTAAACTACTGAGCAAAAGTTTAGGGGGTGATAGTACACATCCAGACAAATAATATTAAATGGGAAAGTAAGGGTCCCAAACGTCTTCCGAAGGAGATAGGCGCAATCAAAGTTTAGGGTCCAAAATTTGAAATGATTATAAAAAACGGAAAAATTCATCTATTCGTTTGCAGTTTTCACGAAAACTATTCTTTACGTCAGTATTGTCTTAAATAAATTATAAAGATAAATTTTAAAAATTGCCGATAGAGGGCGCTTTAGACTTTGGAGTAACATACAACTATTTTTTACAGTTATTTTTTGCATCTCATTAAATTTTTCTAGAAGTTTAGACATAAACTTAAATTTTGAGCTTAAAATCTATGTTTAAGTAGAGCAAACTGAACTGTATTTAATGGGAGTAGGTAGGTTCAAATTTCAAATGATTATAAAAAACAGAATAATTGGTCAATTGATTTGCGGTTTTCACTAAAACTATTCTTTATGTCAGTATTGTTTTGAAAACAAATTATAAACATAAATTTCAAAAAATGTCGATAGGGGTGCTTTAGACTTTGGAGTAACGTACAACTAATTTTTACCGTTATTTTTTTTTTTTTTTTTGCATCTCATTAAATTTTTTTTTAAGCTTAGACATAAACTCAAATTTTGTGCTGAAATTATGAATCGTTGAGAGTTGTTAAGTAGCACTAACTGAAATGTGTTCAATGGAGGCGGAAAGGTTCAAATTTCAAATGATTATACTAAACGGAAAAATTGGTCGATTCATTTATGGTTTTCTCTAAAACCATTCTTTATGTCAGTATTTCCTTGAAAATAAATTTTAAAGAAAAATTTCAAAAAATTCCGTTAGAGGGCGCCTTAAACTTTAGAGTAACTAACAACAATTTTTAACTGTTATTATCTGTAACTAATTAAATGCTTGCAAAAGCTTAGACTTGAATTTTGAGCTCAAATTCTGAATTGTTGGGAGGGGTTAAGAATCGCAAACTGAACTGTGTTCATGAGTTGAAATGCTACCCTGCTCACCCTACGAACACAGTTCAATTTTTCGCTCCTAATTACTCACAACGATTCAGATTTGAGCTCAAAATTTAAGTCTAAGTTTTTAAAACATTTATTTAGATTAAAAAAAATAACGGTTAAAAATAGTTGTTTGTTACTCTAAAGTTTAAGGCGCCCTCTAACGGAATTTTTTGAAATGTGTCTTTAAAATTTATTTTCTAGGAAATACTGACATAAAGAGTGGTTTTAGAGAAAACCGCATTATCAATTGACCATTTTTTTTTTGTTTTTTATAATCATTTGAAATTTGAACCTCTCCACCCCCATTGAACACAGTTCAGTTTGTGCAACTTAACCACTCTCAACGATTCAGATTTTGAGCTCAAAATTTAAATTCATGTCTAAACTTCTAAAAAAATTTAATGAGATGGAAAAATAACGGTAAAAAATAGTTGTTCGTTACTCCAAAGTCTAAAGCGCCCTCTATCGTCATTTTTTGAAATTTTTCTTTATAGTTTTTATTCAATATAATACTGACAAAAAGATTGGTTTTTGTGAAAACCGCAAACGAATCGACTTGTTTTTCGTTTTTTTTAAACATTTCAAATTTTGGACCCTAAACTTTGATGGCGCGTATCTCCTTCGGAAGACGTTTGGCACCCTTAAAATCCCATTTAATATTATTTGTCTTGATGTGTACTATCACCCCTTAAAGTTTCGCTCAGTAGTTTAGATACAAACTGTATATTAAAAAAAAAAAATTCACATAATATATGAGAATGGCTGAAGCCAAATGACGTGGGGAGTATTGATAGATTTTTCCGGGATTGTTTAGAATTTTGCAAGTACGTGAAGTTCCAAGATTCCTAAATGGGCAACAACAGTTTTCAACAGAAGGTGCTAAGGGACAACTCCTGAAACCAAATTTTGATTATTCGACGAACAAATGCTAAAAACTACAATACTTGGATAAAAATACAGCTAAGCACCATCACACAATGATACTGTTAATGCTGGGCAGTACTTGGCGCATGTTGCTTCTGTATTATGGTTTCTGGTCTACTGCTGTCATAGTTCAACCAAAATAAAAAAGCAAGTATTTAATATCCTCATATATTACAAAAGGCGGCCACTGGATGATCCAGTAGTGATTCTGGTGAAGCAACAAAGGTGAAAAATAATCTATAACACATTGCCGAAAATGTCTGAAAAAGTATTTTTTCTGTTATTGATTATTTCCGATATTTCATACATTGAAATCATAGTCTTAAAAAGTTCCATTCATCTTACAATTGCATTAAGTGTTGCATTTACAATTGATTATATGGAATAAAACTAGTTCATTAATATACATAATATTTACTTAAATCTATATTTTATTTTCCATCAACTATTAAACTTTCATTTAAGGTATTATTATTTTCTTATTTATTATGAGATATACTAATGAAAAACATTTATGTCACTGCAAGATGCTGATGGGCGAAAATGGCCCTATTCACCCTACCTACTTTTGTTATATATAAATTTACGCACATATGTATGTAAAAGTAACTAATTTTCACATTTTATTTTTTTATAGTGTAGAACCTGCGATAACATTTCAAATTATCAAAGAATATACTTAAATCATGTAATTTAAAATATTTTGAAATCTTATAATGATTGCAGTGTAAATAGTTACTTATAGTAGTTTAAAGAAATACAAGTCTTTATTGAAAAAAGTTTTATACAAATATTTCAATATTATATACTTGTGAACAAAGATCTATTCTCTTTCTCTGCTTTTTATAAATAAATCATCGCGTTAAAAAAAAGTTGAGACAAAGCTTTCTTATTTCTTATTCGCACAGTGCAGTATATTTTTACACAATTTCAGAAGGCAGAACTCCCTCAATAAAAGAGTTCGAGCTAATCAAATCCTTTTAAATTCTTTTAGAAAACTTCCGAAAATCTCTAAGTCATTTATTCACAAAAGTGTCACACATTAATATTATTTTAACTAAATTACTAGTAATTTTACTAAAATACTAAAAATACTTTTATTGCCGTCTGCTTTCTATTAAATTAAAAATGTAAAGATTGCTTAAAATCTTTTTATAATTTTATATTTGCACTTACACATTCATCTAAAACGAGAAAAAAATGCTTATATTTTACATGTTGCTTTTATAAAGTTAATTAAAATTTACACAGACCTAAACAAAAAATGCAATTTTACATTTGAAAACTTCTTCAACAATGAATCCCGTGAAGATTTTTTTCCTTTCGGGTTTTCTTTTAGACGTATGTTGGGAGTTAATGTAGATGAAAGTAAAATATTCACGTAGCATTATTTCAAAATTATTATGATTTTAAAAAATCTGCAATCAGAAAAAGTAAATTTGCATAGCTAAAATATATGAAAAAGTGTTTCCCACTAATTTGAAAGTATATTGTAAATGAATTATACAAATCTGCATTAAATAAAATCAATCAATTTTCACACATTTCCATTAAATAAAGAAAAATTACGAAAGCTAAAGATTTTCGATGACTTTCTCCAGTAGAAAGCATTCTGAATAATCAAATATACATTTGCTAATTGAATTCTTATGGAAATAGTTAATAAAGCATTGATGCAAACGGCATACATAATTTTCGAGATTAGTTTTCTGGCCTACATACTTTTTTATTATCAAAATAACTTGCACATTTTTATCCGTATAACTTAGCCTTGGATGTTATTAATCATTTCGATTTCTATTTCAATAAAAGTGATCGTTTTATAGGGGAAAATATAACAGAAATTATTGGATATTGATATAATAAACATGGACATAAAAATATTTATTTTGGTGAAAAGAACATTTTTCTTTAAGTTTTTGTTCTTCATAGAAATAAAATATTGGATTTTAAACAAGAGAGATAAATCATGCATCAAGCATAGAATAAAAAACACTTTCCAGCATTTCGAGAAAATTTTAAGGAAACCTGCAAACTGTCTGTTTAGTAAGGTAAATGAAATACCTATCTGAAAATTTTACAAAACGCATAACACATTTGAAAACCAGATTTCAGCAGTTACCATCCATCGTCGAAAAATACTTCGATTCGTTTGGGCTATTCTGTATTTGATGTCAGATTTGCATATGTTCTACATTGTATGATAAAATGTATACTAAAATCTGTGTAGTATAAAACACATTATATATTGAAAATTCATTTTCAGCAATTACTATAAATACACTTTTCTAGAATTCTTTAATGTGGCCTGTATATGACCTATATATTTTTTACACGTTTCATATTAAAATAAAATTTAATTTAAGCTCAAACGCGCTTTTAACTATTGAAATCACATTTTCAGAAATTTTCTTCCTAGATGGCCATGCATTCTGTTCACTTTGTGACACTGTATATGATTTTATTTATATTCTATAAACAACTCTTAGTATTATAAATACAATTCTCCTTGAAAATGCGTGACTCAATTAAAAACCACATTTAGAAAATTTAATTTCATACTCAGTAATTCTTATGTTATCTTTTGTGAAGCTCTATATACGATCAATAAAAGGGTTTGGCTAACTGGTGAGCCCCATACGACTCTCTATCTTCTATTCACACTCATAAGAATATCATAAATTTTAACGTTTTCGAAAAAAAAAGATATACGAACAGAAATACAAAGATAAAATTTGAAAATTTGCTTACTAATTTTGTAGTGACGCAGTAGAAAGCTTTATTTCTAATAATCTAACTCTTATGTTTGCTATTAGCCAGAACATTACAATCAAGGAAACATATATTGATTTCTAACGCACCTTTCACTAAGCAGTTAATAACAATCTCCTGTAACTTGAATCAAAATTTTTTGAAAGCCTCCTGAAATCGGGCACAGTTTAAAGATTTGTCTAGTCAAAAGCTTCGCACCAGGCGTAGCTACGATTTAAAAAAATGAGAATTCCTATCTTAACGTATCAAAGTTTATTATAAAATAAAAGTCAAAGTAAAATTAGTCGAGTTTTGTCCATATACATAAGTTATTAATGATAGAAACTGAATTTCGCACTCACGTTGCATAGAATGGACAGTATTTGTAATCTGTTGAATACAGTGTTTAAGTTATTTTTCGTTAAATAGGAACCAGTATTCATGAAATCAGTAATGTTTTCTATAGAAAAAGACCAAGAAAAGAAAATTTGAAGATGAATTAAAACTTTTCAAGAAAAGTGGATTAAAAGTTACTTTGTTTAAGGAAATGGAAACGAAACTTGTCTGTCTGACATGCAAAGACTCGTTAGCTGTGATGAAAGAATATTAACCGACATTTTGATATTAAATTTTATCGATAATGACTGGACAAAGTAGGACAAAATATTGGACAAAGTATAGAAGTTATTGGATAGAAGATATGTTGGATATTGGAAAAAGATTTTGGATTGGAAAAAGATATTGGATTGAAAAAATAAGCGGTGAACAAAATATGGTTAATAAATTAAAGTTACTTCAGAATCATCATTTTTTGTAAAAACCATAGGTGCAGTTGCAAATTTTAGCAGCTAAAAAAACATATTCAGCTGATTAATTTGTTAAGAAATGCTTGGAAAAAGTGATGGATATAATATGCTCAGCAAGGAAAATTTTGTTTTGACAAACAAAATGATGAGATATGGATGAAATTAAAATCCTTATTGAGAACACTTAGAAAAATAGATCATTAGAATTCAAATTTTATTATCCTTCACCAATTGAAAGAACAGATATTACCAAAACAGCCCAAGTACGAATTTTTATCCGTGGTGTTGATAAACCTTTTAAATATAACATAAGAATTGGCAGCACTATAGTGACGTATATGAACTACAAAATCACGAGAATTTCTAGAAGCAGTCTCGTCAATCTTAACTCTTTCAACGGCAGAAAAATTCTGTTCGAAAAATGAAACAAATAATGGAGAAGCACCAGACTTTCTTAGAAAATAACAAATCGTTAAATAATGAACAGTAGATCTTGCTGGTGGGATACCCAGTAGCAGAAATACTCAATTCATTATATATAAGTATTTGCATTATATATAAGTCTAACTATATAACTTCTTAGTGCTAAAATATATTAAAGACAAGTACAAAAAAATAAATACAAAATCCGCAAATTATTGACTGGGTACTACAAGAATAAGTTGAGTTAATGTTTAATTTAAGTAGATTTTATGGATAA
Organism: Maratus speculifer; assembly: GCA_964019185.1. Lineage (NCBI taxonomy): Eukaryota > Metazoa > Arthropoda > Arachnida > Araneae > Salticidae > Maratus > Maratus speculifer. The sequence continues at coordinate 57,508,710 of OZ025294.1, forward strand.
AATAAACTAAAGTTCTAAACTTACATAGTAAAACAAAATTTTATGCAAGTATTATTGGTGCCGTTTGTCAGTTTTGAATTGAAATTACGTGGTCACGCTGTGTTACCACGGCAATTGAAAGAACTAAATTGATTTGAATTACAATTCTGTATTTTTTCGGACACTATAACGGATGGAACACAAGAAATTGTTGGAAATCACGAAGGTTTAACCAAATTAATTAAATATGAAGTTTGCAAAGAGAACAGACGAGAAAGAGAGAAAAGGTAGATGTCTTTTTCAACCCCTCTTTCAAACTATAAACAAACTTCCAAGAAAACTATAACAGAATAAAACAGACTATCAGTCAGTAACATCAGTAGTCAGTAAAATCAGTCAGTAGACTCAGTCAGTAAAATCAGTAAAACAAATCTTGATCAGTCTTTTCCTATGTAATATAAAACTATTAACTCATAATCATAAACATACAAAATCCACACAGGAATAAAGTATTAAAATTAATAATACTTATCTTGACGTTTCATACAGTGAATCCTAAAATGGTGGTCGAAAAGGAGATTCTTTCTTCGAATTTATCTTCGCCGTAGATTTGCTTATCTGATTGGCTGAACAGCTCTTATAGTTGAGTGACTATTCACTTTTGAAAAGTAGTTCGTTTAAATACCAAATCAGCGTAATTTACCAAAGTTACTTTATGGAGTTTATGAAAATTAATAAGTGGCATATTTTTATGTTTTTTATTGTTCTACTCCATCTATTGGTTCAAAGTTGAACGGAATTTTTTTAAGTGTATAATAGCACACTTTCAGCCCTTTCTAGGAGATAGAAAATTCTACTCTTGAAAAAGTGCATTTTTTAAGAAAATTCGCTACAAAAAAAAGGGAAAATGTCTGTCACTCTTTCAAAGAGTGAACTTTTCAGTCCTCTCGATTTTAGGGTGTACTATGGTCTTTTATCAAACACAGTAAACCTTTATCTTCTAAAAATGTTTTTTAATATATGAGATTTTACATAAAACTTTTGTACGTCATAATAAGAATATGTGGTAACAAATGTTTAATAAACTGGAGAAAACTGCATTTAATATTACTTTCAAGGAATATATTTCGGAATAATTAGCCAAGTTATACATTAAGAAAATAAATTACTTTGAGGCATTAGCATACATCTTATCTTATACTTCGTACCAAAACATACAAACATGCATTTTGATCAGTTATTTTTTCTAGTTCACGGCAGAATTAAATTAAGCATGTTTATTAACAAAAGCAGCGACAAAGCAAAGTACTTTAACTAAATACAGAACATGAATTCATTAGCTATTTTAATTGTGGACATCAGTTGTTGTAAGAAATAAAAGAATGTATAATTTAATTAAACTATTTTATTAAAAAAAGAATTATTCAAGGAATGTTGAACAATTTTAATTCCATACTGAGTAAATGGAACAACTATGTAAAAGCAATGAATATTTTTTTTTTCTTCCAGGCAATGAAATTTTCATCAAAAAATACTTTTAAACAGCATTAACTATGATTCACAAAAAACAATGAAGTAAGTTATTTTAATATTTTTCTAACGGAAATTACATAATTTTTTTTTATTAGGATTTGTTTTGATTTAAAAAACATTTTTTAATATAAAGTTTCGATTATTTTTTTCCCATTATTTAGACATTAAAACAATAATCCTTTCATCTGTTATAATTATGTATGAATTATGAATATATACGATGCGGTTCAATAAAAAAATGCTCATACTTTAAGTAGGGTTATTACAACATTTTTTCTTATGCGAAGAGAAACAATGAACTCTATGATACTACAGCCCGCTAAGAATTGTGATCGGCAATGGCCAATTCTACTCTCTTGATCATGGATCCCAATTTTCTGTATACAGTAAAACCTCCATAACGGACACTCCCGAATAACGGACACCTCTATTTAACGGACAGTTTTCCAATCCCCACTCCCAAAACTTAAATTTGTTTATGCTTAATTTCTGAATAACGGATATTCCGAATAGCGGACACTATTTTTGGCGATAAAGGATGAAAAAAAAAATTTTAACGAGAAAAAATAAATAAATAAAAGCAAAAAGGCTTCTAAATTTATCAGGGCAATGTGTCACAAATTGTGTGATCACAAATAAATGTAGAGAATGGGCTGAGGAAAACCCTCTCCCTCAACGCGTTCAGAGATGAATTTAGGGGGATTCCTGGGAGGGACATCTCTTAAGCATTGAAATGTCCCCCCTCCGGAAGATTTTGAGATTTTATGCTTTTAATGGTCAAAAATCCCCACCTACCCACCCGTAACTCTATATTATCCAATAATGTCTCACTGAAAAACAAATTACATGTAAACGCACGAAATCTTGTGTAACAGATTTTTTTTTTTCATAAGAATTTAATAAACAATGGATAGATGCGCAGTTTTATTTCAGTTTCATTGCTTAAAAATAATTATAATTTCTTATTAATCAGGGATTTAATAGAGTCATTACATTAATAGGGATTTTGGGACATATAAAAGTCATTTAATGAAACATTAAGCATTTCTTAGCAATTTTTGAATCTCTGAGGTTTTTCCCAATAGCGAACAATTTTTGCGTTCCCGAGGCGTCCGTTATTTAGAGGTTTTACTGTATTATATTTCCCGATCTGATGATCTGCTTAACGCAGAATTCCCGATATTTAGGTACAAATAAACTTTGGTACTCAATACATCGATCGAAGTGTTCCGTTGACTATGAAGAAACATATGAAGAAGAATCGCATCATCTTTTATTTACATTTTAGTAAAATTATTTATATGTTTGTTTTTGTTTAGAGCCTTATATTTTGCTTCTTGAACATAATTTCTTTTCATTATAGTAATATTTACTATAAATTCTTAATGTAGTATTCCATCATATGCATTTTAAGCATTTTTCAATACATAAATACTATATAACGCACTTATCAAGCTCAATTATACAAAGTCTCCCCATTACGAGATTTATTTATATTTTTTATAATGAAAAGAAAATCTTCAATATGCACACCGGAAAAAATATTTTAAGATATTTAAAAACCAAAATTTCGTGGTCATTTTTTGTACAAATTGTACATAACTAACTTTCCGTTGTATTTTTCTAATTTTGATGATAAGACGTAACAGCTATTAGCTAGTTTTTTTTTTATGTATGTCGACGATCAATCTATTCAATTGGTCAGAAAAAAGGAAGTCTTTCCTATTCACAATTAAATAAAGATCAAACAAAGGTAAGCTATACTTATCGTGGAGATTTTCCTTTGCTTTGAAAGACTTTAACTGTAACTATTTTATTAATCTCGACTATTTTTTCTAATTGTTTTTTATAAATTTAAAAAATCATCTGTTGCCACTCTGTCTGAAGTTAATTTATCAAATTTCATTGTTATTACTAAAAGAGTTAAAGGCACGCAAAAATAATGTGGCGAACTGAACCAACCCTTTGACAATAAATTGAAATGTCTCATAATTCATGAAGAATGAAATCTTGAAGAAAATAAAATAATGAGCAAAAAAAATTGTAACAATTCCAAACCTAGTATTGAACACTTTTATATTGATTTCATTTAGAAATAAACCGAGTTCGTCGAAACTATTAGAGAAGTGAACAAAGAAAAACCACATAATGAACTAAATTTTGATTACTATTGCCCCTACAAAATATTTTGATTGGAATGACCAAATTGTGGTTGGACAAACTAAAAAATTTTGTTAATTCAACAAAATTTTGTTTAGAATTTGGTCATTTCAACAAAAAAAAAATGTGGGGGCAATAGTAACTAAAATTTAGTTGTTTCAACAAAACAGTTCTTTCCGTATAGAAGTGTATTTTTCCCAGAAGCCGATTTACTTTTTATAACAAAGAATCAGTGAAAATTTCTCCCGCCAGCGCGTGACTGGCTATTGGACATCCCCCCACATCACGCGCTGGCGCGTGAGTGACCCCTTAACGTTGGCGCCAAATCATGAGCTGGCGCGTGATCGGCAGCGAATGTGTTAATAACTTCAGTTCAATTGAAGGACGTTGGTTTCCAAACAGTTTTGCAACACTGTACGAAATTGAAAGTTGATAAGTGAAGCATGTGTGTCCACTAATTAATTGCCACAAGCTAATTTTGAAATATCTATATTAGATTTTCACGGCTTTTAAAATAAACATAATATTTGTTATATTCTTCTAAATACGTATTTTTCCAGGTTATTTATTTTTTTAATGAGAAAGTCCTTTGCAGGAAACCCCTATAAATAATGAATGGAAACACGCAGAAATATTCTAAAGCACTGATTCAGGTATTTATGAAAAATTTGCACATATAATGCATGTACGAAAGTTCCATTTAAATGTAATAAGTATAAAAATTAAGAATACTTTCTTCGTTGACAATATTATGAAATAAATACTCTCTGATTTTGGTTTTATTTTTTTCTAAACAATTAGATACTTTCACTTTTGCTACTTATGAGATCTTTTCATACCCATCTTTTTTTCACTAACCATAAATCATATTAAGTGTTAATGGATCTTTAATAAATAGAAATACAATTTGTGTGAAAGAGCACTAAGCGAAGTAAAACACAGTTTTATAACTTATTAAAAGACATGCAGTTAATCTCGATTTTTCTAAACGTATTTGTATACTTTTAGCTTAAATCAAGGAAAGAGATAAGTTTTCTGCTTATATCTTGTTTCATAATCTTTTATTTGCAATTTCTTCTTACGTTTCCTTTGATTTATTAACAAAGTTGTGCTAAGAAGAAATGCTCAACGTCAATTGTTAATGTATCTATTTGATTAAATCCATTCGATTTTCCCTGAAATCATAAAGTACTGCCACAAACTGTGATTGCCTAACGAATTAACTCTTACAGCATTCAGCAAATCGTTAATTTAGAATTTTATACCTATGTGGAAACAACTGAATAAAGAGTAGGTAGATATACAGGATAAATGTTAAGTTTTGGAAAAAAAAGTTCTTATTAATTATAAAGAAAAAATATTTTTATCTAAATACCATGCAAAGTGAAAAATAATTAAATTCATCGAAGATATTTTAGCTTTTATCTCTTTTAATGTCTAAAAAATACTTTTCGCCCGTACAAACAATTGAAATCATATGATTATGACTTAATGAAAAATGTAAATATTTTGTCCATTACATCTTTTATTTTAAAGTCGGATGACTCATAAAATTAATTCATTTTACTAATATGAAAGCAAAGGGATTATTATTAATTGTTTTAATGTAAATTTTTTATAAATTTCTGTAGTATTTTGAGATTACTCCAGCAGCTCGATATTGATTGATTTTAACACAATATGAAAAAAAATCTTCCAGTTAAATCTTTTTTTAGAATATATTGTAAAATTCTGCGTTGATGTATTCCTTTAAATAATTTTAATGATGCATAATTAGAATTTAGTTTAATTAAAAAATACTAATTAGGCATTTTCAATGACACAGATGTGTTGTACGCAGAAGTGAACAGAAAAAATTTCTTTGATATATATATATATATATATATATTCATTTAATCTTACATATAAATACATTACATGGCCAAAGGTGACTGACCACTTGCGATTTTAGACATTTTGATAAATATATAGAAAAATATATGAGGAATCATCCTGAAACACTAAGTGTGTAAATACAATAGTACAGGTAATACATTTCCGTGAAGATTTTTCCCCGAAATTTCATAGGGGATCGTCAACAAATTGAAGAAGAACAAATATCTTTTGGATTAACCCGATCAAAACTAATGAAGCAAGGTCGTTTAAACTATAGATTATGATTAAGTGGCTTATAATAAATTGCGTTCATTTTCATGCAGATAGCTTGTATACTCGTAGAGAAATTAATGTTCTTATAAAAACAATCCCAAATTTTTCCAGGTTTTTTTGTTTATAATTTGCAATTCTTAATATAAAATAATATTCTTTTTCCGAAAATGTGACAAATAACATTATATACAATACCGTGTAATCAGAATATTTTTTTAATTGAATGAAAAACGAGGTTGTATCCAAATAAAGTAGTACGTGCCATACAATGTATTCTATATTGACACCAATCAATGCATAAATGGATACAACCTCTCATCATTTTGCTTCATTTTGGGAATAACGGATTTTGAGTTTATTCTACCGACGATTACTTTTAAAATTTTCAAACTATTCTTTTGAGACTTTTACAAAAGTTGCTCTATACATTTAGCTAAACCAATATGGAAATAAAAATGGGATAGCCATCACGCATGCACAATGAAAATTTATTAAGTAAACCTGCTCGTTTTTCATACTATTTTTATTATTTTTTTATTCGGATTACAGGATGTTGTGAACAATGTTGTTTGACATATTTTTGGAAACAAACATTTTTTTATATTAAGAACTATGCAAATTATAAGCAAATAACTTGGAAAAAATTTTGACTGTTTTTATAAAAACCTTTATTTCTCTACTAGTGTACATGCTATACGCATAAAAATGAACACAGTTTATTACAATAAGCACTTAATGAAAATCTACTATTTGAGCATTTTTACTACACTTGTCTTGACAAGGTTATCCAAAAGATATTCGTTCTTTTTCAATTTTTACACGGTCTCCACGGTCTCCCATAGAGTTTCGTGAAAAAATCTTCATAGAAATATATGACCTGTACATTAATAAGTATTTACACACTTACCATTTCAGGATAATTTATCATGTATTTTTTGAGATATTTAACAAAATGTCTAAAATCGCAAGTGGCCGGTCACCTTTGGCCATATAATGTATATTCTTACAATATTACTTTAACGTTAACCTAAATTAAAAATTAAATTTAAAGACGAATTTTTTTTTTCATGCATTTGAACCATGTACATCATTTACAACATTATACAGAAAAATATCATTTAAAAACAATTTAAGAACTCAATGGATCATTCTCAAGAAAAGAAAAAAGTTTATTCTATTATTCTATAAAATTATGTAAAAAATCTTAAAATTTGCATTAATATTTTCAGTTGTATTTAATAAATAATTTTATACTAGCTGTCAAATATGCTGTTTTATTTTCACTAGATTTTGCGGTATGAAAGTGCTCTAATTTACGCAAATAAAGACTGATTATCAAGGAATTCATAAAAGTTATTTTTTATCATTGTTGTATGTTTGGTAGTGAAAATTAATTGTGTGGCATTTACGGTTCATTTACAATGCCACTCAAAAGAATTATACTACGGTCTAAGAGATATAATCGTTTGCGGTATATTTTAATAATATTGCACTATATTAAACGTACTGAAATTTATATATAACTATGAGGTGTATTACACAGCGCTTACTGTGCAATCTGGTGTGCATATAATTTATCTTTCATTTACAGGGCTACTCAGAAGAATTTCGCTACAGAACACACTGAATTATTGAAGCTTATGAACAATAACTGCTTAAAGTGAGTTTTCGTTTGTGGTACGCGTTTGTAAACTGATTTTTTTAATATTACTTCGTATGTATATATAGATAAATTATATAGACCATATACAGAGCTGTACAAAAATTCTTATTTCAATTTCTTCATTAAAATTACTGAATTATAATTTTGTATGCTGAATAGGGTAGGCGCTCCTCTTAATTTTTGTAGGCGGTTTTTTCATTTTTGAATAAGTTTAAAATATTTATGCGCTTAATTCTCGAGCTTTTTCGTTTAGGATGAATACTAATTCATTGAGATTGAAGGAGACTGAATTTTTTGACTGGGGGGATATTTCCTGAGGGATTATGCCAGGAGGGCTGTTTTTGGTTTGAAGATCTCTGCAAAGGATATTTTGGGGGTATAGAAATTAGAATAAAGGTATTTCGGTTGATTTTGCGAAATTCGTTGCTTTTCTTAGTTTTTTTATGTGATTTTTTTCTTTTTGGATAAGTTCTGAAAATATTTCTGCGCTTAATTCTCGAGCTTTTTCGTTTAGGATGAATGCTAGTAATTCATTGAGATTGAAGGTGATTGAATTTTTTGACTGGTGGATATTTCCTGAGGGATTATGCCCCGAGGGCTGTTTTTTGTTCGAAGATCTCTTCAAGGGATACTTTGGGGGTATAGGAATTAGAATAAAGTCATTTCGATTATTTTAGAACATTTAATTTAACCTCTGAATGAGGCTGCATGTATCTCTCCATAATTAACACATTTGACAATTAACACATTTGACTTCATCATCTTTAATTTTTTGGAGAACTCAGCCGTCATTTTTCCCATCGCATATTACGCAACATGGGTCCATCCTACAATTATAACTATAGTAAAGTATATATTGATATCTAAAACTTTGAATCACTCGGGGGGGGGGGTCAATTGAAATATTAATTATATGATACAACAAATTGTCAAGTTTGAATATCACTTTATCGGCGGAGCCCTCTGTTAACTGTGCTTGGAAAAGGGGGAGTTTTTCGTTTCTGAAGCCAATCATTTGGACACCTTTCATGATTAAATATTTTTTTTTTTCTTAGTTACTTTCTCAGAGATTAGGGTAGTATCCCGTATAGGAAGTAGAATTTGTATAACAACCGTTAATAGTGGCACAAATTTTTCTGGAAACAAAAAATACTGTACTTTTAAATCATCTAGTATAACTTCAAATTCCCAGTATCTTTTAGGAGAGGGAAGGACTGGGATAAATTCTGATGAAAATACCTTAGGAATTTGCACTGAAATTTCAATGGTTTTTTTCTTTTAAATTATTAAGGAGGTTGACTTTTTCTAAGCTATTTTCATGTACCTTAATAGTAATTAATTAAATTTGCGGGGTTTCGACTCTTTTCATCACAGTTTTGTTGGTTGAAGGGGAGGGGGGGACACTTTTTTCAGTTAAAAGGACTTCAGTAATGGTATTTGATTTTCGAATTTATATGTATGGTATTTGCTTTTTTTATATTTTATTTATTCTTTAAAACCAAGGCTTTCTTACTCTTTTTAAAATTTTTAGCCAGCACAATTTTAAAGGGCTCTCTGTTGCCGTTCGATATTTTGATATACTCACCTCAGGCTTTAGCTCCATGTCAGAACTGCTGGCTCTTCTAACTTCATCTGGTGGTGAACTGGAATGACAAACTACCAACATAAGGTTGCAGCTTTTTGCTTTCCATTTCGGCAGGTTCTCTGAAGACAATGTTGTGTCTCAGAAATTGTACATCTAGGATTCTATCGTGGTATTGCTTAGCCTCCTGTGTGGCAGCAGTCTGTGTCACTCTGTGGCTTTTATAACTATTCTTCGCTGTTCTTGGATAGCATCATGATAGAACTCTATAAGCTTTATGATAAAAGTAGGTTCTCTGTTTTTAAAATAATCCCATCACGGAGCCATTTAGTACGATGCATTTTTTGACCTCAAAATTCTTGTCATTCATCCAATCCATTGGGAAAACTCTCCCTAATTTTCGCACGTCCACCCTCATTGACGAGCAAAACAAATCTCTCATTTCATCACTGCTCAAGGGAAATATTGCCTCCATTTATAGAACTTCTTTCTACGACTGCAGCGTTCAGTGAATCGATATAATTAATTTCACATTTGAAATATTATATTTTTACGGATTTCCTTAATTAACCTTTTATACTCATATATTCACTTTTCCGAGTTATTTCACTTCAAAGTCAGTGGCATTTAAGAAACATTATGTATATAAATCTAGCTCTACTAAAGAAATTAGAAACAATTGCATCAAGTTTAAAAGTTTCTCGGGTATTCCTGAATGATATCGATTGTTCCTACTGCTTTAATTTCAGAATTAATTGAAAAGATTACTTATTAACAGCCAAAAATATTTATTAATTATTTTTAAACATAATTAAAACTAAATTTCTAAGGGAATTTTTACAAACAAAAGAGTTCTGTGCCGTTCAATTACTTCAGTAAATTAACCTTGTATTGATTAAACTTTTAGCTTTTATTGATGAATCGACATTGGTAGTGTATATACTTTAAACAAGCATAGCCGATAGTTGATACAAAAAGGTGTAAAAACGACAGATATATTAATTATATTATTAAGGTATCATCGGTTTTTGAAGGAAGATTAAACTAATACCAATTAGTTTGTTCTGAATTTAAATTTGTTTATTTTATATAAATATATGAAAAAGATTCGATTATTTTCTTTTTTTTTTCTACAATAACACAAAACACGAAATAAAGTTTGAAAAATACATTATTGTTCAATGTTTGGAAAGAAAATCATATTCCTTTAAAACATAAAATCTAAAAGACATTTTCCAAAGAAACCTGCGGGGCATACTTAAAATATATGAACTTTGATGAAAGAAATCTGTGTGTATCTCTGATAACAGCAAGAAGGGAAGAAAATGTTTCTTGAATGAAAACTGATTGAAAGGCGAAAATGCAATTTCAAATAGTTGGTTTATAAAATATGTTGACACGAATATTTTTGAAAGTTTAGTGATACAAATCCATTTCTAAAGAAATCTTGTGTAGCAAAATGTTATAAAATAAAGAATATATTATAAAGATGTAAGTAAAAAATGAATATATGAATATTTAACATTTCTAAAATGCTTTCTTATGACACGATACAAGCATGTCAAATAAATATTTACATTATTTGCCTTTTCTTTTTGTATATCAAGTGAATATTTAAAAAGCATATGTAACTTAATTTACTTTGGTTTTTATGTGTACTATGTGTACATAAAATACTTAACAAGAAAATTCTTAGTATTAATTTTTTTGTTGTTGTTGTTCGTGTATAAATTATTTCTTAACATTATAAAAATGCATATGAAATCCTAAAAATTACTGTCTAAGGTAAGTAAGTTCTTCTTTACTTTGTTATGTCTTATTGCCTCATTCAGGTAGATAGAAATTTGCATAATATTTCGTAACATACCCGAATAATATATTTTTACGATACAAAATAAGCTGTTTTTATTTAATTAAACAATATTCTCAAACAATTCTCTGTAAATTGAACTTTGTGCCAGATCAAAAGTTAACATGCATGTTTAAGCATAGCGAACGTAAAGCGAGTGGGGTCTCACTGTATCCGCACTGTTATATGACAATGAAATGAACAAAATTTCTTAGAAATAGCCCAATCAACAGCAATTTAAATTGGTTATTACCTATTCCGTAATGTTTCATATGATCTTTTATCTCTCACCCCTCAGACATCAGCTTTACTCTATTGCCATGGTCCGTTCGCGAGATACCTAAAGTTTAAAATGCTCTACCGTGGATTTCTGCAAATGTGGAGTGTCTCCAGACTTAATTCCCATTTCCCTGCATAATCACAAAGGTCTGTCACCTTAGGCACCCAAGTCTCCGCCCAGATACTTAACTCAAAAATGCTTTATCCCGCCGAAGTCTACTCCTTAATTTAGCAGAAACCTTTCGCTTCCTGATGGACTTGGCCAATCTTACTGCTTAGCTCTTCTGCATCTGGACTCTTGAATTTTCTTATTGTCACGTTGGAGCCTTTGTCGAGCTTATGGTAGCCCTAGTGCCTTTTGTCGCGAGGAAGCAGGCTTCCGAAGCGCATACTCTCGTGGCGATGTGGTCCTTATTCTTGTATCCCTCGATGTGGTTCTTCAAGTTGTTGTTGCAAATAAGGTCTACTTTTGCACATAGTTGAAAAGTGTTTAGGATTTCAGCCCGTCTATTTTCGTCTGCCTGTCTGTCCAGCTTCCCGCGATCTTAATCTCACAAATGTGCTTTGATTTTTCCTTAATTAGCACATGTTTTTCATGTTTATTTCAAGAATATATAATTAGTATACAGATAGAGCTTGGTGCAATGTAATGCAATACGAAAACCTAGCAACGTTTAAAAATCACTAAATATTGTGTAAAGACAGCAAACCGGTTTCGGTAGTATTTAGCGTACCGTCGTCAGTGCCAGCGTAGGTAGAAAACTGCTCATATATATAGTAGAAACGGAGGATTGAAGGCAACCAATAGGATGGCAGAGGACTGCAAGTAAGGGCCAATGCAGTCTTCTGCCATCCTATTGGTTGCCTTCAATCTTCCGTCTCTACTATATATATGAGCAGTTTTCTACCTACGCTGGCACTGACGACGGTACGCTAAATGCTTCTGAAACCGGTTTGCTGTCTTTACACAATATTTGGTGCTTTTTAACGTTGCTAGATTTTCGTATTCCAAGAATATATAATGTAATATTTGAAAAACTAACTGTTTGTAAAAATGACTGTACATTTTTATGCTCCCAATTATTTCAAAATTGAAACTAATTTTTTGATAATAATAAACTGTAGTAAGTAGTATCTCTTAAAAAAAGAAACTGGATAAAAAAATTGATGGACACTATCATCATCATCATTAGCTACTTATTTCATGCGTAGTCGTTTAGAACATCATAAACGAAAGATTTTTTTCCTCTTCTCTTTAAACTTTCTTCTTTAACTCAAACTATTTTTATTTGAAATATTTAATATTTTTTTTCTTTTAAGTTTCGAAAAAACATATTGAAATTGTAATCAAACTCAACTTTCCACTTCTGTTACCGAAAAATAAAAACTCAAATTAAAAAAAAAAACTTTGGTATTTTTATGGCCATATTTATAATATTAATATTCAATAATTTTCGTCATATTTTTGTCATACTAAAAGGATTATTTTCTTTGAAATAGAAATGCAAAAAATCAATAAATCTTTAGTTTAATCTAAACGGAAAAATTATACAATTTTTTTCGGTAATTAAAAAATGCGCAGGCTGAAAAACTAATCTTCGATTTTATGTACGATATTTACTATAAAGCGTTATTAACTAATTCCATTGAAACCCAATTAGAAAATGCATATTTATTCGAGACACAGTCAGCAGGAGAATTTCATAGAATAATTTTAGCTTTGATTCTTTCTTTTTTTATTTAATGGAATCCTGGAAAAATACACTGATTTTTTTAATACAAATTTCATTATTTCACTTGCAATATGCTTTAAAATTTATATGAAAGTCCCTGTTATAAAATTCTATTGTACATATTTACTTTTCTTTCTAAAACTGCAGTTTATTTTCTTTTTTTTCAATCATAAATTTCTTCAAGTAATTCTACACAAATTTATTTGTGTACATGTGAATTAAGACACAAAGTAAGTTTCCTAAAATAAACATTCAATGACAAATTCTTCGCGAGATTTATTACTGAAAAAATATTCAAATGTTAAATTTTCTTTAATGATGTGTAAATTTTAATTTATTTTTTAAATGAAGTAGTTTAGATTAAAATATGTTTTGAGTTGGAGGAATATGCAAAAGCAAACATGCGATTAGAAAATAATATTAATATTTTTTACATTTTTAATTTAACAAAAAAGAGAAAGTAATAAATTTATTCTTCTCACTTCAGCATTTACTTCCATTTGACATGCATGTAAATAAATGACTAAGAGACTTCAATTCGTTCTTTAAAAGAATATTTTTGAGTCGGTTATCTTGAATAACCGTATTGAAATACTACTGATTACTCTTTTTATATATATATATATTGTATTACATTAATAACATAAACTTTTTTACAGTATTAAATTTATAGAAGTGTTTTTAAAGAAGAATGAGGTATGGGGTGAGATTTAGAGATAGAAATAGAGGGAGAGAAAGAAACAAAATAAATTCCCTTTAAAAAACATATTGTTTAAGTTGCATAAACATTTCCATAATAATGAGGAGCCTTTAATTAGATTATATGTTTTCAGCAACAAAGTCCTACATTTTTCACTACGGACTGAGATCAGTTATTTACGGACATAAATAAGCATTACAAAACAACTGATTTGATATTTCATTTATACACATATATGTGAGAGTTTTAAAATAAGAAAATAATTTTCGTGTATGGAGTGGAAGTAACGAATACTTAAAAATGCATAAAAAATACTTCCTAAAACTGCATGCAAATGCACAATTCAAAGTAAAACACCTGAGAAATTTTTAAACTTTATTGCAACATAAATTGTTCATAAACTCATCTTAAATTAAATAACCTTCACGGTAATATGTTAAATAATACAAATAAATATATATTTAGATCGGTTTTCTTAAAATGATCTGCAACATTTTGAGTTTCACTATGTTTTATTACATCTCAAATTGAATTATATCATCAAAAAAATTTTTTAATCCTTGATTTATTCAAAGTCTATCCTTCTTTGAACATATTATCTTATGTTCGAAGGACGAATGACTGTGCAAAATCAAAATCTCCCGTCTTCCTTTATTAGATTTATTTCTACCCACATGTGGTTTTTGAAATCTTTAAATGTAAAAGATTGGATCGACAAAAAAAGATAGACTTATAAGCATTAGGAAATTATTCAGCGTAGCGACGTTTTTAATTTCATATTAAAAACTTTTCTGGTGTACTTTATTGTAAAGAGCAGCGGAGAAAATCCTCTATTCAATCAAAAGTGAAGTTTGCCTCAAAGTTGATTGAAAGTTTCTGAATTTCATTTTAAAGTAATACATTTCTGTTGGTATGACTTTTTTGAAGTAAATGCTAACAAATTGAAATCTGATTCAATTTTTTAATATGTCCCATCTGAATTTTGTTGGTTTATTTCTAGTTTAAAAATCCAGTGTCATTCCTGTTTGTAGAATTTTTAAGTAAATATTATTAAAAAGTTGAAATTTAAATCATTTTTGTAAAGTACCTCATCTGAATTGTGTGTCCTTTAATTCTAGTTTTTAAGTAAGTATACTATTCTTGTCAGTAACATTTTCATTCGGTATTCGCATAATAGTCGTAAATGTTTGTTTTCACATTTAATAGATTCTGTAAAATATTAATAACAATTTTCAATTCTTTTCAAATTAATTTTTTTTTTTTCAAATTTCTTTGCAGAATTTAAAGTTTGGGTTACATGAAAGTATTCCGATGCAGTTGTATTTACAAGCATTTGTAAATATTTATTAAAGAAATTACTAATAAATAATGGATGGATGTCAGTGCCATTCTTGTAAAGCCTGGCGAAATAAAAATAGGGATTTTCGTATCTCTTCTCAGAGAAAAGTTATGTCGATACTTAGATGTTCTAAAAGTTGTGATTTACAGGGTGGTTTTAAGTAGTTCTTTAAATGCAGATAATATATATTTTGTGTAATTCGCTCGAAATACTTTTATTTATTCCACTGATGTAAGAATAAGATATTATGCGTCAATGATTACTATCGACGAGACCACAAATAAGAAAGCTAATATACTTTTATCAATACCCCATTGCCACAAATCTAACACTAGTTGTATAGTATGTAAAGGTAAGAACTGTCTCGTTACTGTACCAAAAGCAACTGAAACTCAAGCCTTTATAAAAATTAAAATCGATATTTCGTCGGGAAAACGATGCTGTAAAAATCATATTACTTGATCTGCGTTCAGTAAATTGGCCCTGCAAGATTTACGCATTGTAAGTGAGAATACATCAATGCATAAAATATATATTGGAAATATATAAAACGATATCAGAAATGTAGCAAAGGAGAAGACCTCGATTTTGATACACCGGGACATTTTTCTGAAATCGATTATTATACTCATATTAGTATATCTATGTCCGATTTTAGATATATCTTTAAACAGTAAAATCCAAAATACGTTTTTCAAAAAAGTGGTCATCTCTTATTTGCTTTAAATTGTTGCTTGTAAACTTAAAACTGATCTATCTAATAGTGTTTTGTACAGATCATTAAATATAAGAAAAATAATAAGACCTTAAATGAAATATGCAGACCAGGCGTTGATTGAGGACTTTGTTCCACAACACCTTTGAATGGAACACATCACCAGAACACAGGTTATTGAAAAATATTCGAGGCAGATGATTTATTCCGGAAGACTAAAATGACACTGTGATGATTGTTTCCGATAGCACATATATTTATATTCAGAAGACTGCGAACTATTATTTTCAGAGACATTCTTTCTGGTTTCCTTTCATTAAGCGTATGGCGTTCGTCACTACATTGCATTTCGGATGTCTTTAGCCTTTATTTCGCGAATTCAAAGAAACATTACGCTAACATACTAACACCTATATTTAAAAAAAAAATCTCATAATATCAGAGAATGGCCGAAGCCAAATGATTTTGGGGGTATTGATAGATTTTTCCAGGATTGTTTCAAATTCTGCAAAAACATGAAATGCCAAAACTCTTAAATACGCAGCAACAATTTTGAACAGAAAATGCTAAGGGACATCACTTGGGACCAAATTTTATTATTCGACACACAAGTCGTCACCTGAGAATAATATGGTTATAACTGATATTTTGAAAAAAATTGACTTTTTGGCATAGGAATGTTCTATTTGTATCAATGAATGCACTTCTGCATTAAAATTTCGATATATATGATTTACATCCGCTTGTGAAAGAAAATAATATAGTTCTATCAGAAATTCTTGAAAGCAGTCAGAATAACAGAGTTCTATGTGCAAAGTAATCACAGACAGCATATAAAATAATATATTATTATTTTAATTTACTTTATATAATGAAAACCGGCAATCTTTTATTTCTTGTGTGAAAGAATATATTATTTCAATAACTAAATCTTTTTTCGGTAATATATAGAGAAATTTTTTATCAGTAAAAAATTTTTTAAGTATGTTTTTTAGTACGTCTATATGCAAAACGAATTGTGTTTAATTTTACTAATGGACAAATAATGAACAATATTAATAAACAATTTTAAAAAATCAGTAAAAGTAATTGCTACAAATCCAATTGATAGCATTACTATGAGTTTTTCGTAAGTTAAAAGTGCCTTTATGTAGTTATGTACATCCTACTGGCAATACCTTGTCTCCAGCAGCGAACAAAACACCCGAGGCAAATTTTCAAGCAGAATAGTCTCAAATGATATCAAGAATAAAATAAAAGCTCATATTGAAAGTTTTCCCAAGATTGAATCACACTACAACAAAGCAAGCACTAAAAAAACATACTTAGAATCAGGGCTTAACTTATAGAAAATTTACAACTTGCACTTTCAAAAATGCAGAGAAAGCAATGTACTTTCATGTTATAGGCACATATTTAATACGCAGCATGGAATTTCAAGATGGAATTCAATAAACCAGAGAAAGATAGGTTTGATCACTGTCAGGAGTATAAACATGCTGAAACCTTGCGAGAAATTAATAATGACATGCAATTTAAATATGATCTGCACAAAAAATAAGTTGAATACGCCAGAACTCTTAGAAATGATGACAAAAATTCCCCTGATAAGTCAGTCATTTGCTTTGTATTAGAAAAGTTATAACATGCCCCTAAAGTGATCTCAGCAACTTTTTTTATAAAGAAAATTTACTTGTATAACATGGCAGCACAGGCAACATAGAATAAAGAAAAGAAAGCATATTGTTGCTTGTGGATAGACGACATGTCAGGCAGAGATGGGAATGACATAATCTCAGCTGTATCAACGACTGTTCCGAAGATACTGACAGACTTCTACATGCCGATAGTTTAATTTTATATTGTGACAGTTGTGTTCTTTAGAATAGAAACCAAATGATATTTTATGCAGTTGCAATACTTGTACTATCTTATCCACATATTATGGGCATTACTGTAACATATTGTACACCTGGACATTCATGTGCGCAAGAAGTGGATAACATTCAGAGCCAAATAGAAAGAGCAATGGATGTAGCAGAATATTTTTCACCAATTTCATTTATACGCCAGTTTCTGAACATAAATCGCAGTAATCCATTTACAACCCTGAGAATGAAATCAGAACAGTTCTTAGATTCTTAGTTTCCATTTGTGTAGCAAAAAAAGCCTATAATCTCGTTCCGTAGACCAAGATGATACAATTATGATTCACACAACTTCTTTGTAATATTGAATTTAAGACAAGCAACTGTTGTGACCAGAATTTCACAGCGGTGAATTAGCAAAGAAGCCCCTCCAAACGACGAGGAGTATCAACATCATTTACACAAAGGACTTTACAAAATCCCAAAGTAGCACAGAGAAAGAAGGATTGCATTAACAAAGATAAAATAAAAGACCTGTAGAGCATGCTAAAGTAGTTTCCGAGAGATGAAAGGTTCTATTTTCAAAATATGTTTAAGAGAAGTTAGCCTAACTGTAATACAAAATAAAGCATGGTTTATGAAACATTCCAAAATTTCGACTAACAAAAGAGTATCAAACTTATTTTGTTGTTTTAAAAAGAAGAAGAAAGTTTTTTTCTTTAGAGATATAGTCTTTTCTTTTGAACAAGAGTATATCTGACTGTAATACGAAAAATTTCATTTATAATTCATTTCAATTTCACTTATCAATACAATCACAATTTTTTGTATTAATTTCCATACTCCCCCACTGAAATAGCACGCTAAAAAAGGAAAACTGTTGGGTTCCTATTTAATAAAATTAAATGTTTAAGCTATTTTATGTTCAGTTAAATAATACAATTAACTTACATATATTCATTAGTTTTGTGAAGATGGTTTAATTAGTATGAATACGTGGAAGCGGCAATTTTCTGTTTATTGTGCTACAATACAGATAATAATAAATATTTTACTATCCACGGAAGTTTATTCGAATTAATCAACGAAATTTCACTTTGTTAAACTATAAAAAATTACACAAATTAAGAAAAATATGTTTTGTTATGATAGAACCATCTTATTCTAAGGCTAACACGACGTTTGAGAATAATATGGTTGTATCAATTTTTTTAAATCTAAGAAAACCCATGAAAATGTTATTTAAAAGCTTTGATTTCGTAGAATTACTGTCTAAACATACATATGAACCTATTAATGCTAAAAAATTTTTGAAAACTTTAGTAGCTACACGTACACAGAATGCTGATTTTCAAAGTCTTCTAACTCGAAGTTGATTTTTGGCCAGATAGAACCATCTTATTCTCAGGTGACGAAGTGTTAAAAACTTTAATATTTGGATAAAAATACAGCTAAGCAACATCACATAATGGTACTCTCAACGTAAAGTAGGCGCAAGTATCGTACAATACGAGACATTGCTACTGTATTATGGTTTCTGATCTACTGGTGTCATAACTCAACCAAAATAAAAAACAAGATGGAAATTGCAGGTGAAGGGTAGCAAATGAGGTGCGTTTATACTGTAACGAGGTTTTAAAAATATTGAGCTCTAGATGTTATAGTAGACAGTACTTCGGATACAGTATAGTGGCCAAAATCTTTTGCATGTTCCTGTAAATATATAGGAAGTAACTTGAATTAAACCTCAACACTATATATCAATTTCATAAAATGTTAAATAGTTTAATACAATTAAAATTCTCATCAAACAATGTTCGCCCTGTATCATTATATAATGGAATACTTTTGTGTGGCCCTGTAAATCAAAAACAAATGCTCTTTACACCACAGATTGTGCAGAATGTATATAATAGTATATACTTCATAGATGCATATCAGTTTTATTCTGATTGAATGAGTGCAACACCATTAAAATGCATTCGAAACTTTTTTTTCCCATTGACCGCAATGTAATGGAATAGTTTTGATTGTCCCTGTAATTGAACTATTCATCCTATTTTCATAAAATTTGAAATGACTCGGCAAAACTATGTAATAATTATACATTTTAAATTTCAAACGATACAGTTGAGCAGCTTTTGCGCTGTTACATGCGGACGGACAGACGGACGGACTGAACGACAACTATAGGTGCTACGTATTTACATAATTACGAACGCCCCAAAAAAGCAAGTATTGAGCATGCTCATATACTATAAGACGCTGCCGCTGGATGGTCCAGTAATGATTCTGGTGAAGAAACAAAGGAGGAAAATAATATGAAACACATATTGCCCAAAAGTGTCTGAAAAATTATGATTGATTTTTCGTTATTGATTATTTTCTATATTTCATACATTGAAATAATAGCCTTAAAAAGTTCCACTCTCTTAGATTTGCACTAAGTGTCGTATTTACAATTGATTATATTGAATAAAGCTAATGACAATGATGTATATGTTCAATACATAATATTTATTTAAATCTATATTTTATTTTCTTATCAATTATTAAACTTTCATTCTAAGTATTATTATTTTCTTATTTATTTTGAGTTATGATAAAAATTTATGTCACATCAAGGTGCTGATGGGCAAGAAATGGCCCTTATCACCCGATCTCCTTTTGTTACTTATAAATTTACACACATAGATATGTAAAAATAACTAATTTTCGCATTTTTTTAGAGTGTTGAACCTGCGATAACATTTCGAGTTATCAAAGGATATGCTAAAATCATGTAATTTAAAATCTTTTGAATTCTTATAATGATTACAATGTAAATAGTTACATATGGTAGTTTAAAGAAATGCAAGTTTTTATTGATAAAAGTTTTTTTACAAGCATTTCAATATTATATATTTGTGAACAAAGATCTATTTTCTAACTCTGCTTTTTATAAATCATCGCGTTAAAAAAAGTTGTGAAAAACCTTTCTTATATCTTATTCACACAGTGGAGTATATTTTTACACAAGTTCAGAAGGTAGCACTGCCTCAATCGAAGTGTTCGAGCTAATCAAATCCTTTTACATTCTTTTAGAAAACTTTCGAAAGTCTCGAAGTCATTTATTCGCAAAAGTCTCACACTTTAATACTATTTTTACTAAATTACTAGTATTTATACTAAAATACTAAAAATGTTTTTATTACTGCCTGCTTTCTGTTAAATAAAAAATGTAAAGATTTCTTAAATTCTTTTTATAACTTTATATTTGCACTTACACATTCATCTAAAACGAGAAAAAAAGATGGTTTTATTTTACTTGTTGCTTTTATAAAGTTAATTAAAATTTACACAGAACTAAAGAAAATGTAATTTTAGATTTGAAAACGTCTTCAACAATAAATCTCGTGAAGATTTTTTTATTTCGTGTTTTCTTTTAAACGTACATTTTGAATAAATATAGATGATAGCAAAATATTTAAATAGCATTATTTAAAAAATACAGTAGGCTCTGGTTAATTTGAATTCGTCGGGACTACAAAAAATGTTCGAATCATCCAGAGTTCGAATTATGGAAAGTATGAGAAGAAAAAATATTTAAAGGGGTACTATTAGAAATAAACTAATGTTATAGATTTTTTAAAGACATTTCGGTGTTATATTTAGAATTTGACTTAATATTAAATTGAAAAACAAAATTTCATAAACTAATTAAGGAATTAGGAACAAGCAGGGTCTGATTATTAACGGAGCACTCAGCTCTTATCAGTAAAAGTTTATAGAAAATTTCGAATTTGTTTAAAGCCCTTTTTATTCGAAATTACTGTCATGATTAAGCAGGAAAAAATATTTCTTTTTACTGGTGGGAAAGTGCTCGTTGAGAATCAGGCTCTGGGAACAAGCACATATGAAAATGGAGTGAAAATGTCATTGATGGACAGATGGGGCATTAAAATGGGACTATATGTATACTTGTTCAGAACAATTCTAGCAAAAATTAAAGAAAAAAATACTTCAACGATTTGAAATCCGGTTAAAAAAAATCAGAATCTCATTGGTTCGAATTAAACGAGTTCAAGAGAAATTGAGTCAGAATAAACGAAGTCAAGCGAAATTGAGTTCGAATAAGTGAAAATTTTTAACGCTATTCTGCTATTGAAAATTTCGGGACATCATGTTTATTTCGAATCAAGCGAAGATTCGATTTATCCGATTTCGAAATAACAAGAGTCGACTGTACTGGGATTTTAAAAAACCTGCAATCAGAAAAAGTAAATTCGAGTAGGTGAATTATATGAAAAAAACGTTTCCCACTAATTTGAAAGAATACTGTAAATGAAGTACACAAATTTGCATTAAATAAAGTCAATCAATTTTTGCCTATTTCCATTAAATAAAGAAAAATTAAGAAGGCTAAAGATTTTCGATGACTTTTCTCGAAAGAATACATTCTGAATAATCAAATATACAATGGAAATAGTTAATGTAGCATTCATGCAAACGGCGTACATAGTTTTGGAGATTAGTTTTCTGGCCTATATACTTTTTTATTATCAAAATAACGTGATTTTTTTCGATCCGTATAAATTAACCTTGGGTGTTATTAATCATTTCGGTTTCTACTTCAATAAAAGTAATCGTTTAGTTGAGCAAACAATGTAATGGAAATTATTGGATACTGATATAATAAACATAAACATAAAAATGTTTTTTTCAAAAACTTTATTTTATGTTTTTGTTCGTCATAGAAATAAAATATTGAATTTCAATACACTTTTAACATGTTTTCTTACTTAATTAAGAAAGGTAAATTATACATCATGCATGGAATAAAAAATACATCCAGCTTTTCAAGAAAATTTTAAGGAAACCTTCAAAATGTCTGTCTAATAAAGTAAAAGATATCTATGTAAAAATTTTACAGAATGCATAACACATTTAAAAACCAGATTTCAGCACTTATCATCCATCGTTGAAAAGTAGTCCGATTCCTTTGGGCAGCTCTGTATTTGATGTCAGATTTGCATATGCCTACATAGTATGATATAATTTATATTAAAATTTGTGCAGTAATAAAACACATAATGTCTTGAAAATTCATCTTCATCAATTACTATCAACACAATTTCTTAGAATTATTTTATATAGATTGTATATGACATACAGATTTTTTCATATGTTTTACATTAAGCTAAAATTTAATTTAACCTCAAACGAGTTTTAAACTGTTGAAATTACATTTTCAGAAATTATCTTCCCAGATGACCGTATATTATATTCTTTGCGTGGTACTGTATATAATTTTATCTATATTCTACAAACACCTCTTATTATGCTAAATACAATTCTGATTGAAAATACATAACTCAATTAAACCCACACTTAGAACATTCATTTTCACACTCAGTAATGCTAAAGATATCTTTTGTGTTGTCCTTCATATGATCTATGGAAGGGGTGGCTAACCAGTGAGCCACTAGCGACCTTCCATCCTCTTTTCACAGCCGCAAGAATATGAGAAATTTTAACATTTTTTAAAGAAAAACATACAAACTGAAATACAAAATTAGGAAATTTGAAAATTGGCTTACTAATTCTGTAAGGATGTAGTAAAACACTTTATTTCTAATTACCTAACTCTTTTAGTTGCTGCTATCCAAACACTTCAATCAAGAAAATATTTCAAACGCACCTTTCACTGATTATTAAATAACAGTCCCCTGTAACTTGAATCAAAATTTTTTGAAAGCCTCCTGAAATCTGGCGCAGTCCAAAGATTCGTCTAGTCAAAAGTTTCGCACCAGGCGCGGCTACGATAAGAAAAATGAGAATTCCTATCTTAATGTATCAGAGTTTATTATAAAATATAAAGTAAAATTAGTCGCATTTTGTCCGTATACATGCACAGATACATAAGTTATTAATGATAGAAACTGAATTGGAAATATTTCGCATTCAAGCTGCATAAAACGGTCAGTAGGGGGAACTGGGGCACATTGCTACACCCTCTGTACAGCACACAGGGTCAGCACAGGAAGTTTCACAAGAGCTTCAAAAGGTGTGTGAGGGAGTGACCTTTAGTCATAAAGGCACTCTAGTGTTTCTGAGATCGTGACGTCAATAATTTAACATTTTGTAGGCGTAAAAGTGACATCTATCCTCTCTTTTACTTTAACTTTCTAGAGTGTGTGTGCTCTTTCGAATTCCGCAGTTAGCTCGCGGTTATTAGTATTATGTTAATGAGAAGTACCTCAGTTTGTCGCGTATAAAAGCTTGGGTGTGTGTGTTTCTGGCAGTAGCCAGCAGCCTCTGGGTGTTTCTGGCCTTAGCCAGCAGCCAGCGTCTGTGTGTTTCTGGTAGTAGCCAGCAGCCTCTGTGTGTATTCCGCCATTGGACAACGAAGTTGATGATTGTTTAGTAAGGTGCTGACGATTAGAGAATAGCTACGGCCTACAGTAAAGCGAAAAGGAGTTCAGATAGTGGATTAAAGATTCGGCCTTGGTAAGAAAGTTTAGAATCGTTCCGTTTTGATTATTTGAGCAAATAAAGAAATATCCACAGCCACGGGCTGTGAAATTAAGATTTGTTTAGTAGATCAGCCAGGAAATAGTGTCAAGTGTTAGACGGTGCCCCGACTGAGCTAGACCGACGCCTGTGAGTATGATTTAGCTTTTCATAGTGTTCTCAGTGAGTGAAATTATAGACTGGCTCCACTTTCCTTTAGCCCTTATCATTTTAATAAACTGTGTTGTTTTAACCTAAATTAATGAGTATATCTGCATATAACGTGACAAATGACACCCAGCATGAATATACCGTCACAAATAGCGCCCACCGTGGGTTTGCCGTTTCAAATGGCGCCCAACGAAATGTCGGACATTTTGAGATTGTGCCACGGGTGTATTTCACCGGTGAGGGTGATATTAGTGAATTTTTAGTGAAATTAGATGATTATATTTTGTTCAATAATATACCTGAGAAAAACAGGTACGTAGTGCTTAAATGCTCGTTAAAGGGCGAAGCACTTTTGTGGTTAGAAAATATAGGAAAGTTTTTGATTACTGAGGAAGCGAAAAGATTTGAACAAACTGTAATTGAGTTAAAGAAGGCATTTCCTCCCGTTAAAGATAAAAGTATTTTGAGAAAAGAGTTCTATTGTAATAAGCAGAATATTTATGAGTCGGCGTCAAAATTTTATCTTCGTAAGCTGGAACTAAAAAAATAAATTAGATTTAGATATTACATTTGAGGAATTGTTGGACATTGTTTTTCCTCTTTTTAATCCAAATATACAGGACTTTATTGAAGTTAGAGCACCGAAGAATTTTGCAGAAATGCACCAGATATTATCGAAGTATGAGTCTCGGCATAGCTCGGATCAACGGGATTTGCGTAACCCTCGGCAGAGACCTGTCACGGATGGTAATTTGAGAAATGAGGGGGAACGTAATTTTGTGAGGGGGGGACAGCGATTTCCGGATAGTAATGTGCGTAATAGAAGTGATGGATTTGGTCGTAATATGTCGAATACGAGTAATGGTAATAGGAATGGTGGTGGTGCTAATAATTTTAGAAGTGGTGAGAGAAATATGCATGGAAATAGACAGAATAGTGGTTATGATCGTAGTGGGGGAGTACGGGACAGGAATGTTTCTTCGCAAGTAAGGAGATTAACTTCGGATGAGAATTTTGAAGGTAGATTAATGCAAAAGAGATGTGTTCAGAGGTTGGAAAAGTCGTCTTTAAGTTTGAATAAAATTACTATTAATCCGGTTGAGTTACCTGAAGTGTTAATTGTGTTAGATGGTATTGTCGTTAAAAGTGTCTTCGATACAGGGGCAGATAAGTCGTTCATTTCTTTTGATTGTTATCGGAAATATTTTTCGTATAAGAAGTTGAAAAGGTCAAGTCTGGTGGTTCAGTCAGCACAGGGAATAGCTTGCGATAATAAAGGTTCAGTGGAATTGGAAGTTGAAATTCGTTCGGTTAAGACATGTTGGGAGTTTTGTGTGTTAGATGGATTAACAGTGCATTGTATAGTTGGTGTGGATTATATGAAGGATAGAGGAATTAGTTTGGATTTCTTTAAAAAGTCGTTAATCGTGAATAATGATGAGAATGTGAGTAAGAAAGAGCCTGTTTCAGTGTCAGTTAATTTGGAGGAATCTAGTTTAAGTGAGGTTAAGAAGGTGGAGTTTAATAAGTCTTTAGTCGATTTTGGTAAAGTTTTTTCTGATAAACCGAGTTTAACTAATGAAATGCATATTGGTTTTGACGCACTAGTTGCTAGTAAACCATTTCGTTATGATTTTATATCTAATATTTTTAAGTCTGTGTGTGAAAAGTTGGAGACTGAGGACGGTAGGGAACTTACTCAGTCTAATATGGCTGAACGTGTAAATCGTACATTAATTCAAATGATTTCTTCTTATGTTGGTTCTCATCATGCAAATTGGGACCAGTTTCTTCAGCATTTTGCGTACGCACTTCGTACGGCAGTTCACGAGTCAACGGGGAAAACGCCTGCTGAATTGTTTTTGGGTAGAAAAGTTATTACTCCATTCCAAAGGTTAGTTATGGTGTCAGATGCGGAAAGTCAGTACATGTGTCAGGATATTGAGAGGTTGGTTAAGGAAGCTCAGGTTCAAATGGGAAAAGCGCAAGAAAAGCAAGCTCAGTATTATAATATGCGTAGAAGGGAGTTAGAAGTGAAAGTTGGAGATTTTGTGTTAGTAGAAAAGCATTGGTTAAGTTCAAGTCGTCAGAAGAGAGTAGCTAAATTTGGTCCAAAGTTTGTAGGTCCGTTCGAGGTTTTGGAAGTTCGGAATAATAATTTGGTTGTTGATGTCAATGGTGAAAGAATGACTGTTAATCTGGATCAGGTTAGAGTGTATAAGTTTAGAGAAAATGGTAGTGAAGGTTCTCATATGTCGAGTGGTGTTTCGCGAAATTCCCGATCCAATGAGTGTCCCGAGTCCAGCACTTCTTCGTCTAATTCTTTTCATCAATATTCAAGAAGAAAATTTGGTCAAACAGCTCCAAAGACTGTTATTGAAAGTCGAAAGCCTAGCAATCCGAGAGCAAAGTATAATAAAAATAAGAGAACTGTGTCAAATACATCGGACTCTGTGTGCCATAAAAGACAAAAAGTTATAAATTGCCCAGTTCCTCCACCTATTAGACGTCAACCTCACAAGCATAAATTAACTAATAGTTCACCGTCTTCAGTGATTAATCCCCAGAAAAGATTTCGTTTGGACACTCGTAAAACTGTTAAGCGAACTTTAAATGCCGAATCTTTGCCTAACAAGAAACTACATAGGTCCGGAAAGAAACGTGGCCTAGGATCTTCGGTAACTTCGGGTGCGTCTAGAAAGAGGAGACAACTCTCAGATTACCGGCAACAACAGTGTGAACCTCGCCATGGAGTGAACCCAGCGAACCGGCCGGAGCAGAGTCGTCGAGTGGAACCTACCAGTATCCCACGGCATCCATTCAGAACCAGGCTGCAGGCACGACAGTCAACTGTGGCGTCACCGTACAGTTCTGATGATGAGAGATCCTTCGTACAAGCCTTCTGGGACAGGAGGAGAAAGCCATCTTGCAGTATGAAGCCTGCCAGCAGCGAATCATCTCTATGATTGGGTGATAATGTTCTTTATTAAATTTCTATTAGAGTGCATATATGTGGTAGCAATGTGAAGGAATAGAAAGCAGAGAGACTGTTTTATACTTTTGGCCATTTTTGGAATTTTTTGACGGACTCACGTTTAGTGCTTAATTGTGTTCAAAATTTGTTTGCAAAATTGTTAGTTTTATGTAGGTTGGAAATTTTGGTCTTAACTGCTTTTTAAAAATTCTGGATCTATTGTTAAATTGTTATATTATTTGTTTAAAATGTTACTATATTGTTATTGTTCATGTGTTATAAAATGTATGTTAATGTATGTTTAAATTTTCAGAAAGTACAGATAGTAATTTGGGTTATTTTGTACACGCGCCGCGGTTCAGGCGCGCACGTGTTTTGCGGTCAAGAAGTCCTTGACACGCGTTTCTATCTCTTATACTAACATTTAATGAATTAACTTTCTTCTTATCGTTCGTGTTTTATGAGTTGCGTTTTGTACTTTAGTTGGGAATGGTTTTCGCAAGTTGCGAAGTTTTAAGCTGCATTTGAATTTGAAATTGTATTGTATTAAAATTGAATGTTAATGTGATTTTCTTGCAGGGAAGTATACCTTTTGTTATGTATTGATTCTGCTATTTTTCTTTTAGTTAAT
The DNA here is from genome assembly GCA_964019185.1 of Maratus speculifer. Lineage (NCBI taxonomy): Eukaryota > Metazoa > Arthropoda > Arachnida > Araneae > Salticidae > Maratus > Maratus speculifer. The sequence continues at coordinate 57,536,526 of OZ025294.1, forward strand.
ACAGATGAAGAGATTGATGACGTCATTTTGTAAATTTTTGATATTTTTTGATTGTTGCATAAGCACAGCGATATGCCGCTGTACGTATGTGCCCCAATTATTGTTCAAGTGGAGTTAAGTCTGAAGAAGTTTGGGAGTTAGTTCATTGGCTAATGGGGATGTAGGTATTACGTAGTAGCAGAGTTAGTTTAGTATGAAGTAAATGTAATTTTAGATGAAGTCGGAATTTGGATGAGGAAAATTTTTGCGCATTGGGTTTTTTGGACTTGGTGCGAATTCTAATATATTAAAAGTTGTGGAGGAATTTTTGGGTAAAGTTATAGTTGCATTGCAATATTGAGGAAAATTTCGGAAGGTTAGTGTTTTGAGAAATTTTAGCACTCCCAGTGGAGTGGGTTGTTTTGAGAGAAGAAGTAATTAGTTTTGAAAGTTTTACGAGTTTTTGGAAGTTTTACGGAGGCTATTTGTAAGATAGAAGAATGATTGGATTGAATATGTGATTATTTGAGGCAAACTGAGTTTTTTTGGTTGTGATGGGTTAAAGTTAATATTTTAAAAGTTATGTTTCGGCGTTAAATTTCACCCATCACTGTGTTTTATTACGGCTCTAAATTTATAACAAGAAAAAGTTCTGGGCATGCATTTAGCCCAGCCCTTTTTCTCTGCGGAGTTCGAGGGGGGGTTGTGAGGGAGTGACCTTTAGTCATAAAGGCACTCTAGTGTTTCTGAGATCGTGACGTCAATAATTTAACATTTTGTAGGCGTAAAAGTGACATCTATCCTCTCTTTTACTTTAACTTTCTAGAGTGTGTGTGCTCTTTCGAATTCCGCAGTTAGCTCGCGGTTATTAGTATTATGTTAATGAGAAGTACCTCAGTTTGTCGCGTATAAAAGCTTGGGTGTGTGTGTTTCTGGCAGTAGCCAGCAGCCTCTGGGTGTTTCTGGCCTTAGCCAGCAGCCAGCGTCTGTGTGTTTCTGGTAGTAGCCAGCAGCCTCTGTGTGTATTCCGCCATTGGACAACGAAGTTGATGATTGTTTAGTAAGGTGCTGACGATTAGAGAATAGCTACGGCCTACAGTAAAGCGAAAAGGAGTTCAGATAGTGGATTAAAGATTCGGCCTTGGTAAGAAAGTTTAGAATCGTTCCGTTTTGATTATTTGAGCAAATAAAGAAATATCCACAGCCACGGGCTGTGAAATTAAGATTTGTTTAGTAGATCAGCCAGGAAATAGTGTCAAGTGTTAGACGGTGCCCCGACTGAGCTAGACCGACGCCTGTGAGTATGATTTAGCTTTTCATAGTGTTCTCAGTGAGTGAAATTATAGACTGGCTCCACTTTCCTTTAGCCCTTATCATTTTAATAAACTGTGTTGTTTTAACCTAAATTAATGAGTATATCTGCATATAACGTGACAAATGACACCCAGCATGAATATACCGTCACAGGTGATACTAGTGAAATTAAATATATATAGAAATTTTTGGATTGTTTCAATAGTTTGATGAAATGGGATGGGTGATTAATTGTTTTTGCAGGTCAAAAGTAAATTTGAGTTGTACAATTGAAATGGTATTATACAACTGTTCCAGTATTTTCAACCGAAAAGAATACCCTCCCTGGCAAGTAAAGCTACTCTTTATCAGTTCCTCATTCTTTATGTTAGATAAATTATGGAGTGTTGGGTTTGCGACTCATTTTATTCAAAATGGCTGTATGGGGCACATTGATACAGCCTTTGTCGGGGCACATTGATACAACCTAAATCCTTTTTTAGTTCATTTTTTCATTACCTTTTATTTATTTTTTTACCATACACTCCTTAATTCAATCATTTTTTCGTCAAAAATTTCTACTATTAGTTATTATTGAAGTGAAATAGCTCTAATTTCTTTGTATTAGAACATTTTATAGTATTTTTGCAAACAGAAGACGTACAAACTTACACAATATCTAGTGCTAGTAGAATTAACAAAAGAAATAGACTGCAGCTTGGCAAATCTCAAATTTATATCGATTCTCCAGAGAAAAAGGTATTATCGACATGAGAAATGTTAATGATACGGAGCATCATCCCGTCCCTAGGCCTTGTGAGGCCCTTACGGCTCATCCAGTGAGGAACTTCGACTGGGGTCGGGATTCGCAAACCACTAGGCGGCTACTACTCCTGGTCCCCATCCGTCACTCTCACCGTCCGAAGCCTACGGTCTAGCGGCCAACCCAGAGCCAGCCACGTTCCCAAGTCTGATGAAGCGGTGGAGTACGACAGCTCCCCTGCCCACTGATTAACCTCAGAGACGAGTCGGACACCTAAGATTTGCACCCATTGAACCATGATGAGCCCCAGGATGACGACGCTCACAAGAACGCCGAAACCAGTGCCTCATTGCCATGGGACGACGGATGCAAATTTGCTGTACGGCAGGCGCCACAAGATGAAACCATTATAACAGGGAACACATTTATGTGGGTTAGTGGACGGTAGGTGCCCCTAGCAAGACCCTAGGAGGACGGGGAAAGGCCCTCCTGCCCACATAGACGTGAGCTCGCTCTAGGGTTTTTTCGCCCCCGGACCCTGCACGTTAGGACTTACGAACAACCCCTAGGTTGCACCTGCTGCGTCCGGACACAGGGCTGGAGACTAGGTGCTCGTAACTGAAACCTGGAGGGCCGAGAAAACCCCTCGTAACGGCTAAAGAAGCCATCCAGTCTAGGCTTACATGTAATAGCACTACAAAAATATAACTACAAAACATATATATACACTACTACAACTAAATATATACAATACAAACTACAATAAAATAGAACATACATTACATAGCAGGTTCACGAAAATTTATCGTAAACCTGAAAATCATGCACCACCACCTCCAGTGCCGCGAGTGCGGCGAACTGGACGATTTGCGTTCGAAAGCGGTAGCCCGCGAGGAGCTCTGGTACGGCGACCCGACTTCTGGCGACCAAGGTCCCGATCTAGCGTGCGGATGAGGAGGTCATTGACTATTGCCCTGACCCCCTTCCGGCTGTAGCCGTTCACACACAGATCGAGAAGCGTTCGAGTTTGGTATTCTCGAGGAAAGAACCGATCCCGCAGGCCGTTGTAGTTGGGACAAGTGTAGAGGCAGTGCCTCCGTGTACTTATCCCGAGCCCGCAGAAACATGTGGGATCTTTCTGGAAGAAGCGAGACTGATGGTCACCAAAGGTCCCGTGTCCCGTAAGAACCTGGTTCAGGTAGAAGTCTCCGTGCAGTCACCCAAGGCGAACTCGTGCGAACAGTTCATGCGACCTGTCTCCTTTCCCCTATGAGTCCCAACGAAGTTGCCAATATTGAATGGCGCGGGCTAAGAGTTTCCTCTTAGCCTGTGGGCGAGTGACCTCCACCTCCACGTCGACCGTAGGTCGGGTCGTGGCGGCTTTTGCCAGCTCGTCTGCCCTTTCGTTGTAAGTGTGACCCACATGAGCCCGGATCCAATGCATATGAACCTGAACTTCACCATTAAGAGCCAAGTCCTTAATCTCGGCAACCGCCCTGTGTTGAGACTCTAGGCAGTTGAGGGCTTGAAGCGCCAATCTCGAATCTCAATAGATATCGAGTTCACCGAGACCCCGCTGACGCGCATCCATTATCGCTGCTTTGATCCCGTGGACCTCGGCTGCAAAGACTTCAGCGCCATCAGTGAGACGGAACTATTTTTCCGAGACCGTCTGTCCGTCGGCCACAGCTGTGAACGCACACCCGACGGTGTTGTCCTGCTGCTTGGATCCGTTCGTGTAGTAAGAACACGTCGTCCGCGGATTGAGGTCCGTGATCCATGGGATCCGACCGAAGTCTTCTCGTCTATAGAAAGGGCGCCAGAGATCGACTGTCCCAGGGTCTAGCCCAGTACCGTCAATGCCCCTGTGCCACCTGACCAGGGCCGTGAAGTCCCTGTTTAACTGCGCTCGTAAATCTAGTGGAAGAACTCCAGCTAGTACTTGCACAGCGTTTGTCGATGTCGTGCTGTAACACTTAGTCACACAGAAAAGAAGACCTGGCTGATTATCGGCTCCTCCACAAGTTGGTAGAGCATCTTACGAAGCTGAGGTTTGATCCCCCAGTTGGCTGCGATGAGATGGTCCATTTTATGCAAAAGGCTGAACACTCGTTCCTGAACTGCGTTCAGGTGTGGCATCCAACTCAGATGCTTATCGATGGTAACTCCCAGGTAGACAATGCGATGTTCAAATTTAATCCTGTGCCCATTCATACGAATTGGCCTGGAAGGAACATATTTGAGCGTGCCTGCCGCTGGGACCACCGTGTAGTTGCACTTGGCGTAGCTGAACTCAAGTGATAATTCAGTTGCCCATTGTTGAATCAGGTTCAGAATCGGATTCAAGATACCGGAAATTGATACACAGTCATGCTTCGTGCAGCCACAAAAACGTCATCAGCGAAGGCTTGGATCATCCACGCCTCGGTTATTTGCGATCGTCTCAACAAGATGTTAATTATGACCAACCAAAAGATCGGTCCAAGGCAAGAGCCCTGGGGTACACCCATGTTGAAGTAGTGTTCCCCGACGAAGAGGATGATTGAACGACACCAAAGGTAGTCGTCAATCAAACTTAGTAAGGACGTATCGACTCCCAACTCGGCGAGGCATCGTAAGATGTCCGCCCTGCGCACGCTGTTAAATGCGCTCTTGATGTCAAAAGTCAGGAGACACGTAAATGCACCTGCACATTTGGAGTCGGCTATGTAGTCAAACACGCTGCGTAGCGCGTCGACAGTGCTTCTATTCTTTCGAAAGCCGTACTGTCTTGCTTCTAGCAACTCATTGGTCTCAAGGAAGAAAGCCAGTCTAGTTGCGCACAATTTATCCAATACCTTTCCGAGGGCCGGCAGAAGACAAATCGGGCGGTAGGAGGCGGGATCACTGCGGTCCTTTCCCGGTTTCGGGAAGTAGACTGCTACCGCACGCTTCCAAGTCCGCGGGAAACTAGATATTTCGAGGCAATGGTTGTACAAGGCCAGTAACCACTGAGGGTGGTACTGTAGGACTTTGCGGACGACATCCAGACTGATCCCTTCGTGGCCAGGTGCCTTACCTTTCGGCAGCGATTCCACTGACAACTCCAGTTCCTCGAGCGTGAACCAGTCTGGATCGCCAGTCCTGATGTTTGCGACCTGCGAAGCTTCATCGGCCGACAGGAAGTGGTATCTTGCAAGTTCGTCCTGGATATCTTCCCAGGTGGATACCTCCTCACCGGAGGGGAGGACCAGAGAAACTGGTGCCTCTCTTTTCCACTTGCCTCGCACCACCTCAACTGTTTGACCTAGCTTGTCTGTAACCAATTCCACAGAAATAAAGCTTCGGAATGATTTACGCTTAGTGTGCAAGATCGCCTTCTTGTATCTTGCCCGTTTACGTCTGAAGATGTCACCTAGTCTCCCCCTCTGAGTCGAGGTGGCTCTTTGGTGCAGTCGCCTCAGCGCGCGCAACTCAGATCTTTGGCTGGACAGACACCCTGTCCACCAACACGCTCCCTTACGGGATGTAGGTATGCGCTTCTGGTGCTTGTACACAGCCCTTCCAAAGTTGACATCAAATGTTCAACACCTTCGTCGGGGGTTTCGAAGCAATAACGACTCACATCCGCGGTCTGCAGATCGTGGAGGAACTCATCCCATTCCAAATCCTTCGGAGCCCACCTGCGGCGGGCTACACGAGGGAGGCGAGTGCCTGGAGTGCCTTGAAAGGTCCACGTAATGAGTCGGTGGTCACTGAGTGTCTCAAGATCGGAAATTTCCCACTCGGTAATGCTTGAGGCGCAGTATCTGGTCAACAATACGTCAATCTAGCCGTCGTCTTGGGAGCCTTTGAAGGTCGCAGGACTATCCGGATCGTTCACGATTTCGAGATTTGCTTTCGAGGCAAAGGTGATCAAGGATCTGCCACGTGGGTCTGTGGGTCGTTGTCCCCAGATGCTGGACTTAGCGTTGAAGTCTCCAACCAGGATGACATGGTCACCTGGTGAACGTCTCAACAACTGTTCCAACTCATCGAGGACAAGCGAGATGCCTTCAGATGATGCGCTGTAACAAGTCACTACTAACACCTTCCGACCTGACAAAACGCATCGAACAGCTACCACATCCAGGAGCCGTAAGACCACACAGAAAGAGATACGCGGGCTCACCCAGAGAGCAGCTCGAAGACGACTGCCCTCCGAGCTCACCTGCGTGTAATTTTTGGGAGTCCCTCGAATCCGACCTTCGCTCACGTACGGTTGGTTCAAGGAGATGATATCAATTGCACCCGACATCACGTCATGAGATAGCTGGTCGCACACTGCAGTGGTGTGGTGGCAATTGAGATGTGCAAAACGTGGATTACTCCCCATTATATCCCTTTCTCAATCGCTCTACCTCCAGCTTGTGCAACTGGCACTCCTTAGAACCTGCTAAGTGAGCGGTTGGTAGATCTTTACCTCCCTTGCTCTTAATGTTTCTCAATCTGCAATTCGGGCAACACGCGTCAGCGGTGCAATCCGACTTGACGTGGTCCTCGGCACCACAAGTTCCACATATAGGCGGGTTGTGGCACACCGTTCGTGTGTGGCCGTATCTCCAGCACCGATAGCACACCAGAGGGCGCAGATTCGGTCGGATGTCCACTTGACCCCAGCCCACGTTGAGTCTCCGAATACTCGCGAGTTGATATTACGAACTCTCATCGATCGCTAACACCATGTTGCGACCTCGAGCCCCCTGGAACGATGTCCGGAGCTCGAGAGAGGACCTGTGGAGGACCCCGTTTTGCTCTCTGCCTTCCGAGCAGTGAGCCCGGAAGATCCACTCCGCTGAGACTGGTCAATTGTCTTCCCAGTCCCGTGCCTAGCGGTGTCATTGGAGCCAGTACTCGTCTTTCGACTTTCCAACTCCTTCCTCCGCATTCTCGTCCTCGCACTTTTCGAGATCACCTGTGCCCATGTTTGAGACTTCACGTGGTCACTCGCTTCATCACAGGTTTCGGGGACTTCCTCAGTAGGCTTCAAACTCGACTACACTAGTCGAAAATCAGCCTTCTTCGGTCGTTCCTTATTCCCTGAACAGGTTGAAGGGGCTTCCTCAGTAAGTTTCAAACCCAACGACACTAGTCGGGTATTCGCCTTCTTGGGTTGTCCCTCCTTTCCTGAACAAGTTTCGGGGGCTTCCTCAGTAGGTTTTGAACCCGACGATACAAGTCGAGTCTCCACCTTCTTTGGTTGTCCCTTAGTCCCTGGCTGGGATTTGTCGTCCGTAGATTTGGCAGCCAGCTGCACTTGCCGGTGCTTCCTCTTCTTTCGACTCTTCCCAGACTTAGCGGCTAATTCGTTCGTGGGCTTGGTCTTTGGTTTGCGTCTCCTACTCCTTCCTCGGCTTGGACTCCCTTTGGACGGTTCACGTCTGGCGGGACTGCGTCCCCCATTCTGATCCCCATCCTCCGTTGCATCCTCCCCGTTTCCAGAGCTGGATTCCCTCTCCAGCGACTCGCGCCACAATCCCAATTCAGCTATTTCTCCCCTAGGCAGGTCCACCCGGCGGGTCACACTCAAGCTCCTCCACCGTGGACGACACGAGGTCTCCGCAGAGGGATAGTCGAGAGATCGCTCCACCTTCGGGTTTACTACTTTGGTTTGGTCTTGCTTATGCGTTTCAGGTCGTCTATCCTTCCGCCCCCGAACCCCGAAAGGCCCAGTTGCATCAGTTTGTGACGCCTTACTTAAAAATAGGGATTTCCGACAGGACGTCGTATCCCGAATATCATTGCCTTCATATGGTCCCACCCCGTTCTGGGCCCCGGTCGATAGGCGAGTGAGATTTCTCAAAGAGTGGGGTGTATTTCCCACTCCAATCTCCCTGCGCACCACCCGCCGGTTTCCCGTCTGCGAGGCTTCCCGTGCAAGAGACAGATCCAAGAGTGCATCTTCGCCACGCAGTCCTGGAGGGGGGCAATAATGTGCCCGTATTCCTCCTTCCTGGCGGCTTTGATGCTCTTGTCCCGCTTGAGCTTAATGAGGAATTTCGCACCTAAAGAGTGCGCGTCCTCTACGAAGGCGGCAGAGACCGCCACCATGTCCTCAAGGGACATATGTGTGGGGTCTTCAGATCCGCCCTCGGTTTCATCTATCTCCGCTACCATTGCTGGGGCATCAAAATGAGGAATGGGGACATCCGAACTCCTGCTTCCACCGACACTAGTTTCGTCAGGGCTCGGCTTGTGACCGCTCCGTTCGACAGAAGAGTTCCGTCCTACCTCTACTGATCCCAGCTCCCCTCTCGAGAAGTTAGCCAGGAGTTCCTCAGTTTCCTGCCGGGGCCGCCCCACGACGAGATTACTCGAGGAGGGTGGACATGACTTCGCCCTGAAAAGGGCGCCCAATGGATTTTCATCCATCAGATCAGCCATCCAATCCACTTTATGAGCAAGAAATCAAACTAATACAACACCTGATAGCGGTTGAATGAGGCAAGAATGAGCACGAGAACTGCACTTCTCTGGTGCATCACCCTTATACCAATACAACGCTGCAAAAGGACTATTTTCATTCATGACACTTGGGCCGGGCGCAGCCATTTCTTTTGCTAAGGAGTCGAACACATCTAGACTATGACCTGGGCTTTACTTTATTATAAAGGATCAGACCAGGCCGAACCTACTTTTTTTTCCGTACCGAACTGGTATTGATATCATTCTTCTTAGGTCTTCACGATCCTAAATTTTCATTCCCGACCTCGACCCAATCTGTAAGAAAATTCTTGTCCCGATATAACTTTTGATATAATCAAAAACTTTTTATCAAACAGTGCATTTACGTTTAATTCACCATTACTCTATATTTTAAATTTATTCTTTTTAAAGAATAGTGGATTTCTAGGCAATAAATTTAACATACAGTAAATTTTTGAAAAAAAAGTTTACAACAGAATTCTGTCTTTAATGTATAAATGTGCTAATCCATGCTAAATGAATATAATAGTACGTGAAAAAAAATACCATACATTTACACCTGCTATGATATACATTATAAAAAATGAACATTAGAAACAAGTTCAAAAAGCAACTTGTTTATTATACATTTTTTGAAGATTCCGTCTGAGAATATTTTATTGTATAGCATTTTTCTGATTTTTGATTCTCCAATACATGGAATTAGGATTAATTATAATAGTAACAGATGAAAGATTTGGATACAGATTTATTAATGTATATATATATTGCAGCTTTCTTTAAAAATAAAAATTATAAACATTATCTAGAAGGATGTGGCAATCACAAAACTTTCTTTTATACCATACATGTTAATATTTCAAAATTCGTTAGCACAGTGCCAAATTAATGGCAATTTATGCCCTTCATGGGAATTCTAATGATATGAAATTCCGTGCATTAGTTCTTGAGATAGAATTATCGATAAAATAATATAAATCATGTAAAATGCAACATAACAGAGCCACTTGTTGGATGATATACACGGAAAACTGATTTGCATCAACTTAGGTCAACACCCAACTCAACCTAAAGTTTGATTAAAATCCATGCATTAGTTTTTGACACAGGGCTATGGCGGAAATTGTGAAAATGCAGTATAACAGTGCAACTTGTTAGGTGATTTACACCAAAATGCAAACAACACCAAGTCATATTAAAGAATAACTAAATCTGAAATTGTATGAAAATCCGTACAATATTTCTAATGATAGTTGTTGTTGAAATCGCAACAAAATGAAGCACAGCAGTGCCATCTGGTGAACTATTTACACCAAAAGGTAGAAAACGTTAATTCATGTCAGACTAACTGAATCTAAAGTTTAATGAAATCCGTAATGAAATCCGCAATAGCTCATCCGTCTCGAGATTGAGCTATTGTGGAAATCGTGAAGAATGCTGTATAACAGAGCCACCTGTTGAGCAATTTCATATTTCAATTGAGCGTTCATATTCTGTAATCTGTGCAGTTTTTGTTGTGTTATCCTGCATATGATCTGCTGCATTTATACGTACAATGCAATATGCTGAAATTTAGTTAAACTTACAAACTTATATCACAACAAAAAATGAACTTCTAGCAATCATCTCTTATATTTCCGTTGCAGTATGGCATCCGATATCTTTTGTGTGCCCCTGTAAATACTATGCACTTTATATGACACAGGATGTAACTCATAGTAAATCTAGCAACATTTATAAATTACATTATCTGTGAAATAGTTTAACATGGTTAAAATACAATGTAAATAAAGTTTCACCCTATAACATTATGTAACGGAACTCTTTTGTGTGACCCTGTAAATAAATAATAAGCATTTTTTTTGCATTGCATTTTGTAACGGAGTGTATATTTTATGCACTTCAATAAATGAATATCAATTTTATTCTGTTTGAAAACCTGTAACACCAATAAAAGCACGTGGAACAATTTTTCCGGTTGGCCATTATGTAACAGAAATATTTTGATCGCTTTTGTAATTAAACTATATATCCGATTTTCATAAAATTTGAAATGGCTTGACTAAAGTTTGCGAAAATTATACATTTAAAATTTCAAAACATTCGGTTGGTTAGTTTATGCTTTGTCATATGCAGACGGACAGACGGACGAATGGGCTGAACGACGACTATAGGTTCTAAGAATATAATATTATTATATAATTATGAACGCACCTAAAAAGAATAAAATGTGTATTTCTTGTCAGAATTCTTCATCAGAAACAATTTTTTCCATATCGTCGTAAAAAAATCCTTATATTGTAGAATTACAGTCAGGACGGGTGGGGTTCGGGCTGAACTTTTATGTCCGGTCAACCGGGCCATTTGTTTTTTAATGGGTCGCGCCATGCCGGGCCTGAAAACTTTGGTCCGTGCAACCATCTAATGACACATCTATTAAAAATATTTAAAATTTCAGTGAAAAATTTCGATCATGAACTGCAAAAATAAAACTCTCATAATGAAATTCCTGCGTGAAAGAATCGCTCGTATGTACAGACTCTAATATGCCAGATCCGCCAAAACGCAACGGCTTCCCAGCGTGTTGAGGGGAACGCGTTAGGTTTTTCGCATTTTTTCACGCGAAGGAATTGAATCGTCCGTGTGGACAGCGCAGCAGACGACCACACTCTGAAAAGCGTGCGCTCATTTTTCCGTTGACGAAAATCGCTCGTCTGTCATTAGCCTTAGGCCAATGCCACACGAGCGGATTTGAAAAGCAGCCAAAAAGATGTCCTCTATAAAGAGCATGGCAATCTAGTGTTCTCTCCACATGAACGCAGACGATACGCCGCGTTCAAATATGCGCAAATCTTCGCTTCGATGCCTAGATTTCCCCCCATGACACTGGTGGTCGGTTGCATTTTGAAAGCTATGGAATACCCTATTATGGTTAGACGGCAAGCTACTTAAACGCTGACTTTCGATTTTCTTTTTCAGAAATTCATGAGTTTTTGTTTTAATTGTGCATCGAATTTTCTCGCTAGAATTTAAAGTAGATTTAATATACGTGGAACAACTGACATTTTGCGAAAACTATAAAGTATTTATGTGAAATTTAATATATTTTTAAGAAATTTATTTTACATTTGTGGAAAGTAACACTTTGTAACAATATGAAATCCAATTTACTAAAATGTAAAACAGGCATCTTTTTAGTAATAACTTCTTTAAATCCTTCTACATTTTTTTTCTTTCTGGAAAAATTGTTTCTTTTGCAAATAACAAAATTTTAAAACTCAACATTAGATTAATTAATGAATAAGTTAGACTATCAAGTTAGTAATCAACTTATCATCAATGTTTTTAGGAATACTACTTTGTGAAAGAATATGTTTTATTATTACATATTTTGAGAAGAGGCCTGTTTTATTAAATGAATTTGTGTAAAAAGGAACTAATTAGAACGCAAAATTTCCCTGGATCGATCTCTGAAATTAAAATCTTTGCAAGCTAAATCTGATTTTGAAAATCCGGTATGAAAAAGTCGACAACAAAACTGTGCCTTTGTGGTCATATCCGGTACCGATGATATATACTGCGAACATTTATTTTGAAAAATGTTCTAATTTATATTTATTATTATTTTATTTTTATTTCTTTTTCATATTCTTTGTATAAATATGTATACCATACCAGGAAATTTTACGACTTTTCCCTCACTGCACTGTTTTTTAATATATAAAATTGTCTTGTTTAATCATCGAAGTTGAAAACTATGGTGTATAATATTCTTCCAAAAGGTTTTTAATTGAAGGAATATGACGGTCTAAAAAGTTGAGATTTTTGTAAAAACTGTGTCTTGCTATTTGAATGAGTTTTTTGCTTGATCGCGGGCCGTGAAATGCGTTAAAATAAATTATCTGGGTTATATCTTTAACAAACTTAAAGCTTTTTTACACTTGACCTAAAAATTGTGGTTCCTATAATCCTTTATAAATTTACTATTTTATGCTGAATGTACTAATAGAATTTTTTTAAAATAAATATCCTGCAGAGATAAGTATTAATGAAATCTAGTTAAAAGAAAAAATAGCTTCTTTTATATTTTTGTAGCAAATAAAATTATTTTTGGTAAAAATGGCGCTTTTCTTTTTTTCTTTTTTTACTACTACTTTCTTTTTTTTGGGGGGGGGGGTTAAAATTTTGGATAGAAAGAAAGTTAATATCATCTGGTTAAATATTACATGACTATTTGCAAATGGCGATAAATTTGTAAATGTTTAATTTTTCAATATTATCAATACACGATTTTTGAACCATGGAAAGAACTTTCTTAATCTATTTAATTTTTAATATTATATGTTTCGTCAGCCCTTTAACTATATAAATAACAATTATATTTATTAAATTTTTAAATGCATTGTAAAATTGAAGAAGAATTGAAAACATGAAACATTCTTCGTTAGACTAAAATGCGCATTATTACTGGAAAACGAGAAGCAGCGCTGAGAGACTAGAAAGGGGCAATGTAAGCACAGTAGTGCCCAAAATTGTGGACACTTTTAGGTATCTTTCATTACAAAATGTAAGAAGCTACCTATTGCAACTGTCCGATGGATAGCACTTCCGGAAAATTTTGGCATATTTTCATCGATCATGACATCGATCGCTAAAATAAGGGGTGTGTTAGCTCCCCCATCCCCCATTTATACAAATGAACTTCTAAATCTAATAATGGAAAGTACTTATCTTAATGAAGCTAAGAAACAAATCGAAGTAATTTGGGCAATTATGCATGAAAATCTATTTATCTGAAATAAGGAGAGGGGGATTTGCCCCTCTTTTCTCCCTTTTATACTTAACCAGCGAATCTCCAAACCTAATAAAGGGAATGTCATCTAATGAAAGAAACGTATATCAAAAGTGAAGCAAGTTGAATAATTCTGCATGAAAAACCCATTTATCAAAGCTAAGGGGGTGGGGATTAGTCTCCATTACCTCCCTTTATATTAACGAATGAACCCCAAAAACTAATCAAGGAAGCGTTTTATCAGAATGAACCCAGACAATTTTTTTAAGCAAATCGGATATTTATATGAAGAGTTATTGCGGTACATACATGCAAACATATACAGGCCCAGTAGCTTTCAGGCTTTGATCGCCTTTAAACTAAAAATCTGTTTTAAAATACTTTTAAATAGTATCTATTTCCTTTAAGGGTGTAATCCGATCCATACTGCTTACTTTGTGATTTATTTTTAAATTCATTTTTACTCTCAAACGTATTAAATTGACAAATTCTCTTATTTAGAAACTACACAATGTGCCATGATTGTCAATTTTTCGATAAATGTAGAAAACCTTGCAAAAAAATTTTGCCAAAGATGGCATTTTGAAAAGAATTTTCCGAAGCGGGAGATCTGTAAACGAAAAAAAAGGTCGTACTGAGAAAATAATTGTTTATAAATAAAATTCTAATTAATTGAGCGAAAACTGAAATCTCACGGCATCTTAACCATCACTATAATGATCATTTCAGAAAGTTTCATGTTTCTATTTTTAAAAACGCGTCTGAAAATGTATATGAAAATTTCGAGCTTTTGAAGGTGGAAAAACATTTTTTCGAATACACCCTTAAGTGATATTTGATATAAAGCTATTTCATATATAAAGTGATATTTTATTGACTTCTCTTCATTTGAATCAATAAAGTATGCGAAAAATAAATTTAACCATACTTGCATGTCGCTCCAACAAAAGAAAAAATTTCGAAAAATTAAAGGAATTCTTTGACATTGATAACGATATCATTATGTAGGAGATATAATCGAGGTTTGATAACGTGTGATATCGTAAGAAGGAAGGGGGTTTAAAATTCCAAAAAGTTTAAAACGTTATGTATATGTGCGCAGCTCCAAAAAGGGTAAAAATCTTGCTTTTGCTCATACGATGGTAGCACATGCTTCTTGATTAATTTAACGAAATTTCACTCTGTGTAAATTTGCCATTTATATTTTTCATTTATGTAGTTAAGATGTTTGTTTTGCTATGACGTTCTGTTGCAACTTAAGAAAAATCAGTTTAGTTTTTTTATTTAATAATAATAATAAAGAAGAAATATTATCTAAATTAAAGTTGAATAACAATTATCATTTTAATAATATCTGCACCTATTTGTATTTCCTAAATATGATGGATTTTTCATCTAACATCAGATATATTAAAAATAAAAGACTCAAATGAATTTAAAGAGAATTTCTATATATTTTGGGTGTTTTAAATAAAAATGTCCGTTAAATTATCTGTCACTGATCATAGAATGAACCCACTACCCCCTGTGTATAGTTCTTTTTTCTAGTTTCTTGTATAACTCATATAAAGTTACAGAATCATTTATTCCCTGCAGAATATACATTTAGCTTAAATGAAAACATTGAATGGAATCTGTAACTTCGATAAATATCGTCTGAAAACGGGACTCAAAACGCTCGTCTAACAGAAATGGCGCAGATGTTTTTTTTTTTTTTTTTTTTTTTTTTTTTTTTTTTTTTTTCACGTTGAGTAAACAAACGTCGAAATAGTCGGTCGTCTGACATTAGCCTAAATTTCTTCGAATATGAGTGGCAAAAATAGAACAACGTATTGGACAAAGCATAGAAGCTATTGGATACAAGATATATTGGATATTGGAAGAAGATATTGGATTGAAAAAAAATAAGCGGTGAACAAAATATGTTAATAAATTAAAGTTACTTCAGAATCATATTTTTTTGTAAAAACCGGAGATGCAGTTGCAGCTGATGAATTTGTTAAGAAATGCTTGGAAAGTGTGATGGAAATAATATGCTCAAAAAGGAAAGATATGTGGAAAAAGCAAATTTGTTTTGACAAACAATATGCAGACGCATGGATAAAATTGGAATCATCATTCAGAAACTTAGAAAAATAGATCATCAGAATTCAAATTTTATTATCTTGCACCGATTGTAAAAACAGGTATTATCGAAACAGCCTAAGTACGAAGTTTTATCCGTGGTGTTGATAAAACTTTTAAATATTACAGAAGAATTAACAGCACTATAGTGACTTAGATGAACTATAAAATCACGAGAATTTTTAGAAGCAGTTTCTTGAACCTTAAATCTTTCAAGGGCAGAAAAATTCAGTTCGAAAAATGAAAAAATAATGGACTGGCACCAGAATTTACATAAGACTTTCTTAGAAAATAACAATCAGTTGAACAGTGAACAGTAGGTCTTATTGGTGGGATACCAAGTAGCAGAGATACTCCGTTCAATATATATGTGTATTTGTATTTCATGTCATAGGAGAGCCATGAAAATGTCTAATTATACCACTTCTTAGTGCTAATTATATGAAAGACAAGTACAATAAAATAAGTGCAAATTATTGACTGGATACTACAAGAGTAAGTTAAGTTAATATTAATTTAAATAGAGATTATGGATAAGTTAAATTTAAGTTCTAAACTTTCAAAGTAAAACAAAATTTTATTCAAGTATTATTGGTGCCGTTTGTCAGTTTTGAATTAAAATTACGTGGTCATGCTGTATTACCACGGCGACTGTAAGAGCTAAACAGATTTGAATTTTTCGGACACTCTAACGGATGGATCACAAGAAATTGTTGGAAATCACGAAGGTTTAGTCAAATTAATTAAGTATGAAGTTTGCAAAGAGAGCAAAACAGAAAGGCAGAAGAGGCAGATGTTTCTTTCAATCCCTCATTTACTATCTCTTTAAAACCCATGTCCACCTAGGGAAATTAAAAATTTATTCATGAATTAAATAACAAAATATTGCTGTTTCCATAAAAGGGATAAAAAGCTCTTTACACTGCTAAATAACTTATATATTATAATGATAAACATAGTTTTACTTTATTAAGAGAAAAAGAGAAAGGACATCATAAATTTTTGCATACATTCTATATAAAGGAAGAGGGTCATTCTTCAAAAAGTGTAACAATCCTGTCACAGGCATTTTACAATAAAAATTTTAAAGACTAATTCTTTCAATTATATTTTTAAGTGCAATAACATTATGTCCATTTAAATCAATAGCTAATTGTTTCATAATAGTTTTAATTTATTTGTTTATTCGTGCACAGCATGTGAATTTTCATGTCCATGGCATGTCACACACCTAGGTTGTCTGTAAAAAATAGTCATTTATCTATCCAAAAAATATTCAATCTTACATAAAATATATTATGAACTTTAAAAGATACTAAAGCAGTTTTATTAATAAACTTAAGATCAGGCTTAAAAAAGCACTTCATTTTTAGTGTCAATAATAACGTGTATTACAAACGCTCAAAATGCGTTTACGATAGAAGAAAATGTAATATTTGATGCAGAATATTTATAATTAAATTTTTCTATTAAAATCATAAACAGCTGAAATAATAATAAAGATAAATGCTGTAAGGGTTTACTGTCTGTAAACAGTTAAAAAAAAACGAAAGAAATCGGACATAAAAAACATAAATGCAAATTATTTTTTACATCTGTCTCATGATTCAGGATAGCTCTCTGTCATCCTTTCAAGGAAAACATGCACCATTTTTCTTTCCAAGGTTGGCAAATTACAATAATCTACAACACTTTATCTAATAGGAATATATATTCAATTTAAAGCAAGCTTCCCTACATCCAAAATATGAAGAAATAAATCTTCTCACAAGTCCAATAATGATTGATATGGTTATAAATGTGTAATTTTGAAAGAGGTTATGTAAACTTACAGTGACTTCTTTTTCAAAAATCTTTTACTAAACGAAAGAATAAAATATTTAGACTGATTTTTTTTATTCACAAAATTAAAAAAAAAATGAAGTCTTTCTTTTTAAGAATTGTTTGTTATTTCATTGTTAAAGTAATTATGTTACAAACCGCTACCTGAAGAAAACTGTAACAGATTAAAACAGACTATAACAGACTTCTAAAGTCAGAAAAAGAAGTCTAGATCAATCTTTTTTTATATAAATAAAACTATTAAACTTATAATCATAAACATACAAAGTTCATAGAGGAATAAAATATTAAAATTAAATAAGACTTATCTTGATGTTCCATAAAGTGATTTTAATCCTAAAATGGTGCTCGAAAAAAGGGATTTTTTTTCTTCGAATTTATCTTTGACGTAGATTTGCTTATCTGATTGATTGAACAGTTCTTATAGTTGAGTGACTATTCACTGTTGAAAAGGAGTTCGTTTAAATACTAAATCAGCGTAATTTAACCAAAGTTAGATTATAGAGTTTTTGAAAATTAATAAGTGGCATATTTTGATATTTTTTATTGTTCTACATCATGTACTGGTTCAAAGTTCAACGGATTTTTTAAAAGTGTATAATAGCAAGCTTTCAGTCCTGTCTAGGGCTAGAAAATTCTACTCTTGAAAGAGTGCATTTTTTTAAAAAATTCGTTTTAAAAAGAGGGGAAATGTCTGTTACTCTTTCAAAGAGTAAACTTTTCACTCCTCCCAATTTTAGAGTGCACTGTGGTATTTTATCAAATACGGTAAATCTTTATCTTCTAAAAAATGTTTTTTAATAAATGATATTTTTCATGATTTATTTTACGTTATAATAAGATTATGTAGTAACAAATTTTTAATAAACCGGAGAAAACTGCCTTTAATATTGCTTTCAAGGAATTTATTTCTGAATAATTAGCTAAGTTATATATTAAAAATATAAATTACTTTGAGGCATTAGCATACATTTTATTTTATACCTCGTACCAAAACATACAAACATGCATTTTGATCAGTTATTTTTTCTAGTTTACGGCAGAATTAAATTAAGCATGTTTATTAACAAAAGCTGCGACAAAGCAAAGTGCTTTAACTAAATACAGAACATGAATTCATTAGCTATTTCAATTGTGGATATTAGTTGTTACAATAAATAAAAGAATGTACAATTTAATTAAACGATTTTGTTAAAAAAGGGATTATTCAAAGAATGTTGAATAATTTTGTTTCCAGACTGAGTAAAAGAAACAATTATGTAAAAGCAATGCATATTTTTTTTTCTTGCAGAAAATGAAATTTTCATCAAAAGATACTTTTAAACAGGATTAACTGTATTTTTCAAAAAAAGTGAAGCAAGTTATTTTAGTATTTTTCTAACGGAAATTCATCATTTCTTTATTCTTATTGGGATTTGTTTTGCTTTAAAGAACTTTTTTTTAATTTTAATGTTCCGATTAATTTTTCCATTATTTCGACATTAAAACAGTAATCCTTTCATATGTTATAATTCTATATGAATTATAAATATATACGATGCGATTGAATACAAAATTGCTCATACTTTAAAAGGTAGGGTTATTACAACATTTTTCCTATGCAAAGAAAAACAATGAACTCTATGATACTGCCTTCCACTAAGAATTGTGATCGGCAATGACCAATTCTACTCTCTTGATCATGGATCCCGATTTTTTGTATGTTATTTATCCCGATCCGATGATCTACCTAACGCAAAATTCCCAGTATTTAGATATAAATAAACTTATTTCATCGATTCAAGTGTTCTGTTGACTATGAAAAAACATGAAGAATAATCGGTTTATCTTTTACTTAGATTTTAGTAAAATTATTTATGTGTTTATTTTTGTTTAGAGCCTTATATTTTGCTTCTTGAATACAGTTTCTTTTAATTATAGTAATATTTATCATAAATTCTTAAAGTATTATTCCATCATATGCACTTTCAGAATTTTTCAATACATAAATACTATATAACGCACTTACCAACCTAACTTATAAAGGCTCACTGTTGCGAGATTTATGTATGTTTTTTAATAATGAAAAGAAAATCTTCATTATGCACACCGGAAAAAATATTTTAGAATATTTAAAAATTAAAATTTCGTGGTAATTTTTTGTACAAATTGTACATAACTAATTTTCCGTTGTCTTTTTCTAATTTTGATTATAAGACGTAACAGTTATTAGCTCGTTTCTTTATGTATGTCGACGATCAATCTATTCAATCGGTCAGAAACAAGGAAGTCCTTCCTATTCACAATTAAATAAAGATCAAACAAAGGTAATCTATGCTTATCATGGCGATTTTCCTTTGCTTTGAAAGACTATTATTGTAATTATTTTGTTAATCTCGACTACTTTTTCTAATAATTGTTTTTTATAAATTTAAAAAATCATCTGTTATCACTCTATCTGTAGCTAATCCATTCCAATTTCATTGTTGTTACTAAAAGAGTTAAAGGAACGCAAAAATTATGTGGCGAACTGAAACAACCACTTAACAATAAATTAAAATATCTCATAATTCATGATAAGCTTGCAGAAAATAAAATAATGAGCAAAAAAATTTGTTACAATTTCAAGCCTAGTATTAAACCCTTTTATATAATTAATTTCAATTAGAAATAAATCGAGTTCGCAGATACTAACGTAACTAGAGAAGTAAACTATACTAGAAAAGTAAACAAAGAAAAAGCACATATTGCATTAAAAGGCGAATGACTTTAGTTTTATTTAAGAAGAAGGATTGATTGTATAGATAAAAGTCGTTTCTTCGTCGGTCATATAGAGCCTTCATCAAGAAGAACACAGACCAAAAAACTCTCTAACAGGGTTTCTTCCATGTTATACCAAGAACGAGTTAATTGATGTTAGTGTAAAATATCCTGGATTTATAGTCATTAGAGATGCCATTATAAAAAACAGAAAACTGGCAATCACATATCTCTCTGTAGGGTCGTCATCCTGTCGCGCGCCAACATCGATGAGATTTACAAAGTTAAAGAAATCAATTATATTTCGATCACAATTGACGATTATAAGAATAGACAGAAAGTTAAGTAGTGTTATAAATGTCAGGGCTTCGGGCATGTCTCAAAAATGTCCAAATTGACTTAAGTGCGTGATGTGTGCAATAAAGCACTTCTGTAAGATTTTCCCTAAACAGAGCCGTATTAAGCGTAAGTGTGTAAATTGTGGGCTTAAGGTCTCTCGGCTACTTACCAAGGATGCATTAAAAATTCTTTCAATGTAGAAAAACAGAAGTAATCGAAATTCGACGACTACAATGCTGACAACTGACGAGGAAGCTATCATTCAAACACTCGTCAAACGTCACACACTGCAATTCAATGTCGCACTTAGAATTTAGTCTCCATGTTCCTAACACGCCTATATACTTTAGGCATGGTAATTTCTAATCATCCAATATTGATTTTGACATTTCCGAAAACTTTCCTTGTGAAGTAACTACTAGTGTAAATAATAACTTCAGTTCAGCCGATTGAAGGACATTGTTTTCCGAACAGTTTTTCAACACTGGACGAACTTGAAGGTTGATATGTGAAAGATGTCCACTAATTAATAGCCACAAACTAATTTTGAAACATCTTTATAAAATTTTCACGGCTTTTAAAATAAACATAATATTTGATTCAGTCTTCTATAGATCTCTGTTTCCGATTTTTTAGTTTTAAAATCAGAAAGTCATTTACAGGAAACCCCTATAAGTAATGAATGCAAAGAGAGTATTCTAAAGCTCTGATTCAGGTATTTATGAAACATTAGCTCATATATGCATGTACGAAAGTTCCATTAAAATGTAATAAATATAAAAAGTAATAATATATAATTCGTTTACGATATTATGAAGTAAATTCTCGCTCATTTTGGCTTTATTTTATTTTTTTTTATTTATTTATTTTTTTTTTCAAAACAAATAAATACTTTCACTTTTGTTACTTATGCGATCTTTTCATAATCTTCTCTTTTTCACTATTCATAAATCATAAGTGTTAATGGATCTTTAATAACTAGAAATACAATTTGTGTGAAAAAACACTAAAGGAAGTAAAACACAGTTTTGTAACCTATTAAAAGAGATGCAGTTAATCTAAATTCTTCGAAATATATTTGTATACTTTTAGCTTAAATCAAGGAAAGAAAGAAATTTTATGGATGTCTCTTGTTTCAGATTCTTTTATTTACAATTTCTTCTTCCGTTTCCTTTGACTTATTAACAAAGTTGTGATAAGAAGAATAAATGCTGAACGTCACTTGTTAATGTACTTATTTAATTAAATCCATTCGATTTTCCCTGAAATCATAAAGTACTGCCACAAAGTGTGATTTCCTAACGAATTAACTCTTACAGCATTCTGCAAATTGTTAATTTGCAATTTTCTACCCATATTGAAAGCATTGAATAAAGAGTAGGTAGATATACAGGGTAAATTTAAGTTTTGGAAAAAACAAAGTTTTTATTAATTATAGAGAAAAAATATTATTATCTAAATACTATACATAGGGAAAAATAATTAACTTTATCGAAGACATTTTAGGTTTTATCTTTCATAATGACTACAACGTACTTCTCGCACGTACAAACAACCGAAATCATATGATTATGACTTAATGAAAAATGTAGATATTTTGTCATTACTTCATTTTATGTTAAAGTCAGATGACTCATAAAATTAATTCATTTTACTAATATGAAAAGCAAAGTGATTATTATTAATTGTTTTAATGTAATTCTTTTTATAAATTTCTGTAGTATGTGGAGATAACTTCATCTGTTTGATTTTGATTAATTTTAAGACAATATAAAAAAATCTTCAAATTAAATATTTTTTAGATTAGATTGCAAAAATCTCCGTTATCGTATTTATTTAAATAATTTTAATGATGCATAATTAGAATTTAGTTTAATTAAAACATACTAATTAGGGATTTTCAATGACATAGACGTGTTGCATGCAGAATTAACCCATTAGTGCCTAGCGTCCCTTTTTTAGGGACGCTTATAAAAAAGGCGGTAAAGCACTTTTCACACCAGTAAATAGGAAGAAAAACAAGCACTATTTTTGACGAGACAAATCCCTCAATAAAGTAAGATAAAAGTTATTCGTCTTTTAAAAGTGGTGGGAAACACAAAATTTCATTTTTTATGAAGAAAATAGTTTGGGCATTAATGGGTTAAAAAAATACCTTTGATACATAAATATATCCATTTAACATTACATACATATATATTCTTACAACATTGCTTTAACGTTAATCTAAATTAAAAATTAAATTTAAAGACGAAAATATTTTTTCAGACAACTGAACCATTAACGCAAATGCTATGATAAACTTTCAATAAAAATTAAAAAAAATAAATATATATATTACATATACTTACATAAAAATAAGCAGAGATTATAAATACAATATGATTTATAATTTTAAATTTCAATATTACTTAATTTTGGAAATATACATAGCTCGTAGGGGGCAGCGAATCCCTAGTAATAAAAGAGATACATGCAAAAAAAATTAAAAGTTGAAGTCATTTCAAAAAATAATGCGACCACTCGTAATAACACCTATGACTTTCTGTGTTTAATTGTTTAAATGTATGCATATTACGGTCGCTCATATCGGTATATTCTGACATACCCAGTCAGAGTAATTTGAAACAAGGTAATTTATGCCGTACAAATGTTTATCCTAGTCTTATATTAATAATGCATCACAGAGAATTCCGTTACAATTTGGATTCAATCTACAATATGACATTGCGATGTACATCATTTAAAACATTATACAGTCTCTGCAAAAAAAATCTTGACACTTGCGATTTTAGACGTTTTGTTAAATACCTAAAAATATACATAAGGAATTATTCTGAAACTCCAGGTGTGTAAACAAAATAGTATACCTCATATATTCCTCGAAATATATTTTTTCTCCGAAATCCAACAAGGGACCGTCAACAAATTGAAAAAGAACGAAGATCTTTTGGATAACCCTGTCAAAATAAATGAAGCAAAAGTGTTAAAACTGCAGATTATGATTAAGTGGCTTATTATAATAAACTGTGTTCATTTTTATGAATATAGCTTGTAAACTCATAGAGAAATTAAGGTTTATAAAAAATGGCCCCAATTTTCGCCAACTTTTTTTGCTTATAATTTGCAGAGCTCTTCAGAAAACATAATGTTCTTTTCAGAAAATATGACAATCAATGTTGTATATAACACACTGTAATCAGAATTAAAAAGTAATAAAAATTGTATGACAAATGAGGAGGTTTACTAAATAATTTTTTACTGCGCATGCGTCAACGCTATTAAAATTTTATTTGCCTATTATGTTAGTTGAATGTATAGGGCAATTTTGATTAAAGTCTCAAAAACATAGCTTGACAATTCTGAAAATTATCGCCGATAGAATAAAATATATATCCGTTATTACCAAAATAAAGCAAAAAAGATGAGAAGCTGTATCCAAATATAGTAGTTTTTTGCTGAGACTGTACAGAAAAATATCATTTAAAAATACAATTTAAGAACTTAAAGGATCATTCTCAAGAAAAGAAAAAAAAAATTATTCTATAAAAGTATGTAAAAAATCTTAAAATTTGCATTAATATTTTCAGTTGTATTTAAAAAATAATTTAATATTAGCTGTCAAGTATGCTATTTTATTTTTACTACTTTTTGATTTTTAACACCTTCTAACAAAATTTAAAAGTGATTAAGACTTCATTTTGTCTCTTTGTCGTCTGTAAATGCTCTAACTCACGCAAATATAGTCTAATTATCAAGGAATTAATAAAAGCTATTATTTATCACTGTAGTACGTTCGGTATTGAAAATTAATTGTGTGGCATTTTTGGTTCATTTACAGGGTCACTCAAAAAAATATATTATTCTACGGTCTATGAGAAATAATCGTTTGCGATACATTTTAATGATATTGCTCTATATTATACATATTGAAATTTATATATAACTGTGAAGTGTATTATACAGCACTTACTATAGAATCTGGTTTGTATATAATTTGTCTTTCATTTACAGGAACACTCAAAAGAATTTGGCTACAGAAGACATTGAATTATTGAAGCTTATGAGCAATAATTGCTTGAAGTGCGTTTTCCTTTGGGGTACGAGTTTGTAAATTGAACTATTTTTTTTTAAATATTACTTCGTATGTATAAATTCTATAGACCATATACAGAGCTGCACAAAACTTCTTATTTCCATTTCTTCATAGAAGTCATTGAATGATAAATTTGAATGGATGAATGGGGTGGGCGCTTCTTTTAATTTTTGTAGGAAGTTTTACATTTTTGAATAAGTTAGGAAAATATTTCTGCGCTTAATTCTCGAGAATTCTTATAGGATGGTAAAATAGTATTGAAGGGTGGTAATATAGGAGGTATTATAGGATGGTAAATGTCTGGTATTGAAGGTGGTTGAATTTTTTGACTGGGGGATATTTCCTGAGGGATTATGCCGGGAGAGTTGTTTTTAGTTTGAAGATATCTGCAAAGGATACTTTGCGGGCATAAGAATTAGAAAAAAGTTATTTCGGTTGATTTTAGGGAATTTAATTCAACCTCTGAATGAGGTTGCATGTAACTCTCCACGATCACACATTTGACAATTAGCACACTTCACTTCATCATCTTTTATTTTTTGGAGAACTCAGTAGTCATTTTTCTCATCACATTTTACGCAAAAGGGGGCCATCCTACAATTAGTGAAGTCAATATTGATATCTAAAGAATTTCATCACTCGGGGGGGGGGGGGGGGTCGATTGAAATATTAATTATATGATATAACAAATTTTCAAGTTTGAATATATCGTTATCAGTGGGGCCGTCTGTGAACTGTGCTTTAAAAAATGGGAGTTTTTTCATTTCTGAGGCCAGTTATTTGGACACCCTTCATGACAGAATATTTTTTGCTTAGTTCCTTTCTCAGAGATTAGGGTAGTATCCATATATGTAAACAGAATTTGTATAACAATCGTTAATAGTGCTACAGATTTTTCTGGGAACAAAAAATACTGTACTTTTAAATCATCTAGCATAACTTCAAATTGCCAGTATCTTTTTTGGGGGGGGGCGAAGGGGAAAGGGAAGAATTGGGTTAAATTCTGATGAAAATACCTTTGGAATTTGCATTGAAGTTACAATGGTTTTTTCTTAAATTATTAAGGAGGTTAACTTTTTCTAAACTATTTTCATGTACCTTAATAGTAATTAACTAAATTTTGGGGGTTTCGACTCTTTTCATCACAGTTTTGTTGGCTGAAGGGGAGGGGGGCACTTTTTTCAGTTAATAGGACTTCACTAAGCGTATTGGATTTTTGAATTAGTATCTATGGTATTTGCTTTCTTTTATATTTTATTATTTATTTATTTTTTAAAACCAAGGCTTTCTTAGTATTTTTACAATTTTTAGCCAGCACAATTTTAAAGGGCTCGCTGTTGCCGTTTGATATCTTGATATACTCACCTCAGGCTTTAGCTCCACGTCAGAACAGCTGGCTCTTCTGACTTCGTCTGGTGGTGGTGAATGGAATGACAAACTACCGACATAAGGTTGCAGCTTTATGCTTTCCATTTCGGTAGGTTCTCTGGAGACAATGTTGTGTCTCAGAAGTTGTACACCTAGGATTTTATCCTTATATTGCTTGGCCTCCTGTGTGGCAGCAGTCATTGTCACTCTGTGGCTTTTATGACTATTATTTGCTGTTCTTGGATAGCATCATGATAGAACTCTATAAGCTTTATGAGAAAAGTAGGTTCTCTGTTTTTTAAATAATCACTATCAAAGAGCCATTTATTACGATATATTTTATACCCTCAAAATTTCTGTCATTCATCCAATCCATAGGGAAAACTCTCCTAGATTTTCGCACGTCCGCCACCATCGAAGAGCAAAACAAATCTCTCATCGCATCACTGCTTAAGGGAAATATTGCCTCTACTTATATAACTTCTTTCGATTTACCTTCTTATTAATTGACTGCAGCGTGTAATCAGTCGATATAATTAATTTCGAATTTAAAATATTATATTTTTACGGATTTCCTTAATTATCCTTTTGTACTCATATATTCACTTTTCTGAGTTATTTCACTTCTAAGTCAGTGGCATTTAAGAAACATTATGTATATACAGGGTGATTCAAAAAAGATGGGAAAAATTTTAAGGGGTAATAGTATACACCAAGACAAACAATAATAAATAGGAAACCAAGGGTCCCAAGCTTTTTCCAAAGGAAATAGCCGCCATTAAATTTTAGGGTCCAGAATTTCAAATAAACACAAAAAACCGAAAAATTGGTCGATTGATTTGCGGTTTTCAATAAAACTATTCTTTATGTTGGTATTTTCTTGAAAATAAATTATAAAGATAAATTCCAAAAAATATCGATAGAAGGCGCTTTAGACTTTGGAGTAACAAACAACTGTTTTTAAGTAGGTTAAGTAGCTCAAACTGAACAGTGTTCAAAGGGTTCAAATTTCAAATGATTATAAAAAACGGAAAAATTGGTCGATTGATTTGCAGTTTTCACTAAAACTATTCTTTATGTCGATTTTTTATTGAAAATAATTTATAAAGCTAAATTAAAAAAATTGCGACAAAGGGCGCTTTAGACTTTGGTATTTGTTTAAAGTTACGAAAAACTATTTTTTACCGTTATTATTTGCATCTCGTTAAATTTTTTTTAGAAGCTTAGATATAAACTTAAATTTTGCGCAGAAAATCTGAATCCTTGGGAGTGGTTAAGTAGCGGAAGCTGAACTGTGTTCAATGGGGGTGGGGAGTTTCAAATTTCAAATGATTATAAAAAACGGAAAAATTCGTCGATTTACTTCCGGTTTTCGCTAAAACTATTCTTTATGTCACTATTTCCTTAAAAATAAATTTTAAAGATAATTTTTTTAAATTTTCGTTTGAGGGTGCCCTTAACTTTAGTGTAACCAACGACTATTTTTAAACGTTATTTTTTCTATATAATTAAATGCTTGCAAATGCTTAGATTGAAAATTTAGCTCAAATTCTGAATAGTTGGGAAGGATAAGAAGGACTGAGTTCTTGAACTGAGTTCAAGAGTTAAAATGTTAAGCTACCCACCCCTCGAACACAGTTCAATTTTGCGCTACATAATTACTCACAACGATTCAGATTTTGAGCTCAAAATTTAACTATAAGCTTTTAGAAGCATTTATTAGATACAAAAAATACCAGTTAAAAATAGTTGTTGGTTACTCTAAAGTTTAAGGCGCCCTCTAACGGAATTTTTTGAAATTTATCTTTAAAAATTATTTTCAATGAAATACTGGCATAAAGAATAGTTTTGGCGAAAACCGTAAACGAATCTACCGTTTTTTCCGTTTTTTATGATATATTGAAATTTGAACCTCCCCACCTCCATTGAACACAGTTCAGTTTGCTCTACTTAACCACTCCCAACGATTCAGATTTTTTGCGCAAAATTTAAGTTTATGTCTAAGCTTCTAAAAAAATTTAACGAGATGCAAATAATAACGGTAAAAAATAGATTTTCTTTACTCCAAAGTCCAAAGCGACCTCTATCGTCATTTTTTGAAATTTAACTTTATAATTTATTTTTAATAAAACACCTACATGAAGAATAGATTTAGTGAAAACCGCAAATCAATCGACCAATTTTTCCGTTTATTATAATCATTTGAAATTTGAACCTCTGAACATAGTTCAGTTTGTGCTACTTATCCTCTCCCAACTATTCAGATTTTGAGCTCAAAATTTAAGTTTAAGTCTAAGCCTGCGAAACCATTTAATGAGATGCAAAAAAAACGGCAAAAAACAGTTGTTGGTTACTACAAGGTCTAAAGCGCCCTCTATCGACATTTTTTGGAATTTATCTTTATAATTTATTTTCAGGAAAATACCAACATAAAGAATAGTTTTTGTGAAAACCGCAAATCAATGGACCAATTTTTCCGTTTTTTATGTTTATTTGAAATGTTGGACCCTAAACTTTAATGTCGGCTATCTCCTTTGGAAAACGCTTGGGACCCTTTGTTTCCTATTTAATATTGTTTATCTTGGTGTATACTATTACCCCTTAAAAAAATTTCCATCTTTTTTTAATCACCCTGTATATCTAGCTAATTAAAGAAACTAGAAACAATTGTATAATGTTTAAAAGTTTCTGGGGTGTAACTGAATGATATCGATTGTTCCTACTGCTTTAATTTCAGAATTAATTGAAAAGATTACTTATTAACAGCCAAAAATATTTATTAATTATTTTTAAACATAATTAAAACTAAATTTCTAAGGGAATTTTTACAAACAAAAGAGTTCTGTGCCGTTCAATTACTTCAGTAAATTAATCTTGTATTGAATAAACTTTTAGCTTTTATTGATGAATCGATATACTTTGAAAGAATAGCTGAGGGTTGATTAAGAAAAAGGTGTATAAAATGACAGATATATTAATTATATTATTAAGGTATCATCGGTTTTTGAAAGAAGATTAAACTATTACCAATTAGTTTGTTATGAATTTAAATTTGTTTATTTTATATAAATATATGAAGATTCGATTACTTTCTTTTTTTTCATACATTAACACAAAATACGAAATAAAGTTTAAAAAATACATTATTATTCAATGTTTGGAAAAAAATCATATTTTTTTAACCCATTAGTGCCTAGCGTCCCTTTTTAGGGACGCTTATAAAAAAGGCGATAAAGCACTTTTCACACCACTAAATAGGAAGAAAAACAAGCACTATTTTCGACGAGACAAATTCCTCAATAAAATAAGATAAAAGTTATTCGTCTTTTAAAAGTGGTGGGAAACACAAAATTTCATTTTTTATGAAGAAAATAGTTTGGGCATTAATGGGTTAAAACATAAAATCTAAAAGACATTTTCCAAAGAAACCTGCGGGGCATACTTAAAATATATGAACTTTGATGACAGAAATCTGCGCGTATCTCTGATAACAGCAAGAATGGAAGAAAATGTTTCTTGAATGAAAACTGATTGAAAGGCGCAAATGCAATTTCAAATAGTTGGTTTATAAAATAGGTTGACTAGAATATTTTTTGAAAGTTTAGTGATACAAATCCATTTCTAAGGAATTCTTGTGTAGCAAAATGTTATGAAATAAAGAGTATATTTTAAAAATGTAAGTAAAAAAATGAATATATGAATATTTAACATTTTTAAAATGCTTTCTTAAGACACGATAACAGTAAATAAATATTTATGTTACTTACTTTTACTTTTCATAACAAATGAATATTTAAAAAACATATGTAACATACATTACTTTGATTTTTTATGTATTTTATGTGTACATAAATTACTTAACATGGAAAATCCTTAGCACTAAAAATTTTCTCTTGTTCGTGTATAAATTGTTTCTTAACATTAAAAAATGCATATGAAATCCTAAATAATTATTGTCTACGGTAAGTTGGTTCTTCTTTAGTTTGTTATGTTTTATTGCATCATCAGGTAGACAGAAATTTGCTCAATATTTCGTAACATACCAGAATAATATCTCTTTACGATAGAAAATAAGCTGTTTTTATTTATTTAAACAATATTCTCAAACAATTCTCTGTAAATTGAACTTTTTGCCAGACCAAAAGTTAACATACATGTTTAAGCACAGCGAACGTAAAGCGAGTGAGGTCTCTCTGTATCCGCTCTAACATGAAATGAACAGAATTTCTCCACAATAGCCCAATCACTTGCAATGTAAATTGGTGTGCCTACCTTTAGCCCCATAAAGGCAGGCACACCTATTCTCTAATCCCTAAAGTCTCATATGATCTTTTATCTCTCTCCCCTCAGACATCAGCTTTCCTCTCCTATCATGATCCATTTAGGACATACCTACATACCTAAAAGTTTTAAATGCTCTACCGCGGACTTCTGAAAATATGGAGCTTTTGTGTCTTCAGACCCTAATTACTATTTCCCCTACATACTCACAGACGTCTGTCACCTTAGGTACCCAAGTCTCCGTCCAGATACTTAGCTCAAAAATGTTTTATTCCACCAAAGACTGCTCCTTAATTTAGCGGAAACGTTTCGCATCCTGATGGATCTGAAAAATCTTACTTCCTAGCTCTTCTGCATCTAGACACTTGAACTTACTTATTGTCACGTTGAAGCCCTTGTCGAGCTTCTGGCAGCCGTAGCGCCTCTTATCGCGAAGGAACAAACCTCCGGTGCGCATACCCTTGTGGCGATGGGGTCCTGATTCATGATCCTGAAGTTTTCTTTTTATCAATGGACTTCTCCATCGTCAACTTACCGTTGTCAGTCGCGAAGGAGTTTTGTGCTCTACGGTTTGCTCATAATGTCTTTATGTGTTGAAGTTTTTTTTATGTGCCTTCTCTGACTGGGAACTTAAAGTCTTGTAATGAATCCCCGCATGCTGGGGAACTTACCGGTTGTAAGCAAATAAGGTCTGCTTTTGAACACAATTGAAAAGTGTTTAGTATTTCAGACCGTCTGTTGTCGTCTGACCATCAGTCCGTCTCTCCACACTTCTAATCTCGAAGATCTGCTTTGATTTTCACTTAATTAAATCACTTAAATTAAAATTTTTATTTTACCAATTTATATTAAGAATCATAATTTTTTTAATATTTGAAAAACTAATTGTTTGTAAAAATTTTTGTATATTTTTATACTCCCAATTATTTCAAAATTGAAGCTAATTTTTGGATCTGAAGCTAATTTTTGGATAATGATAAAGTGATGTCAGTAGCATCTCTTAAGAATAGAAATATAACAAAAAAAATTATAGACATTATCATCATCCTTCGCTGCTTATTTCATACGTTGTCGTTTACAACATCACAAACGAAAGACTTTTTTCCCCTTTCCTAAATTTTCTTCTTAAACTCAAAGTATTTTTATTTCAAATATTTAATAATTTTACTTTTCTGTAAGTTTGGAAAATAAAATATTAAAAACCGTAATTAAGTTCAACTTCCCACTTCTGTTACCAAAAAAAAATATATCAATGAAAAAAGAAAACTTATTACTTTTATGGGCATGTTCATTATATCAATATTCAATAATTTTCGTTATATTTTCTTCGAAATAGAAATCTAAATGATCAATAAATCCCTATTAATCTAAACAGATAAAAAATGCATTTTTTCGGTAATCAAAAAATATGCAGGCCAAAAAACTAATCTTTGATATTATGTATGGCATTTACAATAAAACGTTATTAACTATTTTCATTAGAATCCAATTAAAAAAATGCATATTTATTCGAGACACATTCAGCTAGAGAAATTCATGGAAGAAATATACTTATTTGTTTTTTCATACAAGTTTCATTAATTCACTTGAATTACTCTCTAAAATTTGTATGAAAGCCCATGTTATAAAATTCTGTTCAACATATTTACTTTTTTTTCTCTAACTGCAATTTATTTTCTGTTTTCTTAATCATAAATTTCTTCAAGTAATTCTACTCAAATATTTATGTTTATACATGAATTAAGTCACAAAATAATTTTCCAAAAATAACTTTTAATGACAAATTTCTTCACGGGATTTATTACCGAAAAAATATTCAAATGTTAAATTTTCTTTAATGCTGAATAAATTTTAATTTACTTTTTAAATGAAATAGTTCAAATAAAAACATGCTTTGGTTGAGTAAATATGTTAATGCAAACATGCGATTAGAAAAGAATATAAACATTGTTTATACTTTTCATTTAAAAAAACAGAGAATGTAATATTTTTTTCTTACTTCAGCATCTACTTCCATATGACATGCATGTAAATTATCACTAAGAGATTTCAATTCGTTCATTAAAGGAGTATGAAATGGGTAGGTTTATCTTAGAGAATTGAATTGAAACACTACTCGTTTTTGTAGTTTAAAAAAAAAGTATTGTACTATATTAATAACCCAAAAATTTTTACAATATTAAATTTATCAAAGTGTTTTCGGAGAAGAGAGGGGCTTAGACTAAGATTTAGAGATAGAAATAGAGAGCGAGAAAGAAACAAAATAGATTCATGATTTAATATATATATATATATGTATATATATATATATATATATATATATATATATATATATATATATATATATATACACTATATTGCCATTGATTATGGGACACTTGCGATTTTAGACATTTTACTAAATATCTAGAAAAATACATGAGGAATCATCTCGAAACTCTTAGTGTATAAATATAATAGTATAAGTCATACATCTCCGTGAAGATTTTTTCCCGAAACTCCAAAGGGGGCCGTCAACAAATTAAAAAAGAATGAATATCTTTTGAATAACCCTGTCAAAACTAATGTAGCAAAAGAGCTCAAACTCTAGATTGTAATTGAATGCCTTATTGTAATAAGCCTTGTTCATTTTTATGCAAATAGCATGCATACTCGCAGAGTAATTAAGGTTTTTATAAAAATGATCCCAAATTTTTCCAAGTTTTTTCCTTATAATTTTCAGAGTTCTTAATATAAAATATTATTTTTTTTTTTCAGAAAATATGACAAACAACATTGCACACAGTACCCTGTAATCAGATTTAGAAAATAATGAAAATTGTATAAAAAATGAGTTGGTTTACTAAATAATTTTTTACTGCGCATGCGTCAACGATATCAAAATTTCATTTGCATATTATGTTAGCTAAATGTATAGAGCAACTTTTGTGAAAGTTACAAAATCATAACTTGAAAATTCTGACAATAATCGTCAATTGAATAAGTCGAAAATCCGTTATTCTCAAAATGAAGCAAAAACAAGAGGGGTTGTATCCATATATTTTCATTGATTAGTGTCAATATAGAATACACAATATGGGATGTACTACTGCATTTGAATAAAATCCCTCATTTTTTTGCTTCATTTTGGAAACTACGGATTTTGTCCTTTTTCTATAGACGATTACTTTCAGAATTTTCAAGCTATGATTTTGAAACTTTTACAAAAGTTGCTCTATACATTTAGCTAACATAATATGCAAATGAAATTTTGATATCTTTGACGCATGCGCAGTAAAAAATTATATAGTAAACCTACTCATTTTTCATACAATTTTTATTATTTTTTAATTCTGATTACAGGGTACTGTGTGCAATGTTGTTTGTCATATTTTCTGAAAAAAATATTATTTTATATTAAGAACTCTGAAAATTATAATGGAAAAACTTGGAAAAATTTGGGACCATTTTTATAAAAACCTTAATTACTCTGCGAGTGTGCATGCTATTTGCATAAAAATGAACACAGTGTATTACAATAAGGCATTCAATCATAATCTAGAGTTTGAGCGTTTTTGCTACATTAGTTTTGACAGGGTTGTTCAAAAGATATTCATTCTTTTTTAATTTGTTGACGGTCCCCTATGGCGTTTCGGTAAAAAATCTTCACAGAGATGTATGACGTATACTATTATATTTATACACTAAGAGTTTCGAGATGATTCCTCATGTATTTTTCTAGATATTTAGCAAAATGTCTAAAATCGCAAGTGTCCCATAATCAATGGCAATATAGTGTATACAGTGGCGCCAACTTTTGAAAAATATTGGGTGGGTTCAAAAATACTTTGACAAAATAGTACGATCAGATTGTTTTCCTTTGAAGGGTGGACAGATGGTGAAAGATGAGAATTTTAAGTCAAGCTATCATGCTTTAATAAAGTTGCAATTTTATTAACTAATATTCTAGTGCGTTTTTCCTTATAAAGAGACTAATATTCATTGCAATATCATTATATCATGAGCATGATTACAAATTGAAACAGCAAAAGGTTAAACATGGAGTAAAACATTTCAGTCATTTGAGATTTATGGGTGTCTGGGAGAATTAAAACACATGGTGTTTGGCAAAATAAATTTTGTTCTAGGAAGAAAAAATAATAATAAAATAATTAATGAAATGGATAACAAAATAGAACAATGAAAATTGGGTACATTACGATTCAAAATTATTGGGTGGGCTCGAGCTCCACGGGCCCATATAAGTTGGCGCCACTGTATATAAATTGCGAAATATATTAATGACATCAACTTTCTTACAACATTAAATTCATCGAAATGTTTTTGGACGAGGGTGTGGTATGGACTAAGATTTAGAGAAAGAAGCAGAGAGAAAGAAAAAAATAGATTCCTTGTTTAAAAAAAATGTGTTGCAAAATTTGCTTAAAAGTGTCTATAACAATGATGAGCATTTAATTAAACTACATTTTAGCAACAAAGTTCTACATTTTTCACTACAGATTGGCCTCTAACAATTAAAAAGTAACTCATCTTTGGACAACTACCAAAAACCAGTAACTAATTGTAGATATTCATATAAGGCACATTATATAGTCTCACTATTATATAGTAGCACCAATAAGGCACATTATATAGTTTCTAAATAAGAAAAAACTGTCATTTGAATGCGTTTGAAAGCAAAATTTAATTTAAAAATGGGTCATAAAAAAAGCAATTTGTTACTTGAATGCATCCTAAATTCTTCAATAAGGATCGCTTCGGAAAATTTTGTGCGAAGTGTTCACATTTACAGCTTTCTTTTAAATATATTCTACCTATATCAAAATACTGAACAATACGGCAGATTATAAAGTTCCTAAATAAGATAACCTATCAATTGGATGCGTTTGAGAGCAAAACTGGATTTAAAAATGAATCAGAAAAAACGCAATTTGTTATTTGAAAACTTCTTCAATTTTTCAATCACAATCGCTTCCTGTAATTCTGTTCAAAATACCTATTTTGGCAGCCTTTTTTAATATATTCTGCCTTTATCAAAAACTGGGAACAATTTTTTGGCTCCAAGCTGAAACCAAAAGTTTCTTCTTAGATGGCACACTTATTCATCTTTCACATTATCAAACAAAATTGGAAATATAACCAGGAACCACAGTATAGAAATTCCTGACAACATAAATTATTTTTAAAATTTATTCAATAGCTGCCTCTGTTTACAAATCTACGAGTTATATAAACAGCCAAACCAAATAAAGGACATCTAGTACATGTATATATTTGTATGTCTGTGCGTGTTTATCAGGGTTGTATTGGAGGGTGTACGAGGATATACTCATACATCATCTGGATTTTTTAAAGGAACACTATATGCCCTATGTTTCTCAAGAAAACTATAGTATACACACTCTAAGTATACCCTCTGTCTGGTGCGTATGCCCTCTCCTTATAGCGTATTTCTGTGTTATTTTAACGAATACACCCATGGTGTTTATTTATTTAGTTAGTTGATTAATTATTTATTTATACGTTTCTTTGCAAAATAATTAATTTGATATTTGACTTCCGTACGTTTAAGAGATTTTAAATTACAAATTAATTTTCGTAAGTGGAGTGGAATTAACGAATACTGAAAAATGCATAAATAAATATTTCCTGTAACTCCATGCAAATGCACAGCTCCAAGTAAAGCGCCTAACAATTTTTTTCATATTTATTGTAACAGAAATTATTTATAAACTCATTTTGTTAAATAAATTTCACAGTAATATGTTAGATGATACGAATAAATATGTATCTAAATAGATTTTCTTAAAATGATCTGCAACATTTTGAGTTTTAATATATGTTTTATTGCATCTCAAATTGAACTATGTCATCAAAAAAATTTTTTAATCTTAGATTTATTCAAAATCTATCCTTTTTTGAATATATTCTCTTGTGTTCGAAAATAGAATGGCTGTGCAAAAACAAAATCCCCCGGTCCTGCTTTATTTGATTTATTTCTACCCACATGTGATTTTTGAAATCTTAAAATGTAAAAGATGGGATTGACAAGAAAAAGATAGACTTATAAGTATTAGAAAATTATTCTGCTAGCGACGTTTCTAATTTCATATTAAAAACTTTTTTGACATACTTTGTTGTAAAGAGCAGCGAAGAAAATCCTCTATTCATTTAAAAGTGTTTTGTTCAGTTTGCCTCAAATTTGATTGAAAGTGTCTGAATTTCTTTTTGAAATAATACATTTTTGTTTGTATGAATTTTCTTTGAAGTAAATACTGACAAATTGAAATTTGATTCAATTTTTTTAATATGTCTCATCTGAATGATGTTTGGTTTATTTCTAGTTTTTAAATCTAATGTCATTATTGTTTCTAGAATTTTTCTCAAGTAAATACAAGTAACAAATTGAAATACTATTAATAGGGTTTAAAATTTTTAAAAGTAAAAGCAAAACTCAAAATAGAAATTTGTGTTTTAATTTTTTTTTTTTTTTTTTCATAAAAATCCTATTTTTACAAATTAAATCGGTTGTTTAAGATTTATCCAATAATAGTAAAAATAAAGGTCAAAAATTTTATTTAATTGCTATTATTTCTTAAAAAGTTGACGAATTATTCGAATTTTTAAAAAATGTTTCAATAACACATTGAAGCTGGGTGCATTATTAAAATGAAATTAATATTACTTAACTATATATAAAAAAAAAGCCTCTTCCGGTGAGTAAATTCATTTTTAGGGTTTCATACATAAAAAGTGAAAGCAAAACCATTATAAGATCACTCTTCTGTCTGTCTTTCTGTCTATCACATCCATTTTACTCATAAACTATAAAGCATGGAGAATTCAAATTGTGGGGAAGTAATAAAGATTATTGACCCACGTATTTACAAGTTAATAAACATTTAAAATATACGAATTGAATATTTCCAACTGAGTGAAAAATTGACCAGGCTGGGAATTGAACCCAGATACTTGGCTTACAAGGCCAATGCTTTACCTGTTAAGCTACCTGGGCGATAACCAGCTGGGATTTTTCAGTAAATTTTTTGTAAGCCAAGTATCTGGGTTCGCTTCCCAGCCTGGTCAATTTTTCGCTCAGTTGGAAATATTCAATTCGTATGATTACTTTACCAATCAGTTAGATTGTTTTGTAATTAATAGTATATTTAAAATATAGTTAGGTGGGGATTAGGGCGAGGCTAATTAAGTTACTTGGCGAAACAAATCTTTCCTTTATATATCGTGTGAAAACTTTTGTTACGCTGAACTCAAAAATACATTTCTTTTAATTTTATGCATTAAATTTTGAAGTATATCATCGAAAATTTAATACGAATATCTGCCCCCCCCCCCCCCCCAACACACACACACACCTCTATTGTGGATTTACTAGCTTTTTTCTATTATCGAACAGACATTTTATATAATGTTTTTGTCTATAAAAGTTTGTTATTTGTTGTTTGTTCAGATATTTGTAAAATTGTTAAAATGTCTTTAAAAGCTGTTTTTCATTTTTATCATTTTGTGTACTTTAGTGTCAGGGCCCATTATTGCCGTATATTTTACTTATGTTAAGGAACGGCCCGTTGTTTGTGATTTGGCTGGCTAATAGTGGAGAATTGCCTCCGGGGATTAAACACATATTCCAAGTTTTTGGTGGGTGATCCCCCCACACCTCTATTTCCAAATCTAATGAAATTAAAATTATGAAAAAAATAGAGGTCGTGGACATTAATTTAAACCTTGCAGAAAAAACTACAGCGATTATTCTAAATCGTATAGATTTTGAGAAAAGGGCATTTTTCCGTTACACACAAATTTCGATTTATAGGCATTCGGCAAATGTGCTGAGGAGCGGTGAAGATACATATCATTCAAATTTATAAAAGCATTTTTGATCATGATTTTCGAAAAAAATTGTCTAAAATTAAATGACATAATAACCCCTAAAGATTCGGATGGTTTGGATATAAATAAAGACAATTGCGGCGTACTCTATGAACCATCGACTTTTAAAGCCCAGATAACAATTTTTAATGATACATTTGAGCAATGCAAAGCCCAGTAGCAGTACAAAAGTAATAACAGTCAATTTGTTAAAAACAGACTAATTTAACTAAAGCAAACTCTTTAATGTCTAATTATTTTCTTCGTTAAAATTAAAATTTCAAATTTGCCATCATTTAAAAAAAAAAAAAGAGTATTTTTTTCTTATTTTATCAAGAAAATTGTCTTGTGAAAATACGCGTCTAAATGATTCGAAAATGAATTTTTATGCCAATTTTACGGAAACAATAAGATGAACGCATACCTTTTAATGCTTTATAATAAGTAACTGCGATCATGCAGCTTACTTACAATTTTTTTATTCAAAAAATTCTGTGATAAACATTTACTTAAAGATGAAGAAAGTATCATAAACAACTAATCTAAATTTAAGTGCTATTGACTTTTGTTTCAACCTAAAATTAATTCGTAGCCGTATTACTCAAAAATGATATAAAAATAAACAAAACAGTTTTTAATCAAGAATTTTCAAACATAAAATTTACATTATTAAATCAGAGAAAAATGAGAGATTAATAAGCTATTTCTTTATTTAAAAGTCAATTTATACAAAAGGAGAACAATTTTACCATCAAACGGCTGATGACATTCGATTTAAAAATGGGATGGATTTTTCAACGGAATATCTAATTAAATTTTATTTTTACGATGAATATAAATACATTTTTCTTTTGTGGGTTTTATGAAATGAAACATTACAAATAAACACCAGTGAAACTATTGATTCTGATGTAAAATAATTTAAATCTTTGAAGATTAATGTACTTTAAAAGCCATGTTTTGATATTTTTCATTTACTTTCAACTTCTTAATAACATTAAATACAATAGTAAACAGAAAATGCCTTCTTTAAACGTTAATTCTTTGAAGTTATAAAATATGTCATCTTAAAGTAATATTTATCAGATTTTTAATAGAAAATTCAACTGTCTAAACAAATTTGCCGAATTCCATTTCTGAATCGCAACAATGCTTTCAATTATTTTGCTATTTCAATTTTCTCTCGAATGTTTTTATAAAGTGGCTTTGAAAATTAGAATAGATATTTAATTAAAAAATTATAAAATATATAAATAAATTCGATTTAATTTGTGTTAGAAATATTTAATCAACTAAATCAATTCATGATAATCATTTTCAAATGTTTCTTCAAAGACAATCTTCAAAACTAATTCTCTTTGCATAAAAAGAAAATTACAATCACAGTTTAAAACTTTTGAAGTTAAGAAAATTTTCGTATATCATACATGATAATGGTGAGTATTTTTGAAACATTTTTTCTAATTCTTATATAACTACACTGCAAACGCATTAAACACTTTTTTAA
The DNA here is from genome assembly GCA_964019185.1 of Maratus speculifer. NCBI lineage: Eukaryota > Metazoa > Arthropoda > Arachnida > Araneae > Salticidae > Maratus > Maratus speculifer. The sequence goes on from OZ025294.1 coordinate 57,575,980, forward strand.
CACTAACTGAACATAAAAATCGGTACTACTTGGTTATCCCGTAAACCAAAAAACTAAACACTAAGATTACATGCCAATAATGGATGATTGTAAATGTCTCATTCACATGTCATTAACTACGATACATGTGTTTGTTACGTTATCAAGTGATATACAATTTTTTATTTGTATTTTCGATTACGCTTTAAAAATTTATTTGTTCTACCGTTACTTATAATAAAAATTATGGGGGTTTATATAATTTGGCGATTTGTATAACTTGGCGAAATTGGTCGACGGGATAACCAAGTAGTACCAAAATCAACACTTATAACTAAAATCACTTTCGATTGTGTTGTGAGTGTGAAGCGTATGCGCTGTACGAAACAAAAATATTGTGCAAAAAGTAAAAAAGTTAAAAATTAGAAGAGGAAAAAATATATTTTCAAAACATATTTCAAAACATTCATTTATTAAATTGTGTAAGTTTAGAGACACCATGTAGAAAACCTTTTAAAAATGTTTTACGTCTGTTGTTTTATAGCGTTCTAGATTGTGTGGTGTTTACAATGTGTTGTTAATTTGGGGACAAAGTGTTGTGCAGTGCTATAGTATTTTAAGGAACTATTTTCATCAACACTATTTAAATACAATAAACAACACTGTTTTTAGAACATATTTCTAGATAGCAATACTTTGCAACATATTAAGAACACAACTCTATACAGCAACACTTTTGAAACATATTAAGAACACAATCACAACACAAAAAACGCTTCACAATACATTAAAGTGAAGTTGATTTGGGGACAAAAAGTGTTCTGAAATATGTTTATTTTTGTGTTTGAGAATTTTCAGTGAAACGATCGTATTCGTAAGTTAAACTATCTGAAAACATCATCTTTATACGCTAAATTATACATCATTTTTTAAACAAATAATTTCAGTATTCAAGAAAACATGTTTTATCCGTGGATTTTTCACGAATGTCTGAAAAAGAAGGGAAATTCTGTTCATTATAAAGAACAGGATAAGGAGGAAATCGTAATAGAAACTCTAAGAAATGTTTGGCACGAAATTCTTACGATAATTTTTTCATCAATCGCAACATTTTTAATTTTTTTTTTCTGTAAGAATTGATTCTATCAAATCTTTGTAAGTTAAAAGTTGTAGATAACATGAAGAAAAATTATAATAAATTTAATTGGATTTGATATCTTAAAAATTGAGAAAGTTGTGGTTTTTTTTTCTCTAAAACACTATTTTTATTTTCACCTCTTGAGCCCATTTTTAATTTTATAAAAAATGTGTCTCATATAATTTTTTGGTATTTTTTTTCTAGAAAGTAATAATGATTTTAACTATTTTGATCTACATTATAATTAAGAAATTGTGGGGGGTTTAAAGTTTTCACAAAACCCATCCTTATTTCCACGCCTTTAGTCCAATTTTGCTCATTAACGAACTTAGCTAAGATTTTATACCTCTTGATCTTATGTATCAGTTTTGAAGAGATTTAAAAAGAATTTTGGAAGTCATCGTGTCCAGAAAAAAGTGATAATTAGACAGACAGATAGATAACTAGATAAATAGATATAAAGTTTTTAACTGGGGTGATTTGGGGTTCTAAAGGCCATGATCGGGACAGATCTACAAAACAATTTCAGAAATTCCAACATGGGAGAGAATGTAATAGGTAGTGGGTAGTATTTCTTACGAAATCTAACCTAAAATGGTGCAGAGGCAGTGTCCATAAAAAATTAATAAATAGACAGATAGATAAATATATATAAAGTTTTTAACTCGGGTGGTTTGGGGTTTTAAAGGCCATGATCGGCATAGATCTACAAAAGATTTTCAGAAATTCCAACATGGGAGAGAATGTAATAGGTAGTAGGCAGCATTTCTTACGAAATCTGCCTAAAATGGTGCAGAGGAAATGCAACATGTAATCATTTTATGTGAAAAAAAATGATTGGTTTTAAATATTTCAGAAACATTTGTTTTATAAAAAATATGTGAAGTGTTAAATTTATGTTAAACATACTTTTACATTGGATGGTTCTTTATCTATAGATTCAGCGCGAAGAATCTGTATACTATAATAAAAGTACTCTTTAACAAATACATCATAATGAAAATATGAGGCAACAGAAATAGTCCAAAAAAATATAATTAATGTTATTTTTAGAATACACATTTCTAAATAATTAGCTAACATATGCATTAAGAAAGTAAATTACTTTTATGCATTAGCATGTATCTTATTTTGTACTTCGTGTCAAAAAAATTTTCATTTTTATACTCTTTTTTTTCTTTTACTTTGTCATAAAACTAAATTAAACATGTTTGTTAACAAAAGCAGTGACAAAGCAAAGCAAATTAACTAAATGTGCAACATGGGCTAATCAGTTCTTTTAATTGCACAAATCAGTTGTTATAAGAAATAATTAATTCTTGGCGAAAAGTATCTTTTGAAGAAAAATTTATTCTCCGGAAGGGATCTAAAATAAACTTTATTTTTACATATATGCTTCATTTAATCAAGACAAAACGAATAGATGTCTTTCGACTTAACATTTTTTGAATAAATTCTTTTGATATAGTAATTTCTTTAAATTGTGTTCTTGTGTCTTTCAAAAAATACTGTTGCGATTTTTTTTTCATGCTAAATTAATCGCATATTTATTCTTATTCTGATGGGCTTGTTTTAAGTGTTATTAATGCCATTGTTTAAAAATATAGTTTTAACTAAAAGCTTTTCTTTTTTTTTATTAATTACAGTTTAAAACAATAAAATCATTTATCTGTTATGATATTTTATGATGTTTGTTCTCGAATTTTATTTGTTATGAAAATATATAAAGTACACATATGTATTAGGAATATAAAAGTGAACAATGTTAGAAGCATCAATTATATTAAACTAGCTTTCCGCCCGCGGCTTCGCCCGCGTGGAATTCGGTTATGTTGCGGTATAAAGCACAACTATAAGAAAACTTCTCATTTCCGTGGAAAAATGTAAGAAGCGCAATGTTACGCTGGATACGATTAGTTGTTAAACCAAAACTGAATGGTATACTATATTATATGTTTTCCCTTGTGGAGCAAAAACATGCAGATTTTGGGTACTGGAAACCCGGGAACACGCTATATAGAGCTGACCATGCTGACGTTGAGCCTTCTGCGATAAACGGACTTGAGTACGAATATCATTCTCAGAAGCCTTCAAAGAAGCTTGGCGAGCGGCTTGCTCCTCAAGTCTTTGCTGACGCTGAGATGGTAGCTCAGCAGCTCTCGAAGCAGCCTGACGCTCTGCTTGTTCGCGCCTTCTTAATTCAGCATGGAGAGACGATTTTTGAGATCGGGCAATTTTCATTGCCCGAGCTTTAGATGAGGTGCTCGACAAATTAGATTTACGTTTGCGAGGCATTGTGAAAATATGAGTAAACTATAAACCTAAACTAAACTAAAATCCCAAACTAAACTATAACAATCTAAACGACGAACAAAGCGACGTAATTACCTATCGAAACAACAGTAACTACTTTAGATATCTACCTAGAAAAAAGCACTAAACTAGCCTATCCTAACTATTATACAGCTACTGCACATCGTTACCACGTTTTAAAAACGCCCAGCGCCATCTATCGCATACCTCAAGAACTAAATAACATAACTAATACTTATACCAATTAGTAATTCGTTGACTTATAGTTATTTCAGGATAAGTAGATGTAAAAAAACATTTTAGACGATAAAACAAATGGTACGTCATCCCTCGGGAATTCCTCATTTTCGAGGATTCATTATCGTATCATTTAGCTTCTAAATTTACATGTTCATATTCGTTTGCAATATATAAGTAGATGTAAAAAACAGTTTAGACGATAAAACAATTGTACGTCATCCCTCGGGAATTCCTCATTTTCGGGGATTCATTATCGTATCATTTAGCTTCTAAATTTACATGTTTATATTCGTTTGCAATATTTTATCTTGTTTTAAACGACACACAGCGCCATCTCCAATCCATCCATCAAGCAAACTATATTTTTGTTTTCCCTGGGGAATATAAATTTTTTCCGGGATAAAAAATACCCTATTATTTAATCCAGACTTCTAACTTTACGTCTGCAAAATTTCAAAGCAATCGGTTCAGTAGCTGCGGCGTGAAAGCGGAACAAACAAACAAACAAACAAACAAACTCACTTTCCGATTTATAATATTAGTAAGGATTACAAGCAAGCCGATTTCGGTAGAATATAGCTTACCGTCGTCAGTGCTAAGGAAGGTGGAAGTTTGCTCATATATATAGGAGAGATGGGGAGATTCGTGTTGAAGGTTTAATAACCAATAGGACAACCTTCAACAAATTATTAAACTTTCAACTTGAATTTCTCCTATCTCTCATATCTATGAGCAAATTTCGCTCTTCAATAGCACTGATGATGGTAAGCTATATGCTACCCAAACCGGTTTGCTTGTAATTTAATATAATTGGTACTTTTATATTGTTCATTTTTATATTCCTATTATATTGTACCAAACTCCATTTCAATAATTACACATGTATATATAAGATGATATAAAATTCTTAGTAAAACTTTAGAGTGTGATAAAAACACAGACAAGCATGAATCATAATATCACTGCCCACCGTAACTCAAATGGCGAAGAATTTAAAAGTTGTTGTGATTGTAATTTTTGGCTAAAAATATAGAGATGAATCTGCAGATGAGGGGCCTCAATATCAGCTCTGAAAGTCATTGTCTCTTAATCTAACTTTACATAAAATTCAACATCCTACGATCCGGATTTTTTTTTAAACTTAAATATTTAAAAGCATATAAAATTTTTGGAACCGTAAAATGGGGTGAATCGGAACACTTTTCAACTTCAACGTTAAAAAAAAGCAACAACTGATATTTTATTATTTTTATTTTTGTACTAGAAACTTCGGTCTTGTTTTGTTCTTTACATTTTAAGCAAAAACGAAACATTTTTATTGTTTATATATAAATTATTTAGTTTTTTAATGGTGTTCCGATTCACCCCTATCTGCGGGGTGAATCGGAACAAATGTTATAATCTTTATTTATACCGATTCAAACTTTAATAAGGTTAATAAAAACAGGTAATAATGATAAGGGAGGAATAGGAACACGTAGTTATTGTGATACCAAGCCTTTATTTTATATACAAGTAAAGATATGCCCTATTAAAACTTAGAAAACAACTTTGAAATCAATTAAAATTAAAATTTATTTTAAGAAATTATATTTGAATTGCAGAAGTAGAATTTAATACAAATCCAGCCCTGTTCTGTGTTATTCTTTACTAGTAGTCAATGGGTAAGTGAATATATTGAGTACCCCAATCGCTGCATGTATTAATACGATCTACTATTACATCCTCATCCCCCAGTCTTTAGTACTGTTTGCATCCCTCTCTTTTTTAATTGTTTTTTCATTTCGTGATGTTTGTGTAATGTTGTAGATGTCAGAGAATAATTCTGTGCAGTTTTTATAACTAATTAGCTATTTTTAAGTTATTTTATTGTGTGTTCCATGTCTGCTCGATTAGGCGTTGACTTTTTTGTTTAACTAAGTAATTTCTTGGCACCTTTAAACTCATCAAGTAATTTAAACAAATAAAATATTGTTGCAATACATATTCATACTTATATTTTCATATATTACATCAAACTATTACTGTATAGAAAAATAAACCATGGGAGAAAACGTGTTCCGATTCACCCCGTAAATCTTAAACTTCTGATGTTACAAGCCATTTTTCATTTTTTCATTAAGTAGTTTAAAAATAAATAGAATTTGTTACAGCATATCGCTTGCAGGTCTATCATTAATTAAAAATCCCCCCTCTTAGGTTTAGAATACGAAAAATACTATATCTACATACAAAGTTTCGAAGACGTTGAAAAAATGAGGTTTTTGAGGATACTCTTGATGTTTTTTTATATACCCCAGTAGTAATGCCAACATGTCAAAACTGAATTTCCCAACTCTTAATGTTATTACCTTCTTGTAAAAAAATTGGCAACTAAAAATATCATCTCATATATTTATAATGAATTTATTTGTATGACCGGGAAGTTTCGTTCCTAATCACCCCGCTGTTCCTATTCACTCCATTTTACGGAACGTTTTGTTAACTAAAAGAATAAAATTAAGCATGTATATGTAATAAATATATGTAGAATTCGACGAAAATAAACTATGTTGCATAAATTCTAGGAATTCTCAGCATCACGAGCAAAGTAGTCGCTCCGACAGTTGGCGAGCAGTGGAAGAATTTCATTGGGGTATTTCCCCATTATAAAAACAGACACCATCAGTCTTCAAGTTCTTTATTGATGAACTCATAAAATCGATAAACTCTTCCCCGCAATCACCTTAGCACATATCGACACTACAACTTTCGTTATCTAGTCCACATCGTCAGATATTCTAATTCAGCGGAGAAATGAAACGTGCATCTTGATAGTTTAAAGGACAATCGCATTCTAACGCTCCTAAAAAGCCAAATGAAAATAATCATTTTCACGACAAAACTAGCTCCCTCCTACTCCGCGTCAATCATTTTAAAAATCCAATTAGGATGAACTCGAGTCTCAACGGAAAAAAATGATCAGTTTTGATTGGTCTTAGCAGGCGGTCCTCGGCAGGAACTATATTTTTTCCTCGGAAGTAACAAGCCCTTTAGCAACGCGTATTAACACCTGTCACGCGATGTTAAATAAAAAATAAAATTAAAATCCCGGGAATATTCTAGAAGATAAAAAGGTTACGAAATACCTCCCGCCGTTTTGAGAAGCAAGCAATAATTTATTAATAAATAAAATAAGAAAAAGAATTTTAGCTGTTACAAGTTACGAAACTAAGATTGAAATATATTCCACAAATTTAGAATTGAAGCTAAGAGAGAACAAAAATGGCGCAAATTTTTTTTATTTTATTACATATATATGGTATTCTCCCATTTTTAAAGAGGTAATTTCCCGATATTCAAGAAAGGAAAATTCTGTTTTTCACAGATAAATATGAGCAAGAGCGCAATTTAAAAAAATCTATATGCTGATTATCTATTCTACTGATGCATAATTATACAGAATATGTTTTTATAATATATATTATCACATCTTTTTCTATATCATTTTACCTTGTTTGGGATTCGAATCTCATGTTTCGTCATTAAAGAATAAATGTTCTGTTCCCCTCACAACCTATAGACACATCAAACGATTTGGTCATAGGCCAATTAGGCCTATCGTTTGATGTGGCTATAGGAATATCAGTTAGGAAATATATCTGGATATTTTTCTTTTTTCCCAAATGAAAGAAAGCGTTTATCTGTCTGCAAAATAACGTTTTTATAATAACGCAAAATAACGTTGCAACTAGTAAGGATAAAGAAGTAAAACCTTCCTTAATTCCAACAAAATATACGATTTCGACTCAAAATTGTGAGTTTGCGTTAAAACACAAAAACTTCATAGAAAATCATCTTGATTACTGATCTTTTCAACAATGTAGTTAAAAGGCTTAATGGTTTTTTAAAATATTAAATAAATAAATGGCTTATGATAAGCTTTTTTATTACAAAATATTAATTAATTTAAGAAAAATAGTAATTTCTGGAAAAACAAATAAAAATCATTTTTAACAAAATAAAGAAATATCAGAAACGTTGACTTTTCTGTATCATGCTCTAATATGAAAAGTGCTTATTACAAATAACGTACAAATATTTGCCAAGATAGTTACTTTTATTTGTCGATTTAAATTAAAATTATTAAAATAAACATTTCATCATATTACTACTGTCCTACAGAACACCCTATTCCCGTTCCTTACCACTCTAGAAGCCTTTAGAATCCTAGTATCCCCTACGCATTTAACATTCACATAAATTTGATTAAATGATATTTAAAAGTAAAATTTGTAAATAAATTCATTAAAAAAACAATAATATATATTTTTTCAACACTTTGGTGGCTTATTAGAATATAAGTTTTTCTCATTCCAATTTCAAATTTTAACGGTCAAAAATTATATACACATCTGTTTCATTACACCATTCAGTTTGTATATGGTTTATTTATTTATTTATACTTTTTGGTTACGATTAATCGGCAATGGTAGAAAATTATTCATTAAGAATTTTTCGTAATTCGTAATTTTTTGAGACTGCGTGGCATTGCCCTTGAAAACGAACCACGCACCAGAAACTCTAATTTTATTTGTAATTGTTCCACTATTGCCAATTCCATCATATTGTCATGTCGTGTTTAAGTTTTTTACACTGGGTTATTCTATATTCACTGCAGATGCTGATTTGTAGTATTATATAATGGTTATATATGTATAAGCATTCATGATTTTTTTTTTAGAATCTAATAAACTTTGCCCATATTAATGTAAGAAAGTTCTATTACATATAACAGAAATGAAAACTAGAATCCATTGTTAACAGTATTATTTATCGTGATAATGTATATAACAGCTTATAATATACAGGAAAAACAGTGTTTCCAAATAAAAATACCCAATTTCAATGGTATATTATAACAATTTAGACTATTTACAATAAACCATAGATCAAATTGAAAGTAAACTAGCCTAGTTTTTCTTACAAATTTTCAATATAAGTACCTTTAATTATATGGCACACAAGCAACCTAAAATCTAATTTTTCCCACACTTCAGTTAACAAGTCCGGAGAAACAGAAGCAATAGCTTCTTCGATTCTACGTCTCAACTCTGGCAAATGATTAGGAAACAGCGGAGCGTAGACACGATATTTCATATAGCCCCGAAAGAGAAAATTAAATTGCGTTATGTCATGTCAACCACTCTCGTACAAAGAAATTGCAATTGTAAAGGGTTCTATCCTGTTGTAAACAAAGTTTGCTGGTCCTCTACTAAGCCGGAAATTGTACGCCAGACGTAGCAAATGAGGTGCGTTCGTACAATAAAGAAGTTTTCAAAATATACAGTATTTCGGATACAATCCGAAATATTTTGTGTGTCCCTTTAAATACTAAATGCTTTCTATTATATAGGTATTAACTTGTAGTAATCCTCAGCAGCGTATATAAATTTCATAAAATGTGAAATAGCTTAATATAATTAAAACGCACTACAATGTTTCATTCTATAACATTGTGTAATAGAATACTTTTGTGTGGCCCTGTATCTTACTAAAAAAAATTCTTTGCGCCACAGATTGTACAGAATCTATTTTTTAGGATATATTTTATAAATGCATATGAATTGTATTATGTTCGAAAATGTATAACAGCATTAAAATGCGCTTGAAAGTATTTTTTACCATTAACCGTAGAGTAACGGAATACTTTAGATTTTTCTTGTAGTTGAACTATGCGTCCAATTTTCATAAAATTGAATTGACTCGAGAAAATTGTGCAATATTTATATATTTTAAACTTCAAACGTTTCGGTTGGGTAGTTTTTGTGTTGTTATATGCGGACAGACGTACGAAATTAACGGCGACTATAACGGCTACATATTTATATAATTATGAACGTACCTAAAAAGAACCATTCTTTCGTGTGCTCAGGAGTCGTCATTTTGCATATGTGGCTCTGGAAACTAATAAATAGTAAATCAGTACTTACGTATGCCCTTAACTAAAACTGATTGAGGTAGGGGAAAGTTGGGTATCCGTAGATGGCAGGTAACACCGGACATTTCTATTTCTAATAAATTCAAAGTGTTCCGTAAATAAAGAGTTAATATAAATCAACGATTTCTAGAGTCAAAACAAATGCAGTTTAACTGCGATTTGGGCACCGTGTAAGTTAGTCGTGAGTGAGTGTTTTGTTTTCGTCAATAAATTGGCCAAAAAACGTGAACAGAATGCATCATATGCAGAGAAACATTTGAAGAAGATTGGATCCAATACCAGGAACTCTTGGCTCTGAAAATTGTGTTTATATAGATGCATCGGATTTTTATTATAATTGTTTTGTTTGTAAGGCCAAGAAACGGTTGGGATACCATTGATTAAGGGAGACCCGTAAGAAAAAACCCAAAATTTTTATTATTGATTTTAAAGTAATGAATGTTGGTGTACTATTTAAGAATCTCCTTGTAAGGAATAATTAGCAAAATATTCACTTTTTATTAAAAGGTATATTTTTTATGGGGATTTTTTTTTTTTTTTTTTTTTTTTTTTTTTGTCGAAAAATACACTTTTTAAAATTACTATTCCTCACTCAATTTTCAATATTTTGGTATTACTAAAATTTCTTAAATAGTGTTATAGTATATAGAAAAGAACTAAGGAGAGATATTTTTATTTTTCTATTTTAATCGGCTAAAACAAATAAATAAAATTACACATGGTAAATTTCCTTAAATTCGTTATAATTTTCATGTTTACCAGTTTATGTAAAATTTTTAGAAATAGTTAAAAAATATATCTCTCCTTACTTTTGTTGCAAATTTTTTTAAGATTCTAAAAACATAAACACTTTGTTTCTAAATCATTTTACCACTGAGCCTTAGTACTTTGAACTTAGGCAAAATATGAAAAAAGTCATTTTCAGGAAAACGCGTTTTAAATGGCCGCTAATCCTTTAAACTCTATAGTGAGTACAATTTAAAAAGCTCATTTTCTATCTGTTCCAAGTGTCCCCAAGTTCTGACATTTTGCATGGATATTCGCAAATATGTATTTTATCGTTTTCTGAGAAAAAAAAATTGAACATTTGAGGATTTTTGGCCGAAAATGGGGTTTGGGTCTCCCTTTTAATACGTCCGGGGCTACCCGCCATTTCTTGTGACGCCAAAGAAAATAAAGCCAAACTATTTTCAATATATTCTCTTAAATAATTACATATTATTAGCAACGTTTAATTAAAATCATTAAAGAAGTTCGTATTTTTATTTTAAATATAAAATTCAGATATTTCAGTAAGGCAGATATTTCATTCATTTGTTTTTTATTTTCAATGTATTCAAGAGTATCGGGGCTAATTGATCTTCCGCTACTCTTTATTTGTGACCTTGAACCAACCCTCTACAACGCTTGTAGTTCATACGGTTAAAATTTTGTAAATGTGACAACCTTTTATGGACACTCTGCACTTTATTGTATTCTAAACAAATGCTTTCCTTTTTGCTATGGATGCAATCTTTACAAATCTTTCACTGCTCGCGATTCATAAATCCTATTAAGCCTTAATGGATCTTTAATAAATTGAAAACTATTCACTATATAAACTATACCTGGAAAAACAATTAATTATTCAGTAATAAAAGACAGTTTGGTAATTTATTAATGCAGATGTAATTAATCTCGATTTTCTGAAATATATTTCTATACTTTTAGCTGAAGACAATAAAGAAATTAGTGTCCTGAATATATCTTGTTTCGTTTTCTTTTATTTACAAATTACTCTTACTTTTCCTTTGATTTATTAACAAAGTTGTGAAGAGAAAAATAAATTTAGGATTCCAGCAATAACTGTTAATCACCTTATTTAATTGTATCCATTAGTTTCTTCGAGAAATCCCGAAGTATTTCTAGAAACTGTACTTTTCTAATGCATGCGATATTACAACATGTAACTCAAATCTTTGATTCGGAATTTTATTTCAATGCACAAAATTTTGCATGAAAATTAATCTCACACAGTATTTAAAGTTTTGGGAAGAACAAAGATATTATTTATTTTCAAGAAGCATGATATCCTTATATAAACGAAGTGGAACCCGTAGAAATTCGACGAAAGAAAATCTTTAAGAAAGTACTGTTTTATTGATTTATGATAAATCTACAAAAATTAGTTACAGTAAAAAATGAATCTTACATTGGTCAATCTAACTCTCAAACAAATATTATTTTAAGCTATTAAATTAATAAATTAAACAAAATACTATGAAACTTAATTATTCAAATTATTAAACAAAATAAAACCGAAATTCACCGGATTTTATAACAAATTATATTTTTGAAATAATATACGCATTTTGATATTTTTTTTTTTTTCAGTTTTAAGAGAAAATGGAATGATTCTGTTGTCATAATTATAAAATTGGTAGTAAAAATTATAAAAAAAATTAATGCCTCAAAAATAAATTAAGATACAGCTTTGAAACAAATTGCATTTGAAAGTACATTTTTTTCTCTATACGACGGTTTAAAAATTTAAAAGGTACGATGCTTAGAAGTGTAAAATTTGCAGTAACGAAAATTGCAAAACGAAAGTTGCATGGGAAAGATTTACGCATTTTAATTTCTATTTTTCCTATTAATTTTTAGAGAAAATGCAGTGATTTTGTTTCCACAATTACAAAATTGGTACTAAAAACTACAAAAAAATAATAACTCAAAAATAAATTGAGACACAACTTTCAAGCAAATTGTATTTGAAAGTGCATTTTTTTCTCTACACGACGGTGTAAAAAATTAAAAGATACTATGTTTAGAAGTGTAAAATTTGGAGTAACAAAAATTGCGAAACAGAAATTGCATAGGAAAGTGTTAAGCATTTTAATTTATTTTTCTTCCCTCAATTTTAAAAGGAAATGAAGTGATTTTTGTTGCCACAATTACAAAATTGGTACTAAAATCTATAAAAAATTTAACACCTCAAAAAAAAATTTGAGATACAGCTTTCAAACAAATTGCATTTGAAAGTTTTTTTCTCTATTCGATGGTGTAAAAATGTAAAATGTGTGATGTTTAGAAGTGTAAAATCTACGTAAAATCTACAGTAGCCAAAATCTGAAAAACCGAAATTGCAGGGGAAAAGTGTTGCCATTCGCAAAATGACGTATGCATTACGCACAGATATGTTTAACCTTTATAATAGAGATAGATAGATATTACTCACAATAAAAAAATATTAATATAATTTTCGTCGAAATGTCTTAAGTTCTATGTCTTATAATAACTAAAATATCTATTTCGCACATAATTTAGCCTAATTCTTTAAATTATGTTCTAAAAAAATGCAAAATGTTTCGCATGTAATTTTTTTTTTTTTTTTTTTTTTTTTTTTTTTTCAGGTTACTAGAAAGCTTTTCCCTCTACGAACTACACTTGTCATCTCTTATTGAAACATCTTAAACGCTAAAAACATACTAATTTGATTGACTTTTAAAATATTACAGAAGGATGAACTATAATTTTTAAAAAACAGCGGCAAACTCCTTGTAAACGAGTTTCCATTGATTTCTCTTTGATTGCAGAATTTTAAGGCCGGATCGGCAACTGTTAAATATCTACTGCTTGTTTTTATGCTTGATTACGTTAGATCACATTTGAAAAAAAAAAGCTGATATAAAATCAATGATGTAAACAGAATATTTTCTTCTGGCATTTTTTTAATAGTGCTATAAAAAATTTTTAAATAAGTTTTTTTAAGAATCGTTTGTAATCTGGTGTAAACTTTGTCAAAGTCTTCATTCTCTTTTTAATTTTCATGTGAAAGTACTTTTGTTGCTAGAAAGGGAGGAATTTTTATTTGTGCTGCCTTAGAATTGGCCACAATAGTTTAAACGATCATCTGAAAATGTGAAATAAATGTCTCTTGAAAATATACTTTTAAATTTAAACTGTTTGACAATAGTGTTATTTTTGCCATTTTAAGTAAGCCGTATGTTTTATTCATTCGTGGCTTTTGGCGCATATTGGTGAATTTGTTATTTTAAAATTTTATTCTGTTTTAAAATTCACGCGTAAATATAGCTTTTATGACGTAATTTTCAATGTTTACCTTCTTTCAATATGTAATCATTTAATTCTAATTTTTTTAAAAGTTTTTTTTTTCTGTTTATAACAGTCACGTGTAAATAAATTATTAATTTTTAAAAAAATACTCTTTTTGCCTTTTTTTTTTTTTTTTTTTTTTTCATTTAGCAACAGTTTAAAGTAATAATCTTTTCTAAAATATGTACAAAAAATTCTCAAAATGCTGAAAATTAAAAAGAATTGTTTCTAATTTGCACGCGCGAAATATAAAAGATGTTAATGGCCATTATAAAACTCTATTATAAAAAGAGTATCGCAAAATCTCATATACTCAGTTACTAAGGGCATGTTCAGCGCAACTTACCGAAGTGACCAATGTTACCGACCGATTGTATGGCAGTGCGAAAGCGAATTGTAGTACCAATGAAAATTATCCTGTTAAATTGTAGCTGACGTCACACTTCGATTTGATTTTCATTTCGTACTTATCTACAATCGATCGTAACATTGGTTACTTCGGTAAATGGCCGGTAAGTTGTGCTGAAAACGCTCTAAGAATTATGTCTTTTTTCTTTTCAATTAACGAAAAAAAAAAAGTTTTCTTTTCCAGTTTGTTTCTTAAGTTTAAATATGTTTTATTGTACTTAAATAAAAATTGTTTGCAAATTTTCTTTGCTTTATGTGCTTGAATTCCAAAATCTCATGAAAATATCCAGCTTGTGAAAATGACGCACATTAAATTTTCGTGACGTATGTAGCCAAATTGTGTGTTTTTATCAGTTTTTAAAAAATAATTTTAAAACTATTTGGAACTTATTTTTCCTATAAGTGCATTCAGTAGGTTACCTTCATAGGTACCTTCTGGTACAACCAGAATCAAAATACGTCAAGTATTTTTTTAAATTTGCTTGATGAAAGAATTTTGTTTGACTTTTAATATCGTTACGTACTATACGAGCGATTATTTCTTCCACTGGCTGGATAACTTCATTGGCTGAAATCCCCCTCATTGAAACTTGGCGACGATTTACTGAGGAAAAAAAAATTTCACCTGCTAGCTTGGAAAAAAAGCCACGGCCAGTTTTATTCAATCGTCGCGTTGGCATGCAGAAAATACGCATTCATTTACAAGTGCTGTGCAATAACTTTTTCAAATATAATGTGTTTAAAATAATAAATATTAGGAAGTTCACAAATAATTTAATTTTTCAATGTTTTAATAAATTGAATAAATCAGGAGTGAGAGATATTCATAAAAAAATATCTTCATATAATCTGTTCTTATCGCCAAGCTTTAAGCAATAAACGTCATTTTCCGGCATAATTAAAATGCGATTACCAGTGGAACAATGAGATTATCCAGCCAGTGGGAGAAATAATCGCTCGTGTTACGTACTATGTGTATAAGACTTCGCTTCGCTCAGACAAAAAAAGAAAAAAAAAACTTCAGAAAATTGGTTTAAAAAAAGCTCTCTGCACACTGGAAGTTTCTAATTCATATCCTTAGAAAAAAATCATTTCCTAAGTATAGTTTTTGAATTTATATATATATATATATATTTACGGAACAATTTCGACAATCTTTAACGTTAAATATCTCTTGAATTAGTAATTTTATTTAAAATCTGTTTGCATCAACGTGTTTATCAATCATTTCTCTAAATACTACCAATTTTCATATTTTTGTGGCCGTAGTTTTTGTAATATGAGCGGAGTTCATGAAGACCTAGGACAAAAAAAGTCATTTACTTCGATACTAACACCTTTTTTTTTTTTTTTTTTTTTTTTTTTTTTTAATAGAGAAAAAATAAAAAAAAATCAATATTAGATCATTTTATTAATTCCAATTTTAAATAGCTTTTAACACTTTCCAACAAAGTCGAAAATGTTTATGATTTCGGTTTGTCTGGCCATCTGTCCGCACTCTACTCTCGTAAATATATTCGGATTACCCTGAAATTTTGGAAATTATTGACGTTTGCCCTAGCACGAACCCTATTTCAAATGAAGGTTGTAGTATGATTAGTTTATTTACACCAGGCATGTCAAACACGTGGCCCGCGGGCCACAATTGGCCCGACAGGAACATCTCTTTGGCCCGCCAATTCTTTGATATTCTCGTATGTTTGATTCAGTTCTTATAGTTGATGCAAAAAATACACTTTGCATAGCAAATATTGCAGCGCTGCAAAATTGGAGAATGATTTTACTTAAAATATCTACCATTATTTCAGAAAATCTTCATTACATTTAATGGCAGATATTGACATATATTAAATTTAATGATCCGCTATTGAATAAATAAAAGTTTAAAATTTTAAATTAATGGCTGTTATTTTGGATGAAAATTTTTCACAGTTTGGCGTAGGAGATGCAAACAACACCAATTCAACAACACTGCGACATAAAAGATGTAAACATACTGTCTTAAATACACTATATTGCCATTGATTATGGGACACTTGCGATTTTAGACATTTTTCTAAATATCTAGAAAAATACATGAGGAATCATCTCGAAACTCTTAGTGTATAAATATAATAGTATACGTCATACATCTCCGTGAAGATTTTTTACCGAAACTCCATAGGGGACCATCAACAAATTAAAAAAGAATGAATATCTTTTGAATAACCCTGTCAAAATTAATATAGCAAAAGCGCTCAAACTCTAGATTATGATTGAATGCCTTATTGTAATATACTGTGTTCATTTTTATGCAAATAGCATGCATAGTCGCAGAGTAATTAAGGTTTTTATAAAAATGGCCCCAAATTTTTCTAAGTTTTTCCCTTATAATTTTCAGAGTTCTTAATATAAAATAATATTTTTTTCATAAAATATGACAAACAACATTGCACACAGTACCCTGTAATCAGAATTAAAAAATAATAAAAATTGTATGAAAAATGAGTAGGTTTACTAAATAATTTTTTACTGCGCATGCGTCAAAGATATCAAAATTTCATTTGCATATTATGTTAGCTAAATGTATAGAGCAACTTTTATAAAAGTCTCAAAATTATAGCTTGAAAATTCTGAAAGTAATCGTCTATAAAAAAGGACAAAATCCATTGTTTCCAAAATGAAGCAAAAAAGTGAAGGATTTTATCCAGAAGTAGTCGTAACATCCCGTATTGTGTATTCTACATTGACACTAATCAATGAATATATGGACACAACCCCTCTTGTTTTTGCTTCATTTTAAGAATAACGGATTTTCAACTTATTCAATTGACGATTATTTTCAGAATTTTCAAGTTATGATTTTGTGACTTTCACAAAAGTTGCTCTATACATATAGCTAACATAATATGCAAATGAAATTTTGATATCGTTGACGCATGCGCAGTAAAAAATTATTTAGTAAACCAACTCATTTTGTATACAATTTTCATTATTTTTTAATTCTGATTACAAGGTACTGTGTGCAATGTTATTTGTCATATTTTCTGAAAAAAATATTATTTTATATTAAGAACTCTGAAAATTATAAGGAAAAAACTTGGAAAAATTTGGGACCATTTTTATAAAAACCTTAATTACTCTGCGAGTATGCATGCTATTTGCATAAAAATGAACACAGTGTATTACAATAAGGCTTTCAATCATAATCTAGAGTTTGAGCGCTTTTGCTACATTAGTTTTGACAGGGTTATTCAAAATATATTCATTCTTTTTTAATTTGTTGACGGTCCCCTATGGAGTTTTGGTAAAAAATCTTCACGGAGATGTATGACATATACTATTATATTTATACACTAAGAGTTTCGAGATGATTCCTCATGTATTTTTCTAGATATTTAGTAAAATGTCTAAAATCGCAAGTGTCCCATAATCAATGGCAATATAGTGTATGATCAAATCTAATGTATTTTAAAATTTCGTTTCCAGGAGATAGGGTATGCAAAAGTTATCAATAAGAAAGTTAAGAAAAGCATATCTTAATCTAAAAATTTATAAAATTTTTTTTCTAATTGTTTATGATGTGTTTTATGTTAAAACGAATACATTATTTTACTGCTCTCTTTGATTAACTATGACATTACATAATAACGCGTGATGTTTGTTAGGTATTAAAAATGTATCGAAAATCAATTAAAATACCAGATTAATTTCTAATTAAAAGTTTCTGAAAATTCAAGAGAAATAAATAGCTTTAAAGGAGAAAGTAACACAATTTCTCATCTTGTAAAATAATAACAGTAATGATAATAATAATAACAACAAAAAAATATTACCCTTTTTTATAATTTGGCTGCATGCATAGTCGAAAGTGAGCATTTTGGACATAAGCTCATTAATTAATTTCATTCTTAAAGGTTAGCAAACGTATCATTGTAAATTACCCCTGTGTGATCTTTATCTTTCTTGATGATGAAGATATAGCATCACAGATCAATTCAATAAGTCAATTTGAAATAATTTTTTGTACTCAAACAAAGACTGAAAAATTGTGTTTAACATGTAGAAACTTCGTTGAAGTTTGCTAAGAATTTACTCACAAATATTTCGAAAAACCCAGAAATATCTAGAAATAATTTGAAAAATAAATAGATTTTGAACTGAAACTTCGGTGAAAGAAGTATGTTTGTGAAACATATTAAAAGTAATCCATCTGCTTTTAAAAACAATGATTGGATGCAAATACACACAACTCGAAATTATTCGAGGTAGAATAAAGAATGTTCAGAATAGTTAAATAAATTTTAAAATATGCAGGGGGGGTTTCTATAAATATTAACGTTGTAACCAGAAATTTCAGTAATCGCATGAAATCCATAATTTCAATATCTGTTGCGATAACTGAAAATTTTTATTAAATTAACAAATTTTCATTAGTAGACAGTAGCCATCAGTAGCCACAGACAAATATTTTTAATAGCCACTTTTTCTCATTTAGTGGCCGGTGGCTAGCGTTAATTTTGCCCTTTAAAATTCTTGAAAATATAGGTTCAAGAAATTTTACTTTGTGGGCAATTTTCTTTCTTTTTTTTTTTTTTTTTTTTTTTTTCTTTCGCAGACAGGATATATACTTAAAAATAAGTGAGGAGAATCAGGAAATTATTCCTATGCCGGATCAATAACCATAGCTAATATGTTTTAATAAATTATGATTTTTTTTATTTCATAATATTATATTGTAAGTAATTGTGTTCTATCAATGATTGTTTTTATAAAAAATAGCAATTACAACGTAAAAGAAAATACAGATATTAGGATTACAAAATTAATAACACATTTTTACATAATTTTGATTGCGATTTAAATTTTAAAATGTTCAGAATCTATTTAAACATATTTGCATTTTTCTTTTAACTTATTTTTCATTACATTTGACAGTGCATTCTCGTAAGTTATTTTTACAACAGATTTGTTACTATTTAATAAATATTTAAAAACATTTTCTGGTGCGTGTTTCTAATTTTTCCAATAAATAGTTTAAAAATTTCTGTATGCATTTTTGTTGGCTTGTTTGTTTTTAAAAACAATGCTGTATTTTTAACGTACAGTTTTCATTTTGGGCGATGGTCATCAAATTAATCCGCTTCTCTTTTTTCGATAATGTGGCCCGCGGCTTTGTGTACAATGCTAAATCTGGCTCACGGTGGTAGACGAGTTTGACATGCCTGATTTACAGAGACCATCACAAGTTTTCTGTTACAATACGGCCTATGGGAAACAATCGTTTCAAATGAATTTTAACAATATTATGCCCTGTCAAACATAATAAAATTTATATGCATAATATATCTTCTGTAAAACATGTGGTGAGAAAAATAGTTATCCATTTACAGGGCCATTACATAACGGTAAAGGGGGGATTGTTTACAAAATATTTTAATTATATTGAACTATTTCATGCATAATAAAAATGATATACGTCGCTCAAGTTTAATATAAGTTATTTCAGGCAAAATATGAAGTGCATAGCATGTACAGGAGCATACAAAAGATTTCATATAGTGTATTCTGTTTGCAGTACAGTATATTATAAATGATGGTTACTGAATGGGTAAAATGCATTTTTAATTTCAATATGTGTTTTTATATTTCAATAAATTTATTATTTTATATAGTGTGTATAAATGTTATAGTTGATATACAGAGATACACAAAAGAGCTCCTAAAGTTTAGTGAATATGAGCGTTAACTGTTTAAAGTTCGTTTATAAATAAGTAATGCATTTATATATATATATATATATATATATATATATATATATATATTCTAAAAATATTATATAAATATTTATTAATATTCCTTCATGCAAAACTACGCAAATAATTGGATAAAGGGTCGTCTATGCATGATAATTTCTGGAAATGTGATTTCAGCAGTTTCAGTTTGAATAAAATATTAGCTAAATACTGGCATGTAATAAAGTTACTAGGTAAACTACAGGGCTGAACAAAAAGTATTCAAGTGTGTTTCCATCTCTTAACATAAATAGCTGAAAAAAAATTACAACTTATTAAACGGGGTTTTTTTTTTTTTTTTTTTTTTTTTTTTTTTTTTTTTTTTTTTTAATAGAGAAAAAATAAAAAAAAATCAATATTAGATCATTTTATTAATTCCAATTTTAAATAGCTTTTAACACTTTCCAACAAAGTCGAAAATGTTTATGATTTCGGTTTGTCTGGCCATCTGTCCGCACTCTACTCTCGTAAATATATTCGGATTACCCTGAAATTTTGGAAATTATTGACGTTTGCCCTAGCACGAACCCTATTTCAAATGAAGGTTGTAGTATGATTAGTTTATTTACACCAGGCATGTCAAACACGTGGCCCGCGGGCCACAATTGGCCCGACAGGAACATCTCTTTGGCCCGCCAATTCTTTGATATTCTCGTATGTTTGATTCAGTTCTTATAGTTGATGCAAAAAATACACTTTGCATAGCAAATATTGCAGCGCTGCAAAATTGGAGAATGATTTTACTTAAAATATCTACCATTATTTCAGAAAATCTTCATTACATTTAATGGCAGATATTGACATATATTAAATTTAATGATCCGCTATTGAATAAATAAAAGTTTAAAATTTTAAATTAATGGCTGTTATTTTGGATGAAAATTTTTCACAGTTTGGCGTAGGAGATGCAAACAACACCAATTCAACAACACTGCGACATAAAAGATGTAAACATACTGTCTTAAATACACTATATTGCCATTGATTATGGGACACTTGCGATTTTAGACATTTTTCTAAATATCTAGAAAAATACATGAGGAATCATCTCGAAACTCTTAGTGTATAAATATAATAGTATACGTCATACATCTCCGTGAAGATTTTTTACCGAAACTCCATAGGGGACCATCAACAAATTAAAAAAGAATGAATATCTTTTGAATAACCCTGTCAAAATTAATATAGCAAAAGCGCTCAAACTCTAGATTATGATTGAATGCCTTATTGTAATATACTGTGTTCATTTTTATGCAAATAGCATGCATAGTCGCAGAGTAATTAAGGTTTTTATAAAAATGGCCCCAAATTTTTCTAAGTTTTTCCCTTATAATTTTCAGAGTTCTTAATATAAAATAATATTTTTTTCATAAAATATGACAAACAACATTGCACACAGTACCCTGTAATCAGAATTAAAAAATAATAAAAATTGTATGAAAAATGAGTAGGTTTACTAAATAATTTTTTACTGCGCATGCGTCAAAGATATCAAAATTTCATTTGCATATTATGTTAGCTAAATGTATAGAGCAACTTTTATAAAAGTCTCAAAATTATAGCTTGAAAATTCTGAAAGTAATCGTCTATAAAAAAGGACAAAATCCATTGTTTCCAAAATGAAGCAAAAAAGTGAAGGATTTTATCCAGAAGTAGTCGTAACATCCCGTATTGTGTATTCTACATTGACACTAATCAATGAATATATGGACACAACCCCTCTTGTTTTTGCTTCATTTTAAGAATAACGGATTTTCAACTTATTCAATTGACGATTATTTTCAGAATTTTCAAGTTATGATTTTGTGACTTTCACAAAAGTTGCTCTATACATATAGCTAACATAATATGCAAATGAAATTTTGATATCGTTGACGCATGCGCAGTAAAAAATTATTTAGTAAACCAACTCATTTTGTATACAATTTTCATTATTTTTTAATTCTGATTACAAGGTACTGTGTGCAATGTTATTTGTCATATTTTCTGAAAAAAATATTATTTTATATTAAGAACTCTGAAAATTATAAGGAAAAAACTTGGAAAAATTTGGGACCATTTTTATAAAAACCTTAATTACTCTGCGAGTATGCATGCTATTTGCATAAAAATGAACACAGTGTATTACAATAAGGCTTTCAATCATAATCTAGAGTTTGAGCGCTTTTGCTACATTAGTTTTGACAGGGTTATTCAAAATATATTCATTCTTTTTTAATTTGTTGACGGTCCCCTATGGAGTTTTGGTAAAAAATCTTCACGGAGATGTATGACATATACTATTATATTTATACACTAAGAGTTTCGAGATGATTCCTCATGTATTTTTCTAGATATTTAGTAAAATGTCTAAAATCGCAAGTGTCCCATAATCAATGGCAATATAGTGTATGATCAAATCTAATGTATTTTAAAATTTCGTTTCCAGGAGATAGGGTATGCAAAAGTTATCAATAAGAAAGTTAAGAAAAGCATATCATAATCTAAAAATTTATAAAAATTTTTTTCTAATTGTTTATGATGTGTTTTATGTTAAAACGAATACATTATTTTACTGCTCTCTTTGATTAACTATGACATTACATAATAACGCGTGATGTTTGTTAGGTATTAAAAATGTATCGAAAATCAATTAAAATACCAGATTAATTTCTAATTAAAAGTTTCTGAAAATTCAAGAGAAATAAATAGCTTTAAAGGAGAAAGTAACACAATTTCTCATCTTGTAAAATAATAACAGTAATGATAATAATAATAACAACAAAAAAATATTACCCTTTTTTATAATTTGGCTGCATGCATAGTCGAAAGTGAGCATTTTGGACATAAGCTCATTAATTAATTTCATTCTTAAAGGTTAGCAAACGTATCATTGTAAATTACCCCTGTGTGATCTTTATCTTTCTTGATGATGAAGATATAGCATCACAGATCAATTCAATAAGTCAATTTGAAATAATTTTTTGTACTCAAACAAAGACTGAAAAATTGTGTTTAACATGTAGAAACTTCGTTGAAGTTTGCTAAGAATTTACTCACAAATATTTCGAAAAACCCAGAAATATCTAGAAATAATTTGAAAAATAAATAGATTTTGAACTGAAACTTCGGTGAAAGAAGTATGTTTGTGAAACATATTAAAAGTAATCCATCTGCTTTTAAAAACAATGATTGGATGCAAATACACACAACTCGAAATTATTCGAGGTAGAATAAAGAATGTTCAGAATAGTTAAATAAATTTTAAAATATGCAGGGGGGGTTTCTATAAATATTAACGTTGTAACCAGAAATTTCAGTAATCGCATGAAATCCATAATTTCAATATCTGTTGCGATAACTGAAAATTTTTATTAAATTAACAAATTTTCATTAGTAGACAGTAGCCATCAGTAGCCACAGACAAATATTTTTAATAGCCACTTTTTCTCATTTAGTGGCCGGTGGCTAGCGTTAATTTTGCCCTTTAAAATTCTTGAAAATATAGGTTCAAGAAATTTTACTTTGTGGGCAATTTTCTTTCTTTTTTTTTTTTTTTTTTTTTTTTTTCTTTCGCAGACAGGATATATACTTAAAAATAAGTGAGGAGAATCAGGAAATTATTCCTATGCCGGATCAATAACCATAGCTAATATGTTTTAATAAATTATGATTTTTTTTATTTCATAATATTATATTGTAAGTAATTGTGTTCTATCAATGATTGTTTTTATAAAAAATAGCAATTACAACGTAAAAGAAAATACAGATATTAGGATTACAAAATTAATAACACATTTTTACATAATTTTGATTGCGATTTAAATTTTAAAATGTTCAGAATCTATTTAAACATATTTGCATTTTTCTTTTAACTTATTTTTCATTACATTTGACAGTGCATTCTCGTAAGTTATTTTTACAACAGATTTGTTACTATTTAATAAATATTTAAAAACATTTTCTGGTGCGTGTTTCTAATTTTTCCAATAAATAGTTTAAAAATTTCTGTATGCATTTTTGTTGGCTTGTTTGTTTTTAAAAACAATGCTGTATTTTTAACGTACAGTTTTCATTTTGGGCGATGGTCATCAAATTAATCCGCTTCTCTTTTTTCGATAATGTGGCCCGCGGCTTTGTGTACAATGCTAAATCTGGCTCACGGTGGTAGACGAGTTTGACATGCCTGATTTACAGAGACCATCACAAGTTTTCTGTTACAATACGGCCTATGGGAAACAATCGTTTCAAATGAATTTTAACAATATTATGCCCTGTCAAACATAATAAAATTTATATGCATAATATATCTTCTGTAAAACATGTGGTGAGAAAAATAGTTATCCATTTACAGGGCCATTACATAACGGTAAAGGGGGGATTGTTTACAAAATATTTTAATTATATTGAACTATTTCATGCATAATAAAAATGATATACGTCGCTCAAGTTTAATATAAGTTATTTCAGGCAAAATATGAAGTGCATAGCATGTACAGGAGCATACAAAAGATTTCATATAGTGTATTCTGTTTGCAGTACAGTATATTATAAATGATGGTTACTGAATGGGTAAAATGCATTTTTAATTTCAATATGTGTTTTTATATTTCAATAAATTTATTATTTTATATAGTGTGTATAAATGTTATAGTTGATATACAGAGATACACAAAAGAGCTCCTAAAGTTTAGTGAATATGAGCGTTAACTGTTTAAAGTTCGTTTATAAATAAGTAATGCATTTATATATATATATATATATATATATATATATATATATATATTCTAAAAATATTATATAAATATTTATTAATATTCCTTCATGCAAAACTACGCAAATAATTGGATAAAGGGTCGTCTATGCATGATAATTTCTGGAAATGTGATTTCAGCAGTTTCAGTTTGAATAAAATATTAGCTAAATACTGGCATGTAATAAAGTTACTAGGTAAACTACAGGGCTGAACAAAAAGTATTCAAGTGTGTTTCCATCTCTTAACATAAATAGCTGAAAAAAAATTACAACTTATTAAACGGGGTTTTTTTTTTTTTTTTTTTTTTTTTTTTTTTTTTTTTTTTTGTAAATTAATTTTTTTTATTGTATAGCATGTATATCAACTGACATATCAAATACAAAGCAGTTCAAAAATATTGGAATACAGAATTGGCTATGGACAATAACACCTTATTTCCCTAGAAAACGAAGTTTTGTTAAAGATTTCAGGAATTCTTGGAAAGTGTTTCATAATATATGCTTATCGCATGATTTTTCTTACTTGTTGTATTACTGCAATTCGTACTTTTTGATCTAAAACATTTAAATAAATAAATTAAGAACAGAATTATTTCTTTTCAGTAACATTTTTTAATAATAAGCATTGAAGTATAGTATCATATATTAAAGCTATTAAAATTTCTCTTTCGTGAAATTATAATTTCGTCCCATCAACTTTTACTCTAAGTGGAATAGATTTTAAAAAGTTTGTTAAAAAATGGTGAATATTTCAAATATTTAAGCGACACTTTTATAATAACTATCAGATAAGTTAAACATTAAATATAAATAAATATCTTTCGTCAAAAAATCCTCTTAAAAAAAAAAACTTCCTTAAACTTGATCTAAAAAGAATGTTTGTTGAAAAAATATAAATTTAAAGGGGGGAAAATACTGATAAAAAGTAACTAACTTTATAGATTAAAGTTTATGAACACAAAGCATGCGGGGAAAAAAATAGTATAATTAGAGGAGTAATTTTAGCGATTAATCTGCGTAACGTGATTCTATTCATCTTTGAAAAAAAATGTTCAATCTTTTAAGGGGATAGTGGACGTTAAATTTTTTTTCTTTTAATTTTTATCATAGCAGTATGAAATTTTGTGCATATATACATTTCACCAAAACCATATAGAACACTTTTAGATAGAAGCATATAGAACACCGTTAAAAAAATTCCAATCTCATTAAAAATTTTAAATTTTTAAACGAAATTTTAAAATGCTCCTCGTGTCTTAATTCTTTAGATATTTTCTTGTTTTCGAATTTTATCACTTAAAACTCTATTATAAACCAATTTGTGTAAGATTTTTTTAAATCTCTTGAATAGTTAATATTTTACAGATTTTTTTCTAAATTCTATATCGATTTTCATCAAAATTTTGTCTTTTAATAAGTAAAAAATCAAATTTGACGAATTTTAAAAAGCTTACACAATTTCTTTCTGATCAATATCTTGATACTTCCTTATCAATTTCATAAATATTGATCAAAAATTACGTCGCAAGAAGCATTTCAAAAATCTAAAAACGCTGAAAATTCATTTTTTAGAAAAACAGATTTAAAATGTGTAATTACACTTATTATTTACTTCTTAAAACTTCGTAAATGATATTTTAATAAGAAAAAACTGTTTAGGTAATATTATACCACAGAAATAGACCTTTTTGCGACGATTTTGCTCAAATAAAGATCCACTGTCCCCTTATTTAGATTATTACCTTTAGTTATTATATATGATACTGTTACTATTACCTATGATACATGTCAGTGTTTATTCTTTATTATAAACGTGCTTTAAAGAGGTAAATTTATAAATTACATTTCTTTTAAAAAATAATAAATATATTTTTTACATAATTTGCCGCAAGCAAAAAAGTAAAAAATTATTTTAAAAAATCGCCACTGTTTTGACCTACAGGCAGAGGTGGATTTCGAAGTTTGGTACAAATTTCACCAACGAAAACTAAATCAAA
This sequence comes from Maratus speculifer, assembly GCA_964019185.1. Classification (NCBI taxonomy): domain Eukaryota; kingdom Metazoa; phylum Arthropoda; class Arachnida; order Araneae; family Salticidae; genus Maratus; species Maratus speculifer. The sequence continues at coordinate 57,602,638 of OZ025294.1, forward strand.
ATTAGAGATAAACCAGATTGAATACTAAGAATTAGCTCATGCGACATAAACATTTTGTGAAAATTCTAATATACACACATGCACACACGCATATATGTATGTGGAATAGATTTTAAATGGTCAAAACAAAACAAAGAACTTCAAAATGTTAAAATAAGCCATTATTTCCATAGTCTGGTTTTTGTCATGTTCAATACGTTTTTACAAACTCACATGACGTTATACATTCAACTGCTTATCGCCCATTATATATGACGTAATATTAGCTTTAAAAAAAATCATTTAAACTATTTATTTTATTTTTCGTTTTCATTAGGAAATCTTGCTATTCGTGAAGTAATGTTCAATTTTTCTTAAATTCGTAAAGCTATTTTTGGTTTCACATTTCACATACTATTCTTACAATAATATAGTAATTGTTGTTAAAAAGAATATTATTGTTTTTTTTTAGGTGCGTTCGTAAATATTTAAATATGTAGCACCTATAGTTGTCATTCAGTCCGTTCATCTGTCTGTCCGTCTGTTCGCATACAACAAGGCAAAAACTGCGCAGTCGAATCGTTTGAAATTTAAAATACATAATTATAACTTAATTTTGTCGATACATTTCAATTTTTATGAAAACCGGACCCATAGTTCAATGGCAGAGACAATCAAAAGTATTCCATTATATTACGGTCAATGGGAAAAAAAGTTTCAAGTACATTTTTATGCTGTTACATTTTTTCGAACATAATAAAATTGATATGCATCTATTAAGTATGTACTGTAATATACATACTGTGCAATCTGTGGTGCAAAGAACATTTATTTTTGATATGCAGAGCCAAAGTAATTCTTTACATAATAGTATAGGGAGAGCATTGTCTGGTATGCGTTTTAATTGTATTAAACTGTTTAACATTATTGTGAAATTAATATATATTGCTGAATAATAGTACAAGTTACTTCCTGTACAATAGAAAGCAGATAGTATTTACAAGGACACACAAAAGATTTTGCCTACTATACTTTATCCCAAATACTGTATACTATTACATCAAGATCTGAATATTTTTAGGTGCGTTGGTAATTAAATAAATACGTAGCGTCAAAGTCGTCGTTCAGTTTGTTCGTGCGTCTGTCTGTCTGTCCATCTCTCCGTCCGTCATCTGTCCGCATATAACAGAGCAAAAACTATCAATCCAAATCGTTTGAGATTTAAAATATATAATTGTTGCATAATTTTGTAGAGTCATTTCAAATTTTATGAAAATCGGATGCATAATTTCATTACAAGGAGAATCAAAATTGTTTCCTTATACTATGGTCAATAGGAGAAAATAGTTTCAAGTATATTTTAATAAAGTTACACTCTTTCGAATACAATAGAATTGACATGAGTCTATAAAGTATGTACCAAAATATACATTCTGTATAATCTGTGGTGCAAAGACCATTTATTATTAATATACCGGGATACACAAAAGTATTCCACTACAAAATGGTATGAATGGAAACATTGTTAGGGGCGTGTTTTATTTATTTAAATTATTTCACATTTAACGAAACTGATATGGGTGGCTGAAGTTACAAGTTCCTTTCTAAATAAAAGAATGCAGATTGTATTTACAGGAATACACAAAAAATTTCGACCAATATGCTATCCGAAGTACTGTATACTATAACATCAAGTTCTGGATTTTTTTAAACTTCGATATAGTACAATCGCACCTCATTTACTACACTTAACTTGCAATTTCCAACTTGTTTTAATTGTTGGCAATTGCTATAGTGAAAAATATTTTTTTCCTGTCATTTTTCAGTAAGAGCTACTTTTCTCACAGCCATGTTAAGGCGGTATTCAAATTTTTGAACCCACCCCATTTCTACTCCCTTGGGCCAATTTTGCCTATTTGCACTCCCCGCCAATATATTAACCATGTTAATGTATTTGGAGAGTTTGAAGACGATTCGTGCTATAGTCGAAACTATATATATATATATATAGTTTCGACTATATATATATATATATATATATATATATATATATATATTAACTTTTTCGATGGGGAGGGGATAGTTTTGGGTTTATGGAGTCATATAATGAAAAACTATGTAGAAATTTTTCAAAAGTTGTACCATGGTAACGAATGCAATAGGTATTAGTATTTCTTATTAAATCTACCTAAAAGTTCATCTACTACTACAGTAAATGTTACATAATATTAAACCTCTTTTTTTACATTTGACTTATTTATTTATTTTTGTTTTTCTATTTCACGACCTGATTTCAATTTTATTTTATTTTCCATTCGGCAATTAAACATTTTATAAGGGAATAGCGACAGTGTTTAAAACGATGCTGTTTAAAAAGCTGAAAAGTAAGGTGTTTGAAGTACCCGTTTGGTACTTGGGTCGAAACTAAGGGAGAGCACCATTTGTTTGCCCAAAGAAAGACAAGTTTCGGCGCTGGATACTTCATGTTTATGTAGAATCAGTCATTCTTAAATGAGATAAAAAGAAATATCACACAAGAACCTCCTTCTATTGCTGCCTCTACGTATAAAATTAACTAAGATTGTGATAATCCGCAAAATTATTGAACTAGATGTTTACAGGTCAATTTTGAATGAAAGAAATATCTAATAGAAAAAGAAATGGAGGACCAAAACATTAAATAGTAATAAAACTACTTTAAAATAAATATTTTAATAATTGTGTATTTATTCCCTAAGAGCTAAGAAGTAATTAAATTATGAGCTGCATTGAAGAGCACGGCGAAACGTGAAAGAAATAGATATGGTATGCTTACGCCATCTATTATCGATTCTCCACAACTCGATTGAAAAATCTCATCCCATTTCTCCAGACCCAGTTTACAGTTCATGATTCATTAGAACTTCTTTGCATCATCGATCGTGATTTTAAGAAATTGTTCTTTGATGATAAAATGGAGAGGGTTTATTCACTTTCTAATAACACCATACTTTTATTTAAATAAATACAGAAGAAAGTTATTTATCAATTAATTAGATAATTAGTTCTTAAAATTTCGTTATGTTTTTATTTTCAGAATTTAAAGAAAAACTCGCATTTTTAATTTATGCTACATAATATCAATGATAATTTTGAAGGAAAATTAGAAAAATCGTAGGCAGTGATATTTTTCTTCTTAATTTCTAAATGAAACAACTCTACTGAAGTTTAAAGAAAAGAATTATAAGCTAAACACTATACTTATTAAATTTTATTTAATAAAGTCTGTATCTGTTTCTACATTCGGAGACTGAGATTCTTGTAATTTAAAATAATTATAATTTTTTTTCGTAACTTTAATTGATACTTCAATAGAAAATGACAACATGAAAAGGGAAACAGAATGTAAAATAGAAAAAAAAAAAAAAAGATATTATTAAGTAGTATTATTGAGAGATAAATCAATAATGGATGCTTAAGAGCCCATACTACTGAGTGAAAAAGACCCGGATGATAATGTTAAGTCTATAGGGACTTTCTTTTCAAATATCTCGCTCAAATTTTAATAATTTAACATGACTTTTTTGCATAGGATAGCTGAGGACAATCTATAACCAGGATAGTTTTTACTTTTTCAATTTTGATTTCAGGTTTAAAAAAAAAATGTATATATATATATATATATTTATCTTTTGAAACCGGTTAGAACCGGTTCTGAAATTGAAAATATCATAATATAAAAAATATATAACCAAAATCGAAAAAGCAAAAACTAGCCCGGTTGTGGATCGTCCTCAGCAATCCTCTGCAATAAAATAATGTTAAAACATTAAAATTTGAGCGAGATATTTGAAAAGAACGTTCCCATAGACTTAACATAATCATTCGGTGTTTTATTGCTAGCCTGATTTACATAAAACGCATCAGTATGACGTGTGAGCGCCCTCTATCGGTTACTTTTAGAATCATTTATTATTATACATAGAAGAAAATCTAAAATCTGTCTGATCATACTCGCACAAACCGAAAAATTTTTTTGAACATGCCTTTTTTTATTTTGGATTTTTAAAGTTTGCACGGATTTATGACGCACCTGGTATATTAAGATCGCACATATGTATAAATATTTTTAAATACTTTCATCTTCCTGTCTGGGGCATTTTCAGATAATACTGTTTTTCAATCTCTACAAGTTACTGTCTTCAAAATTTTCCAATATTTTTTCCTTATTCTTAACATACGCCATCTATTGTCAATTTATGTACACTGTAAAAAAAATTCAAGAGGTTACTAAAAAATTTTTAGTAAATTTGTATTCCACAGAATTTTTTAGTAACCATTACAAACTTTTTTTTTTTCAAGTGAAACAAGCATTTCTTTTATAAACTGAACAAAATAATTTTTTGTATAACTAATTTAAAACTTTTTAGTATGAGCCACCAAGCAAATTTTAGTAATAGCTCCAAAAATACTTTTAGTAACCATTACGTGTGCCCGAAGGGCAGGAGCTTCCTTCGAGCTGCATCCACACTGTAAAAAAAAATCAAGAGGTTACTAAAAAATTTTTAGTAAATTTGTATTCCATAGAATTTTTTAATAACCATTACAAACTTTTTTTTTTTTTGCAAGTGAAACAAACATGTTTTTTGTAAATTGAACAAAAGAATTTTTTGTATAACTAACTTGAAACTTTTTAGTATGAGCCACCAGGCAAATTTTAGTAATAGCTCCAAAATTATTTTTAGTTACTATTACGTGTGCCCGAAGGACAGGAGCTTCCTTCGAGCTGCATCCAGTGGGTAAAAAGACAGACTTCTGAAGCGGAAGATTTTCGGCGAAGCCGCAATAGATGTCAGCACCAAACATTGCTACCTGTTCTATTCTGACATGTTCCTAAAGGGGAGGGAAAGTCTAGAGATCATTACCCATGGTAACTGCTACAACAGGATTTTCATAATCCCTTTATTTAACGAGTACGTACATTGCATACGTTCGGTGCATATTTGGTGGCGTCCAGCATCGAACCCGGGTACTTTCAGCCTGGAGTTCGGTGCTATGACCACTAGGCTATCACGGCCACACCAAGTGAGTAATGTAAAACTAATAAATCTATTCAATTTATTTATAAACTTTACTTTACCTATAACTTTAAAAATGTAAAACTATTAAATCTATTCGTTGCTAGCTTTTTTCTAGTAATTCTTACAGATTCCTTGTAACCGAGTAAGATTACTAAAAATTTTTTAGTAATTACAAAGATCACTAAAATTTTTTTAGTAGATCGACCCTATTTTTTTTACAGTGCAGTGGGTAAAAAGACAGACTTCTGAAACGGAAGATTTTCGGCCAAGCCGCAATAAATGGCAGCACCAAACATTGCTACCTGCTCCATTTTGACATGTTTCTAAAGGGAAGGGGAAGTTCAGAGATCATTACCCATGGTAACTGCTACGACAGGATTTTCATAATCCCTTTACTTAACAAGTACTTACATTGCACACATTCGGTGCATATTTGGTGGCGGCCAGCATCGAACAAAGGTACTTTCAGCCTGGAGTTCGGTGCTATGACCACTAGGCTATCACGTCCACACAAGTGAGTTTTAGTTAATAGCTATTAAAAATTTAAAACTTTTAACTATTCGTTACTAGCTTCTTTCTAGTAATTCTTACAGATTCCTTGTAACCGAGTAAGATTACTAAAAATTTCTTAGTAATTACAAGGATCACTAAATTTTTTTTAGTAGATTGACCTTTTTTTTTTTTTTTTTTTTTTTTTTTTTACAGTGTACGCATATCATATTTCAAAATTAGTTGTGATTATTTCAATGGCTTTTCTTAATAATGCATAATTTAAACAATTAAAACTTGCTTATTAGTATAAGGAAGAGATAAAAAACAACGTTACCTGAAGATGCCTCAGAAAAGAAGTTAAAAATGTTTTTTCATCTTTACACGATGTAATTGTACGATCTTTATATATTTTTGAAAAGTACTTTTTTTTCTTACTTTGGACATCTACATTGTCTTTTTAACTATTTGGAAAATAGTTGTTATTCTCGGTAGAGAAATGGGAAATCTGAAGTATATCTGAATCTTTTTATTGGTTGAATTCCCCAACTTATTTTATTTCTTTTTTTTTCTGATTGGTCCAAGTTTCATGTCCAAAAACGGAATATTTCTGTTGCCACAATGACAAAAAGAGTAATAAAAATTTTTTAAAAAATTAATAATTTAAAAACAAATTGTGATAGAAATTTCAAACAACTTTCATTAAAAAGTGCATTTTTTTTCTCTGCCAATGGTGTAAAATTTTAAAATGTACAATGTTAAGAAGTTTAAAAAATTGCAGTACCGAAAATTGTAAAATTGAAATTTCATTTAAAATCTGTTTGTGATGTGTCCAGGAATATTAATGTTTAGTCCATGTCGTACGTAATAGGAGACGTTCAGAAGTCAGTCTGATTAACTCCATCAAATAAAAATGCTCATTTTAAACATTTAAAGTTGTCTATCTATAAACTACTGTTTTTTTATCATTGGTCTAGAATTGTTAATGTTTAATGCACGGCGTACGTAATATATGACTCGTAATAATCATCCTAAAAATTATGTTTATTATTATTTTTAATTTAAATATAGAATTTCTTTGAAAATATCATTTTCCTAATAGTCGTTGTAATTTGTTAAATTACAATTTTGTTATTATTACTTACACATCATACGTAGTATAGGGTAAGTCTTGCAATCGTTTTGAAAATCGAAAATTTTTTTTGACGGATTTACACGCTTTAGATAGTGGCGATTCCGAAAAACATATTTTTAGAAAAAAAATTTGCCGTCCGTCTGCCTGTCTGTCTGTCTGTAAACGCTCTATCTCCCGAACGAATTGAGATAGAGACTTGAAATTTTGTATGTGGTTAGTATGTAAGAATGGGACGAAGCCTATTGAATATCAGCAACCTCGATTATCCGGAACTATTTTTTTTCGGACTCTCGAAAAATTCGTTCTGATGAAAGGTATATAAAAATTTTCGAATTTTTTTGTTCTAAGGAATGGACGTAAAAGGAAATAAAATAACACACATTTTGCATATAAAACGAAGTCGATCGGATTATTAGTTGCCGAGATATTTGTAATCCTGTTTTCCACATTCTTCGATTTTTCATAACCCTGTATTTCATTCAAATTTCAATTCAGAGGTATATTTTAATTGGAAATGAGACGCTTAATCCGACGCAGTTAATTGTTAGTTAATAGAGTTATTATTTTTGGAGTTATAAGGATGTTTCTTTTACGCAGTTCGGTACTACTTGAGTAGTTTGGCGTTTTGTATAATTTGTCGAAATTGGTAATCAGCAGTTCTTTAATAGAACGTTACTATGTACATTAACAATATTTAAATTTTGTTTATGAATTGCAATGCATTGTATAAATAGTTTTCACATGTTTTATTTTCATATACATATCCATGATGGGTAAGTATTACGGTGGCCCCCAACGACTAGTTTTTTTTCTTTTTTTTTAACTGTTTAATGTCTGGATAATTAGGTATAACAAAAGAATATTGTGGTTGATATATGACATTATAGAAGATTACATATACAAACTACCACATATTACTTGAAAATTTTGTTTTACTGTAACAAGCTCACTTGGTTTCCAATTTTTGATGTGGTCAATAATAGCATATAAAACACGCGGTAATATCGAGTATATTTAAATGATGTATTTTAAAATCGAAAACTTTTAGTGACGGTATTATAAAGAAAAACATAATTTAAAAAAGTACAAGTCCTCATTAAAGAAAATTTTTTTATAGAAATATTCCAATGTTTTATGCTTATGAACAAAGATTTACTCTCCCTGCGTATATAAATCATCCGGTTAAAAAAAGTTGTGACAGAGGTATTCTTATTCACATAGTGCGATATATTTTTACACTATTGTAGAGAGTAGTGACTCCTTAAAAGATTCAAGCTAATCAAATCCTTTTATATTCTTTTAGAAAACTTGGGAACATTTCTTGGTCATTTATTCACAAAAGTGTCGTATTTTAATACTACTTTTATAAAATGCTTATACACTTAGTAAAATACTAAAAATAATTTTATTACTGCCAGTTTTCTATTAAATGAAAAATATAAAGAGTTTAATTTGTTTTTTAAAATTATGTTTGCACTTACACAAACACATTAACCTGAAACGATTAAAAAAAATTTGGTTTTATTTTAGTTACCCTTTTTATAAAGTTAATTAAAATGTGCACAGAATTAAAGAAAATAAAACTTTACGTTAGTAAGTATCTATAACAATGCACTTCCGGAAAATTTTAGAATATTATCACCGATCATGACTTTCAGACCCCAAAACCACCCTACGTTCAAGTGTTAACATGCACACTACATGGCCATTGATGACCGTCCACTTGCGGTTTTAGACTTTTGTTAAATATCTAGAAAAATACATGAAGAATCATCTTGAAACTCTTAGTGTATCTATCTTATACTAATAAAATAACAAATCGCTCTGTCTGCGTGTGTGTGTGTGTGTGTGTGTGTGTGTGTGTGTGTCTGCGATGGCTAGCAAAATCTATGGGACGTACGAAGCTCAAAATTTTTATGAGAGTAGCCCAATATCTCTCCTGATGCACCTGAGCTTCAGAATTTCGAAATTCTATTTATTAACTGAGTAATTAATTAAATTCCAAAGATCACTCTCATAAAAAATCGCCTTTTTTCTTCTTTTTTTTCTCTTCATTTAGTTATGGTTGGTTGGTTGCATAAAATTTTCGCATAAATAATTTAAAAAGCTGGAACAGACCTTTAAAATTCATAGACTGGCAAACTGTCAGTTTAAATAATGATTTTTTATCACAGCGGTTGCAAACCATGGAGGAAAAAGATAGGTGGTGGTGAAGTAAACCGAAAAAAGAGTTGCAATATTAAACCATTTATCGCTCAAATATTAATGTCCCAAACAAAAGCATGTGGAAGGGATTTTGTATTAATAAGACGAATTGAAAGAATTGAATAACAGCTGAAGCGTATTTTATGAAGAAATAGTAATTTTTTAAAATGGTCTTTTTTCTATTATATTATTTATTTTTAAAAAATGTTTGCTTTTAAAATAATTGAAATTGATAAATTCGAAATAATTTAAATGTCAAAATAAAATTAAATAAAATATTGAAAACATTTGATTTGAACTAAAAATTGTATTACTAAAAGCTTTCTTTTTTTTTTCAGAACTTTTTAATACTTTATAACGTAGATGAAAATATGTTTTTAATTTAACAACATATTAATAACTCTATGTCAATATATAAAATATATTTATGAAAACATTCTTTTAAAATCATGCGCGAAAACTTAAATAACAAATATTAGTCTAAAATATAGATTTCAGAGTGCAGACGATTTTAAGACATTAACGAAAGAATGTTAACTTTTCAAGCAAAATCTTAAATGATGCTTCTATATTGATATTTCAAAGTGACGGCTAGGTTACATTTATGTTATATTTAAGTTACGGTAGGGTAATGTTAAGTCGCAGTTAGGTTACAGACAGATTATGGTTATGGTACAAAAGTTTACGGTTAGGAATTTGTCCACAGAGTCAACATTACGCATGCTTTGATTAAAAATATACACTTTTGTTAAATGGCTCTGAAATTATAATACTATATACCAATCTTTTATCATCGCGTATCGATTCATTCACGGTATAGTCGGATTTAAGAATGATATAATTAGTTTGAAATTCAAAATTTTTCACTTGGGATTTCTATGCGAAAAAAATAATTAGTTACGTGATTTAACAGTGATTTTTACGGGTAAATATCAACACTTTAACACGAAACTAACGCAATCGTTGGATACATGTTCCCTCCCGTGTTTCTCATTGCTCATTTTAAGTATTTCTAGAGCTTAATATTAGTTGTTGTTTTTAAAACCGATTTTTCACAAAGTCAGCTGCGACGTATTTCAGACAATGCATTTCTGCATGCTTCCAGTTATTGATAAAATCATACAAATTTCAAGTTCGTTTAATATTGTTAATACGGACCCGGGCAACGCCGGGCGGGTCAGCTAGTATACTAATAAAATAACAAATCGCTCTGTCTGTCTGTGTGTATGTCTGCGATGGCTAGCGAAATCTATGGGACGTACGAGGTTCAAAATTTTTATGAGAGTAGCCCAATATCTCTCCTGATGCACCTGAAGCTCAGAATTTTAATAGTTTGATTAATTTCAGTTATATTAATTACGAAGTGGAACTCACTTTCTTCAAAAAGTCATTTTTTTAGTGTTCGTGGAAATAAATCGTTTGCACAAGCGCACAAACCCTTTTACTCACCTAAACGGAAGAAGCATTTATCGGCATTTATTTCTGTTTTTGGATCATTTTGTTTAAATCCTAATCAACCGAACTGCTCGGCGCAGTTAAACTTAAAAGATATATTTCGAAAGATCATACTTTTAGCTTTCAAATGCTATAATCAATTCGAAATAATGTTGCAGTTGACGATTTAAAAAGAAATATTCAAAAAGAGTCGCTTTTTCCAAAACCATTTTTTTCCCTTTTGTCAATGCTCTTCCAGGGTGTAATTTTTAAAATGTCAGCAAACAAAATAAAAGATATTAAAGTTAAAACTTTCTTCTAAACGGTGGTGCAATTGGTTTTAAAATATTTGTATTTTAACCCTTTCAAATACACTGCAAAAGAAGGTCATTTTGCGACTCGCAGAGAGGATATTTTTTCTATGCTAAAATTATTTTAAAGTACATATTTCAACTCAATCTTTTAAAATCTTCTCAATAGAACAAATTTACACTCCCTACAGAAAATTCGAAACGTTCGGACTGATAGAAATATTTTTTACAAAATAAAATGTACGAAAAAATTGATGAAATCAATAAAAACAGATCGTTTTCATTGCGGTTTTGCCTTAGCAAAGCGCAATCCTATAGGTACCGGCAAACAAAACACATATTCTTAAAGCTTAAAAACATTCTTATAATCTATGATGCAATCAGTTTTTAAAATATAAGATTTAACCCTTTCAAATACACCGGCAAAAAGAGGTCACTTTTCAGATTACAAATAGAATATTTTTTCTACGCTAAAAGTATCTAAGCGTACATATTTCAACACAGTCTTTTAAAAGCATCTCAATAGACCAAATTTACACCCTCTTAAAAAAAATTTAAAACATACGGACAAGTAGAAATATTTTTTACAAAGACAAAAGTGCGAAAAATTTGACGAAATCAATAAAAACCAGATCGTTTCATTGCGGTTTTGCCTTTGCATGGCATAATTGTATACGTCCTGAAAAACCGAAAATATTTTCTTAAAGCTAAAACACTTTTATAATCTGTGGTGCAATTTGTTTAAATAAAATACGAGATTTAACCCGTTCAAAAACACTGCAAACACGAATCACATCCCAGCTCATGGAGAATACATTTTTCCTATGCTAAAAGTAACTAAATGTCGCTATTTTAGCACAATCTTTTTAGAGGCTTTCAATAAACCAGATTTACATTACTTACAAAAATTTTGGAAGTTTCGTATGGATAAAATTATTTTTTTACAAAATAAAATATGTCAATTTTTTTATGAATTCAGTAAAAACCTTAGTGTTCCGTCGCGGTTTCGTTCGCTTTCGGTAAGAATAGTTTCCAAAAAATCAAATTACATAGAGAATAAAATACCAAACAGCATGTGCAACAACAAACAATAACTTTTCGCGATTTTTCCATTTAAAAATATAAATTAAGACAAAATGGACTTAAAGATATAAAATCATAGAAATTTGAGTTTAATTTAAGGGTCATTTTGAAAACAAATGACATGTTTGAAAATTGAATAACATCACGTGCCCAGGCAACGCCGGGCAGGTCAGCTAGTTTAAATATAATAGTACGAGTCATACATTTCCGTGAAGATTTTTTCCCGAAACTCCATAGGAGACCGTCAACAAATTAAAAAAGAATGAATATTTTTTGGATAACCCTGTCAAAACTAATGTAGCAAAAGTGCTCAAACTGTAGATTATGATTAAGCGGCTTATTATAATAAACTGTGTTCATTTTTATCTCGATAGCATGTATACTCGTAGAAAAATTAAGATTTTTATAAAAACAGTCCCAAATTTTTCCAAGATTTTTGCTTATAATTGTCAGAGTTCTCAATATAAAATATTATTTTTTTCTGAAAATATGACAAACGAAATTGCACATAATACCCTGTAATCAGAATTAAAAAATAATAAAAATTGTATGAAAAATGAAAAAGTTTAGTAAATAATTTTCCACTGAGCATGCGTCAACGATATCAAAATTTCATTTGCATATTTTGTTAACTAAATGTATAGAGAAACTTTTGTGAAAGTCTCAAAATCATACTTGAAAATTCTGAAAATAATCGTCAATAGAATAAGGTGAAAATCTGTTAGTCCCAAAATGAAGCAAAAAATTGAGGGATTTTATCCAAATGTAGTAGTACGTTCCATATTGTGTATTCTATATTGACACTAATCAATAAATATATGGATACAACCCCTCTTGTTTTTGCTTCATTTTGGGAATAACGGATTTTCAACTTATTCTTTTGACAATTATTTTCAGAATTTTCAAGTATGATTTTGAGACTTTCACAAAAGTTTCTCTATACATTTAGTTAACAAAATATGCAAATGAAATTTTGACAATTATTTTCAGAATTTTCAAGCTATGATTTTGAGACTTTCACAAAAATTGCTCTATACATTTAGCTAATATAATATGCAAATGAAATACAGTAGACTCCCTCAAATCTGCACAGCTTGAAACCAGAGGGTGTGCGGATTTTAGAATTTTGCGGATTTCTGGTCATTGCTTTGTTTACATTTTTTTAAACAGTAACTTGAATGTGATTAACAATGCAATCGGAACTATAATGAATGTTTACAATATAATAAAACATTAAGGTAAGTAATAAATTTAAAAAAATAAAAATTTAGATAATTTTTTAGCAAAGGTCAATTTTAAAAGCAAAAATCTAGTTAATAATCAATAGTGTATGATTAAATATTTATTATAAAGATTAAATGTATTTTTCCAAAATTACTCAACAAAACTTGCCTCATAAAAGTACATTACACACATCAATATGATAAAATAAGGATTTTTTTTTCAAGTTTAGCCAGGTTTAATAACCAAAAAATCTTGATTAATACATAAATATATTTAGTAAGAAGATTGGGATGACCAGTAATATCAGCAATATCTTGAATTTTTTCCAAAAAATTTATTCGTCCTTTATGAAAAAAAACCTGAATAGAGTATTATTAAACAAATTCAAATTAAAAAACATTTGGAATTGATACAAATCTAAAAAAAAATCAAATTTTGTCCCAATATCCGAATTGAAAGTTTTATTGTTTACATCCATAAAATATGTGCGGATTTTAGAGAGTTGCAGATTTCTGGTTTGCGGATTTGAGGGAGTCTACTGTATTGATATCGTTGACGCATGTGCAGTGAAAAATTATTTAGTAAACCTACTTATTTTTCATATAATTTTATTACTTTTTATTTCTGATTACAGGGTATTATGTGCAATGTTGTTTGTAATATTTTCAGAAAAGAATATTATTATATATTAAAAACTCTGACGATTATAACCAAAAATTTTGGATTGTTTTTATAAAAAAACTTAATTTTTCTACGAGTATACACGCTATCGGCATAAAAATGAACACAGTTTATTACAATAAGCTATTTAATCATAATCTACCGTTTGAGCGCTTTTGCTACATTAGTTTTGAAAGGGTTATCCAAAAGATATACATTCTTTTTAAATTTGTTGACGGCACCCTATGGAGTTTCGGGAAAAAATCTTCACAGAAATGTATGACTTGTACTATTATCATGGAAGGCGGTAGCATTCCTGTGACGCAGCCTTAAGCCTAAAATCGCATCTTAGAATGGTCGAAGGACGGAACACATATGTGCAGCTAATTTGAGATCAAAGGAAATGCGAAAAGCCGTCTTTTAATAACTCATCAAATATAGCTCATATTGTTCTGATTTTTAACCGACTTCCAAAAAGGAGAGGAGGTTATCAATTCGGCGCGTATGTATTTTTTTTATGTATGTTCACCGATTACTCCGAAACTATCCAACCAATTAACTTGATTTTGGTGTTAAATGAGAGAGCTTGCTCTCGAATTGGTACCACTTCCGTTTCATAGAAATATGTTCAGTACTTTTTTAGTAATTAGGCAAAAACTAATAAAATTAGTGATTTCTCGCAAATCAGTAGTAATATGGATGTCGAGTAAATTTATCGATGCCAGGATGGCCGAGCGGTCTAAGGCGCTTGATTTAAGATTTGGTTTTCGAAAGGCAACGTGGGTTCGAACCCCATTCCTGACGTACGTGTATACAATAATCTTTTCCGTATTATAATTTTTAAATATATATTTAAGAAGTTAAATACTAATTATGCTATTAGGAATATTTTGTATTTAACCGTTACCACAGAGTATCAGAGATTTTTTATTAGTTCAATACTTTATCAGTGAAATAGTACTCAAAAAGAGAATAAACTTGCGAAAAGTAATATGACATTGAGTAAGTTCTCTGAAGAGAATGAAGTCCGGACAGCCGAGCGGTCTAAGGCACCAGATTTAATCTCTGGTTTGAAAGAGAGTGTCGGTATGTGTATAGTATACAAAAAAAAATTCCGGATTACATATTTTTTTAAGTGACTTCAAAAAAGGAGAGGATGTTATCAATTTGGCGCGAATGTACATTTTTTTATATACGTTCACCGATTACTCCGAAGCAATCCAACCGATTAATTTGTTTTTTGTGTTAAATGAAAGAGGTTACTCTTCCATTGGTACTTCTTCCATTTCATTGAAATTGGTTCAGTACTTTTTTACTAATTAAGTAAAAACTAAGAAAATTAGTGATTTCTTGCAAACTAAAAGTAACATGGACGATGACTAAGCTCGCCCAATAAAGTGCTACCAGATGGGTGAGCGGTGTAAGATAGCAGATTTGATTTCTGGTTCTTGAAAGAGATCGTGGGTTCGAATCCCACTCCTGACATACGTGTATGGTTTACAGTGATTTTTCCCGTATTATAATTTTTATTAACTGACATAAAAAAAATCGTTTTTTTTTTAAACTAAAAAGAGAAAAATAAACTTTTCTACCAAAAATTGAACCGACTTCAAAAGCTACTGCAAAGTGAAAAATAATTTTTTTGCAGAATAGTATTAAGAAATTTAATTAAGAGCGTAGTATTTATCATGCGTATTATTATATTTATGTAGATTAATTTGATTTTTTGAAGTCGGTGCCAGCCAAGCCAAGTTCAAAATTAAAATTAATTATCCAATGCAAATCGTAAAAGAATAAAGTTAAAATTTTAACTAAATATTAAATCGTAAAAAAAAACTCGTAGATACTTGGATGCGTGTCGATCGGAAAATTACATGTATCTTGGCTTGGCTTGACTTCAAAAAATCAAATTAATCTACATAAATATAATAATACGCATGATAAATACTACGCTCTTAATTAAATTTCTTAATACTATTCTGTAAAAAAATTATTTTTCACTTTGCAGTAGCTTTTGAAGTCGGTTCAATTTTTGGTAGAAAAGTTTATTTAAAAAGAGCCTTATATCTGAGCCTAATCCTATTTTGATTTTTTTACACTTCTACGTCCAGTATATTTTAAGATCTCGATACCCATTTTTAAGACAAAATCGATGGTGTCTATTCCTAAGATTTAAATTTTGCAATCGGCCTTCGCGATTTTTTTTTTAATTAATATATAATATGAATCTGTTCTTTATTAAGTGAATAAGAATTACCTAGCTTCCAGGAAAACTCTTGTTTCTTATATAATCCTCATGAAAAATCGAACTATATTTTTCGCATTTCTCTGGGAATCTCAATGCAAATACCAGATAAGCCATCTACAGTATTCATGCGCGTTCTTACTTTTTCTCCACCTACATTTTTCTCTAACATTCTCCGTAAATATGTGGTCCAGTCGGTAAGTTACTGGGCTGAAGATCTAAAGTTTTGAGTTCTATCCTGTCCGTAGCTTTGATTTTTTTTTTCTTTGTATCTTTTTAAAATGAGTTAATAAAGTTAGTTGACCTTTATCATTCGTTCCTTTATATATATTTTTAAAATTGTTAATCAGATGATTAAATGAAATTTTAATTTTTAAAATATGTAATAGTTAAACAAAATCAAATTACAATTATATCTAATTTAAATGAAATAAAAGTTTACTTTGAATAAATTTCAATATTTATATTTTAAAATTAAATTTATATAAGCTACTTTTTATCATTAAAATGGGCAATTATTATAAATTATTAAATGAAATAAATACTTACTTTGACATTATAAAATATTTTATTATGCAGTACATGATTAGAAAATCGATTATATTTCTTTAAATGCAAAGAAAGAAGCATAATTCTAGGTCATCTGTGAACTTAGTTTATTTTTTTTTAAAATTTTGTCACTTATACCCTATGGCTTCTGGGGTCCTAATATATATTGAATGCATGTGTGTTTGCGTGTGTGAGAGAGAGAAGGAGAGGGAGAGAGGTTTTTATATATATTGTGTGTGATTAATATGTATGCATATTAAGAGTTAAAATATATTTTTACATATAACATAGCAATTAAAAAAAAGAAATTTAGAAGAAATCATAGTACATTCTTTTTTTTTTGGGGGGGGGGGGGAGATGAGCATGATGTATTTTACAATAAAAAGAACATTCTCTTGTTATTGTATTTCTAAGAATGTTTTTACTATATTGAATATTTTTATTAATATGTTTGTGATACAATTGTTACTAATTATTTTATATAAAGAATGTTATATTCGTTTTCTGAAGTAAAGCATCTTTTTACATATCTTTAAAGCAAATATTAAAATTAACTATGATACATAATTAAAAAAATAAATAAAAATTAAAATAAACAAGCACTGTTCATAGCTTAAATGATCAATTTTTATGCATTTAGATCATAAATCTATAGCAAATTTTAATATAATTACATTATTACCACCAGCACTTCATAATTATAAATCAGGAACTACGAATTTTAGCATCAGTATCAATATCAATGTATACTTTCAGAATGTAATTGTCTGAGCGAAGCGAAGTCTTATACTCAGATTATGTAACGATATTAAAAGTCAAAAAAATTCTTTCGTCAAGCAAATCTCAAAAAGTACTTGTCGGATTTTGATTCTGTTTGTACCAATAGGTACCTATGAAGGTACTCTGGTGAATGCAGTACCTACGAAAAGTTAGTTCCAAATAGTTTAAAAGTTATATTAAAAAAACTGATAAAAAAGCAATTTATTTGCATACGTCAAGGAAATTTGGTGTGCGTCATTTTTCACCGGCTGGATATTTTTGTAGAGAACCGAATCAGAGTGTATGGAGTAAATAGTATTTGTTTGAGCGAAGCGAAGGCTAATACACATAGTACGTAATGATATTAAAAGTTAAGCATAATTCTTTCGGCAAGGAAATCTGAAAAAATATATGACGGATTTTGGTTGTACCAGAAGGTACCTATGAGGGTAACCTACTCTCAAAAATTTGTTCCAAATAGTTTTAAAATTATATAAAAAAACTGATAAAAAAGTACGATTTATTTGCATACCTCTCAGATATTTGATGTACGTCACTTTACACTAGCTGAATGTTTTTGTTACATTCCGGAATTTGAGCACATGGAGCAAAGAAAATACGCAAGCAATTTTTATTTAAATGCAATAAACATATTTAAATTTAAGAAACAAATTGGAAAAGAAATCTGTTTTTTTATTATTATTATATTATTTATTTAAAAGAAAAAAGCCATAATACTTAGTTATCCTGGCCCGGACTTTTTTCACCCAATATTGAAAAATGGAATAAATTACTCTGTCATAATACTTAGTTACTTAGTATTCGGGGTTTTGCGATAATTTTTATAATAACATTTTGTAATCGCATCTTTTGCTTGGCATCTTATATATTTCACGCGGAACAAATTTTTTCGTGTTTAAATAAAATACGAGTTTGACATGATAGATATTACTATTGTTAGATATTACTTTTAATCCTAGATTATATTCTGTTATTTTGTTTACACAGATTACTTAATATTATTTCTCACTAAGTAACCTATGTTCCCCGGCGATTATTGCTTTATTGCACGCATTTTATTATGGCTACATTTTATAAAAACATATACATGACGCAGTTGTCATACATGCACCAAGTTGATGCGATTGCAACAAAATGGCGATTTCATGTCTCACATGGTAACCCATTTATTTTGTTCCATCACTTTATTTAAAAAATACAATGGTGGAAGCAATAAATATACAGTTATAAATAATAAAAATAATAATAAATAGAATAAAAAGTATAAATATGACAAAAAATCGTATTAGAGAAATATTCAAAAACTTTCACCGAAACAAAATTTCTACTAATTTACGGGAGAATAAATCGCGCCACGTAGTGCATGTATGACATCCGTGCTATATTTATACGTAAAAATAAGCATAAACGTTCATCAGGTTTATTTATGTAACTGTTCATATCTATTTGCAACAAATATCGCTTCCTGAAATCTCCACAGGACGAAGGTTTATAAAAACGCCAAGGTAAAGGTAATATTGGAAAAATACCATGAAATTAGAGTAGGTATATCATATACGGATCGGGTTTGGGGCAAATTTGGCGAAAATCATTTTTGAATATGAGTTACAAATATATTTTTCAATTATTTTATATTACCTTAAAAATAAAATAATAATAATTAAAAACACAATTAATAATAAAGAAAGAAAAACTTTATGTAATTTGATAAAAAAAATTAAACAATTTATTAATAAATAAACAATAATAGCCGGGTTACCAGGCCATGCAAAATAACGATATTTTGGCATCAATCATGCGAAAGCAGCGCCGTGCAAAAGTGGGGGGGGGGGGGCGAAGGGGGGCAATCGACCTGGTCGCGGAAATTTATGGGGAGCCAAATTTGTACTCCCAACGTCATTTTTGGCCTGTTACAAGAAAAAGTTATGTGGGAGGGTTCTAAATTGAAACAGTTTCTTGGCGCAATTTTCTCTTCGCACGCCCATGAGCTGAAAAGTTCTATATTCTTTTCTAGCATCTTGACGAGCAATTTAAATTATTTATTTGACATTGAATGAATTGATGTGATTTTAATATTCAGCTTTGGGTTTGAATTTTTAATACTTTCCAACAAAGTTGAAAATTGTTTATGTATTTGGTTTGTCTGTCCGTCTGTCCTCGCTTTAATATTCTAAATATACACTTACTTTAATGCAATTGGTAAATCTTATTAACGTCCCCTAAACATGTTTTATATTGTATTTGATGCATGTTAGATTAAAATTCCTTTAGAGGAGCATCCTAAAAAATTTGATTACATTACGGTCTATGGGAAGAAATGTTTACAGAGTATTTTAATGACATTACCCTATTGATATGGATTAGATCTGATATAAATCACCGAGTTTCACAACGGTTACGTTAGAACAGAATATTCATAGCATTTTTAATCCATTTATCGGGACACACAAAAGAAATCAGCTACAATTCTGCCTTTTAGTAACAATTGCTGAGATAATTTTTCAATTTTGGCATGTGCTTTTAAACTTAACTATTTTTAGGTACGTTCGTAATTATATAAATACGTAGCATCTTCAGTCGTCGACTGATCCGTCCGTCTGTCTACGTATCCGTCAGTATGTCCACATACAACCGCACAAAAACTACCCAACCGAATCGTTTGAAATTTTAAATATATACTTGGCGCCGAATTTTGTTGAGTCATTTAAAAGTATTCCGTTACATTATGGCCGATGGGTTGAAATAATTCCAAGTGCTTTTTAATTGTAACACCTGTAGAAACATAAAGAAATCGATATACATTTATGAAGGGCACTGGAATATAAATTTTGTAGAATATGACACAGAAAGAATACTTATTATTCATTTAGAGGGTACCATAAAAGAATTCCGAAGCATAATGTTATGTGGGGGGGGGGGGGCATTTTTTTCAAATCAACAGATTTTTATTATAGACTCTTTTTCTCATTTGACATTACAAAGTCTTTTAAATAGTAATTTATTCAGGTAAAACTGCATAATAGAGTTAACTTTGGCGTATTGAGTCTGCATGTTTTGCTGAAAAAATGTGTTCAAATTTCTAAATCACTTGGGATGATACTTTGACAGCTGAAAGATTATGCAGACGAGATATTGAAATCTCATGTCATATCTTATACTGCAAATATTGCCATTTCCTTTTATTTAACGCATGCTAAAGCAAAATATTGCTCAATTCCTTGATAATGGGTTTGAAAAGAAAACAAAACAGCTTATGTAGTGGCCAGCATGCATTACCTATTTAAATCCAATTGATCATATCTGGAACACATTCAAACGACGCATCGCATTCCTTTGTTGGCGTTTTCGCGATTTTATGTACCACTTTTAAAGGGAGCCTAAATTCTTATCGAGAACCTCATCGCATCAATAGAAATCAGATGTAGATATTATACTGTTATATATATTAACTATTCTGTATTAACTATTTAAGGGGTTCACACACCATATGCACTGCTCGACATTGAAAATGCAACACCAAGAAGGAGTGGTCGGAAAGTGATGAAATTTGGGGGAAAGACAGAGACAGCAAGGAGCATTAAGTGATCTTTATTTCAAAATGATAGTCAGAATACAGAACGAGAACGGCGTCGGCTCAGTAGGATGTAGGACCACCACGAACTGAGATGAACGAAGAAACACGTCTAGGCATAGAGTCAATAAGAGCGTGGATGGTGTCTTGAGGGATCGCTTTCCATTCCCTTTCAACCATTTGTTACAGTTCATCTTCTGAACGAGGCAGGAGCAGAGTCCGCAAAACGGCGTCCAATCACATCCCACACATGTTCGATTGGTGACAGATCAGGAGAGTACGGTGGCCAGGGAAGCATCTGTATACCTTGCAGAGCATGTTGGCACATGCGAGCACTGTGTGGTCGGGCGTTATCCTGCTGAAAAATTGCTTTAGTCTGCCCCTGAAGGTAGGGGATTGCCACTGGCCGCAGTACATTATCCAAGAATCGTTCGGCCGTCATAGTGCTCAAAATAAGAACTACAGGTGACATGCAGTTATACGCAATAGCGCCCCAAACCATTATGCCACGTTGTCGCGCGGTGGGGCGTTCCACAGTTATTGCCGGATTTGATCTGTCTCCGCGTAGATGCCACACACGTATGCGGAGACTGTCACTGGATAAACAGAAGCGTGACTCTTCTGAGAACGCGACGGTTCAAAATTCTGTCATCCAAGTCGCTCTAGTCCGGCACCATTCCAAACGTTGGCGCCTATGCTGTCGAGACAATGGCAGTCTTCTTAACGGACGCCGTGAGTGCAGACCCTGTTCAACCAATCGACGAGAAATGGTTCTGGTCAACACGGAGCACATCCAAGGTATCTTGTACATGCTGCAGAATCGAGGTACAAGTGACTTGCGGGCCTGCCGCAGCTTGTCGGTGGATGCTTCGATCCACACCTGCTGACGTCACTCTGGCTGCACCTGCACCCCTCAATCTTGCCACATTTCCTAGTTCCAACCATGTTCGCCATAGCCGATGCACCGTGCTCGCATCCATGTGGGTATCAGCTACGATTTGACGTAAAGACCAACCCCCCCTTCTCAGTCCCATCACCATACCTCTCGTAAAATCGTCTATCTGCTGGAAGTGCCTTCGTTGACGGCGACCTGGAATTCTCTTCTATACACGTATCCTCCGAGACAAAAACAAAATTTCTTCGATAATTCGTCTGGCAGAAATAGCGATACGAATATTGCCCATTCTACAAGTTCCTTCCCTTATATCCTACATCACGTGAGTCGGAGACCTACGCATTTCACATCATTTGCATAACTCAGTGACATGCGCCTACTCTGAAATTTGCATAAATTTCTGACCACTCCTTCTTGGTGTTGCATTTTCAATGTCGAGCAGTGTAAAAACCTTTTCAACCATCATGATGTGTGTCATTTTTACGTACTAAAATTGGTGTGGAGTGTCTGTTTATCTTCTTGGCGTAATTTCAAAGAGTTCAAATTCCGATACAAGATATTTTAGTGTTTTATTATGTGCATTTATTTTAATATGTTGCGTACGTTCAATTTTATAACCACGCATGGCTGTTTTGCATAGTTTGCTTCCCTCTTTTTTAACCGTGTATAGGAATTTATATAGAATATTTTGCAATTGTATAGTTCAATTTGGCCATTTTCGTCATTTGAACTTTTTTCATTTGAACATCAATTAAAGGTAGTGTCGTATTTTTTTCTTTTACTTTTTGCAAGTTGTTATATTAAATCTATGTTCTCAGCAATATCGCTCAGACTAATCCCTTTGAGGGAAGTCATAGTATAAAAAAAAATTTTAAGTTTTGAGTTTAGACACATATCTGCGTTTCTAAAGAAAATATAAACTCTATATTGTGTAGTATGTTGTGTATGTTATGTTGTTTACTATACTGTATAGTTTAAAAATAAGTTTAAAAAATAAGAAACTTACAAAAATCAAATCCATTACATTAGTACATTCACCGACAGGAAATGTGATTCAAAACACTAACTTTTAGACAATTATCTGTAAAATCTTCTGCATTTACCAAATAATGGAAGAAATTTTTTAATTACACAGTTTCTGCCTAAATGGACATGAAAATTTTTGGGAATAAAATGAATTCAAAAATAGTTTCACAAAGGTACTTTTTTCAACAAATTGATTTATCTTTTGTGTCGCGTTAATTGAAAAATGGATATAATATTTATGTAAAAGGTTTCTTTGCGTCAAATTATCCATTTCCATGCGCTTCATTTAATTTGGATAATTTGACGCAAAAAACCATTTATATAAATATTATATCCAATTTTCAATAACGCGACAAAAAAGATAAATCAATTTGTTGAAAAAAGTACCTTTCAATGCATAGTATAGATTCAATTAAAATTATATTAAATAACAAATTGGAAAATTAAAAGTATTTTTATATGTGTAAATACATTTTACCAAATAAAAAAATAATAATTTTAATTTAACACAAACCTTTTAAAGTCAGATAAAGGCATCACTCAAGTTTTATATTGTATATTTTAAAACTTACATTTTTAATTTATGAGAGGCGTCTGTGAAAAAGAATGAGTGAATAAAGTTTTATACATCTTTCATGTAGAAGATAACTTTTGCACATGCTATTTTATATAGAACAAAAATAAAGTGATGAAATAAATAATACAAAAATGCGTTTTTTTAGTTAATAGCATGGCGTCACTCAAAATTTGATATCATTATTTTTAAAATTCATATTTAAAATTCTTAGAGCCATAAGTTAAACAGCTGCGTCAAAACGTTTAACCCGTTAAGGATTTTTGTATTGATATTTATACACTAAGAATTCAGGATGATTCCTCATGTATTTGTCTAGATATTTAACAAAATGTCTAAAATCGTAAGTGAGCGGTCATCAATGGCCATGTAGTGCATATATATGTATTTGAATCGATATTTGAATCAATTTGAATGAAACTTGATGTGTACATAGTAAATATTAATGTCGCGATAGAGATCGCTGGTCAGCATCATCCGCCATATCGTTTCAAAATGGAGGCCATTTAATTTTTTTTATTTAAAATTTAAAATTAAGTACAAAAAATTAGAAATTAAAAAATATTTTTCTTTGTGTTTGAGCTTGATACAAAGATTCCAGAGAGCATTTTTTGTTTTGTTTTTACCTTAAAAAATGGCCGAGTTATAGCACTTTGAATTTCTAATGTGGCTGGCATTTTCAAAACAGTCTGATTTTTGTCGCGAGACAACACGCGTATTTATGAATCAATTTGGATGTAACTTGGTGTGTACATATTGTATACTTTTATCTAAACCGAGTTCGTTGGCCAGTTTCATTCGCCATTTTGTTTTAAAATGACGACCTTTTAAATTTTTTAAATAAAATTTAAAATTTAAAATTAAGTATAAAAATGTTAGAAATTGGAAAATATTTTTCTTCTGTGTGTTTGATCTTGATACAAAGATTCCAGTGCATTTTTTGTTTTGTCTATATCTTAAAAAATGGCTGAGTTAAAGCACTTTGAATTTCTAGTGTGACTGTCATTTTGAAACAATCTTATTTTTGTCGCGTGGCAACACGCGTATTTATGAATCAATTTGGATGTAACTTGGTGTGTACATAGTATATACTAATGTCTGAACCAAGTTCGTTGGCCAGTTTCAACCGCAATCTTGTTTCAAAATGTCGGCTATTTAATTTTCTTAGAAGATTTTAAAATTAAAAATTGGATATACGAAAATTGAAAGTTAAAAAAGATTTAACTTTTATATGTTTTACCTTGATACAAAGATTTTAGAGCATTTTTTGTTTCGTTTATATCTTAAAAAATGGCTGAGTTATAGCACTTTGAATTTCTAGTATGGCTGTCATTTTGAAATGATCTGATCTTTGTCACGTGATAATGCGCGTATTAATGAACCGATGTGGATGTAATTCGGTGTGTAAGTACTTCAGAAAACACGTAGCACATTTAAAAACCAAATTTTAGCAGTTACCATCCATATCCGAAAAATCCTCTAATTTATTTGAGTAGTCCTGCATTTGATTTACAGATTTGTAAATATTCTACATAGTATGAAAAAATTTATGTAATCATAAAACTCATAATGTGTAGAAAATTCCTTAAAAGATGTGTTAAAAATTCCTTAAAAGTTTTAAGTCAATCAAATTCTTTTATATTCCTTTTTAAGACCGGAATTTTCTTAATCATTTATTCACAATAGTGTCATATTTTAATAACTACTTTTACTAGAATGCTTATATACTTACTAAAATACTAAAAATAATTTTATCACTGCCTTCTTTCTATTAAATGGAAAATGTAACATTTTTAATTTTTTTTAACTTTAAGTTTGCACTTACACGTTCATCTGAAACCAGAGAGAAAAAAAAGTTGGTTTTATTTTAGTTGTCCCTTTTATAAAGTTAATTAAAATTTACACAGAATTAAAGAAAATGTAACTTTACATTTTGTAAATATCTTTAACAATGAATCCCGTAAAGATTTTTTGTTCCTTTCGGGTTTTATTTTAAACTTATACTGGGAATTAAATTAAATGAACTTGAAATATCCATGTTGCACTATTTGAAAATTACTTTGACTTAAAAAATCGGCAATCGAAGTAAATAAATATGTATAGCTGAAATATATAAAAATAGCCTTTCCTGCTAATTTGAAAAAAATGTTGTAAGTGAATTATTCAAATTTGTAGTAAAGAAAATCAATCAATTTTCGCACGTTTGCATAAAATAAAGAAAATTAAAGCTATCCAATGACTTTCTCCGGGAGAATATATTTTGAATAATCAAATATATATTTGCTAATTGGATTCTTAGGAAAATAATTATAAATCTTTGATGCAAACGACGTACTTAATTTTGGAGATTAATTTTCTGGTCTATATACTGTTCTGTTATCAAAATAACTTACACTTTTATCGATCTGCATCAATTAGCCTTGTGTGTTATTGATCATTTCAATTTCTACTTCGATGAAAATAATCGCTTTGGTGAGGCAAAAAATATAACGGAAGTTATTGGATATTGATATAATAAACGTAAATATAAAAATATTTATTTTGGTGAAAAGATTTTCTTTATTTCTCTTTTTATTTAAGGTTTTTTTTTTTTTTTTTTTTTTTTTTTTCGTTAGTGGTAGAAATTGGATTTAATTACATTATTAACGTGTTTTCTTACTTGAACCAGAAAGAAAAATCACACATAGAATAAGACTGTTTCCAGCACTTTTAGTCTACTTTCACGAAACTTCTCCATTTAATAAGGTAAATAAGTTGCTTACACTGTGCAAAAAAAAAGAAAGAAAAAGAAAACGAAAGAAAGAAACCTGTAAAATTTCTATTTTTTTGTGGAAAGTGTTATTTCCAGAACATTTTATGTTATGGCAAGGACAGAAATTCACGTAATAGATACATGTTTGCACTAAAAATCAAAAAATCTGTAACATTACTAAATTTGTTTTAGGAAATTGGAATGCTTATAAATTTTTATGTAACTGCAATCCTGTTTACAAATAAAATTTTAGTAAAATTACTTTGTTTTAGTAGATTTTTTTTTTCAAAACAACATATTTCTGTAGCTTTACAAAACTAGTTCAGTAGATTTACATCTTTAATCACATTTTTTTTAATGCGGAGAATGTAAATATTTTAGAAAACACATAGCACATTTGAAAACAAAATTTCAGGAGTTACCATTCATATTCGAAAAGCACTCTAATTTTTTTGTGCAGTCCTGCATTTGATTTACAGATTTGTAAATATTCTGCATAATATGATAAAATTTATGTAATCATAAAACTCATAATGTGTTGAAAATTCCTTAAAAGATCTGTTAACACGTTCGCTGCCACTCACGTGAAAGCGCGTGATATGGTGACAACGTTAAAGGGCCACTCACGCGCCAGCACGTGACGTGGGGTGAAGTCCAATAGCCCGTCACGCGCTGGCGCGGGAAAATCTTTTACTGATTCTTTGTTTTAAAAAGTAAATCGGCTTCTGGGAAAAACCCACTTCTACAGTGCGACATCAACTATCATCACATCTTCATGTAAGCGATAGCGAACGTGTTAAAAGTTCCGTAAAAGTTTGAAGTTAATCAAATCTTTTTATATTCTTTTAGAAGACTGTGGAAATTTTCTTAATCATTTATTCACAATAGGTCATATTTTAATAACTACTTTTACTAGAATACTTATACACTTACTAAAATATTAAAAATAATTTATTTCTGCCTGCTTTCTATTAAATGAAAAATGTAAAGTGTTTAATTATTTTTAACTTTAATTTTGCACTTACACGTTCATCTAAAGCGAGAGAAAAAAAAAGTTGGTTTTATTTTAGTTATCCAATAATAAAGTTAATTAAAATTTACACAGAACTAAAGAAAATGTAACTTTACATTTGTAAATATCTTTAATAATGAATCCCGCGAAGATTTTTTGTTCCTTTCGGGTTTTATTTTAAACTTATACTGGGAATTAAAACAGATGAACATAAAATATCCATGTTGCACTATTTGAAATTTACTATGACTTAAAAAATTTGCAATCAAAGAAAGTAAATATGTATAGCGGGAATGTATAAAAATAGCCTTTTCTATTAATTTGAAAGAATATAAAGAACGTTGTAAGTGAATTATTCAAATTTGTATAAAAAAAAATCAATCAATTTTCGCGCGTTTCCATAAAATAAAGAAAAATAAAAAACGTTAAAGTTATTCAAAAACTTTCTCCGGGAGAATATATTTTGAATAATCAAATGTATATTTGTTAATTGGGTTTTTAATAAATATTTTAATAAATTTTATTATTAATAAAATTAATAAAATTTTAATAAATGGGTAGTTAATAAATATTTGATGCAAACAGCGTACATAATTTTGGAGATTTGTTTTCTGGTCTATATACTTTTCTGTTATCAAAATAATTTACACTTTTTTCGATCTGTAAAAATTAGCCTTGGGAGTTATTGATCATTTCGATTTCTACTTCAATCAAAATAATCGCCTTCTTCAGGCAAAAAATGTAACGGAAGTTATTGGATATTGAAATAATAAACGTTAACATAAAAATATTTATTCTAGCAAAAAGATCCTTTTTTTATCATAGAAATAGAAAATTGGATTTAATTATAGTTTTAACGTGCTTTCTTATTTGAACAAGAAAGAAAAATCGTGCATGAAACATAGACACACTTTCCAGCACTTCCAGACTACTTTAACGAAACTTCTTAATTTAATAAGGTAAATAAGATGCCTACACTAAAAAAATAGTATTTAAAAATTTTCTTTTATTCTAAGACGTTCTCTTGATTTTCAGTTTTTGATATGGTCAGTAATAGCACATAAAAAACGCCATAAAATATCCAGTATATTTAAATGATATATTTTAAAGTTTTGCGAAATCTTATAATGGTGACATTATAAATTAATACATAGTTTAAAGAAGTGCGAGTCGTCATTAATGAAAATTTTATAATAGAAATGTTTCAATGTTATATGCTTACGAACAAAGATCTACTCTCTCTCCCTGAGCTTTATAAATAATTTATCTGGTTTTAAAAAAAAAAATGTAACGGATTTTTACTTATTCACATAGTGCAGTATAGTTTTAAGCAACTGTAGCCAGTAGTGCCTCCTTAAAAGATTTTGCTAATCAAAAACTTTTATAATCTTTTTGAAAACTTTGGATATTTTCTTAGTCATTTATTAACAAAAGTGTCATATTTTAATAACTACTTTTACTATAATGCTTATATACTTACTAAAATACTAAAAAAAGTTTATTGCGGACTGCTTTCTATTAAAGAAAAAATGTAAAGAGTTTATTTTTTATTTATTTATTTATTTATTTTTTATTTAAGTTTGCACTTACGCATTCTTCTGAAACGGAAAAAAATCTTTGGTTTTAGTTATTCTTTTCATAAATTTAAATAAAATTTGCAGAGAATTAAAGAAAATGTAACTTTAGTTTTGTAAATATCTTTAACAATGATTCCCGTGAAGATTTTTTTTACCTTTCGGGTTTTCTTTTAAACTTATACTGGCAATTAAAATAGATGAACGCAAAATAACCAAGTTGCATTATTTTAAATTTATTATGACAAAAAAATTTGCA
The DNA here is from genome assembly GCA_964019185.1 of Maratus speculifer. NCBI lineage: Eukaryota > Metazoa > Arthropoda > Arachnida > Araneae > Salticidae > Maratus > Maratus speculifer. Next base: position 57,631,455 of record OZ025294.1, read on the forward strand.
ATCAAAGAAAGTAAATATGCACAGCTGGAATATATAAAAATAGCCTTTCCTACTAATTTAAAAGAATGTTGTAAGTGAATTATTCAAATTTGTAGTAAAGAAAACCAATCAATTTCCGCAGGTTTCCGTAAAATAAAGAAAATTAAGAACGTTAAAGCTATTCAATGACTTCCTCCGGGGGAATATGTTTTGAATAATCAAATGTATATTTTCTAATTGAATTCTTATGGAAATAGTCAATATAGTATTGATGCAAACGGCGTACATAATTTTGGAGATTAGTTTTCTAGCCTACATACTGTTCTGTTAACAAAATAACTTACATTATTTTTCGATCTGTATAAATTAGACTTGGGTGTTATTGATCATTTCGATTTCTACTTTAATGAAAATAATCGCTTTTCAGGAAGGGAGCAAAAAATATAAAGGAAGCTATTGGATATTGATGTAATAAATGTAAACATAAAAATACTTATTTTGGTGAAAAGAAAACCCGTTTTTCTTAAAGGTTTTATTATTTCGCTATAGAAATAAAAAGTTGGATTTATTTTTTTTATTTATTTTTATTTATTTATTTATTTTTTTTTAACTTGAACAAGAAATAAAAATCATGCATCAAGCATAGAAAAAGAAACACTTTACGGTACTTCCAGAGTACCTTAACAAGATTTCTCTGTTTAATAAAGAAAATAGTATGCCTACACTGAAAAAAAACTGCTAAATTACTAAAATTGTTCATAGAAACTTGGGATTTCTAGAACTTTTTATGTTATGGCAACAACAAAAATTAATGTAATAGATACACGTTTGCACTGTAATCGCGATAGTAATACAACATATTTCTATAACTTTACAAAAACTAGTTTTGTAGATTTACATCTTTTTTTATGTATCATGTACAAATAAAATTTTAGTAAGCATACAGATTTCTGAAACTTTACTTTACATCATTAAAAATACAGTTTTTTTTTTTTTTTTTTTTTTTTTTTGTTTTTTTTTTTTTTTTTTTTTTTTTTTTTTTTGGTTTACGGAGAATGTAACACATGACACATCTGAAAACTAGATTTCAACAATTACCATCCATAGCCTAGAAATACTCCATTTTCTTTCGCATTTGATGTATAAATTTGTATATATTTTACATAGTACATGGAAATAGTTAATAAAGCTTTGATGCAAACGGCGTAAATAATTTTTAGATTAATTTTAGCGAGATTAGTTTTCTGGCCTATACACTGTTCTGTTATGAAAAAAATAACTTACGCTTTTTTCGATCTGCATAAATTAGTCCTTGGATATTATTGATCATTTCGATTTCTACTTCAATGAAAATAATCGTTTTGGGGGAGCAAAAAATGTAACGAGAATTATTGAATATTGATATAATAAACAGAAAAATATTTATTTTGGTAAAAAGATACCCCTTTTCTTTCTTTCTTTATTTTTTTTTATTTTTTTTTTCCTGTTAGAAATAGAAAGTTGGATTTAATTACATTTTTAACGTGTTTTCTTACTAGAACAAGAAAGGAAAATCATGCATCAAGCATAGAATGAGAAACACTTTCCAGCACTTCCAGACTACTTTCACGAAACTTCTCTATTTAATATGGTAAATAAAGTGCCTACACTGAAAATAGAATAGTATTTGGAAATTTTCTTTTATTCTAAGACGTTCACTTGGTTTCCAACTTTTGATATGGTGAAGAATAGTTTATAAAACACGCCATAAAAAAATATCGAATATATTTAATTAATATATTTTAACATCTCTCGAAATTTTTTAGTGACGACATTATAAATAAATACACAGTTTAAAGATATGCGAGTCTTCACTAAAGAAAATTTTATTATAGAAATATTTCAATGCTATATGCTAACAAACAAAGATCTACTCTATCTCTCTCTGCGCTTTATAAATAAATTATCCTGTTAGAAAAGTTATGACGAATTTTTTCTTGTTCTCATAGTCCAGTAAATTTTTACGCAACTGTAGCCAGTAATGCCTCCTTGAAAGATTTAGCTAATCAAATCCTTTTATATTCTTTTAGAAGACTTCGGAAAACTTCTTAGTCCTTTATTCACAATAGTGTCATATTTTAATAACTACTTTTACTAGAATGCTTATACACTTACTAAAATATTAAAAATAATTTTATTTCTGCCTGCTTTCTGTTAAATGAAAAATGTAAAATGTTTAATTATTTTTAACTTTAATTTTGCACTTACACGTTCATCTAAAACGAGAGAAAAAAAGTTGGTTTTATTTTAATTATTCCTTTTATAAAGTTAATTAAAATTTACATAGAACTAAAGAAAATGTAAATTTACATTTATAAATATCTTTAACAATGAATCCCGTAAAGATTTTTTTCTCTTCGGGTTTTCTTTTAAACTTATAATGAAAATTAAAATAGATGAACGTAAAATATCCATGTTGCACTACTTGAAAATTACCATGACTTAAAAAATCTGCAATCAAAGAAAGTAAATATGTATAGCTGGAACATATAAAGAAAAAAAACCTTTAATAATAATTTGAAAGAATATAAAGAATGTTGTAAGTGAATTGTTCAAATTTGTATTAAAGAAAATTAATCTGTTTTCGCACGTTTCCATAAAATAAAGAAAATAAAGAACGTTAAAGCTATTCAATTACTTTCTCCGGGAGAATGCATTTTGAATAATCAAATATATATTTGCTAATTGGATTCTTAGGGAAATAGTTAATAAATCTTTGATGCAAACGGCGTACATAATTTTGGAGATTAGTTTTCTGATCTATATACTGTTCTGTTATCAAAATAACTTACACTTTTTTCGATCTGCATAAATTAGCCTTGGGAGTTATTGATCATTTCGATTTCTACTTCAATCAAAATAATCGCCTTCTTCAGGCAAAAAATGTAACGGAAGTTATTGGATATTGAAATAATAAACAGAAAAATATTTATTTTGGTAAAAAAAAAAAAAAAAATCCCTTTTTTTCTTTAAGCTTATGTTGTTTTTCGCCATATAAATAGAAAGTTGCATTTAATTACACTTTTAACGTGTTTTCTTACTAGAACAAGAAATAAAAATCATGTATCAAGCATAGAAGAAGAAGCACTTTCCCGCACTTCCAGGCTTTTTTAACGAAACTTTTCTATTTAATAAAGTAAATAAGTTGTTTACACTGAAAAAAAAACTGAAAAAATAGAAAGAAAGAAACCTGTAAAATTACTAAAATTTTTTGTGGAACGTTTGATTTCTAGAACATTTTATGTTATGGCAACAACAGAAATTAAAGTACACTGTAAAAAAAAAATCTGTAAAGTTACTACAAGTTTTCTAGGAAACTGGGATTCCTAGAACTTTTTATGTTAAGACAACAGCAAAAATGCATGTAACAGATACAAATTTGCACTGAAAATAAAAAAAATCCGTAAGGTTACGAAGAATTTTTTAGGAAACTGGGATTCCAAGAATTTTTCATGTAACTGCAACCCAGATTACAGATAAAATTTTAGTAAGATAACTGCAATTTTAGTAGACTTGTTTGTAAAGTTACGGATTTATGTAACTTTACAAAAATTAGCTTTGTAGACTTACATTTTTTTTGTACAGTGTACCGATAAAATGTAAGTAACCATACAGATTTCGGCAACTTTACATCTGTAGGATTACATATTTTTCTTTACAGTATAATAGATACACGTTTGCACTGTAAATCAAAAAATCTGTAAAGTTCCTAAGACTTTTTTGGGAAATTTGGATAACTAGAAATTTTTATGTAACTGCAATCAGAGTTACACTTAAAATTTGAGTAAGATTACTGTATTTTAGTAGATCCTTTTGTAAAGCAACATATTTCTGTAGCTTTACAAAAACTGCCTTTGTAGATTTACGTCTTTTTATGCAATGTACAGATAAAATTTTAGTGAGCATACAGATTTCTGTAACTTTAAATCTGTAGAATTACAGATTTTTCTTTACAGAGAATGTACAAATTTTAGAAAACACATGACACATTTGAAAACCAGATTTCAGCGGTTAACATCCATAGCCGAAAAGCACTCACGATAAAATTTATGCAGTAATGATGGAAAATTCATCTTTAGCCATTTCTACTAATGCAAAATCCTTGAATTATTGTAAAGTTGCCAAAATCTTTATGCTTACTAGCATTTTTTTCTGTAACTGCACAAGAAAAGATGTAAACCTACAAAACTAATTTTTGTAAAGCTACAGAAATCTATAACTTTACAAACAAATCTACTAAAATTACAGTTATCTTACGAAAATGTTTTATTTTTATTTTATTTTATTGAAATGCACACTACAGAATAACCCATTTACAGTGTTGCAAGAACATCAAGAGACACAAGACTACAGAAATATATACACATATATATAAAATGCAAATAATTACAATAGTATAATTACATGTAATAAAACATGAATAAAACAAAAATTAAGAGATTAAAAGTTCAGAACATTTATCTTTGAAGACATGAAATGACATATCAAAAATATCAAGATGCACAGAGAGTTCATTAAATATTTTGTAAAATTTATACAAAGAGAAATTACTAATGTAATTATATTTGAGAAATGGTGAGGGAAAGAATTGGTTGGACCTAAGGGATCTATTTGGTACATTGAACTTAATAGAATTAAGAATTTCACTGCAGTCAATCATGTTATTTATAATCTTGTAAAAAAATAAAACACAAAAAAGATCCCATCTAGATTTTAAACTTGGAATGCCAAAAATGCCGCGTAAATAGGAAGCAGAAACATCATAGGAAAAAGCAAGATCACTTTTGAACAATAAGTAACGAGTGAATTTAGACTGCACCTGCTCAAGAATTTTAATTTTATTAAAATAATAAGGATCCCAAATGAGACTGCAATATTCAAGCTTAGGACGTATCAGAGCAAAATATAAAACTTTTAATGCATGTTGATTGGTAAAATCTTTAGTTTTACGCTTTAAAAACCCTAGTTTTTTATATGCCTTAGAAACCATGTTATTAATATGAAGTGAAAAATCAAGTTTAGAATCAAAAGTAATACCCAAGTCTACAACAATATTAGGACGAAATAAGGCAAGATTATTAATTTCATAAGAGTAAATTAAAGTACCAGTTCTACGAGAATAACTTAAAACACTACATTTTTTAATATTAAGGAATAATTTATTATAAATGCACCAATTATATAAATTATACTAAAATATAATGTTATCTGTAACCTGGGTTTCCGTTGCATAAAAAATTCTATTAATCCCAGTTTCCTATAAAATTTTTAGTAACCTTACACATTTTTTGATTTTCAATGCAAATCTGTATTTGTTACAAGATTTTTTGCTGTTGCCGTTACATATAAAGTTCTAGGAATCCCAGTTTTCTAAAAAAAACCTCTAGTGATTTTACAGATTTTTTTATTTACAATGCAGTTCTTTGCGTACATTCACTTATATTCTACGAACATCTCATAGTATACTAAAATATAATTCAGCTTGAAAATGCATAACTCAATTAAAAACTACGATTAGAAAATTTACTCTCATACTTACGATAGCTTTCGTGTAATTTTGTACATAGCTAAAACATGAGCCGCTTGCAGATATCCAGCCTTTTTTCACGCTCACAAAAATAGCAAAAATGTTAACTTTTTTTAAAAGAAAATATAATAACTGAAATCGAAAGATGATATTTAAAAATTTGCTTACTAATTCTGTAATGACGGAAAATTTAAATTCTGACAGAAAATTTTAATTCTAAAATTTATTAGAAAATTTTATTTTTGATAATTTTATTTCTAATTATCTGACTCAAGTTTCTCTTAGTTATAAGACTACAACTAGAACTAGCGTACTTAATAATAATTCTTTGTAATTTTTAACGAGATTTTTTGAAGATTTCTTGAAGACGGGTCCAGTCAAAAGATTGCCAAATCCCCTCTCGGTCCGGCGTGGTTATAATAACAAAGAGGAGAATTCCTATCCTAACGTGTGAGAGATTCCAAGGAAGTAAAATTAGCGAAGTTTTGTTCCTGCATATGCGCAGATACATAACTTATAAATAGTATTGCCAATTATCCCACGTAAATTGGGGCTCCGAGTACTCTGGACATCTATATTTAAAAGAAATTTTCTTACTTTATTAATGGCAGAATTATCTGCAATTAAAGCGGGTGAAATAAACTATAAAAAATGAGTGGTTTTCTGGAGAATTGCAGCCCTTATTTATGCAGGCCACTGGAGTCACTACTTAAGAATGAAAGAAACTGGATTGGAAATATTTGACATTCACACTGCATAAAGTAATGAGATGAAATAAAATGGATGCAGATTCCGAACATTTTTAAGGAGCCAGTGTCTTTTAAACCCAAATATTTCAGTCGCCAACAGAGCTTAATTTCCCAGAAAAAATTAAGCAACAACGTGAATTTCGTTTAAAATCCCAGATACAAACGTAATTCTATCAAAGGATCGCAAAAAACATCACGACTATCGTAAAAAAATAACCGAAAAACACGAATTTTGTCAAATGAGCGCGGAATTTTGCTTAGAGGAACGTCAGAAGGCACGCGATTTTCGTCAGAGGATCGCGAAAACACATAGGGTTCTGGTCACAGGATTGCGGAAAAGCACAATTTTCGTCAAATGATCGCAAGAAAAAGCGCAAAAATTCGCCAAAGGATGGCAACATAGACGCCAAAAATAAGTCGCCAAATCCAAACATTTAGTTGCTACGCAGCGACTGGTCATCGTGGACCTGCATCTACAATACAGAGTATAAATTTTTTGCTGAATAAGAACCATTATTCCTGAAATGTAAAATATTCTCTGTCGAAAAAGAACTAAAGGGAAAAAAAGATGAATCAAGACCTTTTAACAATAGATAGACTATAAGTTACCATTTGTGGAATTTAAAACGATGCCCTTCTGTTTAATACGCAAAGATTCATTATCTGTGATTAAAAAAAATACAATATTATGACACATTTCAATACTAAACATTCATCGAATTTGACTGTTACGTCGAACAAAGTAGGCGAGATAAAGCAAATGAATTCAAAAGAAATATTTCATAGTGAGTAAAATCAGTTTATAAAAATTGCTTAAGAATCAACAACTTTTATAAAAGCCAGTTATGCAGATGCAAACATAATAGCAAAGAAAGAGAAACCATATTCATATGCTGAATTTATTAAAGAATTTAATTTGTTAGAAAGTGTGATGGAAATAAAGAAAATAATTTGTAGAAAAAGTAAGTTTGTCTCGATAACCAATATAAAAGCATGTGGATGAAATTGGAAAAGCAGATCATAAAACTTAAATTTTACTCTCTTGCAGCAGCTGAAGACACGGGTATTGCCGACAAAGCCCAAGTAGGAATTTTTATCGGTGGTATTGATGAAACTTTTGATGTAACGGAATAATTAGTAGGGTTATGTACACTCAATGTAACTTCGTTCACGTTTTAACTTATTTTCAACGCAATCTTCAACTGATATCAATTCATTACCAGGATATTTACAAATAAAAAGCTATGCTTTAAAATACTATTTAGAATTAAAAGAGAAGATTTAACTGGTGTATATGATGGAGTTTTACAAAACTTACTTGACAAAGATTAGTACCCAGGGCTATATAAACAATCATTATTTACGTATTATGTATCTGAAAGCACATGCGTACGTGTGCGAACAACTTTTTCGCTTGGTGAAGCTAGTGAATTCCAATTGAGATCGAAAAATGCAGATCAATATTTACAAAATGCTTGTGCATAGCAACGATATCTATCGAAATAGATTTGGATACTCTTTATTCTGCCAAACAATATCAAGTATCTTATAAACAAGAGCTTTTTCTTCCATTTTATTTCTGTCGTTCGTCTGTGGTAAGTCAAATTATTAATTTCAATTATTTTTATACAGTTTTATAATAACATAAGAGCACCGTTGCAGCAAATTTATCTCGCTCATGGTGCTAATAGTTTTGTCGATTCATTTATTTATTTATTTATTATATTGATCATCGATAAAATGAATGATAAATGTTATTCACATCATATTGTAAAGCAAGTATCTTCAAACCTCAAAGTATCAAATCTCAGTAATGTGTAATAATTTAATTATATTTTAAATAGCGTAACATACTTAAAAAAGCCACAAACTATTTTTCCTCGTAGGTCATTATGTGAGAGAATTGTTTTGTGTGACACTGTAAATGTATAGTAAATTTTTTGCACCCCATATTTCACAGAATGTATATTTTAATGCACTCCATAAATGCATATAAATTTCATCATGTTAAAATGGTGTGACATCATTAAAATACATTTGAAAGGCTTATTTCTCATTAACCTTAAAGTAACAAATAACTTTTGATGTCTCCTCTCAACGAAATATAAGTGCTACACACTTCGTTTTCAACAGCAACCGTACTATAGTAAATGTCAATAACATATGTATTTTTTCCTCCAATGTATTTTTGAAAAACGATTGAAAGAAATCTGATGGACTAATGACCTTAACTAGGACTTCCCTCAGAGGGATTAGTCTGAGCGATATTGCTGAGAACATAGATTTAATAGTAACTTGCAAAAAGTAAAAGAAAAAAAAATACGACGCTACCTTTAATTGACCATATACTGCCACAAGTTCAAATGACGAAAATGACCAAATTGAACTATACAATTACAAAATATTCTACATAAATGTGGGAAATGTCATTCGTCACTTTGTTATCATTCATTCTTTCATTATTGTCATTATTATTTCTTTATTATCATTCATTTCTTTATCATTGTTGTACGTAATTTAACTATAACTGTAATTTATTTTCGTTGTTTCAATTTATACTCCTATGTATCTGGCAACGGTCGAAGCGGGAAGACGTCATGTGACGTAACAAAAAAAGCGGGTAGTTGTTTTTTCGGCTCCGATGGGAGAGCTGTGTTATGTGAGGATGCAACCCTTTTTATGTTCTTTAAAATGTTTGCTGTTCTGAACGACATGCAGAAGCCACGTGTCATGAGTATGCAATCTCGTAGGGCTTATATATTTTTAAATTGTGTGTGTGCGATTTTTTTTTATTAAATGTGTTCGTCTTAACAAAAGACTGACTAGGGAAGTGCACGAAGTGTGAGTCACCGATTTTGACAAAAGTGGTATCGTTGGAAAGATCTCATCGAGAGCACAAAAAACTCAATAGAACTACCCGTCGCAAATGAGTCGTTATCGAGATATCCGACAATATATGTGACGCAACTAGCGCATACTTAATGGGACACCGTAAAAAATTTTAGTCTCGATTTTAACTAAAGTGGTATCGTTGAAAAGATATCATCGTGAGGATTAAAAAACTCAATGGAATCACCCGTCGGAAATGAATTGTTTTCGAGATATCCGACAATATGTGTCACATTTTTAATACACACTTCTAGGAAACTGCATTAACTAGGGAAGAGCAAAAAGTATAAGTCACCAATTTTGACAAAAGTAATATCGTTGGAAAGATCTCATCGAGAGCAGTAAAAAACTCAGCGGAACTACACGTCGCAAATAAGCCGTTATCGAGATATCCGTCAATTTATGTCACTTAACTAGTATACACTTAATAGGGGACTGCAAAAAAATGTTTTCTCGATTATAATGAAAATGGTGTCTTTGCAAAGATATCATTGTGAGAAGTAAAAAACTCAAAGGAACAAACCATTTGAAATGAGCGATTTTCGTGATATCCGACAATTTCTGTCACTTAATGCAGTTTCCTAGAAGTGTGTATTAAAAATGTGACACAAATTGTCGGATATCTTGAAAACAATTCATTTCCGACGGGTGATTCTATTAAGTTTTTTAATCCTCACGATGATATCTTTTCAACGATACCACTTTAGTTAAAATCGAGACTAAAAAATTTTTACGGTGCCCCATTAAGTATGCGCTATTTGTGTCACATATATTGTCGGATATCTCGATAACGACTCATTTGCGACGGGTAGTTCTATTGAGTTTTTTGCTGCTCTCGATGAGATCTTTCCAACGATACCACTTTTGTCAAAATCGGTGACTCACACTTCGTGCACTTCCCTAGTGAGTGTGATTATTCATTATCCCTAGACACTGACGCCAACCCACATAAATTCCTATACGCGGTTAAAAAAGAGGGAAGCAAACTATGCAAAACAGCCATGCGTGGTTATAAAATTGAACGTACACAATATATTAAAAGTAATATACATAATAAAACACTAAAATATCTTGTATAGGAATTTGAACTCTTTGAAATTACGCCAAGAAGATAAACAGACACTCCACACCAATTTTAGGACGTAAAAATGGCACAAATCATGATAGTTGAAAAGAAAAAGAGAATTTTTTATATGGTGTGTGAACCCCTTAAATAGTTAATACAGAATAGTTAATATATATAACAGTATAATATCTACATCTGATTTCTATTGATGCGATGAAGTTCTCGATAAGAATTTAGGCTCTCTTCAAAAGTGGTACATAAAAATCGCGAAAACTCCAAAGGAATGCGCTGCGTCGTTTGAATGTGTTCCAGATATGATCAATTGGATTTAAATAGGTAATGCATGCTGGCCACTACATACGCTGTTTTGTTTTCTTTTCAAACCCATTCTCAAGTAGTTGATCAATATTTCTCTTTAGCATGCGTTAAATAAAAGAAATTGGCAATATATGTAGTATAAGATATACGGCATGAGATTTGAATATCTCGTCTGCATAATCTTTGAGCTATCAAAGTATTATCACAAGTGATTTAGAAATTTGAACACATTTTTTCAGCAAAACATGCAGGCTCAATACGCCAAAGTGAACTCTGTTATGCAGTTTTACCTGAATAAATTACTATTTAAAAGATTTTGTAATGTCAAATGAGAAAATGATGCTATAATAAAAATCTTTTGATTGGTAAAAAATAATGCCCCCCCCCCCCCCACATAACATTATGCTTCGGAATTCTTTTATGATACCCTCTAAATGAATAATAAGTATTCTTTCTGTGGCATAGTCTACAAAATTTATATTCTAGTGCCCTTCATAAATGGATATCGATTTCTTTATGTTTCTACTGGTGTTATAACTAAAAAGCACTTGGAAATATTTCAATCCATCGGCCATAATGTAACGGAATACTTTTAAATGACTCAACAAAATTCGGCGCCAAATATATATTTAAAATTTCAAACGATTCGGTTGGGTAGTTTTTGTGCTGTTGTATGTGGACATACTGACTGATAAGTAGATAGACGGACGGAACAGTCGACGACTGTAGACGCTACGTATTTATATAATTACGAACGTACCTAAAAATAGTTACATTTAAAAGCACATACCAAAATTGAAAACTCATCTTAGCAATTGTTACTAAAAGACAGCATTGTAGCTGATTTCTTTTGTGTGTCCCGATAAATGGATTAAAAATGCTATGAATATCCTGTTCTAACGTAATCGTTGTGAAACTCGGTGATTTATATCAGATTCAATCCATCTCAATAGGGTAATGTCATTAAAATACTCTGTAAACATTTTTTCCCATAGACCATAATGTAATCAAATTCTTTAGGGTGCTCCTCTAAAGGAATTTTAATCTAACATGCATCATATACAATATAAAACATTCTTAGGGGACGTTGATAAGGTTTACCAATTGCATTAAAATAAGCGTATATTTACGGGCATTAGAGCGAGGACAGACGGACAGGCAAACCAAATGCATAAACAATTTTTAACTTTGTTGGAAAGTATTAAAAATTCAAACCCAAAGCTTAATATTGAAATCACATCGATTCATTTAATGCCAAATAAACAATTTAAAATGCTCGCCAAAATGCTAGAAAAGAATATAAAACTTTTCCGCACATGGGCGTGCGAAGAGAAAACTGCGCCAAGAAACTGTTTCAATTTGGCACTCTCCCACATAACTTTTTCTTGCAACAGGCCAAAAATGACGTTGGTAGTACAAATTTGGCTCCCAATAAATTTCCGCGATCAGGTCGATTGCCCCCCCTTCTCTCCCCCCCTTTTGCACGGCGCTGCTTTCTCATGATTGGCGCCAAAATATCGTTATTTTGCATGGCCTGGTAACCCGGCTATAAATAAGTTTTCTTTCTTTATTAATTAATTGTGTTTTTAATTATTATTATTTTATTTTTAAAATAATACAAAATAATTGAAAAATATATTTATAACTCATATTCAAAAAGGATTTTCGCCAAATTTGCCCCAAACCCGATCCGTATGTGATATACCTACTCTAATTTCATGGTACTTTTCCAATATTTATGGCCGGGGTATCTTTACCTTGGCGTTTTTATAAACCTTCGTCCTGTGGAGACTACAGAAAGTGATATTTGTTGCAAATAGATATGAACAGTTACATAAATAAACCTGATGAACGTTTATGCTCATTTTTACGTATAAATATAGCACGGATGTCATATATGCACTACTTTCTTCACCGATTTCTTCTCCCATAAATTGGTAGAAACTTTGTTTCGGTGAAAGTTTTTGAATATTTCTCTAATACGATTTTTTGTCATATTTATACTTTTTATTCTATTTATTATTATGTTTATTATTTATAACTGTATATTTATTGCTTCCACCATTATTTATTTTTTAAATAAAGTGATGGAACAAAATAAACAGGTTACCCTGAGAGACATGAAATCGCCATTTTGTTGCAATCGCATCAACTTGGTGCATGTGTGACATCTGCGTCATGTATATGTTTTCATGAAATGTAGCCATAATAAAATGCGTGCAATAGAGCAATAATCGCCGGGGAACACAGGTTGCTTAATGAGAAATAGTATTAAGTAATCTACGTAAACAAAATAACAGAATATAATCTATGATTAAAAGTAATATCTAAAGCTCTCATGGTCAAGCTCGTATTTTATTTAAACACGAAAGATTTTTTTCCTAATTTGCACGCGTGAAATATATAAGATACCAAGCAAAAGATGCAATTACAAAATGTTATTATAAAAATTATCGTAAAACCCCGAATACTAAGTCACTAAGTATTATGGCTTTTTTCTTTTAAATAAATAATATAATAATAATAATAAAACAGATTTCTTTTCCAATTTGTTTCTTAAATTTAAATATGTTTTATTGTATTTAAATAAAAATTGCTTGCGTTTTTCCAATTTTTTTCTTAAATTTAAATATGTTTTATTGTATTTAAATAAAAATTGCTTGCGTTTTTTCTTTGCTCCATGTGCTCAAATTCTGGAATGTAACAAAAACATTCAGCCAGTGAAAAATGCCGTACATCAAATATCTGAGACGTATGCAAATAAATCGTACTTTTTTATCAGTTTTTTTAATATAATTTTTAAACTATTTGGAACAAATTTTTGAGAGTAGGTCCATTCAGTAGGTTACGCTCATAGGTACCTTCTAGTACAATCAAATTCAAAATCCGTCATGTATTCTTTCAGATTTGCTTGCCGAAAGAATTATGCTTAACTTTTAATATCATTACGTACTGTGTGTATTATACTTCGCTTCGCTCAAACAATTACTCTTTACTCCATACACTCTGATTCGGTTCTCTACAAAAATATCCAGCCGGTGAAAAATGACGCACACCAAATTTCTGTGACGTATGCAAATAAATTGTGCTTTTTTATCAGTTTTTTTAATATAACTTTTAAACTATTTGGAACTAATTTTTCGTAGGTGGTGCATTCACCAGATTACCTCCATAGGTACCTAACGGTACAAATAGAATCAAAATCCGACACGTACTTTTTGAGATTTGCTTGACGAAAGAATTTTTTTGACTTTTAATACCGTTACTTACTCTGAGAATAAGACTTCGCTTCGCTCAGACAACTATTTACTGTCCATAAACTGTTTGGAATATTTTTTTTTTCTTTTGGTGGATAAGTTTATTTTTTAGAGTAATTTTAAAACTGGATTTTCAGATAATTATTACACATTTCTTTAAGAAATATGTTTTTATTTAGCATATCATATACATTATTTATTTTGTCAACATCTCTTTTTCTATATAGAGCATACCCAGCAGCATACAACGATGAATGAGGTATCATTGGATAGAATATTTTCACCACATCCGACATCACATTACTGAATTTTCGTTATACTTTTATTTTATTATCATACATTCTCATGTCAACATGCCTCTCCCTACGCGTATACAAAACGTATAACCATCAATGAATGAAGGTTTTTTTCAACAAGTTTTTAACATACTACATTTATATCTGAGTTTCTATGGGTTTTGGAATTTCATGACTAGGAAATTCATCGATACCAATATTGTCTTATAAAAAATATCTGATAGAATAAAGATAAAATTTCACGTTTTTTTAACTGCTATATTTACTTTTCTATAGAAAAATGCTGGTATTTCACTTGAAAAATAACCGTAATCGTACGGGGGGGGGATGTATATTCCATTAAAACATGTTGATTTATTTTTAAAAATTACACTTAATCGTAAATTAATGAAAAATACACTAGAAAATAAACTCAAAGATGCGAGGGCTTTCCAGAGGTCTGCTGCTAGTTTCCTTAATATTATATTTTATTATGCATTAAATTATATTTCATTATGTCGTTGATGCACTCTATTACAATCTAAATAATTTGCTAGATTAGCCAAAACCTTAAAAATGACTACTTTATTTATTCTAATGTATGGCACATTTCTGGAGCGGTATTTGTTGAACTGTATGATAGTGAGCATAGGGCCCACTACTGGAGCCCTACTACTATGCCAAGTTTTACTTCAATGTTTTATTTATTTCAAGTAAATATTTTTCAGGTCTAAGCATTGTACATACAGTCGGCTCTCGTTAATTCGAATTCGGATAAATCGAATATTCGCTTAATTCAAACTAAACATGAAGTCCCGAAATTTTCAATGTAAAAATAATGTTAAAATTTTCCATTTATTCGAACTCATTCTCTTTTGACTTCGCATAATTCGAACTAACGAGAATTACATTTTTTTCATTTTCCCTTACTTTCTTATGGACTTTAGATTCTTAAAAAGAATTTTCCATTATTTTGTATGAGAATTGTTCTGAAGTAATATATATATAATCCCATGCGTTTGATGTCCGCTTTCTTAGTGGCTTGTCTGTCCGTCATCGGGCAAAGAACTGAATTGTTTGTTACAAATAGAAAAATTCGCTAAAAAGAAAAAAATGAATAGGATTATACAAACAACAATTGATAATTTTTTTCACAGTGACGATAAATAGTGTAAATAATTTCTTAAATGTTCATCTAATTCAGGTTAAAAAAAACTGTAGTACAATTAATTTAAATTTTTAAACTGCAGTTGTTTTATACTGTATTATTAATTATTAATTTTTATGTTTTATTTATATTATTTTAATATAATTAATTAATTTATGTACGTATATCTTTTAATTTAATATTAAGTTATATTCTAGTGATTACAGCCGAAATAAATGTAAAAAATACCATAGCATTAATTCCTTTGTAATAGTAGCCATTAAACTTATTTTCTTCTCACACTTTTCATAATAATTCGAATTCTGGATAATTCGAACATTTCTTGTGATTCCGACGAGTTCAAATAAAAGAGAGCCAACTGTAATTTATTTAGTTTTTTGTTCATTAGAACCAATAGTGACCCAGAGCCGGGCTATTAATGCGCAAATGGTCCACTTCTGGAGCAACAAAAGTGCAACTTAATTAAGCTGTCAAACACGTTATCGTCTACCCCTTCGTTACTAAGTCTACATATGTGGACCTTCATTATTTACAGTTTTATTTGTGATACTCAAGCATAATTCCAAATTAGATCTCCAAATGATATACTTCGATGTCTAAGATTCGAAATGATACAAATTAATAAAACTCTTTCTCGGAAATCCAATTCTAGAAAAAATAATTAAGTAATAATCAATAATATTATATTAATACTCAGTAGCGAAAAGGTTATAAGAAGAAGTTAGTAGCTGAAATAGCTACGCTACAAAACATTGATATTATATTAATACTCAGAAGTGAAGAGGTTAGAAGAAGAAGTTAATAGCTGAAATAGTACGCTACAAAACATTGATATTATATTATTACTCAGTAGCGAAGAGGTTAGAAGAAGAAGTTAATAGCTACAAACTCTACGCTACAAAACATTGATATTATATTAATACCCAGTAGCGAAGAGGTTAGAAGAAGAAGTTAATAGCTGAAATAGGTACGCTACAAAACATTGATATTATATTAATGCTCAGTAGTCAAGAGGTTAGAAGAAGAAGTTAATAGCTGAAATAGCTACGCTACAAAACATTGATTAGTCTGTTAGTTACACTTGTATATAATATTTAAATTAAATGACTATATTTATTAAAGTATTAGTTTAATACTGCAATAAAACATTTTTTGTCTAAAATTTAGAGTTTAGAGTTTCTTTAGGGTGGTATGTGTAATGATTTATCCTACACGTCTTACATAAATATATTCATATACTGGAGTGAGAGGCTTGTATAAAAAAAGAGAGTTTCTAAATGGAAAATCTGAAAGTTGTATGTGTCGAAGAATTATTGGTTTAGAATATTTCACTAAGTTTTATTTTAGAAAAATAACACGTCATATATTTTAATTTTCCTCGAAATACATTTTTACATTCTATAGCCTTTTATCAAACACGGTAAATCTTTGTCTTCTAAAAATATTCTTTAATAAATGAGATTTTATATGAAATTTTATTGCGTCATAATGCGATTATGTGGGAGCAAATGTTTAGTAAACCGGAGAAAAATGCATTTAATCTTATTCTCAGGAAATATATTTCTGAATAATTAGCCAAATTATGCATTAAGAAAGTAAATTACTTTGAAGCATTAGCATACACCTTGTGTTGTACTTCGTACCGAAACAAAAGTTCATTTTTATCTATTATTTTTTATAAATTACGGCAGAACTAAATTAAACATGTTTATTAGCAAAGCAGCGGTAGAACAAAGTAATTTAACTAAATGCACAACATGAATTAATTAGCTATTTTAATTGTAGAAGTTAGTTGTTGAAAGAAGTAAAAGAATATAAAATTTAATAAAATTATTTTATCAAAATAATTTATTCTGAGAATGTTCAACAATTTTGTTTCTATACTGAGCAAATGAAACCTCTATGTAAAAACAATGCATATTTTAGATTTCTTGCGGAAAATAAAATTTTCATCAAAAGATACTTTTAAATAGGATTAACTATCTTTTTCTAAAGAAGTAACGTAAGTTATTTTAATATTTTTCAGACGGAAATATATATCATTTCATTATTCTTATTGGGATTTGTTTTGCTCCAAAGAATATATTTTTATTATAAAGTTTTAATTATTTTTTTTTTTCGATCAATTACTTTAAAACAATAATCCTTGTATCTGTTACTATTCTTTATGAATTTGATTATATGCAGAGTGGTTCAAAAAAAAAAAAAAGATTGTACAAACTTTGTGAAGCTGGTAAAGCTCATTTACAACTCGTTTAATATACACAGAGAAATACTGAACTTTATACTGTTAAAAAAATTGTGTGAAATTACAGATAATTTAATGGTAATCCATTATCTTAAGTCGTGTGTAAAATTAGATAGATTAGAAAAATCGAGAGTGTGTTAAATAACGGTAAAATCATTCGATAAATTTAGAATAGAATCTGTAAATTACCATAGTTAAAATACACAAGACTTTGTAAATTTACTTTTAATGATAATAATTTAATTTAGATTTTAAAATTAGTAAATCGCTCAAATTTCAGTAAGCTTCAAATAATTTGAATTTTCCGAGTAAGTTTAAACTGCAGTATCATAAAAATTTCGCATAATTTGTTTCTAGCCGTCTTGGGGTTTGAACCCGATGCCTCGTGACAGTGGAAAAATACTTTACCGACTGAGGTATAGAAGTTGCTGCTATTGAGTACAAAGTATGTCTTTTATGATTTAGTGGGAGATGTCCCTATTAATTCCGATGAGATGATTTTTCCCTTTATAAATTCTCTTTATAAGTTTATTCTTTTCTTTTTTTTCTTTTTTTAATTAAACTAAATTTTCTTCTTTAATATTTCCAATAAAATTGCAAAATAATTTTTTATATGTGTATTTTGAATGCCAAAATTCAACAAAAATAAAAAATATCTTTAAATGAAGACATGAAAATCTCTACAGGGGGAGTATAAAATAAGGGATATGTGGGTAAAATGATGACCGAGAAACTCAATTGAATGCATTTAAACAAGAACTAGTGTAAATTTACAGAGAGCCTCGCTTTTTTATGTTTTTACAGAAATTTTTAACAGTGACCGCTTTTAACCGCTTCACGATACGGCAATTCATTGAGGATTGTGGTCTGCAATTGCTATTTCTGTTCTCTACCAAAGGCACTAAGGTTCTATATATTATATTTCCCAGTCTGATGCTCATCTTATTGCAGAACTCTCAGTCTTCAATTCTTAATCACATTTGGTACTTATTTGATCGATCGACAAAGGATGAAAATTCGACTATAAAGAAATACATTCAAATTCTATGTTCGTAAGTTTTTTTTTTTTTTTTTTTTTTTTTTTTTTTTTTTTTACAAAACCCGTGTACATGAATTTCGAAGCATGATTTCTGTGTTGTTTTCGAGTGCTTAAAAACCTGTTATCCGTAGTCTGAAATTCTTGTAAAATTCTAAATTATTATTTAATTTCTTATAGCACACTGAGGTGGGAATTGTTTTTCGAATCGTGCTGGAGAATATAATTAATTCGAATTCCATTGGTTATGTTTTTTTCTTTTTCTTTTTGGGAAACTTTCGGAACGTTCCTTAAGATTACTGAAATCGCATTTCAAGAAATTATCATCCATAGATGACCATGTACCCAATTCTGTGCGTTGCCCTGTATATCATTTTATCTATATTCTACAAACATTTCTGAGTAAACTGAATGAAATTCAGTAAGAAATAAAAATACATAACTTATTTAAAAACAATTTTTAAGTAAATTACACTCATAGTCAATATCCTTTACCAGATCTTTTGTGTAGTTGTGTTATCAACTATAGCATTAATACATACCATGTAATATGCATAAATTTAGTGAAACTTAAAAAGTGTATGTCATAATGAAGAAGGCATTTCAGCCATCCGTCAACCATATCGATAATATACAATATTTTGGATAGAATATACTATTTTAAATCTTTTGTGTGTCCCTGTAAATGCTGTGCACTTCATATTATGCGCAAAATAACTTATATTAAATCTCATCGATGTATATAAATTTTATTATACATGAAAATTTTAATATATTTTAAATATGTCGCAAACAATTTCCACTTTACCATTATGGAATTGAATTATTTTGTGTGGCCCTGTAAATGAATATTAGCTTTTCTTTTCACCATATATTTTACAGAATACATATTTTAATGAGCTTCGTAGATGCATATAAATTTTAATATTTTTGACAGGGTTTAACACCTTTAAAATTCATCTGAAATGATTTTTTCCCCATAGTCCGTAATGAAAAGAAAAACTTTTGATTGTCCCTGAAAATAAATTAATCATGCTTGAAACTTTATTTGAAATAGGGTTCGTGCTAGGATAAGCGTAAATACTCTCCTAAAATTTCATGCGTCAGGGCAATCCGAAAGTTAGAGAGAGACAGACGGTCAGATGGCCAGACAGACTGATGGACGGACAAACTGAAATTATATTCACTTTTCACCTTTTTTGGGCAATGCTAGAAAATTCCAATGCTTCAAAACTTATAATAAAATTTTAAGTCTTATGTTAGAATAAAAGTTTGTTCTTTCATTCATTCGTATCAACATTGATTTTGAATTTTTCGTATATTCATTTTTTTTTTCATAATTTTTCCTTTTTAGAACATTTTTTAAAGCAAAATTTTGTCCTTTCAATTACTTATATCAACATTGTTCTTAATTTTTTATAAATTTATCTTTTTATTTCATATTTTTCTGTTTCTTGTATTCATTCGGCACTTGTACCCGCTTTGGCTTAAAAGCAGTTTTCATTTCTGCTTGGAAGCCAAAGGGTACAAGTGCCGAATGATGATAAATATTGCTTAGTTAAAAATATAAAACAAATTTTACTCCACTTTTTTTCTAGACAGTTATTGAAATAAGAGTTCAAAGATCATTAAGAAATAAGCAAAAGATTCATATCTTGATTCATTCAATTACAATTGATGTTTAACTTTGAACTCAATTTACTCGAAATCTAAATGTTGTCACTTGTACCCCTTGGCTTCTGGGGTCCTCATATATACGAGGTAGAGCCCGTCGAAATTTGACGAAATAAAATCTTAAGAAAGAATTGTTTTATTGATTTATAGTAAATCTACAATATTACAGTAAAAAATACATCTTATATTAGTCAGTCTAACTCTCAAACAAATATTATTTTAAGCTAAAATTAACAAAATACTATAAAGCTCAATTATCCAAATTATTAAACGAAATAAAACCGAAATTCACCGGATCTTATAACATACAATATTTTTTAAATAGTATAAGCATTTTAATTTCCAATTTTTTTTTTTTTTAATTTTAAGAGAAAATGGAGTGCTTCTGTTGCCGTAATTACAAAATTAGTACTAAAAATTATAAAAAAAAATTAATAACTCAAAAATAAATTGAGATACAGCTTTGAAACAAATTGAATTTAAAAGAATATTTTTTTCTCTATATGACAGTGTAAAAAATTTAAAATGTACAATGTTTAGAAGTGTAAAATTTCTTGTAGCGAAAATTGCAAAAACGAAATTGCATAGAAAAGTGTTGCCATTCGCAAAATGACGTATGCGTTACGCACACATACGTTTGGCCTTTATAATATATATATATATATATATATATATATATATATATATATATATATGCATAGTATTGTGCCATGCCGAATTAAGTTACATAGAATAAAGTCAAATGCCTCGCGATTATATCTTTTGTGTTATAATTTAAGAAGTTTTCGGAGTGTTTATTTAAGTATATTTTATAAAATGTAAGAATAATTCATTTGTAGACAATATTATGAGATAAATACTCGCTGATATAGGTTTTATTTTTCTTTAACAAATAAATACTTTCACTTTTGCTACTTATGTTTTCATAGCCTTCTTTTTTGAGTAAGCATAAATAATTAAGTCTTAATGATTTAATAAGTAGAAATAAATTATCTGTGAAAGGAAACTAATGGAAAGTAAAATACAGTTTAGTAAATTACTAATGCAGATGCAGTTGATCTCGATTCCTCGAAATATATTTCTGTACTTTTAGTTTAAATCAAAAAATGAAATCAGTTTTTTTAATATATTTTGTTTCACAGTCTTTTATTTACAGTTTCTTCTTGCGTTTTCTTTGATTTGTTAACGAAACTGTTTCTCGAAGGAGATATTCTGAATGCCAATTGCCAATCTATTTATTTAATTGAATTAATTATATTTTCCCTGAAATCAAAAAGTATTTTCAGAAACTGTAGTTTCCGAATTGTTACAGCATACAACTATTCGTTGATTTGGAATTTGATTGAAAACGATTTAATAAAGAGTGGGTAGATATGCAGTGTATCAGTTAAGTTTTAATAAGAACAAAGTTCTTATTTATATTATAAAGGACAAACATATCTATGCGTATCGCATATTTTTCATTTTGCGAATGGCAACATTTAAAAATTTGAAATGAAATTTTGGTTTTGAAATTTCCGCTACTGCAAATATTTAAACTTCTAACTATCGCACCTTTTCAATTTTTATATCTTCGTATAAGGCGAAAAATATACTTTTAAATACAACTTGTTTAAAAGCTGTATCTCATTTTATTTTTGAGACATTAATTATTTTGTAGTTTTCATACCAATTTTGTAATCGTGGCAGCAAAAATACTACATCTGCTTTAAAAGTAAAGGGATAAAAATGATTACTGTATCTTTTTGCTGCCATTTTATAAAAGTTTATAAAAGCTGAAAAAACTATTAAATACGTGTTATATCAAAAACATCATCTGCTATAAAATACAATGAATTTTGGTTTTATTTCGTTAATATTTATTATTTTGCCATCTTATAAAAGCTGAAAAAACTGAAATTAAAAACGTAGTATGTCAAAAACATTCTCTGCTATAAAATCCAGAGAATTTTGGTTTTATTTCGTTGTTAATTATCAACTGAATGATTTTAGTTTTCTGCAAACTTATTTTACACACGATATAATACATTTCTTTTACAAAAAATATTTTAAAGAATAGTTGTGTAACTTGTTTCCTCCGCTTTTACATAATTTGTACCAAATAACTGAAAAAATGCAAACTATTAATCCAAGTGTAAAATCCTTTTCCAAATTTTGAAAAAAATATGATGATTGATTTGATAGAGTGATTTTCGTTAAAACATTAAATTAATTTGAAGAAGATATATAGTTCATTAAATAACTGATTTTCTACTTCAGTGGCAACATTGCCTTTTGCTGGATTTGTATATTATTCTGCGATAATTACGTTATATGAGTACTTTTCTATAGATGTTGTTTAAGAATGCATCATAAAGCTGGAAGGCTTTAGAGGATGCAAATAACATCATTTTATTTTTAAAAAGTGTATTTTCATTTTTTAAGCTGAAAAAGTAGAACTTTGTAATAAAAAAGAATATTGCCCAGTTAAACTGATGCCATTGAGCTCACATGCTGAGCATACTAATTGTATATTACAGTCTTATATTTTCAAGGGTTAATACCGTTCGAAAAACAAATTAAGGGGAGGGGAAATAGCTCCCCACCCATTTGCCCTTTTTATACTTAATAATTGATATTGAAATATGCTTTATCATTATACAGTGGTGACCCCCCCCCCCAAACCCAATGACGCAAATCTCCCGGCCCCCCCAAAAAAATCTTCAAACTTTAACATTGACACCGCCTCTTCTAAACAGAATATCAATTATAATCAATTATAAATGTTGAAAAAATAATAATTAAAGTGATATTAAAAAAATTAGCAGTAAAAAAAGAAATATTAAGAATTTAAAATCCCCTCCCAAAAAAATGTACTTTTTCTCAAATTCCTCCCAAAAAATAAATTCTATGACGCATTCTGCGTCACCAAACCCCTCACTGGGACTCCTGTCATTATAAAAACTTATATCGAAAATTCAGAACAAATCGGATACGTCTTCATAAAAGCCCATTTATATAACTTAAGAGGAGTTAGCCCCTCCTTTATTTTTAACCATTAAACTTCAAAACTATTCAGAGATTCGCCTTATCAGAAAGAGCCTACATCCAAAATTTGAAGCAAATCGGATAATTCTGCATAAAAACCCATTTATCAAATTTAAGGGGGGAGAATCGCCCGTATCTCCTTTGTACTTAACAAAAGAACCCCACAGCTAATTAAGTAAGCATCTTATCACTATGAACCTGTATCCAAATTTTGAAGGAAATCGATTAATTCCGCAAGAAAAACTATTTACTTGAATTAAGAGAGATAGTCCCACCAATCCTCACTTTATACTTAAGGCTCCTGTCCTTGCTCGAGGAAACGCTCACGAGTTAGTGCTATTCCTATGGGGAAGCATTTTTCTAATAACTCTTTCGCGTTTTGACATTTTTGAATAATTTTTTTTTGCATTGGATAGCTGAGGTGCATGCCGCAGCGCACCTTTTTTAGGTAGATTTCGTAAGAAATACTACCTATTGCAATCGCACCAGTTTATATATATATATATATCACTTTTTTATGGACACGATAACTTCTATAATTCTTCACCAATCTCCACCAAACTGGTACATAAAATCAAAGGGGATAAAATCTTGGCTAAGTTCGTTGATGGGCAAAATCGGACCAAGGGGGTCGGAATAGGGGGCGTTTTTGTGAAAACCGAAAAAACGCTATAACTTCTTAATTAAAGTAGATATCGAATCGGTTTAAAGTTTATATTACTTCTTAAAAATGGGCCAAAAGTATATGCATGACAGATTTCTGATAAATTTAGAAGTGGGCTCAAAGGGCGAAAAAAACAGGGATTTTGAGAGAAAAAAATTCATAACTTAGTCAATTTTCAAGACATCAAGTCCAACTAAATTTTTTGTAAATGTTCTTAAAATTATCTAAAACTTTTGTATTTACAAGTTTTTGATAAGATTAACTTTTACCGACGAAAAAAATTAAAAACGAAAAGAAAAAGGGCGCTGAAAAAAAGAGAAAAATCCATAACTCCGTGAATTTTTAAGATATCAAATCTGATTAAATTTATTTTACATCTTCTCAAAAATATCTACAACTTTTATATTGACAAGTTTTTCATAGGACCAATTCGTATAGCAAAAAGAAATTAAACAAAAATAGGAGTTGGAGAAGAAACCTCATATCCAAACTGCTTATATTCTGACTCATTTTTAAATTCACTTTTGATTTTAAACGCATCCAAATGGTAGATCCTCTTATTTAGAAACTGTATAAAGTGACGCATTGGTCAATTTTCTGATAAAGACAGAATATATTTCAAAAAAGGTTACCAAAAAGGGTATTTTGAACAGAATTTCCGAAAGTCATCGGGACTGAAAATTGAAGGAAGTATTCAAATAAGAAATTGCGTTTTTTTCTGTCTCGTTTTTAAATCCATTTTTGTTCTCAAACGCATCCAATTTACAGATCCTCTTATTTAGGAACTATATAATGTGATACATTGGTCAGTTTTTTGATAAAGACGGAATATATTTCAAAAAAGGCTACCAAAAAGGGTATTTTGAACAGAATTTCCGAAAGTCATCGGGATTGAAAATTGAAGGAAGTATTCAAATAAGAAATTGCGTTTTTTTTTTCTGACTCGTTTTAAAAACCATTTTCGCTCTCAAACACATCCAATTTACAGATCCTCTTATTTAGGAACTATATACTGTGACGCATTGGCCAGTTTTTTGATAAAGATAGAATATATTTTTAAAAATGCTGTCAAAGTGAGTATTTCGCACAAAATTTTCCTAAGCAATTATGATTAAAGAATTAAGGATGTATTCAAACAACAAGCCGGTTATTTTATGACTCATTTTTAAATTCAATTTTTTTTCTCAAATGCATTCAACTGACAGTTTTTTGTTATTTAGGAACTGTATAATGTACTGTTTTGGTCGATTTTTTAATAGAATTTCAGAATCTATTTCAAAATATGTTGTCAAAATGGGCATTTGAGCTGAATTTTTCTTAAAATGATTCTGATAAAACCAGTTTTTGCAGAAAAATGAAATTAAAAATTTTTCATAAACGGCCAAATGAAGTTATTAAACTGGGTTTATCTCTAATCATATTTTTTTTTCTTTTTTTTTTTTTTTTTTTTTTTTTTGTTGAAATGAGCATTCTTCGGAATCTACCTCCGCATATAGGCCCAGCCGACAGGGATTTTTACTTTTTCGATTATGGTTGCAGATATTTTTTACAAAGTTAGTTTCACTTTCAAAACGGTTTCGAAACTGAAAATGCTTTTTAAAAAATATATCTGCAACCAAAATCGAAAAGTAAAAATGGTGTGCTGTTGGCATGTACCTCAGCTATCCGGTGCAAAAAAAATTATTCAAAAATGTCAAAATGCGAAAGAGTTATTAGAAAAATGCTTCCCCATAGGAATAGCATTAGCTCACGAGCATTTCCTCGAGCGAGGACAGGGGCCTTCTTAACTAATGAATTCCCAAAATAAATCAGAGAAGCGCATTATTAGAATGAATCTATATCCAAACTTTGAAGCAAATCGGTAAATTTTGCGTGAAAAACTTATTAGCCTAAATTAAGAGGGGGAAGTTATCTCCCATCCCCCCCTCTTAGACTTATCCAGTAATTTGTAAAACTAATCATGTAGGTGCCCTCATCAGAATAATCCTATGCCTAAAGTTTTAATGAATTCTGATAATCCGGATGAAAAACCCATTTATCCAAATTAAAAGCAGAGAAGTACCCCCCCCCTTCGTTCCTCCTCTTTATATTATATAATGAACTCCCAAAACTAATCATGTCGATGCCGTCATCAGAATGATCCTATGTCTAAAATGGTAATAAAATCTGACAAATCTACATGAAAAATCCATTTATCTGAATTGATGGTGGGGAATTGGTCACCCGTCCCCCCCCCTCTTTATACTTATCCAGTGCATTCTCAAAACTAATCATGGTGGTTCCCTCATCAGAATGATCCTATGTCTAAATTTTGAACGAAAACTGATAATTCTGCACGAAAAACCCATTTATGTAAATAAAGGGGAGAGGGCATTATCCTCCGTTACCCCTTTTATACTTATCAAATAAACTCCCAAAACTAATCAGGGAAGCACTTTATCAGAATATACCTATATCCAAAATTCAAGTGAATCGGATATTTTTTATAATGAGTTATCACGTTATGTACGTACGCACATATATACAGAGCGGGCGGGCACATAATCTCTCAGGCTTTGATGATAGCCTGTGAGCTAACAATGCATCATTTTTATGCCAGCTGCTTTAAAACCCCCTGAGGTGAAAATTCTATACTTTTGAAAATAACGCAATTGAAATCGCAAACTGTTAAAACGCAATGTTTTACAAAAAATTAGAATGTCTATATAGAAAAGCCGTCACATACAGTGTACGTGGTCTGATAGGAAGTCTTTGTCCAAAAAAATAAAAAATAGCGATTTATATTACAGAACTTAATGATATTACAGAGCTCAACTGGATGCAAACAAAGGTCTTTGCAATAATTTGAAGTTTAAAATAATACCAAGTTCCCCAAATTTTTGTCCAAAATTCTTTTGACTAATAAAATTTTATTGCTATTTTTTAAGACATTCTACTGTGATTTTATTAAAATAACATAATTTGCTTAATTTATTTCTTCATAATTTAATGTAATCTCTATACTTAAAATACAAGGAGGTTTTTTTTTTAGTCCTCTGCCCTGAGCTTCCTAATGAATCAATTTTACTAATACATATATATATATTTAAACTGAAAACTTCATTTTTTGATATGTCCGCACTAGCTGCTTATATATATATGTGTGTGTGTATCCTCATTTTTGAATTTTAATTTTTAAAAGAATTTATGAAATTTCCGTCAAATAAAAGTTATTAGACAGATTTGATTATTGCAAAGAGAGAAATAATGTATTATCAGTATTCTTGCCATCTGCTGATTAAAAGACTATTATTTTTTTTTAATTTATATGATTTAAAATTTATTGCTTACTTTTTAATAGCACGAAATTCCTTTAGGGACAAAAAAGCCAAAAATGTAAATACCGGGTGTCCCAAAAATGACTGATGGATTTTAAAATTCAATAACTTGCAAACGGTGACAGCTATTTAAAAAATTTTGCAGGAGGGTTATGTATAATGTCAGGGGTTTTTTTACCGTAATTTTTTATTTTAGTTCGAATTTCAAACAATAGGTGGCGCTGACGGTGATTGAAGGCCAGGTTGACACTTCACCCAGCACTGATCACCTGGCCTTCAATCGCCGTCAGCGCCACCTATTGTTTGAAATTCGAACTAAAATAAAAAATTACGGTAAAAAAAAACCCTGACATTATACATAACCCTCCTGCAAATTTTTTTAAATAGCTGTCACCGTTTGCAAGTTATTGAATTTTTAAATCCATCAGTCATTTTTGGAACATCCGGTATTTTGTCTGTTACTTTATTTTATGTTAAAATCAAATAATTTATAAAATTAACTCATTTTACTAATATACAAATTAAAGCATTTTTTATTAATTATTTATGTTTAAAATTTTTGAATAACCATACAACATTTTAAAAAAAGGAGTATTTTCACAAAGAATGAGACTTTTAGGTAGATTTCGTATGAAATACTACCTATTGAAATCGTTCTTAAGTTGGAATTTCTGAAAAATTTTTGCAGATCTGCATCTAACCTTTTTATTCACACGATAACTTCTTTAATTCTGCTCAAATCTCTTCCAAACTGATGCATAAAATCAAGGAGCATAAAATCTCGGTCAAGTTCGTTAATGAGCAAAATCGGTCCAAGAGGAAGAAATAGGGAGTGATATTGTGAAAACCGAAAAAAACCATAACTTCTTAGTTTAAATAGATTTCGAATCAATTTAAAATGTAAAGTTTATATTACTTCTAAAAAATGGGCCAAAAGTTCATGCATGACAGATTTTTGATAAAATTAAAAATGGGCTCAAGGAGCAAAAAAAATAGGGTTTTTGGAAGTTAAAATTTCATAACACTGTCAATTCTCAAGGTATCAAATCCAACTATTTTTTTATATAAATGGTCTTAATATTATCTAAAACTTTTGTGGTTACAAGTTTTTTATAGCAGCATTTCTTATTGCATAAAATAAAATAAAATAAAATAAAATAAGTAAATAAATAAAAACGAAAGCAAAAAGGGTGGTGAAAGAAGAAAAAAAATCATAACTTCATCAATTCTTCAGATATCAAATCCAATTAAACTTATTATACATGTTCTCAACAATATCTACAATTTTTATACTGACAAGTTTTTTATAGGACTAATTCTGATTGCAAAAATAAATTAAACAATAGTAGAAATTGAAGAAAAAATCACAAATCCAAACTGCTTATATTTTGACTCATATTTAAATTCATTTTGCTCTCAAACACATCCAATTGGCAGGTCCTCTTATATAATAACTATATAATGTGACGTATTGGCCAGTTTTGTTATAAAAGGCAGAATATATTTCAAAAATAGTCAAAATAGCATTTTGAACAGAATTTTCCGAAGCGATAACAAGTTGCTTATTTTTTGATACATTTTTAAATCCATTTTTGCTCTCAGGCGCTTTCAATTGACAGCTTCTCGTATTTAAGAATTACATAATGCGCTGTATTGGTCGATTTCTTCATAAAGTCAGAATATATTTCAAAAAATGCTATCAAAGTGGGCATTTGAGCCGAATTTCGCTTAAGAGGTTTCTGATAAAAGCAAAATGAAATTAAAAATTCTTCGAAAGCGGCCAGATAGTTTTTTGGGTTTACCTCTAATCATATTTTCTTTTTTATTGTTAAAATGAGCACTTAACCCATTTTAGGCCAAGCACAGAAATTTTATAAAATGTAGCATTATTTTTATTGAAATATGCTTAAATTACATACATTAAGACACAAAAAAAGATTCGTGCATGAAAAATAATATTTTATATAAGAAATAATATTTTATATAATAATATAAAATATTATTTCTTATAATGAATAATATGAATATGAATAATATTTTTATGACTTTTGTTTTATTCTTATTTCATATACAGAATTTGCAACTTTAATCTATTTTAAAAACATATAATTCATTTCAATTGGAATAATAATATATTTTTAAAAAGTCGAATTTGTCAAAGGCGTTTCAAATTAAAACTCTAGCGTATTTTGAAAATTTTTTAAGAGAAAGTGTTTACTCCAATTGAATTACTAATATTTTATGGATGTCTTCAAAAGCCTTAAAAAATAGAAGAAAAATAAAATTCTTGAAAAAAATGTGTCAGAGTGTTAAAAAAAATATTTATCGAAATGTTTCGTATACGAACCTTTGGCCGAAAATGGGTTAACTTCGAAATCTATCCCCTTCTATAGGCCAAGAAGACAGGGATTTTTAATTTTAGAATATCAAGTATTAGCGTTATTTAAATTTCACCTTTATAAAATCCTAATTTCATCTTTTGAATATTTACTGCAATACAGGAGAAAATTATAAAAAAAAAAGGAAGAAAGAAAAATTTTGATTAAATCAGATGCTAAAGCATTAATTTTGTAATGACTTAGATAAGTTAAACATTGAACATGGGAAATTCCTTTTACGAAAAAAAATGCACCTTTTTTATTTCTGCATATTCTAAAAGAAACGTTACTGACGAAAATGTTGCTGGTATAAAAAAAGGGTACAAAAAAAAATCCCCAAAAAAATCTTAATAAAAGGAGATTAAAGATTATCAGCCAAAAAAGCCCACTGGAAAAATATCCACTTATTGAAGGGAGAAATTTAGTAATTAATATGCTGAACGTACTTCTGCCGCTCTTGGAAAAAACGTCCCGTAAAATCTTTTAATTAGTTTGTTATTATTAGGTTGTATGTTTTTTTATATAAGTTAAAACCAGAAAATAAATTAATTTAAAAAAGTAAATAAATAAATATCTTATTGTGTTGAGAAGAGTTAAAAATTTATGACATTTTTCACCATCTGTATCTCTTTTAGATTTCCATATTGACTTAGTATAGTCTTAATCTTTAGTGCATAATACTCAAGAGTGTCTAATATGCATATCTTGAAAAAAACTGTTATATGTCTTCTTTCTCTCTTTCTCTCTCTCTCTCTTTTTTCTTTAGAGTTGGAGCTGTTTTTATAAAAAAAAATAATAAATAAAAAAAATGCTAAACAATGACCAACATTTTTCAAAATTTTAAAAAAATGCATAGATATTACATATTTTATTGTAATTTTCTGTATTCTGCGTTAGATTACATTGAAAAATACCAAAAAAGTATCAAAAGTAGAAGGGGTTTTTTTATGTCTCCGAACGTAGTTGGATACCTTAATGCAGAGCTTTAATCAGCTAGAATTTCTCAACATCAAGTTACATAATGTCAAAATTTACATTCAGGTCGACCCATATCCAAATTGCTTACTTTCGGATTCTTTTTTAAATTAATTTTTGGTCTGAAATGCATCTGATTGGCAGGTTTTTTATTCCAAAACAATATATTGTGTCATTTCGGTCGAATTTTTGATAAAGGCGGAATACATTTCAAAAAAGGCTCTCAAAATGGACATTTTGAACCGAATTTCCCGAAGTGATAGTGATGTAAACGAAAAATAATTGCTAATTTTTTCTGGTGATATTCAAAAAACATGTTGTACCTTAACTTTTGGAAGCCAGTGTATTAACATGTATATTAAAAGAAATTTTGGGGGAAAAATAAATTACAGTCAAAAGATTAAGCGAGTTTTCAAGATGAATATTAACTGTTTAAAAAAACTATTTTCATTTATATTATTAAATAATTTAAGTGCGATCTACTATACTGCCAATAACTTCCTGAATTTACACGATTCTTGAGTGACCTTTTTTTTATATGTATAAAAGTTACCTTATATACGTAACTACTAAATTATAAAGGAAAAAAAAGTTGTGCTATCTTTTGTACACAAATGCTGATGCTGTATCAAATGTTCTATATATTCCCTTTTACTTACCCGTCATAAGTAGTAATGAATAAGTCTTGTAATCGTTTTAAAATTCGAAAAAGAAAACTTTTGTCGGATTTATACGTTTTAGGCACTGGAGATTACAAAAACACAAATTTTGCTGAAAAAAAGAAAAGTAAGGAAAGAAAAAGTAAAACTTTGCCGTCTCTCTGACTGTATGTCTGTAAACTCTCTATCTCCTGAACAAATTGAGATGGAGACCTGAAATTTGAAGTGTACTTAGTATGTAATAATGAAAAGAAGCCGACTGAATTATAATAACCTCGATTAGTCGGAATTGTTTTTTCGGACTCTTGAAATATTTGTTCTGATAAAAGGTATATAAAAATTTAGAAATTGTTTGTTTTACAATAACATTGAAGCTCCTTATTAAAGCAGTACATAAAATTTGAAGCAAATCGAATGATTCTGCATAAAAAAAAACATTTATGTAAGTTAAAGAGGGGCTAGCCCCCGTTTCCCTTCTTTTATACTTAACCAATGAACCTCTAAATCGAATCAAGGAAGCTCCTTATTAAATTAAAGCAGTATGTAAAATTTGAAGTAAATAGGGTGATTCTGCATGAAAAACCATTTGTCTAATTTAAAGGGGGGTTACTCCCTGTTACCCCCCTTTATACTTAACGAAAGATCCCCCAAATCTAATCAGGGGTGCACCTTATCAGAAAGAACTTAGACAAAAATATTGAAGCAAATCGGGTATTTTTGTCAAGAGTTATCGCGCTACGTACATAAATACATATATACGTAGATATATAAGCGGTTGCCACATTAGATCACAGGCTTTGATAGTTGTGAGTTAAAAATCACCTTTGAAACCTGTAATAATATTTTTAAGAATACAGAACCATTTTCAATATCTCTTGTAATCTGACAAATAAACTAACACTCAATTTCTTTATTTTAAAAAAAATTAATAAGAATTAAAATGTACATTTTAAACTCACCTCACAAAGAAGTTCGTACATCCTCATACATCATACCTCAAACATCGTAAAATCTGAGAGTCAGTTTGATGTATTTGTATATTATATATATCTTTTTATACCTAAGAAAATTAATAAAATGAATATTCTCATGTTGATAATCCCCTATGAGAGTCCAACTTCATGAATGTTTAATAAAGTCTATTTGGCTTTCACAATATCACTAAACTGCTCAAATATACTTCGCCTCTTTACATAATGCTTCTATCACTATTTAAGTAGATATATTATAGCTTCTGCCACTTTACTGATTTAAACAAGCAATGAATATCGTAATACACACATTATAAATATGCAACGTTCTCCTGCAATTCATAATCTACATTACTAATGTGCTTAAAGTATTAGATATAGGATAAATGATATTGAAATTTACTCGTGGCAATATTTCTCGTATATTCGTATGCTATAAGCACTAACGTATTTCTTAAAACTATCAAACATCGCATAAATGCATTTCATAGAGAACTAAAGTAGGAAAATTTATTCAAAGAAATTATTATTATTTTTATTTTGGTGCATAGTTAGTTTTAAAAATTAGAATGTAAATAATTTAGCACACAATGTATTTATTTAGGAATACTTATTAAATAACACTTTTATAGATTTTTTGGATTTCGATCTTAATGTCTTTATAGGATTATTAGCAAATTCCGCGGTTTTGCTCGCTTAATAATTGAAGTATACCAAGTGAT
Organism: Maratus speculifer; assembly: GCA_964019185.1. Classification (NCBI taxonomy): domain Eukaryota; kingdom Metazoa; phylum Arthropoda; class Arachnida; order Araneae; family Salticidae; genus Maratus; species Maratus speculifer. The sequence goes on from OZ025294.1 coordinate 57,664,393, forward strand.
ATTTGCATGTCTAATTTTTATAAGAAATTATACTTTTCAGAATAATTCGAAAATTACTATTTAAGCCACAGTTAAACTAACTTCATTATTACGCAGCATTAGGTAGATATTATTTAATTATAGATATTATTTAGATATTATTAGATATAAGTAGATATTATTTAATTATTAAATTTATAAGAACTAAAGCTAGTTCTGAGTAAATTAGAAAATATTCCGAAACTTTTATATTCAATTTATATACGCTCATTTAAGTAATCATTTAAATTTTTGAATTTGTTAGAAACTATCTTCTTAGTACACATTTACATCTTAAAATTAATCATTATGTCAAATTTCAAGCTTTTTGTTTAACAGTCTACCATCTCTTTAAATTTAGTTTCACCAACATAAAATGTCTATGTTGAAACATGAACTGACAGCATTAATTTGCCAACATTAATTTTGAAATCAATTCGGTATTTAATATATCCCATAGAAACGTAATTTAAAAAATTTTTAAAGGCCTTTTTAGAAAGTTTGTTGTTAATTACAACCCCAGGCAGTAGTGGCATCGGCTTAAAATATGGCTTGCGTAGAATCAAAGATTTTCACCTTTGATTCGCCACCATTATTTTTATAATCGGTTTATTATTTCTTGAAATTGTATGGAAATTGCAATTTCGGAATTTTTTACAACGCTTTTTGCTCCTTCCTTCGCTTCAAAACTTTTAAATTTCAAATTTAATTTCAATTGTTCTTAGTTAGTTCTGTCAAGATTAACTCTCAACTCTCACCCTCCAGGGAGCCATCAGCAAACGGTGTTCATTTCTCTTCCCCTACGGATTCCGTCCTCTAAACGGAAGGTAATTCTTTCAAAGCATATCTTTTTCTTCAGACCCTGTTTTCCTGTCTTACCTATGAATTTTGACTGACAAGCGATTGGTCACCTATTATATGCTACATTCTTTCAACCAGAACTATGTCAGTACGCTATTTGGATTAAGACTCCAGATAAAGAAGGACTGCTGTTTTAGAGCTTACAGTATACAGAATACATCAGCAAATAAAAGAACAGCATCACACAAGAATAGTTTTAGATAATAATCGCTTATCCAAACCTGACAGGTTTTTTCATAAAATACGAGTAAAATTTTAAGGGATGATAACACACATCCAAGTAAACAACTTTCATCGAAGAATGCATGATCTGAAATAAAAGGAAAGGTTCTGGCGCATTTGGAAATTTGGTCCATTCAAATTTTAAAGCTGCATTCCTGTTACCAGTCATCGGAAGAAGAACGACATTAATAGTATGCAAATGTGACATGAAGAAGCACATGTATACAAAATTTCGTCTCTATGAAGATAAAAGACGCTGAACCGAGTGTGCAACTGCCAAATGTAGAAGCGTACTGGAAAATGTTGCTCTGATAGGGAAAATGCTGACATCCATTTTATCTACTGCAAGTAAAAAATAGCTCAGAAAGTTCAAAAATCGTACGAAGAGCAGGTTCCTAGTTTGCTTTTGTCACTTAATCGTTCTTTGCGTAAACACATCACCTTTGGAGCCTTCTAGCATCTTTGCGTTTTAATTTCGACCATACATTCTTTGATGAAAATTGTTTGTTTGAATGCGTACTATCATTTCTTAAAGTTTTGCCTATCTTTTATGGAACGACCGTCTGTAGTTTACTTGTGCTTTATACAAATTTTAATTATTTATTTGACATGAATTTAGTACTAGAGTTTTAACATTCCTTTATTAATTATTGTGACTTTTGCAGTTTTCTGTCAATGTCCGAGTGTAAATAACAAATTCGCTGCTTTAAGCAGATTTTCAGGGACATGAAAATCGTGAAAACTTCATAAGGACGTGATTAGAATCAATACTTATTTCTGTGTTAGAAGATATTTTTTTTAAGAAAAAATTAAACTAGAAACAATTTTAAGACTATTGGTAATTTCAACTGTGTCTTTTCGAATCGGGCTCAGGCTCTGATATTATAATTTTGTCTGAGTTTGGCGAGCCTGGGCTCTTGAAAAACTGTCCAAACTCATCTATAGCGAACATGGCTAAATTTTATTGTGAGGAGCTTCAAAATTATTGACTTGGTACATTAGGTGAATTTCTTGCCTTCCTGCAAGTTCGAGACATGACGTCATCAGTTAATTTTACAATGCAATAATACAAAGTAATATAAACTGAAACTCTGGCTGCTTTAGAAAAAATTCAAAATTAAAGTTCAATTTCGTTTTTTGAGTGGGATCAGCCGCATTATGAAGCTGACTTATACGAGACATTCTAGCCCTCTCTTTTAAGATATTTATTTCCTGAAATAATGGTTCAATTATGCTATTATTGCTTGCGTAATAGACTATCCACTCTTATCAAATTTATATTATGTCGACCTAAAGGCTGTTTTAAATTTTCAATGCACATAAACACCGAAATATGATGAATCTTGCGTGTTGTGCAATTAGAACAATTAAAAAATTTATCAATTTCTTCTTTAAAATATTCTTAGGTTATAATATTATTATAGGTTATAAAAATAGTTCTAGGTTAAAATATTTCTATAGGTTAAAATATTATTTTATTTTATTTCCATTATTTGCCGATATAATTTAAAAGAGATATGCCATAGAATCAGAAACAGACTATTTTTATGATGATATGTAATGCAAAGTAGGAAAGAAATTTCTCTTTTTTTATTTCAATTTCAGGAGGAAATTGTATTTGTTTAAACAATTCTACTTCGAACAAAAATATACGGAAATTGATTCTAGAGAACTAAATAAATTTGAAAGCGATTCCAAGGAGAATTGTTTTAGACGGTTTTGCACTGTCTTTAGATGAAATTTTTTCACTAGGTTTATTTTTTAAAATTGAATTCTGTTTCGCATCCAAGTGCATTATATTAAAGTATGAGGTATACTTCAATACAGAGTAGGCAATCTAAAGTGTTTATATTCTTTCTTTTAATAATTCTACCGGCTATCTAAATTTGCTTGTATTAATCTCGTGTTCAATACAGATAAAAATGATTAAAAAATAATTATAAAAAAATATTACACTCCTTATTATTTTTATTTTTTAATGTTTAAAATACAAGTATTAAAAATGCTCTGGTGAGCAACAAAAAAGGTTAATATGTTTTAAGTATGAAAAAGTGTTTGGCAAGTGCTTTTAATTGAGCATGAGAGAGGACAAGGGGTCCTTCTTGGTTGCAGCTCACTGTCAATGCCAAATTTGAAAAAAATCATATTTGCGCTTTTTCCGTGTAAAAAAAAAAAATCAATCACAATTACGATAAAAATGTATAGCGCAAAGACATAGCCAGAAGAAACGCAGCGTAATTAAACATGAATGTAAGGCGAAATAGTACCAAGAAACCTTAATTCTCGTAGCGTATCATACTCATGCAGTGCCACCAAGCATGACCGCAACATAGAACTGCACAGAAAACTGATTTGTAATACAGTTGTAATGCAGAGTCAACTGTGCAGTTTGAAGTGCAAAGTCAACAGCGCAGTTCACATGTAAAGCAGGATTGAAAATTTTACTAAAAGAAAGACGGATAGTTTCATGCAAATTTCTTTTATATGGAAGAAGCGCAAATATGATTTTTTTTTCAAATTCGGCATTGACAGTGAGCAGCAGCCAAGAAGGGACCCCTTGTCCTCTCTCATGCTCAATTAAAAGCACTTGTCAAACACTTTTTCATACTTAAAAGCATATTAACCTTTTTTGTTGCTCACCAGATCATTTTTTAATACTTGTCATTCAATTTTTTTTGATAAAAACAAAAGATCTTTTTTTTATATCTCGAAAAACAAAATATTTGCTGCCAAAATTTTATTGTTGTATTAGAATAATTAAGAAAGTTATTGCATTGTCATATAAAATGCATGATGTCTGGGAAATAAACCAAGGAGTCGAACGAAAATAATTACAGTGCGCTCACAACTTTATTCAAAGAACTAAAACTGAATGCTTCGCAATAAAAACAAATAATTATGTTCTTCACGTGATTTATTTTATTTGAATGAATTATGTTACATACATAAAAAATTCATACTTATTTAAACTTGGTGGCAACGAATAATAAAAAAAAAACTACAACAGCAAGAATAAGAAACAATGTTCAACTGGAGCTTTAAGACACAAATTCGATTTTCTCAGCGTTCGCAAACGTACAAAGATGAAAAAAAAAATCTATTTTAAGTTTTACTGAAAGAATTAAAATAAGCCAAAAATGAAGTTAATCCATCCATGGGATCGTTAGCAATCGCTTGTTGAATTTTAGGTCTTCATTTTTTCGTTAAAAGTTGAATAAAATAATTACAGTAAACTACGATATTTTTTTAATGCTATCATTTTATTTGTCTCGTCGAGTTCTATCTTTTGAAAAAAAAAAAAATCCCGGTCGTACTGGTTCGCCAGAAATTTCAAAAAGACGTTTGCATTTTCCATTTCTTAATCATATTATACCAAACGCTACCGCGCTTGCTATGATATTATTATCGCAATTGGTATATGTTAAAGAACATGATTTAACGCATCATAGTAACTCCGTTGTTGTAATAACTCGTATATAGAATAAATCATAATATCTGGCGATGCATCACTTGTGCCAAACTGCAGAAAAATGCTTTAAAATTAATTTATTATAATATTTAAAATGTTATATTGACGTAGCAAATCAACCCTGCCTATATATTTTTTATAACTCTAGCACATTAAGATGTGAGTGAAAATCGATTACAACATTACGTCTTTAAGAGCCAAGTTAAATGAGTGAGATAAAAGAGTAACAATTTAATGAGATTAGTGAAAATAAAAAATCCCTGTCAGCTTGGCGTATAGGCAGAGGTAGCTTTCGAAGTTAAGTGCTCATTTCAAGAATACAAAATAAAATATGATTCAAGATAAACTCAGTTTAACAACTTTATTTGACCGCTTTTGAACAATTTTTAATTTCATTTTTCTATAAGAGTTGTTTTTATTAGAATCATCTTAAGCAAAATTCGTCTAAAATGTGCACTTTGACAGCTTTTTTTTAAATATATTCTGACTTTATTAAACGATCGACCAATACGGCACATTATTATAGTTCCTAAATAAGAGAAACTGTCAATTGAATGCGTTTGAGAGCAAAATTGAATTTAAAAATGACTCATAAAATAAGCAGTTTGTTATTTGAATATATCATCAACTCTTCAATCATGATCGCTTCGGAAAATTCTGTACAAATTGCCCACTCTGACAGCGGTTTTTTTTTTTAAATATATTCTGCCTTTATCACAAAATTGGCCAATATGTCACATTATATAGTTATTAAATAAGAGAACCTGCCAACTGGATGTGTTTGAGAGCAAAATAAATTTAAAAATGAGTCAGAATGTAAGAAGTTTGGATTTGTGATTCTTTTTTCAACTCCTATTTTTGTTTTATTTATTTTTGCTTTAACAATTGGTCCTATCAAAAACTTATCAGTATAAAAGTTGTAGATATTATTGAGATGTATAATAAATTTAATCGGATTTGATATCTTAAGAATTGACGAAGTTATGGATTTTTTTTTCATCTTCTACTTCCTTTTTGTTTTCGTTTTTAGCTCATGCCCGCCCGTTTTGTATGTATGTGCGTAACGCGATAACTCATGATAAAAATATACGATTAACTTGAAATTTTGGATAAAGGTATTTCTGATAAGGCGCTTCCCCGATTTGTTTTTGGATTTCATTCGATAAGTATAACAGGGGAAAAGAGGGCTAGTGCCCCTCCCCTTAATGGGTTTTTCATACAGAATTATCAGTTTTCATTCAATATTTAGATATAGGACCATTATGATGAGGCACTTCAGTGATTAGTATTAGGTATTTATTGAATAAGTATAAAGAGGGAGAACGGGGGGCTAATGCCACTCTGATTAATTTACATAAATGGGTGTTCATGCAAAATTATCAGTTTTCATTCAAAATTTAGTTATGGGATCATTCTGATGAGGCGCCTCCGTGATTAGTATTAGGTGTCCATTGGATTAGTATAAAGAGGGGGGAACGGAGGCTAATGCCCCTCCTCTTAATTTATATAAACGAATGGAATCCCATCGAATTCGACAAATGAAATGTTTAAAAGACCCGATCGATTTGGTTTTTAAAAAAAGCAAAAGTAATTACATAATTTAATCAATATTTAATAAATATATTTCCAAACTTAATGTCAAGTTTGCCAGTTAAAATTTTGCATGCAAATATTCGCACATCTTCAGTTAAAATTGTAATCTGAGTGCCGGCGAAATCCAGAAATTTTATTTCTTATGCACTCACAGAAAATTAATTTTATTTAAAAAAAACTAATTTCATTTTTACTATGACATTATTTTCACAACTGAGTCATCTGAAAGTAAAATCTCAATCTCAGTGTCCATAATGAAAAGAAACATTGGAATGTAACATCGTTATGAGTAAAAGTGCGATGTTTTAAATAGTGACGTTTCTCTTCAAATGTTTTTAAAAGTTACTGTTGTTAGTAATATGAAAAAGGCATAAGTAATAATAATGTAATTCCCATTTATCTGGTTGCTGAATGACATCATTTTCCTCATTTGAAATTTTTTTTTTTTTGTTTTAGACATTAATTTTTATCATAAATTATTTTCTGTTATTTTATTTACATTATTAATATTATTTCTCAGTAAATATTTTTTTTACCTCAATTAGTGCATAACTATACGCAATCATTTTATTGTGGTTAAATTTTACGAAAACAATTAACTTTTTTCCTTTAAATGCGAGAACATGTTCACTGATGAAATAAAGATTCTGACTGGTGGCACGACCGGACTGATCTCATAGCGTCAGCGCATGAAGTCTGGCCGTGCTGGTGGAAAGTGATAATGGAAAATAAATTTTTATTATCAAAAGAAAAGCTAAACTGAGTTGCCACCATTTTGAAGAAATATCATAAAAAGCATTTAAAATTAAAAATAAAATATAAAAATGGAAATAAATTAAAAAATAGCTAAAATGAGCACAACTACAAATAAATAGTTTTCATTTAAAAAAATAATTATCAAAATCGGTTGAGTAGAAAATTCAGGGCTGATGACTAAAAAAACAGTCAGGTCTTTTAAATATATAGATGAGTTTTTCATGCAGAGTTATCAGTTTTCGTTCAAAATTTAGATATAGGATCATTCTGATGAGACACCTCCATGATTAGTATTAGGTGTTCATTGGATAAGTGTAAAGAGAGGGAATGGGGGGGGGTATTCTTCCACCCTTAATTTCGATAAATGGGTTTTTCATGCAGATTTATCAGATTTCATTTAAATTTTAGACCTAGCATTTATTCTGATGAGGGCACATCCATGATTAGTTTTGTGAATTCATATAAGTACTATATTATTTAACGTTCATATTCTATAAAAAAAAGTTTTGGATACTATTGCTTAAAAAAGATAAGTGTGAAAAACAGACAAAACGTTATTTTGATTGTAGTTTGATGCAACATAACAATGTAAAATAACAATGTCCCATGGAAACAAATTAATTTTAATAAGCAAGTAGTTTTATACTAACAGTTTATGCCAAAAGACTTTTGGGATGCTGTTGCTTACCAGAGGTGTATAGCACTCCAAACATAATAACCTTTCACTTTTCTTGAAAACTAGTTGTTGGGGTGCCACCGTAATACTTACCCATCATAATATAAAATATGAAAATGAAACGCGTGAAAACTACAGGGATGGGAACTGCAAAAAAGCAAAAAGACTGAAAATACTCGTGAACGAAAAATTGCACCATATTGTATTCACACGCGCGAATGAAAAAATGCACCACAAGTAAGGGGGTACTTTTTGTTTAATAAATAGATGTTACCAGAAGTTACATTCACTGAGAAAGATTTGGAACAATCAAAAAAAGATTGTGAAGCAGGAAAATCTGTTTTTGGAGCAGCAAAAAGAATAATTTGGAAGCAGGAAAATTAGTTTTTCGAACAGAAAAATTCTATCCACCAGTCATTAACTTTCTTTTCTTGCCCATTTGAAGAAAATGCGTTTTAAAGCAATTTTTCGACAAAATTTGCCGTTTTTTGCGCGATCTTTTGACAAAATGTGCCGGGTTTTCGCGATCTTTTGACGAAATGTGCCGGTTTTTCGCTATATTTTGACGAAAGTTACCGTTTTATCACGATTTTTTGATGAAATTTGTCGTTTTTTCGCGATTTTTTGGAGGAAATTGGTCATTTTTTCGCGATTTTTTGAGGAAATCTGCCTTTTTTTCGGGATTTTGTAACAAAATTAGCCATTTTTTCGCGAATCTTTTGACGAAATTTGCGGGAAATTATTCGTTATTTTACAATTTTTTTAGTGAAATTTTATTTTTTGCGATTCGTTGACGAAATGTACCGTTTTTTCGCGATCTTTTGACGAAATGTTCCGTTTTTTCGCAATCTTTTAAAGAAAATTACCGTTTTTTTTATAAAATTTACAGTTTTTCGCGAATGTTTTGACAAAATTTTCCGTTTTATCATGATTTTTGGACAAAACTTGTCATTCTTTCCAGGAAAGCCGACTTTTTTTCGGGATTTTGTAACAAAATTAGCCATTTTTTTGCGAATTTTTTGAGCCGGAAATTATTCGTTATTTCGCGATATTTTAACGAAGTTTGCCTTTTTTGCGATTCTTTGACGAAAATGACGCGTCCCGCGGGGCGCGTAAGTTCCATTTTTTAGCGTACCGTCGCCGATTTTTTGTGTATTTTACGCGCTATAACACGTCCGCGGCATCCCTGTTACATAATTCTGAAATCCGCGGAAAAAAGCGGAATTTTTGGATTGAAAAATCTGAAACTTATCAAAATAACAAAAAAGCGGAAATCCGCCAAAAAGCGGAAAATTCCCATCCCTGAAACTATCTATAGCGAATCCAAAATAAAATTTAAACGCATAATTAAATAATTTTAATATACATAATAATGCTCTATTAATGAATTGCTGATGAGCCAATTTCAACAAATTATATAAAACGCAAAAATACTCAAGTAGCACAGGATTGCGTAAAAGAAACATCCTTATAACTCAAAAAATAATAATCATAATCATATTAACTAAAAATTTACTGCGTCGGATTAAGCGTTTCATTTCCAATTAAAAAATATCTGTGAATTAAAATTTGAAAGAAATACAGGGTCATGATAAATCGAAGAATGTGGAAAACAGGATTACACATATATCCGCAACTAATAATCCGATCGACATCGTTCTGCATACAAAATTTGTGTTATTTTGTTGCCTTTTACGTCCATTCCTTAAAATAAAAAAATTCGAAAATTTTTATATACCTTTCATCAGAACGAATTTTTCAGGAGTCCGAAAAAAATAGTTCCGGATAATCGAGGTTACTGATATTAAATAGGCTTCGTCCGATTATCACATACTAAGTACATACAAAAATTTCAAGTCTCTATCTCAATTTGTTCGGGAGATGGAGCGGTTACAGACAGACAGACAGACACACAGACGGACGGATGGCAATTTTATTTTTTCTAAAAATGTTTTTCAAAATCTCCAGTGTCTAAAATGTGTAAATCCGTCAATTTTTTTTTTTTTTTTTTTTTTTTTTTTTTTTTTTTTTTCAGGGCTTCAAAATTGCATGTTATTTAATTTAACATGATCTAGTTCAACATAGAGAAGAATCAAGCAAATATTTTTGATTTGCTACAACTATCATCAAATTTTCAAAATAATAGCCTGTAGCTCTCATAGAGGTTTGCACGGGCCGGAATTTCCAGGCCCGGCCCGGCCCGTAGGAAAGTTATTTCGGCCCGGCCCGTTTAAATTTTTATATTTTAGGCCCGGCCCGGCCCGGCCAGTACAAAAATCAGCGAAAACAGGCCCGGCCCGTTTTGGCCCGTTACAATTTCTACGTTTTCTTAAAAATTCATATTTTTATCATATAAATAAGATTTCTTTAAAGAATGCTGCATACATATCTATGGAATGATTTTACAGTATATTTTACAGGAAATACACATTAACAACATTAATGATTACTTAGATTCTTAGGCTTTCAACATTCGAATAAAGATTCATTAAAAAATTAATATGGCTTAGAATAAAAGAAAAATGAAAGTCAAAAACATCGTTAATTTTGAAGCTGTTTCATAAAAAAGGATTTATAAATATATTTCTATATTATTTTATTATAAGTTTCAAATCCAAATTTATTCTTAAATTCAAAGAAGTCTTTTCTGTTACATTTCTAAATTCATTTTTTTTTTTTTTCCTCAGAAACGCATAAGATTAGCAGATATCTATTTTCAGAAACTATATAATCGAATGGCGTTATCCATTTTTTGATACAAGCAATTTAAGAATACTGCAAACAATAAAATACTGTCATAATTAGCGTTTTGAATAGAATTTCCGGAAGCAATAACAAGGGAAGGGAGAAAAACCTGCAATCATTTGAGAAACTATTATATCTCAACAAGTATTTTATTTACCAACAATGAAAAACGCTATTCGATTCCAAATCCCTTCAATAGTTAGGCTTATCACTTTTATACTTTTACAATTAAAAATTAAACAGAAAATGTGCCAAACTTTTGCATTATTGAGAAATTAATTTAAATTCATCGAGATATATCCTAAGACTAAGCTAACAAAAGTTCTTTATCGCTGTTAATAATTTTACAAATCATGTTTTGCCAATAATTAAGTCTAGTACCGGACCTGCCAGTCTGTATGTAGAAAAATAATGCAAGCGTGATCTCGGACCGGCATGAGTCAGCTTAAAAAATATTAAAATGGGTTACACATAATGTAATTCTCCGATGCCGATACACTGTGCATTTTTATATTGATGCTGTCAAACTAGTATGGCCACATTTATACTTATTCTCGTTGAAAATAGCTCATATTTTATCGTTTCAACTGAAATCTTCAGAACGGGCCGGCAGGCCCGAAATTTTTTTTTATCGGCCCGGCCCGTCAGGCCCGTTCAATTTTTTTTGCCGGCCCGGCCCGGCCCGTTAGAAAATTCGAAACGATTCCGCCGGGCCGGGTACGGGCCACGGGCCAGGTCCGGGCCCGTGCAGACCTCTAAGCTCTCAGTAATCGCTCTTAAGCCTGTTTATATAAATCTATTTCAAATGGTTTTTAAAATGCAATCAAAGAGATATAAAAACATATTTCTCCAATCTGAATGTCTTTTTAATTTTGCAATTGTACAATTTTTATAAAACAAGTCTTGAAAAATAATTTCTAGAATCTCCTCACTTATTTCTAAATTCACATTACATCATTGAATAAAAAGAACTAGTTTAATAGAATTCTGTGGATGTAGTACTTATATGAATTACAATGTGATCAATATCAAATATTGAAATTATGTAAATCAAAGCTAAAACACCAATTTTGTAAATTAAAAAAAAAAAAAATTATGTGGATCTTTAGTTAATCATATTTGTTCATAATCGCATAAAGTTTACATATGTTTTACGTATTCTGAGAGTACAAATAAGTGAACAAAAAAAATGAAATAAAGATCACACAGTGTTTGTTAAAACTGACACAGTTACTAAGAGACCGGGAGACGGCAACACAGACAATAACATCGAGTTCAAGGATGAAAATTAAGGATTAGTTAAATCTTGATTTGCATATTAATATGCAATCGGTCTGCCAAGTCATATCTTGGTAGAAAACACCTAAAAACCTTATTTTTTCAGTTGACTCGTAGATTTACCATTGTGTTTTCCTGCATCAAAAATATAACATGGAGGGTTAGGAGCAGGAAAACATAATGATAAACCTATGAGTTAACCATTAAAATTTGGCTTTCAGGTGTTTTTCACCAAGATAGGACTTAGCTTACCAATTGCATTTTAATATGTGAATTGAGATTAAACTAATACTAGTTTTTCATTATTAAACTCTATATGGTGATTGTCTGTGTGATTGCTTCCTGGTTTTTAACTTAAGTAGTGAAAAAAATTAAAAACTTATATCTAAAATTCATACTTTTGAATACAGTGACATTCGAAGATTTACAACGAAGTGACAGTAAGTGTCCAAGGCTGGAAATTAGCGGTTGTTAGTAGCCAAATGTAATTAAATTATTACATTTGATGATCACAAAATTATATCTCATCATCTAATTTGATGCCTAACTTCATTTTACTTTAATTTTTGTTTAACATATGCTCTTATTGAGTATTTTCCTCCACCACATGCACTTGAAAAACACCTGTTTTCCACAAGAGATTGGACAGTAGCGTATACTTAAGACACCACCTTGAAAGATTTTGAATTTCCTTCATTTACAGGGCTTGAAATTCAATTTTTCGAAGGAGGGGAGTCTCCCTACCAACATTTATAAATGGAGGGGAGTTTGGCTGTCTGGGAGGGAGAAAAAATGTTTATAATCCGCCATTATTTTATGTGCTATTTAAAGAATTACCAGAATATAGACATAAAAAATATCACTGAAGCAATTTTCATCAACAATTCAGATTAATTATGCGAAATGTGTAAAAAAAAAACTTTTATACTGTCTAGTTTTTACTGGTGGTAAATTCCCTCCTGATGCTAATTATTTTTGTCACAGGTCTAATTATTATTTTAATAATAATTAATAAAACTCCCAATTAAGTTAATAAATTTATATTTATAATTTATAATTAATGATTAATAATTATAATTAATAATGTTATTTTTCGGTACTTTAAATGTGCAAGATACAAATTTAATCATAAAATAATACTTATTTGAGTGTAGAAGATAAGAAGTATCACTATTGTTTGCGTTTCTTTAAAAAAGGGACAAGTCAAATTCATCGAAAAATATATTTTTTTTTAAATGAATACTTTGTTGAGTAAAGGGATACTTTTTGTTTAGTATATGGCTGCTTTCAGGAATTGCACTCACTCAGAAAGATTTGGAGCTGTCAGAAACAGATTTTAGAGCAAAAAAAAAAACATATTTTGAAGCAGGAAAATTAGTTTGTTGAACAGAAAAATGAACACCCCGTTATATTATTTTTGGGGGGAGGAAGGAGGGAGAGGTTCCCTTTAACGAAAGTTGCATTTTTTCGATATCATTTGATGAAATCTGTCTTTTTTTACGATCTTTTCACGAAAAATGCCGTTTTTTCGGGATTTTTTGACGAAATTTGCCGTTTTTTCGTGAATTTTCTCAGAAAAATTGCCGTTTTTTTGCGATCTTTTGATGAAATTTGATGTTTTATCGCGATTTTTTTAGAAAATTGCCGTTTTTCGCGATATTTTCGGGAAATTTGTTTTTATAGTGAATCTTTTGTCGAAATTTGTCGTTTTGTGCGATTTTTGGACGAAATTTGATGTTTTTTCGCGAATTTTCTGAGGAAATTTGCCGTTTTTCGCGATCTTTTGATGAAATCTGATGTTTTATCGCGATTTTTTTTAACGAAAATTGCCGTTTTTGTGATATTTTGGGGAAATTTGTCATTTATAGTGAATCTTTTGTCGAAATTTGTCGTTTTTCGCGATTTTTGGACGAAATTTGACGTTTTTTCGCGACCTTTTTGACGAAAACTGCCGTTTTACAGAATTCTGTGACGAAATTAGGCATTCTTTCGTGAATCTTTTGACGAAATTTGCCAGAAATTAGTTGTTTTTTCGCGATCTTTTAACAATATTTGCCGTTTTTTAGCAAACTTTTACGAAATCACGCGTTCTGTGAAACGTGTAAGAGCTGTTTCTTTTGTGTGTCATCTCCGATCTTTTGAGTAATTTATGCGCAATAACGCGTCCGCGGCATCATTGTTTCATAATTTTTGGAATTGAATGCGTTATTTTGTGTGTGTGTGTGTGGAAAGGAGGGGGGAGGAGTGGAAATTCCGAACAGAATCACCTCTATTTCGCTGCGGAAAATACAACGAAACTCGTCAATTGATTGCAGGAAAAGAATTGCAAAATTTGTTCATCAGTCGCGGAAAAAATCGTGATTTTTAATGATTTTTCGCTGTAAAAAAACTCGCAAAATGTGTCGATTACTCGCACGAAAATATCATAAAATTCGCAAAACGGTCGTGAGAGTTGATCATAGTTTCAAAATGCAAAATTTTTTGGGTGGGAGCCTCCCGTCCACGTTATTCTTTTGGGCGGGATTTCAAAATTTTGGGAGCGAATCCCGCCATGCCGCCCTGAAATTCAAGCCCTGATTTATATTGTCATAGTAGAGCATCACAGTAAAACTTCGTAGTATGACTAAGAAAAAAAAAATCTTTGCGACTTCACAAAAAAAAGAACAGTTATGTTTCCATTAACATATGTCCCAGGTCCATACAAAAACGAATTCGCTGTTGCCGATACAGTTGTTCTTCATAAATAAAAAAAATTAGAAAAAATGTAATCTTACTTCGGATTTTCTTGGATGAGAACAAAAAAAAAAAATCGGCGAAAACTACGTGGTGTGTATGATGACATAATACTCAACGACTTGGCTCCAGGAAAAGGTTAACTTTATTGACGAATACTCGATGATTCGGGAGGAAATGCACTGGCAATGGCTGTTTCATAGGACAACAAAACTTAGAACATCCTTTTGGCAAAAAAAAACTCAACATGATCTTTGGTAAAAAAAAAAATCAAAAGAGAGGCAGATACACCTCACACCAATATCTCTGAATTCGGAACGCTACTGACTGTGACTAGAGCTCCGGATCGGAGATCGCGCGGCGGAAAAAATTGGCGAGAGAGACAGCGCCAACAGACGAAAAAAAATACGCCCGCGAATGAGAGCGGTATAAATGACCGCCAAGTGTGACGTCAGTACGGCACGCCTACAGACGAAAGCGCGGGAAAAACGTGAGGAAGAACTCCTTCAAACATGACGATGTCGCAATTGAGAACAACTTAGTGCGTGATAATTTAAAATAACTAGAATTACGATCGTTGGCACGGGAGGACAAAAATTGAAAGACTTAACCAAAATTACTGGGAAATATATCAAATTAAAGGTAATAAATTAAAACTAACAATCGTGTCGACAAAATCCTAAAATTTTAGCTAGAAGAATAAATAAAAATTAAACTACGACTTAACAAGGCATGTCATTTGTGACATATATGAAGATATTTCTTGCATGCTTGAAAGATTCTCTGCAATCTTTCAACATAAATTCTTACTTCCAAGTAAATTTTTTTTTGGAGACGTTCAGGAATGAATCCTGAAGGAATCTTGAGGAGTTAAAGAAAAACTAGAGCTTTCAAAGTACTGGTGTGACACATAGAGACATTACACTGTCTAGGAATTATTCAGACCTACATTTGTTTAAAGAAGATTGTAGAAAAAGTTTAAAGTAAGTATTGAATTATTAAATAAATGATTTTATAATAATATTACAAATGAAATTCTCTTTTCAAATTTAAAAGTATTTGACCCACGTTGCTTTTATCAATTGAAACTAGAGGATCAAAGGAAAAATAATAATCAGAACTTATGAATAATCTTCTACATAATGTACAAATCCACATTAATAAAGATGTGGTAATAGAGGAATTCCGTGATTTAAAAATGTAGATTAAAAACAAATTAAAATATTACATGCAACGCTGCTTGGCAGCAATTAATTACTAAATTCCAATGTTTGCGAATTCGGCAAAATTTTGGAATTTTTCATGGTATTCCGCTTGAGCATAGGTGAATGCAAAAGGGGTTTTAACCAACTTAACTTTCAAACAAACATAAGTCGTTTGTCATTGGACTTGGCCAATGACATTCTTTTAATAAAATTATGTGACACCAATTTAAAGATTTCAATGCTATGAAGGCCATTAATTTATGGTACTCTAATATGGTACTGATTTAACAGATGATATCTGCAAAGAGCAACAATATCTCGTTGCGGTATTATTTAGTTTGTTCTAGTAGTATAATTTTGTATTCTACAAGAAAAAATTTTTTGTACTTTTGTTTAATTAAGATATTAAGTTCAGAAAATGGAAAAAAAAATGTCATTTTGATTGTACTTTGAAGCTACATAACAATGTAAATTAAAAATGCCCCATGGAAACAAATTTTAATAAGCAGATAATAGTTTATGCCAAAAGTATTTTGGGATATTGTTGCTTGCCAGAAATATAGCAAGCACTCCACACATACTGGTATTTCATTTTTCATCAGAAAATTCAATTCACACCCCTGAATTTTAACATTTTCTATAGGGAAGAGGAAATTTTTAAGGGCTTCAAAATTGCACATTTTTCATTAAATATGATTTACTTCAACATCAAACATATCAAGCCAATTAATAAATACAACTATCAAAATATTAAGTTAATTTAAATTCAGTATAATAGCTGTAATGGAGAAAAAATGCATAGATGTGGGGATCTATTGAATCAGTCAACCAATTCATGCAAGTATAATGTGAAAATAGGTTTATTTTGACTATATTTGGTAGCACATCTTTATAGGACATCTTTGCATAGTTATCAATACTTTAAAAACAAAGCAAAATGAACATAACTTGAACAAGAAAATTTATGTAATAAAGGAAGCTGCATAGAAACAAACCACATTTTATTAAAAATTTTACATTTAATTGATAGATTGACAGTTATCTTAGTATGCCTTTATTATTTTACTTTACAAAAACGCAGAAAAATTAAGATTAGCAGAAGAGTGTGAACATCCTATTTTTAAGATTAATTTATAAAATTAAATGAAATCTTAATGATTTGATTGATGAAAAGTATCATTAAGTATCTTTTTGATAAATAAGGTAAATTAAACTATGAGTAACAAAGTTTGAACTTTGTATGAATATTTATATAAGCACATATGCAGGGTATGACACACAAAAGGTGCATACAGTTTTTATATAATGCTGCTAATATTTCCAAATTTATTGCCACCTTATATAATCAAAGATAATTATTAAAATTCTGTGAAAAAGTAAGTTGAAGACTTTTCTACAAAATAGTGGTGCCAGATGACAGCTCTTAAAAACCTTATGTATTCAATATATACCATACCCTGTGCATGTGCTTCTTGGTTAACATGGTTGTATTTTGCATGTAAAAATTTTATTAAGTGCAATGATAATAATATTTAGTTATCCTTTATTTTTAATGTGGGACGCAGATTTGTATATAATGCTTAATTTGGCTGATGGCAAAGAATGAGTTTAGGCGACATACATTAGAAGATGATTTCCTTATGGTCTTAAATCACTTAATATAAAGATTAATGGTTTCACATTTGCTGTTGTACTTGCATGCACAGGCTATTTTTCTAGTGTTCATTAAATTTTTATAAATAAATTTATATGTATTTGTGAAAATAATGTTTAATTTGGATCCTGGCAGTGAACGAGTTTAGTAGGCCTGCATTAGAAGATTATACTTTTTGTGATCTTAAAATTAAAGATTGCCAGCCTCACATTTGATGGGACACGTGCATGCACAAACTATTTTTCTAGCATACGTGAAGTTTTTATAAAGAAGTTTATACATATTTATGATTATAAAATTCATACTGTACACATGAAAAAGAATAAATATTAATTCTGGCATAAAAGAGGAAAAAACTTTTCAATCTGTATGATTTTTCTTAGAGTGAAATTCAATGAAGTTAGAAAATAGAGGTATATTACAAAAATTACCCAAAATATTAAGAGATTCCTGATATGGAGAGGAAAGGGAGAGGGGAAAGGGGCACCCGAGCAATTTCTTTTCTCTCTCTCTCTTTTTATAGCTTTGTTAGCTCTCATATAAATATTTTGTAAGCATAATCATCCATTTTCACATAAAATTCATATATAAGTGATCGATTAGCCAAGAACTCACAGAAAGGAGCATTCCATGCATTTGTCATAGGTCCCTAAGACAAAATACTTGACCTATCACCAGAAAAGAGGGGAAAAATTGGAAATTAAAACTGGACAAATTTAAAAGTGAAAATCATTAAATTAAAGACATCAAAAAACAGGAAGGGTTGGGCTCGAAGTCCTGAAGCCATCAGATGACCATTAATGATTTTGTATATGCTTATGTAATTTTAACACTAAACATACAGATATAAATAATGATAAGAACATATTTGCCTGTAAAGATTTCTATAGATAACTAAAATAATGCATCCATATTAATTAAAAGATTGATCACTGATTGAGATAAAAAAAAGAGAATTAATACAGAGAAAAAATAATTGAATATTTATATGCTTGGTTACCAGACTGTACAATGATGTAGGTAAAATGCATTAAAACTATATCAAAAGCATATTCAGTAATTAGAATTAGAAAATAAACAGATTTACAGGGGATAAAAGTATAATTTATTTAAATAACATTACAAGTGAACAATCAAGATATTGAAATAAAATACTTTTTACAAGCTTACATTTCATTAAATTAAAAAACATTCTTCAACTAATATCTTTTGGCACTTCTGAAGATTTTGATTGTTGCTTTAAAGAATTAAAAAATTCCATCTGCTCTGCAATAACATTTAACATAGGATCTGCTTCTGCCTTTCCACCACTATCATATTCTAAATCAAACAGCTGACAAGATTCTATATCATATTTAGCTCGGATATCCTCTAAAAAGATGTGTAAGATAATATTGCCTGTAAAGAAAATAAATAAAATCAGCAAATTACAGCAATAATAAAGTAAAAGCATGCACATTACAAAAACAGCGTCAGAAAGAAGATATGATTTACAAATTTTTAAACAATTACTTCAGTTGAAATAAACATTGATATTTACTAATTTAAAAAATGATATTCAGAGTGTTTAATGATCTAATCGGGAAAAAATTAAAGATGTCAGAAAAAGATCATGACATATTTCATTGATGCACATGTACTGACACATTAAATATGAATAATATATTAAGGAAGCAGGACGTTTCGGTCCCGCCATTTCGGTCCCGCCGTTTCGGTCCCGAGACATTTCGGTCCCGAGACGTTTCGGTCCCAAGACATTTCGGTCCCGAGACGTTTCGGTCCCAAGACATTTCGGTCCCTGGCCATTTCGGTCCCGAGACATTTCGGTCCCGAGACATTTCGGTCCCGAGACATTTCGGTCCATGGTCATTTCGGTCCCGAGACATTTCGGTCCCTGGACTTTTCGGTCCCTTCTCCAGCAAGCTGAAATTTTGTGCACGGGAAATATCTGACATAATTTTATAAGGAACATTTTAGAGTGTTGAATTCAGGGGCAGGTCATTCCCCCCGGAGCTATCAATTATCCCCCCCCGGAAAATTTGAAATTTTGTGTTTTCAGCGGTAAAAAAGTGTAATCCTCCCCCCGGAGCCACAGAAGTCCCTCCCGGAGAAAAGTGTCTGAATTCAACACTGATTTTTTAACTGGAAGTCGCATAAAATTTTAGTGTAATGCGATTAATTAGAAGTAACAAGTACCCCAAAACTTGATCAATTATTTAGAAATCGATGGAGATTTCTGAAAAAAATTCACAGATGAATGGCATTTTTTAAAATTGCCAGAATGTTTTGAATTCTTGAAAGAGGAAACGGGGAAGCTAACTTGGAAACTGATAACTAAATTTATAAAAGAACCCAATTAACTTATGATATTAACACACCCCATAATAGTTGTAAAATTTTAACTTCTGAGATGC
Organism: Maratus speculifer; assembly: GCA_964019185.1. Classification (NCBI taxonomy): domain Eukaryota; kingdom Metazoa; phylum Arthropoda; class Arachnida; order Araneae; family Salticidae; genus Maratus; species Maratus speculifer. The sequence continues at coordinate 57,684,017 of OZ025294.1, forward strand.
ATGTTTCCTCTCCAGGGAGACAAATGTTTTTAAATTGCCAGGAGAAAAGAAAGAGTTATTGTTATATGGAATTTATATTCTGACACTTAGCATATTATAGGATTTCATCGCTGAATCCAATTTTCAGAATTATAAGTGTTTCATTATTTTGCACCTCCGCCACTTCCCGCATAGGAGCAAAAATCTTGAAATAAATAAAAAACATCTGCATCTGGTGGTATTTTACCCCCTGTGCCAAAATTATCATTGAATCCTCTTTTTGTTTATAGCATTTTTTTATATATTGTTTTTGGTTACTAGCATTTATTTTCCTTTTAAACTTTTCCGTTTTTAAATTAAGAAAAGAGTTTCCAGATTGCAACACGTGGAGGTAGTTAGCATTGCAATTATTTTATTACATAAATATATGACACGAGCAGAAATAATTATTAAAATGATTTGTAACCTATTTTTTTTTTTTACATTTTAGAAAAATGAATTACATCTTGAATTATTAGCAATTATTTTTTCATGACAACAGTTCTTTTTTTATTGTTATTATTACAATCTAGAATGTTTATTATATTGACGCTTCCCTGTTTTTATTAATGTTTTCCAAAATAACGGCAACAGCAAAAAAAATATATTGCCATACTTTTATGCATATATCACATTTATACAACACATCTGTTAAATTTTCTAAAACCACTTAAGGAAACTAATTACAAAATTATTAATGTAATGCGTATTGAAATTTGTCATTTCATGTAAAGCTGATATTATTATATAAAATGATTATTTTTAGCATTAAAATATAAAAACCCTCATAAAAAATATGAAAAAAAAACCTTCTGTCAAAGTAAGTTAAATTAAAAAAGGTAACTTAAAATATTATGTCTAGGTGGTAAATATCTTATCTAACAATCTTATTTAGTTATGTTATAAGTTTTGAATATTTCAATGTCATTTATAAGCTGTAATAATAAAGATAAAAAATATTCCATTCTATTTTTTATACTGGTTTAATTGATACTAAAAGCGTTTGAAATGAAGATAACAGCAAGAGGAATAAAAAACACCGAGAAATGCTGTTCTTTTCAAAACATTCATATTTCTTCTAAAAAATGCCAGCGATTATGTGGGAGGTCCGTCCGCATTTGAACTCCAGAGTATAAAGGGCATTGTAAAGAATAAGGGACATTGGAAAGAATAATCTGACAAGTGTATAAAGATCAAGATACATAGAATAAAGCTAACTACCTAGCTCTTCTAACTATCTTGTATAAAGATGACTATTTGTTCAGATGGGCGTTGACAATTGATTGACATGCAGAATTTTTGCTTAAAAGAGGTTAATCGTAGTACTTAGCTGATACTTATATGCATACATTTCCAATTTTATAGGAACACCAACATAAAAAAAAGTGTTTAAAAATTCTCGGCACACGGTTTTGATTTGTTATTTACTTAATGTTATACATTATTTTATTAAATGATTAACATCATCTTAGAAAATTTGAAAGCATTAATAATTATTATGTTAAATTAAAAAATTCTCAAAAATTAAATTATTTTTATCAAACATATTTATTAATAAGGATTCAAAATTATTTTAACTATTAATTGTTTAAGTGACTTATTTATCAATTACTTGTTTAAAATCTAGTACAAGAACTATATAGAAGTTATAGCAAAAATGAAAAAAACATTTTTTAAATTTCAGCTACTATAATGTTATTAACTTCATTAGGATGTATAAAAATGATAAGGATTCTCAAAATAAATATGTTATTTATTCATTTATTGGTTAGTTTATCATGTTTTTCTTACTCTTTAAATATAATAATTAATATATGATTGATTTTTGCGAACTGTAAACTATAACTTTGTTTCAAAAAATTTAAATCTGCATCTGGATAATAATGTTACCTAAACCTGTTAAGAAATATTTTTACGCATTGTTATAGTGTTGCATTATTATGTTTAATTAATTATTACGTTACGTTACTAATTGATTTTTCAAAATAATAATAATAATAATAATAATTTCCTTTTTTGAAATAAATAACAATTTTTGAATAATAACTTATGGTGATGAATAATTGCTATAAATTAAATCTCAAAACAGTTAGTGATTTTAAAATGAAAATCAAATTGATATTTTATTAAATTTATGTATTTTTAATTTAATGAATTTTTATATAATTAAATTGATAAAATTATTAATATGCATTTCGAATTTTACTTTACATAAACTCAATAAATAATCTGTTTTATATTCAATTTATCATTGTGTTTTGTAGTTGTTATAAACTGAAGCTTATCGTTTACCTGTTTATTTATTTTATATTTAAAGTTACTGAAATTTAAAACTATTTATTCAATTAATAATAAAATTAAAATAAAATTTGTCAATTTTTTTCTGTGAAAGTGGGAGCGAAAAGGTAATGGAAATAAATAAATAAACGATAAATTAAAAAAGCTTAGTTTTGTCAGTTAAAAATCGAAAATAAAATTATTTAAAATAATAGTTACATTATTATATAAAATTTAAAAATAATCATTTTATTACAAAGAAATAGGCCCACTTTCAATAAAATTAACTCACAAAAATTGTCTTCATGAGGTAAGAAAACTGTTAAAAAAAAAAAAAAAAAAAAAAAAGCAACCAATAATTATTACATAAAAAAAGGTCGTTGGAGCATTTTTATTTTTTTAACAAAAATTTATTATAGCACGCCTAGTTACGAAATAACTAATTTAAAGATTCTAAGAAAGTGTGCGAAAACAATCAATAAAAATAAAAGTTAATCAATAAAAATAATAGTTTATAGTATAGATAAAATACCTAATACAAAAAATATATGACATAACTTAAAATATTTATTCTGTTAAATAATAATAATAAAGACAGTGTAAAATTGTATAACATTGTTTAATCAAATTTACAACTCGCTGTGATTTTATTATCACGAGTTACAATAGATTAAACTTATTGGACTATTATATTCAACTCTGTATAAAATTTGAGGGAAGGGGGGCAGGAGAATAAAAATATTAAAAAAGGCCCGAACAAGGTTGAGCTTACAGCGTTTAGTGGGCCTTCATCAATCAGAAACCAAGTTATAAAGTGGCCGGTAAAGAAATAGTAATGGACCGAAATGGCAAGAGACCAAAATGATTAAGGACCGAAATGGCCAGGGACCGAAATGGCAAGGGACCGAAATGTCTCGGGACCGAAATGTCCAGGGACCGAAATGTCTCGGGATTGAAATGGCAAGGGACCGAAATGTCTCGGGACCGAAATGTCCAGGGACCGAAATGTCTCGGGACCGAAATGTCCAGGGACCGAAATGTCTCGGGACCGAAATGTCCAGGGACCGAAATGTCTCGGGACCGAAACGGCGGGACCGAAACGGCGGGACCGAAATGGCGGGACCGAAATGTCGTGTACCCATATATTAATTAACACTAACTATTTGTTTTTACATTTAATTATGACATTAAATTATAAATGTAGAAGTTACTGCTACATATATGTTTCCCCTTTCAGAAAATCAGTAATTAATTTAATAGATTTTTACATTTTATTAACTTCCCTTTTCACTAGTAAACCCATTAATTTAAGTTAATTCTACATTTAATAGTTTATCTTTCCTACTTACACTAATAGAAGTTAAACTTATTAACTTTTGGGACTCTCTGTAGATAACAAAAACAATTTCCTTTCTCATGAGTCGTTATGCATTGTTCAAAAACATCCGTCAGTTTAATTGAAACTGCATTTATTAATAAAATAAAGAAAATACTGTAGGCTTGGTCAGAAATCTGTCATCCATTACATTCTATTAACATCTGCCTTCCACTCCCTGTTTTTTAACCTCGCAATTAATGCCTATCGTTAGAAATAGATTTTACATTTTTTTCTTTTTGTTTCTGCTGACAGCTGCCTTACTCACATGCAAATCACATGTGGCTAATGTAACTCTTTTGTTAGAAAAGTGCAACGTATGTAACAGATAGCTTATCGCTTTCTTGTTCTCAGGCCTGAAGAATTTTTGTAACCCTTTAAAAAGTATTCGCTACTCTGTGAAAATTTCTAGGTTGCTAACTGCAAAAGCCTAATCTCATTGTGAATGCTCCCCGTCTACCAATATCTGTCGCCAAATCTTTGTATGGGAAACTTCTTCCCCCCTTTATTGGCAATGAACGATAAGACTGTTTTTGTCACTTGACTGCTAACCACTGTACCAAGAAGATGTAATTTTGGAGCAGCTCTAAAAAATTTGCCCCTTTGTGTGTGTGTGTGGGGGGGGGGGGGGTTTGCTTGTCTTGACTCTCTCTAGTTTAATAAATGAAGATGCTTTAATTTCAAATTTCATATTGAAAATTTTTTTGTGTGTGTGAATTCCTTTTGGTAAATAAGTACCCGGGCTGGTGATCTACACCCCAATAAACTAACAGTAAAATAAAAAATGAAACAACTATTAATACATTAGTTAACCCTCCAAGCATCGTGAGGCTTTCCTGCATTTTTATACAAATGCTTATAACAATAATCCTAATTAAAATTTTCCTTACCTGTTTTGGGTTTTTTTTTTCTGAAATACACCCCTTGGAACTTTTAGATACATCTTTAAATACTATTCTGTTTAAAATATTTCTGTTTACAATAGATTAAAGTTATTTTGGGGAAATGGAAAAATACAGGCAAAATGCTTAGTTTTTGTTTTTCTTCAAAACTGATCATATGAAAATTTTAATCGAATTCATAAAATTCTGTATTCGTTTTACGTAACTTTGTAATTATATATATATATATAGTAGCACTAAGTATTTAATACATCTAGAGTGAACTCATCTGGATCTCAATTATCCTTTGCTAAAATCAGTTTTTTTAATTTTAATTTTTAAAGATTTAATTTCCCCAGTAAAGCTGCATAAGATTAACAGATCAGGAGGTGGCAGCATAGATAATAATACAGTGGTGCAGCGAGGGGGGGGTTTTGGGGGTTTAACCCCCCCCTCGCGAATAATTTAATCGAATTCATGAAAATTCTGTATTCGTTTTATGTAACTTTGTAATTATATATATGTATATGTATATATATATATATATATATATATATATATATAGTAGCACTAAGTATTTAATACATCTAGAGTGAACTCATCTGGATCTCAATTATCCTTTGCTAAAATCAGTTTTTTTAATTTTAATTTTTAAAGATTTAATTTCCCCAGTAAAGCTGCATAAGATTAACAGATCAGGAGGTGGCAGCATAGATAATAATACAGTGGTGCAGCGAGGGGGGGTTTTGGGGGGTTTAACCCCCCCCCCCCCAGAGCCATGACAAAAATACAAAAATTTCCACTTTTATGAACCAAATCATAAAAAACAAAACTAAAGTTAGAAGTTTATTTGTTTAGTTTTCGAAATCTGCCGCTTTATTGAATCAAATTTTATTTAAAAATTTGACTCGTTTAAGTAGCAGTAATGTATTTTCTTTGAAAAATAGGGAAAGCACATAGTAACAGTATCAGTATCGGAAACTGGTCACTAAAAAATTTCGGAAAAGGCCGGCATTCATTTGTACTATTGGAAATCAGCCGAAGGCTAAAAGGAATGGTCATTTCTTGTCGCTGCCAATGCCGTCTCGGGTTTTTCAATACTGCACCACTGGGGGGGGGTCTTAATTAGTTGCATCTGTTTCTTGCTCTTTTTTTGGAAACGGGACTGCACTCTCGAATTCCAGGAAAAACACAAAAACACATGCTCGCCTGCTTTGAAGGATAGACTTAATTCCACAAACATTCTGTTGTTAGTTGCTGTAGTGCTAAGGTTTCCTTTGTTGTGCGTTTCGCTATGGAGGATATTAAATCCTCTTCAGAGAAGAAAATTATGAAAAAGATGGATATAAGAGATCATTTTTTTTTATCTTTCGAATTCCTTCAAGCATTCTTGAAATCCAGGTATGTTTGGAAAGTATATAATTCGTTTATATTTATGTTTCTGGAAAGATATTAACAGCGCCATGCGAAAGGGGGAGGGGAGGGCGGTCGCCCCGGGCGCAGAGATTTAGGGGGCGCCAAATTTCTAACTACTTTCTACTTACTACTACTTTAAAGGGACTACTTTCAGACAATTTTTTAAATTAATATTTATTCTTATTTAAAAAACGCCCAAAATAGGCAAGTGGGTAAACGGAAAAAAGTTACCTGAAAAACAGTTATCGGGAAAAAGTGACATGACTACTAAAAGCGAAAAAATTTACCAGAAAAAAAGGGACATAGAATTGATTTTGGGAAATTATTATTGATTTTGGGAATTTATTATTGATTTTGGGGATTCATAGGTTAAGTATTTAGGGAGGGGAATTAGGGGGAGGCTTTTAATTTAGGTAAATGGGTTTTTCATGCTGAATTAATTGTTTTGGTTCAGTTTTTGGACATATGATACCCCCCCCCCCATCCGTAACCTCTCAAATTAAATCAATAGTTTTTTATGCAGATTTATCCGATTCGCTTGGAATTTCGGACATAGGTTTATTATGATAAGACGTATCTATGATTAGTTATAGGGTTCTTTTGCTTATTATAAAGGGAGAATGGTCAATTAACCCCCTCCCCCCACAAATTAGATCGGTTTTTATGCAAAATTATCCGATGTATTTCAAATTTTAGATAGAGATTCTTTCTAATAAGGTGAATCCCTGAATAATTTTAAGAGTTTAATGAGTAAGTATAAAGGGGAGAGTGGACGGGGGATAATCCCTCTTAAATTAAATAAATGGCTTTTCACGCAGAATTATCCGATTTGCTTCGAATTTTGGATATAGGTTCATTATGACAAAACGTATCTCTGATTAGTTATGGGGTTCTTTTCCTTATTATAAAGGGGGTGGGCAATCAATTATTTCTCCCTCAAATTCGATAAATTGGTTTTATGCAAATCGTTATTTTATCCGATGTATTTCAAATTTTAAATATAGGTTCTTTCTGATAAGGTGGATCCCTGAATAGTTTTAAGGGTTTAATGGCTAAGTATAAAGGAAAAAACAGAGGCTAACTTCCCTTAAATTAAATAAATAGCTTTTATGCAGAATTATCCGATTTGCTTCAAATTTTGGATGTAGCTTCTTTATGATAAAGCGTATTCCGGATTAGTTATGAGGTTCTTTTGCTTATTATAAATAGGGATACGGACGATTATCCCCCCTTAAATTAGATAAATTGTTTTTTATCCATAATTATCTGATGTATTTCAAATTTTTGATATAGGTTTTTTCTCATAAAGTGGATCCCTAAATAGTTTTAAGGGCTTAATGGCTAAATATAGAGGGGGAAACTGGGGATAACCCCACTTAAATTACATAAATGGCTTTTTATGCAGAATTATCCGATTTGCTTCATCCAGTTTGCTTTCCCCATTCGACGGAGGGGGATGTCCGGTAGATATTGCAAGCGGCTAGACTCTCAGGAAATTTGTCGATCAGGGGATTTCCCTGTAAAGGTTTGCCACAAAAATATTCAAGTAACATAAAAAAGTGAGTTGAATGCAATTGAACGCAAATAACAAATAAAAACAATTTTTCTTTATTTTTTAATTTAATGATTGACAACTATTGTGTCAGAAAACATTATAACACATTTTACCTTTTTTCTTATAATGATTAATTTCCATTCATTTTGCATTTAAAACTGGTTTATTTATTTATTTTTTTTATTTGTGAAAAAAGTACTATACTAAATCATTTGTTGTAATTGTTATTTTAATTTACGCCAAATATTTATCATTTAAAACTGGATTTTTACTAATTAATGTCCCATATTACGCATCACAAAATATAATATAAAACATTAAAAAAAAAGTATGGTAGAAAACTTTTATGTACAAACTATATTGTATGTCACGAACGAATGAACTAGTGAATTCATTAATTTGTAGTAATAAAAATAGTTTTTTTTTATTACTATCTTATGTTAGTAATTAGAAAGTTAATTGTTTAAAAACCTGTATTTCTTGATAGGTCTTCAGGTTTGAACGCTTAAAAAATAAAAACAGATTTAAATTTAAAAAAAAAAAAGATTTTAAGAAAAACAGGATATTTTTTTCTTTGTAACGATATTTATAGAATACTGAAAAATGCTATGCAGCAACATAAATCACAATTTTAAATGCAAACAGCTATTGAGGATATATAAACAAACACTTAAAACTGTTCGGGGATTCACTTTATGAGAAAGAACCTATAGCCAAAATTTGAAATACATCGGATAATTGTGCATAAAAAATAATTTATCTAATTTAGGGTGGGGGGAATAATCGCGGCCCCCCTTTTTAATTAGAAAAAGAACCCCATAACTAATCAGGGATACCCTTTATCTTAATGAACCATCATTCAAAATTTGAAGCAAATCGGGTAATTCTGCGTAAAAAGCTATTTATTTAATTTAAGAGAGGTTTTCCCCCATGCACCCTCTATACTTAACCATTAAACTCCCAAAATTCTTCAGGCATTATAGACTGTGACGACGTACTGACAACTTTAATCGTGGCAGAAGATAGATAGCGAAGTCTTATTCTGAAAAGGTATGCATAGTTGAAAGTATCTTCATTCAAAAGCTGTTAAGAACAGGTGCTATTGACCTCAGGGGATATGCCTAGAAAATAATTGCACTGGTCTAGCGGCTATGAGCTGAGGGGGACACTGGGATTATTGTGCATCGAGAGGGAAGGAAAGTAGTTGGAAGAGGGACATGTGCTGGTAATGTACAAGAAAGTACATTGATGTAAGATGCCTTAGATGTGCTAAGCGAAATGTAATATTGGAGTGAGGCTCCCATGTAGTTGTAATGTCGTTTTATTTATTTTTTTAATAATTGGTCTATGGTTCTAATAAAGAACTTGAGGAATTAAAAATGTGTTATTGATGAACTTAACAAATAAACCAACTTAGTAAAAAGAAACTCACGGCGCAACACCACAACACTATATATAAGCCTCGTTAGAAAGAACCTATATCCAAAATTGTTTGAAATAACACGTTGGATAATTTTGCTTAAAAACCATTTATCTTATTTACAGGCATGAGATTACAAAAAGTTAAAAAAAGAAGAAAAGTGCGTGAACTGGAAAATGAGAAATTATTTTGAAATAGCGCGCGTGTAAGACAATTAAGAAGCTTGTTTTATTCACAACAAAATTGTCAATACTTTTTCTTAAATCCTGTTTTTTTTGTTTGTTTTTTTTTTTTGGGGGGGGGGGGAGAGGGTCAGAATGAAATCATATATGCAAATATTATAAGTAGTTCTGAAATTAAAGTCAATAAATTAAGTTCATACCTCTGATGCAATGTTTTACCCAGCAATCTTAGCTACTTGTCCAATTTAAATGTTCACATGTTTTCACTTAAAACAACAATTAACAAACATGGCTAGCTAATGTTTAATTTGCCATTCAATCGCAAAAAAGTTGCTGAAAACAATATTAAAGCAAATATTTTTTCCAATTATTTTACGAAATTAATATTTTTTCGCCAATCCTTTGACACAATTAGTGTTTTTTCCCGCGATTCCTTCACGAAATATGCATTTTTCCGCGATCTTTTGTCGAAAAATAATGTTTTTTTTCGCGATATTTTGACGAAAATCACGGTTTTTTCGCGATTTACTCGCGATATTTCGACGGAATCCGCGTTTTTCTCGCGATATTTTGACGGAATCCGCGTTTTTCTCGCGATATTTTGACGGAATCCGCGTTTTTCTCGCGATATTTTGACGGAATCCGGGTTTTTCTCGCGATATTTTGACGGAATCCGGGTTTTTCTCGCGATATTTTTGACGGAATTCGGGTTTTTCTCGCGATATTTTTGACGGAATCCGCGTTTTTCTCGCGGTGTCTTGAAGGAATCCGCGTTTTTCTCGCGGTGTCTTGACGAAATAAGCGTTTTTCTCGAAATGTCTTGACGAAAACCGCATTATTCACGCGACATTTTGACAAAAATAGCATTTTTTTCACGACCTTTCAACGAAAATCCCGTCTTTTTCCGTCATCTTTTAACGAAAATCGCGGTTTTTCTTGCGATATTTTGACGGAATTCGCATTTTTTTTTTTTTTTTTTTTTTGCAATGTCTTGACGAAAACCGCGTTTTTCTCGCTATGTTTTGACGAAAATTGTGTTTTTTTGCAATATTTTGGCAAAAACTGCGTTTTTCTCGCGACATTTTTACAAAAATAGCATTTTTTTTCGTAAGCTTTCGACAAAAATAGCGTTTTTCCGCGATCTTTCGACGAAAATCGCATTTTTATTCCGCGACATTTCGACGAAAATTTAGTTTTTTCCGTGGTCCATTGTAGACAAAAAAACGGAAAAGCGGAAAACCGCGGATCCGCGGAAGAATCTCATGCCTGTATTTAGGGCGGAGGGGAGGGGGTAATCTTCCATTCCCAAAACTAATCAGGCCAGCATCTTTTCAGTATGAACGTATATCCAAAAATTGAATCAAACCAGTTAATTCAGCATGAAAAAAACATTTTTTAAATTAAAAGCCGACCCCCGACCTCCCCCCCCCTTTTCATACTTAGCCAATAAATCCCCAAAATCAAAAATAAATCCCCAAAAAAAATTCCTTGTCACTTTTTTCCAGTAACATTTTTATCTTGTCCCTTTTTTCCGGTAACATTTTCCGTGTCATTTTTTTTCCACTTTTGTAGTTTGTCGCTTTTTTTCGATAACTCTTTTTCCTAGATTCAGGCAAGTAGATATCATGATTAAAAAGTTATGTAACTGAGAAATGTTCTTCATTCTTCGATAAGATCTTTCGGAAGACGATTCTCACAGTTGCCAACTTGTACGGTTTTGCGCGCAGATAAAACAATCGCGGGAAAATGCAAATTGCATGAAAGGATCGCCGAAAAAGCACACATTTCGTTAATATTTCGTGAAAAAACGACAATTTCGTCAATGTTTTTGTCAACGAACTTTGTCAAAAGATCGCCGAAAAACGCGAATTTCCTGTGCGGATCGCGGAGAAAACGGCAATTTCACCAAATATCGCAGATAAAACATTGATTTCGTCTGAAGACCGCGGGGGAAACGTCGATTTCATTAAAAAATCGGGAGAAAAAACGCCGTTTTCGATAAAAGATTGCTTAAAAATATTTTGTCAAAAGATCATTGAAAAAAAAGGCCGCTTTCATCAAAAGATCAAGGAAAAATGCCGATTTCGTCGAAAGACCGCGGGGATAAAACGACGTTTTCAAGAAAAGATCGCGTAAAATTGCAAATTTTGTCTAAAGATCGTCGAAAAAAAACGCCGATTTCATAAAAAAACAGTGAAAAACACCGATTTCTACAAAAGATCGCAGAAAAACCACCGATTTCAACAAAAGATTGCAATAAATCGCCAATTTTGCTAAATTATCGCAGATAAATCGCTGATTTCGTCTAGAGGTCGCGGAAAAACGCCGATTTCGTCAAAAAATCGCAGAAAACCGCCGATTTTGACGAAAGATCGCAATAAATCGCTGATTTCGTCTGAAGGTCGCGGGAAAACGCCCATTTTGTCTGAAGATCGCGGATAAACCTTCTTAAAGGGGGGGGTAACTCGCGGAATCCTCCCCCCCCCCCTCCCCGCCAATTTCCAAAAAAAAAATTTCTACCAGAATCATCCCTGAAGTAACTCTATCCCCCCCAGAGCCGAATTCTGGCTGCGCCACTGAATAATATCATTGAGCTCATGGCTAAAATTCCAGAATTTGTTAATATTTGATTCCCATAATAAAATGCAATCGGTCTGCCAAGTCATATCTTCGTGGAAAACACCTGAAAATTCAAATGTAGCAGTGTACTTGTAAGTTTACTATTGTGTTTTTCTGCTCCAGTACTTCATGTTTTCATACTTTTGTATGAAGGAAAATACAATAATAAACCCATGAGTCAACCGCTAAAATCAGGTCTTAAGGTGCTTTTTACCAAAATGCGACTTTTATATGTGCATTTTTATACATGAATCAAGTTTTACTACTCTGGAATTTCAGCTGCGTATTTGACGAAACGACTGTCTGTGCTGCCATCTCCCAGTCTATAACCTTTTCAGAAAGATAGTGAAAAACAAAATTTGAATGATCTTCATTCAAATATATATTGTTTTCAATATAAGGCTTAAAAAATAGTATCGCCCAGCTATCAGAGATGGTAAACAATGTGCGATTCATTCCTTTAAGATTCATGAAAATATAGACCATGGATGCAATAATTTTGCTCAATGGCAATATAAAACATACAAAACTAAAAACATTTTACAGCTTTTTGCAATCGTTTTACAATTTCTAAAACAATGTTTAAATAGAAATGTTTCTGATTAAAATATAGACCATGGAGCTCATTGAAAATATAGCAATATGAATGAACATTATGTGTTAAAACTTTCTAAAATAAATCTAATTTAAGGCAAGCAAAGAAGTGCATTAAATGTAATAGTGTTAGAATTTTCATATTCTGGTTGTTTCAATTTTTTGTTCATAGCCATGGAGGACTCTTGAGAATGACTCAATTGTTATTCCTAAAAAATATTCTTTCAAGTGGTACTAGGAGTGAATGTTTAGTATTTAAATTTGATTTGTCAATCTCATACTGTGCTTTCTTTTTTACTATTAGCTAAAAAATTTATTAGGAATTGAAGTTATAAATTTTTGTAAATACAATAAGAATTTTTTTTTAATGAAATGCTACATTATTCTTTTAAAAATGCAAACATGTCATTGTCTTGGGCTACCTCTGCTTTATAATACATATTTATGATCAATATTTAAAGAATAGTTGAGGCCAATGTATATGGAATACTTTGTATTAGATTTGTCACAGAGAAACACATTAAGATACAAAACACTAATAATCAGCTAATTACACAACACAAAAATTTAATAAATACAGTGGAACTTTCCATTTTACCAAGTTTTCTACTTAACAAAATTTTCTGCTGAACCTTGACTTTGAAAATCATTATCATATAAATAGATCTTCATATTACAAAAAATATATTCTATATAACGAAGTTTATTCAACTTTCTTGCATACATAACTTTCAAATGGAGAGGTTGATGTTGCGATGGATGTATGAATTTATTTCATCTGATTGTATGAAAATTATTTATCATAAGATGAATTTATTTATTTCATAATTTCCATTCAAAATAAATGCTAAAAAATTAATGCAATAAGAAGAAGATTCCAGCTTCACTAAAATGTTGCAGATAAATTGCTCAGATAATCACAAAAGTGTGCTTTTTTTTTTTTAATATTTATGTTTAACAATTTATGTTTTAAACATTTATGTACACTGTGTTTTTTAAATGAAACCTATACAAAGTAATACTACAGACTTTTTTTAACTTAATAATTCGGAAAACAGGGGGGAAAAAAGAAAAAGTATGCTATATTTCAGTTTTCATTTACCTCACTTAATTCTATGTTTTTTTTTAGAGATTCTAATTAAATTTCGCTCATTTGTCTACACTACATTAAAAAAGCTGCCAGAATTAAAATGTATTTTTTTCAATATTTTCATGCATGTGTATTTTTTATTTTATGCAAATTTTATGAATTTGAGTTGATATTCTATAGAGTTTCTATTTAACGAATTTTCTTTATAATGAAGTGTTTAAATGAAATGATGAGACTTTGTTAAATGGGAGCTTCCCTGTATATATTATTCATTTCTCCTTCATAAATCAACAAGTGGGTAAATGTGATTGCAGATTGCACAGAGGGTTTCTTTTAATATTGCGTTCAAAAGACTATCATTAAATTAACAAACGAAAAATGGCTTTTCGGCATTATTTCGGATTTTTTCGCCAATCGCAACAACCAAAACAGAATGCTGAATTCTTCCCTGAAATGCTGCCTTGATAGCATAGATTTGTTGATTTCTCTGACAGAATCTGCAGATTTAGTGAAGATATGCAAGTAAATAAATTTATGAATAAAAGTAAAATATTGCAAAGCTTAGCATAAATTTAAGGGAGATCAAACTGGTCACCAAATGTGGCTAATAATTTAAAAGAATAAGAAATTAATAAATAAAAATAAAAAAAACATTTCACTTTGCATGCCAAAATAGATGATAAATTTGGTGTAATATGATGAAATGAAAACAAATAAGCATGTTTTTCCCGTGCTTTATTTAATCTATTAATTTATGTGACATACATAATTTTATTTAAACTTGTGTGCAACAATTAGAAGAAATGAAATTTCAAAATTTTGAAAGTTATGCTACTGCAAATTTTTAAACTTCTAAATATCGCATATTTTAGATTTTTATACCACCGTATGGGAAAAAAAAAATTTACTTTTAAATGCAATTTGTTTAAAAGCTGTATCTAAATTTATTTAAGTTTTTTTTTTTTTTTTTTTTTTAAGTTTTTAAATATAAATTTTGCAATTGTAGCAACAGAAACTCTCCATTTCTTTTAAAAGTAAAGGGTAAAAAAAGAAATATATATATATCTATTTAAACTTGTGTGCAACAATTAGAAGAAAGAAAATGAACTGGTGATATTAACAATAATATTTTAATTAAAATAACAGTATTTTTCAAAATTTTATAATTTGTTGTGTGACGAGAGGTATTCAGCTGTAAATACACAAAATTTGAACTCTCTGATTTACATAGTTTTTGTGTACAAACTCTGACAGACAGAAAGAGGACAAAGACGAATAGGGTTTCGTCAGATGAACGAAACCCTAAAAATGTATCTTCTATCTGTGTTCTATGCCGAGTTATTACTTTTTAAAATTGTGGTTACACTGACTATATACAGTCCACAAAATGAGGATATATAAAGAAATGCTAAACACATATGTTCTCCACATACTGTGTTATTCATTTGTGTATTTCACAGCATAAGCACTGAAAAATGCGAGTTATAGATTCACTGCTAGAACAATGAATACTACATCAAAAATATTTAAATTTAAATTTTAAATCAGAATAAAATATTGGAATTCCAGTGTATAACCAGAATACAATCATATTTGTTCTATATAATGCAAATATGTTATATATGCATAAAGAAATTAAAACTATTTTATGATATGCAATAAACTCACTTTTCGTTTAAAAGTTTCGACAATAAAAGCGATTTTCGTTACAAAAATTGCAAAAATGAACGCAAATTTTATCAACAGATCGCAAAAAAAAAAAAAAAAAAAAAAAAAAGAAAGCACATTATGTCAAAGGATTGTTGAAAAATCGTATAATATTAGTTTCATGAGAGTCCCCCCCCCCCCCCTTTATTTTTTTTAAAAAAATTTTGTGGGTTTTTTTTTTTTTTTTTTTTTTTTTTTTTTTTTTTTTTTTTATTATTAAACCTGCTAGTTGGTGGATAAATATTTTTTTGGGGGTTACATCTTAATTCCAGACAAATAATTACAAAAAAGATTGTTGGGGTTTATTTATGTCGTTAGCTACGAAAGTACCTAAACATAGTTGGACTTGGGTAGCTAACTACATATGCATGTTACATATAACTTTGCTGTTAATTTAAAATAGATTTGAAATTAGTATCTCAAGTTTATTCCAAACAATATAAATTGAAATATTTTTAACTAGTTTATGTATTACTTATTTAGTCTAAGTTCATATATATCTTGTAATTAAATATTCAGTAACATAAATGTACTTACTGGCTAATAAAGAAATAATTCTCACTAGCCAATAACTGGCTACTAAAAAAAGACAATGTACCGGCCAATGGCCACAAAGCAAAATTCCTTATTTTCATCTTTACCTCTTACACTTTTATTATAAGAAATGTGTATGATAGGGTTTTTGTATGCAGAAGTTCATTAAAATTAATGAATAACTATAATTTAAACTAATTAAAAAAAATAAATCTATACCCATGTCAATCACTTTCCAACCAGAGTCCTGTGTTCCTTGAACTGTGACAAATGGATCTTTATTGTTCTTTTTCTTCTTATACTATAACATAAATAAACTAACTTATATTTTGGCAATCAAAACAAGCAATTAAAAATGTATTACAATATATCTGCTATTTAGATCAAAATAATCCAACCTCAGCCTATGAGGCAGACATGAAAAAATTAACAATTTCATATTTTTACAGCTTTTATCCAACTAGGTATCACATATGGCAAGCCAAAGTTATCTTATTCAACAATATAATTTCTAAAGAAATGAGTTAATAATCATCTGATCTGCAGATGAAAATTCATAGATTTATATTTACTTTCTTTACGAGCCAAAAAGTTATTATATGCCTCTGAAAATCTAGAAATCCTTACTAAAAGATTATTTTCTGAGAAAATTCAAATTTATATTATATATGGTATCTTTATTTGGCAACATTCGTATACAAAAGTGTTTTCTTAAGTTTAAAAGCTACTAAAGTAAAAGACAGAAATCTTACTGAAAAATCTTACTAAAAGGATACACTGTTTTAATAATAATTTAACGAACAATAAATTCAGCTCATCAGTGAATATAATAGATATTAAAAGTTATAGTAATTTTAATTAAAGCTTTTAATATCTATTATGCACAATGATGAGCCAAATTTGTTTTTTTATTCATATTGAAAAATATTCAGTGTAATGTTGTTTTAAACCTTTTACAATAAAGTAGCAGTAGTTTCAGAAAAACAGTGTTAATATTCTCATTAAATTTATATACATTCAGATGCAAGTATCTATCAATTCTTTCTTGCATTAAGGCTGATAGGTACTCTGTTTCCAAACTTCTCTCACTAATGCTAAAAGTCTATGGCCTTAGAATGCCTTCATACATTTAAAATAGCTTTTTTAGAGATTAATATTTTTAACTCCCTTTTTTCTGTGCACTCTACTCTAAAAGAATGGCTTTTTTCTTAATTCCCAAAAATTTTCTAAAATCTATGCTTAGTTTAAAATTTTATTTCTTAAAAATGAACAAATTGTGAATAAGATTTGAACACTTCAATACAATTTAACATACATATATATATTTCAGAAATAGTTTGAGAATCAAAAAAAAGAGAGAGCAACAATCTTTCAAAAAAGTAGACAGCAAGAAAAAAAAAAAAAAAAAAAAAAAAAGAAAAAAAAAGTTAAAAATATTAATTTTCCAAGATGATATTTTAAATGTATAAATGCATCGAATGCCCAGACTTAACATTAGTGACGGGAATTCAGAAGCAGAATGATTAGTAGTTTTAAGTTTTTTTTTTTTTTTTTTTTTACCCAAGGTAAATGTTTGGAGTATAGTGTATTTAGATTAAAACATATTGATGTCACAACTAATGAAAATAATTTATTGAAATTACTTTATTAGCCAAAATCTTTGTCAATGGAAATGTGACTTCGAATAATCTAATTAAAATGCAATATAGCACCATTATGTTTGCTCACAGACATATTCAAACAACATTTCTTAACTGAATAATTCCTTAAAAGGTGTGAACTTATGTATTAAAATCCTATTTTGTGTATTACCAAATTTATGGAAATAATTATATATTAGTAAGTGATGTGTGGAAAACATTAGACACTTTCAAATTTAAGCACTATTCCATATTTGATGCTTGATCAAGAAGTTAACAGTTTAAATGGTGACTGTCATGGTGTCATTTAAATGGTGAGACAGGCTGTTATGTCAAAAACCCATTTTTTTTTTTTATTTGTTTTTACATCATAATTATTATTCATTTTCTCTTTAATATTAAGTTGTTATACGTGAAATATTCAACATCATAAAGACTCTAAAGTATATTTATCCATTCAAGAAAAATAAAAAACAATTGCATTAAAATACTAGTATGTATATATCTCTGTTAGAAGATCGATGCAGTAATTAGATTTTACTATTTGATATAGTCTAAAAAAATTAGACTTTTTGAAGAAATTTTAAAATCTAAGTTATTTTTTTTAATTCACTTTAAATATTACCTAAATAGTTTTAAATAAAATGTATACAGGACATAAATAGTTTGACTTTATGGTAGCTTTAATAAATTTTGATTTAAAAAAATATTTCATGACTATTCGGTAAAAATTTACATTAAAAAATATAAGTACTGGAATGGTCTGCAATGCTGAATTATGTAAAACAGTAAGAAAATGTGTTACAGAAGGTATCAGAAAATTTAACTGTGAACTTGTTAAAAAAATTCTGGAAGATAACAAAAGTTTAAAATCAGCTAAGCATAAGTTATGTGTTGGAAGGAAAAGGTATTTTTGCACTGAAGAGAGCAGATGGAACAATCACCAAAATTAGTAATGAAACAATACACATTGTTGAAAAATTCTATAATGATCTATATAAATGTGAAGATCAGAGGGAAATCAAGGTACACAATCAATAAGAAATCTTAACAGAAACTGAAGAGATAATGTGATGACAGATGAAGTTTTACAAGCTATTAGATTTATGAAAAGAGGTAAATGCCCTGGAGAAGATGGAATTACAACTGATCTTATTAAAGAAGCAGGAGAAGAATTTGCAAAAAGGCTATCCTTACTGTTTTCCAAATGCCTCGAGAAGTCAGATGTACCAGAAGATTGGAATAATGCTGTGATGGTACTACTTTACAAGAAAGGAGAGAAGGAAAACATTAAAAATTACCCTCCGATCAGCTTACTGTCAGTGATTTATAAAAATTTCACCAAAGTTTTAACAACAAGACTTGAATCAGCTCTAGATACAGTACAATGGATCATATTCAAACAATAAGGGACCTCATAGAAAAATATACAGAATATAATTTACCTCTCTGCCTTGCCTTTATTGATTATGAAAAAGCATTTGATTCCGTCTACACATCAGCAGTAGTAGAATCTCTGGAGAACATTGGTATATACAAAACTTACATCAATATCATAAAGAAGATTTACAAGAAAACAACAGCAACCATCCGTTTAGATAAAGGAAAAGCGAAGATCAAGCTTGGAAGGAGTTAGACAAGGAGGCACCATTTCACCTAAGCTTTTTAGTGCTGTCTAAGAAAATATCTTCAAGAAGCTGGATTGGGAAAACAAAGGTATTAGAATAAATGGGGAATATTTAAGTCATCTCCGGTTCGCTGACGACATTGTAATTTTCAGTAACAGCCCTGAAGAATTGGAAAATATGCTAAAAGACCTTGCAGAAGCTAGCATCAATGTGCAGGGGTGGGAGATTTTTCAAAAATCTTACCAGCCAAGGATTTATTTCACCAGCCTGCAAGATGCAACAAGTATGCAGTTGAAAATAGTTATGACAAAATCACACACGAAATTACTATTACTTCAATACATTTTCGTAATTCTTTTTTTTTCCTATAAAATCAAGAAATATATGCAAAGGAGGTAACCTTAATACAAGATAGAACTTAGTACCATATTTACATTGTAATAATTTGGGAAAGTTAAAATATCTAGTTTGAAAAAGTGTCTCTGATAATGTCTCTATTGCCTACAGTTTTTAAAAAACTAAAATTGCACTCGCCTTGCCAGAAAATCCACTAGACACTGGCGAGCAAAATGATGTATTTCCCCACCCCTGTCAATGTGGTATCAAAAATAAATTTAGAAAAGACAAAAGGTGATGTTCAATTCATTTACATCAAAAAAGAAAATTGCCTACAAGAACACTGAGATTAAAGAAGTGCAAAGTTATGTGTACCTAGGACAAGAAATATCATCAGATAATAGTATCATGAATGAAATCAATAGAAGAATAAGAAGTGGAGTGCTTTTGGGAAGAACAATATTATTCTGAAGAGTAATATGCTCTTTGTTTGAAAAGAAAAGTGCTTAATGTATTTTACCTGCACTAACTTACGGAGCAGAAACATGGACACTAACAAAACAGATGATACAAAGACTACAAACTACACAGAGAAGTAAGAAAAGATGCATGCTAGAGCTAGGCATAACTAGAAGAGACAGAAAGAGGATAACCTGGATAAGAAATCAGACAGTTTTTGACATCCTTGAAAGAATAAAACAGCTAAAATGGAAATGGGCTGGGCACATTGCAAGAAGACAAGACAATAGAGGGAGCACAAATATACTACAGTGGTATCCCAGAGATGCAAAACGACCAAGACGACCACAAGTTAGATGGAGTGACAAAATTTGAAAAGTGGCTGGTGTAAATTGGATGACGAAAGCACTAGACAGGAAACATTGGAAAAATCTGGGGGAGACCTACATCCAACAGTGGATCAATAATGGTTGATTATGATGTATATATATATATATATATATATATACAGTAGACTCCCTCAAATCCGCAAAGCTTGGGACCAGGGGTTGTGCAGATTTTTGAATTTTGCAGATTTCTGGTCATTGATTTGTTTACATTTTTGAAACATTAATTTGAGTAGTAGTTAAGCATTGTAATCAATGCATATAATAAATTGAAACATAAAAATAATTAAGTAAAATATTTAAATAAATAGTTAAAAAGCAAGTTATTACAGTATAGGATCCATTATCCAGAATGCTTGGGACCTCGGATATTCTGGATAAGGGGGTTTTCCGTAATTCGGAGCACTTTACTATAAGTTTAAGAATAATATAAAATAACAGTATAAAATGCATAAAATATTAATAATATATGTAAACATATAATTACAAATTTGTAAATTTTCCACAAAATAAAAAATAATTCTAAATTACAATTCAAATTAAAAACATTAACATATAAGACTTAAGAGCAGAATCCATTGATTTGGGTTTTAAGAAAATTTTTAATAAGAGGGTCATTCCATGCCAAATCAACCAGTGACTCAACCTGACCCTTTCCGATTTCAATGAAACTGCTAGGGATCATTCTCTATGATGATATAAACTAAAGCATATTTTTATTTTTTGTTTATCGCTTTAAATTTTTATACAATTAATTATTTAAGTTTTGAAAAATCGTCATTTTTTGACTTGCATAAACATTTTCAATTTTGAATTTCTGAAGTTCTATCAAACATAGAAAATTTTATGACCACTCATTTTAAAGAGGAGTTTATAAGGTTTAATTTGATATGCAAGTCGACTATGTATAGTTAAAATAAATAAAATTTTTAAATTTTTAAAATTTTAAATTTGAAAATTTTTTAGATAGTCATTTTTAAAAATTTTGAAAAAATTCTATATTTGTTGTAATATTATAAGCTTTAAATTCTGAAATTTTTAGAGTTGGATCTCAATGGGATCAGGAGTTATTAAATAAAAGCAAAAATTACCATTAAAATAGCAATTTAATTCTGTCTATTTTGTCATTTATTTATGATTTGTATGGTAATTTTCAGCTTTTATTTAATAACTCCTGATCCCATTGAGATCCCACTCTAAAAATTTCAGAATTTAAAGCTTATAATATTACAGCAAACATACATTTTTTTCAAAAATTTTAAAAATGACTATCTAAAAAATTTTCAAATTTAAATTTTTAAAAAATTTAAAATTTTATTTATTTTAATTATACATAGTCGACTTGCATATCAAATTAAACCTTATAAACTCCTCTTTGAAATGAGTGGTCATAAAATTTTCTATGTTTGATAGAACTTGAGAAATTCAAAATTGAAAATATTTATGCAAGTCAAAAAATGATGATTTTTCAAAATTTAAATAATTAATTGTATAAAAATTTAAAGCGATAAACAAAAAATAAAAATATGCTCTAATTTATATCTTCATAGAGAATGATCCCTGGCAGTTTCATTAAAATCGGAAATGGTCAGGTTGAACATTGAATTTTTTTGGTTGATTTGACATGGAATGACCCAAGATTGGTTGCTTATACAGTGTCTCACAAAAGTGATGGGACACTTGTGCTTTATAAAAAAAAAAAACTGCAATAAATTAAATAAACAAACATGTGCAAAAAATTTTTGGGTGTGTTTCATATTTAAAGTTAGTAACAATTATTACATAACATACATGCATTTAAAATATTAAAATATTAATTTAGTAAAAATACAATTGTTCAGAACGGAGCAAAAAATGGCTCACATAAGTTATGGGACACTTACTCTTCCATCAAATATTTATCCAAAAATTTTATTTTTTAAAAGGTTTTAATATTTTGTTGGATTTCCTTTTACTTTTAAAACATGATTTAATCTTTTTGGGATGGATTTGACTAATTTTTTTGCGATTTCTGGAGTGATTTTACCCCATTCTTCTTGAAGCACCAATTTTAGTTGTTGTTTTGAAAAAATGGTGTGTTTGAGAATTCTTGATTCCAATTCTTGCCAAATATTCTCTATGGGATTTAAGTCTGGAGATTGTGGTGGTGTTTTTATTATTTCAGGACAGTTATATAGCAGCCAGAGTCTAACGTTCAGAGCAGTGTGCTTGGAGTCATTGTCCTGGAAGAATTTAAAATTGTTATGAAGGTTCAATTTTCGTGCTGAAGATTTCAAATTCTGCTTTAAAATATCAATATACTTGTACTGATCCATTATACTGTCAATAAAAACAAGATTACCAACTCCAGCGGACGACATACACCCCCATACCATAACTCCTCCTCCACCATGTTTTACTGTTGGTACCAAGTTCTGTTTGCGAAATTCTTCCCTGGGTTTTCTCCAGAACAAGATTCTACCGTCAGAACCAAATATATTAAATTTACTCTCATCAGCAAATATAACTTTATTCCAGTAATCAGAATTCTTATTTATGTTGGATTTTGAGAAAGCTAGTCTGAGTTTTCTATTCTTTTCACTTACGAAAATTTTTTTCCTGGCTATTCTACCGTGATATCCAGCAGATCGAATTACCCTTCTAATAGTCTCAGGATTAACCATTATTCCATATAATGCTTGTAAATCAGCAGCAACTTTTTAAACACTATTTCTTGGATTTTTTTTAATATTTCGAACAATAATTCGCTTTATTCCATTGAATAGCTTTGATGGTCAGCCAGGTCTTCTTTTATCCTGAATCATATTATTCCTTTTATATCGTTTAATGATATTGAAAACTGTTGAACGACTCAAGTTAACTGTTTCAGCAGTTTTTCTAATAGATTTTCCACGTTCAATATGCAAATTAATAACTAATTTTCGAATTTCAGGTGAAGTTTCTTTTTGTTTAGCATTCATGGCTACACAGAGCTAAAAAACACAAAAATACCAAAACAAACTGGAGAGAAATACTGCAGACGATTTTATAAATTATTGCCAATTGCTTTTAAGTAAAAATAAAACCCCCAAAAATATTTTTATTGCTTATTTCAGATGATTTTTGTTGCATATATAATGGTGTCCCATCACTTTTGTGAGCTATTTTTTGCTCCATTCTAAACATTTGTATTTTTATTAAATTAATATTTTAATATTTTGACAAAATGTATGTTATGTAATAATCTTTACTAAATTTAAGTATGAAACATACCCACAAAAAAATGTGTACATGTTTTTTTTATTTATTTGATTAGTTTCCTTTTGTAAAGCACAAGTGTCCCATCACTTATGTGAGACACTGTAGTGTGTTACTTGTACTGATTACTTTTGTATTCTGCATTATGACATGATTTGTTGTTCATAAAAATAACTGCTTTGTTGCATTCCACAAATTGGTTGTTCAGTTGAAAAATATCAGTAGCTCATTTGAATTTTTTTTTTTTTTTTTTTTTTTTTTTTTTAATTTACACCATTTTGCTGATCATCATCATTACTTTCATTAGACATATCATCTGTAATTATGTCACACATTTCACTTCCAGTCATCAAATGACTTACAAAAGTATCATCATCAGCAAGAACAATTTTCTTCTGATTATTGTTATAATATTTCAGAATCTGAACATGAATGCCCCTTAGCTTAGTCCAACAGATCTGTCATAAATCCCTTAGAAAATTTAAAGCTTTCCACTTCATGTTCACTCACATCATCAAAAAATATCACAGATGGCCACAAATTGTATCACTTTTGGATACATGTATATCTGTCTGCTATATCCCATGCTTGATGTAAAATACATCTTTAATTTTTATGTTTTTTAAACAAAACAAATTATTTTTCGGTTTTAATTTTGCATTCTGGTTTTTGGAACTTTCTGGATACGGGGTTTCGGGATAACAAGTCCCATACTGTGTTACAAAAAAAATAAAAAAAATAAAAAAAAAATAAGTAAAATAAAATTTTAGAAAAATATTAAAATAAAGTAAATAATTAAGATGCAAGACTAAATATAAATAATGATGAGGAAAAATCAATCTTTCTTATATAGAAAAATATTTGCCTTTGTTAATAAACAAAAAAAAGCTTGATTAATTAAAAAAAAATTTCATTTTATACAGCAAAAATTATCCTGCCCCTCGAATTATAAACACTACTAAATGGTCATCGAAAATTAAATTACGCTGCAACTATGATACGACAATGATTATTTCGATTAAATATCAATCATCATAATTAGTAAACCAGATGTAGATCCCAAATTTGTTTCGTAACTAGCAGGGTACCGAAAATAGTAATAGAACTATTAAAATAATAATTTTATATAGCAAAAATTATCCTGCCATGTGAACTGCAAACACTATCAAACGGTCATTGAAAGTTGTATTACGCTGCAACTACGATATGATAATGATTAATTTGATTAAATATTGATCATCGTACATCTAAGAAATGTATTATTTAACACTGCAGGGTTTAAATTGAAAAATATTTTTAAAAATGAAATAGTTGAAAAGGATTTAAAACAGGGCTGGCAAGTTTCTGCCTGGGTGGTTAAAACCAGCGGTTATAACCGGTTAAAACTGGCATGGCAGAAACTAGTTTCTGCCAGTAAGTGACAAAAACTGGCAGAAACTAAGAAATTATACTAATAAGAACTTTAACATGCAATGATTGATAATTCACACAGGTATTTAATGTATAAAGATTTCAATTAAAAAATTAAAGTAAAGTTTATGAATGCTATTCAAAGTGGAAAAGTTTCAAAAGGATTATATAAATATATTTTGTTTATATAATAATTTTTTGTCACTTAAACAGAAATTTTCATAATAGTAATCTGATGCTGTAGACGTTTATTTCATGAAATATCTTGTACAATTATTTTACAACATTAAAAGAACAAAATTATTTTTGTAAAAAGGTAATAATATACTAAAAGTATTCCATAATATAGGATTAATTTTGCTAACCTTTCTTAACCTAAAATGCTTTTTAATTTGTTCTGAATGAAAGAAAAGTTAGAAAATATTCTTTTAAGACCAGCATTACTTGCTGGTAATGTCATTATTAAGGATGTAAAATAAAAAAAAAATCTCATTTTCACCAGTATTTGTTTTTAAAGGCGATTACCCACAGAAGACAAGACATTTTCTAGGACTTTTTCGGGGGAAATATGTTTCTAGGAAAGAAATCTATTTTGGTACAAAGGGTTATTACATACGTCACAATATTTAGATTAATATCAAAAAACAATTTTCTTGCTTTCTGCATGCTTAAATATCAATTTTGGATCCATATACTTAGGATGCAGTAAAAAAGCTTGCATAAAAGCTAGCACTACATTAAATGAGATTTGAATCTTGCATTTGTGAGTTTCCATGATAGTTCCATCGTTAAATAAAGTTAAGCAAATTTTATGAGCAGCTGCAATAGAGCAGTCATGTTTTTTACTTTCATCTAAAACAACAATAGATTTTAAGATTTGTGATAAGTATTTAACTACTTCATAATTCATGATATTTATTTCAATTTTAACAATTGCTATGCCTTTAATATCATTTTCATGATGTTCAATTATCTGGAAATAATATGGCTGATTCTTTCTGAAAGATTCAAATCCATCAAATTCTAATACAAATTTATTTATTTTTTAATTAAAACTATTCACAATATTTTATTTATTATTCTGAATAAAATGTATATAAGCAATTTAATACAACTAAACAAATCTCATATTATGTCACAAAATGAGTTTATGCCAGTTGTTGCCAGTTAAAACCAGTTATAACCACTTTCTGCCACTGGCATGGCAGAAACTATTTTCTGCCGGCAAAAACCCAACCCTGATTTTAAAAAATATATATTTAAAGAATTATTTGTATCACGTTAGCCGCTGACTCCAGCGCCATTTTTAATTTCATTGTTTACATCTGAAATGCACAGATTTCTGACCTTCGTGGATTTTAAGGACGCGGATTTAAGGGAGTCTACTGTATATGTTTACTGTCAACTGTTGACTGTTGGCAAGGTGAGATTGCAAGTTTGAATTTATATTTTTTTGTCTCTCATATGATGATGATTTATCATGTAAATTTATCTATTTGATAATTCTATTATTGTTTTAATATTTATTATTTGTCTAGTATTTTTCATTGAACTATGTTTTGCATTGGCGAATTATTGGGTAATTTAGAAATCATTTTCAGGTTTATCCTGATTTCTAATCAGAAATTAATTGGAATCAATATGTCTATTTAGCATTACCCTTGATAACAAGTTAAATACCACATTTCCAATTTTGTTCCAATTTTTGCCAACTCCACTGTTTGATATAGTTTGTTATTTAATGAGTTATTCCATATTTTGAAAATGAATTGTCGTATTGTATAATGGTTCTATATATATAAATATTTGGGGATAAAAATATTTTTTATTACAATACATCACTGGCTAATCACAAAAGAATCCCTGCATGACACCCACACACAAATACAAAAAGAAAAAATAGCTCACTCTCATCCAGATTACTAACCAGTTTCAAAATGGTTTCAGCGACAGCTTCTGTGTGTCTTGCAGATCTGGCTGTAACAAGGACGAAGAAATCACATGAACAGTCTTTATCATCAGTTAACATTGAAATAGTTGTTATATCTGCTAAGTTTTCATTACGGAGGACTTGAATTAGGTCATCTATATCAAAGACACCAGTATTTCCTCCTAAAATGACAATTTCATTTGTAGAATTCTAATGATTGTATACACGTCATGAAAAAATCTGACAAAATTCATTAAATACAGAGGATATTCACATATTTTTTTTGACTAAGTTTGTTTTGGTGTTAAAATCTGCTTAGAGAATTTTTTTTTTTTTTTTTAACTTGAGTGATCCTGCCAGTAGTTGAACACATAAAATCAGTTCTCTTAAGTTTTAGAAGTAAACTAAAATGACTGCAATAACTCTTAATGAATGTCTTATAATGTACAAAAATAAAATCTGCTGAAATAGCAATAAAATTATAAATAAATAGTTTTTATAGTTAATAACTGTTACTTTTTCTCAGTAGTTGATCAAATGAAAGAAGTCAATTGAAAATCTAAAAATTGATTTTTTAAAATATTATCTTGAACTGCGATTTTAACAATAATTCTTATAAAACTGTTGTGAGAAATAAGCAAGATGGTCTACTTTACCTTACTGTAACTGTCTCAAACTAATAAAAAAAACTAAATTTTTCACACTTTTTAATAATTTTTTTTATGTAAATTGGCTTCTCTTTCAACAAGTAGCTGACAACACTATTACAATAAGTGCTTCAACATTCAAACAAAAATATTACATCTAGTGACACACATACAGTGGCATATTCAGCGTCCTGGAACAAATGAAGTCTATGCACATTTGAAAAAGTTTTGTGCAATTTTGTTTTGAAATTTATATACTATTCTTAATTTGATTTAAAATCTTTATCTGAAAGTCAAAGTATTTTAACAATGCATTACATACCTATAATTAAAAATGAACAATGAAGTGAATTATAATTCTTATAACAAGTATGGAATGGTAGTCAGGGTTGTTGCTGGCTTTTGACAAACATTAGTGATTTGGCAAATATGAAAACAATAGCCAAAATGCAAAAATCTTAGTAAAATAGATTTGTTATGAAACACTGAAAGAAGATCTGTCTTCTTTAATCCCTTATTGTACCCAAGGTTCTCGCTGTCTTTTGACCAACATCAGCGATTTGGCAAATAAGTAAAAAACAGTAGTCAAATGAAAAAAGATGTTAGCTAAACAAAGTCAGTGTGAAACATTGAAAAATCTACTTAAACCTGTTACTAGTTCTAAAAAATCAGGGGTGCAAAAAATAATTTTATTCCTGAAATTTTTTCCAATCCATATAAAAATTCCTCAAAACTTTTCTGATATGTTATAGATTTATATAAATTTTAGGAATGCATTGAATATTCGGTATCTATTCAGTATTCGGCCATGTTACCGAATATTAAACTATTCGGTTCAGCTGAATATTCGGCTTTGCCGAATATGAAACAATTTGGCCAAATCGAATACTTAATAAAATCTTTTAAAACACATTTTTAAAAACTTTTCACAATTTCTACTTTTAACTGTCAATTTATAAATATATTTAAAATAATTAGAAAGAAAATCATATTTAAATAAAAGTGTTTTTACATTATTTATTGTTTGTAAAGTATAATTTAAGAAAATTAACAATGAGAAGGATTAAAATGGTTATTTATTAAGATTCTCCTTAAGAATAAATGATGTGCAAATGCAAGTTCCTAAATTTTGTTTAGTAAATAATCTGTTTCTTGCTTTTCTTAAATAAAAGTCCTTAAATATGAAAGAATAACTTTTGAGAATAGTAATAGCTATCAAGGCAATTTTTGTTCATGAAGCTATAATCATAATCAACTTATTGAATCATAAATACTTTGTACTTCATCTCACTCTAGGTCAAACTTGTGTTTTCTTTTGTTGCATTAACATTACATATAAGATACCATAACTATGTTTTCGACTCACATGCTTTGATTTCTGTAAAATGTGATATGATGAAAAGGGTGGAAAATGCCATCATTCATAAGAAAAGAACTATGAGCTAGATATTCCTTTATTCAGAATTAAGTTGAAAGTATTTGTACTTTATATTGAAAAGAATCTGCCTTGAGTTATTGAAAAGGGACAATTAAGAGACTGTAAATTTTTTCTTTGACCGTTT
Source organism: Maratus speculifer (assembly GCA_964019185.1). Taxonomy (NCBI): domain Eukaryota; kingdom Metazoa; phylum Arthropoda; class Arachnida; order Araneae; family Salticidae; genus Maratus; species Maratus speculifer. The sequence goes on from OZ025294.1 coordinate 57,712,920, forward strand.
GTTCATTATTTCTCTTTGATTTCAAAATGTTTGTTTTAATTTATAGTAGAAACCATGAAATTTAAAATTTTAATAATTAAAAAAGCTTCATAATTGTGTTTCCTAAATAACTCGAGGCAGTTTTTTTTTCAGTACTAAAGCTCTTGTTTATCAAAATGAAAGTTTCTTTTATTAAATATTATGTAAAATTGTTTTAAAAAGTAACATTTTAATACCTTTAAACTTTGAAATATAAAAAGTATTTGGAAAGCCGAATATTCGGTATTCGGCAGAATAGTTACTATTTGACTAGCTGAATATTTGGTATTCGGCTAGCCGAATATTCGGCATTCGATTCAGTTCACCTGTCAGCCGAATATTCGACATTCGTTATTCGGTCAAAATCACTATTCGGTGCATCCCTAATAAATTTGTAGTGAAACTTTTCTATCTTGGGGAATTATTACATAATTAATTGTTGAAATCTAAATCAATTGTAAATTTTTCTGCAAAATTTCCCAGATGGGTAAAATTTTCCCCAATCCTCAATCGTCGGATCAGACATATTCTGCACCCCTGAAAAAAATCAATATTTTTATTAATTAAGATACTCAATTTAGAATTAGAACTAAGAATTTGCTTTCATTTAAAATTCAGGTATGAAAATGCAGGGGTGCAGATTATGTCCGATCCGGCGATCTAGGATCGGGGGAAATTTTAGGCATCTGGAGAAATTTTGCAGAAAAACATACAATCGATTTCAATTTTAATAAAGAATTACATATTTCTCTGAGATTTTTTTTTCCTGACAAATAAATAGATCTATCTCTTAGCGACTTTCACAAAATCAATCTAGGAATAATACGTTTTGTGTATATACTTGTGTATAAGTTGAGAAATTTTTAGAAAAAAAGTCTATATCTAAACGCATGTAAGAATTCTAAAACATAAAATTTTGGGGGAATTTTCATAAGGATTGAGGGAAATGTGGAGAGTAAAAACATTTTCTGCACCCCTGTGAAAATGTTGTTTATGCATTACGCATCTATGCGTAATGCTCTATAGAGTAGATGTGCCAGTAATGGACACTCTTAAGAAATTTATTTTAAAATAATTCCTTATTAATAGTTATTATATTCCAGTTTTTTCAATTTTATATTAATCTATGGACAATATTTAACTAGTGTTCATTCTAGGCCATTTCTGAAGGGTGCAGCACCCTGCCTTTTTTTAAATTTGCAAAATGCACCCTGCCCTTTTTAAAAGTAGCAAAATGCACCACTGGTTTTACCCAGAGATTTTTAATAAATATTTATTTATCTTATTCCGTAGTATTTCTAAATTTGTGTGTCCAAAAATGATAGAAATTTTTCATTTATTTATGAAAAAGAACATCAAACTATTCAATCATGGTTTAATTTAATTGTATTTTTAATTTTTATATCATGAAATCATTCAAAATTAATATTATTTGATTTATTTTACTTAAAAATTATGTATTTTACCGCTTTCTTTTTTTCCCTTCTAAAGTTTCCTTGTAAAAGGGCCCTTTTCTGCTTCAGTAGTGCCCTTTTTAGCGAATAGCACCATGCCCTTTTTATTTCCTGAGTGAACACTAATTTAACCATTCTTATAGCCTCATTTCTCAATATGAAGCAAAATTTAATTTAAAATAATAGAAATATATCAAAACACCCAAAAGTCCAGTAATGGACACCCAATAATATAGATATGTGTGTGTGTTTTACTAATTATTATATTTGATATATTAAATTTTCTATGGAAGTTTAATTGTTAAAAATAACAAGACAAAACTATACATTTATATTTCAAACTTTTATTGTTATTATTATCTCTTAAATTTTCCACTGTCTCAATAATTTGATAGAGCTATAAAATTTTATTAACAACATAAAATAACTTAAAATAGCTAAACTAACAAGAATTTCAAGAGTAATTTCACTGCTGAAAATTGAAAAATTAATTAAGATATTAAAATAGCTATTTACAAATCATTTGGAAGTTTTACATTTTGGCAAGAGTCAATTTAAAAATTATTTATTAAGTTTTCAGCCAAAATATTTTATATGCTATAAACTTTACTGAAATTGCATCTTTAGCAATGTCTATGGAGTATCCTTTACTGTAAAATAACTAATTAACCATCCAAGTAATGGACACTCCCTCCAACCTTAAAAATAAAATTTTGAAAATGACCATCTTTATATATGTGAATCTTCTGTACATGTGTATGTCACTGAACTCCTCCTAAATGACTGGATCGATTTTAATGAAATTTTTTGTGTGTGTTCCAGTGTATTCGAGAATGGTTTAGATTCACATTTCATCGATATTGATTCAGTACTTTTTTAGTAATTAGACAAAAACTAATAATTAGTGGTTTTTTGCTAACTAAAAGTGTTAAATAAGTTCACTGAATACAAGGTGAACGGAATAGCCGAGTGTCTAAGGCGCCAGATTTAAGTTCTGGTTCTCGAAGAAAGAGACCGTGTGTTCGAACCCCACTCCTGACATATGTGTATGATTTGCAATAATTTTTCTGCATTATAATTTTAATTAACTGACTTCAGAAAATCAACTTTTTAACTAAAAAGAAAAAAATAAACTTTTCTATCAAAAATTGAACCAACTTCAAAAACTACTGCAAAGTGAAAAATAATTTCCTTATATAACTGTAATAAGAAATTAAATTAAGAGCGTAGTATTCATCAAGCGTATTATTATATTTATGTACATTTATTTGATTTTTTGAATTCGATGCCAGACAAACAAATTTCAAAATTAAAATTAAGTATCCAATGCAAATCTTTATACATATAATTCTTCTGTGCGTGTGTATGTGACTGAACTATTCCTAAACGATTGGACCGATTTTAATGAAATTTTTTGTGTGTGTTCCAGTGGATTCTAGAATGGTTTAGATTCACATTTCATCGAAATTGATTCAGTACTTTTTAGTAATTGGGCAAAAAATAATAAAGTTAGTGATTTTTCGCTAATTAAAATTGTTGAAGAAGTTCGCTGAATAGAATGCGGACAGAATGGCTGAGTGGTTTAAGCCGCCAGATTTAAACTCTGGTTCTCGAAGAAAGAGATAGCGTGTTCGAACTCCACTCCTGACATACGTATGTATGATTTACAGTAATATTTCTTGTATTATAATTTTAATTAACCGACTTCAGAAAAACGTGAATTTTTAATTAAAAAGAGAAAAATAAACTTTTCTATCAAAAATTGAACCGACTTCAAAAACTACTGCAATGTGAAAAATAATATCCTTACATAATTGTAATAAGAAGTTAAATTAAGAGCATAGTATTATATGTTATGTATGCATATTTATTTGATTTTTTGGAGTCGGTGCCAGGACAACGTCTGTCAGATCTGCTAGTTTATATACAAAAAGTAAAATTTTTCTGTTGCTACTCAAATAAACAAATTCCAGTTTTGCAAGAAAATAAAAAATATACAAATTTATTAAATGAAGCCAACTCTCAGATCTACATTAAGATTTTCACTGAAAAACAGTGGAACTTTGAAACATTATTTTCTGCTTCCTGACTGGTTTGATTAAACCCAAATTTAATAAAACATGCAAGAGGAAAATATAAAAAAACTAAATACTTAGTAGGTTTTTTTTTTTTTTTATGGACTAAAAGCATCAAGAAATGTCCATTACTAATACATCTAATCTACTCTACATGTCTGACAATCAGTTTTATTTAAATAATCTTGCAACAATTTAAATACGAACCTCTTAATATATCTTTGCCCAGCACCCCCGGTTAGTCATAATCAGGGTCTGATAATGATAATAACTAATTATAGACCCGGGAGCAGAATCGGCGCAACGCTGCGACGCACGTCGCAGACTCTTGGGAAAGTCTGCAGACTATTTTTCAACTGTGAAAAATTTAGCTAAAATTAAAAAATTTCGGTCCTAAATCCAGAAATAAAATGTATCGCAAATTTTGATAAATAGTCTTTGAAAAGAAATCAATATTGTCATAGATTGCAAAAAACATGCAAATTCTGTGCAAAAATCGCGAAAAAACGACAAATTTCGTCAAAAAAAATCACGAAAAAATGGCAAATTCTTCAAAAGATCGTGAAGAAAAACGGCAAGTTTTTTCAAAACATTGCAAAATGGGAAAATTCTTCAAAAGATTACAAAAAAAAAAACGGCAGTTTTTGTCAAAGAATCATGTATAAACGGCAAATTTTCTCAATAAATTGCGAAAAAAAGGCAAATTTCATCAAAAAATCACAAAAAAATGGCAAATTTCTTCAAAAGCTCTCCAAAAAAGGCAAATTTCTTCAAAAAATCGCAAAAAATCAGAAATTTTCGTCAGAAGATCACGAAAATAAACGGCAGTTTTCATTTTTAAAAAAATCACGAAAAAAACCCTGCAAATTCCTTCAAAAGATCACAACAAAACAGCAGTTTTCGTAAAACGATCCCAAAACAACAACAAATCTTTAAAAAACGGCAAATTTCATCAAAAAATCATGAAAAAAATGGAACGTTTCTTAAAAAAATCATGAAAAAACGACAAATTTCTTCAAAAGATTGCAAAAAAAACAGCAGTTTTTGTTAAAAAAAACAAAAAACTGCTAATTTCTTCAAAAGGTCGTGAAAAAAAACCAGCAAATTTCTGCAAGAGATCACGACAAAATGACAAATTTCTGCAAAAGATCGTGACAAAAAGGCAGTTTTCGTCAAAAGATAACGAAAAAGCAGCAGTTTTCATTAACAAATCGTGGAAAAATGACAGCTTTCATTAACAAATCATGAAAAATCAGCAAATTTATTCAAAAGATCGTGAAAAAACAGCAAATTTATTCAAAAGATCGTGAAAAAACAGCAGTTTTCGTCAAAAGATCAGAAAAAATATCAAATCTTGTAGAAAACATGCAAATTTTGTCAAAAGATCGTGAAAAATGACATCTCGTCAAAAAGTCGTGAAAAACCTGCAAATTTTGTCAAAGAGGAGCCCCCCCCCCACCTCTCTTTCGGACAATGTTTGAAGTGTTAAAAATTCTGCGAACAAAGGCAACTTCTTTTAAAAGTATACTTTTCTTTTATGTCTATCACAAATACTTAAGGAGATTTAAGTGCATGAATGTAATGTGAGGGATTTTAGTGTTCACTCTAGAAATAAAAAAGGCATGGTGCTATTCGCTAAAAAAGACACTACTGAAGCAGAAAAGGGCACTTTTGAAAAAAAAAAATATATATATATATATTATTGCCTTTAGAAGGGAAAAAAAAGAAAGCGGGAAAATACATAATTTTTAGGTAAGATTAGAGATGGGAATGCTCGGAAAAAACCCGGAAAAATTGGGGAAAAACCGGTTTTTTCAGGGTTTTTTCCGAAGGCTTATTTTTCAATTTATTCCGAACTGGAAAAATTGAAATTTCATTTATGAAATAATATAGTGAAAATTTTATAACTATATTCTCATACTTTTTATTTTATTTATTTTTATGTTGAGTGTCCCACATGAAAACTTTAATGTGAGTAATCTGATCTCTGAGCAGAAATCTGTTTGAGAAGACTTGAAGGGATCCTTCACATTTTTTTCTTGTTTGAAACACAAGACCCTTCACAAAATTTCTCTTGAAAATAGACATTTCAGAAAAAAGTTTAATCTACAAATTGAATCTTTCGCAAATGCAGTGATTGAAGAAAAAGAGGTTTAGTTTTTGGTGTAAATTGCCCTTTAGGTGGCACTAGTATGCTGCATTTTTCAAGATTTCGTTATAGCTGATTAATTGAATGTTTTTTTAAGGTATTGAATCTAAAATTGACCATTTTACCTCCATAATGTACAGTAGTGTTGCAAAAACATGGGCAGTTTGCATTAGAAAAGTACAACTGTGATGAAAAAAAACCCATATTTTATTACAAGTAACTATGTTCCAAATTATACATTCCCTCTTGATTAAACTTTGAATTTTTGTAGTTTTTTTTAAAGCACACTAAAAGTTTATCTCTGTATGTAACTGCTTTTGTTAATTCCTCAAATAGCAAGCATTTTCTATTTGTAGTGTTCTGTTTTCATAACTTTTGAGTTCCATTCTTAGAAATATGAAATTACCGGAAACATTATTGAATATGGTTTCTTACTCACGAATAGAATACCAGATTTCAGGATAAAAAGAAAAAAATTAAGTTTAATAAAACTTTAAAAAAAATATATTTTTCTGGTTTCAGAGAGTAAAAATCTAAGTCAATAAATCCTATGCTATTTTTTAGTTACAGACCTGAGTAAGCCAAACTAAAACTTAGTTTTGTTTGAATTTAGATTATAAAACTAAATCAAAACTGAGTTGAGATTGGAAAGCTATACCAAAACTAAACATATTTTTTAAAGGAAATAAAATTATAATTGTAAGAAAAAGTGTAATAATGTAAAAATATACATTTTTTAAACAGACAATGGAATTTTTTAATACTGATATTTATAATAATGACAAAACTGCAATAATTTCTTTAAACTAGTATCATTTACTTAAAAGCTATACTTATGTAAATGAAACGCATATAATTTATTTCATTCCAAACTGCAGACATATTGCCTCAGGTTCTTACATTAGGTCAATTGGTAGTTAAACATGTAACTGAAAAATCATTTCAACAGAGATATGATAAAACAAACAATAGTGTTTTAAAAATTCTTAGGGTTTTAAAAATTCTTTAGGTATTCCTTTTTTGTATTTAACTTAATTTTAATTAATGTATTTTTAATTAATTTATTATTTTTAATTAATGTATTTAACTTAATTTTATTTTTTGTATTTAACTTAATTTAACTTAATGTGGGTATTTTGCTTGGCGAGAAAAAAAAGTCGCCAAATTTACGATTTGGGGGGGTATATCAAAGTAGTTCCTTATTTTGTAATATAAAGTGAAAATAATTTTCATTTAATACAAATAAATGGGAAAAAATGTTTATTATTTATATTCTCTAAGAAAATATAATTTGGGAGAAATAGTCATAAAAAATCAATTTTTCCGAAAAAAACCCGGTAAAAACCCAGTTTTTTTCCGCCACTTATATTTTTCCAGAAAATTTATATCTCTAGGTAAGATAAATGAAATAATTAATTTTGAATAATTTTATGATATAAAAATTAAAAATACAGTTAAATTAAACCATTATTGAATAGTTTAATGTTCTTTTTCTTAAAGAAATGTAAAAATTCCATCATTTTTGGACACACAAATTTAGAAATACTACAGAATAAAATAAATATTTATTATAAATCTCTGGATAAAACCAGTGGTGCATTATTGCTACTTTTAAAAAGGGCAGGGTGCATTTTGCAAATTTGAAAAAGGGCAGGGTGCTGCAACCTTCAAAAATGGTCTAGAATGAACACTAGGTCTGCAAACTTTTTTTAAAGTTTTTACTTGTGTTGCAGACTGTAGAAAAAAATTTCTGCTGCTGGGATTATAGAAGAAAAGACATCATTAAATAATTTCTTGAGATAACTGAATTCAGAAATCTCATTATTAATTTGAGAATTGGCTTTAACAACTTCCGATTTGCAAAATGAATTCTGTAGGGAAATCCATAACACATTTGGTATAAAAAATAGAAAGTATTTCTTTATCACAGCTTACTTTTCAGATTGGTAAAAGGCTTTGGTTTTAATTCTTGATCAATATGATATATCTGTTCATCTGCTTCATCAGAATCTTCAAAACTAGGTATAACAGTTGAATCAGCATCAGAAAATTCTTTGTACTTTTGATCGAGACCCCCACCTACAGCTGAAGTGGTATTATCATGCTTTGAATTATTTATTTCTTTAGAAGTTTTACTTTCTTCATACTCACAATCTATATTTTTGCGTATGTCTTCTAGTAATTCACTTGTTTCTTTATCAACACCAAAATCATTTTCAAAATCTCTTAAAATACTCTGAAATTCTTCATCTTCTAATATTTTCTGAATTTTCTCGCTTTCATTCTTTTCTTTGTGTCTATCAGTATCTTTCTTCTGCACAGATGTATAATTTGAAATATACTTTAAGCAGTTAGATACATTTGAATTTAATGATACAGCATGTTTGGGATGAGCAATATAATGCTTAATCTTTGACCCAGAACTATAATATCGGGGACAGATTACCCTCGTAATAAATTTTACATTCCTAAATAAGTGCACTTTATTCATTTATGACAAGTTTCTTAAAACTGATATTGACTTGTTAGTTAAAAAGATGATATATTTGAATTGTATATATTGTTTTCACATAAATAAACTATAACCTCTATCTAAAATTGGCTAAATGCCGAAAATTATAAGAATGGCTGATTCATTTCACAGAGAGAGAAAAAATTGATAAATTGAAATTTATATTTTTGTTGTCAAAGGATTTAAAAGACCTTGTTGCCATTTGTCAAAAGACTATAAGGAAAAAATGCTGTTGGTTTTAGCAAATATAAAATTTCCGCAAAATGCTGATTTTTTCTTGTTTTTCTTTTTTTTTTTACTTGGTGTTATGTATTTACCAAGACGTTAGAGATCGTGAAAAAAGGACTACAACTTTCACTCCCATGCTTTACTCCCATGATGCTTTTTATTATTCTTCTATTCTATGTTCTTGAGATATGTGTATGTTTTTTTCTGGGCGTGAAGTTATGTGATGTATCGTAATAAATGTATGTTAATTATTATTAGCGTAATATAATTCGGCGGACCCGAACACAAACATGAAACTGGCGACGAGTAATAAAACTGTGATAATTTATTTTCTTTTGGTTCCTTTCAACGTTTCCTGAACTGGTAATTACTTCTGTTACTTTGTTTTGATTTCTTCAAAATGTCGTTTGGCAAGCTCGAAGAATTTATAGTAGGGAAAACGAACTGGATTGAATATAAAGAACGTTTAGATTTCTTTTTCACCGCTAACAGTATAACGGAACCAGAGAAAAAACGGGCAATTTTTCTTAGTGTTTCGGGTCCAGCACTATATTCAGTTATACGCTCTTTGTGCACTCCTAACAGCCCAAATGCAGTGACTTTTGCCGACTTGCTGGTAAAATTAGATGAACATTTCTCACCTAAGCCTTCTGAAATCCTATGCAGATTTAAATTTAACAAAAGAGACCAGCAGAAAAATGAAACTATTTCTGAATTTATGGCCGAATTGAGAAGACTTTCCGAAAATTGCAACTTTGGAACGCAACTGGATTCTATGCTTCGTGACAGATTAGTGTGTGGTGTTCTTGACGAAGAAATTCAACGAAAACTTCTTTCAGACCCTAGACTTACTTTGACTTCGGCTTTAGATTTAGCTCTGGCAGGAGAAGCTGCTGTGAAACAATCTACAGAAATTCGAGGTACGCTACTTAGTACCGTAAATTACGTCAAACCGAAAGTGTCGGGTAAAAAAGTTCAGGAGTGTAAAGGTAAGCAAAATAAGAAAAATCCCTGTTACCGATGTGGCGATCATCATCCCTATGGTGAGTGTAAGTTTATTAAAGCGACGTGCAATTACTGTCGTCGTGTTGGCCACATCGCGAAAGTTTGTAATGCTAAAAAAAGTAATAAACAGGGAGCCAAAACATTTAAAGTGCAAAAATTCGATGCAGGTAAGTCAAATATTATTCATGATGAATATAATTGCATCAATAATTTAAATTCTGTAAGTGCTGTTACTGATTACCCCCCTTATGATATATTTGTTAAATTAAATGGAATTCCACATAAAATGGAAATTGATTCCGGGTCATTGCATTCTATTATAAGTTATGATACTTATGTTAAATTATGGCCAGTTAAACCTCCATATTTACATTCTGTTTCGGATCAATCTCTTAAAACATGGAGTTCTGAAAAATTAAATCTTGCTGGATATTTTGATGTTAATGTTACTTATAAGTCTAGTAATGTTAATTTACCTCTTTTAGTCGTTGAGGGGAAAGGTAAATCATTAATAGGCAGGAGTTGGTTTAATGCCTTGAATTTAAATTTAATTTCTAATGAAAATGTTAATAAAATTTCTATTTGTTCTTTAGATTCTATATTACACGAATACCGTAATGTTTTTAATAAATCGCTGGGGAAATTTAAGGGGCCTCCGGTATCAATTAAAATTGATGAAAAGTGTTCACCAAAATTTCTAAAAGCTAGAAATGTGCCTTTTGCCCTTCGAAATAAAGTAACTATTGAAATAGATGAAATGGTTAAAAAAGGAATTTTAGAACCTGTTTCATATTCTGATTGGGCAACGCCCGTAGTTCCGGTTCTAAAGAAAAATGGTCGTATCAGACTGTGTGGCGATTACCGTAGCACGGTAAATCAAGCAGTAAAACCGTTTACTTATCCGCTTCCGACGGTAAATGAAGTTCTGGCTACTATGACGGGTGGTACAGTTTTTTCAAAATTGGATCTTTCTGAAGCATATTTGCAACTTCCGGTTGATGATCAAACTTCCAGAATACTAACATTAAATACCCATAAGGGACTTTTCAAAGTTAATAGGCTTCCATTTGGTGTTTCTGTCGCTGTGGCGATTTTCCAAAAAAGAATGGAAGAAGTACTAGCAGGTATTGATGGCGTACTGCCATACCTAGATGACATTTTTATTCAAGGAAAAAATGTTGAAGACCATAATTTAAAGGTAAAGCAAGTTCTAGAACGCTTGCGAGATTCTGGAATTCATCTTAAACGTGAAAAGTGTAAATTCGCATTTCCCGAAATTGAATTATTGGGATTTCGTGTAAATCGGAAGGGAATTCAACCGAGTTTTGATAAAGTGAAGGCTATTCATGAGGCACCAACTCCAAAAGATAAAACTGAATTGCAAGCCTTTTTAGGAATGTTAAATTTTTATGGCTGTTTTCTAAAAAATAGATCGGATTGCTTAGAACCATTGCATGAGTTACTCCGAAATGACAGAGTTTGGCGTTGGACGCCTAAGCATGATAAGGCTTATAAAGCAGAAAAAGAGTTATTAAAAAAGGATGTCGTGTTAACACATTTTGATGAAACACTTCCGGTAACTGTAACATGCGATGCTTCGTCTAAGGGAGTAGGGGCCGTCTTAAGTCATGTTTTACCTAATGGTAAAGAATCCCCTATTGCTTACCATTCTCGTACTTTGTCAAAACCAGAAAGGAATTACAGTCAGACAGATAGGGAAGCTCTTGCCATAATTTCTGCTGTCAAAAAATTTAATCAGTATCTTCAGGGGCGTAGATTCAAAATTATAACTGACCATAAACCACTTTTAGGGCTTTTAAATCCAAATAAACCGGTGTCACAAATGGTTTCACCCCAGGTACTTAGATGGAGTTTAATTTTAGCTGCATATGACTATGAAATAGAATATAGGAAAGGTAAAGAAATAGCTAATGCCGATGCTCTAAGCCGATTACCTCTACATACTCCTGAACTTGATATTCCTGCCCCGACTGAAGTTCTGTTGCTAGAGTCATGTCCTGTAACGCAGTTAGATGCCAAGTTGCTGTCTTCGGCTACTAAAAAAGATCCGATACTATCCAGAATTTCCTTGATGATTTTAAATGGTTGGCCTGCCAAAATGACCGACATAAAATTCAAACCCTTCTTTAATCGTCGTAATGAACTAAGTGTTCATCAAGATTGTGTCTTATGGGGTAGTAGAGTTGTCATACCTACTGCACTCCAGAATCAAGTTCTCGCCCTCCTCCATAATGGACATCCTGGTATAGTCAGAATGAAAGGTCTGGCGCGTAGTTACGTGTGGTGGCCTAACATAGATAGTGCCATTGAGAATACCGTTAAGACTTGCAATATGTGCCAAGAAAATCAGAAAGCTCCTGACAAAGCTCCTATACATCCTTGGGAATGGACAGAAAAGCCATGGTCTCGCCTTCATATAGATTTCGCCGGTCCTTTTCAAGGGAAAACTTTTTTCATTTTAGTTGATTCTCACTCCAAGTGGCTAGAGGTTGTACCAGTTTCCTCCATGTCGTCATCGGCTGCCATTGACAACCTAAGATCTATTTTTGCCACGCATGGACTTCCAGATTCAGTCGCATCTGATAATGGTAAAACGTTTAGATCCGCTGAATTTCAACACTTCTTAAGACGAAACCAAATTCGACCTATTTTTGTAGCTCCTTATCATCCCTCCTCCAATGGCCAGGCAGAGAGAATGGTGGCTACTACAAAACACGCTTTGAAACGGATCATTCAAGGTAACTGGAAGACTCGCCTAGCCAGATTTCTATTTGCTCAGCATACCTTGCCTTGTACCACCACAGGTAAATCACCGGCTGAAATTCTAATGAATCGTCGTTTGACATCCATGTTGGACAGATTACATCCTGATCTCAATAAAGATATGAAGATCAAAAAGGAGAAATTAACTGAGGCAGACAAAAACAAACGCCTACGGCAATTTCAAGAGAACGATCCCGTGTATATTCGCAACTACAGTTCAGGGCCAACTTGGATTCCAGCAAAAATTACAGAAACTACAGGGCCATTATCCTATAAAGTTCAAGATTTGGTAGACGGTATTATTCACAATCGACATGTTGATCATGTTCGAAGCCGTGTACAAGATGCTGAAACGTCTACAGAGCCTTCTGTTATTCTACCTTCGCCAACTCCAGAAAATGATCCAGTTACACCCGATTCACCAACAGAGTCCGATCCTGTGTGTCAGCCTGAAACTAAAGGTGCGTTTTCACGGGCCTACCCAAGCGCTAACTTTCCCAACTCTTTACCTAAGCACAAGATTTTAGGTAGTTAGAACGCGATTTTTTAGGTTCCATTCGTGTTCAAACCTAAGCAGAAATTACCTAAGCGCAGCCAATCAGAAAAGAGTATTTTGCCAAATAATGGCGGTGGAGAAATGTAACATTAAAAATGAAATTTCATTTTACAGAATTATTTTTATTTCGAATTGCTCTCTGTTGATTCAAGCAGAATCTATTTTTTAGGATTGAAAGAAGATGGTAGGTTTTATTAATGTCTTTTCATTTTGTAAAAATCTTGTACATATCTGTCTTTGGTAATCGTTGGGATGTATTTTATTAATATTAAAACAATACTTGTATAGTTCGTATTTCATGGATTTCGTTTCGAATAATAAAGATTAATGTGCTGCTATAATGATGTAATGTACTGTTCTCAAAACTATTTTATTGAAAGTTAACAGTACAAAGAATAAAAGTACTTGTTTATAAATATTTGTTTCTTAAAATTAATTACTTGCTTCGCTGATTATATTCGGTTGTTTAGTAGAGTATTTCCGATTAATTTTGAATAAAATATTTTTGTTCATTTAAAATAATTGCAAATGTTAAGAAAAATTTTGTTAGCTTAGTTAAAGGCAAGCTGCAATCCAGTTTTGTTAATATACTTGATTATGCATATTGCAAGCATGTGAAAGAATTTTCTCTAAAATAAATAAGCCACTGTACTAGATATTTTCTTACTCTATTATAAGAAAGAAATATTTAATTGCAAATTATATTTCTATTATAAGAAAGAAATATTTAATTGCAAAATATATCACTTTGCAGAGATTTACTTATGAACATAGTCATCCAAAAAAACTGCTATTCTAGAATTTTTTCTTTTCTTTATTTTCCTATTGCATCTCACCCACAGATTCTTTTTGTTCTTGGATTCATGCTGAAAATTCTATGAAGATTTATAACCTACAAAGTTGTAAATCATCATGGAATTTTCATTTTAAGGTGCAATATTATGTATAGCTTCTTTTTATCTCATTATTTCTAAGAATTAGTATGTATTTTCATGCATGGTTTGTTACTAATTGAACAATGTTTTCATGTGCTATTCCGGTAAGATAGGCACTTAAGTTTTAATTCACTAGAGTTTATCTATTAATCCTGTAAATTTGATCAGAATTAAGGATATCCTAACTTTGCTTTAAAATTGTTTAGTTTTCTCTTAATATATCCTACTAATGAATCTAAATCCATTGAATTTGTAACATACTACACTTTATTTCTTCGATGAGAAAGTATCGATTTTAAAATTATAAACAAGAATTTTCAAATTTTGATTTTTCGATTTCTTTTTAGTCTTTATTATTTTGTTAATAATTGTTAATGCAGAAAAAAGGAAAAAAAAAATATGTGAAGACTTTATCTTTTTGAAAATTAGATTAAACAGTGATTTATAAAGCATGTAACTTGCAAAAGAAAAAAAGATCTAAATAAGCAAACTGTCACATTGTATGTGTAAGTAAACAAACTGGAGTGTTGCAAATAATGTTTAAGAAAATTAATGGTAAGGTAATAATTCATTATGATGATAGAAGCATTTTTTATAACTAGAAGTGAGTCTTTCATAGTATATTATAAACAATCTTTTTCTGAAAAAATTAAAGTTCATCAGAATAACTTTAAATATATACCAGTTGGACAAACATCCCTAACTTTTAAAGGATTAATATAACTATTTCTGTATTTAAATGTAGTTTTATTAAAATCTCGTGACAGTTAAATGAACTTAGGCCTAATCAAAGTAGAAATGTGTAGTTTTATAAATTTTTGCTTAGGAAAAATAAAATTCTTTACTGAAGTTTTTGTTACACTGCTACTATTTTTAAAAAAATATGTAATCAGCTATTTTTTCCTGTATTTGATTTTAAGTAGTACTCAAATAAAAAAATTCATATTTACAATTTTAATCAATTGTGTATTTTTGTTGCTTTAAATTTTTTAAATATAATTATGCATGAGATACTTGGATTTAAAATTTCTAAAGTGTTAAGAGTTGTTTTTTCTGAATTTATATTACAACCTTAGCCTAAAACTGGATGAAAATGTAATAAAAACAAAAGAATGGTTTTGCAGCTATCATATCCTTTATGATATACCATGCAATAAATTTATTTTAATATTTATAGCATTCTAAAAGTGTTTTTTCATAACTAATGTTCTGTTATAAATATTTAGGTGAAATAGAAGCTTAATTATTATTTCTGTTTTGTCTAATGGTTTCATTAGTTAGTTATTCATTAGTAAATATTTGCTTTTCAAGAACTTATTTATATATATGTATGCACATATTTGATTCGTTTCTTTATTTTAATTTGCTAGATGCTTCATATGCTACATTGATGATGGAAATGCAACAAAGATGCTGCAAATAGATGTGATGCGTTCTTCTCGCAAATCCAGCCAATTTAAAGTGCTACACTGTTTGAGCTTATTTGATACTTTTGCGTTGGTCCGTTGGAATGTCGCTTGAAAGGCTATAGGTTAGAAATAATCTTTGGCCTTTTGGGATGGCATGCTTGCAGGCTAGATCGCATTTGGATTCTTGCTAACAAGAAAACACACACAAGAAAAGTGAATGAAAAGAAGTGGCTATAAAAAAAATTGGCTGTCAGTAGCTACAAGGAGAAAGTAAAATTTTCTTGTATTCCATCATGTTATATTATTTTCTGGTTGCAATATGTTTATATTAGCATATTAAATTTGTGCTATTCAATTTTTAAATTAATAGAAGTTTTAACAAAAATTTATTGTTTGGTATTAGGTAGCTTTCATTACAAAAAAGTAAAAAACTACCTATTTTTAAATAAAGAAGTGCTCGTTTATAAAACTGATTTAACTGATCAGTAATGAAATTTCCAAGTTTTGCCCGTTACGATTTGAATCATATATGCAAGAAAAGATGCACCATATTGTGATTTTAACCAAATGCAGAAAATTCAGCCAACAGGTAAACCAAACACCAAATGTTTGGCTTATCAGAATACTCTTAAATTTCAGAATTTGAAAAAATAAAAAGTTAAAATAATTTTAGGTACATATTTAACATAAAATAAAATCTTCCATATTGATAAACAAGATCTTTTTACAAAAAAAAGAAATCTATCCTTTGAATTGTTACTTAAGAAGAGGATAGTTTCCTCTCTGAATTAAAACAAATGAATAAAATTTTCTTTTAGTCTGAAACAAATATTTTGATATCAAAGTGAAATTTGAGAGTTTTACTGTCATATATTGTTTGTTTGTCAGGAAAAAAATAAAATTATCATTTTTGGTAAATTGTCTTTGAGGTTACTTTTCAAATAACAAATAAAGCATTCTCTTTTATATAAATATAATTCTATTTCTAAATAGTTTTATTAATAAAAAGTTAAAAATAGGAGTTGTTTTAAAGTCTTATAAAATAATAAAAAGTTACTTTAAGTTTTGTTAAAATATTTTTTTAAGTATTTGATCTGGCAGACACACCATATTTGGTATACTGAATTGCATTAAATTTGGCCATGCCAAATATTCGGTGCATCTCTATATACAAACAATACTTTTTTTCTGTAAAATGCGAAACACTGTGTTAATCAGCAAGTAATCTAGCTTAGGAAAAGTATGTGTTTATTGTTATCGTACGTTTTTTCACATTTTCATTGATATTGATTGTATGATACTGGGCCTCGCCCTCCCCTCCCCGATGTCATTTTCATTTTGTTATTTAAAAAAAAAAAAAAACAGTGTGGGTTGTATTTTTATTAATCCAGTGAATTTGTTTTTTCTTTTTACTTTCTTTTATCTAACTTGCTTTAAGTATGTAAAGCTGTGATTTTATAATT
Organism: Maratus speculifer; assembly: GCA_964019185.1. Lineage (NCBI taxonomy): Eukaryota > Metazoa > Arthropoda > Arachnida > Araneae > Salticidae > Maratus > Maratus speculifer. The sequence continues at coordinate 57,729,508 of OZ025294.1, forward strand.
GGTTTACTACTAAATACTTTATAGCTTAAAGAAATGGCTGAATCCTAAAACAGCTGAGACACTTAGCATCTTTGAATTTGGCGAGACGATAAATGGCTTTTTCTTGTTACTGGTTCATTTCCTGAATTCTTTCCATGCCTACAGTTATTTGACAGGAATTCGGATTAATTTAATTGGATTGGCTGGTTTCTTGTCTTTTGTTTGATTGGCTTTCATGAAATGCTATTATTATGGCAGTTTTGTATTATTTATATTTAAAAACAAGATTGCATTATATGTGCATGACTATATTTTCTGGTTTTTTATTCATGCATTTTAAAGATATTGCTTACTGAATAAATAGTAATATAAATTTGGAAATATATGTGCGGTACAGCAGACAAATATATTGAGTGTATGCTTTTTTCGAAATAAATATTCAATGGTTTAAATTGATTTGTCAATAACATTAAAAGATTGAATGACATATTGATGTTATTGAAAGCAAATTCCTATATCAGAAATACTTTTTTCCTTACTTAAAAATTTGCATAATAATTTTGGGTACTTCTAGGTTATCCCATCGACCAAAAAAATATCGCCAAACTATAAGATTAAATGCCAATAATGGATGATCTTAAATATCACATTCGATAACATTAAATAAGATTCACGTGTTTAAAATGTCATTAAGTGATTTTTGTTTCGGCTTTTTATTAATATTTTCATTAATATTCTACTAATTATTTGTTTTTTTGTTATTTAAAATAAAAATTATGTCAACATGTAATGTTTGGCAGTTTGTATAGTTTGGCGAAATTGGCCGACAGGATAACCTTGAAGTACCTAATTTTGTACTATAAATATTAAAAAAAATATTTCAAAATTTTATTGCATATTTTTGTAGAAATTTATAGACATTTTAATAATTTGATACCTGTTGTGGTTAATAACTGCAGTTTTGCTCATTTTAGAAACTTCTTCGATGCGACTTTTGTGCATCCAGAGATGAATTTTTCAATTTTAGTGTTGTTAGTCAATGCATGTTTGATGAATTTTGTGGATTTTAGAGCCTGATAAACAGCAAAATTCATACATCCAGCAATTTTTTTTTCCTTCGTTTTAATGGTCACATAGCGCTCATAAGTGCTTTAGTTTAAAATTATAGAAATTGATATGTTTGATAAATATCCTAATAAATTTTAGAAATAAAATATATTTGTTAAATTCATAAACAGAAGTCGTAAAACTATATAACTTTGTACAAATGTATGTGGCAAAATTTAGAAATTCCTTTTCTGTAATTTTTATTAGTAGAGTTTTCCTTAAGAGGTATTGAAATTTATTTCTGATGTTGGAAGGCAGTTTAAATAACATTATGATATCAAATCAAAACTTTAAAAATTATTAATTGTTAATTTCAATCATTGATTGTTTACTTTGCAAAATGTGTTAAAACTATATCTATTTGCTTGTTGCTAGCAGAGGCGAAGAAGATTAAGAGAAAACTTCACCCGGGGCAAAGTTTCAATTCGCCCCCCCCCCCCCCCCTTTCTTCTAATTTGACACTAAAGCCTCCAAAACGACATTCGTAGTACAAATTTGGCATCCCCTAAGTTTCTGCACCCCATGGGACTGTATCCCCCCCCTTTTAGCACAATGTTGACAATAAGTTTGTGACTGTTTACTGAAATAAACAATATCTGTAAATTACATAAATAAAAAAATTTTCAATTTAAACAAATTCCCATGAATGTACACAGTGTGTTTTTAAAATTCATTTCTTGTCATTTTTATGCTGATTTTTTTAAGGAACAAAAACATTTTTTATAGCATTTATCTAGATAGAATTTGTGTTGTTGGCGAAACAAGATTGACCTATCAGAAAATTTTCTCTTAGAAAATAGAAAGCTTTGTAAAAATGCTGAATTCTGATTGTTCAATGTCATTTACTATTTCTCTATTTGCAAATTCCACCAGAATACTGGTCATTAGATGAAAACAATGATTTGATGTTGGCTTGTTTGGAGAAAATCTTAAAATTTTTAATTAATTTTTAGTTTGGAATGTGTGATTTTTTTTTCTTAAATAAAAATAATAAGTAAGTAAATACAGGATTCTTTTTGTAAGATTCTTTAATGATAATGAGAAGCAAAGATAAGTGAATTTTATTTGATGGTTATTGTATTTTTTTGTTTTAGAAACTGGTGCATATAAAATTCTGTATATTTAACATGAAAAAAAATTCTTAAAATCAGAAAATGGGGAGCTGCAAAATTTTAAAGATTGAAAAATATCGAGAAAAATGTTTGCATAGTGAAAATTTGTGGTAAAAGAAGTTAACTAGTTGTAAACTGTTTGTAAAATGTTTATTTTATTAAAGGAGTCATCACTGAAACAGTGCAAATCGCTAATTGTCAGCCAAAATATGTGCATTGTGATTGGGGAGAATTTCAGAGTTGCTGAAATCTCAGTTGCCGCTCGTGGGTGCTTGGTACATGTTAAAAAATCGCCAAAATCAAGTGTCTTGGCTGTTCTAGGAACACGTCTAAAAATATCTATACCCATGTGCTTCACTCGGCAATATTTTTTTTTTTTTTTTTAGGAATTTAATATAAAGTAATAAGTGAATTTTAAAACATTTTTCTGTTAACCACTTGTTATAAAGAACCAAATATTTTTTAAGGTTACAATAACAACAAGCAGAGTTAATTATGCATCAAACCGTGCCATTAAAGTATGCCAACTGGCAGTGAAACTGTAACAACAAAATATTTTAAATAATTTGAAGGCAAGAAATGAAATAAAAATAATGAGATAATTTTTATTTACAAAAATAAAGAAATAATTTTTATTTACAAAAATAAAGAAATAATTTTTGTATCTGTTTTTATCAATTAATAATTTAGCATTAAGTAAATTACAGTCAAACTTAAAAAAATAGTTTAAAAATTCTCAATTCATAGTTTAAGAAATAGTTTTAATTTACCTTTTCTGTTGTCATATCAGAAAAAAAGAAAGAAAAATAACTCCTTTAATAAATTCAGCAGTTCATGCTTTCTACCAAGTCATAGTGGTGAATTTTCCATAATTAGAGTCATGCCAAATAGTGAAGAAGAGTTTTTGATGCATCATGAATTACTGTCTTGTAATTGGTCATGATATTTATAAGTATTTTAAGTTTATATAAGAATGTTTAAAAAATATATTTTTAAAACTTTTATACTTATTTAGTAATAACGTTTAATTTTTAAACTAATTGAAAAGAAATACCAAACACAGTGTGTTTTATTGACATGTTATGGATAGAGATATATTAATTAGTGTTATCATTATTATGCCATTTGTACAAATTGAACAATTTTCCCAACATTTTTGACAAATTTATGTCATTTGCGCACATGAAATAACCTGATCAAAGTGTGTAACTTATCACTTTTCCATAAGTGAAAATTTACTTATGTGTTTTTAATATATTAATCATAGTAACTGTGCTTTTATGTATTTTCATTTTGAAACTTGGATAAAAAATGATTTTTGGAGCATTATTTAAAGCTGTTTTAGTAAGAGAAAACAGTCAAAACTTTCTATTATTTTTTATACGAAATATTTACGATTATCATTATGAACGTAAACAAAAGTTATTTGTTTATAATTTTATATCAGCTGATCGGTCTGTAGACTGTTAAAGCCCTAAAGTAGACGCTTGCGCAGTGAAGACTTGCCTTTGATTGGTTGGCATAAGGATTTATCTGTAACCAGTGAAAACGCTCTTAGGTTAGGTTTTGGGTAAGGTAAGGTTTTTTAGGTAATTAGAGCGGCCCGTGAAAACGCACCTTAAGAAACCAGATCTTCCTACTCTACGACGCTCTGAACGCTCCCGAACCTCACCAAAACATTTAGAAGATTATATCCTGTATTCCTAGGGGGAAGGAGTGTTATGTATTTACCAAGACGTTAGAGATCGTGAAAAAAGGACTACAACTTTCACTCCCATGCTTTACTCCCATGATGCTTTTTATTATTCTTCTATTCTATGTTCTTGAGATATGTGTATGTTTTTTTCTGGGCGTGAAGTTATGTGATGTATCGTAATAAATGTATGTTAATTATTATTAGCGTAATATAATTCGGCGGACCCGAACACAAACATGAAACTTGGTTTTGTCTTCTAGGCCACATTCACATCACACATTTGATTATTTCCTGAAAATACGATAAATTTTAACCAAGTTTATGTCAACAATTATTAATTTTTGCACCGCTAGATGTCACTATCAATACTGATTGGCACAATATGTATAAAATGTTGTGCCGGTGTGTCGGATTGTCATGCAACATCTGTTTTGTTTACGTTGATGTTTATTTATATATGTGTGTTAAAAGTTTAATAATTTTGTGTGTCACTTTCCTATTACATAATGCTAAATGAGAGAAAAATCTTTGATATTTTCGAGTTTATTTCATACATATAAAATAAGTTACTAACTGCTATAATGTAACTTAAGTGACAAGGCTCTATAATTCGTCCCTAGGCTATAGGTCATATAGCAAAGGTTTGTGGGGCATTTTCCCGGTGAATCGGGTCAGTTCATGTCATTCACCTAGAACTGTAACCAGACTACTCTACTGACATTTTATTTGAGTGTGTTTCGATGACCATGCCATAAAGGCATAATTTTTAATTAGAATTAGTTGCAATTGTAACATTAGAAAATGTTACGAGTAATTCTTTCTCGTAAACATATTTCTACGGATTGCTTTCTTTATATAAAATCGTATGTAGAATCAAAGGTTTTATGTCGATTTTTAAGTTCTCAGGTCTCGCCTTCTGCGAAATGGTCCCCCAGTGCCAGAACTCATGACTGGAATCGAGCAATTACTGACGCTGAAAAGATTGTCGGATATCCTACTACTTATTTTAGTTTGAAATGTCTTTTAAGTGATGAGTTTACTAACGTTGCTATGTATTTACGAAAGTTAGTTGGCTCAAATCATCCTATTCTTAAAACTGCAAAGTAAGTTTTTTTTTCTTACAATAAATCATTCAGGAGATTAATTATACTATTAATTACAATATTCCTTAAATCCCTATGGCAGTAAAATTTTACACTTTCTGCGACAAACTTTTTTAACGGCAAAAATTTTCTGTGTGAACTGTCCCACAACAATTATTAATTCACTAAACTGTTAAAAGCTTTAAAATGCCTTATTCCTCAAATCCAACTACATCCTCATATTTAGAAAGCCCCCATGGGAAACTTAGAATGATTGTTTTCTGTTGCTTTGAACTAACAAAAAGAAAACCAGGATCAGAAACCAGGAAACCCCTTTTTCTCAAGCAATGGTAATTTTTGGAATGGGCCATTTTTTGCTTGAAAATGTGCTACAGTGGTGAAAAGATTTGGATAATTTTCTTTAATGAATGCCAAATCTTCATTATTTCCCTCTACACTAAGTGAAATTTCATTCCAATTTAAAACAGAGTAACTTAATAAAACTCTGGCAAAATGGCAGCCATTAATAGCTTGTTCATATTTTGCTTTCAATTTTGTAATTCTATCTCAGACTTGCCAAGTTCTGAAAGTTAAAGATCAGGAGATTTTATTTCAAAAATCAAAAGATATTTTTGTTGATGAAAACTTGTTAATTTGTTGATGTAAACATCTTTAGTGAAAGTTTATATTATATTGTAAAAAAAGGGATGTTTTGTTCCTCGTTAACTTATATAAAACTATAGTAAAGATCATAAATAAGTCTTAATAGAGACAAATTATTAATAATTTAATACATGACAGTAACAATAACAAACCTTAAAGATTCACAGTTTATAATGCATCTGGATGTATTTCATCACATAAAATACTACTGGTCAAACATACTAAAGAACAATTACACCCGTACTAGCGCTTTTCTCACTGAATTGTGACTGTCATCTTGTGTCATTGAAACAAATGTACATTTGATTGTTAAATAACAGAATATTTAAAAAGTGTGAAAAATCAGGAGTCTTCTGCCAAAATCAAGAGATTTGGCAACTCTGCTATCTTTATCTAAATACATTTTCTAACTTTTACCCAAAAATTTTAAACATTCGTAACCTTTGATTGAAATTTGATAGTGTAATATGGCAAGTTTTAAAACTTGTTCCTTGCATGTAGTATTTAATTTTTTGGGGAACATTAATGAATTTGTTTAATCATTAACTTGTGAAACAAAAAAGATTCAAATCATTTAGTTGCTAAGATTGGCAAACAAAATATGATTTATAAAAAGTTTGTTTCGCCTCATCATCTAAAGTTTATTACAAAAGAATAAATAATTAAAAGATTGGGAGGGGGCACCTGGACTTAACCTGTACCTGCCACATTCTTTCTAGCAATCCTGAAACTGATTTTTTTTTTTAAATCATTTGATTTAAATCCTGCCAACCCTGACTGGAACAGTCTCTACTTTAAAAGTTATGTCCGAGGTCATGGGGCACATAATGAACTCAAAGATGATTTTATTTTAAAGTTATGTTGCTTTTTATTACATTGAATTAGACTAATAAAAAATGAAATTATAACTCATTTTGATCTTATATGTTTTATTATGTAATTTTTTCAAAGTTTTAAAATCTCATTTTTACAAAACAATCATATACAATGTGCTTTAGTTGTTTTGTAAGTGACTGCATTCAAAACAGAAATTTTACAAATTCCAATCATATAAAAATGCCCTTTTTTATTCTGGGGGAAAACACTATGGAATGACCCGGATGATCTGATCAGCAGTTATGCCATTCTGGAAACTTTTGGATTGCATCACATATAAAAATTTGTTAGTATAAATGTTCACTATGTTCATCCACAATATTTTATAAATAGCTTATATTTGATTCAAAATAAAGTATTATAGTATTTTCCCTAAATAAAAGATAGATCAGCCAGTCTTCATAAGGCATCAATAAATCATGGATTTATTTATTTTATTTATTTATCTTTATTTATTTTTATTTATTTATATTTATTTTTTATTTGTTTTATTTTATTTATTTATTTATTTTTTAAGTAAAACATGTAATCAGCCATTTATGCTAGGTTGTTTCAAACTAGCTGCTACTTGAGTCTAACTTGTATCAGAATTGACTAGACAACTGTTCTGTTGGAGTTATTGCTTAATGCTTATGCATATTATTTAAAGATTTTATTCCAAAAATTGAATTTTTTGACTTAGTTCCATTCTTCTGTTAAATGAGCAATGTGTGAATTTACATAAATTAAATTTTTCTTTGTTTGATTATTCAGTTTTTATGCCAAAATATTTCTCATGTGTGTTTGCTTGTTTTATAGGAGGCTAATTTATCATGGCAAAATTAACATGCAGACAAGAGGATTAGTAGTGTTGCTACTTTCAAAGGCAGCTGGGCACACTTCAACCTGTTCTGATGTTAACACTGTTGGAGCATCTGGTGTGACTTCTAGGCAACAGACTTTAGCAGAAATCACTGAAATGATCCATACAGCTCATCTAATACATAAAGGCATTCTGAATCTATCTTCTTCAAGTATTCCTGACGAAAATGATCTTCATGACCTCCAGTTTGGTAATAAAATATCTATTTTGAGTGGTGATTATCTTCTTGCAAATGCCTGCAAAGGACTGGCAAATCTGAGAAATTGTAAGGTAATGTCATTCTGCCATCCAATATTAATTTTTATCCAGATTGGAAACAGACATCAGAATTTGTGTTTCAGTAAAATTTTACAAATTATCCTGACTTTGTAGAATTTTGTGCCAGACAACAAAAATATGTAAATCATTTTAAGAGATAGGGTCACCCGGGGTAAAATGGGTATAAAAATCAGCTTTTTTAATTTTAATGTTTCATGGCAGAAATATTATGAAATAAATTCATGTTTTTGTTCAATATTTTTGACATTGTGTATCTTAGGTCTATATTAAACATAATTTGTGTTTCCTTTTTTTTTTTTTTTTTTTTTTTTTTTTTTTTTTTTTTTTTGTGTGTGTGTGTGTAAAACACTATACCTATTTTACCCCGTGGTTCGGGGTAAAATGTGTATGCACTGGGTTAAAATGGGTATATGCTGGCTAAAGTTGAATAATAAATTAAATATACTTAAATACACTATAATTAATGTGTAAACCATTTAAAAGTTTTGTACTTTCATCCTCTGAATCATGTGTAAACTTGGAAGGTGAGGGGGGGGGGGTCTTCAAAAACTCCCCACTTCAATTTGCTTATATTTTTTTTTTTCTTGACATATAAAAACACTGTAATGAAACTAATGTAAATAAGATGAGAGCACTGACAAACCCTATCCTCCACCACATCAGTTTACGCACATAGTGTGAATCGTGTTTCTCTTTAAAAGTATTTTTTTATTTATTTATTTAATGCAATTCAAAAGCAGATAGGTATCAGCATGAATATCTGTAGGGAAAAAATTAAAAATTAAATTACACTGGAAAATCAATGTTTAATCAAAAGCAATTTATGCAGATAGGTATAACATAATAAAAATTTACATGCAAAGTGTATACTGGCAAGGACTATTGCAGCTTGGTTGAGATAGCTTTCTGACAATTTGGATGCGTTCACATCAGCAACAGCGTCTTTCTCAGGAAAGACATAAAATAATCCAGCAGATGACTTTGTTGCAAACTTCACAGGGAAAACACACAAACAGCACAAACTTCACACCTTCATCAGGGATATCAATAATAAGACCTGTAAATTCTTGAACAGACTTCTTTACATTAAATTTTACAGACACTCAATCACCAATCACTGGATTCATTGCAGTGAAAACCTTTGGTTTAACTTCTATTTTATGGGTTGCTTCGATTCTTTTAACTGTTTGTACTTTTTTGTGTTCCTAGTGCAGACTTGCAGCCACCTGCTCTGTAGTTAAAACTTCTCCTACCTTTGCTTGTACTCTCTTGTGTTTTCTCTGAGTTTTTTATAGACTCACCAGTACTAGAAAATGTGTTTTAATTTAATTTCGCGATATTTTTCTTACCTTGTGTTGCTGTACTTTTAATCAATTTGCATGTATTTTAATGTCACCAGAAATAGCCTAATTTATGATATAAATGATAAATTGATGATATAAGTAATAGCCTAATTTCATATAACAAAGCATAACTTCAGTTTAAAACATAGGATCAATAACAATTTGCCCTCAAAGGTCTTTCAAGTTTGATCAATCTTCATACATTCATATCTTGACCTATACCCATTTTACCCCATATGACAAAAATCACTATAAAATTTTTGTGAGTAAATAAATTTATTTAATTTTACAGTTTTCAGTTAGAAGAATCCTTCTTCTGTAAATATCAAACAGTTCATTCCTAAAATTCTTCCTATATTTTTTTCTGGGAAGAAGTTTTTCAACCACTAAAAACACTTTGTTCTATCTTCTGAAAAACAAAATGGTTGCCAAGCCCATTATATGCGTCACAAGTTTGTTTTTCTAAGGTTTAAGTATTACTAGATATGTAAGCACTTTGTTCGTAATTTTAATTTTTTTTAAAAATTTGTCTGCTAAAATAATAAAATATACCCATTTTACCCCGGGTGACCCTATCATGTATCAATTTAGAAGAAACAAATATAAAAAATATGTATGCATTATAAGTAACATGTTATACACATGTCAGTGGCTAGATCTCGGCTTTAAATCAAATTAAAGCTTACATTAGAAATCTGATTAAACTATTGGTATTAATCCTCTAGATCCCAAGACCGCCCGAGATATTTTAAGATATTTTAATTCTTATATCTTAATTCCCACCAGAAAATTAAAACAGCAATATTCGCTTTAACTAATAACAGGAAATTCTGTATTTAAATAAAACAAAATTAGCTATTGATTTTTTTCTGGTATAAAATCAGATTTTCTGAACTACATAATTTCTAGAATGTGTTCTATCATGAGAGTTAAAGGGTTAAATTGATCAAAGAGTGAGAGAGAGAGAGCTAACATCAGGAATTGCAATTTAGTCAATATTGTAAATCATGATTTAGCCCATTGTCTTACGTTTCAATTTAAAATCCAATTAAATTGTATTTTCATTGGTCTAAATTGATTTAAAGATGATATCAGAAAAAATTGTTTATCAATTGGCTATTAATTGATTTAAAACAAAATACTGATTCAAAGATAATATTGCAAAAATGATTTAGTACTTACATTGATGTATCTTCTAAATTTTTTTTTTTCCTGTGTGTGTTACACAGCAAATCTATTTATCTAATACTTTTTTCATTTGGCGAAGGTTTTTTATTTTTAATTAGCAAATTACTAATGTTGGGCAAATGCCAACGAGAACACTACTTGCTACTCTCACAGGAGATCAAAGATTGTCAGAAGACCATGACAAAGAGGAAGGCTTTAGCAAAGATGTAGTAGAGGGTATACGCCTTATACCTTCTGGATTTTTCTTTTTTTTAAGGAACACCATATACCTCCTGTTTTTCAAGAAAGCTATAATAAATACAATCAAAGGTATACCCTCTGCTTAGAGTGTATACCGTTTGATATTTCTACGACTACACCACTGGGCTTTAGTGACAAAGAACAAGAAGAAAAAAGACTATCCACTGAGGAAGCTTTTCAGTGTCTAGAGACAGCCTTGAAGTTGTTGAAGCAACGAGAAGAGAGTAATTTTCTGTTCAAATACTTTAATTGATAAGAGATTTAGCAGCAAGAAAAAAAAATGCCTTCTCTGAAAAAAAAAAAAAAAAAAAAACCTTGGAGTTGTTTTCATAAAATATAGATCAACTGCAGTGTACTTTTGATTTCTTGGAGATTACTTTGATCATTTTATTCCTTGCTATTTTCTTGTTGTTAGCACTGTAGTATAAAATACATATATATTTATGTTTATTATTCCTGTTTATTTGTCTCACTATGCTCATATAACCTAAATGATTTTTCTTTTTTTCCGAAAACAATTATCTAAAATTTTGTTTATCTGAACACCCCCAATTAGCTATTAGTTCGGATAATCGATGCCTCACTGTACTTACATTTGCTACTACTACCAACAGGTGACATTTCAATTGTGTCAGCACTTTGTACAATTGTGCAGTAAAGTTCATAATGCAAGCAGGATTATAAATGTTCAATTTTACAGATGCCATTTGTCATTGTCAGACTACCTATCAAATGTAACTAGACACTCTGCAAAGCATCAAAAAGCATTTCTGCTGTAAATTTCTATCACGTGATGGTTTAAGGGGATAGCTTACCTTTGCAACAATTTTGTTTATTTTCAAAAATGTGGTTAAAATGATGATCTTAATGCATTCCAATGTTCAACTAAAAGTAAATTTTAAAAAATTAAATGCTTTTTTAATTTTAAAAGTTTAAAAAAAAATAATTTTTTTTAAATCTGTATTTTTTTAATATGAATATTTTTGTCCTTTTCTAAGATTTTCAAATGTGTATTACACAAAATTACACATAGGTTTTTAGATACATCTAATATTACAAATAATACATTTTTTTTTTTTTTTTTTTTTTACATACATATATGTAGTGAAAAACAATAAAATCTAATACCTTACTTACATGCACTTTTTTTTTCTTTTAATGAAAAAAAAAAAACTTTAAAGCTAATTCCATATTCAGATTTATCACATACATAATAAAGAACATATACAGCAAAGTTTAAATCTATCTCAAACACCAAAAACGCCTTAGCATTTTTAAAAATAGAAAAGTAATGAAAATATGAACATGGGAAAAAAGCCATTTTAAGTTTTAATTTATCTGGGTAACTGTGCTGGGTGTATTAACAAAATTTTCAATGTCTCATGATATGTCGGTAAAAATGAGTTGTCAAAATATTTGCAAGTAAGTTTTTATTCAATATAAAAAGAAAAGAAAATTGGTTTTTTGACCAATTTTAAAATAAAATGTCCCTTTAAATAGCGGCAATGTTGCAGCTTTGATACCACTTCTGGGTTAAATGTTAGTGATAAGTACTACTATTCTGTCTAAAAATCCCATCTCTTCCTGAGCATTTGTATGAAAACTTTATCTATAACTTTTTGAATAATCTGATTTTTGTTTCTTTTGGACACCCTATACTTTAATTTTCATCCTATCTTTAACTGTTTTTGTTTGTTTGTTTAATCAATTCCTTAAGAAAAAAAGATGCTACATTTCTTTTTTAATAAGTTCAATTATAGATTAACAACGTCTTTTTAATAATTTGACAAATTATGTGAATAAATTAAACTCTAGCTGTATATATTACATATATGTACAGCTTAGCTATGCAATTTTATCTTCTTTTTTTTTCTCACCAAAATTTGCTTGTGGCATACAAAAAATTCTCAAATCAAAATTTCTGATTTTTCCCAGTCATCCTCATTCATTCATTCATGAAATTTACAACTATTGTTATTCAAATATTAAAATATCAAGCAGTGTTTTCTATTTTCTTAGAAAAGCAAAGAATTTTTTAGAAAACAATATCCAAGCTGTTGCTTTAAATTACTTTTCCAGTTGCAACTATCTGGGGAAGATTAACATCAGAGAACTACTGATTATTATTCAAGACATATCCCATTTATGAAAAAGTAAGATATGCTGTCCAATTTCTTAGGCAATTAAATAATAATGTCTGAAATTTTCATAAAGGGAGTAGTTTTTTAAAAGGGAGTTCTGAAAATTTTATGGCAGTGAATAGGGAGAAGAAATAGTCTGAGAAATCTTAATGAAAATAGAAAAAAGAAAATAACTAAAAGATCATGCAGCAAAATTTATTTATTTATTATATATATATGTGTGTGTGCACAGTTTTGAGTAGTCATTGTTTCATCTATGTCAATCTTCCTTAAATTGATGATCATGATCTAATTGTCAAATAAATCATTCTACCTTTTCGAAAGTTGGATTAGCAAGCAAAGAAAATAAGTAATATTGTTAATAATAATTATGATATTACTTTGTAAACTATTAATTCCATATATATGCAGTTAAACAATGTTATGTTAGAATACCTGTTATATTGGGGTGTTTTATGACCATTTTATTATATTGTTAAATGAAGGTAAATCGATATTTTGGGAAATGCTGATTTATCATACTGTATTAGAATTTTATGCTTTTTAGAAGATTTTGCTATGCCTGTAGTTAATTATTTGCTTAGCTTTTCATAAATTCCCCCCTCACTTTTATAGGTTGTCGATCTTATTTCAAAAGCAATAGGGGATTTCATGCAAGCTGAATTCTTGGGGGAGCATGATAAGCAAGGGAATGCTTTACCTATGCATGGTATGAATATTTCTACATGGGAGGAGAAAAATTACCTTTCTGCTGGAAGCCTTATTGCAAATAGTTGCAAATCAACTCTTGAATTAGCTGGACATAGCCTTGAAATGCAGGCAAAGGGATATGAATTGGGAAAAAATATTGCATTTGCATGGCAGGTAAATATATTGCTGTTTCATATTTAGTCAGTGTAATTTCATACACTTTTATGGTTTCATGGTTTAATGTCATAAGAAATTAAATTATTGTCGTGTTAATGTTTAACTGATATTTTTTATTATTGTAAAATTTTGAAGTTTTATGCCCTTGTCTATTAGAAACATAGTGAAATTGATTTATTATTATGGTTGACATTTGTATATTTTGTATAAATAATAGAAACACCTGTTTTGAGGGTATCTCAAGAAGATCTTCTAATTTTTCCACATGTTTTTAAACAACAAAATTAAAATCAACAGAACAAAATTAGTTCTTAATATTTTTGGATTAATTTCTTTCCCCTACTTAAGGGGTCTCAGAGGTTGAAAACTTTTCAAAAAATCGATTTTTTTTTAATGACCTAATTTGATTATTCATTTAATTCTTAACTCGATGCAAAAAACCGTATAAAAATATTTGCATTTTTAACGGAGTTATAAGCATTTGTGTGTCAACACTTTCATAGCCGCATCCATATAATTCCAACTTTAATAATTATTATTAATAATAATATAATATAATTCCAGCGTTTTCTCAAAACTTGATTTTTGATGACTAACACCAAGATTTAAAAAAAACTATTTAATGAAACGGCCTTTTTTTTTTTTTTTTTTGCATGCATATAACATCATTATCTAGATTATGAATTAATATATTTTAGATAGTTTAATATTTTGAGTATTTTTAATGGAAAAAAGTTGTATTTTTTAGGGGGTTTTTAAATTTTCAACTTTGAGAGATTTTTTAATACTGTTTTTATTAAGTGATAGTTATATCCTTAATTCATAATCTAGATTATGATGTTATATGCATGCAAAAAAAAATTTAAGCCATTCCATCAAATAGTTTTTTTTAATCTTGGTGTTAGTCGTCAAAAATAAAGTTTTGAGAAAACATGACTTAAAGTTGAAATTATATGGATGAGGCTATGTAAGTATTGATACATAAATGCTTATAACTCCTTTAAAAATGCTAATATTTTTATGCGGTTTTTTGCATTGAGTTAAGAATTAATTGAATAATCAAACTAGATCATAAAAAAAGATTTTTTGAAAAGTTTTCAACCCCTGAGCCCCCTTAAAATGAGTAAGTTGAAAGTATATTATCCTATGTTAATAAAAAAAATGATAGTGATTTTGTATGTAGTGGAATCCTAATTTAATTTGACACATCCTGCATATAATGCTTTTTCCTGTTTAACATTGTTTCAGTTTGGTCTCGCCAAAAAAAGGGTTTTAATTTTATATTCTGATGCTTTCCCTGCATTTAATGTCTTTTCTTAATTGAAAATTAACACTTTTTCAAATAATAATTGATTGTTTTCGAGAAATTTCATGTTTTTTCAATCTATATTTCTACATTAAAAAAAAATAATAATAATAATATTTTCTGCAAAAAATTATATTAAATAAATACTGTAATCGCTTAACATTCTCAGATTTAACATTTACAAGTTTTGATTATTTGAAAAATCAAAGATGAAAACCATTTCAACATTCATGAATATTTAACTTGGTTGTTCGCGAATTGCATTTTATAGGGAATATTTTTTTATAAAATAAACTCACTTTGTTTTATCAATTTCATAAACTATTTGACACTAAACAGCTGCTTTATATTTTATAGCCTAAGTTTCAAGGATTTCAACTTTTCTATTGAGGCAAATATAGATTAGTAATTTCGAGTAACTGAAAGCATGACTGGATGCTAAAAGTAAAAATTTTTAAATTTTCTAAATTCCAAAATCTTTAGAGTAAAAAGTTTTCTGCAAAAATTGTATGGAAAATTTTAATGCTTCAACATCTACTTGTTGAAAAAACAATAGAATGTGATTGTACACTGATGAGGAATCTTAAAGTTAAAAAAAAATGTTCAAACAATGGTATATTATTCAATTTTCAGCCATTAACTAGAAACTTAACTTTGTATTGTATATTTATACTTATTCAAATTTATTTACTGCAATTGTTTCTTAAGTCTTACTAAATATATTTTTACTTTTCAAATGCTTTTTTTTTTTCATTAAAAAAATCATAAAACATAAATCTCTTTTTATGTACAGGAAAATTGCCTCAACATTCGTGGAGGTTTTTGAGAACCCAAACCTCGTAAATGTTAAGGGATTATTGTATAGTTATTTTTTCCGTTTCTGAAGACCATGAAATCTGCAGCTTTTCTGGTGTATTCAGATTTACTTGTGCATAAAAACTTAAAAAATATTTTTTTTTTGTTTATTTATTTTGCTTTTTTTATTGCATGACATGTGATTATGACACCTGATAGACAAAGTCATTTAGGCCCACAAAGATGATTGTGAAATATTCTACCGAGGGAGGGGTTGTGGGAGTAAGAGTGTATGTTTCTGAAAGGAACTGAATTGAAGGATAGCATAAAAAATCTTTATTCCTTTCAGTACAGTGAGAAATAAATGCAAAACAGATGCAATTCTTTGTTACTGATAAGGCCAGCATTATCGAAAAAACTCGAAGCATTTTTCAGCAGTTAAAGCAGACTTGGCATAATATCTCTGATTTGCAACATCTACACTTCAAACAGTTTTAATCAGCAAGCTGCTGTTAAAATAAAATCACATACACTAAGAAATGCAGCAAAAAAGATTAAAAAACTTAAAAGCTCTTCCATGTGCTGAACTGGAAAAAAATCTTAATTGAATGGCTTCACCAAGGAAGTTATGGAAATATTCCAATTAATAGGACTATATTAACAAAGAAAGCTATGGGAATTTCTCTTAGATTATATCTAACAGGCAGAGCTGTATAATATAGATGCACGTGTGCACATCATGCGCAGAAAGTTTTGAAAACTTTGCAGAAAATCTTAGGAAAGAAACATTTTTTATTTTTGTAACTTTTTTTTAGTGCCAAAAAATTAAAAATATTTTCCCAATTTTATCTACATTTTATTTTCTGTTAGCACACAATTAAAAGCTGGGCCAATTTTTGAATTCATCAAAAATGTAAGACACTTGATGCCGAAAGTTTCAAAAAATCATCAGTCCCAGATTTCGGACACCAAAAATCACGGATTTTGACAAAGGGTTGACAAACATTTCTATAAAGTGTTTGTAAAAAAACTCTTATTTCGACAAAGAACTGTGTGAAAAGAGCTCTGACCAACATAAATCTAAAAAGACTTACCCTGTTTTTTCTCTCCTATATTATTTTGCCTACAAAACTTGTTGTAGATATACATTTGCTACTTCAGACAAAAATTCGTCTCTTTTCTTTTCCCTGTTTTTTTCTTCAAATGCATTCAACAAGATAAGAGTGAATATGTTGACAACCATTGATAGTAAGTGTAAATGCTACAATGGCATTTACACTTATTTCACCATTTGGCTGATTCTCAAAGATACTCAGTCATTTGTGCATTTACATTAAAATCTTGATCCACAAAATGATATTTATGGTTAACAGTAAGATGAAGAAAACATGTCTTCTTTGCTTTCTGTGATTTGTAAGGTTCCCAACAATTTAAGTTTATATTATGCTCATTATATTAATATATTCATCAGTTGCTTACATAAAGGTTCTAGCCTTTCTGTTTGGAATTTTAATAAGAAAATGCTTTCCATTTCCTTGGCAAATATCACCAAAAATGCATTACCCAGAAATAATTCAGCTATTGTTTTTTGAAAAAAACATGTCAATTTCAACAATTACATTGGGATCCCTATTTTTTCTTTAGTTTTCAAGGACAAGAATTAAATGCACATTTCATACATAGCTATTCATATAAATTGTACTTTTAATTAGTGATTGTTTTTTTTTTCACACCATTTAATCAAAGCTAGCTCTTCCAGCCAACAACAAAGGAATCTACATGTATGTGAAATAACTGATTTATTAAACCGGCACAAAATCCTATCTTTCTATTACAAACATTACACTTCCAAATTCATTCATTCAAGAACATTCACATTTTGTCCATAAAAACAAATGTATTCATTCAAATGAATCTTTTTTGATTGGCAAATATTTATATATATATATATATATATATATATATATATATATATATATATATATATATATATATACAACCCTTGGCAAAAAGTTTCTGATCACTGTTATCAAGTTTATGAGTTTTGTCTTTCGAAGCGTATACTTCGCGTTTCAAGAGCATAGGAACGTTTTGCAATATGCCAAATAAAAGAAAGAATGTTAAAATATAAATAAAAAGGGAATTCAATATTGCAATCATATAATTTATAATTATAATGCAGGCAAAAATGTTTCCTCGTGAGAAAAAAATATCCGATCAATATCGAAGTTGGAAAATAGTAATCGATCACTGAGGAAAAAAGTTTGAAACTTGCATATTGAAGATAGATTAGAGTGCCTGCGCATGCGTATGATATATGAATCCTATTTAAAAGAAGAAATCTTCCAGTTGCGAGATCAAAAGCAGCTCTAAAGTTCTGGAAAATGACTCGTGTGAAAAACCTATCTCGTGATTTAAAAACCCGCATGATTTAATTATTAGAAGAAGTAAATTCACAATGGAAAGTGGCTTATTTATGAAATTGTGCTCAAAGTACAGTATGCGACATTTGGAAAAAAATATCAGTTGACTAATAGCGTGGAAAATTTACCTCGAAGTGGACGACCACGAATGTCAATACCTAGGAAGGAAAAGAAAACATGTGAAAATATCGAAAAGAAAGCGGCGAGCAACCTCAAAACAACTTGATTCCGAATGATCTAAGTATAACGTAAAGGCATGTGACCACAATACGTAATCATCTAAATGTAGCAAGATTTAAATCTTGTAAAATTTAAAAAAAATCTTACATGATAAAGAAGCATAGAAAAGAGCGCCTGCAATGGCGTAAAAACATGTGCAATAGCCATTTGATACATGAAATAAAGTTATTTTTAGCAATGAATTTCGCATATCTATCGGTAAAAGTGATGACTGTGGAACATTTGTTTGGAGGAGAGTTGGTGAAAAGTTCAATGATAAGTGTATCAATACGAAGACTGAATTTTCACCTGCATTTGCAGTTTGGAGTTGTATTACATCACAAGGCGTCGGCAAGTTGTATATTGTGTTACGTACAGTAAGCTTTAAAGTTTACATTGACATTTTAGTGGATTTTTTGATTCCCAGCATCGATCAATAGTTCGGAAATCAAAATGGCTTCTTATTTCAAGATGACAATTAGCTCCCCAATGCACCAAATCAATGAAGAAATTTCTACAAAATGTAGGAATATACCAATTCAAACCATGACGTGACCGCCCAATAGTCCGGATCTTAATCCCATCGAAAATACGTGAAATATATTAAAAAGAAAAATCGATTTTCGATGAATTACAAATGCCATAGAACTTACGTAAAGTTATAAGGGAATGCTGGTGTGAATTTGCTCCCAATGAGTGTAAAACTCTTAATGAGTCCAGTCCACTAACAATTTCGACTGTCATCCGAAATAAAGTGGATTTACGAAATATATAATTACAGTGATCAGTTATTTTTTTCCAAATCAAAGCATGATCGGATAATTTTTTCTTTGGTGCCTAAATTTCAATCACAATTTTTCTGTTTATAAATTGATATATGGTAATTTTTCTTTATTGCATATTGTTGTTCATTATATGTAGCACAAATGTATTATCGCTAATAGTCGTTTCATTTTTATGCAGTGAGAATAAATAATCTTTTCTTACAAAAGATGGTAGTGTTGATGTAATGATCGGAAACTTTTTGCCAAGGGTTGTATACCGGGTGTCCTGAAAAGGACTGAACGATTTTAAAAATCAATAACTTGCAAACTTTTACAGATATTTAAAAAATTCTTGCACGAGAGTCATCTGAAAGGTCAAAAGTTTTTTCCCTGTGAGTCTGGATTTTAGTTCGAATTACAAACAATAGATGGCGCTGAGAGCGCTAGATGCTGTGTTGAGGCGGATATTGACGTCACTTGGCACTGAAGCAAAATAAGGAGATTTCGCTGTGGAGTGTATCTTGTTTGACAATGCAATCTTTCTCTTAGGGCCCGATTTTGAACTTTTGTTTATTTGTTTTTATTGAACAACATGCATCTGACTTGTGTACTCGACATGAAGCCCCGATTTTGAACTCAGTCGATATGATTTCAATGAAATGTGTTGTTGCCATGGAAATAATAAATCCTTTAATATAATAGCAGATATTGAAATCTTGCATGAATTTAACGAGCAGCACTCGAGCTTGCAGACAATTTCACATTTAAGAAAGCTGTATTTTCTCGGATTAAATTACTTTTTATTATCTAATTTAAAGAATATTTTGTGCGTCATATTTTAAAACAAAGTGAAACGATTTAGTAGGTTTTTTTTTATGGTTAAAAATTAATAAATTTTGCCATTCTAAAAAAATGTTATATTCTAAGAAATACTAGTTCTTTTAAAGAAGTTCTTTAATAGAGTTTTATCTATGCTATTATAAAATCGCGGAAATGGTTTATTCCTTAGAACAAAGAATATTTTTAGTATTGGAGTATCATCCCTTGGATAAAAGTGTAACAGCAACAAGAAGGAGCTTCCAAGCAAAATTCAATACAAGTATTGTTCTGCATCCAAATACAATTAGACAATTGTATGATAAATTTATAAGAACTGGTTGTGTTACTGACGATTTGGTAGCAAATGTTGGACGACAGAAATCGGCCGTGACAGCAGCTAACGTGAGTGTTATTAAAAATGTTATTACTCAAGATTCGAAAAAATCTGTACGTAAAATTGCAGCTGCGTGTTCAGTGAGTAGAACAGCAATACATCAGATATTAAGAAAATGCTTGGAAATGTATCCGTATAAAATACAAACTCAGCAGCCACTTCCTGTTCTTATGAAACAAGGACTAATATTTGCAAATGAAATGCTTAATTTAATAGATGGCGGTATTATCGATGTAAATCGAATTTGGTTTTCTGACGAAGCATATTTCCATCTCGATGGCTTCGTCAATAAGCAAAATTGGCGGATATGGGGCACTGAAAACCCCCATGTATGCGTGCCACGATCAGTTTATTCAAAGAAAATTACTGTATGGGCAGCGCTTTCCAGCCGTGGCATTATTGGGCCCATTTATTTGGAAGAGACGGTAAATTCAAGTCGATATATTGAAATTTTGCAACAATTTGTAGCCGTATTGAATACCTTAGGAGATTTAAAAGCAGATTGGTTCATGCAAGACGGTGCGAGACCTCATCGGACATCAGATGTTTTTACTTTTCTAGAAGAATATTTTGAAAACCGCGTAATTGCACTGCATTATCGAAAGGCAACAAGTAAGGGTATGGATTAGCCACCGTGTTCGCCGGATCTTAATCCGTGCGATTATTTTTTATGGGGCCACTTGAAAGATGCTGTTCATCAACAAAACCCCACCACTATATCTGAACTACAACAAATAATCAGCCTTGAATGTGAACGTATTTCAGAGTTAACTTTGCAGAATGTATGTAGTAATTTTGTGCTTCGTTTAAGACATTTGATTGTGTCGAATGGGGGACATTTTGAGAATATCGTAATGTGAATCTGAGCATCTAATTTCTTGTCTTTGCCCTTTCTACTTTAATATAAGTATTTACACTCTTTTAAGGAGATCCGGGGCAGATTTTTAAATAATTTTTATTTATTGAGCTAAAATTTTTTATTTTTTTGTGATGTTTAATCGTATCATTAGTAAACAAAATCACATAATAAAACTTATATTTTTTTTAAGAAAGAAATTTAAATTTATTTAAAAAGGTGAAGTAAATTAAAATCGTTATAGTTTGAAATATTATTTATAGAATATTATTTTTTCCTATAAATAAACAGAAATATATAATCTTTAATTTTATTTCACCAATTTTAAAGATATTAATTTAAATAAAAATTAAAATTATTTAAAGTAAAATTTTGAAAATAATGATGTAACTCAAAAAAAATGTAAATATCGTTTCAAATTTACTCAATCAAAATGAAAGTAAATGCAGTTAAACATGTTCCAAGTTTGAACCATTTATCTTAAGCGGTTCTTGAGTTATAACAATTTACATAGGAGAAATGAGGAAAAAATCCAGATGAAGAAATTTATCCTTTTTTAAAGATGTCGTTTCCATAACAACCATTGTTAGAAAGCTAGATTTTGAAATCGAATCCAAATATAAAAAATTATATTTCCTGTTCTAATTAAGATTTCTGTTCAATTTAAGACATGATTTAAACGTCATCTTAAACAGAAAAAAAATGGAGTAATTAAAATTATTAAGACTTTCCTGTTCTATTTAAGACATGATTTAAACGTCATTTTAAACAGAAAAAAATAATAGAGTAATGTAAAAAAAGTAAAGATTTTGCCCCTGATCCCCTTAAATCTGAATTTTAAAGGGTTGATATACTAAGAGAATTTTATGAAGTATTTATTTCTTTTAATTTTTCTTAACTGTTTGGTTAATTCATTTAGTAATATAATATTTCTGATTACCGTAATTTTCAGAGTTTAATCTGTGGATTTAACAATTCTGTTTGAATCCAGAAATTTTATTTAGTAATTGAAGTCAAATGTTTACCGCAATCTAATACGTTACATTTTATTTTTCAAAAAAATTTAGGTCGAAAAATAATTATTTGATCCGCAAATTATACGCCGGAAATTACTTTAGCTATTAAAAAAAAAAAAAAAAAAAAAAAAAACTTGAAATTTTCGATTTTTTTTAAATTTATGATAAATAAATAACGAGAGAAATATATGAAAACACATTATAAATTTTAATTTAACTTACGACAGTATGTAAGTTCTTGAAATTGAGGCGACAAATAAGTTTTTACAAGTGGTGCTTTAAAAAGAAATAATCAAAATTATCTTAACAGGATGTAACACATAAAAATTCAAACAAAGATTATCGCAACTCAAAATAATTCATTCTAATTTGACTTCACTGTACATTTAAAATGCCACAATAAGTTCGTCATTTAATAAGTTGAAAGAATATGTCGACTTAAACATTTCGAAAACGCATGATACAATTGAAAACTGGATTCGAGTTATTATTATCCATAACCGAACAAGTTCCCTCTTCTTAAGTTGAAGCTCTGCAATAGAAACACTAAAAATGTGTATCCTCTACATTTTATTATTTATTTATTTATTTATTTTATACAGACCTGTTCATTACTTATAAATTTTTAACACGTCATACAATTTAATCCATATAAAAACATGTTTAAAAATGTTGAAAAAAAAAAACAGACTTTTTTAGCATGACCCTGTACATGATATTATTAAAATGCATAAATCGATTAAAAAACTCTTTTCAATAGGAATTCTTTGTGCATCCCTGTATGTAAACTACAGCAGAATGTACACTATGTATAATATTATGTAATGTGCAACAATATTTTTTAAAAAACATAAAATAATTGAAAGTGCACTTCCACAGCAATTATCGCTCATAGACAGTGCTCTGAATATTGCATTGTAAGCATTTTTTTCCCGTCTTTTTCAATGAGCGACAAATTTTATGCATGTAATATTATAAAATAAGTATCCCGTAGTGAGCTTTAGTAAATTTTAAACCATTTATTTATATTTAAATTAGTGCAACACATTTAACATACACTGCAAACAATTTTTTCCCGTAGACCATTATGCATTTTTTTTTTTTTTTTTGGGGGGGGGGGGGGGGTTAGTAAACGAATAATAAATAAATTACATTCCAAATTATACAGAAAATATATTTTAGTGATAGTATTATATATATTTTTGAATGTTATTTCTTAAACGAAAACCAATTTTATTATGTTTTCCACAGTGTGACATGAATAATATATGCCATAAACAAAATTTTTTCAATGTATAATCGCATAATGAAATTTCTTTGTGTAATATTGTAAGTGAACTATAATTTCTACACATACAATCGTCAATAAAAAAAAAATCTTGTTGTGTACTTCAATGTTTTATATCAATTTTGATGAATTCGAAATTGTGTTACAATATTAAAATAGTTTGTAAAGGATTTATTCTCAAAAGCAATAATGCACCGGAACACTTTTGATTATGAAGCGCTCGCCATTTAAAAAAGGTGAAAAGTGATGTTTCAATAAAGCATTTGGGAGAAGCATATCATATTTGAAAACCCAATTTCAGGAATTCAGTATTTAGAAAAATATACGAATTCTCTTGCGAAGTCCTGTATATATTTTAAACATCTATAAGATATTCTACATAATATTAACAAAAGATTAGTTCAGTTAAAGAACGCATAACTTAGTTGAAAATTTTTCTTCAACAATTTCTATTAATACAAGGAAATGGATTCGAAATCTTTTGTTCTGACATGTATATGATCTAATATAGAAGTAAATGCTCTAAGTAATACAAAAACAAGAAAAAAAAATCACGCATCCAACATCGTTTATCGTCATTTCATCAGAATGAATTTTTCGAGAGTGCGAAAAAAATAGTTCCGGTTAATCGAGGTTACTGATATTAAATATGCTTCGTCCTATTCTTACTTACTAAGTACACAAAAAATTTTAAGTCTCTATCTCCTTTTGTTCGTGAGATAGAGCGTTTACAGACAGACAGACGGACGGCAATTTTTTTTTTTCTAAAAATATGTTTTTCTAAATCTCCAGTATCTGAAACGTGTAAATCCGACAAATTTTTTTTCGAGAGTCCGGAAAAAAATAGTTCCGGATAACACAGACCTGCGAAAAAATACTTTTTGAAAATTGTTTTAATTTTGATAACTAATTTTTATGTTTTTTTCATTGCTGATTACAAAAATGAAATCCATTTTTTTCTATCACGTAAGGATTTTTCACAAAATGGTTGCATAATTTTTAAAAAAAGAGGTAAAATAACGAAATTTCAACATTTCGTTTTAATTTCATATATTTATAAATCAATATAAATTACATTTATATCTGAATTAAAGTAATAGTTAATTATACATACAAGGTTGCAAGTCATCAGAGTATTATTTTTTCTTTCCATCAAAAGTTTTTTTGCCACTTTTCCTCTTGTGAATTTTGCAAGGATTGTCTCTTTGTAGCATCCAGCAGTAGTCAGCTATCATGCTGACATTCCACTTGCCTTGATATCGCCTCTCCATTTCCTTTATATCCTGGTGAAATCTTTCACCTTGTTCCTCACTAACTGCACCTAAGTTTTCTGGAAAATAGTCAAGATGTGAATCGAGAAAATGAATTTTTAAGCTCATATTACACCCTAAAATCTTGAAATTTGTTACCATCTCTTCTACAATAGACTTGTAGTTTGGGTCCTTTTTGTTGCTAAGAAAACTAGTAATAACTAGTTTGAAAGATTTCCAGGCTTTTCTTTCATTTAATTTCATTTTATTCCCAAAATTTTCATCTTTCATCAATTTCCTGATGTCTGGTCCTACAAACACACCTTCCTTCAGTTTTGCTTCGGATAAACCTGGGAACTGCTCACAAAGGTATTTGAAACATTCACCTTCTTTTGGTAAAGCCTTGACAAATTGTTTCATAAGACCTAATTTTATATGAAGCGGTGGAAGTAACACTTTTTTTGGATCCACAAGATTTTTACTTTGAATATTTTTGACTCCAGGATCTAATGTCTTCCTGATTGGCCATTCTTTCTTAATGTAATGTTGCTTTCTGTCTCGACTGTCCCATTCACAAAGAAAACAGGGAAATTTTGTGTACCCTCTCTGCTGACCAAGCAACATAGAAATCACCTTCAAATCACCGCAAACTGCCCACTTGTGATCTGAATACGATATTTTATTTAAGACAAAATCAAGATTTTCATAGCACTCTTTTAAGTGAACAGAATGTCCAACAGGTACAGAAGCATATTCATTTCCATTATGCAATAGTACTGCTTTCAGACTTCTTTTTGATGAATCGATAAAAAGTCTCCATTCGTCAGGTTCATATTGGACTTTGAAACATGCTATGAGGCCTGGAATATTGTTACAATAAATAAGTTCCTCTTCTTTAGAAAAGAACGGAATAAAATCTTTTTCTCGGTTTCTAAACCAATAAAATGACGTACCAGGAGCTAGAAAATTTTTTTCTTTTAGTCTGGAACCTAAAACTTCTGCCGAATCCTTAGACAGATTTAAGTCTCTGACTAAATCATTTAATTCAGACTGCATGAAAAGTTTAGGCTCATCGTTAATAGAGTCATATACTTCATCAACATCATCACCACTTTCACATTCAGGCACAGTATCTGAATCAATATTTTCCACAGTTTCTGGGGGGGAAGGAACCGGAATATCAGGTCCATGAGAAACAGGACGTATAGCAGATGGAATGTCAGGATAAAATATTTCCTTTTTGTTCTTTAAATTGAATCCTTTCACATTACAAAGACAAAAATAGCAATCATCACTATGATTTTTAGGTTCTCTCCAAACCATTGGTATATCAAATCGAAATGATTGTTTCTTGCCTTGAAACCATTGCCTTAATTCTTCTACGCAAATACTACAAACTTTGTGTGGAGCCCACGGCTTATCTTGATCACCCAATTTCATGCCAAAATAAGCGAAATACACTTTTTTAACAAAATCAGAAATGCTTCTCTGTTGTTTTTTCACTGTATAATTACCGCAAATATAACAGAAACAATTCGGTGAATTAACGCATCCTCTGGAAGTGGGAGCCATGTTCTCTAATGCAGCAATAACTAGAAGTTAAAATTACAACTATTACTATTAACTCACAGCTCGGAATAAAAACACATGTGTACAGCACAGAGTAAACAAAGACACTGAATCAGGAGTAGAGATAAGGACAGTGAAAAAGGGTGTGAAGAAGAGGGGGCGTACAGACACCTGCAAGCAGAAAAGATCCGATTTCATCTTGTTTCCTCTGTCTTGAATATTGTGTTTAATAGGCGGTTTGCCGGTTAAAAAAAATATTCTGCATTGAAATAGTTTTTTCTTTCTTTTTTATTAGTTAAATACACAAATTTACTACTTAAAGTCCATAAATTTATTTGACAAACTCATATAAATAATAGTTTTTCTGTTCGAAATTTGCTAAATTCGTGAAATAATAAATTGCGATTTGTGAAGAAACTGTACGTGATGGAATTTTTTCAATATTTTTCTAGTAATCAGCATCCAAATAACTATAAAAAATACCACTTACTATGCCGACAATTTTTTCATCGCAGGCTTGTGTAATCGAGGTTACTGATATTAAATAGGCTTTGTCCTATTCTTACTTACTAAGTACATACAAATTTTTAAGCCTCTATCTCCATTTGTTTGTGAGATAGAGCGTTTACAGACAGACAGACGGATTGCAATTTTTTTTCTAAAAATATGTTTTTCGAAATCTCCAGTATCTGAAACGTGTAAATCCGTCAAAATATTTTTTTTTCGATTTTCAAAACGATTGCAAGTTTTACCCTATACTACATATGATAGGTAAGTAAAAGTGGGCCACAATTTTTGACACGACACTTTTTAGCTTGTCTGAAAGAAATAGCATCAAAGGCTAAAAAAGTCGGTAATTCGAACGTTGTTTTTTCACGCATTTCGATTTCAAAGGTTTTGTACCAATGAAAACAATATTTTTCTCTATTATTGCGCTGAAGCCAGCAAAATTAAAATTATATGGATTGCATTCAAAATCGGATGGTAAAAGCAAAAGTCCATATTCGAACAAGATCCACTCCTCAGTGAAATCTCCTTATTTTGCTTCAGTGCCAAGTGACGTCAATATCCACCTCAACACAGCATCTAGCGCTCTCAGCGCCATCTATTGTCTGTAATTTGAATTAAAATCCAGACTCGCAGGGAAAAAACTTTTGACCTTTCAGATGACTCTCGTGCAAGAATTTTTTAAATATCTGTAAAAGTTTGCAAGTTATTGATTTTTAAAATCGTTCAGTCCTTTTCAGGACACCTGGTATATATATATATATATATATAGCATATTTTTCATTTGCCTGAAGATCTCAAGCATTCATTTCTAAATTAAAACATGAAAAGGCATGATAACAACAACAACAAAAGCAAAATTAAAAAGAAATATGAAAATAGGTTTTCTAAACATTAAATGCATTTAAAATCTTATGTCCAATCACATTTAGTCAACATTTTTGCATTCACATATTTTTAATGTATTCATTTTGTGCTATCTTTGATTCAATAATTCCTGTAAGTGTTTCCCAACACTCTCCTATATGCATCACAAGAGGTTGAGAAAGAGTTTCAGATCTGTTATTAACTCATTCTCAGTTTACTTTTATCTTGTCTAGAAAAGTGGTGTTGTAAATTAA
Source organism: Maratus speculifer (assembly GCA_964019185.1). Classification (NCBI taxonomy): domain Eukaryota; kingdom Metazoa; phylum Arthropoda; class Arachnida; order Araneae; family Salticidae; genus Maratus; species Maratus speculifer. The sequence goes on from OZ025294.1 coordinate 57,757,270, forward strand.
AAATAAAATAGAAATTTTTGAAATAAAATGAAAAAATACATTTTGTATTCAATTTTCAAAAATTTTCCCTTATAAAAGTTCAAAATACAATTTGAACCATAAATCAATTTTGATAAATTTTAGATACCTTTTATTGCATCTAAAATTTTTGTAATTGTTCTGTTTTTGTTGAATTTTAAAATTTTTATACAATTTTTTTGAGTAATATTTATTTAATAAGACCTTACTTCCATTAATTCTGCAATATATCACATAAAAAAAAACTTTTATACATACAACTTCTTAAGCCCTTCAAGATGAGAGCCATTTGCTTAATTTTTAATCTTTTACCACCAATTTTTCTTAACAGGCACTTTTCTATGATTGAACTGTAGAAATGCTGTGATTAAATAAAGTAAACGTTACAATAAAAAATAACTGGTAAGAATAATGAATGATTCTGAGCACCTTAAGTTGCACATATACCGATCAGCAATTAATTGATGATGATAAAGAATTTAAAACTTACTAGCAGAGAAATAAATTATGCGAGATAGGAAAAGAAGCTATTTAAAATTAATAAAGTTGAAGATCCAGAAATGGTTCTAGTATGTAGTGTTATTATTAGAGCCATCTTACTGACCAAATAATTTTCATCTGTTTGTAAATTAATACTAAATTAGTTATAAAATGCTTTCAAATTTAATATAAAGTATGAGAGTCTCTTCAAGCCATTTTGTGATGATAAAAAATAAGACCATATAGCCCTTTTTTTTTTTTTTTTTTTTTTTTTTTTTTTTTTTTTTTTTTTGAGATAAGTAGACCAAGAACAACAAAACTGTTTTAGATAATAAAATGATTATGTATGATTTGATTGCATTTACAAAGTTATTTTAAAAATATATTTATGATTTATTTGGTAAATTTACAAATTCTGAAATGTTATTGTTAAAGTTCTTTTAGACTTTCACCATATGAATAAGAATTACTTTTTTAAGTGATAAAAGTTGTGATATAAAAGAGGGGTGGGGGTATTCATAATTTTATAGATGAAATGGTGAGGCATGGCACGGCCAAAAAAGTTTGTTAGTTATTGCCCTAGAAATCAAGTATCAAGTGATTCTACTATATCTGAACCTTCAGCTTGTATCTGGAACCGAAGAAATTTATATTTCTTTTAATACCTAAACAACACAAAATCCTTTTTTTTTTAATTTATGAATAAACTTATATTTTAATTTTCAGGTTTATGCAGATTTGCAGCCATTTGTTGACAATCTTGGATCACCTCCAGGAAGTCAGTTTGACTTAGTTTCTTTACCAGTAATTTTTTACCTTCAAAACAATCCACATATGGTAGATTCTATTAGAAATGAAATTAAAGACGATGTTAGTGCCTTTAATTTTAAAGCTGTAAGTATAAAAATTATATAATTCATATTTAGTAATATTTAAAACAATGAAATTTATCAGTTCATTAGTCTTTTTTTCTTACACAAAAATTCTTAATGTTCATTTCTAGATATGTTTCTTGACTAAGTTTATTTTTTATATATATAAAATTATTTATGAAAATTTTGAAAATACCGTTAATGGGGAATCATTATCAGGTTGTTGGAAATATTACATAAAAAAATCTTTTTCTTTTTTCTTAAACAATTTTCCTCAATTTGGTTTAATTTTCTATCTATTTTCCTGCCATCCTTAGCTTTGAGGATGGTAAACTATATGCTACTGAAATCGGTATGCTTAAAATTTTAAATTATTATAAGTGCTTTTAACACTGATATTTTTGCTTTTTTATTACATTGCACAAAACTCCATCTTAATAAATCACTTCCTAATGTATAGTTAGACTTTCTGGTTTTTCTATTTTGTTCCTACTTCTTGCCAGAAAATAAAATTGTGCTGATTTTTCTATACATCCTTTTTTTAATAAATATGAAACAAAAAAAAAAAATTCTATTTTCATTAATTTTTATATTTTATAATGCAGTAAAACCTCCATAACGGACACTCCTGAATAGTAGACACCTCTGTTTAATGGACAATTTTCCAATCCCCACTCCCAAAACCTAAATTTTTTTATGCTTAACCTCTGAATAACAGACATTCCGAATAGCTGACACTGTTTACGACGATAAAGGATGAAAAAATATTTTTTTAAGGAGAAAAAAATAAAAAAAAATAAGTAAAAAGGCCTTTAAATTAATCAGGGAATTTTGCAATCACAGAAAAATGGGCTGAGGAAAATTCCCCCCCCCCCCCCCCCCCACGTTCAGTGTTGAATTAAAGGGATTTCCCATGAGGGACATCTTTCAGAGCATTGAAATATCCCCCCGGAAAATTTTGAGATTTTAGGCTTTTAACAGTCCAAAAGTGCATCCTCCTCCCCGCCCAGACTCTATAATGTCCAATAATGTCTGAAAAATAAATTACATGTAATTGCAAGCAAAAGTTAACTTTTGTAACAGGTTTTTTTAATAAGAATGTAATAAACAGTAGATAAAGTTGTGTACAATTTTTTTTCAGTCCCATTGCTTAAAAAACAATTTTAATTTCTGATTAATCATATAACAGAGGTTTTAGGACATATAAAAGTAATGAAATATTAAGCATTTCTTAGTGGTTTTTGAATCTCTGAGGTTTTTCCAATAGTGGACACCTCCAAATAGCGGACAATTTCTGTGTTTCCGAGGTGTCCATTATTTAGAGGTTTTACTGTAATTAAATATTAAATTTCAAGATTATTCTGTTCTTGTAAATTTTGGAAGTAAATTTAGAAACTAAATTCTTGCAAACATGTGACATTGTAAAAATATTCCTGGTTTTTTACTTGGATTTTCAAGTTTTTTTTCTCACAAGTTTGTAGATATGTAGGTGATCCCACATTTATTTTATTGACAGGGATGCCACTTTTCCGCCAAAAGGCGGATTTCCGCTTTTTTTAATTTTTAAGAATTCTCGATTTTCGTTAAGCGATCACGAAATAAAATAGCGATTTTCGTCCAACGATCGCGAAAAAAATAACGATTTTCGTCGAACGATCGCAAAATAAAACGGCAATTTTCGTCAAGCGATCGAGAAATACAACAGCTTTTTTCGTCAAGTGATCGCGAAATATAGCAGCGATTTTCGTTAAAAGATCGTGAAATATAACAGCTATTTTCGTTAAAAGATCGCGAAATATAACGGTGATTTTTGTCAAAAGATCGCAAAATAAAACTGTCATTTTCATCAAACGATCGCGAAATACAACAGCTTTTTTCGTCAAGTGATCGCGAAATATAGCAGCAATTTTCGTTAAAAGATCGTGAAATATAACAGCGATTTTCGTTAAACGATCTCAAATTATAACGGTGATTTTTGTCAAAAGATCGCAAAATAAAACGGCTATTTTCATCAAACGGTCGCGATATAAAACAGCAATTTTTATCGAACGATCTCGAAACGAAACGGTGATTTTCGTGAAACGATCGCAATGTGAAACGGTGATTTTCGTCAAACGATCTCGAAACGAAACGGTGATTTTCATCAAACGATCGCGATGTAAAACGACGATTTTCGTCGAACGATCATGATGTAAAACGGCAATTTTCGACAAACGATCGCGATGTAAAACTGCGATTTGCGTCAAACTATAGTGATATAAAACGGCGATTTTCGTCAAACGATCGCATTGTAAAACAACGATTTTCGTCAAACGATCGCGAAATAAAACGGCGAGTTTCGTCAAACAATCGCGATGTAAAACGGCGATTTTCGTCAAAGGATCGCGAAATAAAACGGCATTTTCCGTCAAACGATCATGAAATAAAACAGCCAAACAAAATATAAAAAAAAAAAAAACTTCCAAATTTTTGCTATTTACTCCTGGAATAATCATCAAATCTATTGCTGGGTTACTTAAATTGAATTAAAATGATGTGATACATAAAATTCCTCACTGAATTTGTTGCTGGATTAAATTAATTCATGTAAAATACTGTAAACTAAAGAAAAATCCATTTTATTTACTTTTATAAATTAAAAAAAAAACAGAGCTGCAATTTTTTTTAATTTATTATAAACAATATAGTTTACAAAATTCATGCATAAATGTTGTGAAAAATGTCGTAAATTTTACTTTACGCATAGTTTCCTCTTTTTGGCTATTTTCTGAGTGGCATCCCTGTATTGAAGATAAATAATTTTAGAACTGTTTTATTATGGATGAAAATTTAATTAGAAGTATTGTTTTTGAAATGAAAGCTGAAAAAAAAACACTTTGATGTGCTTTACTAGTATTTGAGTTATTTTTGACTATTTGTATTATTTTCATATTTTAAATATATTAATTCAAATTTATTTTAATTTGACTGTTTGTTAAGTGTGGATATTGATAAAACTTCAAAATTTTGAAATTTTCATAAAATGACAAAGACTGAGTGGGCTTTTTTATATTTTTTTCTTTGTGAAACATTGTGTATAGTCAATGGACTATGAATTCAATAGATCATGAATTCAAGCATGATTTTTTTTAAATTTTTCAGTCTCTCTTTATTATGAATAAAGCATGCATGAATTTACTGCCTTAACAATATCTCGACTGTAATTGATGCCAACCAAATCTATTTTTTCTTTGTTTTATATATATTGTTTAAAATAGATAAAGAAAAGAAGAAAAAGAAGTTTAAGGGTCTGTTATTTTTTCTGAATATTTTTTTAAAAATTAAATATTTATATTTTTGGGAAAGTTCCATTATCAAATTCTCAGTCAATTGGCATATTTTAATGATGTGGCTTGGTGAAAATTTAATTTCAATGCTGTAATCGGATTTCTTCTTTTTTTATGTCAATCATTTACAATTGAATTTAAACCATGTTATTTCATTTTATTTTATATAATTAATTATATAGTAGAGGAGAAAATGGCAGGATAGTAGTAACTGAGAAAAGTACTATTTCTGTAAAAAAAGGTCATTAGTACAAAGCAAAATATAATGTCCTTAATTATGGTATAAAATGAGTAGATGTGTAATGATACAAGTATAATGAAAAAAATGACATTTTTGATGATTTTATGAAATGAAAATATGAAGTACAGTTCGATTACAACAGAACTGGATAATGTTTGTTTTATATTTTTTCCATAGAAATGAGAGAATTCTGTCATTTCAGGTGCACAGATTTAGTAATAATGTGGTATGGAGAAATTTTTTACTAGAAATCATTATGTATAATTAGTGGTACATTTTGTTACTTTTAAAAAGAGCATGATCATTTTGGCAATTAAAAAAAGCAAGGCATCATACCCTTTAAAATGACTTATTATATAAACCATGTTTATATGACTGTAAGCATTTTGTTCAATGTTTATATAACTGCTCTCCTGCATTCAAAAATGCATTGTTGTCACCACCTTTCGTATTTGGTACTAACCTTTACTGTAAATCTGATTTCAGAATTTTAGTTTATCTATTTTTATAAAATAAAGTAAAGCAGTAATTAAAGCAAAAATGTATAGATGTGCAACATTTGTGTTTACATTAAGTCCACATTTATCTTAAATGAACTAGATTTCTCCCAAAACTTGTTATATTGAATCGAAATCATAAAGCTTTTTCTTTTTTAGCTCCATGAAGCCATCATGAGTGATAACAGTGTAGATAAGACAAAGCAGATGCTTCATCAGTATTCTCAGCAGGCTGAAGATTTGCTTCCAGTTTTTGGTTCATCTGCTGCCACTAAAGCCTTATCTAATATAATTAATTCTCTAAGGGAATAACTCAGTTTATTTTTGGAAATAAAAATATTTATTTTTGCATATTTTAATGTAAATATCATACCATGGAATCGCAACTTTTTAAGTACATAGTTTTTAAAGCTGTTATCAGATAGAAATAAAATATTTTATAATTATTATGTGCAATTAATGAAATGTCATGTATAATAATTGTGCATTATGTTTGTCTGTGTGTGGAAGGGGGGAGGGGACACTTGCTTATCCAAAAATATTTTTAAACAGCTGTCTTTGAGAAATATTTTCTTTTATTGTTTTTATTTATTTATCAATGTCTGTGAAACAACTTCTTTTTTTTTTCTTTTTTAAAAAAACAAGCTTTTTTTAGTGTACACATATATATATATATTTAGATTATTTATTATTGGCTGTGAAAAATAATACTTTAGTTTTAATTTTAATATATTAAAACTATTTGGTTATAAATCAGTGTTTATCTGCAATTTAACTGTAATTGTTTTAGGTTAAAAATTTTAAACTAAAGAGAGAGAACTTAAGAATTTAAACTAAATACAACTTGCTAAATAATATATGAAACACGGTTATGATATTACAAAAACATTAAAATGTATTGCAAATCTACATTTGTATGAGTCTAAAAATAAAAAAAACAGACACCTTTTTGAACTATTATGTTCATTTAACATTATTTTATCCTGATAACAAGCATGGAAGCAATTCAAAACATAGATTTGTAATTCATATTTATGTTTTTGTAATATTGTATAATTTGTACATTTTATGCATTATTTAGCAAGTTGCATTTTGTTTGAATACAATTTTGTAATATTTTCTGATGCATTTGTCCAATATGTATTTATGTTTTAGGTTAACTGCAGTACTACAATATGCATAAAAAATAACAGACTAAGTGTTTGTGAATATTTTAAGGTGATACGAGCTTTTCACTCTTCTCCAATATCCTTCTATTAATGCTGAATTGTTTTTAATTTGCCCTATGGAAAAACTATGATTTTCTTCATGTTGTTACAAAATATATTTGAAACTTTTCAACTTTTAGTGTACAATTGGAGAAATATTTACAGCCATGAAGTGTTGAAAACAGCCTAAGATGCTCAGAAAAAGCTATCCAATTATCACTTATAATGAAATAAATCAGTTTTTCTTTTCTTTTTTTTTTTTTTTTTTTTTTTTTCAATAGTACAAATAGAAAGTTGTGTAGTATTTACCTGCATTAATATAAAAATAAACATAAGTGAAATAGATCACTGATTCCTGGAGATATTTGCAGACTTTTAAATAAAATACAGTTGGTACGTGTTATAACAACTCTCTCATGTCAAAGATGAGTCATTGTTATGGAAAGTCATTATAACAAAAGTTAATGAAAAAAATAATCTAAAAACTGATCATGTGCATGAAAATTAAAGTTTTGAAGGAAATTTTATAATAAAACATTATTACAAAATTCTGTTTACTTTCGTATCAAATAAACATTGACTATTAATAATTATAAAAATCAACTTAGGAGAATGATTGCATATTTGTAGAATAAAATTTAAAGTAAATGCTAAATTACATATTTTAAAAAAAATGTTACTTACATATTAACATTTATTTTTTACAAAAATATTTTGAATTAATTGTTTGTTTTTTGTCCATTAGATATTTTCTTTAAACAATATTTCCATCTCAGTTAGATGTTATAGGTAATTTTATGCGTTTTCTTGTCTTTAAAAAGAACGTGTTTCAAAATGTCTTTACAATAGATATCAATAAGCAACAAGTTCTTATTAGGGAAAAATATCTGGAGAAAAGATCAATTTGATTGCTGTATTCGGAACTAAGCTGCTGGATAGATGTTATGTTGGATATAAAAATAACATATCTTAGGGAATATATTTCAGTACATTTTCCATGGTCATTACAATGGAATGGTCGCTATAATGAGCATTTGTTATAACAAACATTGACTTTAATAATACATAAAACAAATAAAATCAGTAATGAAAAAACAAAAATATGGCTAGCAAGAAATTATTAACTTTCTCTCATTATTTTATCAATTTGCCTTTGCAACCAGTCTAGCTCAGAATGTGCAAATTATTTTCTTTCTTTACCCCACATTTTGCATAAAATTTATTACAACCCTTTGATTGATTGACAACAGATGTCTTAGTTACCAACATACTTGATTTTTAAAGATTATTATTATTTGCTTTTAAATACATTTCATTAAATTTAGCAATCCCTAAAAAAATTTCCATGACCCACAGTTTACACACCATTAGTCTAGCTCAGGGCTGTCCAACGCGGCGCCCGCGGGCGCCATGGCGCTCTTTGCAGGCTTACTTGGCGCCCTTTTGAAGGTTTCCTGTTAGTAGTCTCTTTTTTTTTAATCCTCTTGTAAATGATACTTTATTTAAAATCCTTTATATTTTCATGAGAGATGTTTTAAAAATCTTTACAAGTGTATTTCATGTAACATACAATTACAATGTACGTAGCTTACTAAAAGAAATGCAACAGCACAAAATTAGTTTTTTTTAACTTATCATGTACTGTTGCATTTTTTTACTAATTAATAGTAATAATGCTTTATAAATATTTTTATAGAAATTATACCGACAGGAATTAATAAATGTTGGCAATAACTTTTTTACTACGTTAAGAAGTAAATTTAGAAAAAAAAGCGATTTTTCTTCATCTTTGTGCATGAAAATTCAGCGTTTTTAGGTGCGTTGGTAATTATATAATACATAGCACCTATAGTGGTCGTTCAGTCCGTCTGTCCGTCCGTCGGTCTGTCTGTCCGTCTGTCTGTCCGCATATAACAACGCAAAAACTACCCAACCGAATCGTTTGAAATTTAAAATGCATAATTATTACATAATTTTGTCGAGTCATTTCAAATTTTATGAAACTCGGATGCATAGATCAATTAAGGGGCAATCAAAAGTATTCCATTACATTACGGTCAATGGGGAAAAAAGTTTCAAATGCATTTTAATTGTTTGAAATTTAAAATACGCAATTATTACATAATTCTGTCGAGTTATTTCAAATATTTTGATAATCGTTGCATAGATGAATTACAGGGGCAATCAAAAGTATTCAATTACATTATGGTCAATTAGGAAAAAGTTTCAAATATATTCTATACGTTTGAAATTTAAAATACATAATTATTACATAATTTTGTCGAGTTATTTCAAATTTTATGAAAATCGGATGCATAGATCAATTACAGGGACAATCAAAAGTATTCCGTTACATTACGGTCAATGGGAAAAAATGTTTCAAATGCATTTTAATCGTGTTACACTCATGCGAACTTAATAAAATTTATATGCAACTATAAAGTACATATTATAATATACATCATGCATAATTTGTGGTGCAAAGAACATTTGTTATTGATTTACGAGGCCACACAAAAGTATTCCATTACATAATGGTATAGGGAGAACATTGTTTGATGAGCGTTTTAATTGTAATTCACTATTTACAATTTTATGAGATTGATATATGAAAGTAATATTTTTAAAACTTCGTTATCGTACGAACGCACCTAATTTGCTACGCTTCACGTGCAATTCCCAACTTGTTGTTATTGTCATTGATGTTGTTTCACTGGCCATTAGGTTTTTTTTTTTTTTTTTTGTAAGAGGGATAAAGGCTTGTCTACTTTACCCCCAGACGATTGAAACTTAAGGCAATTATGTTTTGCTTTTTTAAATATATAAAATTGTGCAAAATGGATTTCCATTAATGATAGCTCTTTCAAAACCACTTTCTCTCTATAGAACCACAAATGGCTTTGTTTCTTTACTTTTTATAATGGCAAGTTTACGCCACCAAAAAAATGTAGTTATTGCAGAGTATTTGCGCCCCTCCAAAAACCTAACAATATCACTGATTACCATTTTATCTTAATAATAGATGATAATTTATTTTCTGGCCCCTTCTAATTAAAAATAGATAACCCCTCGCAGAAAAATGAATTATTCGAAATTTATTACAATATATTGTTTTTTTTTCTTTTTTACACGGCGTTTCAGATCTATTGCGGCATTATTTCGCATTTGCATATACTATATATAAGGTATTAATATTAAAAGATGATTTTCTTGCATTTTTTGGGCCATGTAAATAATGGCGCCCTTCATTGCTTGCCAAAACCTGAGATGCGCCCCGGCTTAGTAAAAGGTTGGACAGGCCTGGTCTAGCTAATTAACTATATATTTTTTTCAATTATTAGTTACATATTTTTATTTAAAAAACTTATTATAAATGTCCTCAAGAATAAATAAAAAGTGCTCGCTAGAAACAAAACTTGAAAGGATATAACTGAAACTATTAAGTTAAACAATGTGTCAACCTGCAAAAAATATTTATATTTGTCTGCATAATTTTTATTTACAGCATGTTTTATTTTTTAAATTACAATTTTTGTTTAAAAAAAAATGCATATTGCAATTTTTTAAATAAAATTGACAATAGAAACTATTTATTGAGATCAACAGTCTATAAAAGTTACATAAAAAATGCAGAAAAAAAATTATATAAAGAAATTATTTCTTTGAAACTTTTCTATTAAAGATTTTTATGTTGCTGTTTAAAATATCGGTTGCAAAGGTGCATTGCCCAAACTTGAACAGTACAAAATCATAATGGCAAATTTATTTTTTAGCATAAGTTATATTAATTACAATGTTAAAATGGAAAAGAAAACCGTTTTTATGGCAGTTATTTAAAGGATAAACATACAAAATTATACTACAGTAAAACCTCTAAATAACGGACACCTTGGGAACACAGAAATTGTCCGCTATTGGGAAAACCTCAGAGATAAAAAAAAAATTATAATGAATGCTTAATGTTTCATTAGTCGGTTTTAAAATGTCCTAAAACCTCTATTTTATGATTAACCAGAAATTAAAATAATCTTTAATGCAATAAAACTGAAATAAAATTGTGCATACCTTTATCCTTTGTTTAAATAATATATGAAACACGGTTATGATATTACAAAAACATTAAAATGTATTGCAAATCTACATTTGTATGAGTCTAAAAATTAAAAAAACAGACACCTTTTTGAACTATTATGTTCATTTAACATTATTTTATCCTGATAACAAGCATGGAAGCAATTCAAAACATAGATTTGTAATTTAATTGTCTTTAATGCAACATTCTTTTTCTTACAAAAAAAAAAAAAAAAAAAAAAAAAAAATACAAAAGTTTGCTTTTACTTGAGATTACATATAATTTGTTTTTCAATATGAAGTTTTAACTCTGTCAGTAGTTTTAATCCTTTTGAATCATCTTTTTCTAAAAAAAAAAAAAAAAAAAAAAAAAAAAAAAAAAAAGTATAACTATTTACTGTATTTTTCTGCTTCTTAAAAGCATACAATCTCAAATCATCCGAGGGAGGTAGGGGGAGGGGTTATGATCACAGATAAATGTAGTGGGAGAGGGATTTTCTACAGCTCATCCCCACATTTATCTGTGATCACAAAATTTGTGATACATTGCCCTGATAAATTTAAAGGATTTTTATTTTTTCATTCTTTTTTGCCAAAATTACTGTCCGCTATTTGGAATGTCCGTTATTCAGAGATTAAACACACAAAAATTTAAGTTTTGGGAGTGGGGATTTGAAAACTGTCCGTTAAATAGAGGTGTCCGCTATTCGGGAGTGTCCATTATGGAGGTTCTACTGTATAATGTTGGCTAGTTATATAATATCAAATATTTAATGAAATGTTTAAAAGGATAAATAATCCTATATTTAATATAGCAATAATATTGAAAAGTAAATAGATATGAAACATTTTACTGTAGCTATTTATAACTCAACTGTAAAATAAGAATAATAAAATAATAATAATCCTTTTAATTCCAATTCAGTAAAGCAATGAAATTAAGTTTATGCATTGTTTTTATTTTTCATTTATGAAATTTAAAGTTTTTACTAATTTTATCAAGTAGTCAAGTAATTCAGAATTTTTGCAGCATTTGAAACTTTGCAAAATATCTATAGTTCTTGAAGTGTAAGTCTGTAAATGCTGTTTTGATTCCATTAATAATGATTTCGGCATAAATCTTGCATTCAACTGTAAAGAGATAGAGAAAATATACATGAATACATTTGATTATTTTAACTGAGAAATAAACTCATAAATATCTAATTAAAGAAACATACTTTATTTACAACTTATGCAAATAATTGCTAAAATGCTTTATCTCTTTTTCTTTCCTATGGTTTTATATAAATTGAAACTTTTTTTTTTTTTTTTAACTGGATTTATGGTGGGAGTGGGGGGATGGAAGTAATCTGTTAATGCATTAAACAGATTCTAGAATTATAGGTTTGTTTTCAAAATAATCAAGTCTTTCTCGTTGGTTTTTGACATTATAAAACTTAATTTATATTTGCTATTTAATTAATAAAATAATTAATTCTACAAATAATTAAAAGTTTAGGCAAGCAATTTTACTACAAATATTGCAAATATCAAATTAAACATGCATTATGGATTTGATCGATACAAATTTTTGATTGACACTTTTTAATTCTTAAAACCTGTAAAATCATTTAAACCTAATTTTAAAAACACATGTATGCATATTTATAATTTTCATAAAAAAAAAAAAAAAAAAAAACCTTGAGAGAGTGTATCATTTTAATCAATGATTATTTTCAAAAGATCGGCTGACTGAAATCATGATTTTAAATCATTTTTAATAATCTATTTAAATTTTATTATACTTTGCCTAAACCATCTGTATAAATTATGAAAATCATTTCTTTTATTCATACTTAATTATTTAAAATGATTTATCTGTGTTACAAAAATAATTTAACTGAAAAAAAAAGGCTAAAAATGCACAATTTTTCAAACATAACTGGCTCAATACTTCCTCCGGCCAGAAAGGCTGTTCTGGTTTTACTGGTATCTAAATTCATCAGATAGACTTGATATTAGTTAGAAATATCAGGTAATCATATTTATCATCATTTATTTTTAATTTACCATTCAGTCAAAAACTGTATATTTTTATGAATACATTTGTATTTTTACTGTTTTTTTTGTGTGTGTGTATGTGTTTTGTTTGAAACCTTAAAATATTAGTTTTAGTACATTTAATACATTTAAGAATGTATATGGTGGCAATCATATTGGAAAATCACTAGTAACTATAAAAATAAATAATTATTGTATTACAGAATCACTATGATCTTTAACAGTGTTTCTGAACTCTTTTCCTAAACTGAAGTCTGTGGTTGAACTTCCACAATGCAATAAAATTATAACTATTAAAAATGTATGAGACATATGCATCACTTTTAATTTATTTACTACCACAAACATAATATTTCAGATGGAAAAAAAAAATCGTTATAATTCTAAAACATTCTTTAGTTTAAACTAACTGATCATTTTTATTTATTTATTTTTATGGAAGATGCAATTTATGATGGGATTTTCTCTTATCATAAATATAAAATTGAATATTTTTTCTTTTTGTATCACACTTCTAAATTTTGAGGGTGAGAGAAAAGAAAAAAAAATAATGGTGATTCATAAATATTTTTTAGTATGCAATGTTTTCACTTCTTTTTTCTGTTAACCTTTTTCCATCATGGAGTAATTCTCTTTGTAAAATGATAAACTGACACCCAAATTTACAAACAAATGTATTAGAAAGTAAAATCTTGCTTCTTTTCCTCCACTTTACAAAAAGAAATTTTTAATTAAATGTTCCTGGTGCCAGTAATCTTATAATTATGAGTCCTTTTTTGTGGACACCTCTGCTAAAGAGTTAATGTAATTATTTTCCATAATATTTAAAATTTCTGACTTAAGAGTGTATTCGAAAAAACGCTTTTCCACCTTCAACTGCTCGAAATTTTTTGATATGATTTCAGACACATTTTTAAAAGTAGAAACATGAATCTTCTCAGGGGATTTTCGAAGAGACATATAAGGTGATGTGTGATGTCATTTAATGCTCAATTTATTAGAATTTGATTCATAAAGAATTATCTTCTCAGTAGGATCCTTTTTTTCCCCTCCAGATCTCCCGCTTTTGAAAAACTGGTTCAAAATGCCATTTTTGATTGTTTTTTTGCAATATTTTCTGCTTTTATCAAAGAATTGACAATCATGGCACCTTGTGTACTTTCTAAATAACACAATTTGCCAATTTGATGCATATGAGAGCAAAAATGAATTTAAAAATAAATCTGAAAATAAGCAGTTTTAATCGAAATACATCCTTAAATACATTTGTAAAATTAAGATATTTTTTACTTTTTCTCAATATTACATATTAAATACACATTAATTATGTTAAATTGTAAATTTTAGATAAAACTTGACTTGGATATTTTTCTGCACACCAGTGCTTTTAATTAAAGTTTCAAGTATTTTTCTAGTAGTCTGATGTCTGATATTACCTACTTAGGCCCTATATTGTTAGTATGCAACATTTATTTTGTTTAAAATAGATTATTCAATAGATTACTGAATTATTTTAAACAGTTACCTGTTCAGTATCAGCATCACTCATGGTTCCACCACAATTATAGATAAATTCTAAAGCTTCTGGATTGTTTTCTAAGTATAAAACTATAGGAAATCCAGAAAAATTTATCGAAGCAGTTTTTCCAATTTGATAATTCCAAAACTGCTGAATATCCGCATTTGCCTGAAATAAAAGTCATATATTTAATATTTTGTACATTTAATAAAAAAAAATAATAATAATAAAATAAAATAAACTATCCTGGAAATTTTAAACTGAATAATAACAATAATTTTTTGAAAAAAAAAAAAAAAACTTTTTTTTAAAAATATTTAACTTAAAAACATTTACATTTAGACTGATTTGATGACATTAATTCTCTTTAAAATATTTTGTGGTGTGAATTAAATTCTATTGTTATAAAACTATCAGAATGATTGTACCTGTCTGTCACATAATAGTAGCTAAAAAAAGGGATAGTATAAAATTCAAAGAATATGGTAAGTAGTATTTGCAGTATACTTTTTATAGTTAAGATAAGATTCAGTGGCAGGAAGTTTTGTAGCCGTCTGCGACAAGCTTTTAGAATTTCATAATCTGTCTGCAAAATTTTTATGTAATTTTAATGAATATATAATACATGAAACTAGGATTTTTTTTTTTTTTTTTTTTTTTTTTTTTTTTTTTTTTTTTTTTGAAAAACATGGTAAACATGATGTATTCTCATTACTTTTGCTTATAACATTTCATCATTTAACTTTTTGTAGGATTTCTAAAAAGAGCTGATTTGTTCTTTCTTGTTGAGGATGTTTTGCTTTTTAAAACATATTTCTCAAATTTTTAGCCCAAAAAAATTTTCAATTAATAGTTTGGCCAGGATGGTGTTGTTGAAAACTTGTGCTCAATATTTTTTTTTTTTTTTTAACCATATTATAATCACAGGGTCGCATTCACTGAAGGAAGTTTTGAAGCAGGCAAAATAATATTTTTGGAGAAAGAAAATCAGTTTTTTGAACACACACACACAAAAAAAAAAAAAAAAAAAAAAAAAAAAAAAACAATAATTGAAATTTTTTTTTCACCCTTTTGACAAAACTTGCTGTTTTTTCATGATTCTTTGACTAAATTTGCATTTGATCCATAATGGTATGATGAAATTCACACTTTTCTGTAATCCTTTAACATATTTTTTTTTTTTTTTTTTAATGCGATCTTTAGCCGAAATTTGCTTGTTTTTTTTCAGTGGGGAAAAAAATTCAGAAATTAACAGACAACGTTTTTTAATTGATTTCATTAGTGCAGACAAAAATTGTCCACAAAAGTTTTTCTTTGTCTGAATTTATATGGCCATGTCACAATGTTACTGCCACTGGGATAAGACAGGTGTTTATTAACAGGGGAAAAAATTGCTTATTTGACAATCACTTTTCAAATTATCAACAGTTATTCGGAAATTATAACGTTTCTATAAAATATATGTTAAAAGAATATGCTATAATCTACATTATTTTGATATAGTATGTTTTTAAATGTGACTTAATCACTTCTAGTAGATCCATACAACATTTAAAATATTTTTTTATAATTAGTAAAAATCTAGGAGCATCAGTACTTCTTATGTGTATGGGAAAATTTAATTTGTAATAATCTACTAATTAAAATTTAAACATTGCCCTTAAGGGCAATGATTGCCTCAAATCTAAACTGTTTATTTTCTAACTCATTTTTGCTCTTAAGCATATTTGATACAGTACTTTTGATCAGTGTTGAATTCAGTCACTTTTCTCCAGGAGGGACTTCATTAGCTCCAGGGGGGAAGGGGACATTATAGAGTTCCATGGGGGATTGTACTTTTTGACCATAGAAAATGCAAATTTTCCGGGGGAGGGGTTATTTCATAGCTCCGGAGGGGAGATGTCCCCCCCAGGCCACCCCCTAAATTCAACACTGTTTTTGATAAATTAAAATATTTTGATCACTTTGAACTTTTAGATTTATTATCAGTGTTATTATTGTAAGTAAATTTAGAAATCTACTGATTTATAAAGTGTAAAATAGTGAACTATAATTTCAAATTAATAAAGAAAAATGCTTAAAAATGTAATATGTTGAAAATTATAACCAACATACTCTGATTGCTAAGGTGAATAAATGTCCAAATTCATATGCCATCTTCTGTGTTTTTTCATCCTGTTCTCCCAGTTCCAAAGTTGCCTGACAACCAGTAGCCAACAAAATACCTCTGGAATGGAAAGTATTATTCTCCCATAATGATTTATTCACAATGTAGCTGAATTCGGATTTATCTTGATTCTGTGTTCTTGACAGAGTTTCTAACACATCTGACAACAAGAATATGACCTATAAATTTGAGAATGAATGAGTAAAACAGTTGGGTGAACAAACTGTGTTTATAATGACATGAATACATTTGTTACATTAGTGGCCAAAATTATGAAAACCTTAAAAAATATATACTTTTTTGAGATTTAGTAGCTTATATCTCCAACATGCATTTTGAAAACCTTAAATGTATATATCAATGGAAAGACATAGTCAGTATAATGCAGTACAGTGGAATCAATTATTAGCAATATATAAGCAGTTATAGCAAAGTAACTTGAAAAATTTATCTCAACCGAATAGCTTGAAGTAAAATAACTTTCCTTCTTTTGAATGAAGTCAGTGATAAGGTGTATTTAAAATGACAGTCAAGCCTAGGGTAGATTTTTAAGAATTAAGATGCAACACTAGTCACAGAAAAAGACCCAGATGATTATGTAAAGTCTATGGGGTCATTCTTTTCAAATATCTCAAATTTTAATATTTTTACATGAATTTTTTTGCATAGGATAACTCAGGACGATTCACAACTGGGCTAGTTATTACTTTTTCGATTTTGGTTATATATTTTTTATATTGTGATAGTTTCAATTTCAGAACCGATTCTCACCGGTTTCAAAAATTAAAGTAATATTTTTTTTTTAAATCTGAAACAAAATTGAAAAAGTAAAATCTAGCACGGTTGTAGATTGTCCTCAGCTGTCCTATGGGGGAAAAAAAATCTTGTAAAATATTAAAATTTGAGCGAGATATTTGAAAAGAATGTTAATATCAAATAAAATCAAATAAACTTAACATTATCATTCGAGTCTTTTTCAGTGACTAGTGTGGGGCCTTAAGAGCCCACAATAGTCACAGAAAAATTACTCAAAAATACCCGGATGACCATGTAAAGTCTATGGGAGCGTTCTTTTCTAATATCTTGCTCCAATTTTAATATTTTTGCATGATTTTTTTGCACAAGATAGCTGAGGGCAATCCACAACTGGGCTAGTTTTTACTTTTTCAATTTTTGTTTCAGATTTTCTTTAAAAAATTACTTTAACTTTCGAAACCAGTTTAAACCAGTTCTGAAACTGATACTATCGTAATATAAAAAATATATAACCAAAATCGAAAAAGTAAAAACTAGCCCGGTTGTGGATTGCCCTCAGCTATCTTGTGCAAAAAAATCATGCAAAAATATTAAAATTTGAGCGAGATATTAGAAAAGAACGCTCCCATAGACTTTACATGATCATCCGGGTCTTTTTGTGTACTTTTTCTGTGACTATTGTGGGCTCTTAATGTTGTGTAATTGGAGCTGATAGGAAGACTTTTGTCTAGTCATTGTGAGACTGGTTTCTAGTTGGTAATTTTTTTTCTCCTTCTATTAGTGAGCTTTAAAAATAAAATTAAATAAAAAAATAGAAAAGTTAAAGGAGTTGGCCATTCACCCATAATGTAATGTGAAAGAACAATACTACTGTTTTGAAAAATATAAAATAATAATTGGTAGGAAAATCAACCAAAAATGACATTTTTTGAAAATATATAAAAATACTTGCAAGGAAGGTCTCCATATGGGCATACTCCGAATAATCAGAAAAAGCAGAATGTTCTTCTCAGGAGGATGTATACATTTATAAAAAAAATTTGGTGAAATCTCCATACAGTGTAAAAAAATAATGAAAATTTCATTATTTGACGATTTTTCATCAGTTGGCGATGGAATGCAATTTAAAAAAATTCTTTTACATGTCAAATTCACTTTACGGAATAAAAAGTTTTATGTTCAACTTAAATATTTTTAATTTTCTCAATTTTAGTTTGTTTTAAGTATAATTTTATTTTTATGCATTTATATTTAAATTTAACCATTAAAATTTGTAAATTTAAAACAAAACTTATAATTTAAATTGTTAAAATTATTTCAAAGTCCAATTGCGCATTGTCAAATCAATTTTATTGCAATGGAAACATCTAGCATTTATATTTGAATTTGCTTAAATGTTTGAAAATAATTTACCAAATATGAATTTTTTTATTTATGAAAATATTTTTTCCAGTGATAAATTAAATAACTATAGCAACAAGCAATATATATATAATATATTAAACTCTCTCATTGTTTATGTTTAAATTCACTGAATATCATTTACATGCATTCTAAAAATCCAGCAGTTTTCAGTTGCAATGAAAAGTGCTGCTTGATGCTTGCGTCTTTTCACGTCAAATATTTGAAAGCATTTTTTTTTTTTTTTTTTTTTTTTTTTTTTTTTTTTTACAGACCTTCTATTGTAATTCGACCATTAATTTTGACTGATCCTTTATTATTATATACATAAATGGTTTTAGGTTTTTTTTTTTTTTTTCAAAAAATTCTGAGTATGTTCATTATGGCGATATTCCTTGTCGTTGTCAGTCATTACAAAACTGAAAAAATACAGATATAAAAGGATGTATGACGCCAAGTGGTTGAGTGATAGCGAGACTGTGCTTAGGGGTTAGAAAAAAGTCATATCAGTATGTACAAAATAAAATGGAGCCATGAAATTGAGTGCAAGGACCAATTTGACACAGATTCTGTGTGTTTGGTCTAAATACTAAAATTCTGCAGAAATGTCCTTTTTATCTCTGATGGAAGGGTTGAAAGTGTTAAATAATCTAAAATTCATGTGAACTGGACAACAGAATAAGATAACAGTATTCTTTTGAAAAATGCCATAAAAATCTTCCTTTTTAGCAATGATAGCATAAAATGTGTAAGGAGGAGAATCAAAGAAGACTTTTATTATTATTGTATTATGTTTACTGATAAACAATCAGTCGCTATTATTGCAGAAGTTATATGAAGTGAAAATGTGTAGGTAGAGTTTGTTTTATTAATGGAATGTACCCACTCAAAAAAATAAATAAATAAATAGGGCACTTGTGACTTGTCTAAAATAATAAAGTTTTCTATTCAACAGGTTTCAAATGAATGTCCTATTGCTGCTTTATGTAGAAAATTGGCTTTAAGATCATTGCATCTAACTGCTGGAATGGTCCAGGAATCACCCATACCTTAACTCAAATGAAAATCTATAGAACTTACTAAAGAAACTTCTTAGTTTGAAGAAACTCATCAAAAAATAAATTAATGAAGCAAATACAGGGTTGTTATAATTAAAGTTCGCCTATTCAGAAGGCTCTAGAGCCGGTTCTATGGCTCCAAACGAATCAGAATTTCACTAGTACGTAGTTGAAGACATGCGCTCTGCGAAAATCGAAAAAAAAATTTGTTACAATTTTTGCCAGTAGGTGGCGCTGCGCCAATATTTAAGCCAATATTTTCAGATTCCTTTATTTTTGGGGGATTTTTGAAAGATTCTGTATTTAAAAACACATGTCAGACAATCTCTGATCTGAAACACAGCATTAGACTTCACATTCGCTCAATCTTACAGGACAGTTTACGCAATGCTGTAGAAAGCACAATTCTGAGAATGGAATGCATTTTTAAAAATGGCGGAGGATTTATTGAGCATGCATCATGTTATTCTTCGTTATTTCCTTACTTTCGAGCGACATGTTTTATTGTTGTTGATGCAGATTACATCACATGAAATGATATTCATTTTTCTGTATTGTTTGGAGTCATTGGTCAGGCTTTAGAGCTGTCTGATTAGGTAAACTTAATTATAACAATTCGCAGCTCGTTGAAGTTTGTTGAAACTTTTAAATTTATGTGTTTCGTCTGGATTGACTGATATTGATATAATGAATCTGCAAACATCGCCTTAAATATTGGCGCAGCGCCACCTAGTGATAAAAATTTTAACTTATTTTTTTTTCGATTTTCGCAGAGCGCATCTCTTTAACTATGTACTAGCGGAATTTTGTTTCGTTTGGAGCAATAGAACCGACTCCAGAGCCTTCTAAATAGGCGAACTTTAATTATAACAACCCTGTATTTATCTGGTTTTATGTTGTAAGAAATACACAACTAAAAATGTATTTTTCTGCATTTTTAGACTTTATAAGGTTGCGATTAATGTAAAGCAGTATTAACTGCCAGAGAAATATTTTTATAACCTTAATTTGCCCACATGTTTCAATTTTCTTCTTAACTCTTATTAAAGTAAAAAAAAAAGGTTCATACTATCTTTGCATTATATTTTTTATTATATTTTTTTCTACAGATAAGCCCCACCAGTGGCCACGAGGTTCTGACCTCAGAACTGGTAGACGGTAGGTGCTGGGCTCGAACCCAATCACGACCGTCGGCCTAACCGTTCAGAGTTTTCCGTGGTTTTCTTCGAACCTTGGATTTCCTTGCGTAAATACGGGTTAGGTTCCCTTAGAAAGACCCCCACAGAGGGCATCCCACCCATAAGGACCTATATCCCAATCGTAGATAATTGGCCGTCATAGATAAAACCAACCTTTCTACAGATGTATATTTTTTAGGTATAAGGGTGTGTTATGAACCATTAAATTTTAAAAACAGCAATTTTTTAAGATGTTTCCATAATTTTCGCTATTAATGCATTTCAAAAAATGTTAACAAGTGAAATTTCATAATTTCAAAAATAATATATAAATGATATTTTTAACTTTGACTTTACTTATTAGATAGTTAATGAAAATTTAGATATTTTATTATGAACTTGTTAGATTTGGTTTTTACTTTTGGAACAGACTTTCTTATTCATGGTGGTGACGTGCATTCAAATTAGAAAATAAAAACCGTCTGAGTTAGGTAAATATAAAAAAATTTATTTATGATTAGTAATCTCCAAAAAAAATTTCAGTTGTGGTAAAAGGATTAAATTTTTGATCAACTATCTATTCTGCATTATTAAAAAACTGTTATTAATATTATAATAAATTATGATATACAGTAGACTCCCTCAAATCTTCAACCCTAAAATCCACAACTCTCTAAAATCCGTGGATGTAAACAATGAAACATCCAGTTCAGATATAGGGACAAAATTTGACTTTTTTTAGTTTTGTATCAATTCTATGTATATTTTAATTTCTAATTTTTGTTAATATTAATGAATTCATGTTTTTTCATGAAGGAAGAATAATTTTTTTTCTGAAAAATTCAAGATATATTGCTGATAATCACAATCTTATTAAATATATTTATGTATTAATCAAACTTTTTTCGTTATTTAGTCTGGCTGAACCTGAAATAAAACTTCCTTATTTTATAATTTTGACCTGAATTAGTAATGTACCTTTATGAGGTAAATTTCATTGAATAATTTGGGAAAAATACATTTCATCTTTATAATAAATATTTAATTATACACTATTGATTATTAAATACCTTTCCTTTTAATATTTTAATCATTTTAAAAATTATCAAAATTTTTATTTTAGTTTATTACTTATTTTACTATATTGTAAGCATTCATTATACTTTCGATTGCATTATTAATTGCATTCAAATTACTGTTTAAAAGATGTAAACAAAGCAAATGATTTGATGATTAAAAGCTATGATGATTGATCCACAAAACCAACTTCTGGTCCCAAGCTGTGTGGATTTGAGGGAGTCTACTCTATTATGATCAATCTGCAGAATAGGGTAAAAAATATAAGGAAACCAATAAACAACATGTCAATTCATAATTATTTCAAATTTGTAATTTTATGTATTTTAAAAACTATAGCAGAGTTCATACATATCGAGGGATTCAGGAGATTTTAGGTGCTTTAATACTAAAGTTTTCATAAAGTCGCTATTTTTTTTTTTTTTTAAATCATTAAATAAGGTAAATATCACCTTTCAAAAATTCTTGTAAAATGTGCTTGAAAGTTGTGGAAGTGTAGAAACCCTGTATAGTATTTTTTGTTATTATCTATTTTCAAAGAAAACAATTATTAAAAATTGTTATTTTGCACTTTAATTGAAAGGTATGCACAAAATCGAAGGAGGGCATTAATTTGCCTTAGAATTTTTCTGATAGGTAAAATCCTTTTATTGTCTTAAAATTAAAACTAAATTGTAAAAAGATATTTCATCAAAACTAAGTAATATTAGATTCTCATATTTGATTTGTTTTTATCTCAGGTAACAATGTTTAGCAAAAAACTAAGATCGCTTTATACTTTTAATCAATTTATCAAAACAAGATCACATATCTCATTTCAAGAATGTGTTCAAACTATGTAACAAAATGAACAGAATGTAAGGAATTTTTTTTAACACTAAAATATTAAAAGTACAGAGTAAAAACACTTTTGAGAAAATAGAAGCTGCTGCTAGAAAATATAAGTGCGCATAAAAATAATACCTTAAAATTCTCCTTATACTTTTGTAAAGCTGAAAATTTGTAAATACTTGAGGAGGTAAAATAATTTTGCATCAAGCGGTCTATTTCATGCATTGCTTTTACTCGGCCAGACCTCCTCGTCGATGAGGACAATCTCCAGTTTTCCGCTCGAAATACTAAGCTATAATGAAGGATGTTGATGATTTCTGCCAGAACCACCTGTGAAGACCAAATGATATCTTCTAAGGTTTTGCTGCAAAAATTGTCTGTTGCAAAAGGATAACCGATTCCTTGAGACAGTATGAGAGTGATGAGACCAGGCCATCTGAGAAGATTGGTTGTTTCTTCAGAATTTTCTAATAAATACCTGTATTGAAAATAATAGTTTAACACTTTATAAAACGATTCACGATAAATAATTTTATAGTTAAATTGTGCACTTAAGGGTGTTCTAAACTGCTTCGCCCAGCAAGCGCAAAACGTTTTAACACATTTACAAATTCATTTTTTAAAGGAAAGATATAAAATTGGAATGCCTGACTATGGAAGCGATTTCGAATCGAACTTAATTTTCTATTTTATGATAGTTAAATTACCTATCCAGTTCTAAGCTATTTCGATCACGTGATCACCCGTTTTTCTCCTGCTTTTCGATCGGTTTTTCGCTTTCGTCGGGAAATGTACTCAAAAACGTCAATTTTGAAGGCTTATTATGAAAAATCTATTGTGTTTTTAAGAAAACAGAAAATTGAGTGCAATTAGACAGTTTCTGAATAACAACACCTGTTAATTTCATGCATTTCCGAACAAAAATAAATGAAAGCATATGTCACAAAGTTGCTCTTTTTGATTTAAGAACACCCATAAGTTCCTTATTTCTTGTAAAGTTTTAGGTCTTTGTAAATCATAATTCGCCTTTTTGATCTAAAATATTTCAAGATCATTGCTACAGTTGTCGAAGTTGTAATGTTTAACCCCTTCGGGATGAGCTTCTATTACAGAATTTTTAATCTTTTATCACCGGTTTTTAAAAGTAGAAATTTTTATCTAATGGAATCGCGAAAATGCTCAGATTAAATAAGGTAAAATTTACTATAAAATTTTACTGAGAGAATAATCAAAGATTTTGAGTACCTTCTGCGGCACGTATACTGGTCGCTCGTTCCCATGAGCTTAAAGAAATGAACTTGACAAACTTTACAGAAGGTTGTTTGCATTTTATGGAAACGAACACATGATTAAATCGTACACATAAATCCCGTATTTCTTGTAAAGTTTTAATTCTGTTCAATAAACATGAACTTTGGCTATAGCTCTGTTTTGAAATTTCCATGATAGACTTTTTCATATTACAATCATGTCATTTTTTTCCCACACCAATTAAGTGATTTTCGAAATTCTTTTCTATATTTGTGTATGGCATCTTCTTGATGCCGTCCGTCAAAAATTGCCGTCCGTCTATTTGTATGTCTTTAAACACTCTAGCTTTTGTATAAATAAGATAAAGACTTGAAATTTGGTGTGTATAATTAGTATGTGATAATGGGAAGAAGCATATTGAATATCAGTAACCTAGATTATCCGGAACTATTTTTTTCGGATTCTCAAAATATTCGTTCTGATGAAAGGTATATAAAATTTTTCGAAATTGTTTATTTTAATGTGTGAATATTAAAAATGACAATAAAAAATAAATTTTGCATCAAGAATGAAATCAATCGGGTAATTAGTTGTCGAGATATTTGCAACCATATTTTCCACTCTCTTTTTCTCTATTTCATTCAAATTTCAATTCAAAAATATATTTTAATTGTATATAAAACGTTATTTTCATATTTTGCATATCCATGATGAATAAGTATAATGGTGACACCCAATGACTAGTTTTTATGAGCAATAAAAGGAAAAAAACCAACAAAATAAGACTGTCGATGTGAAAAAAAAGTTTCCAAAAACATTCATGATTGTTGCTGGGTTTTGTTATGGAGATAAATTAAAGTTCAAAAATGTATGAAGTAGAGCTAAAGTGACTTCATTCTAATATCAGCAAAATATTTTAGAAAGTGCATAGAAGAAATTCTAAGTTTATTTGAAAAAAGACATCAATAAAGTCGAGCTTCAAATGGATAAAGTCTACAATTCTACTTACAGATCAAAAGCCACATATTTATTAAAATAATAATGACAATTGGGAATAAAATGTGACTTATATAAAGAAATGCGTGTAAACTTGTTTCGATGTTTTGTGCATTTGGCTGGTTAAAACGATGAACATTGAAATTACTTTGGAAAGCAGCTTGTAAGGTGTAAGAGAAATTTGACATGTTGTATAGAGTCTGCTATCAATGAAATTTCAAGCTAGGGCTATAGTCAAGAATTAAAACTATCTAATAAATCAAAAATTTTCAAATTTTACGTAAGAAATTATAGTAGAACCTCGATTGACCGAGCTTCAATTAATCGAGGTTTCTGTTAGTCAAGCCGATAACAAAGCCTCATTTTGTTTCAATGACTATGTGGCTATATTGAATGTTGGATTCAGAGGGGGACATTCCCCCCCCCCCCTCGGAGCAATAAAGTGTTCCTCCCCAGAAAATTTGAAATTTTGCGTTTTCAACGGTCAAAAAGAACAATTTCTCCCCCGGAACTGTATAATGTTCTCCTCCGGAGCCACTGAAGTCCCTCTCGGAGAAAAGTGTCTAAATTCAACACTGGCTCTTTTTATTATCAAATGCAATGTGTTGTCGGGCATTTACATCCCGAAATCACTTGACTGATGACAGTGCGGAGGATTTCCTTTTTAACCACTTAATAGTCTCATTAAATTACGGTTTAAAAATTCAAATTCACTATTGCCACCACTTTTTTTGGAAAAAAAATATTCATCTATTTAATGACAAATAAATTGATACCAAAATAAAACCAATTACACTATTTTATAAAACTGGTGAGAATCAAGCAATTTTGAATAAAAGCCGTGAAACTTGCAACCCGTAAAAGACTCGGGCACGACGATCAAGTGGTTAAATTTGTTGAGCTGTGAAAATAACTTTATATATTTATTTTTTATCTTTTTATAAAATATTCTTCTGTTTTTTATTCTAAAAGATGTTAAATTCGCGAGAACGTCGAGTTTTTATGTACAATGTCTATTAAATGAGATTTCAGATATCAGAGGTTTATAGCGGTCCCAATTAGCTCGGGTAATTGAGGTTGCCCTGTAATTGTGAAAATCTTTGCCATAAAATAGAAAAGATTTTCTATGGATGCGTATTTCAAATATTTTCATATTTCGTAAATATAATTCCTATTTTAATGAGAAAAAAGTTATAGTTTATTTGGCAAAAATGAATCTTTCTAAATTTTAAATGATAAAATAATGAGAAAAATCTTCAATTTTCGGGAAATTAACACTTAGTTGATTTAAAAAAAGAAGAAAAAATCTTTACAGATTTGATTTTTAACTTCTTTATTATTTAATACCATTCACTAAAACTGAAAGACAAGAGAAATCTGACGATATTTTGTCTACAATTATGGTAATGGTGTGAGCAAATTATTGAATGAAAAAAGGCAATTAAAATATGGTTTATGCTTTCAGTGATAAATAATATTCAATAAATAAAACATATAATAAAATATATTTATCTTACAATCAAATTGTTGTCATGTAGTGATCAGTCCATCGCAATCGCAAACATCTCTTACAATTATGTATTTATATTTTTACATTTATTCTCTTAGCGCGATTCTTTTTTCCCTTTTTATAAAGATTTTGGAAGAGGGGGCCAATACATTACATCCTGATCAGAGAGTATTCTTTTTATAAATAAAGGACTAGCGTGTAAAATGTGTAGCATTGTCTATTTTTCTTCTGATTTTTGTATAAAGTTATTTAATTGAATCCTGGCTTACTTTCAAAAGTACAAGTTTTTTTTTCATTATTCAGTATATGCTATAATAATCATAGATAAAGTTTAGATATAAATTTTGAAAATAATAATGAAGACCCTTTGCACTTAAGTCTTAATATAAAATCTTATCAGACAAAAATGTTGCACATAAGTTAACTAAGTTTCATGATTTACAAATTAGCTGTTTCATTGGAAGCAATCACAATAGTTTCCTTTAGAAAACTTGAATCTTAACCTTTTACAAGCCAATGTTCCCAATTGGGAACATAAAATAAAAAGTGTAGTAAAAATTAAATTTAATCAAAATTGACTTGAAAAAATTAACAGAAATAATAAAAAAAGATGACTAGATTTTTTGAAATAGAAGTTACATTCCTATCATTAATGGGAAATGTACAGAAAATCATAAAAATAACAAAGGACCATCGGGAGGACCAATGTTCCCAATTAGGAACATTATGAAAATTACATATAAAAAAAATTCCACCATATTAATGTCTGATATCCATTAACTAAAGCATCATTAGAAGGCATAATGAGCAAAATAATAATTAAAATATACCTGCATCTGAATTCGGCCCGTAAAAAATTAAATATCTTGAAGCTTACATTTTTTTCGGTATCTTATTCTGAAGCCCTTCAATTAATAGAAAAGTTAAATGACTTACCTGAAAGTGTCTACGAGATGATTGCTGGTGTGGCAAGCTTGAAGCCTCTGAATCACCAGAGATTCTGGTGCTAAATTTCTGTTGCCATCAATATTTAAAAGTCGATATTTGTTTATGCACTTCTGAAGGGTCAGTTTACTGTTTTGGAGAGTGGTGTTCCACTCCTCAGTTGTGCAGATGTCGGGTACTTCCAGCAGTTTGATGTTGTGGCTCACCCGAGATGTAGGAAAGTTGTAAGTGACTAGGAGTTTTAAAAGTGGCGGTAGTTTTCTACGGCACTTATAGGACAACATTCTTGAATATGTATTTTTTTCTTTTCAATGTGAAAAGAAGTTACATCTTGCCAAACAGTATCATTATACCTAAAATATTGTAATATGGATTCATAAATAAATGGTTGGGATATAATAAATGCTCATAAATATATGGACTTGTGCGTACAAAAAAGGTTTCTTTAATCTGATGTAAAGGATCTCTACGATAGATTAGCAAAAAATTCAAGGAACTTTTTTTAAGTGTTGAGTCATAAACAATTTTTATGTTCTTTAGCAAGCTAAACTAGAGCTGAGTAGTAACGTCTTTTTATCGTATTAAAAAAAGTAGCACATTTACCGTTTTATTATTACAGAATGGATGCATTTTATTATAATAAAATGTGTATATGCATGAAATTATGTATACATGTTGGGTTCTTTAAATATTTTTGTACAATTGTTAAGAATTTCGTGCAAAATCAATTTATTTTTGTGTTTATTATGTTTCAGATATTTCCAACTTATGATGTATATGCATAGTTTCCAACTATTACCGATTTTTGCTATCATTATATTTTTTTAAACACAGTTTTTCTTATTTAATCTTTATTTTTTCTGGAATTAAACAAATAAATAAATTTTATTTTTTGAAAACAGTAGTTGCAAAAATCCGCAATAATTGGCAACATGTTTAATAATGCAAAATTGAAAAATTTTTCTTCTAAGATATATCAATGTATCGCAATCTATGGATTTACCAGAGAGCCTTATTTAATATTAAGTTACAGGACATTTCATAAAACTTCTCCGGCTTATTTTGGGGTACAAAATGTGAATACAATATTGCCTACAAGTAGTTATTTCTTGACATACAATTTCAATGCTAATGACAAATCAAATTTTCAACCGAATTAAAATTCTATTCCTTATACTGTGCATGTATACCATCTACAGTTGTGAAAAAATACAAATATATAGCAAAACCCGCGGCTTTGCTTGCGTAATAGTTGAAATATGCGAAGTGGTGGTATTTATATGGCTAATTTTTATTGAAAGAAATTATACAATTAGGAATAATTCAAGAATTGATAATTAAGTCGCAGTTTGGCTAAACTTTTTTAAAAACACTGCATTAAACAAAAGTGACACTTAATGAAAATAACTAAAACGCATTCTAAATAAATAATAATTTAAAATGTATTTTGAAGCTTTTATACTCATTTCATACGCTCATTTCAGGTTTTAATTTTTTAGCAACTGATCTTAGCACACATTTAGATCTTAAAAATAAACCTCATGTCAAATTCCAAGCTTATAGTCTAATGTCTGCCACTCCTCTGGTGGTAATGACACCAACACAAAATATATAGTATATGTTGGAACAGAGATTACCACCACCAATTTGTCAACATTAATTTTGAAATCGGTTAGGTATTTCCTAAAATTTCCTTGAAAACGTAATTTAAGAAGTCTTAAAAGGTTTTTAGCTCATTTTGCACTTTTAAATTTAGAATATTTTTAATTAGAGTTTTTTCGTTTTATAAGTACCTGTTATACCGAATTTAAAATTTTTATCTTTAAAAATTCAATAGAAATCACAATTTAAAACGTTTTTAGAATGCTTTTTGCTTATTTCTTATTTTTAAATAGCATTTTTTTAAAAACTGATCTTAGAGTAAATTTATATTTTGTAACTAAATGCTAAATTTCACGTTTCCATCTTTAAAACTTCTATAAAAATCGAAATATAGATCATTTATGGATTGCTTTACGTGCATTTCATCTTTGTAAATTTGGAATATACAGTGGACTCTCTCTATCTGAACACTCTCTAATGTGAACACCCTTGTATTATGAGCACATTCTGACGGTCCCGGCGAAACTCCATATGCTTAACAAAAGATGAACTCTCTGTATTCTGAACACCCTCTAATCCGAACACTCCACTATTATGAAAGCTACTTTAGGTCCCCATTTCTTCTCCATCTCTCTGTAAACACTTGTTTGCAATCTGAATTCGAATTCTGATAATGAAATTCAGAGAAACTGTTACAGTTGAATAAAAAGGTTCAACAAACTTGATTAAAAAATAAACAGACAAAATCACTGCTAGATTGTAAGTATTACTTGAAATTGCAATTTGTTTATAGAAACTTCAGTTAAATGTTGGAGCATTTGTTGTTACATTCTTGTCAGCCGCCTGCTGTAACAGAAGCCATTTTATGACTTTTTATATTAGAAAATGTAAAAATTAAGTTTTTGATTAGTTGGACACAATTACTGTAAGTTAAAATAATCCACTTACATCTTGCTTATTTGAAATAATAGTTCTATATAAAAAAATCCCTGTCGGCTGGGCTTATAGGCGGAGGTAGATTTCGAAAAGTGCTCATTTCAACAACAATATATATATATATATATATATATATATGATAAATATATAATATGATAAATATGATAGATATATAAACCCAGTTTAATAACTTCATTTGGCCGTTTATGAAAAATTTTTAATTTCATTTTTCTGCAAAAACTGGTTTTATCAAAATCATCTTAAGAAAAATTCAGCTCAAATGCCCATTTTGACAAGATATTTTGAAATAAATTCTGAATTTATTAAAAAATCGACCAAAACAGTACATTATATAGATCCTAAATAACAAAAAACTGTCAGTTGAATGCATTTGAGAAAAAAATTGAATTTAAAAATGAGTCGTAAAAAAACCGATTTGTTGTTTGAATACATCCTTAATTCTTTAATCATGATTGCTTCGGAAAATTTTGTCAGCATTTTAAAAAATATATTCTATCTTTATCAAAAAACTGACCAATGCGTCACAGTATATAGTTCCTAAATAAGAGGATCTGTAAATTGGATGCGTTTGAGAGCGAAAATGGATTTTAAAACGAGTCATAAAAAACGCAATTTGCTATGTTAAAACTTCCTTAAATTTTTAAATCACGATGACTTCGGGAAATTCTGTTCAAACTACCCTTTTTGGTAGCCTTTTTCGAAATATATTCTGTCTTTATCAAAAAACTGATCAATGCATCACATTATATAGTTCCTAAATAAGAGGATCTGTAAATTAGATGCGTTTGAGAACAAAAATGGATTTAAAAACGAGTCAGAAAAAAACGCAATTTCTTATTTGAATACTTCTTTAAAATTTGAGTCCCGATGACTTTCGGAAATTCTGTTCAAAATACCGTTTTTGGTAGCCTTTTTTGAAATATATTCTGCCTTTATCAGAAAATTGACCAATGCGTCACTTTATACAGTTTATAAATAAGAGGATCTACCATTTGGATGCGTTTAAAATCAAAAATGAATTTAAAAATGAGTCAGAATATAAGCAGTTTGGATTTGAGGTTTTTTTCTCCAACTCCTATTTTTGTTTAATTTCTTTTTGCTATACTAATTGGTCCTACGAAAAACTTGCCAGTATAAAAGTTGTAGATACTTTTGAGAAGATGTACAATAAATTTAATCAGATTTGATAGCTTGAAAATTGACGGAGTTATAGATTTTTCTCTTTTTTCACCGCCCTTTTTCTTTTTGTTTTTAATTTTCTTCATCGGTAAAAGTTGGTCCTATCAAAAACTTGTAAATACAAAAGTTTTATAATTTT
The DNA here is from genome assembly GCA_964019185.1 of Maratus speculifer. NCBI lineage: Eukaryota > Metazoa > Arthropoda > Arachnida > Araneae > Salticidae > Maratus > Maratus speculifer. Next base: position 57,788,592 of record OZ025294.1, read on the forward strand.
AAGAACATTTACAAAAAATTTAGTTGGACTTGATATCTTGAAAACTGACGAAGTGATGAGATTTTTTCTCTCAAAACCCCTGTTTTTTTTCGCCCCTTGAGCCCATTTCTAAATTTATCAAAAATCTGTCATGCGTAAACTTTTGTCCCATTTTTAAAAAGTAATATAAACTTTAAACCTATTCGATATCTACTTTAATTAAGAAGTTGTGGCATTTTTTCGGTTTTCACAAAAACGCCCCCTATTCCGACCCCCTTGGTCCGATTTTGCCCATTAACGTACTTAGCCGAGATTTTATTCCCTTTGATTTTATGTACCATTTTGGTAGAGATTGGTGAAGAATTGTAGAAGTTATCGTGTCCATAAAAAAGTGAGATATATATACACTATATTGCCATTGATTATGGGACACTTGCGATTTTAGACATTTTACTAAATATCTAGAAAAGTACATGAGGAATCATCTCGAAACTCTTAGTGTATAAATATAATAGTATACGTCATACATCTCCGTGAAGATTTTTTACCGAAACGCCATAGGGGACTGTCAACAAATTAAAAAAGAATGAATATCTTTTGAATAACCCTGTCAAAACTAATGTATCAAAAGCACTCAAACTCTAGATTATGATTGAATGCCTTATTGTAATACACTGTGTTCATTTTTATGTAAATAGCATGCACACTCGCAGAGTAATTAAGGTTTTTATAAAAATGGTCCCAAATTTTTCCAAGTTTTTCCATTATAATTTTCAGAGTTCTTAATATATAATAATATTTTTTTCAGAAAATATGACAAACAACATTGCACACACTACCCTGTAATCAGAATTAAAAAATAATAAAAATTGTATGAAAAATGAGTAGGTTTACTATATAATTTTTTACTGCGCATGCGTCAAAGATATAAAAATTTCATTTGCATATTATGGTAGCTAAGTGTATAGAGCAACTTTTGTAAAAGTCTCAAAATCATAGCTTGAAAATTCTGAAAGTAATCGTCTATAGAAAAAGGACAAAATCCGTTGTTTCCAAAATGAAGCAAAAAAATGAGGGATTTTATCCAAATGCAGTAGTACATCCCATGTTGAGTATTCTATATTGACACTAATCAATGAATATATGGATACAACCCCTCTTGTTTTTGCTTCATTTTGAGAATAACGGATTTTCGACTTATTCAATTGACGATTATTGTCAGAATTTTCAAGTTATGATTTTGTGACTTTTACAAAAGTTGCTCTATACTTATATCTAACATAATATGCAAATAAAATTTTGATATCTTTGACGCATGCGCAGTAAAAAATTATTTAGTAAACCTACTCATTTTTCATACAATTTTTATTATTTTTTAATTCTGATTACAGGTTACTGTGTGCAATGTTGTTTGTCATATTTTCTGAAAAAAATATTATTTTATATTAAGAACTCTGAAAATTATAAGGGAAAAACTTGGAAAAATTTGGGATCATTTTTATAAAAACCTTAATTACTCTGCGAGTATGCATGCTATTTGCATAAAAATGAACAAGGCTTATTGCAATAAGGCATTCAATCACAATCTAGATTTTGAACGCTTTTGCTACATTAGTTTTGACAGGGTTATTCAAAAGATACTCATTCTTTTTTAATTTGTTGACGGTCCCCTTTGGAGTTTCGGGAAAAAATCTTCTCGGAGATGTATGACGTATACTATTATATTTATACACTAAGAGTTTCGAGATGATTCCTCATGTATTTTTCTAGATATTTAGTAAAATGTCTAAAATCGCAAGTGTCCCATAATCAATGGCAATATAGTGTATATAGATAGATAGATGGATAGATAGATATATAAACTGGTGCGATTGCAATAGGTAGTATTTCATACGAAATCACCTAATATTTTTAATAACAGTTTAAGCATGATATTTCAAAGATTAATTTTAAAATTTAGTCTGAATTTAGAGTTTTGGACTGATTTTTTCAATTGATCAACTACTGAGAAAATGGCAAATAAAGAAACTATTTGCTTATAATTTTGTCGCTATTTAATTTCAACAGATTTAATTTTTGCCCACGATAGGACATTTATTAACCCTTTAAGCTGCCTAACTGGGTTTTTCCGTCACATAGTTTTTGAATTCAAAAGTTTATTCAAACAAAGTCGATATTAATGTTAATTTTTTGAATTGCATATGATAAATAAATATCCAAGATTATAAAATACAATTCACCATATCAATACTTTAGCTTTTAATTTGTGAATTGTTAAACTTGCATGTTAAGTTCTGCAGGATACTTAAAGGGTTAAGGAATTTAGAAATCATGTTAATTTAGTTTTAAAACTTAAAGAAAGGAAATATAATAAAAACCCAATAGAACCGACCTTATTTGATCAACTACCGGTTCGGTTACTGTATACATAGTAGTAAAAGTAGTAATGCATTTCCAATCTCCCTCTATACTGAACACCCCCATAATCTGAACATCTTTAATCGGTCCCATGAGTGTTCAGAATAGAGAGAGTCCACTGTATTATAAATTGTTCTTAGAGAGCATTAACACTTTATAAGTAACTACCATGCCGAATTTCATATTTTTAGACTCTTCAGTTTCGCAAAAATCGCACTTTTAGATTGTCTTTTGCTTCTGCATTCCCTCCTTTTTGTGTGTGTGTCAAGGGGGGGGGGGGGCTCTGGCATACAATATAGCCTATGTTGGAGCAGGCACAGAGACTATTACTATCAATTTGCAATCATTACTTTTAAAATCTGTTTGATATTTACTGAGATTCTATAAAAGTCTTAATTTTGAAAGTTTCTAAAACGCTGTTCGCTCATTCCGCCGTTTTAAATTTCGAAATTACTAGTAACTGCTCTTACAAATCATTTATATCTTACAAATCTACCTCGCCAAATTTCAAGTTTCTACCTTTAATAATTGCATAGAAATGATAATTTAGAATGTTTTAAGAACCCATTTCGCGTATTTTCACCCCCTTTTAAATTTCTTTATATATATATATATATATATATATATATATATATATATGCATATATATGTATAGATTTGGTATTTTCTGAGATTTTATAGAAATCATAATTTAGAACGTTTTTATAACGCTTTTCGCTCATTTTGTATTTTTAATTCTTGAGTTTTTAGAAACTGTCTTAGAAAGATTATCTATTTTATAAATATCCACCAACCAAAATTTCAAGTTTCTACCTCTAACTGGTGGTCTATAAAACCTAAGTAAAAAAAAAAAAAAAAAAAAAAAAATTAGAATAATTTTCTCTTCGTGTGTTCCAGATATCCAAGACGGTAATTCAAAAAGTTTTTTTCAGGAGGGTGGGAGGCTAAAAATTATGATATTGTTTATTTGTTCTTTAAAAATTTATTTTAGTTTAATAAATTTCAAATATATTTGTTATTTTTTTCCTTTTTAATAGAACTTTAAATCTATACTTTTCTTTAACCATATTTTATATTTATTGGTTATTCTGTACTTAATTTTAACTGTCCAATGATCATACTGATACTTCCTGCTTTACAAATTTAATTCTTTTGTAAAAATCACTGAATGGTATTGAAACGCATAAATTGAATTAATTTTAACGTATTTAATTACCCATTATTTTAACAAATAGTTCTATAGTTTGAAAGGAAGAAAAATTTATAAAATATCATTTTCAGTTTCTAACGATTTTTTTAAATTATTTTTTTTACTTTATTTATTTATTTATTGGCACACATTGCGTTCTTGTAAAAATGATATGGCAGGAATATCTATCCATTTTCCGCAGTATATTTGCAATATTCCTTTATCGATCCGGATCGAACTCATATTTTAAACCGGGCTGGCAAATGAAAAGTATAACAATTCTGTACAACTTCATAAAGTAGTTTGATTATACAATGTTAGCGCAGTTATAGCCTTATGTTTATCTAAGAGTCGAGATATAAAATATTTTCTAATGTATTTTCTATCCCTTTAAGACCTGGTCTACACAATTGTGTTTGTGATCCTAAAGGAAAAGAAAAAAGTTCGAAATTGCACATGAAGCGTAGCAAACAACGTGCGTTCGTTCAGCAACAAGTTTTTAAAATATTTAGATCTTGCTGTTATAGTATTAGTATACAGTACTTCGGATACAGTATAGAGTTCAAAATCTTTTGTGTGTTTCTGCAAATACTACATACTTTCTATTATACAGGAAGTATCTTGTATTAAAACTCAACAACGTATATAAATTTAGTAAAATGTGAAATAGTTTAATATAATTAAAACATGCCCCAAACAGTGTCTTCCCGTATACCATTATGTAGAGGAATACTTTTGTGTGGCTTTGTAAATTAATAATAAATATTCTTTGCATCACAAATTGTATATTTTAGTATATACTTCATAGATTCATGTCAATTCTATTACACTCGAAAAAGTGTAAAATATACTTGAAACTATTTTTTTCTGTTGACTTTAAATGTAATGGAATACTTTTAATTGTCCCTGTAATGAAACTATACAATCAATTTTCATAAAATTTGAAATGACTCGACAAAATTATGTAATAATTATATATTTTAAATTTCAAATGGTTCAGAATATTAACATTTTCCTTCAGATAACAATATAATAAAAGAAAAAAGATGGGAGAAAAATGCTACACATTTCTTTCTCTTTTTTAAACAATAATACTATTTTTTTCATTTTTGTAAGGTATTGAGTGCATTCCATATACAATATAAAAGATTTACACAATAAAATATACTTTTTTTTACTAAATTAGGCATATGTGAGCGTATCCAGATTATGAAACATTTGCACTATGTAAACTAGTTTCTTTATAAAGTCAAGGTTATTGCATGCATTCATGTTTGTTCTTTTTTTCTCTCTTGCATCTACAACTATTCGGAAATTAACCAAATATTAACATAGTTATTCCGATAACAACTAGTCGTTGGGGGCCACCGTAATACTTACCCATCATGGATATGTATATAAAAATAAAACATGTGAAACTATTTATACAATGCGTTGCAATTCATAAACGAAATTTAAATATTGTTAATATACATATTAATGCTATGTTAAAGAACTGCTGATGTACCAATTTCGACAAATTATATAAAACGCCAAACTACTCAAGTAGTACCGAACTGCGTAAAAGAAACATCCTTATAACTCCAAAAATAATAATTCTATTAACTAACAATTAACTGCGTCGGATTAAGCTTCTCATTTCCAATTAAAATATACCTCTGAATTGAAATTTGAATGAAATACAGGGTCATGAAAAATCGAAGAATGTGGAAAACAAGATTACAAATATCTCGGCAACTAATAATCCGATCAACTTCATTCTATATGCAAAATGTGTGTTATTTTATTGCCTTTTACGTCCATTCCTTAGAACAAAAAAATTCGAAAATTTTTATGTACCTTTCATCAGAACGAATTTTTCGAGAGTCCGAAAAAAATAGTTCCAGATAATCGAGGATGCTGATATTAAATAGGGTTCGTCCCATTCTTACATACTAACTTCATACAAAATTTCAAGTTTCTATCTCAATTTGTTCGGGAGATAGAGCGTTTACAGACAGACAGACGGACGGCAAAAATGTTTTTCTAAAAATATGTCTTTTGGAATCTCCGCTATCTAAAACGTGTAAATCCGTCAAAAAAAATTTTTAAATTTATAAACGATTGCAAGACTTACCCTATACTACGTATGATGGGTAAGTAAAAAGGTAGTAATCAAAGCTCAATACCTAATCCTCTTTATAATACTAGCATTTATTTCAGATCTGGAAATTATTGAGTGCGATAGCGTGATATAAGGTCCATTTATAAGTTTTGTTAAACACGCAATGACAAGAAAGTAGAATGCACAAACAAACAACAGTAAAATATCAAGGCTAATAATAAATACCTTAGGTGAGTAAATAATATTACTTACGGAATATTTTCGCAGGAAGTTGATCATTATTTTGGAGGAAAACGATTTCTTACTTCCTGAGCATCTCAAATCACTTTCACTACTCGCTTTCTACACAGGATTGCTAAAAACTTGTTTCAGTATCAGTAGGTCGCCAAATCTAACGGAAGCCTTTTTCCGTTTAAAAAACTTTTCCAATATTATTACGCGTGTTTATAATTTTGGTTTGTCTACCTGTCCCCAGTGGCGCAGCCAGAATTCGTTATTTTATTTATTTTATTTTTTTTTTTTGGGGGGGGGAGGGGGAGTTTTTGATAAAGGTGTTTGCCGATTATTTGAATCGCCATAGAATCATTACTAAGATTATTCACTGTATAATACATAAACTCAAAGAGCATCTGAGTGGCAGGAAAGCATAATTTTTTTTTTAGTGTACGTTTTTTAGTACGTCTCAGAAAAGTGATTTAGTTCAAGATATGCACTTTCATAGTTTTAAGTAGAATTTTTGCCATTTAATTGAATCTATTAAATGAAATCTGATGCAATAATGCGGCGGATTCTAAAGTACGCAAAAAAGTTTAAATATTAAGTTTGGTTTTGATTCATATAAGTGGCAAATATAGCGATCTTTCTTAGCTCTGGGAGGGGTTTTAACTCCAAAACCACCCCCTTGGCTGCGCCACTGCCTGTGCCTCGTGTTACAATAAGGGTTTTTTAATGCATCCAGAGACCCTGGACCTAGACCTTATGATTTTTTGGACATATTAGGACGCAAGGTCAAAATCATAGTGCTGATTCGTATAAACTTTTTGAATATTAATTACTTTTAAGCTCGCTGGCTATCAAAGCTTGTGACCTATTGTTCTCTCGGGTTCTCTATGTACATATGTATGTAACGCAATAACTCTTGGTAGAAATATCCGATTTATTTCAAATATTGCAAATAGGTTCAATCTGATAAAGTGCTTCCCTAGTTAGTTTTGGGAATTCGTTGGTTAAGTATAAAAGAAGAACGGGGGATCCTCCCTTAATTTAGATAGCTTTTTATGCAGAATTATAAAATTTGCTTCAAATTAGGTATACCAGTAAGGCATTTCCCGGATTAGATTGGGAGGTTTATTGGTTAAGTTTAAGTATGAAGTGATGAAATGGGGTAGCTAATCTCCCCATAATTTAGCTAAATGGGTTTTTCTGCAGAGTTATCGGATTTGCTATAAATATGATATACCGGTTTATTCTGATAAGCGCTTTCCTGATTAGATTTGTAAGTTCATTGGTTAAGTTTGAGTATACAGAAAGGAAAAGGGATAGCTGATCTCCCCATAATTTAGCTAAATGGGTTTTTCAATCAAATTTATCCGATTTGGTTCAAATTTGTTATACAGGTTTATTCTGATAAGGTTAATCCTAATTGAATTTGAATATTCATTGGAAGGAAAGGGAAGAGGGGTAATATCCCCTTAATTTAACTAATTAGGTATTTCATGCAGGATAAGAATGTGATATACAATGAGTGTAAATAGCTTGTGAGATTATTGCCACCAGTTTAAATAGGTCCTTTTTTTTTGGTGCATTCGTCATTATGTAAGTATTTAGCACCTATAGTTGTCCAGTCCGCCCGCTTATAACAACACGAAAACTACTCAACCGAATTATTTGGAATTTGAAATATATAATGTTTGCATAATTTTATCGAGTCATTTAAAATTTTATGAAAATCGGATGTATTGTTCATTTACAGGAACAATCAAAAGTATTCGGGGGACAATACGGTCAATGGAAAAAAAAATAGTTTCAAATGCATTTTAATGATGTTACACTTCGAACAAAATAAAGTTAATATGCATCTATGAAATATATATTTAAGCATAGATTTTGCACAATCTGTGGTGCAAAGAATATTTATTATTGATTTATATAGAGGGCCACACGTAAGAATTCCATTACACAATGGTATAGAGGAAAACATTGTTTGGGGCGCGTTTTAATCATATTAAACTATTTCGCATTTTATGAAATTTGATATACGTTGCTGAGGTTTGCTACAAGTTACTTCCTGTATAATAGAAAGCAGATAGTATCTACAGTGACACACGAATGATTTTGGATGTTGTATCGAAGTACTGCATACTATTACACCAAGATCTGAATATTTTTAAAACTTTGTTACAGTACGAACGCACCTAATTTGCTACGTTTGACGTGCAATTTCCAACTTGTTTTATTTTTTAAAAAGTAATACATATTTGCTCTATTGTATCTAGGATACTGGAACTGATAAAGTGATTATCTGCTGCAACAATAATGCTAGAGCATTTAGAATCATGACTTTTACAGGCATTTTGATCACTTTATAATCATTAGATATAATCTGTTTAAGAAGCCAAGTTGAAAATTTTGGTCTTCCCTGGCAACAATTTTTTTTAATATAATTTTTCAAATTTAAATCTAATATGTTACTTTTCCTGCACATGACTTCTAACTTGGCCATCTAGCATTAACTGGTAAAACACAGATTGTGATTTGAATAACAAAAGGCTTTCAATGCAATTTGTATTTAAATAGTTCAATATGCACTATAAGCAGGGTTGGCATGGTTTAAACCAATTGGTTTTAACCATGGTTTAAACCACGGTTTAAACCAAATGGTTTTTTTCTCAAAAAAACCAATTGGTTTTTTTAGAAGAAATCTAATAACATTTTCTTTTTTTTTTCTTTATAATTACGTGTTTCAGATTATTGGACATAAATAATTTCTACTTTTAACACTTTATTTCAGTAATAAGTTTTATATATAGTGGGTTTAGGTCTTTTTTTATGCATAGGATTAAACCAATTGTTTTTTTTTTTTCTATAAAAAAAGTAATTTTTTTTAGAAGAAATATAATAACATTTTCTTTTTTTCTTTATAATTTTCGAGTTTCAGATTATTATATATAAAACGTTTCTATAATTTTTTAGAAGAAATCTAACGACATTTTCTTTCTTTCTTTATAATTTGCGAGTTTCAGCTTATTAGATATAAATAATTTTTACTTTTAATATTTTATTTCAGCAATAAGTATTAGATACTATTTATGTCATTTTTTTTATGCAAAGGATTAAAATCAGTACACATTGGTGAACATATCTATTGCTCTAAAGAAAAAACTTCAAACATGTGAATTGATCATAGATAAAATAAATTCAATATTTAGTATAAAATATTCTAATTTTTTTAATAATGCAGATTATTTAATGCATTTAATAATGTAACACAATGATCTTTTAAGATTTTGCACAGGCTGTAAAAGAAATTTTTCTTTTGGAAGATTATCTTGAATAATTAAAAGCAAAGACTGGTTGCTAGTTATAGCATTTTAATAAAAAAAAATTTCCCTCTGCTATCTGCTGAATCTAACGACTAAAAATGTTAACTTCAAATTGTCATGCAGAAAGAAAAAATCCTAAGAAGTATTTCTAACTTATTATTTGAATATTGTGGAAAAGAATATCAAACTACATCCAAATGTTTATTATTAGTAATCAAAAGATTGTTTATAAAGATTTACAGGGCATCAATGGTTCACTATGTAGAACAGTTAAAACTTTCAACATGAGACTGTTTGCTAAAACTGTTTAAATTGAAAAATGAATTTTTTCAATTTTCAGCATAAATTCATTATAAATTTTAAATTTAAATTATTTTAAATGAAGTTACACTGCTTATAAACCAATAATGTCTGTTTTTATCAGTAAATATGCATGTATATGTAATAAGAAAGGATTTTAAAAAAACCCGGTTTAAACCAAAAAAACCTGGTTTAAACCAAAAAAACCGGTTTTTTTCGAAAAACCTGGTTTTTTTCCAACCCTGACTATAAGACTCAAATTTTGAGTGCATATTTGAAATCAGCCATAAAAATTCTGTGTCGCGCGTAATATTAATGCTTTTATTTTAAGTAATAAATGTGATTATAATCCATGTAGCTATTCTGTATTTGTTACTAGTTTTTAGCATAAGTTTGTACCTTTTCTGACTATATCAGGGCCTGTTTAATGTACAGGCCTCCGGGGCCTTGGCTTTGGGCCCACCAATTTCAGGGGCCCACAAATTATATGGCTGATTTTTTCCTTAATCAAGTACTTTTCAAATAATACTGTTTTATAAAATACTCGCGGCCCGCCCTCGCTTTGCTTCAGGTAGAGCAAGTCACCCAGTCCCGTGCCACTACAAACACCGCTAATTATACCACTTCATCCCATTAAATTCAACTACTATAAACATTACTCTCCTTTTAGATAGTCGGGTAAAAAGTAGCCTATATGTTAATCTAAGGTGTCAGATACCTCCATACAAAATTTCATAAAAATCTATCCATCCGTTCTTGAGTTATAAATGGTGTAACTAACATGACTTTGTTTTATGTACCGGGTGTCCCAAAAATGACTGATGGATTTTAAAATTCAATAACCTGCAAACGGTGACAGCTATTTAAAAAATTTTTGCAGGAGGGTTATGTATAATGTCAGGAGTTTTTTTACCGTAATTTTTTATTTTAGTTCGCATCTCAAACAATAAGTGGCGCTGACGGCGATTGAAGGCCAGGTGATCAGTGCTGAGGGAAGCGTCGACCTGGCTTTCAATCGCCGTCAGCGCCACCTATTGTTTGAGATGCGAACTAAAATAAAAAATTACGGTAAAAAAACTCCTGATATCATACATAACCCTCCTGCAAAAATTTTTTAAATAGCTGTCACCGTTTGCAAGTTATTGAATTTTAAAATCCATCAGTCATTTTTGGGACATCCGGTATATAGATTATAATCAATAGTATTCCCAGCGCACGCGATCTAAGGACTTTTAAGGTCATTTTTCTACACTTTGGGTTGCATTATTGGCATTTTAGTAAGGATCCCTAATTTTTTTGAAAATATAATATAGCCTATGTTCACCGGAAATTGTGTAGCTTTTCAACGGTGAAAGAATTTTTCAAATCCGTCAAGTAGTTTCGGAGCCTATTCAATTCAAAGAAACAAACAATCAAATCTTTCCTCTTTATAATATTAGTATCTTCCAAAACTTCTTCTACAAGTCCAATCGCTGAGGAGGTCTCCGGATTCTAGTAGATCGGCGAACTGGTTGTGGTGTTGGAGTTGAACCGTGGATACTGAGTTGCACATGCTCTGATGTAGTAACTGAGACTGGCGTTGCATCAGTCGTCTCCGCCTCCACACTAGTGGGTGATTGTGCTAACTCAGCACTAGTTGTCGGAACATCAGCATTTTGCACAGGAAAGGTAGGTTTTGAAAACGATCGTCGGAGCTCGCTTTCTTTTTCCTCTATGTCTCCTCCATCTCCATCCCGTATTTGATCGACATGTCTACGCCACAATTGACCATTTACATCGACAGTGTAATGTAGCTGTCCATCTTTTCTAACGACTTTTCCAAACCTCCATCTCTTGTCGCCTTGTCGGTAATTTCGTACAGCGACATTGTCGCCAATTTGGAATCCTCTATCCGAGAATTCATAAGTTCCTTTACGAACATTTTCTTCCACCCTGCGTTTAAGATCAGGACGCAGCAGATCGATTCTCGTCCGAATCTCTCTCTTCAACATAAGCATGGCTGGACTATGAAGTGTCGTGAGGTTCGGAGCTTTTCTGTATTGCATAAGGAACGTACTTAATTTTTGTTGTATTGTGCCACCATAATTTTGCATTGCTCTTAGAGATTGTTTGACTGTAAAGACGTATCTTTCGGCCTGCCCATTGCTAGATGGTTTAAATGGTGCAGTGGTATTGTGTTTAATACCGTTATTACGCATAAACATCTCAAATTCAAATGATGTAAATTGTGGACCGTTGTCATTTACCAGCATAAGTGGCAATCCAAATCGAGCGAAACAATCTCTTAAGCATTCAATGGTTTTGGTTGCTGTGGTGGATTTCATTGGATAAGCTTCCAACCACTTGGAATGAGCATCTACAATAATCAGGAACATATATTCAAAGATAGGCCCAGCAAAATCTACGTGAATACGTTGCCACGGTGCACTAGGATACTCCCAGCAATGCACCTTTACTCTGTGGGTCGGTTTTATATCGAGCACAGTCTACACAATTCTTTGAGCAATTTTCTATATCCTTATCGATGTTCTTCCAATAAGCATACGATCTAGCGATAGCTTTCATCTTAACAGCACCCAGATGACCATGATGTAACTCTTCAAGCACCTGAGCCTGATACTTTTTGGGAACGCACACACGCTGGCCTAACATGACGCAACCATCTTGTAGACTATATTCTGCTTCTCTCCCTCTTAAAATTCCTCCATTCTGTAAAATATTAAGCAATGGGGCGAGGTCTGCATCCAATAGAGTTTCTTTGGCTAAGTCTCTAGCTGTGACAGGAAGAGTTTCGATTTGTGCTAACTGAAATAGATCAATTTCATCTTTAACGTCTAGTTGTTCAGAGGTGTACGGCAGCCTAGACAGAAAGTCAGCGTTACCATGTTGTTTTGTATTACGATACTTAATGTCAAACTGGAAAGATTGTAATACTAAAGAATAATGTAACAATCTTGTCGCTGCCAGAACTGGAAGACCTTTCTTCGATCCGAAGATGGCTACTAAAGGTTGATGGTCAGTTAATAATGTGAATCGTCTCCCTTTTAGGTAAAGATAAAATTTCTTGACACCCCACACAATTGATAGTGCTTCTTTATCAATCTGAGCGTATTTTTGCTCAGTTCTTGTGAGGGTTCTGGATGCGAAAGCTATTGGTCTTTCCGTTCCATCAGGTAAAGAGTGGGAAAGAACCGCCCCTACTCCTACAGGAGATGCGTCAGTTGCCAATACATATTTTGGAAGACAAAATCTTTCGGGAAAGAAAGTAAAAACGAGCTGTACACGGTGTACAGCAACCGATCACGATAAACATTCCTGCAGATTTAAATTAGCTAAGTGTCATTTTTGTCAAAAAATCGGGCACATTCGAAAAGCTTGTTTTGCAGCGAAAAAATGGTTAAAATGAACACGGTAAAACAAAAGCAGGTAGATACCCTGTATTCTAGTGAAAATGTTATCCCAATGTATTCTTTTGATTTGAACTCGCTGAAAGAGGAGGAGCAAAGAAAACCTCCAATTATGTTAACAGTAAATATTGAAAATAAACCTGTGAGTATGGAACTTGATACTGGAGGGGCCGTCTCGGTAATGAGCATAAAAAAATTTCGTGAGATTTCGAAAAAAAGAATTCAACCCACAAAAGTAGTTTTTAAAACATACAAAGGTGAAATAATTGTACCTTTGGGTTTTGTTACTGTTGATGTTGAATCCAAAAATCAAAAATTTATATTAAATTTGTATATTGTTAAGGAAAATTTGGATACAATTTTTGGTCGCGAATGGATATATAGTATAAATTTGGACTTGTAGAAGAAGTTTTGGAAGGGAGGAGATGTGGTGTATTTAACTGTAACCGCAACTAAAGTAAAAATGTAAATAGAATGTTTTTATGTAAGCGGCAATTGTGTTCTATGCCGATTGTGTGTATCTGTGATCATCTGCTGTAAATAATGTGTCCGTATTAAATAAGTTCTTTTAGTAAGATGAAAGTTTTATTCTTCCAAAGTTTTTCTTTTGCGAAACAAATTTTGACTGCTCATTATTTTTCCTCACGCTAAATTCTTTAATTTCTAAAGATTTACCCATTATCTCATTTGCCCTTTTCATAGCTTTCTCCTTAGCTAAAGCAATTTTCAAGGTATTCTCTATATCTATATCATCTTCCTCAAAAAGTCTATCTAATATTGCTCTATCCCTTAACCCGCTTACGAAAACATCTCGTAACATCGTGTTCAACATTTCTTGTTTATATTGACAAGGAATTGCCAAGGAGCGAAGTTCAGCCATAAAAGCACTGACACTTTCCCCCTCCCGTTGCTTACGATTTAGAAACACATGCCTACTAGGAATTATAAGCGGCGTCGGAGTGAGATGAGTTTTTAATGTATTTTTTAGAATAAGGTAATCTTTATCGGAAGGATTGTCAGGAGCTAGCAGGTTTTTCAACAAATTATATAATTTTGCTGACAAACTAGAAATAAAAACTTTCCCACGTTTGCCATCCGGAACATTTTGAATATCCATGAAAGCTTCGAAGCGTTCTAAAAAAGAATCAAAAGCTTCATCTGTTTCATCAAATTTTTCAAATTGAACTGAAACTTTAGCTTCTTGCGTTTTCGGATCGGCAAAAGTGATCAATTTCTCTAATAAAATTTTATTTTGTTCTATTAAACTTTGAACCAACTGCTCCATTTTAAATCTTCTTTAAAGATAAATACAAAAAGAATTTTTTACCTTGGCAGTCTTCGACATCTAATGTGCGTGAATCCGATACTTTTTATTCCATACATCGTCGCCAGATATCACATATTATTTTAAAATGTGAACTAAATATCGATTTATCATCATTAGCAGAAAGAGATATACTTTGGAAGAATAAAACTTTCATCTTACTAAAAGAACTTATTTAATACAGACACATTATTTCCAGCAGACGATCACAGGTACACACAATCGGCATAGAACACAAGTGCCGCTTACATAAAAACATTCTATTTACACTTTTACTTTAGTTGCGGTTACAGTTAAATACACCACAATTAGTATAGATGAAATGTAAAATTTAAATATTCTGAATGACCAAATAAAATTTTTAGAAGCTTTTAACGTAGGCACTTTTCTGTAAAAGCCCTTTTCATTTTGAGAGTACGTATAATTTCCAAAATTTGCTGTATACAGAAAACAAATGCCAAAAACTGCTTACTGTGTCTACTGGATTCAACAGAAACGAGGATTTTACAATGTCAGAAATATAGTTTAAAATGATTTCTAGACTATTAGATAAAACACAATATTTATAATTTTGGATAAGGCAAGTTTTAAATCTTAGGAAAAAGACGTCATCATTTATTCTGCATCATAAACTGTGGATCACAGATGTTTGTGAATTATACAAATGCTTATTTGAGAAAGTGAACAGTAATTCATTTTCTTGATTATTCTTGTAAGTTAATTTTTTTTGTAAAAATGAAACTTCCACCCAAACAACTTTGTAAACTCGTCAAATAAAGCTACTTTTTTTCCTCACACTGTCGCCGGGAATGGGGAGGTAGGGGTCCGGAGCCCAACTTTTTAACAGGTCCTGGGCCCAACATCAGCTAGATCGGGCTCTGGACATTATTAAAACATGCTTGATTATTTTAAACACTAGGAAGCTCTGCCACCTAAGAGCTATGCTCGTTCAGGCCTTTGTTCAGACTCTAAGAATCCGCTAATTTGATCAGCTTTAAAAAGATTACGGACGATTGAATTATCCTTACTAATATTATAAATCAGAAAGTGAGTTTGTCTGTTTGTTTGTTTGTTTGTTCCGCTTTCACGCCGTAACTACTGAACCGATTGCTTTGAAATTTTGCAGACGTAAAGTTAGAAGTCCGGATTAAATAATAGGGTAATTTTTATTTATTTTATTCAAATATTTTCCTTAATAATTCAAAATTTAATTATTTTTCATACAAAATCAATAGGCAATTTTAAGATAAAATTTAACCATTTTCCTTTCCTGTTGCCAAGAAAATAAAAAATTGGAATAATAATTTTTCAACGGCAATGAATTTTTAATAGAAAACTTCCACGCGAAAAACTATAATAAAATAATTTAAAAGAAAATAAATATGACGTCATGTTTGAAATAAAAATAAAAGATGTATTTTTTATAATACATTTAACAAGAATATTTGCTTAGTTAATGGGATTTTTTGTGTAAAATATGGTGACATAAATTAAAAGCAAAAAGAATGAAAAAGAATTATATTTTTAATAAAATGGTTCACTCATGAAAATGTGACGTCATAGTTGAAATAAAACAGGTACTTTATAGCAGTCGTTAAAAATACAAGGGGTATGAATATCAGTAGCTAATGGAGCGAGATAAATAATGACGTCATATTTAAAATGAATCAGAAATATTTTTTACTTATACTAATTAATAAGTTATAAGTTACATACAAATGAATATTTTTATTCAAAACTCATAATTATCAATGGAAATTTTTTGTGGGGAAAAGGTGGAAAATAAAATCACTGATTAATATATTTTTGGCTCGATTTTTTAACACTTTCGAACAAAGTTGAAAAGTAATTATGCTTTCGGTTTGTCTGTCTGTCTGGTCGCTTTTTAACTTTTGTAAATATACTCCGATTTCCATGAAATTTTTGGACGTTCTTAACGTTTACCTAGAACGAATACCTATTGAAAATAAGTTTCTACCATGATTAGTTTATTTACAGAGATAGTCAAAAAATTTCCTTATATTACGGCATTATGGGGAAAAATCGTTTTAATTAAATTTAACGATGTTACAGCCTGCAGAACATATTCAAATTTAAATGCATTTACAAAGTGCACTAAAATATGCATTTTGTAAAGTATGTAGTGAAAAGGGCACTTACTATTCATTTACAGGGTCAGACAGAAGAATTCCATTGCATAGGAATAAAGGGAGGAACAGTTTCCGACATATTTTAATTATGGTAAACGATTTCATGTATAATCAAATTGATATATGTTGCTGAGGCTTAATGTAAGTTATTTCATGCATAATACGAAGTGCATAGCATTTACAGGGACACACAAAAGATTTCAAATATTATATATTCTATCCGAAGTACTGTATATCATGGATGATGACTGTTGCATGGATGAAATGCATTTTGAATTATGATATGTGCTTTTAAGTTTCGCTAAATGTATGCATATTAAATGGAGAGTATAAATGGTAATAGTATAAATAGTTAAATTTAGATATACAGGGTTACACAAAAGATCTCGGAAAGGTTACTGAATATGAGCATAATTTACTTAAAGGTGGTTTTTAAATAAAATATGCATTTTTATTTTGAGCTGCATTTAGTAAACTAAGAAATGTTTGTAGTATATATATAAAATGATAAACAGGGTCCCGCTAAAAACTGCATACAAGGTTGTCTTCGGATGATAATTTCTGAAAATGTAATTTAGGTAGTAATAAGAAATATTTTTGTTTGAAATAAATTTTAGAAAGATACTTTCGTGTATTAAAGGCACTTGGAAAACTACAGGGCTGAACAAAAGAATTCAAGAATGTTTCTATCTATTAGTATTAATCGCTGAAAGGAAAATTTTGACCAGCAAACAAGTTAGCAAATAGGGATTATCAAAAGTTTTTTTTACCATAAATTCGCGAAAAAAAGTTAATTACACATGCTTTTCATCATCGAAATTTTTTGCTTGATTGATCAATTATTTCTTCTTTAAATGTTATGTGAATGAAGTCACGGGTAACTGCTAGTAATTTATAAAACAGAGACTATCTCCTTGTAACGATTTTTATTCATTTCTCTTTCACTGAGAGATTTTAAGGCCGGAACAGCTGCAGTTAATTGCTGTTTTCATGTTTGATTAAATAAGATTAGTTAAACATTTGGAAATCAGCTAATATAAAATGAACTAAGTCAATAGAGTTTTTGCTTCCCGGTATTTTTTAACAAGTTGGAAATTGCATGTAAAGCGTAGCAAATGAGGTGCGTTCGTTGATAACGAAGTTTTAAAATATTCAGATCTTGCTGGTATAGTAGAGTGTACTTCGGATACAGTATAGTGGTCGAAATCTTTGTGTTCCTGTAAATATGCAGGGAGTAATTTTTATTATACTTCATTAACGTATATCTTATTCATAAAATGTGAAGTAGTTTAATATAATTAAAACACCCCCCAAACAATGTTTCCCCGTGTAACATTATTTAGTGGAATACATTTGTGTGGCCCTGTAATTTAATAATAAATATTCTTTGCATCACAGATTGTACAAAATGTATTTTTAGTACATATTTCATAGATTCATGTCAATTCTGTTATATTCAAATGAGTGTAACACCATTAAAATGCATTTGTAACTTTTTTCCCCATTGACCGTAATGTAACGGAATACTTTTGATTGTCCCTGTAATTGATCAATGCATCCGATTTTCATAACATTTGAAATGACTCGACAAAATTATGTAATAAATATACATTTTAAATTTCAAACGATTAAAATGCATTTGAAACTTTTTTCCCCATTGACCGTAATGTAACGGAATCCTTTCGATTGTCCCTGTAATTGATCTATCCATACGATTTTCATAAAATTTGAAATGACTCGACAAAATTATGTAATAACTATATATTTTAAATTTCAAACGATTCGGTTGGGTAGTTTTTGCGGACTGAGCGACAACAATAGGTGCTACGTATTTACATAATTACGAACGCACCTAAAAACGCTTTAAGAACATTATTTTAAATGTAACGTTTCAAATCTAGCATAATCTTCACCTAACTTTTCTTTCTGTTTTTAATAGTCATTTTAAATTATTTTTATTGTTAGAAAGGAAATATTATTTTCGCTGACTTAGAAATGGAACAATAGTTAAAAGGATCATCTGAAAATATGAAATAAATATCTTGTGTACTTGTAAATGTATTTTTAATTTAAACTGTTCGGTTAACTGTAATATTATTATTTAGCCATTTTAAATAGGACGTAATTTCCTTCCATTCACTAAATACAGTTTAATACGCATTAAATAATTCTTTATTTTATAGATTTTTTATTTAATATTCAAATGTAAAAAACGATTTTTATAATGTAATTTTTAATATATTCCTTCTTTCAACATGTAATTATTTAATTCTAATTTTAAAAAGTTTTTTTCCGTCTGTAATAGTCACGTGTAGATAATTTTTTTATTTGAATAAAATATTATTATTTGCACTGTTTTTGCAATTGGCAATACTTTAAAATTAATGCAGTCAGTACTGATGAACCACGTTTGAGAGGAACCTGGACAGAACTGCGCATGGGCGAAAAGAGCGAGTCCATGTCAAAAATAGGGAAGTTAGTACCATCTCGAGATGAGTTTGTTTATTAAACAACACTAAATGTGTCAAGTTTTTTTTGGGGGGGGAGGGGGATACCTTTTTGTTTCTGTAATTGAATTATCTGTTTTTAAAATTATATTGTAATTCTGTTACACGAAATAAGTTATAAAAAGACAAGTATAATAAAAAAGACGATTTAAAGGTATGATTATTAAATTTAGCTTAATAACTTTTCACTCGCAATATAGCGCAACTTAATCTTTTTAGAAGTAACGGCAACATGGCGCGATTTTAAAACATACCAGATTAGCAATTTTTTAAATATGTTTCTTTACATTATTTTGTACATTATTTATTTATATTATTTGCATGCATTAGATATGAATATGGCGCAGATGTCATATACTTATAAGGTTTAGAACAATTTTTTTCCAACTTCAATTTGGCGAAAACCTCATTTTTGAATGCTGGTTAAATATACATCTTTAAATTATTTTCTATTATTTAAAAAAATAACAATAAATAAAACAATTTTTAACTATATTAACTTTTAAAAACTAATTACTATAGAACAAAAAACATTTTATATAATTTCAATAAAAGAAAAATTAATGTAAATAAACAGTTTATCAAAATATAAACAACAATATCAGGGTTATCATATTAGGCAAAATCACGCCATTTTGGCGCCAAGAAAATCTCAGTGAGTATATGACATACATGTGCCCTGAATATTTAAGTTGTTAGAATTGGCGAATTTCTCGAATAGCCGCCAAATCATATGCCAAGCAATCGTTAAATCTGCGTTTAAGCCATAAATATAAATGTAAAAAAAAAAAAAAAAAAAAAAAAAAAAAAAAAAACAGACATGCTTTTATTAAAATTCACAAAAATGTAGGGGAAAATATATACTTTGGAAAGGCTTATTCCGAAAACTGATTGAAGGAGAACAATCTATTTAATTTAAAATAAAATTTTACTCAGAATAAAAATGAAAACTACGTAGAAGTAATTTTGGCTTCGTAGGCTACTCCCCCTAAAGTCTGAATGGAATCTGCTGGGCATTCTGCCAAGTGTGGATCTTACATCAACGGTATATCAGTAAACCAGGGCAATAAATTTCAGCTTAAAAGGTACTCGCCAGACTAAAATTTTTACTCGCCACTATTTTACATTCATTCAAGCAACAACGTCGGCCCCCACACCTGCGCAGAAAATGAAATATTTATTTCAAATTTAATTTAAATTGACGATTGTTAGAAGAAGCTGTCTGTTAAATCCAGAATATTTTACATTTATGAAAAATATGGGATATTTGTAAAATATTAACAGATGTAGTATGAAAAACTATCTATTGGCCGAAAAAAAATGCACAAATTGATAAAGCGAAATATATTTACTGCAAAAAGAAAAAAATAACATTAACTCAAAATAAGCTTACCATAATATTTCAGTGATTATAGAAATACATACCAATGATAAGTTCCTGTATTATAAGCATTTCAAGTTTGTGTAGCTCTGTCTTTCTGCACTGAAATACCACTTATCAATTGCAGCTGTAATAAGGTCAAACTTTGTCAGGGTGGGTCCATTAACAGAAATTCTGAGCAAATCATTCATTGTCTCAGTCTTCAGTGTACTCCTGTATGCTTTATTGAGCCTGTTGTGAGAGCTGAACTTTTCTCACATGAAGCTGTGCTTAACAACAGCATAAAACAGCATAAAACAGCATAACACAGCATAAAACAGCATAAAATGTTAGGATCTGGAGCAAATTAAGGAATCTTGCTGAACATTTTTCAGTGTAAACTTTCTCCAGCATCTCTTTCAGTGTCAGTGATGTGAGCATAAATTTAAATTCTGCCCACTCTGCCAATACAATATCTACCTTTTCGTTGAACAAATTTGGGTTCAAATACATAAAGAACGTCTTTATTCCATCTATCCCAAATTCAAGAATTTTTTCTTTGGAAGACCAACCCACAGTGTCAAAAATATGCAGACATGCTAACACATCTGATGGCATAGATTGCAATCTTTCTGTAATGTATATCTTTGTATGTTTAATTAATGTCCCTCTTAAAGTCGAAACTCTTCCTTCCCATTTTCTATATTTGTCAGCTGCACATCATTGATTATCCCTGAAATGGATAGTTGGTCTAAATATTTCTGTTCGCTTAGTTCAACACTAGATTTGAGATCTATTAGAACTGAGATGCAATGTTCAATTTTTATTTTCAAAGATGGAATGAGAAGTTCTTTGTTTTTTAATGCCACACTTCAATTTCCGGTAGAAATCCAATAGGAAGTACAAAACTTTAAGAAATTTATAATCCTTCAAACTTTTCAGCAAATCCTTAGCTTTAGAACTGTCATTATCTTTTAAATGGGCCACTTGTTGAAGATGGCTTACAACAGTGTTTCAAGATTGCAAGAGAGCTTTTACTGCATTTTATTTTGCTGGATAACCATCTAATAGTGTGAATATCATTCAGTTTAAGAATATCATCTCCTATAATTTCTGCTCTTTCTTTTAACATATGAAGTCTTTTAGTAGTGGCATAGTAAAATTTAAAAATACTTACAGTTGAATCAAATGTTTTAAGATATTCAACTTCACCACATGCATCCAAAACAACTTCAAGACAGTGTGGTTGCCAATTTAAATTTTTGTGGAGTATAACCCCTAAGTATTTTATTTGTTCCTTAACAAGTAGTTCCTGACCATTTAACTCTATTCCCTCTATACTGTTTGGGTCTGCAGTTGGAAGGTTCCAGGAGTGGCCCCTATTTAGATATAGTAGTTCGGTTTTGTCCTTGTTTAGTGTTATTTATTTGCTTCTATCCAGTCGTTGAATTCTTTTAATATTCTGTTTGCTAATCTTTTTAGTTTGTCTTTTGACCTACCCCTGAGAGTTATTATGAAATTGTCCGCGAAGGCTTGGATTCTTACGTTTTTCCCCCAGTGTTTTTTTTAGAGCTGTATCCGCGATTAGTAGCTACAGGAGCGGGTCGAGACAACTGCCTTGGGGACAACCGCCTTAAGTTTGTCTTGTTACCATTTTCTTCTAGTGATACAAATCTTTATTGAAGGAAACTCACTACCCCGTTCACTAAGTAATCCGGGCAGGGAGACTGTTTTAAGTTATTTATTAGTATTGGCCATCTTATGTCGTCAAAGGCCCCTTGAATGTCCATGGCTATTACGGTTGTTTGATATTTATTATTGCCGTCTTCTTAACTGTTTTTAATAAATTTTCTAGTGCGTGTTCGGTTGAGATCCCCTGTTTGAACCCGTATTGTTTATTACTCCAAAATTTTTCTTTGTAGAGGTGATAATTATTTCTCCCATGGATTATTCGCTCTAGCGTTTTCCCTAACGCTGGTAGTAGGCAGATTGGTCTATAAGTTTTTGGGTTTGATGGGTCTTTACCTGGTTTTGCGAAGAGTACGACTACTCCTAACTTAAATGATTTAGGGAAGTATTCTAGTTTTTGACACGTGTTGAACAGAGTTAGTAGAAGCTGTGGGGCTGCTTTATGTATTCTTTTAATTAGGTTGTTGTCTATGTAGTCAGTCGTACTCTGGCGCCTTGTTTTGTCTGATATTTCTTATTATCCTGTTGATTTCTGCTTTTGTTATTACTGGTGGTTTAGCGTATTCTGTTGGTTTTTTGTCTGCTTTGATTGTATGTGGAGTTGAGCTGTCTGTTAGGTACAGGTTGTCAAGGAAATGTGTTAGTGTCTGTTTTATAGTTGTTGTGTCGTCTTATTTTAGAATGTCTACGAGTTTCACTGGTCCCGCGATTTTATTGCTCGCATGTTTGTAGTGAGTTCCGTAGGTGTCCGTTATTTTATATAGTTTGTTTTTGATACCTCCTCCTGAGAGCCCTTACTTTGTTCCTGGCTGTTTTTATTTCATCCGCCCACCACGATGGGGCAGTGATCACTTGTGTTTTTTTTCTTTTTGTAGCACGTGAATGCAGGTGTGATCTCATTTTGTAGTCTGAGTGTTATGTTATCCAACTGGTCTTCTGTTGTCACTTTGTTGAGTTCTTTTATGTATTTGTTCCTTATTTTTCTAATGTGTTTCTCAAATTCGTTTCGTAAACGAATTCATTTACAGGCATGGTTAAGTGGTGTAAGTCGCGAATTTTGGATTTTAATATGTCTGTGAGGTTTTTAGATAGAGTTTTTGACTCATTTTGAAAGCAAGTGAAGGATTGTCAAATTGTCCGATATTAAATGTCGATCTAAGACAGTGTCCCTTATTTGGACATAAAAAAGAAGCGTATTGATTTAAAGCTAAACTTTTTTTCAAAATGTATTGGTAATCTGCATGGGTCGAAATATCTAGGTCCGGTTTCAAACCGACCCATAGAGAAAAAAGTTCGGCCCGGTCTAGAAAATGTTAAAATTATAACCCGGACCGGCCTGGAAAAAAGTTTAAATCATAGCCCAGCTCAGCCGTGAATTTCTACATAGATTTTTACTTCGATGTGATTAAAAATTCTTTCGTATGGAGGAGTTCTGACCAAAAATACTTATTATACTTTTCGTTTTTCATATTTATACTTTTTATAATTAAAAAATCGTCAAAGGCTGTGATATATTTATTTTATCAATGAATCTCTATTTATATGTAAATGTTTCACTTATACTATTTTAATATCATTAATCCATATTCGATGCGTTGGAGACTTTGAAAAATGTTGTACAATGAAAGCTTTTAAGATGGAATAACATAGGAAAGAAAAAATACGTTATAGACAAATGCCCTACTTAGGAGGTATCTAAATGGAGATTATTTTTTCTTAGGCATTATTATATTAATTTTGCATGAATCACCAAATTTTCCGTTTAAGACAGGATTCCGTCATATACAAGTTTTTTTCACTAGATTTATTGCACATAAATTGCTTTTGAATATGCTATTCTTAAAAAAATATATAAATAAAGTTCTTTTTTTTTTTTTTTTTTTTTTTTTTTTTGTAAAATAAAAGCGACTTTAAAATCTATGTGTTTTTCGTAAAAATTTTGATTGAGCCAAGTTTTATTTATTTTTTGCAGGTCAGTCAGAGACAGTGACTGTGTTGTGACTGAGATTGAAAATTTCGTCCACTGCAGATCTAGGAAGCCTGGCCCGGACTGTGCCCAGAATACAGATTTTTTTAACACCCTCTCCAGGGTGATAAAAAGCCTGAAGTTCTGAGAGCTAAATTTATAAGAAAGATTTAATTTGCATCTTAGAAAAAGCATTGTTTTAAATAACTGACGGACATTTAAACAGTACAGAAAGGAAATGAAAATGAGAAAACTCGATCGGAAGTTTGAGCTACAGAAAGGAGTCACTTTACACTTTCAATTTTTTAAAAAGCTTTAAATATTTTTAGGAGCCAAACTTTATTTATAACTTTAAATTCGTTTTTCTGCATGAAAAGTTCCCCTCCCCCCACACTATTTCTCGTCTTTATAACATTAAAAGTCTAGAAGTGTTGAAGAAAAAAGTGCAAATAATTAATATATCATTTTTAATTATTTTACATTAGTTTTGTTTCGGCAAATTTGAAAAAAAAAATACTTTTGAAAATATGATTTTTTTAAATATATAATTTTCTAAATAAACATTTTAATAGTTTTAAAATTAATATTGAAAAAAAAACCTAGAACAAAACTAAAATTAGATTTTCATCTTTAGTGAAATATAAAGAAATTGAAATCCGATAAATAATGGTTTGAGTTATAACGATTTTAAATTATCCTATTTAAATTAGCACTAATCATTTGAAATTTTTATAAATTTTATGAGAAATTTTAGGATGTGATTTTCTTAGCAAATTATATGGCTAACCATCACAAAAAAGAAAAATAATCGAAATTCTAACACAAAAGATAGATTTTTTACATGTTTCCTAGAAATGTTAAAGTAACCTTGTTTCTTGAATTGCGCGCATTTCAATTTGTGTCTAATCCCTTAAAACCTGATGAATTATTTAAATGGCTATAACTGTGCGAATTTTGAAGATATGAAGATGCAATTTTTTGTGTCTAAATCAGAACTGGATAAGGAAAGTTTTACTAATTGGAATTTTTATCCTACGGGTCCGTATAAAAATTTAATTTTCGCAATTTTTCAAATAGAACCCCCCACCTCCCCCCAATGGAATTGCAACTTATCTTATCAAACATTTTACCTTTTTTATGAATTTTTGCAATTGGAAGTGTGGGTCTAGGGGCAATATTTAAGGAGATAGCCTATTGTTTCGATATTTATGACTCATATTATGACCCTGTGTATGCATACACATGTGAAGTAGAACAGGAACGTCAAACATTGGGGTATTTTATATTTTGGAATTGAATAATTTTATAAAAATTTCGTGATTTTAATATTCATTTTTTATTTTTTTTAAATAGATAACCGACAAAAAAAGGATAACATACCAAATTTACCTTACACTAAATTACCTTACCTAAAACATACCTATTTAAAACCAAAGATAATATTACAAATAAAAAGAAAATATTTTGATTGGATCAAAAATGACATCGATATCAAAAGACAACCCCTCCTCCACCTCAGAGATATCTTTCGATATCATGTGCCAGACCCCCCCTCCTCCCTAAAATGGTAACTTTATATTTGTACTGTCCTAAAGGCAAATTAAAACCGAAGAATTTGTCATCTATAAAAGAAAGGGAGAACAGTTTGAATTTAGGGGGTGGCCCAGGTGGGACATCGCCCCCCCCCGGAAAATTTGAGATTTTGTATTTTCAAGGGTCAAAAACTGCAATGCCCCCCCCCCCGAATTCTAGGATGTCTCTTCCCCGGAGCCACAGGAGCCCCCCCCCCCCCCGGTGAGAACAGTCTGAATTCAACACTGAGTCGGAAAATTGTAAAGATAATTTCCTCGCCAAATTCGAAGCGAAGAAGCCAAACATTGAAATAAATGTATTAAAAGTGAAAGCAGATGAAACAAGAGTGAACGGCTTTTTCCTCCTATAAAAAAATGATTAACTCTGACCCCAATCTCGGAGGAAGGAAGTACATTTTGAAGCGAGTGGAACTAGAATTCAATGCTTTTTCGAAAGTAGTCAGACCTGATATGTTAATAGAGATCTATTGTTTAACATCTATCTGCTTTTAAGGTTTTCATAAATGCATCACTCTAAATAAAATAAATATAAGAAAAAAAATAAGACAATAAACATAAGAAAAGATAATAAATATAAATATAAGAAAAAAACAATAAAATGAACACGTGAAAAGATAAATATAAAAAAAATATGCATGTTTCTTCATGGTTTTGCAAAACTGCTCTATTAATTTAAGTATATTTGTAGCATTTGTGCCACAGATTATGTCCTATTTTGATGTTTAATTTTAAAGAGTACACTATTTTTTAATCAGAAGAATGCAAAATTAGTTGGATCTTTAAAATGTAATCCAAATATATAAACATGAATTGTTTAACATCTTTCAAACTTTACAGAAAATAGATTAATCATAACTCTCACGTTCCCCTTATTTTTATTTAACAATCTACTGTAATAAAATATTGAAATTTAATTTAAGTAGTTGGAATATGGACACTATCAAGAGCACCGTTAAAAAAATATATATATATAAAAATGATAGACTGTTAACAATAATGCATTTCGAATATACAGGGTGGCCAATGACTAATTTCTAAAGCGTTATTTATAGACATATGGTTTCAATTGCAAAAATCCTTGTTGGCTTGGCCTATAGGCGGAGGTAGATTTCGAAGAGTGTTCATTTCAAAAACAAAAAATAAAATTTGATTACAGATGATCCCAGTTTAATAACTTTATTTGGTCGCTTTTGAAAAAATTTTTATTTCATTTTTATGTAAGAACTGGCTTTATCAGAATTATCTTAAGCTAAATTCGGCTCAAATGCCCATTTTGACAACATATTTTGAAATATATTTTGACTTTGATAAAAAATCGCCCAATACAGCACATTGTATAATTCCCATATAACAAAAAACTGTCAGTTGAATGCGTTTGACAGCAAAATTGAATTTAAAAATGCGTTATAAAAAATAAAAAATAAAAATTTGTTATTTGAATACATCCTCAATTCTTTAATCATGATAGTTTCGGGAAATTTTGTGCGAAATGCCCACTTTGACAGCATTTTTAAAAATATATTCAGCCTTTATCAAAAAGACTAATACGGCACATTATAAAGTTAATGGATTTTAAAATGAGTCAGAAAAAGCGCAATTTGTTATTCGAATAATTCCTCAAATTTGCAATCACGATCACTTCGGGAAATTTTGTTCAAAATACCCTTTTTGACAGCCTTTTTGAAATATATTCTGTCTTCATCAAAAAATTGACCAATGCATCACATTATACAGTTCCTAAATAAGAGGATCTGCCATTTGAATGCGTTTAAAATCAAAAATGAATTTAAAAATGAGTCAGAATATAAGCTGTTTGGATTTGAGGTTTTTCCTCCAACTCCTATTTTTGTTTAATTTATTTTTGCCATAAGTATTGTTCCCACGAAAAATGTTTTAGTATAAAAGTTGTAGCTATTATTGAGAAGATGCAAAATAAATTTAATTAGATTTGATAGCTTAAGAATTGACTAATTCCCCTCTTTTCTTCCCCCCCCCTTTTTCTTTTCGTTTTTATTATTTTTTTTTTTCATCGTAAAAGTTGGTCCTATCAAAAACTTTTAAATACAAAAGTTTTAGATAATTTTGAGAACATTTATAAAAAATTTAGTTGCATTTAATATCTTGAAAAATTACGACGTTATGAATATTTTTCTCCCAAAAACCCTGTTTTTTTTCGCCCCTTGAGCCCATTTCTAATTTATCAAAATCTTTCATGCATAAACTTTTGGCCCATTTTCAAGAAGTAATATAAACTTTATACTGATTCGATATCTATTTTAATTATGAAGTTATGGCGTTTTTTCGGATTTCACAAAACCCCTCCCTATTTCCACACCCTTGGACAGATTTTGCTCATTAACGAACTTAGTCGAGATTTTATACCTCTTGATCTTATGTATCAGTTTGGAAGAGATTGGAGCAGAACAATAGAAGCTATCGTGTTCATAAGAAAGTGAGATTTATATATAAGTTTGTTCATAACTGCTTTATTTTCTCCATATCCACTATAGATTACTTGGTATTTCTTTAATTAGTTTTGGTTATATGTGTGTTGGTAACCTCAAATTCCTATTATTTTGCATTTTCATGGCTAATACGAAGATGAAACCACACACTTCATTTGTAGTTCCAAAGTATTTGGGGCTTGACAATTCTACTTTGGTTCTACAAATTTCTATTATATTCATTTTATTTATTTATTTAATTTCTTCGTGTTCAATATGGTTTTTTTTCTATTAAATTTAAATGGTTCATATTGTTTACAATTAATGGTCTTATAGATAGATATATATATATGTATAAACTTTTTTACTGATGGCAGTTTTGGGGTCTAGAGGTCATGATCGGTGTAGATCTGCAAAAATTTTTCAGAAATTCCAACATAGGAGCGACCGCAATATGTAGTATTTCATACGAAACCTACCTGAAATGCTTTAAAAAAGGTAAAAAATTATTTTTTAAAACGATTTAGGTAAAAAAAATTATCTAAAAGTTATGAAAATTAAATTTTTATGCAGTCTTCCGGTCCTATAAGTGATACTTAGTTAAACTTTTCCTTCACTCTAACAAGTAATACAAAAAAGGTCCAATTCATCTAACATTAAAATTTACCGAGTTATGAAACTTTAAACTTCATGACTTAAATCACTTTTCTGTAACTGAAAACAGATGAGTTGGATTAAACTTTAAAGGAACGTACTCTAAGTGCTTAAAGTATTACAGCGTCCGTTTCCAACGCTGTCCAATGGCTAATTCCTAAACTATTTGTCACAGACATATAGTTCCAATTACAAAAATGTTTTAAATGAGGTAAAGAAATATTTTTAAAGCGATTTAACTGAAAGTGTTTAAGTTTATCAGTATAATCACCGTATAAGTTTTACAGAAGTGTTAATTTTTATTAATTAACTTTTAGATTAGTTAAAATAATTGAAGACGTGAATTTCAAAATTCTCTTTATAGAGAAAATCAAATTTTGGGAAATCGCAAAAAACCTTTAAATGCGTCCATTGATTTTCATTATAAATTGAAAATTGTAGTGCTACATTAGTTCAGATTGGTATAGACTGATTAAGAAAAGAAAGGCGATAAGGCTAGTTTTGAAATTCACATCCTCAATCGTACTTTAAGTATGTTTTATTTTGAAATGAAATGAAGCTTCTTCTTTTCATGATTTTATTTTAAGAAGGTGTGTAATTTTGATAAGCTTTTATTTTACTTATAACGTTCGTATGTAGGTTTTCCTAGTTCAAAATTTGTATTCAACTCATATTGTAACGTATTGTGACTGTTGCTTTTCATAATGTAATTTAACAAAATTTCTGTTATTTTTGTACTTATATTTCTAGTACAAATTGTATATTTTTCTTTAATATGTAAAAGTCAACCTAAATTTAAGAATAACATTGTAAAAAAATAGTTTTACTCTCAATGTTTAATGGTAAATTTTATATCAGACGTTTATTTTTATTTCCAGTAAATTTGCGACTGACCCCTATTTTGCAGCCAAAAAGATGCTTCAGCTTTAAACAGCTATTATTCAGTCAGTTTTAATCTCAGAGAAATGGGACTTTTTTTGTTTTATTTGTTAGAGTAGTGGTAAGAATTTATTAAATATCACTTATAGGACCGGGGTACCGTATAAAAATTTAATTTTCGTAACTTTTAATTATTATTATTCTCTCTTTTTTTACCAAAATTGTTTAAAACCTACTTCGTTGCCTTTTTTAAAACTTTTTGGGTAGATTCATTACAAAAAGTAAAAAGCTACCTATTGCAGTCGTCCGGAGGAACGCACTTCCGGAAAATTTTTGTATATTTTCACCGATCATGACCCCCAAATTTCAAAACCACCCTATGTTCAAATGTTGACATATATATATATAACCATATATATATATATATATATATCTGATTTTTGTCATGCGATAACTAGCGTATTTATGAACCGATTTGAATGAAACTTGGTATGTACATAGTACATACAAATATCTCGAACGAGTTTGTTGGCCAGCATCATCCGCCATTTTGTTTCAAAATGGCGGCCATTAAAAAAATTTTTAATTTTAAAATTTAAAATTAAATGCGAAAAAATTAAAAGTTGAGAAATATTTTTGATTTATGTGTTAGATCTTAAAACGCCAATTCCAGAACACTTTTTATTTTTTCTATATCTTAAAAAATGATTGCGTTATAGCACTTTGAATTTTTCTTATGGCTGATATTTTGAAACGATCTGATTTTTGTCATGCTATAACTAACGTATTTATGAACCGATTTGAATGAAACTTGGTATGTACATAGCAAATACACATATCTCGACCGAGTTCGTTGCCCAGCATCATCCGCCATCTTGTTTCAAAATGGCGGCCATTTAAAATTTTTTAAAAATTTAAAATTTAAAATTAAATGCGAAAAAATTAAAAGTTGAAAAATATTTTTATTTTATGTGTTAGATATTAAAACACTAATTGCAGAACACTTTTTCTTTTTTCTATATCTTAAAAAATGATTGAGTTATAGCACTTTGAATTTTTCTTATGGCTGACATTTTAAAACGACCTGATTTTGTCATACTATAACTAACGAATTTATGAACATATTTGAATGAAACTTGGTATGTACATAGAACATACAAATATCTCGACCGAGATCGTTGCCCAGCATCATCCGCCATCTTGTATCAAAATGGCGGTCATTTAAAAAAATTTTAAAAATTTAAAATTTAAAAATAAATGCGAAAAAATTTAAAGTTGAAAAATATTTTTATTTTATGTATTAGATCCTAAAATACCGATTCTAGAACACTTTTTACTTTGTCTATATCTTAAAAAATGATTGAATTATAACATTTTGAATTTTTCTTATGGCTGACATTTTGAAATGATCTAATTTTTGTCACGTGATAACACTCGTATTTATGAATCGATTTGGATGTAACTTGGTGTGCACATAGTACTTAATAAAGCCTGGACTGAGTTCGTTAACCAGTTCCACCCGCCATCTTGTTTAAAAATGGCGGCCATTTAAATTTTTTTGAAAGAAATTTAAAATTTGAAATTAGGTTTAAAAAAATGAGAAATTGAAAAACATTTTTCTTTTGTGCATTTGACCTTGATACAAAGATTCCAAAGCACTTTTTGTTTCGTCTGTATCTTAAAAAATGTCTGAGTTATAATACTTTTAATTTCTAGTGTTGCTCACATTTTGAAATGATCTGGTTTTCGTCACGTGATAACACGTGTATTTATAAACCGATTTGGATGAAACTTGGTGTGTAGATAGGATATACTTATGCCTGGACCGAGTTCGTTGGCCAGTTCCAACAACCGTCTTGTTTCAAAATGGCGGAATATTATTTTTTTTAATTTAAATTTTAAAATTATGTGCAAAAAAAAGGAAGAAATTGAAAAAGATTTTTCTTTTGTGTTTTGATCTTGATACAAAGATTCCAGAGCATTTTTTGTTTCATCTATATCTTGAAAAATGGCTGAGTTTTAGCACTTTCAATTTCCAATGAGATTGACATTTTGAAACGGTCTGAAATTTGTCACGCGTTAATACGCATATTTATAAACTGATTTCGATATAACTCCGTGTGTTCATAGTACATACCAGTGTACTGGCCGACTTCACGTGCCAACTTTATCCGCCATCTTGTTTCAAAATGGCAGTCACTTAAATTTGTCAAAAAGCTTTTAAATGTATAATGATGTATAAACAAAAAATTATAAATTGAAAAAAAGTTTCTTTCTAAACTATTTATCTTAATAATGAAATCCGGAGTATTTTTTGCTTTGTCTTTACCTTGAAAAACGCCTGGGATATAGCAGTTTGAATTTCTAATGTGGGGGACATTTTTTTTAAAGTCAATTTACCCGCGACATCACTCGTATATATTAATCGATTTCGATGTGAGTGTGCATGTTCACATGAATTAAAATTTGGATCAAGCTTTTTTTTTTTTTTTTTTTTTTTTTAAATTCATCATGCTGCTTTAAAATGGATATCGTGGAATTTGGCGACCCTATAAATCGCTTAAAATAAGACCAGGTTGAATAAAAGATGACTAATTTCTAAAAATTCCTATTAATATTTAATATTGACAAAAACTAGTATTCAATCTTACATAATCGTGTTCCACTATTTTGAGCTTCGTATATTTGATTTATATAACTTAATATAAAATAAAAAATAAGTATATGAAAGCTACCTCTTCCTCCCGGCATTGCCGGAAGGACTTTTTGCAATTGGAACCTTATGTCGAACTTTATTCTATTAAGTTGTGTGCAGCATTGAACCAACTTTTTGTATGTGTTTTTGGCTTTGATCAGCAGATCTTTCTTGAATTTGGAAATATTCTGTGGGAAAAAAACATTGCGAGAGCACTTTTCGTATCTTTTTCTCGATTCTTCATCGTTCTATTGGTCATCGGCTCGTGCAGAGACAGGACCTCGTCCTGCTAAGCCGGCTATTAGAAAGCAGCTAATGATAATTAGAATAAAGAAAACTGTTGATTATAGTAAATTTCATGATCATAATAACTGGTTTTTATTCCGATTAATTGACTGAAGCAGAAATTTAAGATGGAAATCAAAGCTGATATAGTACTGAATTAATGCTGAAGTATTAACATGTGTAATTATATTTTAAAGTATTAAAATGTACGTATGAGATGGAAGAAAGTTGTCGGAGAGGTACATCCATCTAATTTTTCTCTCTTTCTTTTAAACAAACTTAGTCTAGCTCGAAAATTTGTTTGGTTGTTTTATTTTTAATTTTAGTATATTTATTGACAATGTATAAATCTCCATCTATGAGTCCATATTTATTATCATTTATTATTCCAAGTCATTATTATAAAAAGAAACAATGAGTTAACGTTAAAAATAAAATTAAATTATAATCTAAATGCAATACATAAAAAGTGCAATTTGTGACTGTAAATATAAAAATGACAGCCCTAAAGTTCATTTAGACGGTTAAATGTGTCAATAAGCCCAATTTCGACAACAATATACCATGCCCGTTTATTACGAACTTTTGCCCCTCTCTTGAGTAAAGTTCTACTGTTCTTGGAAGCAATAATAGGATGCATTGAAGCTAAATTGTCCAATTTCATTCTCCTAAAAGAAAAACTCGCCGAGTTTTACACACTCATAAAAACGCTTCTATATACGCTAGTTTATGCCTCTTTTTTTTTTTTTTTTTTTTTTTTAACAAGTAATTACCGTTTTCCTAGAAAATATGTTTTATCCGTAAATTCTGTCCAAAAGTCTGAAAAGACATAGAAATTCCTTTCATTCTTAGCACGCATGTGTATTAGATCTATTAATACTAAAAAAATCCGAATTAAATTTAAAAACGAAGTACCAAAGAATTCTATAAATTTAGATTTCTAATGTACTTTTTTTTTAAAAATAAAAATAAATAAACCGATAACAAAGAAAAATACTCTTTCGAATCCGAAAATAAATACCAATTTTCTCATTCTAAATGAATGATATGATGGTATTCACAATTTATTTTTAAAAGTTATAAAAAAAAAATACATTCGCATTTAAAATATTTAAATTCGCATTTAAAAGGATATTTTAATTAAAATATTAACCCTTAAGCGGTAACCATGGGTCACTAGTGCCTGGGTCAAATTTTCTTTCCTCTCTAGTTTAGAGAAGAGAGTGGGGAACGGGACTAAACTACCCTGAAAAAAATAGTATACTAGTAGGCTATTAGCCCCCGAAACGCCGATGTTTTAGTGCGTTCACAGCCGACGTAAGAGCCAGTCAAAATTTCGAAAAGGCACGAGTGACCCAGGGTTACCATTTACGTTGACGAAAAGTGTAAGGTAAGAAAAAATTTATTTGGTTAGGAATTGATGTTTTTTTCATAAAATAAATGGAAAAAAGAAAGCGATGTGCATTTTGTGACACAAAGAAGGACAAAAAAACGTTTATTTGCTGCAGCAAGTGTCACAGACCTGTGTGCGAGGAACACAGACATCAAATCTGTTTCGATTGTTTATTAATGATGATATCAGTGTTGCTGTGATTTTTCATTATTATATTTTTTGTTTAATTAAATAAAGTTTGATAATTAACATCATTTTCATAAATAAAATTGATTAAAAACTAATAAAATTTCTATTTCATTGTAAATTGTACCTATTTATAAGTTAAAAAAACGTCATTTATATGCTCAAAACTTAAGCATTTTTGTAATTTATACCGGCTATTTTTATTTTTTTTTGCGAAAGTACCATTCTTGATCTTCAATTTTCCGCTTGAAACAACAAAAAATGTCAATTCTATCCAAAGTTATGATTTTTTAAAGAAAATGCGCCTTTTTCACATTTTTATTTGTTTATTTAAACATATTGTTTAAATAAATTAATAAATCAGCAATATTGTGACTGATTCTTGTTCAAGGGTAGTTGATGTAATATCATGAATTTTTTTAGAATTTTTAAAGCACATTAAACCACTTTTTACAGCGCTAAGCACGAGTGACCCGTGATTACCGTTTAAAGGTGCCGAAAAACACGTTACCGTTTAAGGGTTAAACAAGAAAAAAATATTTAAAAAAAATCTCGCACGAAAATATAACATTTGTAATCTACATTAAAATGTTTATACCCGTAAGTCATGGTGACGTCGCTGTGACGTCGTTGTGAAGCCACACTGTGACTTTGTGACCATCGACTGTCGACGTGACGTCACGTGACATCGATGTGAAGTCATAGTTACTAAAATGTGAAGTCGTTATGGCAGTTTTAGAGTTCGTTTGTGACGTCACATTGTGACCACTTTGTGAAGTTACGGTGTGACAAATTTGTGAAAAATGTGTCATTTGTGACTACTTTGACATTAACATCGTGACGAAACTGTGACAAAAGCGACGTTGTGACAAAAGTGTTTTTTAAAGTAAATAACATTTTTGAAGAATTTTTGTAATTTTTCTAACGATTTTTAAGAAAATCACACCTCAGTCACAATGTGACGTCACAAGCATTTTGATCACAGATGTGATGTGACCACGGTGACTCATAGTGACATCACTGTTGACGTCACTGTGACCATGCATGCTATAAGGGTATTGTTATGGGCTATTTTAAAATCCCAGTTACAATGCTATTACAAACGAAGTCTTCGAGAAATTAACTTCGAAATGAAATTTTTTTAAAGAAATTTTTCAAGTATTGATTTAAGGCAAACATATTTATTTCAAACTGTTTCACTGCTATACAACTGTAGCCGAGTAGTTAGAGTAACAGTCTCATAACACTAAGATAGCTGGATCGATCCCAAATTCAGCAACTTTTGTTTTATCCCTATTTTCTGCAATTTAATACATCTTACCTAATGTAATGGAGAAAAAAAAAGTGTATATTCGTCTGTCAACTGAAAAATCATGGTAGCACGGTTGTCAAGCAAACTTCTGTGAATTGAAGAAAATATTTATGTGAGTGTAGTACCGGAGGGGCAACGCAACACATCTTTACTAGTCTGGTTGCATTTCATATTTCTTTAAAAAAGGCATCACCAAATGAGTGTTTCATTGTATCATTCATACTTTTTGCAATACATTAAAATATTTAGAACGATCGTAATTAAATAGCAAAGACTAACATATTTATCAACGAATTTGTGTTATTTATCGTACTGCATGAGCCTTTTAAAATGGCAGATTCTAACTAAAAGACATTTCTTTTTTACTTTTTTTTCTGAAGGCTTATTTTCAACCGTTTAAAATTAAAAGGAATAAAGAAAATTAGAAACATTTTCCATTAACAAACAATAAAAAAAACCACGTTTTCTTTCAAAATAAAGAATGTGTAACAAGTTTTTCCCAACATTGATGAAATATCTTGTATAGAGACATAATGAGCAAAAAACAAAGAAAGATATGGAAAATGTCCTTGAATCTTTTTTGAATTCACCATTCAGCTACTTTCTTAAAT
Source organism: Maratus speculifer (assembly GCA_964019185.1). NCBI lineage: Eukaryota > Metazoa > Arthropoda > Arachnida > Araneae > Salticidae > Maratus > Maratus speculifer. Next base: position 57,824,578 of record OZ025294.1, read on the forward strand.
TACTTGAAAAAAATCTTACTAAGATTGTATTGAAGATAATTGAAGATAAAAAAAAAAAACTCTTTAAACACCATAAATAAATTAAATTGCGCAAGGCCTTTCGATAGAGCTTAGTCTTTCATCATCAGACGCTCGTCTTTTTGCGCCTGATGATGAAAGTTTAAGTTTTTCGATAGGCCTGGCGCAATTTAATTTATTTATGGTGTTTAAAGAAGTTTTTTATCTTCAATTGTATAACACCAGTTTTCAACTTATTCCTAAGATTGTATTGCACATATTTTATGTATAATTTTAATGATTTCATAGCCAATCAACTCTTTGATTGATCCTTCCGAATTGAGATCAATAACTTTGTACATTTTCTAAATCGTCATCAATATTTTCATAAGATGAGCCTTCCTTATTTGCTAGAGGTTGCCCTTGGTAAGCCTGCACACCAGCGGCACTCTTCGTTACTGGCGGTCTGTTAGCTGGTCCTGTCCAAGATGGCACTTGATAGCTTGGTCCATTTGCATTCCAAGATTTGGGTTGGCCAAAGATTGCTGCTGGTGACTGATATGGTGAATGCCTGTGTACCTGGAGTGGTGGTGCTCTCGTATTGGGGAAAGATGGTTGAATAGGCCCACTCGGTGGACCGTAATTTCGAAATTGCGCTTTATTGGGTGAAAACATTTGTTGACTTTTTGTGTTGAGATTTCGATTCCAGTGTGTGCTTAGAGGGTTTTGAGTAAATCTTGTGTTTTGGGACTGAATATTCCAGTTATTTCCCTGTTTAGGAGCCCCAAGAGGAGCCCAGTGTTCATTACTAGTTTGACCTCTGGCATTGTATGCTGTATTTGTATTAGGATATGGCACAAACCGATTTTGATTAGCGGGCGGATTTAGAGGCTGATTATAAATATATTGCTGATTCTGTGGAGCAGCATGAGTATTAACTTGACTCACCGCATACGTATTCTGGGGGATATTAAATTTTTGTGTATTTTGTTCTAATGGATATCGTGGTTTCGGTGGAAATGATGGATAAAATGAATTTCGAAAATTGCCGTTCTGATTATTTGAATATATTGCATCGTTCGGCGGTAAGTAGTTACCTTCTATAGAACCTTGGCTATTAGGAAAATAATCACTATTTTTATTATATATAACAGGAACTGAAAAAGTATTTTTAGTTGTTTTTGTTCCTGGACCATCTTTAGAGCTCGCAAAAACATGATATCCACCATTAGAGCCTTCATATTTATCGATTTTATTAAAAGGAAAAGGTTTCTTTTCTGCTTGTGGCATTGGCTGATAATTTAAATTAATATTAGACTGAGCATAATCTACTATGATTTTATTTGAATTGGTATCGTATTTACTGTCATTTTTCGTTTTAATTTGATTATCAACATTTGCATTATCATTGCCACCTGAATTAATTTCTTTTTTATTAATGGGAAAAGTTAGGTAATCATCATCATCGGTAAGCATTAAATAATAATAGTAATATTCATCTTCATCCTCACTCCTATTGCTACTAGTATCACTTAATGATGAAACAGCTTCAGATATATCTGTTGAACTTTCAGATCCTTTGGTGAGCTCTTTATCAGCAGGATATTCAGATTTATCTTTGTTATTGCCTGCGCTTTCTGGTACAGCTGAAGATTGCTCCTGGGAGGTCTTTATTTGTAAAGGATCTTCAATGAATTCTTCTGGCGATGGACTTTCGGTGTTTTTTGCTGAAGAGGAATTTTTTCTATTTTTATTAGGTATAGAAATTTTTTCAACTTTTTGATTCGAAGAATCATTTGCATTTTTTTGTAAATCCTCATTGGATTTCCCGGTAGAAGTTTCATCTTTTGTTGAATACACAGTTGATTTCCCGACGTTATTTTCCTCTGTTATTGAATCCTCATTAGATTTTTCGGTGACACGTTTCTCATTTATTGAATCCCCATTATATATTCCGGAGTCGCTTTCCTCTTTTGCTAAACCCTTATTAGATTTTTTGGTAACAATTTCCTCTTTTGTTGAATCCTCATTAGATGTCTCAACGACACTTTTCTCTTTTGTTGAACTTATATTCAATTTTTCGGCGATATCTTCCTGTTTTGTTGACTCTTTATTAGGTTTTTTGACGACACTTTCTTCTTTTGCTGAAGTCTCATTAGATTTTTTCTCGACGTCATTTTTCTCTTTGGTTGCATCCTCATTAGATTTTTGTGCAATATTTTCCTCTTTTATTGAGATTTTATTAGATTTATTGGCAACATTTTTTTCTTTTGTTGAACTTTGATTTGATTTCTCGGCTTTATTTTCCTGGTTTGTTGAATTCATATTAAATTGTTCGACACTTTCTTTTTTCGCTGAACTCTCATTATATTTCTCGGTGACATTTTTCCCTTTTATTTCATCCTCATCCTTATTAGATTTCTCAATTACACTTTTCTCTACCGTTGAACTATCATTCAATTTCTCGGCGATACTTTCCTGTTTTGTTGAATCCTTATTGGATTTTTCGACGACACTTTCTTTTTTTGCTTGAGTCTCGTTAGATTTTTTCTCAACGTCATTTTCCTTTTTTGGTGAATCTTTATTAGGTGTATCAGCAACATTTTCTTCTTTTACTGATTCCTCATTAGATTTATCGACAGCATTTTTTTCTTTTGTTAAACTTTCATTTGATTTTTCGACTATACTTTTTTGGTTTGCTGAATCCTTGTTATATTTTTCGATGACATTTTCTTTTTCTGTTTTAGTTTCATTAGACTTTTCCTCGGCCTCGTTTTCTTCTGTTGTATTCTCATCAAATTTCACTGTAATACTTTCCTCTTTCATTGAATCCTCATTAGATTTCTCGACAACACTTTTCTCTTTTGTTGAACTTTCATTTAATTTTACAGCGATACCTTTCTGTTTTGTTGAATTCTTGTTTCCGACCACACTTTCTTTTGTTTCTGAAGTCTCATTAGATAGTTTCTCAGCGTTATTTTTCTCTTTAGTTGCATCCTCATTAGATTTCTCTGCGCTATTATCCTCTTTTATTGAGTTCTTATTAGATTTATTGGCAACGTTTATTTCTTTTGTTGAACTTGAACTTTCATTTGATTTATCGGCTTTATCTTCCTGGTTTACTGAATCCTGATTAAATTGTTCGATGCTTTCTAGTTTTGCTGAACTCTCATTAGATTTCTGGGTGACATTTTCCTCTTTTGTTCCATCCTCATTAGATTTCCCAACAACACTTTTCTCTTCTGTTGAACTGTCATTTGATTTTTTGGTGATATTTTCCTGTTTTATTTCATCCTCATTAGATTTCTCAACGACACTTTTCTCTTCTGCTGAACTCTCATTAGACTTCTGGGTGAAATTTTCCTCTTTTGTTCCATCGTTATTAGATTTCTCAACGACACCTTTCTCTTCTGTTGAACTGTCATTAGATTTCTGGGTGACATTTTCCTCTTTTGTTCCATCTGCATTAGATTCTGTTGAACTGTCATTTGATTTCTCGACGATATTTTCCTGTTTTGTTGAATCCTTATTTGAAATTTCGTCTTCACTTACTTTTTTTGCTGAAGTTCCATTAGATTTATTCTCGGCATTATTTTCCTCGTTGAATGAACCTTCGTTAGATTTCTCTGCAATAATTTGCTGTTTTATTTTTTCCTCACTAGGTTTCTCGACAATGCTTTGTTCTTTAGTTGAACTTTCATTTGATTTCTCAGCGATACTTACATGGTTTGTTGAATCATTACTATTTTTTTTAACGACAATTTCTTTTTTTGCAGAAATTTGATTAGATTTTTTCTCGGAATCCTTTTCCTTGTTTTTAGAACCTTCATTAGATGTCTCCGCGACACTTTCTTCTTTTACTAAGTCATCATTAGATTTCGCGACAACACTTCCCTCTTTTGTTGAACCTTCATTTGATTTCTCGGCAATATTTTCCTGTTTTGTTGAATCCTTATTAGATTTTTCGACGACATTATCTTTTTTTGCTGAGCTCTCACTAGATTCCTCGGTGACACTTTCATCTTTTGTTGCATCCTCATTAGATTTTTCAACGACAGTTTCTTCTTTTATTGAATTATCATTAGATTTCTCGACGACAGTTAACTCAATTGTGAAATCTTTATTATATTTCTCTACACCACCTTGTTGACAACAATTTGTTGAACTTTCGTTTGATTTCTCGGGGACATTTTCTTCTTCTATTGGCTTCTTATTAGATTTCTTGGTGACACTTTCCCCTTTTTTTAAATTCTCATTAAATTTCTCGACGACAGTTAATTCTTTTGTTGAATCCACATTGGATTTCGTGACAATACCTTGTTCACAGCAATTTGTTGAAACTTCGTTTGATTTCTCGGTGACATTTTTCTCATTAGGTTTCTCGACGGCTTCTTCTTTTACTGGATTCTCATTGGAATTCTCATCGAAAATCTCCGCTTTTGTTGAATCTTCATTGGATTTTTTGACAACACTTTTTTCATTATTGAACTTTTCTATATCTACTTGTTTTATACTTTCATCAGAGTTATTGTGATCTTTAATATCTGAATCCGTTTCTGAATCTTTATTAGATTTTGTTTCTTTGTTGCTTACTGATTTTAAATCATACTTTTCATTGTTATCTTCTTTATAAATATCGTGGCTCGGATGGTCAGATTTTTTATTATCTTGTGCATCTCCAGCTGCTGCTGAAATCTCAACAGATTTCTTTTCCGTCTCTGCACCAAATAATATTTTTGCATCAGTGATTTCTTTTCCATTTCTTTTTCTGTTACTGTTGTCATTGTGATACGCATAATCATCAAAATAATCATTGTAGTAATAATCATCTCCATAATAATCATCACCATAATAATCTTTTGGAAATCCTTTGATTGAATAATCAAAAACTTTTTTATAACCAATTGTTTGACTTTCAGGAAATAACTTTTGCAGTAGCTTTTGGGAGATTCCATATTTGTTGACAAATCCATTACCACCACCACAAACAGAAGGGGGCACAGCAGACTTACATCGAACTGTTATGCACTGAAAGAAATAAAAAGTAACCATGTTTAATATCAAACTAAAGAGAAACTTAAGACCACTTAGAAGAATATTAAATGGATATTAGAAAATAATAAAGTGGAATATTGCAAGAATCGGGTCACATAACAGCACTATTTAATAACAAATAAAACTTTTTAAAAGTAGTTTGATTCACACATTATTATTAAACAAAAAACAATCACAAAAAAGAAAAATCTTTCACTGCATTCATTTCAAATTATAGTGTTTAAATCTATTTTAAATGATAAACTATAAAATGTATGTTTATTAATATAGATGAATTTACTTTAACTTTTCAAATAATGTATTAAATATAAATAAGTGGTGGGAAGGATACGACGCACAGTGTGGTATTTCGCTCAAAAAGCTGGCCAAAAGTCAAAATTTTAAATTTCGCATTTACTTGATCGTTTTCTGGTTGATGCAAGGGGACTTTCCTGTGCATATGATAACGGGTTAATTTATTTCTGAAGACTCTCCAATTGTCTGGTATTTTACTTGGAAGTCATGGTTTTTGCATTTCTCATTTTATGCTTCTGATGTATGCATTATTTTATCGAACGTCTAAAAAAATATTTTAAGTCGAACTTCAGAAACATTTTATAGTTTTTAAAGGAGAAGGTAAATACTCTCTTGTACATAAATATTTTTGTAAATACAGTACATGTTCATTATGATTTTCAAGTTTGAAACCATAGATTTTTTTGGGTTAAACATTTTAGATAAAATTATAATTTTAATAAGGAGTTAAACCAAGTTCACCAAGAACTCTTGTGTTTTCATAATGTATAAATATTCTAATTAAAAGATATGAAATAAAATTTGCCCCGATTTGCCCCCTTTTTTTAATAAGTAAAACAAAATTTCAGAAAAAATTTCTGAAAAGCAGTTTTTTTTACTTTATTAAACTTTTAAAATTTATTAACGATTTAAATTTAATATGTACTATAGTTTTTTTTATTCCTACTGAATACCCTTTGGTGTGCAGGTGATAAATCTGCAAATTGAAGGGGAAAAATCCCTTTTTTAAGTAGTTGGATGTTTCTTTTTATTTCTTTAATTAAAATTTGATCGTACATCGATAGCGCGGATTAAATGGTTTTTTGTAAATAATGTAACATTTTGGTTTTGTACCAAGAGTTTTTAATATACGTATTATCTGTTATCTTTCTGAATAATACATTTTAAATCAACCATAAGGAATTGCGTTCTTTACTCACTAATGTGGTAAGAAAGTTTTATATTATTAAGAAGAAATTTACTAGAAATATATATATATATATATATATATATATATATATTAAATCATCTTATAAATCCTAAAACAACACGTAACAAAAGAGGAAAAGGTTCATCTTCTAGTATTACTCCTAAAAACATTATAATTCAACAAATTAATAATCTGCATCGTAATTATTTAAAAAATTACAATTGGTTTCTAATACGTAAATATATTTTTGGAATAAAAAAGAAACATATAGTACAATATTTAAATATTTTTCTCAGTAAAACTTACTTTAAACATTTTTCAGATGTTTTTTATGATCTCATTATGACTCGTGTCAACCTTTACAATATAAATTTACTAAAAAACCCTAAAAATTTACAAACTAATACTCAAATGGTAATTACTTTTTCTAATCCAATATTTAATAAAATCAATATTAATTCCATATTAAATGATAAAAACTGTCTATTTCCTATTAATAATATTCATATATCTAAAACCTTTAAGTATCCCATACCTATCGGTAGAACGATTTTTAACTATAATTCTTTCTCTAAATCCTTCTTTTGATACTAGTACATTACCCTGTATATGCAATGACCCCTCTTTACAAAAATATATAAATAAAGATCATGGACATATTATTACTGGTAATCTTAATCTAGTAGATGATTTACAACTTAGAAGAATTATGGGTTATGGGACCAAGTACAGAATTCCATCCAAATTACACATTAAATCTATCATAAAACAATTTACCTATGATATAGATATATTTATTTATAAACTTGCAATTTATTATAATAAACCCATTGAATATTTTAATCAATGGAAAATATTAGTTATCGATAAATTAACCAGTTCCTTAAAATATAATATTTCACACCTAGAATATGTAAATACACAGCATATGTTTAAGCAAATCAATAAATTACAACAAAACTTTGTAATAACTTATGTTGATAAATCTCCCAATAATTATGCAATTATTTGTAAATCTTATTATCATCAACAGCTTAAATGTAGTATATCTAATAATAACACATTCCAAAAAATTAATGATAACTTACTTGCCAATAATCGTAAAATTAAAGGATTCTATAAATTATTAGACATTAACTCTACTAACTTTAAATATCCTTATGTAGTCCTTATACCCAAATTTCATAAGCATCCTGTTAAATTCAGAACTGTTACAATTGGTTGCAATACTTACAATAATGCTGCTAATAAACATCTATTAGTAATACGTAATCAAATATATAATATTACAAAAAATAGTGATAATACACATTTCATAAAAAATAGTTATGAATTGGTCCATATTATGAAAAATCTCAAATGTATAAAAAATATCACTACTTATGATTTTAAAGATCTATTTAATAGGGTGGGCCGAAAAAAACTTTTTTTCGATTTTCGATTATGGCGGGTGCGGAAAAGTGGCCACTGGTGGCACTCAGTTCATACAAAAAATTTGAGATTTTTTGGACATTTCCTTACCCTGCCGCAAACGGCTTGAAGTTTTGCAAAAATTTTCATTTTTGAACTTTTTTCAAAAAAAATTAAAAAATTTTAAATTAAATTTATTTTGGTTGTATTTACTTGAAAAGGCATATTTAATGTGCCAAATGTTTAAATAAGATCTGATCATGCATTATTTAATATCTATGTGTATTATAACTTAGGCTATTTTTATAGCTTTTTCGCGTATAATAGGCAAAAGTTGTATTTGTTTGAATCGATCGTTAGTTTCTGTATTATTTATGTCCCTCGGTCTTCTTTATATATTTTCTATGTGTCAAACGTCATATATTTGGGGAAAAGACAGCAGTATACTTCAAAAACAAATCTGGAAGATGAAAAAGTGGTGAAGCAGGACTCTAAGTGCGCGCAATGATTCGTCGTAATACTCAGGGAGTGAAGGACGAAATAGTTGAGAGCCAAAATGCGATAAAGGATTCTTATTATTTAACCTTGCTAAATTACCTGCGACATTTGTTCAGTGTTTACATGAAACCCTTTTGCGGTGATATACAGTGCTTTTTGGGTCGTTTAATGTGCCATTATAGTGTTTTGTGTGTTTTATTACAACGAGTTTAGAAATGGCTAGTATAAAGGACCGTGACAATGCAAAGACACGCGATAGCGTGAAAAGCAACTCTTTGGGGGCATCATGCATATTGAAAGAATTGCAATTGCCAATTTATGCTGATAATCATGCGCCACTAATACTGGTTGCTTCACCATGTAGAAGTTGTGTCAGCAGAGAATACGAATCTGGTCATCGATAAAAACAAAGTCAGAAGAGAGAAATAGAAACTTGGAAAGAAGATACAGGCAGAAGAAGTTATTGAAAGAAAGAAAATTAAAAGCATATTTTATGATGGTAGAAAGGATAAAAGTATATTCAGAGGAAAAAAAGAACAAGCGGCACTGTCGAAGAAAAGGCGAGAAACACATCACCGTGTTGTTTGAACCTGGTTAGGAATACTCGGGTCACTTGATACCTTGTTCCGGTCACGGAAAAAAATAGCAAAATCATTAAACAATCTTCCAAGTCACCACAAGTTAGACTTTTCTGAACTGACGAGGTATCAAGGTAACGGAACGAGGTATCAAGTGACACAAGTATTCCTAACCAGGTTCAAAAAACACGGTGATGTGTTCCACGCCTTTCTCTCGACGGTGCTGCTTGTTATTTTTCTTCCTCTGAATATACTTTTATCCTTTCTACCATCAAAAAATATGCTTTTAATTTTCCTTCTTTCAATAACTTCTTCTTCCTGTATCTTCTTTCCAAGTTTCTATTTCTCTCTTCTGACTTTGTTTTTATCGATGACGAGATTCGTATCCTCTGCTGTCACAACTTCTACATGCTGAAGCAACCCGTAGTAGTGGCGCATGATTATCAGCATAGGTTGGCAATTGCAATCCTTTCAATATGCATGATGCTCCTAAAGAGTTACTTTTCACGCTATCGCGTGTCTTTGCATTGTCATGGCTGTTTATACTGGCCATTTCTAAGCTCGTTGTAATAAAACGCATAAAACACTATAATGGCACGTTAAACGACCCAAAAAGCACTGCATATCAATACAAAAGGGTTTCACGTTAATACTGAACAAATGTCGCAGGTAACTGAGCAAGGATAAATAATAAGAATCCTTTATCGAATTTTGGCTCTCAACTATTTCGTCCTTCACTCCCTGAGTATCACGACGAATCATTGCGCGCGCTTAGAGTCCTGCTTTGTTGTCTTCCAGATTTGTTTTTGAAGTATACTGCTGTCTTTTCCCCAAATATATGACGTTTGACGCATAGAAAATATATAAAGAAGACCAAGGGACATAAATAATACAGAAACTAACGATCGATTCAAACAAATACAAATTTTGCCTATTATACGCGAAAAAGCTATAAAAATAGCCTAAGTTATAATACACATAGATATTAAATAATGCATGATCAGATCTTATTTAAACATTTGGTACATTAAATATGTAGTAATTCAAGTAAATACAACTAAAATAAATTTAATTAAACATTTTTTAATTTTTTTCGAAAAAAGTTCAAAAATGAACATTTTTATAAAACTTCAAGCCGTTTGCGGCAGGGTAAGGAAATGTCCAAAAAATCTCAATTTTTTTGTATGAACTGAGTGCCACCAGTGGCCACTTTTCCGCACCCGCCATAATCGAAAATCGAAAAAAAGTTTTTTTCGGCCCACCCTACTATTTAATAATATCGATTTATCGGATTTACATAATATCATAAATGAGCTTTTTAAAAAATATCAACACGTGTTGGATATATCACATAATATCGATTCTGATTATTTTCATACCTTAACCAATTTCATTATCTATAATAATTTTATCATGCATGATAACAATATATATATTCAAAATGTTGGTATACCACAAGGTGGTAGTACATCTAGTGTATTATCTGACTTATACTTATATTACTATGAACGTCATTATTTAAATAATAAAATACATTTATATCGATATATAGATGATGTAATTTTAATTGATACCGATAACACCTGTATATCTCAATTCCCTGTTGATTATCCTTCTAATCTAGAACTTTCAAAAAACCTACTTTTTAATAATACAATCAATTTCTTAGATATTAAAATTATATTAAAAGAGAACAAATTTATAACTGATATTTATGACAAAAGGAAAGAATTTAATTTTAAAGTTAATACCTTTACTAATTTTAAATCATGTCTTCATAATTCTGTATATCGTAATATAATACTTAACCATTTATATAGAATAAAATGTCTATGTTCTTCCCATTTAATTATTACTAATATTAAAAAGCTTGTATATGATGCTATAAATCACGGTTATCCTAAAAAATTCATATATTCTTTAATTTATAATTAGATATTACATGATCTTATAATTAATTCTTTGCGTAAAAAATGTATAAAAAAATTATAAAACAGAAAAATAATAATAATAAATTAAAAATGTTAAAAAGTAATAAATATATATATATATAGGATGGTTGGGTGGGTAGATGTTAGAGTACGGAAGAGGGTGGTGTTGTCTCGATAAAAACGCAAAGGTTAATTATTTTTAAAAAAAATTGAGAGTGGGTTATTTATTTTAACATATTTTTAAACTGTTTAATTGACACCAATATATGGATATTTGTTTAGTTAATATCTATAGTTAAATAGCTATATTTTAATTATCAAATTTATTTTAATGTTATTGCTATAATTTTTGGTATTATTATTAATAATATCATTACTATTATTATTATTATTATTATTATTATTATTATTATTATTATTATTATTATTATTATTATTTTAATTTTTACTTATTTTTATTTTTTTTATTTTTTTATTTATTTTTTTATTTTAATTTTTATTTTATTTTATTTTATTTTTTAATTTTTATTATCCTATATTAAGATAATGAGTTTTTACCATGTAAAGTCACAATAAATGTTACTGATTAAAGTAACAATGGTATTTTAAGTTATATGTTAATATGAATGTTATCTCTTAATTCAAATTTTAATTATTTTATTAATTTAATTTTATGTTAATATCGATTATTAATTATTTTCTCTGGTTCAATTATATTTCCATTCAGCTTTATCTTTTTTGTTTGTTATGGATAACTATTATTTTTACTTACTTTCAACTCCTTATTGTAAAATATCTTTGTTCCTTGTTTAATAATTTGGTTTTTGTGTGTTGGTAGCCCCAAATACGTATTATTTTGCTATTCATGGCTAATACGTGGATGAAACCGCACACTTTATTTGTAGTTCCAGAGCATTTGGGGGCCTGATGATTCTGCTTTTGGAGCTACAAATTCTATTTGCATTGATTTTATTTATTTTTTTTTTATTTTTTTTTTTTCAGATTTACTCGTTACACTATTTTTTTATTTTATTATAATTCAATTCAATTCTAATTCTTCGTATTGGTTTATTGTTTTATTGATAATATCCACTGGTGAATCTTGTCTACTTTTAATGGTATTATATATATATATATATATATATATTCTATTGAATAAAAAAAAATGAGTAGAAATATCAAACTAGTTGGATGTGTCAATCCCAAAACTTTCTTCTATCTCATAAGTACATTTTAATATTTAAAAAAAAACGTGGTGACCCCAAACTTACCCACTATCGAATTTCCTCGAACATTTGGCCTAGCCTAATGAGATTCTGGTATCCGAAAAGCCTAAAACGCAAAATTTAATTAATATTCTGAGAAAATGAGCTTAGTAGTGCCTCATGTTGGGTAATTTATACTAAAACCTAATAAGCATCTATTTATGTCAAGACCTAAGAGAATCTGAAATTTGATAGAATTTCGTCCATTAGTTCTTGAGATATAGTTATAACAAAAAAAAATTTGCAAAACGTAGCACAACAACACCATTTCTTGGACAATTTATGCCAAGACGTAAAAAGCGTCTAATTATGTTATGGTGTAAAAGAATCTGAAGTTTGATGAAATTCTGTGCATTAGTTCTTGAGATATAGCTAGTTTTAAAAAAAAGTGTAAAATATAGCACACCAGCACCATCAGTTGAAGGATTTATAACAAAACGTAATCATGGTGTAATTATGTTATATATCATTTTGTAACAAAATCTGAAGTTTGATGAAATTCTGTGCGTTGGTTGTTGAGATATAGCTATCGGAAAAATCGTGAAAAAAGGAAGCATAGCTGCACCACCTGTTGCAAAGTTAATACCAAAATGTAATCAACGTCTAATTATGTTATATATTCTAGTGTAACAGAATCTAAAATTTGATAATTTTCTCTGCATTAGTTCTTGAGATATAGCTATCGCAAAAATCGTGCAAAATGTAGCATAGCAGTGCCACCTATAGGGCAGTTCACACCAAAACCTCATCAGTGGCTATGTATCTCAAGGTATCGCAGAATCTGAAGTTTAGTGAAATTCTGTGCATTAGTTCTTGAGATATAGCTACCATGAAAATCATTAAAAAGGTGGCATAGCAGCGCCACCTGCTAGCCAATTTACACCAAAACTTAATCAGCGTCTATTTATATCAAGGGGTAACAGAATCTGAAGTTTGGTGAAATTCTGTGCATTAGTTCTTGAGATATAACAATCTCAAAAATCATGAAAAACGTAGTATATCAGCGCCACCTGCAGGCCAATTTTCACCAAAAACCAATAGGCACTAATTCATATCAAGGTCTAACTGAATATAAAATTTTATTAAATTTCGAGCATTAGTTCTTGAGATAGAGCGCCCACAAATTTTTTGTCACATACAGACAGACAGACATACAGACAGACAGACAGACAGACGGACAGACTCACAGACAGACATTTTCTAAAAATAGTCAAAACGTGTTCAGGACCTTCTAAAACGTATAAATCCGTCGAAAACCGGAAGTCGAAAATTTTCATGAATCCAATACTTTCTTCTTGCAAAGATAGAAGAAAGTAAAAATATATGAGTGATGTAATAAAATATAGTGAAACATAAAAATTAACGAGTTAAAGTTTCTAAAAAATAAACTTATCGAAATTGCGAAATGTTTATAAAATTAAATACATTTGATTACGTCAGAAAATAAAGTCCTTCAAACAGTTATAAACAAAAATGAGCTTCTTTGGGATTCACTAAACATTGTATTTGTGAAAACAATGAGGAATGACAGAAAGGAACGCTTTATTTTTCTATAAGGATGGTAGAGAAACTCGGTCAGCCAGCAAAATAGTTTAAAAATTGGCAACAGATATAAAATGGAACAATTAAAATCTGAAGTTAGCCAAGAACAACAGCAATTCAACTGAGCAAAAAAACTGCAGGGCATGCAGATGTTTCAGAAATTATTAAAGACATTGCATTCAGGCCAACAAGGGCAGCAAAATATCGAAAGAAATTTAATTCTTTGTCATAGACCTTAAATCTAAGTACATTGAAGTTATTACCAATAGAGGCTATGGCCATGTTTGTTGCAGCAGATTTTACATACAATTGTTTTAATATAACCCGAACATTTAATAAATACTAGCAGGGGTGACCGAGCTCAGCTCGGTCAAAATTAACTTTGTGTTCAACTCGATATAGTATTATTACTGTAAAACATGTTATTAATAATAGTATTATTTACAAAAACAATCAATAAGAAAAATATGTTTGTATGCACATGTTCATAAATTTTACTTTATTTTAAAATTTACAATGAAAGGACATCAATCCAACTCACTTTTTTAGCTCGACTCTGATTAGTTTAACTATGCATCTCGAAGACTATTAAGAATGTATAAGAAATTTATTCACATTCTGAAAGACAATATTTTTTGCCAGATATAACCAAATTTGGACACATTCTTTCATTTGGCGCCAAATATGTGTTTTGGTTTCGTAACCTTAATAGTCGATTTTTTGGCCAAATTTCGCCAGTATTTTGTCAAATATCGCCAACTTATTGGCTTTTGCCATAGTCTCGTGATCCTGATCCTTATTACCAAAATAATCCACTAATCACGTATGATCAAACATGTGACTTAGCTCAATGGTCTTCAGGTAATCAAAAACAGTAGAGTATAAAATGAATCAAAACCGTTTAAGCCATTTCTTAAATAAAATTAACTTGACAGCATTCAGCAATGAAGCGATATGACCCACTAATATAATTTTGTTTAATATGCAACTCAGCTCAATAGTCTTCTCGTGATAAAAGACGTTCCGTTGCAAAATTTAGGTAAAATTGACTGAGTCGTTGTTATATATAATTAGAATGACCCGAACCCATTAAGACCTAAAACGACCCACTAATTGAATTGTTACGTGCATGTGTCCTATCTCAATGGTTTTCTTTTGCCCGAAAACGATATAATAAAAAATGTACTCAAAATGGTGAGAACAATTTTCTAGATAAAATTAGCATGACCCACAAATGACCCTTACATCGAAATCTCTCGAAAATGTGACTTAGTTCATTAATTTTTGCGTGCCGAAAAACGTTAAATACAAAATTTAGATAAAATATCAATTGAGCGAATTTTTAGGCATAAATAGTCTGACCTTGACCCATTATGACCCAAAATGACTCATTAATCGAGTTTTCTCAAACATCTGACCTAACCCAATGATTTTCTTGTGTCCGAAAACGATAGAATATAAAATTTAGTCAAATTTGCGCGAGACATTGTCTAGATAAAATTAGAATAACCCAAAAGTGACCCACTGATCGAAATTTCTCGAACATGTGACGTAGCCCAATGATTTTCTACTGCCAAAAATATGCTGTATACAAAATTTCGTTAAAATCGATTCACTCGTTCTTTAGATATAGCTTGACCATGACCCATCATGACCCACAAATGACCCTTATAATCGAAATCTCTCGAACATGTGACTTAGCCCATTAGTTTTCTCTTGTATAAATATTGTTACACTCAAAATTTCGTTAAACTCGATCCTGCCGTTCTTTAAATATAAATAACTTGACCCAGACCCTTTATGACCCGAAATGACCCATTAATCGAAATTTCTCGATCATGTGACCTACCCCAATGATTTTCTCGTGCCAAAAAATGTTGTATACAAAATTTCGTTAAAACTGATCCACATGTTCTTTAGGTATAGCTTGACATGACCCGTTATGACCCATCATGACCCATAAATGACTCTTATAATCGAAATCTCTCAAATATGTGAGATAGCCCATTAATTTTCTCGTGTTAAAAAACTTACATACAAAATTTCATTAAATTTGATACTGTCGTACTTTATATATAAATAGCTTGACCCAGACCTTTTATGACACAAAATGACCCAGTAATCGAAATTTCTCGAACTGAGACCTAGCCCAATAGTTTTCTCGTGCCAAAAAAATGTTGTATACAAAATTTTGTTAAAATCGATCCACCTGTTCTTTAGCTATAGCTTGACCATGACCCATTATGACCTATCATGACCCACAAATGACTCTTATAATCGAAATCTCTCGATCGTGTGACTTAGTCCATTAGCTTTCTCGTGTCAAAAAACTATTACATGCAAAATTTCGATGAAATCGATTCTGCGGTTCTTTAAATATAAATAGCTTGACCCAGACCCTTAATGACCCAATATGACCCATTAAAAAATTTTTTTTTCGAACATGTAACCTAGCCCAATGTTTTTCTCGTGCCCGAAAACCATAGAATGCAATTTTTAGTCAAAATTGCATAAGAAAATCTTTAGATAAAAATAGCATGACCCACAATGACCCCAAAATGACCCACTAACCGAATTTTCTCGAACATGTTACCTAACCCAATGGTCTTCTTCTAATCCAAAACGTTACAATATAAAATTTGGTCGAAATCGTTAGAGCCGTTTTTTAGATAAAAATGGCTTGACCCACAATGACCCAAAAATGACCCACTAATCGAAATTTTTCGAACATGTGACCCAGCTCAATTGTTTTCTCGTGCCAAAAAACGATTGGATAGCAAATTTCCTTAAAATTGATCCAGCCGTTCTCTAGATATAAATAGCTTGATCCTGACCCATTATGACCCAAAATGACCCAATAATCGAATTTTCTCGAACATGTGACCTAGCCCAATGGTCTTCTCATGCCCGAAAATGGTAAAATCCAAATTTTTGCGAAAATCGTTAGAGCCGTTTTTGAGATAAAATTTACCCACACACACACACACACACACACAATTTTTGCTCGCATTATAGTATAAGATGTATGTCCTCGCTATAAACTTCTTCAGAAAGCTAAAGTACAATTTAATCAAAAAGATAACATTATTACTGAAAACATGGCGGAAGTAAAACTTTAAAATCTTTTAGATCATTTTACTCAAAGACTGCGTTAATACATAGAAAAGGTTTTCACAACAGCAAGTGAAGCAGAATTGATAAATTTAGAACTCCTCTGCAAATGGGGTTGTAACAGATCTCCACAACAAATATTTAAACAAAAGTCTGAAAATCCTTTTGACTCAAACATGACTTAAACATTTCAAATACTCAAACAGTTTCAAAAACTCTTTAGATTCTTTGAGATTAATAAGCAAATAAATGGATTTCAAAAGTATGGTGGCAGAACCCTATATTTTTTAATATCGAAGCTTTTGCTTTCTCATACTAACCAGATTTATTCATGAAAATAATGACATGATCCAAGAGGAGGTAAAATACATTAAACAGCAAGCACAAAATTTAATAAATACAGAGATCCTCACAGATTACAATTTATTACAAGTTCATTTCAAATTAGTGCTGACTAGTGTCGATGTTAAAGTTTGCTATTACTAGCTATTACTAGCGATGCGATGCTATATTTGCAAACAATCATAAAAAAGATTTTAATAAGCTAAAAATAATTAAACACATTGTTCCTGATTCTTTGAAATTAGATCTTTTAATATTCCATGTTCGAATCAGATTTTTCGAGTCCATTTTACATCTTGCTTGTAATTACAAAAGTTTCCAATAAAAAATGGTTAGCAAGAAACAAAAATGGAAAATACTGTCAATAAAAGAAAAAAATACTAATGCAGGATATGTTTTAAACTGAGATGTGATACTAGTACACAGTGCAAAAGCTGGTTTCGGAAATACCTCAAAAAAAATTTTCTCGGATCGAGAAACATCAGCTTGAATTACAGGAATTGAGGTAAAATTAATGCACTATTTAAAAGCTATTCTAGACGTGCTATCTAGTAATTATAAAATAGATACTAAAAAATTTCAAGAAATTGCGAATAACACTTCTAACCTTTGTGTAAATCTTTACAGGTGGGACCCAGTGTCACACACATTATACAAAATTTTGAATCATGGAGCTACTATTAAAGAGCATGCATACCACCCAATTCGGCAACTATCAGAGATAGCGGCTGAAGCCTGCAACATGCATTTTTGTTCAAATAATCAAAACTTTTCAAGAAAAGACTTGCTCCTAGACAGCAATAAAAATGTACTTAATGGCTTACTTTTTTGTTTCGATCTTTATTTAAGGGTTGTTATTGCTTGAATCTAGTTTCCGAGCGATTCTGAAGAGGATGACATGGAAGATTATGCTCGAAAGAATGGTGGTAGTAGGACAGTAATTTGCGTAAATTGTTCGAAAAATGATTTGTTTCTATCATAATAATATATTTTACGTTTCCTTAAAGCATTTTATCTGCTATAGAACGCACAAAATAATTTAAATAATTTTAGCCAGGTTTTTCAGCAAAATACCACACTGTGCGACGGAAGGTGGTATTACTGCAAAAAATCAAAGCTCTAAAACTTTTTTTTTTTTTTTTTGTTAGAAACTAAGCCCTGAGGATAAGTAATTAAGTAAGACTATCAAATACATATCCTCATGCGGATGCTTTTACTAGTCTATGGAATCATTGAAAGCGTGATTACTAAAACGGACCTATATCCGTTTTAAGTTCATAAAATTAAAAAAAATAGTTGAATAATCGTAAAAATATTATATTCGTTAAAGTTTTTATTATTGCCACACATATGTAAGCGCTTCGTGCACATGAAAAATTAATCATTGAATGCTGCAATCTCGTTGTAATGGAATATCAATTTTCGTTAAAGTAATGATCACTAACTCATGTATAAAAGCATCGCATCCATAAATACAAAAAATAGCATTCTAGATATACCAATCTCGCTGTATAGAAATCTCAAAATTTCATAAAATTCGTTATATCCGCAATCATTAATGCTTGTATAAGCGCTTCGTACTTATAACAACAACGGCAACAACAAAAATCACGAATTCACCGACTTTTGAAGCAGCAATTGCAGCCTCGTTTTACAGCAATCTACATAATACATGAAATTCGTTAAAGCCGCGATCTCTACAAGAGTCCAGCATCAGGTCGGATTATCCGGTAATTAAATTCCTATGTATATTTTTTGATACTTTATATATATATATATATATATATATATATATATATATTAATGGAACGATTTTAACCAACTTTAACATTAAATATCTCTTTAAGTAATTATTCGATTTAAAAATTGTCCGCATCAGTGTGTTTATCAAACATTTCTGTATAATACTACCAATTTTCATATTTTTTTATGCAACAGCTCCCTTAAAAGTAACGAAGAAAGACTTCCGACCAAAAAAAATTCAGTGTCAGCGGCGACGACAGCGTTAATTACTTTCTTTAGAATAGAGAGATGCGTTGTTTAATTTGCAATAAAGGTTTTCTATATCTCACCGTTGTCAAGAATAAAAGTAAAACAGCATTCATTGAAGTTTTATGCTATAAGTATGAAGAATAAATAATGTAAATGAACTATACATAGCTTACCTCGATGATCTTTCCTATCGCTAGAAATGGCACAGGTGCCTATAAAGAACAAATATTAGAAATACAAACAAAAGAATGAGAATAATAAAAAAAAAGTATTTTAGATATAAAGATTCATTGCAAGATTCATATTAAAACCTAACTTTGTAAATATAAATTATACACTCATTTTTAACACTTTCCAACATAGTCGAAAAGTATTTATGAATTCTGCTTGTCTGTCCGAGCTCTAACTCGCGTAAATAGAATCTCAATGCTATGTAACTGATATACATTATTGAGGTTTACAATGACATGTTCTGTATTGAAAATGAAGTATGTACCATCCATAGTTCATTTTACAGGGACGTTCGAAAGTTTTCCGTCACATTATGGCACATGAGAAAAAATTGATTGCAAAATATTTTAATAATTTTATACTTTTTAAAAGATATTGAAATCAATATATATCACTAAGGTGCACCACAAAATGATGAATATATGGTGTAGATAGAATTTATCGTTCATGTACAAGAACTCACAAAAATGTTTTCGGTTAGTACTGTCATTGAGCAAAAATTGCCGGAAGTCCATTTTCAGTTGTGATATGGTATTTTTTAAATTAGCAATTGTATTGCATGTTATTAGGTGTATGTAAATTATATAGCTTGCATTTAGGAGTGTACAAATTAATCTGAATTTATTTTCGTTATTGGCTGAAATTCCTAATAGAAAATTTTTCAGTTATGCTAAAGGTTTCGTAACCGGATTAAATTTTAGCGTAATATGTAGCAATAATTTAGCAAAACTTGCAATTTAAATAATATATCATATATACCGTATTTACTCGTGTATTAGGCGCACTTTTTTCCAAAAAAATAGGGCAAAACACCTAGGTGCGCCTTATACACGGAATAGTTTTTTACTGTTGCATGCAGTCGAAAAATATACATATGAAACAAGAAATTATTCAAAGAAGATATTAAAACTCGGAAAATGTTATTTAATTGAAGTATTATTGCATATTTATTTCATTTCTTGCAGTTTTTTATACAACAGAGCTAATGACATTATCTAAACGCAAATTAGCAATTCTCTTTACCGTCACTCATTCCTATTTCCCGTCATTCTCTTACAACCCGAAGTCTAAAAATGCATTTTCGTCTTGTTTTCTGCTCTGGTGTAATGTTTGTTCCGACTTTTTTTTAGTGACATTCATTTGGTCATTCTTCATTAACGTATCATATTTATGGTGCGCGTTATACATGAGATTTTAAAAAATCGCCATTTTTACTTGTAAAGTAGGGGTGCGCCTTATACACGCGTGCGCCCTATACACGAGTAAATACGGTAAATAAATCTATCTATCATTTACATAGATTCACAAAAGAATTTTAGTTTTCCTACGAATTCACACAGTAATTTCCAAAGTTGAATTTTCAAATGTTATGAACATTTTTCAGATTATTTACTCCGTTATTATCTTTCACCTTATTAAATGCGCATGGAATAAAATTGTTTAAATTTTTGGGTCTTTAGTTATCGGCTTAAAAAAAATAAAGCTATGAACCTAAAGAATTATGGAACTGGAAGGTTTTAAATAACTGTCACTGTATGTGTGTATATAGTTTTTTTTTCCGAAATGTGCTTTTTTTATACTTTGGTACATTTTTCTAAAATTCTACTTTAAGTAAAGAGTTGAAATTTCCACAATTGTATAACTAACTCATTTCTTTATCAATACCTAACATCATTATAGGTCTGAATGGATTTTTTACTTACCCATCATACGTAGTATAGGGTAAGTCTTGCAATCGTTTTGAAAATCGAAAAAAAAATTTTGACGGATTTACACGTTTTAGATAGTGGAGATTCCGAAAAACATATTTTTAGAAAAAAAAATTTGCCGTCCATCTGTCTGTCTGTCTGTAAACGCTTTATCTCCCGAACAAATTGAGATAGAGACTTGAAATTTTGTATGTAGTTAGTATGTAAGAATGGGACGAACCCTATTTAATATCAGCAACCTCGATTATCCGGAACTATTTTTTTCGGACTCTCGAAAAATTCGTTCTGATGAAAGGTATATAAAAATTTTCGAATTTTTTTGTTCTAAGGAATGGCCGTAAAAGGCAATAAAATAACACACATTTTGCATATAGAACGAAGTCGATCGAATTATTAGTTGCCGAGATATTTGTAATCTTGTTTTCCACATTCTTCGATTTTTCATGACCCTGTATTTCAATCAAATTTCAATTCAAAGATATATTTTAATTGCAAATGAGACGCTTCATCCGACGCAGTAAATTGTTAGTTAATATGATTATTATTTTTAGAGTTATAAGGATGTTTCTTTTACGCAATCCGGTATTACTTGAGTATTTTGGCGTTTTATATAATTTGTCGAATTTGGCTCATCAGCAATTCATTAATAAAACATGACTATGTATATTAAAACTATTTAAATTTGGGTTTAAATTTTATTTTGGAATTGCAGTGCATTTTATAAATATTTTACACATGTTTTATTTTCATATTTCATATTATGCATATCCATGATGGGTAAGTATTACGGTGGCCCCCAACGACTAGTTTTTTTTTTATTATAATGAAACATACATTCCTAAAACTTTTAGGATCTTTAAAGTTATTTAATAATATATTTCTTTATTTTATTTCTTTGAACCAAAATGAAAATATTTTCTTATTATTCTCAAATATATGTTTTCTGACAAAACAACCCATTTTCAACAGAAAAAAAAATCCTATTCAATAGAATTACTATATTTTAGTGATGTCCGTATATTACTCATATTTTAAATGTACCTTACTTTCAGACATTATTTTTCTCAATACCAAAAACCACAACATAAAGAATTTTCTATTTTCTCTCTATATTATAAACTACAATGTGATTACTTTTTACTATACAATTCAACTATTTCGTTAAAAAACTTTACATTTAGATATCCGTCTTAAAAACAGTTTTCTTTTTATACAAGACATATATTACACGTTTAGTTCCATTTAATCTAGTCTTTACTATCCTCAAAGTGCGACATTAAAAAAAAAAAAAAAATCGCCTTAAAACCAGTTTTATGAATTGTCACAAAATAGTTCCAGAATAATCTATATTCGATCTCAAAGTTTACTTTCATTCTCATCTTGTGTCTACTTTACCATGTAATTTTCGCAGAAATATAATGCGAAAACTACATATGATAATTAATTATATTGTTATTTTTGGAGTTATAAGGATTTTTTTACGCAATTTGGTACTACTTAATTATTCCGTCGACCAAAAATTTATCGCCAAACTATAAGATTAAATGCCAATAATAGCTTATCGTAAATGCCGTATTCACTTGACATTAAACCCATTACATATGTGTTTTTTACATCATCAAGCGATTTTTAATTCGACGTTTAATTCATATTTTTATTAATCTTTTACTAATTTATTTGTTTTTTCTTTATTTAAAAGGAAAATAATGCAATTTGTATAATTTACGAGTAGTTTGACAGTTTATATAATTTGTCGAAATGGATCGACGGGATAATCAAGTAGTACCCACATTTCCGTAATATTGGCGTTATTGTACATTAAAATTATTTAAATATACGTTTACATTTTATTTTGGAATGACAAAGCTTTTTATAAATAGTTTACACATGTTTTATTTTTATATCTTATAGTATGCATATTCATGATGGGTAAGTATTATGGTAGCCTCCAACGACTAGTTTATTTTTGAGTCTTTGTATAAACGAATTTTTGTCAAGAAATCATAACAAATTAAATTTGGCACATAGTGAGTGTTTTGTATTTAAACAAAGGCTAAAGTTAGAAATCATAATATTTTTTTATTAGATGACTTTTAAAATTCGAATGTTAATCCTGATTCGTGTCATTAGTGAAATCCTTGTAATTCAAAAGATAATTAAGACTTTGTACTGATATTTTGCAGATAAGGAAAAAAAAATATACGGATGTATATATGCATAGATATTATATTATTATATACATTCTGTGTTGCTTGAGATTAATAGGAAATAAAAAACAGAATCTTTTTTTAAAAATTCCTCTTTTTTATACACTATATGACACTCAACCTGTTTTATGTATGTAAAGAAGGAATTTTTTAATCGATTTTTTTTTACCCCACTTCATGGTCAGAATTATAAAATTACTTTTACATGATGATTCTGATTTTAAGAGTATTTTCTGAAACATTTAGCTATTTTCTGTTTTATTTTCTAATTCTTGCAGCTGCGTGTATACTAATATTCGTCATGAAATCATATCAAATGTATCAGAATAAACAGAATTGCATAGAATCTTGCAATATGTTCTGTAAACACGCTATTTACATGACACATTTATGCCATACTTGTACCTCAATGACAATTAATATTGCCATATAATACGAGAGCAGTATGATATATGTACCTGGCCTCGGCCAGAGATTGTGTTACTACACTGTAAAAAAACTGACGAATTTACCGAAGTATTACTGGTAATCTGGACGCCAGTATAATTCACTGTATTTTAACGGAAAAATTACCGTAAATTCCAGAAAACTTTGCGCATTTTCCTGGAATTTACAGGAATTTTTCCGTTAAAGAATAGCAAATTGTACTGGCGTCCAGATTACTAGTAAAATTTCCGTAAAATCGTCCGTTTTTTTTTTTTTTTTTTTTTTTTTTTTTAGTGTAGAATTTAAAAAATGATTTATTTCGCAAGGGCGACCTTTCACAATAAATCTGGTAATTTGTGAAATATACTAAGTGGTTTCGTTGGTGAGTAAAAGCTATTTTAAGAGAACAACTTTGGAGATATTTCAACAATGGAAAAGATTGAATATTGAGCAATGATAAAAAACCTCTTTCTGAAAAGAAAACTAATGATGAGATTAAAATGGAACTCAACTCATAAAAGTTTATGAGGACACTGCGCCTTCATTATCAATCATAAAATATTGGACAACGGGCGAACGCGGCCGTACAAGTATTTTGATGAAGAATGTCCTTGCCGTCCAACTAAGGTTACAACATCAATCCGTCGTGGGTGCAAAGTCCTCCAAGTTACTTGTGAATTATACCTCTGGGGGTGCCTTTCCAGGTGAAGGTCTCGTCATCTGATCAAAGCTAAATAACGAGACCATCTTGCGAAGCCATTTGCAGTTCAAACAACAGGATGTACCATTAAATAACAGGCGAAACAAAGTATGCTCAACGACAAGTAAGTACTGCAGAAATAATGGCATGCGAAGCAAAGAAATCAGGTTTATTGCCGTTACGCGGCAATTAGGCGGTCGTCCGCCCGGATACCAGGTATCTAACCCGTTAAGCTCAGATAACTCGGCAGGTAGGGGCCTGGTCATCGGTTAGAAAGAAAGAAAGGTTACAACATCAGAAATGATTGAAAAAATCCACAATGTTGATGTAAGCGAACGCAGAGTAAAAGTGCGCGAATTTGCTAAGACTGTGGGCATCTCAACTGAATGGGTGTAAAATATTTTAAGGGTGTATTCGAAATTCGAAAAAGTGATTTTCCACCTTCAACAGATCGAAATTTTCCGATACAATTTCAGACACATTTTTAAAAGTAGAAACATGAAACTTGCTGAGGGGATTTTTGAAGAAACGTACAAGGTGCCGTGTGATGTCATTTTACGCTCCATTCATTAGAATTTGATTTATGAACAATTATCTTCTCAGTATGACACTTTTTATCGTTCCCAAATCTCCCGTTTCGGAAAAATCTGTTCAAAATGCCGTTTTTGATTGGGTTTTTTTTTGCAATATTTTCTGCATTTATCAAAGAATCGACAGCCATGGCACCTTCTGTACTTTCTAAATAAGACAATTTGCCAGTTTGATGCATATGAGAGCAAAAATGAATTTAAAAATAAATCGGAAAATAAGCAGTTTGAATCGAAATACACCCTAACAGCTCGTTTGGATATGAAAAAGCTTTCCACAAAATGGGTGCCGCATTTTCTTACTATTGACATTAATCACGTCCGGTAGACAATTTGAAAAGAATGTTTGGCGAAATTAAAGCGTAATTCAAATGATTCTTGGCGTCGATTCATAACTGTTAACGAAATATGGATTCATCAGAGTACACCAGAAACTAAAGAATAGTCCAAACAGTAGGTTTTTTGTGGTCAACTTGCCGCAAAAAGGCTAAGTCGACTTCATCTACAAACAAAGTCATGGCTATGGTGCTTTGCAATCTCTGCGACATAATTCTCGTCGATTACCTTGAAAAAACAAAACCATCCATGGAGACTTATGGCAAACTTATTAGATCATTTCACCCTTTTGTGAAAGAAAAACGTCCGTACTTGGCGAAGAACTAATTCTCTTTCATCAAAACAATGCACGCCTGTATCATCGTCAGGGCAAAAGTCTATGAATTAGGACTGCTTATGCAGCTACCATATTCGCTAGATTTCACCCCTGACAATTATTTTCTTTTTCTAAATATGAAAAAAATAGCTAACAAGAAAGGTCTCCCTTTTGGGCATAATCAGAATATTTTGAAAAAAATAATGAAGCTATTTATGTATGTAATAAAGGATCAGTCAAAATTAGCGGCGGAATAACAATAGAAACTTTATTTAAAAAAAAAAAAAAAAAAAAAAAAAAAAAAAAAAAAAAAAAAATAGTTTCGAATATTTGGCGCGAAAAGACGAAAGCGTCACGCGATTTGGCGAGCAGCATTTTTCCTCGCCAAAATCTAACGATTTTCTTGAATGAAAACTGTTTTTTAATAGATTTTTAGAATGCGCGTAAATGGGATTTAATAAATTAAAATTTAAACAATGAGATAGTTTAATATATATGTTATATATAAATATATATATATTGCTTGTTGCATGAGTTAATATAGTAAAAATAATTTTATATATAAGAAAGATTTTCATATTGTAAAATATATTTTCATATATTTAAGCACATTCCAAAATTAAAGCTAGATGAAAAATGCTGGAACAATACATTCCAATATCGGGGAAGCTTTTGTTCTCATAGCAACAAAATTGAATCGACAGTGCTTAGTTGGACTTAATTTACCAATTGAAAGAAATTTAATTAATTAATTTTCGCTTTAATTCATAAGATTTCATTCTTAACTTTCAGTATAAATATATATAGTTATAACATGCTAAAACCGGTAAAACTATAGTTATTTAAATAAATATTTTTGAAAATAAATCAACATCAAACATTTTTACCTTAAAAAGTATTTGACAAAAAAATTATTTTTTGAAATTTTATTAAATAGATAAATGGCCGGTGATAAATAGCCAAATAAACGAAATGTTCATTATTTTTTTACGAACGTTGTATCGGGCTTCCCCCAAAAACATTTTTATAAACGTATATATCCACGTGAGAAGAACATTCTGTAATTTTTTCAGAATTTTCTGAGTATGATCGTATGGAGACCTTCCTTATCAGTGGATTACCTCTAATTACGAGGTTATTGCTGATACAAACGCCAATTTTGAAGGGTTTCAGAAATCGTATTTTTTAGAGGGGATAGAAAAAATAGAGAAACTTTGAGTTAAGTGAATCTCACTAAAAGGAGATTATGTTAAAAGTTAAAGTACATTTTTCACATAAAAATGTGTTTTTCTTGTGAAAGCCAGGTATTTATCATACAGCTCTCGTATAATGCTTGTGTTATTACAATAACCTTTATAACACAGTACTATGAACTTCTTTGATGGATTTATCGTTCATAGATTTTGCAATACAAAGCCTCAAAAACTGTTAAATTTGGCAATCATCCGCAAAAATTATCCGGTTTTAAATTGAAATTTTGTTGAAATTTTGTAAATTTTTGCTGCTTTCAAAAATTATGTTTTTTAATAAATTCACTCAGCTTGCGCTTTGTAGAGAGAGTAAGACAAATAACCCAATGAATTTTGCATAATCGGACAATCGTAGTTTACATAACCTGATGACCACGCCAAATTAATGTATTGTATTGAAAATTTTTGGGAAAAGGACATGAATATCATTCAAAAAACTAAGTGTGATTTTCAAGACGAATACTGAATGATTATAAAAAAGTACTTTAAAAAACTATTTTTACTTTTATACATATTATAAAATAAGATTTACCTTCCAATTAGAAGCTAGTTCAACAGTTCCTTTCTGAAATAGTAATAGCAATAGTTATAACAATAAGACAAAAATAAATAAACAATTTTGAAATATCGGAAACAAAAACAATAAAAACTAACAAAACAGAAAAAGTTTTTACAGATTTTAAAGCAGTTGTCAAATTTAAACTGGCTACTTTCTGACATATTTTTTATACACTTTTTCCCTGAACATATTAAAATTGCAGATACTCTTATTAAGAAACTGTGTACCATCATCATGGGGCACTGAAGCCACTGGGGTAATAAAAGCCATTTTGCTAGATAAATTTCGGGAATTGATTTTGTCAACAGTTTTCAAGTTTGACGATTTAAGTTTGAACTTTCCTGCTAACAGTTTCATGTTTTAATAAAGTTTTGGATAACATATTTAAATCGTAGAAACTTTACATTTTGCATTGGGTTTAATCGCTTTAAATTAATTTACTGTAGATGAAGATGCCATATTTCAGGTTTTTGAGAGTAAGAAATCAGCATATTAGTCTCAAATGTGAACACTTTAAAACAGTACAATATACTTACATTAATACCCAGTAATTGTCATGCTGTCCCCAGTAATTGTCATATGAAACTTTAATGGATTCCAATTACTGATAAATTTATATTTTCAAATAAAAACAAATGATAAACAAAATTAGTCTATAATTTTAAAAGTACTTCTAAAATAAATGGTTTAATCTCAAATTCCTTGCGAATTCCTTGTAGTTGGAATAGGTACCAATTACTTGGAACTAGCAAAATTGAAGCACCATTACTTGGCAACTACTATTAATTCAGAAACCCAAATATTTGTGTAGAAAATACTTTTACACAATTAAAGTAACCCTTTTTAACTAAACAAAACTGTTGTCAATTAAAATTTAAAATATATTATAAATCAGATAATAATGAATTGAAAAGCATGCCTTCCTTAAGCCAAAAAAGAAGAATTTGCAACAAAATGGCTAATTTGATACAAGCCATACTTGTTTCTCTTTCCTAGGCTCTATTGTCATGTTGTAAAATAAATCAAAGTTATAATCTTTAACGTAAATGAGCATATAACTGATATATGGTCTTGAATTTTTAAAAGACTGGATATAAATCTTTTTTTAGGACATGTTTGTAAAATGTGCCAATCACTGGTGCATGCCAATTACTGGGGGTGTTACCCTATATAATAAAATATTTCTAAATTTTTACTTTAAAAAACAAGTTGGAAATTGCACGTGAAGCGTAGCAAATGAGGTGCGTTCGTACAATAACGAAGTTTCAAAAATATTCAGATCTTGATGATATAGTAGAGCATACTTTGGAGCATACTGAGAGCATACTTGTACAGTGGTCGAAATCTTTGTGTTCCTCTAAATATGCAGGAAGTAATTTTTATTATACTGCATTAACGTATATCTTATTCAAAAAATTTGAAGTAGTTTAATATAATTAAAACACGCCCCAAACAATGTTTTCACGTATAACATGATTTAGTGGAATACATTTGTGTGGCCCTGTAATTTAATAATGAATATTCTTTGCATCACAGATTGTACAGAATGTATATTTTAGTACATACTTCAAAGATTCATGCCAATTCTATTATGTTCAAATGAGTGTAACACATTAAAATGCATTTGAAACTTTTTTCCCCATTGACCGTAATGTAACGGAATCCTTTTGATTGTCCCTGTAAATGATCTATCCATCCGATTTTTATAAAATTTGAAACAACTCGACAAAATTATGTAATAATTATACGTTTTAAATTTCAAACGATTAAAATGCATTTGAAACTTTTTTCCCCATTGACCGTAATGTAACGGAATACTTTTGATTGTCCCTGTAATTGATCTATGCATTCGATTTTCATAACATTTGAAATGACTCGACAAAATTATGTAATAAATATACGACTTAAATTTCAAACGATTAAAATGCATTTGAAACCTTTTTCCCCATTGACTGTAATGTAACGGAATACTTTTGATTATCCCTGTAATTGATCTAAGCATTCGATATTCATAACATTTGAAATAACTCGACAAAATTATGTAATAAATATACGTTTTAAATTTCAAACGATTAAAATGCATTTGAAACTTTTTTCCCCATTGACCGTAATGTAACGGAATTCTTTTGATTGTCCCTGTAATTGATCTATCCATCCGATTTTCATAAAATTTGAAATGACTCGACAAAATTATGTAATAATTATGTATTTTAAATTTCAAACGATTCGGTTGGGTAGTTTTTGCGTTGTTATAAGCGGACAGACAGACAGACGGACAGACGGACGGACTGAGCGACAACAATAGGTGCTACGTATTTACATAATTACGAACGCACCTAAAAAGAACCATTTTATAAAGTTTTATAAAGATTGAATAGAAATTAAGGCGGAAAAGCCCGGAAAATTAGTTTTGAGGAAATAACCAAGTTTTTATTCAAAAAGAAATTCAAAATTTTACTTTTTTTTTCTTTTTTTTTTTTTTTTTTTTGTAGACTATTAATAATCGGATCTAAATAATTACTTTCTCTCACTAGTGAAAGCTTATGGATGTTAGAGGAATTTATGCAAAAATTACAATGGGAACATGTTTTCCGCAGTTTGAAGATCTTGCTATCATGTCACCATACAGGGTGAGTCATAAATATCCAAACAGTAGGCTATCTCCTTAAATATTGCCCCTAGACCCATACTTCCAATTGCAAAAATTCATAAAAAAATGTGACATTTTTGATAGGATCAACTGCAACTTCATGGAAGGTCTTTTTGAAAAAAAGAAAATTAAATTTTTATACGGGCCCCGTAGGGAAAAATTCCTAGTTAGGAAATTATTCCTTATCCACTCTTAAATTGAACAAAAATAAAATAAAATAAAATAAAATAAAATAAAATAAAATAAAATAAAAATCAACCATATATCTAAAAACCTCGAAGGGATATTAAAATCCAAAATTCTGGACTTACACTACTTAACCATACCTGAAAACGAAGAATTTTGACCCATTTTGGAAGCAAGTGAGGGGTCGTCCATAAATTATCCAATATTAAAAGTCGATTTAAGACAGTGCATCTTATTTGGATATAAAAATGCAGCGTACTGTTTTAAAGCTAAACCTGTTTTCATGATATGTTGGTAGTTCGCACTGGAGGTCTGCATGGGTCGAATTTTCTACGTCCAGCCCCAAACCGACCCTCAGGGAAAAAAGTTCAGGCCGACCTGGAAAAATCTTAAAACGTACCGGTCTGGAAAACAGTTTAAATCACAGCCCGGCTCAGTCGTGAGTTTCTATATTTTTTTTTTTTTTTTTTTTTTTTTTTTTTTGCTTCGGTATGGTTAAAAATTGTGTCGTATGGAGGAGTTCTGACCAAAAATACTTTTATAGCTTTTCGTTTTTCATATTTATACTTTGTATTATTAAATAAGCCACCAAAGGCTGTGATATATTTATTTTATCAATGAATCTGTATTTATATGTAAATGTTTCACTTATATTTTAATATCGTTTAACCATTCTCCCATAATCCATTCTCCATTCGTTGGAGACTTTGAAAAACTTTATACAGTAAAAGCTTTTAAGACAGAATCGCATAGGAAAGAAAATATACGTTATCGACAAATGCCCTACTTGTAAATGGAGTTTATTTTTATCTCTCTCTCTCTTTTTATATATATATATATATATATATATATATATGGATCAATACATTTCCCACTTACGACAGGATTCCGTCGTAGGCAGATTTTATCACTGGTTTTATTGTATTTAATTTCTTAGGTTTGAATATACTATTCATCAAAAAAAATTATTATTATAATTTTTTTTTTTTTTGGGGGGGGGGGGTTAAATAAAGGCGATTTTATAGTTTATGTGTTTTTTGTAAAAAATTGATTGAGCCAAATTTTACTTATTTTATGCAAGTATTAGGTCAGTCAGATACAGTGATTTAATACTGGTTGTGTCGAGACCGCGGTTGAAAATTTTGTCCAGTGCGCAACTAGGAAAAAGGAACCAGTCCCATCCGTTATAAAAAAATACGTTAGGACCGGCCAGGCGAGTCTTCAGAAAAAAGTAACGTCTTTGCCCTGGCCCGGCCTGGGTCCAGAATACTGATTTTTTTGACAGCCTCTAATTAAAAAATAACAATAAAAAAAAATAAAAATAAAATAAAAAGACTTAATCCGCATCTTAGAAAAAGCAATGTTTTAAACAATTGACGGACATTTAAAAAGTACAGAAAGGAGATGGAAATGAGAAAAGTTAAACGTAGTCGGAAGTTTGAGCGACAAAAAAGAGTTATTTTACACTTTCAATTCTTTAAAAAGCATTTAAACAATTTTTTATGAGCCGAACTTTATAAAAACATTAAATTCGTTTTTCTGCATGATGAGTTTTTTCCCCGTGAACCAAACTTGAAACATGTCATTTTTGATTAGTTTACATTAGTTTTGTTTCGGCAAATTTGAAAAAATATTTACTTTTGAAAATGTGATTTTTTTTAAGTTATATCATTTTTAAATAAATATTTAAATACTTTTAAAGTTAATATTGAACGAAAAAACCCTGAAACAAAACTAAAATAAGATTTTCATCTTTAATTATATGGAAAGAAATTGGAATCCGATAAATAATATTTCAAGTTAAAACTGCTTTAAATTATCCTATTTAATCTAGTACTAATCATTTGAAATTTTGATAAATTTTATGAGAAATTTTAGGATGTGATTTTCTTATTAAATTATATGGCTAACTATCACAAAAAAGAAAAAAATCCAAATTCTAACTCAAAAGATAGTTTTTTTACTTGTTTCCTAGACCTGTTAAAGTAACATTGTTTCTTGAATTGCACGCATTTCTATTGGTGTCTAATCCCTTAAAACCTGATGAATTATTTAACTCTCTCATGCATACGGGCCTCATATGAGGACAGATAAATATTACCCTATAAAATATTAGAGTTACCATTTTTTTCAGCATTCATTCATGGGCACCTCATTTATGGACAGATAATACCTTGCATGCAACATAGTGGATGGCAGCAACATACCGATGGTCGTAATTCACACGAATGTTGCAATAAAATCGAAGTATTGATTCATAATGATATTGAGCAGAATTTGCTACAAATAGACTAGGAAATATTCACAATATAATCAAGGTAAATTTTTTAATACAATTTATCATCATATAGCATGTAATGATAGACAATTTTTACAATATTTCAATTAGGATTATATTTAAGTTATAAAACATGTCTGTCCTCATATGAGGACAGTTTGCACTAAGGTGAACAAAACTCATTTTTGAATACAACTTTTATTTATTTATTTATTTTTGTAGGTTATTAAAAAATAAAACATGAATAAGAAAACCCGATACATAACTAAAGCAGAAATAGTTGAAATAATGACAACGGAATTTGAGGATAATCTGAAAAATATTGATTCTGAATAGAGATGGGAATGCTCGGAAAAAAACCGGAAAAATTGGGAAAAAAACGGGTTTTTTCGGTTTTTTCAGAAGGCTTATTTTTCAATTTTTCCGAACTGGAAAAATTGAAATTTCATTTATGAAATAATATAGTTTAAATTTTGTAATAGCTACATTCTCATACTTTTTATTTTATTTATTTTTATGTTGAGAGTCCCACATGAAAACTTTAATGTGGGTAGAACTGAGCAGAAATCTGTTTGAGAAGACTTGAAAGGATCCTTCACAATTTTTTCTTGTTTGAAACACAAGACCCTTCGCAAATTTTCTCTTGAAAATAGACATTTCAGAAAAAGTTTAATCTACAAATTGAATCTTTCGCAAGTGCAGTGATTGAAGAAAAAAAAATCTCATGCCATATAGCAGCTGAATCTTATCAAGTTGTATATATGCATAAATAACCTTATTAAAAATGTCTAAATAAGACTCTAAAAATAGTAGTAATTTCTTATTCAGAAATTCTGAATATATTTTGTATAAGTATATATACAAGAAATTCACAATTTCACAGAAACAGGATTACATGAAAAAAATCTAGATATATAATTAAATGCAGCTTCTCTTTTTAAAAATTAATTCATGTGCAAAATTATTTCAATAATATGCCGATTAATAGAAATGCTAGAATTAAAAATTTAACATAAAATTTGAAGCATGCATTTATTACTTTTTTCTATCTTTTCAAGAAGTAAGTATTGAATTCGTGAAAATTTTGACTCCCAGTTTTTGGTTTATTTAAACATTTTAGAAGGTCCTGAACACGATTTATGGTTTTTGGAAAATATCTGTCACTCTGTGAGTCTGTATGGGACAAAAATTTTATGGGCACTTGATCTCAAGAACTGATGCACATAATTTCACAAAACTTTAGATTCAATTACACCTTGATATAAACTCGAGATGTTTAGTTATTAGTGTATATCGCCCAACTGATGGCGCTGCTATGCTGTATTATTCATAATTTCCACAATAGTTCTATCTTAAGAATTAATGTATGTATTTTCATAAAACTTCAGATTAAGTTAGTCTTTGATATAATTTTGTGCACATTACTTTTTGGTGTAAATCGCTCAACAGATGACGCTTCTATGCTGCATTATTCATGATTATCGCAATAACTCTTTCTCAAGGACGACTTTTTACCAAACTACAGATTCAGACAGATCCTGATATATATAACGTTGTTTAGTTTTTGGTGTAAATTGCCCTATAGGTGGCACTACTATGCTGCATTTTTCAAGATTTCGTTATAGCTGATTAATTGAATGTTTTTTCAAGGTATTGAATCTAAAATTGACCTCCATTTTACCTCCATAATGTACAGTAATGTTGCAAAAAACATGGGCAGTTTGTATTAGAAAAGTACAACTGCGATGAAAAAAAAATATATATATATATTTTACACTGGTGTCCAAAAGTTAAGCATAATTGGTAATTAAGTAATTATTTTTAAGTAATGAAGGAAATATGAATCGGAATGTGCTGAAACTCCAGGTGTGTAAACAAAATAGTACGCGTCATATATTTTCGCGAAGAGTTTTACCCGAAATCGAACAGGGGACCGTCAACAAATTGAAAAAGAACGAAGATCTTTTGGATAACCCTGTCAAAACTAATGTAGCAAAAGCGTTCAAACTGCACATTATGATTAATTGGCTTATTGTAATGTACTGTGTTAATTTTTACAAGGATAGCATGTATACTCGTAGAGAAATTAAGGTTTTTATAAAAACAGTCCTAAGTTTTTTGCTTATAATTTGCAGAGCTCTTAATATAAAATAATGTTCTTTTTTGAAAAAATGACAAACATCATTGTACACAATACCCTGTCATCAGAATTAAAAAATAATAAAAATTGTATGACAAATGAGCAGGTTTACTAAATAATTTTTTACTGCGCATGCGTGAACACTATTAAAATTTCATTTGCATATTATGTTAGTTAAATGTATAGAGCAACTTTTGTGAAAGTCTCAAAAACATAGCTTAAAAATTCTGAAAATTATCGTTGATAGAATGAGATCAAAATCCTTTATTCCCTAAATGAAGCAAAAAGATGAGGGGCTGTATCCATATTCCATTGTTTAGTGCCTACACAATATTGCACGTACAACTATATTTAGGTAAAACCCCTGATTTTTTTGCTTCCTTTAGGAATAACGGATTTTGAGTTGATTCTATAGGCGACCATTTTCAGAATTTTCAAGCTATGTTTTTGAAACTTTTACAGAAGTTGCTCTATACATTTAGCTAACACAATATGCAAATGACATTTTGATATCGTTGACGCATGCGCAATGAAAAATTATTTACTAAACATACTCATTTTTCATACAATTTTTATTATTTTTAAATTCTGATGACAGGGTATTGTGTACAATGATGTTTGTCATATTTTCAGAAAAGAACATTATTTTATAATAAGAACTCTGCAAATTATAAGCAAAAAACTTGGAAAAATTTAGGACTGTTTTTATAAAAACTTTAATTTCTCTACGAGTGTACATGCTATCCTTATAAAAATAAACACAGTACATTACAATAAGCCAATTAATCATAATGTGCAGTTTGAACACTTTTGCTATATTAGTTTTGACAGGGTATCCAAAAGATCTTCGTTCTTTTTCAATTTGTTGACGGTCCCCTGTTTGATTTCGGGGAAAACTCTTCGTGAAAATATATGACGCATACTATTTTGTTTACACACCTGGAGTTTCACCACATTTCGATTTATATTTCTTTCATTACTTAAAAATAATTATTTAATTACCAATTATGCTTAACTTTTGGACACCAGTGTATTACAAGTAACTATGTTCCAAATTATACATTCCCTCTTCATTAAACTTTGAATTTTTGTAGTTTTTTAAAGCATACTAGAAGCTTATCTCTGTATGTAAACTGCTTTTATTAATTCCTCAAATAGCGAGCATTTTCTATTTGTAGTTTTCTGTTTTCATAACTTTTGAGTTCCATTCTTAGAAATATGAAATTACCATATGGAAACATTTTTGGATATGGTTTCTTACTCAAGAATAGAATACCAGATTTCAGGATAAAAAGAAAAAAATTGCTTTTAATTAAACTTAAAAAAATATATATTTTTTTCTGGTTTCAGTGAGTAAAAATCTAACAGTCAATAAGTCCTATGCTATTTTTTAGTTGTAGACCTCAGTAAGCCAAACTAAAACTTAGTTTTGTTTGAATTTAGATTATAAAACTAAATCAAAACTTTGAGTTGAGATTGGAAAGCTATACCAAAACTAAACATACTTTTTAAAGGAAATAAAATTACAATTGTAAGAAAAAAGTGTAATAATGTAAAAGTATACATTTTTTTAAATACTGATATTGTTGCAGTTTTGTCATTATTATCAATTTCTTTAAACTAGTATCATTTACTTAAAAACTATACTTATGTAAATGGAATGCATAATTTATTTCATTCGAAACTGCAGACATATTGGCTCAGGTTCTTATATTAGGTCAATTGGTAGTTAAACATGTAACTGAAAAATCATTTCAACAGAGATATGATATAACAAACAATAATGTTTTAAAAATTATTAGGCTGTGGAAAAAAAAGACTAAACTTTTAAAAGCAGGCTTTGCTACTTTCTTTGTATTTTGTAATATAAAGTGAAAATAATTTTTATTTAATACAAATAAATGGAAAAAAATGTTTAATATTTAATATTCTATAAGAAAATATAATTTATTTGGGAGAAACAGTCATAAAAAATCAATTTTTCCAATTTTTCCGTTTTTTTCCGAAAAAAAACCGGTAAAAAACCAGTTTTTTTCCGCCACTTATATTTTTCCGGAAATTTTACATCTCTAATTCTGAAATAGATGATCCGAGTTATATTCCTCATGTAACTGCCAATGCAATGTCATCTTCTGATGAAGATGAATTTACAAATAAAGCCCCAGTCTCAACTGCACCGAATGATTCTGATTCAAATGATGGAGGACTTGTAAATCGAGCTCCATCATCGTCTACTAATACAAAAACTTCATGAAAAGGAAGCAAACCAAAAGCAAATCCCATTACTTGGTTTAGTGAAAGAGATAACTTATTGTCCATTAATTTGCCTTAATTCAGTGGTAGATTTCAAGTGAATATGCAAGCCGACTATCCTTTAGATATGTTTATGAATCTATTTCCTCAAGACCTATTATCAGATAGTGGCTATCCGACAAATCTTTCGTGTGACAGAATGGCGAATATAATTTTAGACTTTCTGTAGAAGAATTGAAAGTTTTCTTAGGAATTTGTATTGTTATGCCATATGTCAGATACCCTAGATTACGTCATTACTGGTCCTCGGAACATGGACGAATGTCATTAATTGCAGATGCCATGTCTCTAAATCGCTTTGTGAAAATAAGGAAAACATTTTATAGATAATACAATTATTCTTGATGACAATACAGATAAAGCTGTAAAAAATCGACCGATTTTGA
This sequence comes from Maratus speculifer, assembly GCA_964019185.1. Lineage (NCBI taxonomy): Eukaryota > Metazoa > Arthropoda > Arachnida > Araneae > Salticidae > Maratus > Maratus speculifer. The sequence goes on from OZ025294.1 coordinate 57,861,777, forward strand.
CAAAATTGCATGAGGCATTTCACAAAGCTGCCGACAACGAGGAATATTAAAGTGTGGATGAGATGATGATTCCATTCAAAGGAAAATCATCTGTAAAATAGTACTTACCTAAGAAGCCACCCAAATTGGTATATAAAATGTGGAGACGTGCTGATGTATCTGGATATATTTATTGCTTTTAATTGTTTCCAAGGTGCAACTGGTAACCGCGGAATCACATCTGATTGTGGTGCATGCATCTGATGATCTCATACAGTTTGACTCATGATTTGCATCGATCAAACTGCAAAATATATGCAGATAATTACTTTTCTAGTTTACCGTTGGTTTCAAAACCGAAAGCCTCAGCAATTTGGTATAATGGAGCTATAAGAATTAACAGACTGAGGGGTGCAGAAAAGCAGCTAAAACCAATAAAACAACTGAAGAATGAAGGAAGGAGTAGTAGTTCGATTGTTTCACCTTCGGATGATAAAAGTTCATCCGATGGATCGATAATACACTTATTTATATAAATTTTTCATAATATGGAAAGGAACCAGAAGGCCAAGTAACACGTTTCAGTTGAAAGAAAAACTGTGATTTCTATCAAGCGTCCACATTGTATCTCTGAGTATAATAAGCATATGCGTGGAGTTGACCTTATGGCTTTTCTCGTAGCCTTCTATTGTAATGATGTCCGAAATAAAAGGTGATGCATGCATATTTTTTATCACCTTATAAATGTCACCATTGATAGTGCTTGGATTCTATGGAAATCAGAAAACACCAAAAGCATAGACCTGCTGAAATTCAAAAGTTCAGTTGCAATGGATTTGATATATAAAGGCTAAATAAAAATAAAAGAGGAAGACCCTCTGCAAGAGAACCAGCAATAAAACGTAGGAATACAGACGATGTGCCCAAACTTTGCGTTTAGATGGTGGAAAGCATCACCAGAAGAAAACGGAAGCAAAGTTTGCTAATCGCTGTAGAGAAAAAAATGCAAAAGCAAAACACGATATATTTGTAGAACATGCGCTATGCTAGTATGTCCAGAATGTATGGAATCATTTCATATCGAATAAATCATATAAAACGTATGCAGATACATGACAATGTATCTGCATACGCAAACGTATGCAGATACATGAACACTGAATCATATTGTCCTCATATTTGAGGACAGTACGAATTAATGCACATTTAATGCACATTGACAGTACCATTTAATGCACAATGTCCTCAAATGAGGACGGATCAATATTCCAATAAAAAATTTATAAACATTTCTAATAAAATTATTTTCATGATAAACTTTCTCATTTATCCCAAAAAATAATTGCTTGATTTTTTTTTTTAATTGTGTTGAAAATAATTTATGCATGAGAGAGTTAAACGGCTATAACTCTGCGAGTTTTGAAGATATGAAGATGCATTTTTTTGCGTTTAATTCAGAACTTGATAAGGGAAGTTTTCCTAATTGGAATTTTTATCCTACGGGGGCCGTATAAAAATTTAATTTTCGTAATTTTTCAAACAGACCCCCTCACCCCCCCCCTTTGAGTTGCAATTTATCTTATCAAAAAGTTCATCTTTTTTATGAATTTTTGCAATTGGAAGTATGGGTCTAGGGGCAATATTTAAGGCGATAGCCTATTGTTTCGATATTTATGACTCACCCTGTATATTATTATATCGCATATATACATTTTAATGAAACTTAAAAATATATATGCAGAACATTTTATGATAAAATATAAAATTTTGCAGTTGCTACAAGTGCATTAATAAAAGCAACTTTCAACTTCTGTAACATCTATAAAGAAGAAAAGGAGGAAATATCATTTTTAACGGAAATTTAGGTAATAAACCCATATTATATTATTTTTTGGTCAACTTTCAACATTAGGCGATTTTGTAGGCGTGAAGCAAAAAATGTTAAATATGCTGAATAACAAAATGGAAATCAAAAAGGATAAAAATTTTGAAATAAAGCATATCATGAAATGTTTTATTATCATCAACATCGGAATTCGAAACTTTTTTTATTCCTATTCATTGAATTCGAAATATGAGAAAGGAACTATAATAACAATAATAATAATAATTGAAATTTTTAGCTGTAAATTAGAAAGTACAGTAAATAGCTCATCACTTAAATTAATAAATAAGAAAGTTCAATAAGTAGGTAAATTAAAGGTACTTACACATAGGTCACCATTGACATAATTTAAGTATAAGCTTTCGCCAAAACACTAAAAGAAAACGGATTGTATAAATTTCAATAATTCAAATAATAATAAATTTAGAATGAGTAAAAAAGCAGACATATTCGTGTAAAAAAAAACTATTTAATTTTATGTTAAATATTTTAGATGTAACAAAAGATGCCAAATAAAATCTCTTTTGTAGCTGGGGATGTAATCAAAATAATCGCATAATTGATTTTTAAGCTGAAAAAATTAAAAATATGTGCACATATTCGAGTCAAAAATTTGTGAATGAGTTATTTTACTGCATTTATCAATGTCACTTATGCATCTAGTTTTAAAATCACACCGTCTTTCTAAGTAAACTTTTTTTTCTCGAAATTTAACCAAGTTTTCTGTTGATTTTTAGTTGCTGTTTCTAAAAAATACTGTTTTTAAATAAATGAAAACAAATTTTCCTATGCGCGAATTTTTCTCTTCGTGATTAAATAATTAGTCATTTTTCTTCAAAGAAATTCAATTTTGTCACTTTTTTTGCTTCTTATTAAATACTTTTATCAGTTTAACTTTTTTTAAATTTTTATTATTATTATTATTAAATCACTGCAAGAATAATTATGTTGCATCATAGTTTTAAAATTATATCACCTTTCCATGCAAATAACAAGATTCTTTATTCTAACAATTAATAGAATATTTTGTCAATTTGCATTTAGTTAATTAAGAGTAAATTTTATTACTTAAATATAAATTTCTTGATGTAAATAAACGCTCTCCTTGTTGTACTATTTGTTATTATTATTATTTCCTTTCTTGTCATAAAGTTTCCATAATATATTTTAAAGATTCATTTATCGAAGTTTAAAAAATTTAATTTAAACCACCTGCGAAGCACACTTAGGGGAGAGGGGGGCACATTTGAACTGGGGGCACCTTTGAACACTCTAAATATTTTCTTCCAAATAAATTATTTTTAAAAAATTTATATACAAATATATTACTACTGCTTCAATGATATAAGAATACGAAGCTTCACCATTTTGTATGAACAATACTGTCTAAGCAAAGTATGTATTTTTCTCCCTCTTGAATCTAAACTTAAGGAAATAAAGTTGTAAGATTTTTACTCACAATTTTGTATCCCTAAAATTTTAATTTATCGTCCAATACTTAAATAAGGATATTAGCTTTAGTTTATAAGCTTTGTTTTATTCTAATTCTTGAGCCGAATTTAGTAAATGGCTATAATGTTAAACTTTAGGTGACGGGGCACCATTGAACAAAAAAGATGGGGCACCTTTGAACAACGAAAAAGCACCGAATAAACTGGAGATATATAGTAATTAAAAACATTTAAAGAAAACATTTAAAACTATGAATTAAAGAGTTGTTTACGGATCCAACTGTTATTATTTTTTAGATTTTTTTTTTTTTTTTTTTTTTTTTTTAATGTGAAAAGAGATTAATTACGAATCTCCAAGAACATGGACTTATACTCTTAGCAATATCCCCCCCCCCCCGCTTAATGCACTCATAGATTCCAACCTCTGGATGTATCAGTGATGGAAAGTTTAAAATTTAAATTGATGTTAGCTTTCATTTATTGGATAATTGAAATACTGGATACACAATAATGATTCATGATTTAGCAGTTTTGTCAAATTTTATATCAAGTTTCTTCATAAAAAGAGTGACTGAAAAATTTTAATTTTCCAGAAGCATCTGATATTGCATTGGTGTATTTAAAGGATACTGTAAAACAGTTTTCACAATCAAACATAACAGGGGGGACACTCTGTGATGTTTCAACAATGAGTTTTTGCATGAACTTTGATGGATTTAACTTTGGTTAAATAATAAAAAATAATAATAATTTCAATAAAATGTAGTTATTTAATTTTATTAACATTATTTTATATATCTGAAACATAAGCAATTTTTTATAAAAACTTTCAATATTTTTACATTTTACTCACTTGTTCAAAGGTGCCCCTACATGGGGCAGGTTTGAACAGAAGTTCTTCAACTTTTTAAATCCTCACAACTTATTTGATTTACATGGAAAACTTTTAATTTCTGGCACATATGATGAAGAAATGCTGTCTTTTTATTATGTAATATTTAAAACGCAATAAATATAATTCAAGTAAGAATTCTATTGATTTTCTAAAAAATTGTTCAAAGGTGCCCCCCTCTCCCCTACATGTATTTACTCCAATGCTCATAAAGCTGTAGGAAACATTCCTGAACCCAGTGTCTCAGAATGAAATTATTGCTGTAGAACATCCCCTTATTCATTTAAAAATGCACTAAACATACACCAAACATGCATTAACATTCAATTTCTTTTTTAACGTGAAAATCTTTCAACTGAAAATTTATCTTTCAACGGAGAATTTATTATTGCTGATTTCCAATTTTCGGCAACAAAAAAGACAGATAATTAAAAGCTAAAAGAAGAAATTTAATTTACTATAAAAATAATGAAATTTCGAAATATTAAGAAAAAAATATTTCAATAATATAAATAAAAATTAGCTTAATTTCTTTTCCGAGTTGTAATCGATTTATATATAGAGGTACAAAGACATTAATTCATCCGTTTTAATTTTGACGTGACTCAAACTTTAGGACACACTTTCGCTTTTATAATATTGTAAAAATTATATCATTTACTTTTGTTTCCATATAGTACTTTTTTCTATTTTTAAGAAAATTTTTCAGCCAGGTCATTTAATTTCAGTTTCCGAGCTCTACATTTAGAAAAGAAAAGAAAAAACAAGCTTCTAATAAGATTTTTAAAAATTCTTTAAATGAGGTCAAGTTAGATTCTCTGTTTGCTGTATTTTCTTTTTTAACAATAAGTTAACTAAATGAAACTAAAGCATTCAATAAAATTATGCTTCCGCAGCTGTTGTAAATCAATCAAAACTTGATTAACCTCCCTGTATGAACAACGAATATTTTACTAAATAATAGGATTTAAGATACTAAAGTAAGAAGTAGAAAAATAACACCTGAAGAGTACAATAATAGTGATTGAAATAGCCCTGCCGCATATCCTCGCATTGGCCGTAGACGTTTGACTGACCTACAAAAGAACAAAAATCACTTAATAAATGTTCGCATTCATAAAATCGCTTGATTTTTAAATAAGTATTTAATTGTTCTAGAAATGCCTAAATATGGCAAGATCTTTAATGCATGTTTTGTGATCGCATCTAAGATTAATGAAATGTTCGCATTCATAAAATCGCTTGATTTTTAAATAAGTATTTAATTGTTCTAGAAATGCCTAAATATGGCAAGATCTTTAATGCATGTTTTGTGATCGCATCTAAGATTAATGAAATAAATCATGTGATATCGCGAGATACTTTTGGATATCTGTACAAATGAAAGAAAGTTTCTCTCTGTCTGTGCATACCTGTAACGGCTAGCGGACATACGAGTCTGAAAATATAAAAAGTTTTTTGTTGGATTAGGGTAGTTCAAGGCACCTGAGGCTTAAGTTTTTAACTTTTTAATAATTAACCTAGATATTAGTAAAAAACATCATACGGCCAATTAAAAAAGCATTTTTTCCAAAACTACAAATTGAATAGATTTGGATGCTTCAAGCAAGATTTGCGCAACAGCCCAATTAAACATGCTTCGTATATGGGGAATTTGAGACCATGAAGCGAGGCTAAATTTCCAGGATAACAATAAATATAATGACAATTTTCACTAATCTGTTAAAATTAAGAGAACTAATCAAGTTATTGATCTAAAAATTTCAGACCAAATGTAAAAAACTTTTTATATGCGAATATTCAGTACTTTTCCGTAATTTTCTTTAATTTTTGCGAAAAAGCTAATGGTGATAGTTAAAAAATTCGGAGAAAGAACTAGAACAGATGCGAACAGATAATTGTCGTTTCATGGACTACCTAGTTGAAAACAACTTTACGTCCGATATTAAAGTGAAGTGCCTTGCAAAATATAGAACCATTAGGGGAGAAGGTTAAGCTGCAGTTAATACTATTTAATTTAAAGAAAGATTCAAAAATTAATACTTAAAATTTAAAAAAAGATTTTAAAAAATTTAAGTAGATAGAATAAGTAAGTAAAATAAAAAAGGATATGCTTAGAAAAATAAAAAATAAGAGAGAATAATTAAACAATAAATTGAAAGAGAAAATTTTTTTAACTTAAGTTGATATAAGTATAACTGTAGTTCGAGAACTACTAGAAAAGAACTAGACAGAGACAAGCATTCATTAAAAACTGAACTGAAAAGACAGCTTTTTCCGCCGATAAGACGACCCCATATCTAATTTTGAATATGAAATGAAACTGTTAAATGTTACCAAATGTTAAAACACGCCTTAAAAGGATTTTATCAACTTAATCGAAGATTAATACTGTGTTCTGTAGCAATATTGTTTGATAGTATTTAATATGGAATTATTTGATATGACTTAAGAGTTTGCCCACAAGAATTTCTTTATCTATATTTAAAAGCAAGTTTTCCTAAATGTATTCTTAAATTACGAAAATTTCCGGCGCATTCTTTTCTCGGGTTCTATAGAACCGATTACAACGAGAATTGATTCATTCAAACAGTTTTAGACTACTGTTACCACCATTTTTTAGCATTAACGGTGCATTTTTTCTCGGATTCTATGAGACCTATTTAAATGGGAACTAATTCATTCAGCTTAGCTTACACTTATCGTACAATTTTTAGTAACACCTCCCACCGCCAGGGATGCATTATTCATATAACGGATTTTATGGGTCCAAGCTCAATGGCATTTAGCTCATTCAACTAGATTTTCGATATATATATATATATATATATATATTACAGTTCCACCTTCTACCAGTAGGGGTGCATTATTTTATCGGATTGTGTGAGCCGATTTCAACGAGGTTTGGCTCATTCAATTTGGTTTTTGATTGTGTTACAGTTTTTAGTCTCATTTTCCAACACCGGTAGTGGGAGCATTCTTATTTCAGGTTTTAAATTCCAGATAAATGTATAATTCTACTTTATTGCGGTCATGCAGCGTTTTTCATCTTTAATAGCTTATTTAAAAGGAAACTGCCGGAAATCCTTCAAGACGGGAGATTTTCTTTCAAGTTCGAAGAATATTTCCATATATTTCTTTTGATACAAGGTTCGTTTGTAAAAATCGACCAGCATAGTAAACGAACCCTGCTAATTTATAATAAGTTAAATATTGTAAAATTTAAAAAACAAAACTCACCTTTAATTAAAATCAAAAACTGAAAAGTAAGTAAACCTGTTAAAACGATACTACGGGATATCATGTTCTCTAGACTGTGGAATCAGACAGTTCAAAGGGTTATGAATGCAGTTTAAGCTTTTTTAAGTAGAATTATTTTCCTCCCACGTCTTTTTGACGAAATCACACCTTTCACAATTTAACATGTAACACAATTGAAAAATGTATTTATATTCTTCGCGAAAAATATAGCTCTTAAATCTTGTATGCTTTAGCCACAGCTGTAAAATTAATACCCAGAGATAACCATCTGAATTCACTGGTAGAAACAAAAATTTGTACTCACCAGTGCAGCAGTTATTGATCTCATGTGAAATGCATATGTAATTGTTGTGTACATTTATATATGACGGTCACAGTTATTTTTTAACTTTGTTTATATGTTAAAACCACTGAAGAACTGTTGACGAAGAAAAAATACTATTCAAATTTTACTTCGTATATTGTGCCTGTAAATCGAAATTTGTGTGTAACGGAAAAATGCTGTTTTTTCGAAAACACGTGACCTGCGATAATCGCTATAGTTTTCCTGCAATGTTTAAATTAATGTCTACAACTTCTAATTTCTTCATAATTTTAATTTCAGAAGATTCAGAAATAGATGCGGAGGGGGTGAGGGCTCCATGAGGCACATTTTTGCTCTACATTTTTGACAATATCACGGAAAATATAATACCTAAAATTTTTAAAAATGTATTTTTGAGTTCAGCATAACGAAACCTTACATACTATATATAAAGAAAAAAAATTTTTTTTTCAAGTAATGTAATTAGCCCCTTTTCATTTTTCCTAATTATATTTGTAAATGTTTAAAAATCAGTAAATATGTGGGTCAATAGTCTTTATTACTTTCCCCAATTTGAATTTTCTAAGTTCCATAATTTATGAGTAAAATAGCTGTGACAGACAGACACAAGAGTGATCTTATAATGGTTCCATTTTCACTTTTTAAGTACAGCACTCTAAAAACATGTTTATACAAAATGTCCGTGTTTATACAAACTGTCGTGTGTCGCCATTGTATCATCGAAAAGTGCATGAAGATATGCATAGAACTAAAGCAAATTTTTTATGTATGTTTTTGGCTGTGGCAAGCAGGTTTTCCTTCAATTTTTGGCAGAAAGGGATGAGCTGTAAAAGCGATTTTCGTTCCATTTTTAATACCATACCATCGAAAAGTGTATGAAGTTATGCATAAAACTTTTTTTTTTTTTTTTTTTTTTTTTTTTTTTTGCATGTTTTAGAGATCTGCACGGGCCGGGCCTTGTTACTAATATTTTCGGGCCGGATCAGGCCGGGCACGGGAATTAATTTTTTCCCTGGAGTATCGGGCCGGGCCAAACTTATTTTTTCCGTACGAAGCCGAGATTGATTTCATTCTTCCTAGACTTCACGGACCAAAATAATCAGTTCCTGTTGAATCCTCCCGTATGAAAATCCTTTTCTCGACGTGGCCAAGTCTGTCCATAAATCTGTAAAATTTGACTTGGTCCAAAATTTTTTTTTTTTTTTAAAGGCATATACTTTTAAGTCATTATTATTCTACAACTAAACATTAGAATTTATTCTTTTTAAAGAATCGTAGATTTCTACGCTTATTAAAATAGAATTGAACACATAAGGAAAAAAAAAATATATGATTATGACGGAATTGTTTTTTAAATTGAAAACGGCAAATTTCTTTTAAACTGTTCATCCATGCACAATGAATACGCGAGAAAAAAATATATTAAACATTTATATCCGCTAAGAAAAGAACATTTTTTTCTTTCCAATGCGATTCCGTCTTAGAAGATTTTACTTTTTACCATGTACCATTTTTTAGATTTTTATGTCTCCATTACATGGAATATGGATTAATAATACTAATGATAACTGAAACATTTATATACAACAAACAAAGATTCATTAAAAGCATAAATATCGCAGCTCACGGCATCACTGCATAAATGGAGATTATAAAAACATGAAAAAATAAAGACTAAGATAAGTTTTTTTGGTGTGAACTCTTCCGTAAGAGTAAAAATCAATGTTCGGTAGAAATTCACTCGGGCCGGACCGAGTTCCGGCTTTAACTTTTTTCCGGGAAATTTTAACTTTCGGCCCGTGCAGACCTTAAATGTGTTTGTCTATTGCTAGTAGGTTTTCTCTGAAACAAAAAAAAAACAAAAAAAAAAAAAAAAAAAAACGCCGGAAAGGGACGTTGTAATAGCGTTTTTTGTCATTTTCAATTTTTTACCACCGAAAAGAATATGAAGTTATGTATAGAGTTTAACAAAAATTTTTGTATAAGTGTTTGACTATGGCTAGTAGGTTCTCCCTGAGTTTAAAAAAAAAAAAAAAAAAAAAAAAAGTTACGAAATTTTTTGTGCATGTTTTTGGCTATAACCTCCTTCTATCTGGAAATATTCTGTGGAAAAGGAGAACTATCATAGCGATTTTTTATGTATCATTTTTCCCCCCAGTTCTTTGTTGCTCTATTGTCCATTGGCCCGTGCAGAGACGGGATCTCGTGTCCTGCTAAGCTGCGTATTTGTAAGCAGCTGATGACAACAAAATAAAGAAAAACTATTGATTTTAATAAATATCATGATTTACAGAATTTTTTTTTTTTTTTTTAACTCCAATTAATTGTCTGAAGCAGAAATTTAAGATCAAAATCAAAGTTGATATAGTATTGAACTAATATTGAAGTACTAAATGCATAGTTACTTTTTGAAACATTAAGATGTAAATATGAGATAGAAGAAAGTTTGGCATTGGCACATTCAACTAGTTTATACTAAGACTAGGATACAATGAGAGTTTTCTTGGGTTAGCATGCTGTTTATTTAAAGCACATTAATAAAATTATGCATAATGCTTTGTTAGACTACAATAAAATTGCAATTTTAGCTAGAAATTCATATTATATTTTCGCTTATTTTATGTTACTTTTCATTTTGAAAAGACAACTTAGCACAAAGAAAAATTAATCTAAATCTACAAAAAGTGCACACAATATTTTCAATGGACGTTTATTATTAGAATTTGAAATTTCAACCTTAAAACTTACAATAGTTTCCTTGTTATTTTATATTTAAGCAGAATTTATTGAAATTTTTTGATGATATTTAATTATAAGGAATTTATAATATTTTATTTTTATAAATTCTAGAATATGACTTTCCTTTTGAAAATACTGGAATGATCTATTCAAGTCTGCAAGTTTCTGGTTACGATTTTGTAACTACAACATAAATATCTATGAACAACTTCTTTTGGCAGATAAGAATTAGCCTATAATAATAATAATTTATTGAACGTTATAGTTCTAGCAAGTATTAAAGACAAATCAAGATGAGGAATGAAATTTATTCTTTTCAGAAAAAAATACATGTTAAAAATAAAACTTTTATAGCATTTTAAATGTTTATTTTAAAATCATACCTAATGTCATGACTGTAATTTGTGTTGTTCCAAAATATTTCCGATGCAATACATAAGTTTAGCTTTGCTGTAGAAATATATATATATTAATGCTTGGTGAAGTGAGTACATAACTAAGATATAGCAATGGGAGGAAAAAGCATTATTTAAAATATTTATTCAGAATTCCTAAATTTTTTCTCATATATAATGGCAATTTAATTAATATTGATATCTAATAATTGATAATTAAGCGTTACAAATATGAAAATATTACATATCAAGAACTAGAATTCTACTAAATAGTCAATTTCATTTCTGGCACAAAATATGAGTTTTAAGAAAAATACTGTTAAATTATTTAAGCCAGGCTGAAACCATCTCTATTCATAAAATCTTGTTTCTTTCTTTGAGAATTTTCAACATTATTCATCAATTTGAGCTGGATTGACTCAAATGGGATTTTTTTAAATAATTATCAGTTGTCACTGACTCAAAATGGGAATTCAAATTATAAGCAATACATAAATGAGTAAACTTTGAAAACACTTTCCAGGTGCTCATTCTGCAGACTTAACAATGTAGAATTTTTTCAGTTTGAATATAAAAGAGGTGTTTTGAAGGTACTCTAAGAAAGTTGTTAGATAAAAGTAGGAAATAAAAAAGCTAATGATCATTTACAAAAGCCATTATAAAAGGTATCCACACTCAAACATTTTTTTAATTAAATGAAAGTGGCATACTTAGAAAATTATTCTGTGTTATTGTTAAATTACTTATATTTTATTTTACATAAAAACTGGAAGTCCTTATCAGAGGTATGGAGAGACAACTTGGGCTCTGGGAATAAAATTTCCAAGCATCACCACTTTAAATTTTATAAAAAAGAGAAAGAAACAAATTTTTTTGAGATGCAAATATTTATTTTTATCTTGATGTATATGCCAGAGCAGAAGTTGATACAGTGGATATGATATGTGTGTATATATTACATATAGGTGTATATATTAATTAAATAAATTTATTTTTAAGATAATTTAATTTTCATTTGGAAGTAGGAAGACAATCAAAATTATTTTTTTGTCTTAGAAATTTGTTTCAATCTAAGCCTATCAAGAACACATAGAGTCAGCACATCAGGAAGTGTAAAAAATGAATTAAAAAATTTATATATTAACAAAGTTAAATAAAAGTATGCAATTATGCATAATAAAATACCTATCATAATTTCTTTCATGCATCATTTCTCCAATTTTCTGCATAATTATGTGCTGTTGCAAATCCACAACATTGCTGGTGTATGCTTATGATGAAAATTAAACAGCATAAAAGTATATTTTTTACTCCTTTGTGTAAATTGTTAAGCTGACACTTAATCCCAAGTTTAGTTACTTTTCTAATCAATCATAAAAATTAAAAAAAATAATTATAAATAACTTAATCAGGGAAGGAAACATATACAATAAAAAATACAAGGAAATATACAATAAAACTAAAAAATGGAACCTGTCTAATTTTTATTAATTTTTTTTTCTGTTCCCTGGTAATCTTGCTTTTTACAGGTTTTAGTGTATTGGTAAGGAAAGTCAAGAATAATATTTACTAAATTAAATAAAAAGCCTTTTATCCACCGAGCCCATTTATATATATATATATATATTTTTTTTTTTTTTTTTTTTTTTTTTTAAGCAGGGCTTATTTTTTGAGATTTTATGGTCTGAAAGGGTTGGAAACCATAATTCACAAGGGACAGTTTCCTCTAGCAATATTAAACAATATTCTTAGCTCTTATAAATAAACAGAAAAAAATTATTATAATTAAACTAAAGAAATTAATACTACAAAGCAGGAGATAGTATGAAAACAGTTAAATTTGTTCATAGTTTATGTGTTAGGAATATAAAGAAGACAGACCAAGGGAAATAAAATATTTTATTAAATCTGATTAAATAAAAGTACCAACAATATATAAAATTATATGAAAACTAAGTACAAGTCTTTACTTAACAAAAATTCTCTTGGGGAATTTGTAGCTAAAATATTATAGTTCATGCAACAAAAATCACTTGACTAAATCAAATGTAAGCTCCATTAAAAGGTTTTATAAATAAAACATCAAAACAAAAATATACTCTTGATAAATACATGATAAATGCATGATTATTAAAAAAAATTTTTAAATAGAAGTAAATAAAGATGACAAATAACCTTTTCTTTCCCTTTTTTAAAAGTTTTAATCAGTTAATATTGCACAAGCCAAATGAAAGTGGAGAGATCTTCCAAAACAGTTTTTGAATATAAAATATGTAGCCTTTTTTTTTTAAGTTTGAACAAAAAAGTAATCAGAAAGTAAATACAGTACACAAAATATTTTTCAAATATTACTTATTTTTAAGATTTTATATAAAATTAGCAATTAAGATAATGCAAAATTAAATCATTCCTTTAAAAAAAAAAAATTAAGACAAATTGTAGAAACTTATAATTGAAAGAAAGGAGATACTTAAAAGATTTGAACAGAATTTACACAGTGCACTTTTCTAAAGGAGGAGAGAGGCAGAAAATAAATGAAAAATAGTAAACAAATATAAAGAAAACTATTAAAACAATAAATTAACATTTATATATTTGTCAAAAGCATTTTAAGACTTACAATCTTTTGTTTGATTTATTTATTTAACCATCTTTAATACTTTCTTTACAATAATAATTAGACACATAGCAAAATTTAACCAGAAATATAAACTGTAAATCATTAATTCTAACAACAAACAATAAATTCATCCATTTAAATATTACATTATTAATCTAAAAATTTAAAAGTGAAAATTATTGAAATTAAATGCAAAACATAATAAAGCATAACTACAACATAAAATACAAGGCACACATGAATAGCATTGTATAATGGAAGCATTGCACATGGAAGACCAGAGATTATTTAGAAATTCCTAACATTGCAATTTGCTAAACCTAATCATGCTTAGATTTATTACTAAATTATGTTTTCTAATTTTCACTAATTTATTTCACAATATACATATTAAGATACACTTTCCTAATTATTTTATAAATTCCTTTCTATAATATTTATAAACATCAACTAATAATATTTATAAACATCACCATCATTAATAGAACACATTGATACAAAATAAAAAAAAATATGATACAATCATAAATATTCAATAAGAAGTATTTTCTCTTAACATATTTATATTAGGCAAATATTTTTACATCTTCTAAATGAAAAGAAAAAAAATAACATGAAATGGAATAATTTTCAAAATTTCCAAAATGAATTGCTCAATTTTTACAAGATATTTTAAAAAGTGAGGACACCTAAATAAATATCAAAAGAATTCTGATAAAATGAAAATGCTTTGGAATGATTTTTTGTTTAAAAAGAAAGAAAAACATTTTACTAAAAAAAAAAAAAAAAAAAAAAAAAAAAAAAAATGCACAGTAAATTTATATCCAATTATGCTAAAAATGCATTATTTAAGATATCTATGAAATATTTATTTTTCTTAGTTATGAGATGTTAGATAACATAAAGGTGAACAAATAAAAATTCAGAGATTTATGACGCCATCAAAATGCTTAGGAATGGGTATTTATTTTTAATAAGCCGAGAAATTTTTAGCACATCTAAAATACGTTTTCTTCAACAAAATAAAATATGCTTTATTTATTTTATTTTTTTCTTACCTGTTGGAGATACAAAGGCAATCCATACTCTACCTTATTTTAAATATATTTGAAATATATTGTAAAAGTATTCAAGGTTGAATTTAAGATTATGTTAAAATGGATTAAATTTTCTAAGAGTGCATTTTTAAAAATAAATTAGCAAAAAATTAACATTTTATTGTTATATAAAAAATTATAATATAATTGATATAAGATATAATATAGACATATATATTACAGATAAATTATTATAGTCATTAAGATTTTTTAGAAGTATTTATTTTATTCAAAATAAGTATTTCGTTAATATAAAAATATCAGTACTATTCATAAATTTTGTGTACATTTTAATATATGAATTTGTATTTCAACCCTTTCAAATAATTATGCTTCTGTAATGTTGCACTTATACAGGAATTTTCAAAAAATTTTAATTGAAAATAATGAAAAGCAATTTTACAACTTTTTATCTCCAAAATTATAAAAATAAAATTTAATTATAAGATTCTGGTGCAAATCTTGATTAAAATTAAGAGGGATATCCCACTACCATCAAGGGATTAAAAAGAGAATTATTTCAATACTGACTACTACAAAAGAACTTTGAGAACAAGGAATGCAAACTTATTTTGCTGAAATTTATCACTTAATACATGCAAAATTATAAGTAATATGTTATTTTTCAAAGCATGCTTTCAATCTGCAAATTTTTCAAAAGAGATTTTATAGCATTAAAACCGAAAAAAATACTACTGCATGAAATGAAATATTTTGTCTTGTACAAAAAGGGTATTCATTGCACATTTTATACAAAAAATAAATAATATAAAAATCAGGCATTTATGAAATACTGCATATATAAATATAAAATTTTATTTATATTTAAAACATACAGTAGAAGATCTTTATAACCCAATTCTATATAATGCAATTCTCCATATAACACACAATTTCTCAGATGTAAGCAGTGGGTTTTACAGTGAAGAAACTCCTGAATTTTCAGATTGAGAAACATTGTTACAGTCTAGAAAACTAAATTTAATGGATTAGTTAAATTTTATCTTCCTAATTTAGAACTTTTTTAATGAAAAAAATTACTATAGTAAAACCTCTATAACGGACACACCCGAATAGCTGACACCTCTTTTTAACAGACAATTTTCCAATCCTCACTCCCAAAACCTAAATTTTTGTATGTTTAACCTCTGAATAACAGACTTTCCGAATAGCGGACATTAATTTTGGCTATAAAAGAAGAAAAATTATTTCTTAATGAGAAAAAAATGTGGGGAAAGGAAAAAGTTTTAAATTTATCAGAGCAATGTGTCACAAATTTTGTGATCACAGATATATGTGGGGGTATGGGCTGAGAAAAATCCCCCCTTCCATGTTGTGTCTTGAATTTAAGGAGTAGCCCAGGATGGATGATCTCCCCCTCCCCCTGCTCCCGGAGTATCAAAATGTATCAGGAGTGAAGAAACTGCCAATATTTTTATTAAAACTTATGATGCATACTGAAGAAGAATCAGCTGATATAAGCAGTTATATTTCTTCAGAATTTTCAACAAAAGCTAATTCTTATTGATGATGAAACAGATAATGAAACTGGACATGCTTCTATCAATATCAAGAATTTCCAAAAAGTGGCAAGATACAGTGAGCTTAAAAAATATTTTTAACTTCTGATTAATCACATAAGAGGATTTAGAACATCAATGAAATATTAATCATTTCTTAGCAATTTTTAAATATCTGAGGTTCTCCCAAAAGCGGACACCTCCGAATAGCGGACAGTTTCCGCTCTCCTATGGTGTCCGTTATTTAGAGGTAACATTTCAAAACATGTATTACAATAAATGTTTTGGAAAATGAGCAATATAATGAACGATTTGAGTTCAAGTATATTTGAATCATTTAAAAAATAGTATAATTACAAAATGTGGAATGATGTATGTAGTTCAAAAACTTATATTCCATATAAGAAATGCAGCATAGAGACAATCTAATGTATTTTGATTTGTTTCAGACATATTTGGCTGTACGTATGAGATTAATTTAATGAAAGGTGAAGTATGATCCATATAATGCAAATTTCTATACAGCACACAACATTGTATTTTCAGATTTGTGTTATATAGAACTTCTACTGTATATAACAAAAACATCTTTTAAAATATCCCATAATAAAAATAACAAGACCATTGCAAGTTATATTAAATGCTTTATTGTCAATTAAAAATAATCTATAATTCATTATTTAAAAAAATTAATTTATGAGTCAATTTTTTCCATAAAATTTATTCTAATAACATGTCAGAGTTCATGGGATTTTAACACTTCTGGTGGATTTTCTATGTCCTTTTTGCTCTGGATTAATTTTAACTCAATTGACTGGGGTAGTTCTGGATCTTCTGTACCTGTAATGACAAGATATATTTCTTTTATTAGATATATTTATTCATTATAATGAAAGAAAAAATAAAAGGTATAGGAAATAACTGATTTATTATAAACTATAAAGAATACTTGAAAATCCTTGCATCTCTTTTGAAATTTTAATAACTGCCATAAAAAAAGGTATTTGTTGACTTATTTTTATGCATAATGAAAACAAAATTAATGTTACAAGCCAAGACAGAAATGAGAAAAATGTATGTATGTATGTCGGCCAATTATCTACACTGTGGGATATAGGCCCTAAGGGGTTGAGTGCCCTCCGTGGGGGTCTTTCTAAGGGAACCTAACCCGTATTTACACAAGGTTCGAAGAAAACCACGGAAAACTCCGAACGGTTAGGCTGACAGTCGCGATTGGGTTCGAACCCAGCACCTACCGTCTACCAGTTTGGAGGTCAGAACCTCGCGGCCACTGGTGGGGCCTGAAATGAGGAAAAAAAAGTTTCATATGTGCAAGCTTATAACACAGGGTTCTCAGAAAACATGATAAGTAAATTCTCTGACTTTCCATGACAAAATTAAAAAAAAAAAAAAAAAATCATTATCTTTTAGAATCTTTTTTTTTTTAACATTTAATATATCTAAAAATAATTATTTAAGATTTACATCATTATAATAACAGTAATCAAAAGCAAAATAAATTCAAAACAATTTTTTAAAAATAAAGATAAAAACCAATATACATTGCATGTAAAATAAACTTACTTAATGCATATTTCACAGTCCTATTTATTACACTTATCATTGTATTAACAACTTTTTCGCATGATACCTACAATGGAAAGAATTTTTTAAAAAGTGAAAATCACATAAACAAAATAATTTACAAACAAAATTAAAGAAAATACATTTTTTACATAGTATCCTTATTAAAATAAGCAAATTGCTATACCAGATTAAAATTGCACAGTTTCATTTTTATACAAAATGAATAGCATAATATTTAAAAAACATATTCCATCTATTTTCTTATTTTTTTTAATAAATTCATAAAAAAGGATGACAATTTCTTGCTATATGTTGGCCTATTGATAGAGAGTTGAAAATTTAAAGTTAATGAAGAATTTTAGTGTTGATTAAAGCTAATTTCCAGAATCATCATGAAGTTTGCTACATTTATTAACTCAATATTAATTTTTAAGAACATGATTTTATTTTAAGTTAATATATATATATATATATATATAATTCCAGCAGAACAAGTTTCTCAAATAAGGTAGCCCTCAAATTGGAAAATACATTTGGGTTTACACTTTATGCAATGAAAAATTTCAAATCTGATATGTAGATATATTAAGCTTTCAATTATCACCAAAAACTCCTTAGAAAACCTAAATATATAAAATGCACACTAGTCTCTATCTCTCTCTGCTTCTTTCTTTGTTTTCTTAACATAAAAATGATATCCACCATGATATTTACCACCCATGTTGAGTTGTATTGTTTTAAGTACAAACATCTGCAATTGATAGAAAGAGTTTAAAAATTCATGCTTGAAAATTATTTAAAAAAAAAAAAAAATCCATAAAAAATAAGATGCAGTTTTCAAGTAAATTACATTTGAAAACACATTTTCCCTCTTTTATCTTTATTATGCTAGTATTCATTCAAGGCCATTTTTGAAGGGTGCAGCACCCTGCTCTTTTTCAAATTTACAAAATGCATCTTGTCCATTTAAAAATAATAAATCAGTAAATTATTCAATCTTGTTGTAATTTAATTGTATTTTTGATTTTATACCACAAAATCATTCGAAATTAATGTTTCTTTATTTATTACATCTAAAAATTACTTATTTCCCCACTTTTTTTCTTTCTTTAACTAAAGGCAATAATTCTCTAGCAAAAGTGACCTTTTCTACGATCAGTACTGCCCTTTTTAGGTGCATTCGTAATTATATACATATGTAGTACCTATAGTTGTCTTCAGTCTGCCCATCTGTCTGCATATAACAATGTTAAAACTAACCAACCGAATCGTTTAAAATTTATAATATATAATTATTACATAATATTGTCAAGTCATTTCAAATTTTATCAAAATCAGATGCATAGTTCAATTACAGGCACAATCAAAAGTATTCCATTACATTACAGTCAAGGGGGGGGGGGGAATGTTTCAAATGCATTTTAATGGTGTTACATTCATTCGAACATTAAAAAATTTATATGCATCTATAAAGTACATATTATAATATACATTTTGTACAATCTGTGGTACAACGAACATTTGTTATTGATTTACAAGGCCACACAAAAGTATTCCATTGCATAAAGGTATAGGAAGAACATTGTTTGATGCACATTTCAATTGTAATTAACTATTTACAATTTTATGAGATTGATATATGAGAGTGTTATTTTTAAAACTTCGTTATCATACGAACACACCTCATTTGCTATGCTTCACATGCAATTTCCAACTTGTTCTTTCTAGAGTGAACACTAACTATGCATATTATATTAAAATCTAACCTCGAAAAATTGAACCATTAAACATCAGCTGAAACTTTATTTCCCCAGTCACAGATTCTCCTTATGTTTTATTTAGAGGTCTTTTTTAAGCAAAATTTTTATAAAGAAAAGGAAGATTTGAAGCACAGTAATTCAATAATCATTGACATTTTTAGTTTAAAAAAAAAAAAAAAAAAAAAAAAATCCATAAAAAATAAGATGCATAATAATAATAAATTAAATTAGTTATAATTCAAAATAGTGAAAGATAAAAACTGAAACTAAAAAAAACAAGGTGTTCTGTTACATAGAATTTTGCATTACAGAGTGCTGATTATCTAACCCTCTGAGCGTCTTGCAAATGGATAAAATTGTAATGTTGCTTTCTCTGCACTTTGTTTTAAATGCTCAGAAAATATGATTATTCCAACATTATATAAAAAAAATACTTAATTACAAATATGAATGTAATCATTTAGAGCATTAATCCCCATAAAATGTATTGGAAATTCATTAAATCTATAGAATTATAGTATCTTAAATATTGTTTATATTGTAACTGGAGCTTAGTGAACGGAATATTATGTTCCAAACACTTAGAGGGCTAAACAAGTTGGGACAGATCTTAGTTCAGATAAGCGAAAGTTTGGATATACTGAAATTTTCGCACTTTATCCAGGTTCAGGAATGCTAGCACCAGTTAGTGTTTTTTTAATTTTGTATGTATACATATACATGGATATACATATACATCATTAATGTTATTTGAAATTGTTCCAATATTGCTAGTTCCATTTGATTGTCTTGTAATGTTTAAATTTGTTATATTGGGTTATTGTATATTAATTGTAGATGTTGAATTGTAATATTTATGTTTGCATGAATACAGCCAAATGCCACATTTCCAATAATTTGTTATTGTTCCAATAATGCCAACTCCTCTTGTCTTGTTTTAGTTTGTTATTTTATGGGTTATTCTATATTCACTATAGATGTGAAAAAGTGATAATGTCGAATGATTCTTTATGTGTATATATGCATATATACAGGCCCATAGCCAGGATTTCCTTTCGGGAGGGGCTGAATCTTGAAATTTTTTTCCGATCTTACAAAAGTAACTTGTATAATTTACAGCAAAAAATTTAAACAAACCTAAAATGTGCTTTTGCATAGATAGGATACTTGATAATCATGTCAAATATTGTTATTTCTTCCCCCCCCCCTTTTTTTCAATTTATTTATTTTTCCAATTTCTGTTGCAATTTTTGACATTCAAAGGCATTTCCTGTTTCCAAACCGGTTCGGAAACTGGATAGTTTTTAGGAAAAAAATTTCGCGAGACCTAAAAAGCACAAAATAACAATTCTTGAGATGATCCTCAAGCATCCTATGACAAAAAAGTTAAAAATTATTGAAATGCAAACAAGTAACATGAATTGGTTTATGACACAGGATTAATACTAGCTTGGAAGAGTCTGTCATTACAAGTGCGAGATCTTGAAACTTCTGATCCATAAATGAAATTAATTTCTTTCGCATTATTTTTTCTTCTAATGAAAAATGAATTGCTACAGTCATATTTAAATCACAAAAATTATCCTTGTATTTTACATTAGCTCTAATTATAATAGTTGCAATTGCAACTATTATAATTAGATTGCAATCACAGTACTTTTGGTACAATCGATTTACGAATGCAACGGAAGCAATCTTCGTAATTTCTTCTTAGCCATGATGCTGATCAAGCTCTATTGAAATCTTTTAATGAATGAAAATCATTGAAAATTTTCAAAAAGACTTTCTACACGGGGAATGAAGAGCGTGATACTCTTCAGCGGATATATTTTGAGGGTTTGTATGTATTGTCTGTTTAAATGTTAGTCTTGGGATCTTTATTTCAATTTGGAAGATGTCTTCCCGAAGTTTTGATGCACAAAAGATTGATCTCACAAGAGATTTCTACTGCATTTTTCGCTATATTTATGTAAAACAATTAGGACATTTTTAACCTAAGTTACGGCCGATAGTATCTTGTCGCGAAATTTTTTTTGGAGAACTCACTATGATTTTGTCATGCAGAAAACCTTCTCACAAACAAACAGGCTTATGAGATCTCCCGACTGCCAAAAAAGCTCCAGCTATCAAAGAAATCTTCCGTGTGTTTTTCAAAATATTTTCTGAGCTAAAGTAAATGTATGTAGCTCAACAAAAATTAATAAGCTTTCATGCTATATCACAAATGCGGAGAAGTCATCTTCTTTTGTTAAAGGGGTTTAAGGCAATTGCTTCTTGAAGGCCTAAATTTGCCTTTAGGTGATTTTTAAAAACTTTAGTGACTGCTTCAACAAGGCCATGATACTTTCGGATTATGGGAATCTGCATGCTGTTGGAGAAGGCAAAATTTAACAGATGGTTTTCAAAGTGGACGGAATTTTCGGATACTCTGAAAAATTTTAGCTAACATGACCAGATTTCATCATACGCCTTTGTAATGCATTTATGCATGCAAAGGCAAAATTTATCACAATGTTGTAATATTACTTTTCTTGAACTTTTGACAGAAAAGACATTTATTGGAATAAAACCTAAAAGATTTTTTTTTTTTTTTGAATTATTGGGTTTTGTCAAAATTTTAATAGTCCACATATCCAACACATAGGTCAAGCTGTTCTGCGCTTGAGTTTCATCAGCAATTAAGCTATGCGTTTGTTTGTAGTACTAACAAAACAGATCACTTTATTTATTTTGATTATAAATTCTTCGGTAACTGCATCCGAAGATATTTGAGTTATTTTATTCTAAATGTCTTGGGTGATGTAAATAGCATTTCAATGGAGATTTATAATATCACGTTTCAATTCATCCTCTCAAGACTTTGCTCAAAATTTAAAAGTCTTAGATATATTGATTTTTCTTACGTTAGAAGATCATCATCGTGTTAATCAAAAAGTGGAGTATTTTTCCCTGCACAAAATAAGATTGTTTCAAGTATTGGTCCAAGAGCTCCTCTTATGTCTTCTTTTCCTGAAGCTCTTTGAATTCTCAACAATGAAATATTAATTTGCTGTATTCCTCAAGAAATCTTAATTTTGTTTGCTAAAATATACCTTTTGTGATAATCTAACTTGCATATATTATAAGAGTTGCATAAGAAAACACATTTAGCCTTTTGACAATGTCTAAAACATATAAAATTTAGTTTTTTTTTTTTTTTTTTTTTTTTTTTTTTTTTTGAGTCTTTTTTGTATGTATGTTTACGTGAAAGAACAAAAAACAAGATTTATAATAAATGCGTTTTGGAATATGCAAAAAAAGGAAATACTATTTCTGGATCTTTCTTCCATTTTTCTTATTCTTGTTTCTTTTCTACAGTTTTTGGAAAACTATATGGCTGTTTGGAAAGTAAAATGGAACCAAAAAGATTTCTCTTCGTGGCATCATCTTAATCATCTCTAATTAAATAGAAATATCGAATCGAGTTCCTTGCCATATTGTATTTGCCATAATATATGCTTATATTGTTATTATATTGTTTCGAACGTTAACATTCAAAAAATTCTAAATTTTAATTTCTAAACAAGACTTGCTACCAGTAAAAGTTGATATTATTGGAATTGGTTTTACTTACTTACGTTTCAAGATTTAATGCACCCATAGTGCTGTTTTGTAATTTTGTAATTTAAAAAAAAGTAGACGCCTGAAAAAATATTTTTGCCATTTCATATCATATTATCTAGTTACTTAAAGATTCTATTAACAATCATTAACAATTTTCGTTCCATCTTATCTAGCCATTTGACAAAATACTGCATTTTCTGTCATTAAATTCACGGCTCGAAAAGATTGTTTTAGATCCAGAAATTGTATTTAATAAAATTCGTTTAACACTCAGAATACACTTCCCTTCAATTACTAAATTAAATTTCTGGCTTTAAACTGAGCCAGTGTTGTTTAAATTTTTACTTCGCTCCTAGACACAACTAGAAAACGATTACTTCAGCCTATTATGGAGCATTATCATGGGTCAAAAGCGAGATATTCTATAAAAGCGGGGGAGTGACAATGCAGCAAAAGGGTCAATTTTTTTACAGTGTAGATATAAAACATCTACTTGCATGTTATGATCTTCCTTAATTTTTCTTATCTTCATGCATGTAAACGATCAAAATGTCTCTATCCTGACTTTACAAATAGCATTCCCTAAAGCTTCTATAATACGAGCTGACGCATTCTCTCGGATTTGGTACCCGAATTGGTACCCAGTTGAAAAACCAAGCTTATTTCTCCCATTTGGCAACCCCAGCTTTGGCCATAACCTTCAGAACTTTCGAGGGTTACGCTCCGGCGCGGTAGATTCATGCTGAACTGGGCACCAATAATCCGAAACAAAACGGATTTGCGTCAGCTTCTATTATAGGAGTTCTAGCATCCCCTAGCCCGTCAGCACACCCGCCTACATCTGTAGATTGGCTTCACACTGTAATTGGGGTAAATTTTATCCAAATACGTGTGCTAACGAGATATAAAACTCTTTCCGATTGTGCAATTAAAAACTTTAAAAAATCCCTACATAGGTATCCATCCCTGAAGTTGATAATTCTACAAAATACAAAGAAAATTAACCAGACAAAGCAGCTACTTTACACACATTTTCTTACTATTAAAGATTCAGATGCAAACAATACGCAGAAAAGTTGTTCAGCGAAGAGATTGGAGAATGCCGCCGTGGCGTTTTTTGAAGCTTTTTCGATACCATATCATTTTTCTTAGCATTATTATTTTTCAGAAATACATTCTAATAGTTTCTTCTTAATAAAAAGCGTTTTATAGTTATAACATCACTATCAAAGGTATTTTCTTTAAAATTATATATTTTTTTTCACAAGATTTTACATCATAGGCGGCTATTAAAGTTTTTGGCCCCCTTCTGTGCAAAATATTTTAACACTGACAGCTCTAAATTTCGTTTATATTCATGAAGATAAGGAAAATTAAGGAAGATCATAACATACAAGTAAATGTTTTATATTTACACTGTAAAAAAAATTGACCCTTTTGCTGCATTGTCACTCCCCTGTTTTTATAGAATATCTCGCTTTTGACCCATGAGAATGCTCCATAATAGGGCGAAGTAATCGTTTTCTATTTAAGCGGTGGAGTGACGATGCAGCAAAAGGGTCAAAATTTTTAACAGTGTATCTCCTAAAGTTAATACATTTTGTGTGTATTACAATATTTTTTGTTAGTCAAATTAATGATTCAGAATTACAATTGATCAAATTTTACTGCGCATAAAGATAGTTAAAATTACGTTTTAAAAAGAATTTATATTTTTTGTGATAAATATCTGTTAAAAAACAATATATCCAAATGTTCGATATAATGAATAATTGTTGTAACAGTAATTGAATAAGTGGATGTTTTTACAGCTAAAAATATAATTGATTTTAATGTAAAGGAAGGTAAAGACAAATAAAATTTATTTTATTAATTTAGAGATAATTTTGTAAAGTCTTTTCAAACTTTCGGGAGGGGCTTCAGCCCCCTTAGCCCCCTCCCTGGCTACATGCCTGCATATATACAATATATATATATGCATATAAGAATATATAACACTGGTGCCAGTCTAAACAAAAACTACAAAAATATTTTTGAGAAAGATAGGCTGTTCCGATAATTCAAAGTTTGGTTAATTGGAGCTCCAATAATCAGCACTCTATTTTATTCTGCACATCATTAGGTAGACCAAAACTAATGGTCTTGTAAATATGGCTAAATAGGTCAGAAACATGCCAATACACAGTAGAAGAACTTTATATTGGATTCCTCAGGTCCAAGAGTTGTTCAGATCATTATTTTTTGTGTAATATACATTTTTTAAATGCTTTTTTGTCATTAAAAAAATTCAGAATTATGGAGATGAAGATGAAATAATTTTTGAAATTAGCCCTCTTGAGTGTAACAATATTTCTACAATAGGAATTGCTTGCTCTTGTGTAAAATTTATTGTTTACATTATGAAAGCTGTGCATTATGCAGAGAATCACATTATATAAAAATGTGCCATAAGGATCTTTTACTATACATATATTTATAATTATTAGCAACTATCCTTTATAATATGATGATTTTATTAATCAGAATATAAATAGTTACAAGATAACTTCTACAAATTGCATACTTAAAATAATTAAAATTTATACTTTTTTCTAATTAAAAAATAAATATCCTTCTATAGTAAAAAAAAAAAAAACTAGTCTTAAAAGGACTGACTCCTGGAATGATGCTGATATGTAAGATTTCCGGAAATAATGAATCCGGGTCGACCACTCCTTCCATAAGTCGAAGGGCTCCGTCTATGCATCGCGAAACAATTCCAACCGGGATTGCAAAGCAATACCGAACGGAATCATGAAGTGATTACGCAGGGGGTTGGCAAGCATAGCGAGCAGGTGGGCGAAACCCCCCTATAGTTTAAAACAACTGTAACTGCTCATTCGAATTATGCATGTTTGGTTTGGGGCGCTGCACCTCACTTTGCCCCCCCCCCCCCCAAAGGGGAACTTTTTAAATTTTTATCCACAGCACTCGTGTTGCATATCTTTAGAAAGGTCTGAAACTGCCTTTTCCTATTATGGATGTCTTGTGTATCCCCCTCTGCTCTGCCCCCAGGGAGGGTATATTTTTAATTTCTTTACAACACCAGTCGTGTGACACATCATTTGAAAGGTCTGCAACTGCTTATTCATATTATGGATGTCTTGTGGGTCACCCCCCACTCTGCCCCCCAGAAGGGGCACATTTTTAATTTCTTTACAACACCAGTCATGTGACACATCATTTGAAAGATCTGCAACTGCTTATTCATATTATGGATGTCTTGTATGTCACCCCCCACTCTGCCCCCCAGGGGGCACATTTTTAATTTCTTTACAACACCAGTCATGTGACACATCATTTGAAAGATCTGCAACTGCTTATTCATATTATGGATGTTTTGTGTGTCACACCCTCACTCTGCCCCCCAAAGAGGGGGTACATTTTTAATTTCTTTACAACACCAGTCGTGTGACATACCATTTGAGAGGTCTGCAAATGCTTAGTCATATTATGGATGTCTTAAGTATCCCCCCACTCTGCCTCACCAGGGGGAGGGCACATTTTTGATTTCTTTACACCAATCGTGTGACACATTATTTGAGAGGTCTGCAACTGCTTATTCATATTATGGATGTCTTGTGTGCCAACCCCCACTCTGCCACCCCCAGAGGGGGCACTTTTTTAATTTCTTTACAACACTGGTCATGTGACACATCATTTGAAAGATCTGCAACTGCTTATTCATATTATGGATGTCTTGTGTGTCACCCCCCCCCCACTGCCCCCCGGGGGAGGCACATTTTTAATTTCTTTACAACATTAGTCGTGTGACATCATTTGAGAGGTCTGCAACTGCTTATTCATATTATGGATGTCTTGTGTGTCACCCCCCTCTTCCCCGCAGGGGGGGGGGCACATTTTTAATTTCTTTACAACACCATTCGTGTGACACATCATTTGAAAGGTCTGCAACTGCTTATTCATATTATGGATGTCTTGTGTGTCACCCCCTCACTCTGCCCCCCAAAAAGGGGGCACATTTTTGATTTCTTTACAACACCAGTTGTGTGACACATCATTTGATAGGTCTGCAACTGTTTATTCATATTATGGATGTCTTGTGTGTCATCCCCACTCTGCCCCCCCCAGGGGGGGCACATTTTTTATTTCTTTATGACACAAGTCGTGTGACACATCATTTGAAAGGTAATAAAAAGGTCCTAGTAGTAATAAGACGAAATAAAATTATATATCAGTAATATATTGTTACAAAAGAAATCTTTCTGCCATTTTTATAAATTTCAACCAATTCATATATATATATTTAATCACAATAAATTCTATGAATTTAAAGCATGCATTTAAAAAAATTATAACAAAAAATCAATAATAATATAGAGTTGCCTATTCTCATATCAAAACATCGCAATTTTCCATGCAAAAATGCAAAATGATTCATGAAATCAAACCTTTAGATTGCCTCCAGTCTTTGCCATCCATGCAAGTAACAAGGCAGTAAAAAGGTCTCCAGTTCCAGTAAAACTTATTTTTGCAGGACAAATTATTTTAGGTATTTCCATATGAATAACACTTTTTGTTCCTCCTGAAAGATAAGAGAATTTATGACCAATAATTAAAGTAAAAATGTGGAAAGGTGCACAATCATTTCAAAATATGACAAAAACGATTCCGATAATTACATTGTAATATGAAGCTCAAATTAATTACAAAATTCAATAATTTTGCATATGAATGCATTGAAGATATCTATTAACTAAGTTTATGGAAATCCTTAGAATAAAAAAAGTCAAAACTAAAGAATCTCACTAAACTGAATTTCTGTGAAATGACTGTTCAGAATCTCCTTAAAATCAAAAAGGTTTTTTTAAAAGAGATTATATGCAGATATTGTATCTGCTGTCATTTTTCACCAGTTCACAAATGCAAACATAAAATTAATCATCTAAAAATATGGAAAATATATAACATGCTCCTTTGGACAGTGATTGACAGCCAGAATAATACGAAAACAAAGGAAGAAATTTGTGAAAACTTCCATTTAAAAATCTGAAGCTGATTAAAATTGGCTTAACAGGATTCATTTTTCAAATTTTGAAATGCTCAGAAAGAATTAAGGATAAAAGCCAAATTACTGATCAAGTAGTATGCAGGTCTGTTTTGTGAAAAAGAAAGTACCTAATCTCAGCTTGGTTTTAAACTTACTTGGAAATTCTGAACACACATGCATATAAAATGAATGTACCAAAGCTTATTATATAGAGATTCTGAACAATGTTAGAAAAAAAGTAAAAAAGTGTAGCATTTGGTTTAGGAAGGGTTTCTGACAAGTGAGATAACCAAAAAAATATAGGGTGCAATCAGTTTATAATTGCTAGAGGAATAAATTAAACCTTCACTGCACTGTGTGCCACATCTGACACATTAATAAAAACATTGTAATTCTCTTTATATGCCATGAATTTGGCCAATATGGTTATTGTAATTGATCAAGAACAGCTCAAAGAATGCAATAACACTTATTTTGTACATTGCAGATGGATGCATTTGACAAAATTATAATTTGTTCTTCATAAAACAAACAAACAAAAAAAAAAAAAAATTCAATTAAGCTATTAAGGAAAAATTTACTTATTTTGTTTGTACTGAATACTTGAAAATATTAATATAAAGCAAATTGCAGAGTGCTAAGCAGATAAAATTAATAAATTTAAGCCCATTTAACTGCAAAATACAGCAATACAGTATTTAAAAACCTAATTGTGTACATAGGGTACATTCCATAAAATATAAAATTTTAGCTGAAAATTGTGATATAACTATCACATTTTTTTATTGTAACGTTCCGCCCCTGTGTTTTGTTTTCCTGCTAGGCACCGATTGTCACGATTTTATCTCGCCGCATCTTGTGCTTGTATGGTGTTTTCTCGGCTTTACTCCAGTTTCCCTTTCTTCGCTGGCGCAGCAGGATACGAGTACGCGCAGGTGCTTCATTGTACGCATGCGTCTGCTTTTTCTTCGCCTCTGGTGCGCTCCGAAAGGATACGTAGGAAGAGATGCACCTCTTTAAACCAATGGGATTGCAGTTCAGTTTTCGCGTAATTTAAATAATCTGGTTTAATTTTTTTATACGCGCGTTTTAATTTACGTCATCTTAATTTAACTAATGGTTTCAAATCTCTTTTGTTTTAACTTCTGAAGACCCCGTTTGTGTGATATAAAAAGTAATGCAACGAATTTTTAAGGAAGAGAACGAAAACGTTTTGCGTAGGATTTTGACGGTGTGTGTTTTGTCCCGTTAAAAAATCCGAGGAGTGTGCTTAATTTAGAATATCGGAATGATGATTTTATTATTCATATTCTAGGTTAATGTCATCGCAATTCTAATATTTACTTTCGGCACATCGAATGTTAAAGGGAGAATTTTCCGTGGATTTAATTGCAATGCTAATGTACAGTGTCCGGCATTGATTTCGTCCTTCTTCTCTCCTATGCTCAAAGGAAGAAAAATAAAGTGGATTTTTTTATTAAAAAGAGAAGTCATTCTTTTATTGCCTAGTTGTTATTCCTTGAAATTTTGGTGAGATCTAATTTTTTATTATGTTTTTGTTTTACCGACATTTTAAATTGACTATATTTAATTTCACGGCCTCATCATCTACTTAATAGTACAAAATTAACTGTTTAACACCACAATTGGTGCCGTTCTATCAAAGAACCAAAACGGTTATTATGCATTTTCAACGCTAAATGAATAATATTTTAAAAATCAATATTCTAACGGCAAATGGCCGATGTTGTTGTAATAGTTATTTGATAATTTTAAATTTCATGGCTTTAAAGAGATTTATTCTGAAGATGATGATAAAATAAAATTTTAATTTTTACTAATTTTAAAACTGGTAAAATATTTTAATAGAAGATGGAATTACTGCTATAATTTTTTTTAAAGAAGATAAAGTTGGTTTTCTGAGACAGTTACATATTGTTCTTTATTTTGCAACTTGCAATTAATATATTTTTCAAAAACTTTATTGGTGTGGAATTAATTTAATTTAATAGATTATTTGATTGTTAAAAAATGTTCTCAAGAACATTATATTTAAAAAAGGCTGTGGCTTTTGAGATTATATATTTTTTGTGTTTTACTTAATGGCATTTTACATTGAAGAATTTGTGAATCTCAATAAATATATATATTAAAGAGGATATTTTCAGTTGACATCTAATATTTTCTTGGTATATGTTATTCTTTAAGAGGTATGAGGTTATGGCAAATAACGTAAATTGTGTATTTAATAGAAATTAAGTAATATGCATATATTATTGAAATCATTATTTTTAATTTGAGTAAGTTAATTAAGTTTGTTCTTAAAAATGACTTCAACAAGCAAGCCGTTAAGAATAGTTGTGACACCTTTTTCTGGTGATCCTGATTTGTTAGACTTTTTTACTGAACAAGTTAAGGCATGTATTTCTTATTCCAAGTGGAATAATGAACAGGCACTCATTTTCCTTAAGTCAAAACTTTCAGATCAGGCCTTAAAATTCTATATATCATCTACTGCTTGTAAGAAAGCAATTTCACCTGAAGATTTATTCAATATCTTCAGAAAACACTTCAAATCAGAATCTTCTAACTCTATTGCTCTTAAATATAATAATATTAAAATCCTACCTTCAGAATCTGTTCGAAATTTTGCTACAAGATTAGACAATATTGTTCGAAAACATTTCCCACTTTTGCCTGATTCTTCTATTGAACAAATTTTAATGTCAAAATTTATGGAACTTATTCCTGATCATTTAAAAATTCATATTCTAACTCAAAACATTGATTCTTTTGAGAAAATGGTTGAAGCTGCTTCTTCATATCAGGAGATTTTAGATTCTGTACAAGCTCCTGCACATACTGTTGCAACACTTCCACCATCATACAGTACCCTACATAGTATAAATAATGAATCTACAGACCCTACATCATATAATGATTCTTCTGTAGACGAGTCAGAACCGAGTAGTAAAACCCATTCAACTAATCCAAGTGATAGTTCTTGTAATACACAAATCAGGTACTCTACAGATAGAAATAAAAGAAACATTCATTTCATCAAACATTCTTATAGAAGGATAATCTGCCAATGGTGCAGAAGACCTGGTCATTCAGCAAATCATTGTTTCAAACTGAAAGATATTTTAGATTCCAAACCTAATCAAAGATCTCGTCAAAAACATCACACCTCCCCTAAGAACACAACGCATTCATCAAATTCTTCTCGTTCATCCACTAAAAATTCAACCTCCCGTAGGAACGACACGAATAAACATCCTCGTAAACCTTGACATGATGTGGGGGGAAGTGGGTGTGGAGCTACTTCACCCCTGTATAGTTTTTCTCCACAATCCTACACCAAAGTTTCAGCTTTAGATTATTCACATTCTGCTAAAAACATTGAACTTCCGTCAAATATGTTTCCTGACAGAATATTTTACAATTCTAATATGAACTATCAGTCCTTCCAAAACTCATCCTCTGATACAAATATCCACACTTTTAAAGAAATGTCTGTCAGTGATTTTACTCCTTTTCATATTCAGACTGAAATTGTTGCACCAAGATCCCCGTTGATTAAAGCTAGGTATCCAATTTCATCTCAACGACTTGTAAAATCAGTAGCTAGTCAAACAAGCAAGAATGTTCTTCTATTGGCAGACTCTTCTATACAGACAATGGCTACTGAAGATGACTCAGTTTTTGTTGAGTCTATTGAATTTCTTCTCCATGCAGAAGTTGAGCAGCCGACACTTCCAATTATTCAATTATCAATTAACAAAATTCCTGCCAATTTCCTTCTCGATTCGCGTGCAAGTATTTTCTTATTATCAAATTTCTTTTTTCAATGTATAAAGCAAGAAGTACATTATACCAGAATTTCTTCAAACGTTAAAATTACAACTGTAAATTCTACTGTAATTTGTTCGGGATGCATAAACTTATCATTTAAAATAGGAAAATATTTTTACAAACATTCCTTTTTTCTCATTGACATTCCTGAGAATTCTAAATTCATTGGTATCTTAGGCTTTGACTTTTTGAAATCACATAGAGTTGTTATTGATTTACATAATAATAAGATTCAAATAAACAACAACTCACTAGACATTTTAGATGCTGTTTCTGCACAAGAAGTTGATCATTCACAGAATTTGCAACATAACACTTTATCTCATAAAACTTCTTTACCTGAATATCCCAATGTTAATATGTTAATCAACTCTAGTAATAATGTAAATGATTCTCTTTCTCCAAATAATTCTTGTTTTGCCAGAAAGAAAGTCATTATTCCACCTAACACTACTATGTATGTACCTGCAATGTCTTCTCTTCATTCCTGTGAACAATTTTTGTTTGAACCAAAAGAATATGATTCACCAATATGTACTTATCAATCTGTGGTTTCAGCAGACCTTATCTCGAAATCTAAAAATTGTGAAAAGGTCAGTAGCTATTTTTATGTTCCAATCACTAATAATGCTGAAAAACCTGTTCACATCAATAAAGATTCAATGTTAGGGGTAATTCATGAAATAGATGAAATTCAGGAAAATATTGATCCTCAAAATATTATTTCATCTCATGAAATTAATGTCATTCAAGCTTCTGATGATATTTTAAAATTAAGAAAATCAGAATTCAAACTTAGTAATTTCAGCTTAGATCATTTACTTCCATATCAAAAAACAGAATTGCAAAATTTACTAGCTAAGTATGATACTGTGTTTTCTTCCACCTTGAAATCCTTGGGTCATACTGACAGAGTTATACCACATATTCAGTTTATCTCTGATGTTCCTGTTAAGACCCTACCCTTTCCTGTGCCACAATCTATCCAGGAAGAAGCAAAACAGCAATTAGAGACGTTGGTTGATGCTGGCATTATTGAAAGAAATATTTCTGAATGGGCTTGCCCGATGTTAATGGTTAAAAAGAAACCATCTTCTCCAACAGAAAAACCTAAATTTCGAATGGCGCTTGATTTGCGATTAGTTAATTCCATGATTCGTAGCTCTTCATACCCGTTACCTAGAATTGATACTATTATTAACAATATTTCTAAATTTAAGTATTTTACAACGTTAGATTTTCCATCAGCTTATCACCAGATAAACCTCCCAGAAGAATTTCGCAAGAAACTTTCTTTTACTACCGAATGGGGTACTTAGAGTTTTTCACGTTTAATGTTTGGACTCAAATCTGCGGCTTCTTCTTTTCAAATGTTAATTGATGCAATTATTGAAGAAAGTAAATTACAAGGTGTATATTTGTACCAAGATGACATTATCATTGGTGTGGATTCATTTAAAGAAATGATTCATAAATTGGGTGTTTTATTTTCAGTTTTACAAAAACATAATCTTACCTTATCCCCTTCTAAATGCAAATTTCATCAAACTGCCATTGATTATCTTAGTTTTCACCTGCAAGATCATACCATTCAACCAGTATCTTCTAATATAACTAAAATTACTTCCTTCCCACCTCCAAAAACAAAGAAACATTTAAAAAGATTTATTAGTTTATGTGGATTTTATCGTAGACTTAGTCCCAAATATTCCAAACTTATGGATCCACTAATTAAACTTACTTCACCGAAGGTTCCATTTACATGGACAGAAGAACATGATAAAATTTTTAAGGATATTCAAAGCATATTTTTCTCAAAGCCTTTTCTCTCTTTACCTGACTGGTCAAAACCATTTTTTCTCAATACTGATGCAAGTGGTATAGCTATTTCTGGTGTCCTTTTACAAGAAAGGAATGGTCAGCTGCTACCAGTGAGTTATTTTAGTAAATCTTTAAGTCCAGCAGAAAGAAAATATCCTGCTATTAAACAAGAACTTATGGCAATAGTAAAATCAATTAATGCATTTAAATTTTTTCTGTATAATAGACATTTTACGATTCTAAGTGATAGTAAACCTATCGAACATTATAAGTCTATTAGTTCACCAGTTGATCTAACTACTAGATGGTTAGTTGATCTTTACAATTACGACTTCACGTTCAAATATCTCAAAGGCAAGAGTAATGTTTTGGCTGATTACTTTTCTCGCAAAGATTTTACATATAACTCCCAAGATCTTAACACTAATCCTGCTTTAGTGGAAGATGAGAATATTCTTCCACTCATTACAGATTCCCCAAAAATTGAATTACATCATATAGATCAAAATCAACAATCTGAAGACAAACAAATGGAAATTTCAAACTCTACCTTCCTCTACGAACAACAAAAGGATCCTGAAATTATGAAAATAATGGAGTCAATAACTTCAAATAAACCAAATGCCAAATTTAAAAATTACTTCATTCATCCCGATACAGGTTTACTAATGATTAAAAGAAAATTTTTACAACCTGAAAATTCTCAGCATACAAAGATTATTGTGCCTCATTCTTTAAAATCCAAAATTTTAAATATTTGCCATATGCCTCACTTTGGTATTGGAAACACTTATAGAAGATTATTAAAGAAATTTTATTGGTCGGGAATCTATAAAGATACAAAGAATTTTGTGCTATCTTGTCATTTATGTGTTAGACACAAACCTAGAAGAATACCATCTGCACCTTTACAGGAGATGTTCATACCGTCCAGGCCCGGTGAGCTTGTCTCAATGGATTTCCTAGGTCCTTTCTCCAACAAATTTCATGTGTTAACATTTCTTGATCACTTTTCCAAGCATATGGAGCTTTACCCAATTAAAGTTGCTACCGCTCAGAGTGTTGTAAATTCCTTGACACATTATATTACCACCTATGGTCGCCCAGTGTGTTTGATGTCTGATTTAGGTCCTCAATTTAGTGCACAAATTTTTGACAACTTCACAGAAAGTCTCAAAATCAGTATTGTGCATTCATCATCAGGTCATCCTCAAACACAAGGGTCATCAGAGCGGATAAATACTAGTGTCAAGTCATCAATTGCGACATTAGCCCAAGAAGGCTTCAATTTTAAACAATCCCTTATGATACATAAAAGTTTATATAATGATACAATTCATTCATCAACAAGATACTCACCATCTTTTCTGCACTTCGGTAGATCTGTATCCAACATTTTTGATTTATTTCAGTATCCTGACCTTGAAGCATTGGCTTATCCATACGAATATTACCAGCACATGTCAACAATGCAACATGTGTACCAGACTGTCTATGGTAACATGAAGCAAGCGCAACATTTTCGAAATGAACGTCAACATAAAAAGTCTAGACTTCGAAAGTTTCAGTGTGGGGACATTGTGTACATTAGGACCAATGACACCTTCAAACCAAGGAACATTGGACCCTATGTTGTAACAAACATTATTTCTGACGTATTGCTTTCAGTTAAATTGTTGGAAGATGAACTCGATAATTCCTTCACAATTAACATTAACAGTTTTACCTGTTCAGAAACGTAAACAACATTTAGTGCTACAACAGTCACAACAGAGTATGCCTCCAACTAAGAGATACAATTTGAGAAATCGATAACTTTTAGATGTAACATTTCATTATTTTTTTTTACTTATTTTTTTTTCAGATACATAAGAAGTCCTGTAGACGAACTTTTCTGTATCATGGAAAGTTACATGATGTTCCTACCTGTTCATTATCTATGTGTATATATATTTTGCAATTTTAATAGTATTTCTTTATTTTTGTTATTGTGTATTTGAAGATCTCCAACCCTCCCCCCCCCTTCCCATGCATATGTTTTGTATGCATGTATATATGCCAAGTTAAAAAAAAAAAAAAAAAAAAAAAAAAAAATTAATATCACTAATTGAATTTAAGAATTTTTGAGTGATTGCTGAAGTGTGAAATTTTACATTTTATTTGCTGTTGTTCATATTGAGTATATATATATATTTTTTTTACTTGTAATATATGTCATACATATAGATGCGTATATGTTTGGTGACAATAGTGGATATATATTTTTTAACACATTAACATTTTTTGAATTAAAATGATTTTTTTAGTGAGATACTTTATTTGTGTGATTGGGTAGTGCACGACTCAATTACTCAAATTGTATCACATACAAATAATTTTATTTTTATTAGGTCGAATTTGAATTTTGAAATGTACATTTAAATGATGTAGTAATTTTTTTTTTACATATGACCAGTTCATTTTAATTAAAGACCTAGGCAAAGGAAAAATGCACAAGACTTATGATTGTTGCATCTGTAATTACAATTTTTTCCAGAAGTTGAATTATGTAATATGGTACCACAAGTATTTGAATTATCATTACTTATTCATCTCATTTTTTGTCTTTTTACTCAAATATGATAATTCTATGAGATTAATTGAAAGTTATGCCAGTATTATTGTATTTTGTTGACATTGTTAGTATATACTTAATGTGTTATATACATTGTGGATTATGAATGTACTACTTGATGTATATTCCTTTTTTCTTTTCTTTCTTTTTTCGGTCACTGTACATGCACGTATAATGGACATAAGATTGTCACTATATGCTCAGATATGCTTAGCATTTATTTCATGGAGCTATATTTTTATTCTCGATATTCAAAATTTTGTATTCCCTGTGTTGAAAAAGGTTTTAATTTCTTTTTACCCTTTTTCACCTTTCGGTCATCCAAAATTTTATTCTGCGTGTGGGGGTATTGTGATATAACTATCACATTTTTTTGTTGTAACGTTCTGCCCCTGTGTTTTCTTTCCCTGCTAGGCACCGATTGTCACGATTTTCTCTCGCCGCATCTCGTGCCTGTATGGTGTTTTCTCGGCTTTACTCCGGTTTCCCTTACTTCGCTGGCGCAGCAGGATACGAGTACGTGCAGGTGCTCGGCTGTACGCATGCGTCTGCTTTTTCTTCGCCTCTGGTGCGCTCCGAAAGGATACGTAGGAAGAGATGCACCTCTTTAAACCAATGGGATTGCAGTTCAGTTTTCGCGTAATTTAAATAATCTGGTTTAATTTTTTTATACGCGCGTTTTAATTTACGTCATCTTAATTTAACTAATGGTTTCAAATCTCTTTTGTTTTAACTTCTGAAGACCCCGTTTGTGTAATATAAAAAGTAATGCAACGAATTTTTCAGGAAGAGAACGAAAAAGTTTTGCGTAGGATTTTGACGGTGTGTGTTTTGTCCCGTTAAAAAATCCGAGGAGTGCGCTTAATTTAGAATATCGGAATGATGATTTTATTATTCATATTCTAGGTTAATGTCATCGCAATTCTAAAATTTACTTTCGGCACATCGAATGTTAAAGGGAGAATTTTCCGTGGATTTAATTGCAATGCTAATGTACAGTGTCCGGCATCGATTTCGTCCTTCTTTTCTCCTATGCTCAAAGGAAGAAAAATAAAGTGGATTTTTTTATTAAAAAGAGAAGTCATCCTTTTATTGCCTAGTTGTCATTCCTTGAAATTTTGGTGAGATCTAATTTATTATTATGTTTTTGTTTTACCGACATTTTAAATTGACTATATTTAATTTCACGGCCTCATCATCTACTTAATAGTACAAAATTAACTGTTTAACACCACAAAAATTTAATTATTTTACTATTTTTTCCATTATTAGACTAATATATAGATTTCAAATAATTTTTTTCATAAAAATAGAAAAAATTATACAGTGAAGGGTTAAAGGTTGAAAATGGTGTTGAGAGAATAAGCCTGATCAGGCTAAAAGATGGTAACTACAATGTTTGAAAATAAATATCTGAAATAGATATTTTTCCATAATCATCATGTAAGTGCTCTAGGTTAAAAAGTTCAATTTTAAAATGCCTGTAAGTGTTAATGCACGAATTGTTCAAAGATAGCTTATGTAATGTGGAATATGATCTACAGTGCTCAGCAAAAGTTTAGACAATGATCGATTATGCTTCCATATTCAGAAGTATGTACCGAATGTTTGTAGTTCATCTGTCATATATTACTTGTGACTTATCCTCTATTCACAAACAATAAATTTTGAATTTTACCTTTTACATAAAATATAATGACAAAAAAAATGAAATTAACATTGTGGCAAAAGTATAGACAATTTGTATATTTACAGAAAAATAACTACAAAGTAAAATCATGTTGCACCCACATTGTTTGCAGTTAGTGCAAGGATATGACTTTCATTGAAGAAACTAAATGCTGCGTCACTTGGGGGTCTATTTGTACCAAACATGTTCAACAGCAGCTTAAAGCTCATTAAAAGAAAAGTATAGCAAAAATTTGCATAAACACAACGACATATGATGTTAAGAAGGTTTTCGATTGGGTCCGGATCAGAACTACATGCCGGCTAGTTGAGATCAGTAGTATTTTCAGAGTTAAACGAAGTTCTTCTTTTGTATGCAACATGATTAGATGCATTATCTTGCTAAAATCCATACTTTAAATCAGCTAAAAGTTCCTCAAATGACTAACAATTAATCTCCAACATATGTACATAGTCTTGTTTTGCTTAGCAACCATTAAATAACTGCACAGATACTCGAGCATTAAAGCAAAGTGAGAACCAAATCATTAAAAAGTCACCTTCTTGTTGACGACTTAAGAAAGTCCCAGGCTTTTTACGCAAGTGATGCCAATAGTATTCCCACACATTTAGACCATTCGAATTCCACTTTTTTTTTGTTACTTAATATCATAGGGTACCATTTGGGTCCATATGACGTATGTTGCAAGTCCATTGCATTCTTGCCAATTTGTAGAGAGATTTTAAGGCTGATTGTTTTATCATTTCCATGTAAATTGATCTACCTGTTTCTTTAATTCATCTACGAATCATGTCAGTCCACACAGAAAGTCCTGACTTACTTTTAATGTGATTAGCAATCATTATTTGTGTAAATGTCAGTTTCTGGATCCTTTTGTCATCTCATTTTCTCATCACACAAGGTCTTCCAGATTATATTTTGTTTTGAAGGAGTCTCCTTAGACTATACTTACCACTTTGGATAATTCAATGCTGCTAAAATTTCTGCAACAGTCTTCCCTTTCCATTTCAGCTTTCCTACTTCAATTACCTCATCAAACTTAATATTTTTAGCTTGCGGCATCTTCACTAACTGATGCTGTATCAAGGTATAATTAAATACTTCAGACATGTAACATCATAACTTGGAAATTTGCATTTTTCCATAAACAGTTGGCTAAAAATCAAAAAAGTGTCTAAACTTTTGCAATATGCAAATTTTACTTTTTTCAGTTAAATTATATATTATAATATTATAACCATTATTTTGATTCTACATTGTTTAAAATATATTTGAAAATAAGTATAGCCAATTGTAAAACTCACATGTTTCTATTTTTTATTTAAAGGTTAAAAAACACCAGTATCTAAACTTTTGCTCTGCACTGTAAATGCTTATTGCCTTTCAAAAGAGCCTTTATTTGCAAAAAGTATGCAAAAGCAACTTGCTTGAGTGAAAAAAAAAAATGTTTCATGGACAAGGGCTCAGTACGACTTGTTATTGTTTCGACAAACATTATAATTGAACCTCAGTTGTCACCGATGTCTTGGAGAAATGTTTCAAACCCGTTATTATCAATCTAAAACTTCAAAAAATTGCATTTTTTAAAAATGAGATTTAGCTTCTTGTCATATGGCAAAACTGGTAAGTAGAATTTAATTTATTCATAAGTAATTTTGTTACATCATTTACAAGTTTTTGTTTCCTCAAAATAGCATCCATTAAGAAAATAATTTTCCTTCTATTTCTCTCAATTTAGGGACAAATCTATCTGAAAAAATCTGATTTTAAAGTTATGGAGCCTGAAATATGATCTTAATCCCATTTGAAATTATTGGCTTGTAATGAGTACTAAAAACGCTAAAAAGAAACAGGCTACCAAGATTAAATTAAAGAGAAGCATTATTAGGTTTTGAAATCATGAAATTGTGTATGATTAGATTCAGACATCCATGCCAAACTGCTGCAAAGCTGTGATCACTGCTCTGCTCACAGAGAATTTACAAAGTAATAAAGAGATCCTTCTGTGTAAACAGGTCTACAACATGACTGCAGTTATGTAAAATTTGTTATTACCTACTACATTTGTGGTTAATTATTTTGTTCAATGTTTTGATGAAATGTTTCATTTTTTCTTTTCAGACTTTTTAAAAATTAATCTAAATGGCGATGATATAATTTTTTGAAAAATTATTATTCTTTTAATTTATTTATTTTGGTATATTAGAAAATGTTATTTATTATCCATTGGGGATTTTTAATCTGGTAATTTTTCATTCACAAAATTTTTAAAATATCATTAATTTTATTACTTTGATCCAGGGTTCTCACTGGCTTTTGACCAGTATTAGTGATTTGGCAAAAAAACAAAAAACAGTAGCCGAGTGAAAATTTTTTTTTGCAAAATAGATTCAGCATGAAACACTGAAAAATCTACCTTTAACTCCTTATTGTATTTGTCTTTTTCCGTGTGTTCTAAAATAATTTAATTTTTTGTCATTGCTTAGAAAAAAGAAATTTACAGTATGCTGCAAAAACTATTAAAATAAATGCAATCTAAATGTCACGTAAATGTATAAATGTTTCAAACATTCTTTCAGTGATAAATTGCTGTGAGTTTTGACTAAAGCTGATTTAAAAAAAAAAAAAAAGATGATGATTATATGTGGCATACAATTAATAAACAGTATGTAAATGGCAAATTCAACAACGCATTTCAACAAAACTCCAATTTAGCATTGATGCAAGTAATTTTGTGATTTTACTGGTGCATAGAAAGTGATAAACTGGTAACAGAGAGATACTTATCATATAATCATTTCTATGTCTTTGGCTGTTACTAAATTGAATTGATATTGAATCAGTATCTCTATAAATAATAATATAAATGATACAGTTTGATTGAAGATGAAAATGACATCAATTGTACAATAACCTGGATTGATCTTAATTGAAACTACATACACGAAAAACAGCAGAAATTAAACACTTATGATTTGGTGAGTCTGATTGCTCATTTACTTGCCAAATGAAGCATAATGTCAGTATCTGGCTCAATGGTGAGCAGCAGCAAGAACCCTGCTTTGATCAGTTTCATACATAACTTACTACTTTACTGCATTCTTCATATCTACAATATTGATATATCAAAATATAATGGTATACAGATATTGATTTCTTATGATATTTAATTACAGATGTCATAAAGCCTTTGTAATAAGCAAACAAAATTATATGAATAGATAAAAAGACTACAAGCAACACCCTTTATTAAACTTACAAAGAAAATTAACATTTTCTTAATCATATATACATATATTTAATTACCTTTAATTGAACTTCCAAACAGCTGTAATTTATCAGATGAGTCTAGTTCAGCACTAGATATAACAACAGTTTCTACTCCTTTGGAATGAAATATATCAATAGCTTCCATTACATCTTCTTTTGATTTTATAGTTTTACCAGTTAAAAGCCTAGAATAATGAAATAAAATGTATAACAATGTTTAAAACCATTTTATTTAATCAAAAATTATTTTAATTCTTTATTATTATTATTATTATTTTGTAAAGTGGCAAGAAAAGAATTGTAAACAAATAAAATTAATTGTTAAATTTTTGTTATATAAACTGTTATTCAAATGCAAAGGTTGAAAATTGAACCAATGAAATATACAGTCGAGTTTCTACATAACGAAATCCATGGTTCAGTCAAAAAAATCATTATATAAAAAAATTCATTGAATAGAGAATGGCAAAAAAATTTACTTTTTATTAGTAAAGTTTATAAAAAATGTTTGAGTAGTTTAATTAAGGTTTTGAAATGTTTAACGCTAAACATAAATTTGATACTTTTTTTTTTATTATTTATTTAAACAGTTGCGAAACAAAAAAATAATGCTTATCCAGCGTTTGTATGGGTACCATTATTTTCTTTGTAAAATATCAACTTTTTTTATGAAAAAAGTAAATCTAGTTCAAACGTGCGAAAATTTGCCTTATTTCAGAGGAGCAACAAAAATTTCCAAAAACACATACTCATCTTTGAAACAAAGTCAGGTGAGACCATGAAAGAATCCGATAGACATTTTGTTAAGAAGTGGGGTTTTAGAAAAGTGGGATGAATGTCTGTTTTGGACATGGATAAGGCAGCAGATATGCAGCTATGAAACACATACAAGGAATTATCGCAGGAAAATTAATTTCATAAATAAATTGACGCATTTTCAGAAAAAAAAGAATTAACATTTCTGAAAAAATTCGTTGTATGGAGATATATACTTTGCAATATGGAGATAATTTGTAATTTAATCGATAAAAAATTGACCGTTCCTAGAAAAAATTAGTTATATAGAGAAATTCGCTGAATGGAGTTTTGTTGTAGAGACTCGACTGTATTTACTATTAAGAAGTAATTACTATTAGTGTTATTTTTAATATGTTTGCTGTTTAAAAACAATTTATGAAATTTGGCAGAATTTAATTTTTATTTAATCCAATTTATGAAATTGGCTAAAATTAAAATGAGCCAAAACATAAAATAACTTTTTTATTAATCTTGATTAATTAACATTTTTGATGAAACATTTTCCTACACTTATGTAAGTGTACTTAAAAAAAAATATTACACTCTATTATTTTATTTACTGATTTTTAGTGCTTAAAATATTTCATTGTTCCAGTTTCACAGCAAGTTGGCATATTTAAGCAAGTGTGGTTTGGTACATAACTAACCCCATTGTTGCTGCAACCTGTACACAGTTGTAACCTTAAAGCATATTTGGCAATTTATCCCCTACAATTAATAAAAAAGCCTTAAAATTAGTTAATTTATAATTAAGTTGTAAAATTTTTAAAGTATTGTAATATCTTAAAAAACATATCTGCAGATAATTTTTATAGTTCTAGCATATCAAGAAGTAAAAGAAAAATTGGTAACAAAGCTCCATCAGTAAT
Source organism: Maratus speculifer (assembly GCA_964019185.1). Classification (NCBI taxonomy): domain Eukaryota; kingdom Metazoa; phylum Arthropoda; class Arachnida; order Araneae; family Salticidae; genus Maratus; species Maratus speculifer. The sequence goes on from OZ025294.1 coordinate 57,904,858, forward strand.
CCAATGTTGAATTCAGACACCTTTCTCCGTGAGGGACTTTTGTGGCTCTGGGGAGGGGGGGGGGGGTGGAAATTACAACTTTTAAAATACAAAATCTTAAATTTTCCAAGAGGGGGGGGGGCATATAATATTGTAAATAAAGATTAAAAGCTAAGCAGATGTCTTAGTTATTTCATGGGGAAACTCTAAGTCGAAATTATTCTATTGCTTATTGACCATTCCACAACCTGCATTAACAAGCGGCAAATTGTCTGTGTTCCTTGAAGTGAATTCATGCATCACTAAATGGAATTATACATGCATTCGATTAAATGTTTATTGCTAGATTTCCTACAATATCACATATTACATATAAATTTCAGCTACAAATTCCTCTAGAACAGAATCAAAGTTTAATAAATATTTTTTTTATATACAAATGTTGGAAGATACACCTGACAGGACATAATAATTATTATTATTTCCATATACATAAGCAAATAATAGTAATAAATAAGTTAAATATAAAGAAAAAGGTATATTTAGCTCACTCAGTTTCATATTGATTTGGAGTAATTAAATCTGCTAATGGGACAACAGAATCTCTATAAATTGGTAATAACTCTTCAGGAACATACTGAAATTGGAAACGATATTGGTATTCAATATATAATTTTAAAAACAAATTTATATTAATAATTTTATTAGAAATAGAAAATTAAAATTACGAATAAGATATTAAAAAAAATGAAAAGACAGAAAAATAAGAAACACATACCATTTGATTATCATCACCCATCACAGGATCACACACTAAAAAATGTTAAAGTTTGTCTAATAAATGCATTGCAAATTAATAAAATTTACAAAATACAATTTATATACATAGACATTAAAAGTATATATGACTTAATATAATCATAATGAATTGGCTTGATCAGTGGCATTAACTTATATGGGAACGTGAGCCCACCTAATGATTTGCTCTTCCAGCCCACCCAATTTCCATTAATTTATTTCATTATTGTTTTATTTATTTGTTTAATCACAGAAATAAATTTTAGTTTTGTTGACAATCTTAAAATAATTTCATTTGAAAAAGACTATAGACATCAATTAGACTTACAGGAGCACTAAAAGCCCCATCAGGGGAACAAATTCTTTGATATTTTGTCATTTGTTTCAAAGTCTTGAATCGATAAAGCATTTGGATGACTTTTTTTTCACTTTCAATAGTTTAGCAATTTTGATGCAATTTATAATAAATACTAATGTATTTGTAAGGAATAACTTATAAACATTTAAAAAAATTAGTAAAATTATAATAGTTGCATATTTTACTTAGAAGAATCCTAAATTGACATTGAGTTACCCTCTTTAATCATTTGTTTTTTCCCTACCTCTGTCTTTGCACATACAAACTAAAGGGGGGGGGGGATTGTATGTGTTATTTGTTATTTTACTCAAAAATTTTTTAACCCACCCAATATTTTTTAATAATTGGTGCATTTGGGTTTGATGATATACATTGTTATACAGTTATATCTCTTAGAGTTGTTTTCAGATTTTTCATTTTCTTTTTATTATTATCATTTACATTTCAAATAATGTAATTTAGATGAATGTTGTAGTAAAGTCCCTAAATCAGTTTTGCCCTTGAATTTGAATCAATAAAATTTCCTGATATTAAAATTCATATTCTAAAAGAACCAGACATTTTTTTAAAAAATCTATTTTCAAATGTGAAACATCTTTAAATGCAGATTTATTGAATTGAAAGCATCATTTTTTCCAGTCTTGCCTTGAAATTTCAAAATATCAACTTTTATAACATTTTCTAAAAAAATCCATTACTTTTGTTGATAAGTTAAATTGTTCAGTTGTTTAGAACAAAATATATTTGAAATTTTTATACAGGAGAAGATGGAATTATTTTATAATTTTAATGCAAAATATCAAAATGGGATTTAAATAACTTTAACAGAAAATATATAGCAAAATATATACTATATCAAAGTACCACTAATCTGCAAACCTATAATTTGCAAATGCCTGTATTCTGCGCTATATATAAATGTAAACAAAGAAGCATTGTTTTTAGAGATTGTGAATGACAGACTGAAAATGTGTCCTCAGTAGCTTCATATAAGTCGACAATAATAAAAAGGTTATTGATAGGATTTTCAATTGGGAAAAAATTTTAATTTCATTTGAATCTTAGCATTTTTAGAGTTTGGCCTTTAACTTTTAATCTTAGACCATGTTTTGGTTTTATAAAGAAGTTGTAGGAGGATTCTCCAAGTTTTTATTAACTTTGTAATTTTAGTGTATAAGATGAAAATAAGGCGTTAAGTTCCCATAAAATCTTATTCTGGCAATACTACAAAGTAAATCCTAGAGTATAATGAAAGATAATCAAAAATAGTTATTAAGTTTTGTATTACATGATCATAACAATAGACAATAACTCTTCAAATTATAAAGAAATTGAAAGAAATTTACATCACAGTTAATTATATTTCTATAGGTCTTGTTAAGCTTGGCTCCTGTATATGCAGAAAATATTATATATATACTTTTTATTGATTGTTTAAAACAAGATATTAAGTTGGTTTTTCAGCATAATTTTATTATAAGGGTGAAGTTCTATTTTCTTTGAAAAGTCATTTTTAAAGTATTAATAGATTCCATAAACTTTCTGTCAATTTTTTACATCAATGCACACATATTCACTTTTGCAAACCTGAATATTACGCACATCTGCATTTGATATATTAGAAATTCTATTTTCAAAAGGACATACTTTTTTTTCTAATAACAATGAATTTCTTCAGAAAATCTCGTTTTCAAATGTGCAAATTTTAGGATATTCTGCATAGTTAGAATTATGTATTCTAGACTTTATTAGTATTATGACTTACAACAATTTCATGTCATGGTATTTATCACCACCAGAGTTTTCCTCATGTAAAAAATAAATAGTACGTGAGATGAATTTTTAAAATTTTTTCAGTAGAACACTTGGTTAGTTTTTAAAAAAGTTTTTGAATCATTCAAAACTTACAGTTAAAATTTAGGTAATGTCCAGATTTCATTTAAACAGAAGCTTCCATATTTATATACATGAGCCCATGATAACCCTTTGAATGGCAGTGGGATGTTTTTCTATGCCATTTAATTTTTAATCGAAATTGGTACAGAATTTTCAAAAAAATATATTTGCTTTTTTTCTGGGGGGAAAAAAAGAGCTGCAAAATTGCAATGTATTACATTGAAATAAAGTTTTTTGAAAATCTGATGCAAATCCAACATTGCAGATACAAAATTACTTGTTCTTGAAGCACTTAAAGAATTGTCAAAGCTTTTCATTAAATATGTTTATTCGAGCTTAATTAATCATGAATAAGTAGAAATACATAAGAGTAATTGACTCTTTCAGCTCACACGACTACTTAAACTTTACTTATAATAACAGACAGTTTATCAATTACAGACAACAGGAAAATTTTTCTGATAATAAACAACATAAGCTATCATTATTAAATCGTAAATATGAAAAAATAAATTAGGAATTTAACATTAGCATGTAGAGCTTAAAATAAGAAATGTTCAATAAGATATTGCATAGAAAGAAAAGAAAAAAGTGATGTAATATTAAACATAAAACATACCATAATACATTGAAGGATTTGATTTCTTTAAGTCCTTAATTGTATCTACTAATTTCTGTAAAAATGTTACAGTTCCAACGTAACCTTAAAATAAATTTATTAACATATTTTAATAAAAAAAGCATTATCAGTAAAAAAATTAAATTAAAATTGCATTAAAGCATTCAAAATAATAATAAATAAATGTAGGATTTGAATTTAGGCAGCATCATTTATTTCACTCATGACGCACACTATGATATACATTATTATTGTTTATAATTTGAACACATAAGATATAAAGCAATATTCTTAGATCACGAGCACAAAGACTTTAGATTTTGAAAATTGGAAAAGAATCAGACTCTTATTTTTCCATCATTGATAAAACATTAGCATGGGAAATATTAATAAAATTACTTTCAAGCCTAATTAGAGTAGGGTAGATCAGGGCTAATGGGCTCATTTTTTATTCTAATTCTTTTTTTTTTTTTTTTTTTTTTTTTCAATTCAATAGTTTAATTTTTTTTATGTTAACAGTATCAGTGTATTATCTGGAAGAAGTCAAGAGTTAAATTTGAAATTTTTAAGTATAAGTATTGATAAGAAACTCAAACTGACACCAAGCTGCTGGGACCAACTTGTGCCAATTGTGGGATAAGTTAAAGAAAAGTTAAAATTTTTACAAATTTTTTTATTTTTGTGAAAAAAAACCTCTACAATATAGCCTAAAAAAAATTACATTATTACAATAGAATTTTTACTAAATTTTTTACAACATTACAATAGAATTTCAGCAATGCCAAATCTTGATTTATGAAAGAGGGGTAACATAATGCTAGTATTGGAAAGAGTAGAAGACTGAGGTGAGTTTGAAGAATGATGGTTCTATAGTGTAAATAGAACAGTAATCAATTGTAGAAGGCTTGTAATCCTTATATATCGCTATGGCTTTAAGATATTGAATTTCACTATTAAATGACTGAGAATCAGAGCAGATATGTATGGCACGATTTATAAAGGCGGCCAATTTTTGGCTAGGAGGATGACAAGAATGAGCATAGGGTAGCAAAGAAACAGTGAAACTTTTATAATAGATGAACGAAGAGAAACCTGTAACAGTGCAAGTTACCAAATGATCCAGAAATGTGAGAGAACCATTATTTTCAGTTTCATAAGTGAATTGAATATTGCTATCAATAGAATTCCTCATATTAAGAATATTATTAATATTATGAAGAGAAATGGCAATTCAAGTGAATGTGTCATCAACATAGGGAATCCAGAAAGGGAAAAGGAGCATTGAAAAGGGAGCATTCAAAATAATGGATATAGATGTCTGCAAAGATGGGTGACAAAAAAAGAGCCCATAAATAAACCGTCAAATTGCTTGTAAAAATTACCTGGAAATTAAAAAGTTGTTTGAGATAGACATATACAAGTAAGGGTTATGGGCTTTTGAATTTCAAAATAAGAATAATGAAACTCACAAAGTCTCTGTTCTCGACGACGACTTTGTAAATTTAGACGGGGATAGATTCTGAATTATTTTAGCAAAGGTGATCGAATGCTTTACAGTATATAAATTTACAGACAGCTGAGGAGAAAATATTGTAGTTAGATATTTTGCTAGGTGTTAAGAGGCCGTGCCAATGTTAGATTCTATGGGATGAAAAGGTATATTAGGTTTGTGAACTTTCTGAAATGCATAAAATCTTCCACAGTTAGTGACTGCAGGGGAAATATATGAATGTGTAGACTTAGATAGTTGAGGACAAGTCTTAAAATGTTTGAAGAAGTTATTTATAAAGTATTGTAAAATTATCTTTAAGGAATTAAATCAAACTTTGTATGATTTCAGCATTCATTTATTATTTGAATAATTCAATAAATTAACACTTTGCATATCACCTTCCTACATATATAAAAATCTTTGAATTATTCATAAAGGTGATTTTATACAAATTTAAAAAATAAAAATAAACATTCTATCATTCTAGAGCAGCATCTAAAAATAATAATGTATACAATGCAGAAGATTAAAATATTAAAATTAGACAGTAGTACAAATACAACTCTCTTACATCCTTATATATATTAATCATTCATAAAGGTGATTTTATACAAATTTAAAAAATAAAAATAAACATTCTATCATTCTAGAGCAGCATCTAAAAATAATAATGTATACAATGCAGAAGATTAAAACATTAAAATTAGACAGTAGTACAAATACAACTCTCTTACATCCTTATATATATTAAATGTGAAAATGTGTCCAAAAAATTGGAATGAACTTGGCTTCAAAACGGACGGATTGATGTCTTTAAATCTTTGCATATGGATAGATTATAGGAGTGGAATGAACATAGGCTAATTTTTATTTATTTTATTCAAATACTTTCCTTAATAATTCAAAATTTAATTATTTTTCATACAAAATCAATAGGCAATTTTCAGATAAAATTTAACCATTTTCCTTTCCTGTTGCCAAGAAAATAAAAAATTGGAATAATAATTTTTCAGCAGCAATGAATTTTTAATAAAAAACTTCCACGCGAAAAACTATAATAAAATAATTTAAAAGAAAATGAATATGACGTCATGTTTGAAATAAAAATAAAAAGTGTATTTTTTATAATATATTTAACAAGAATATTTGTTTAGTTAATGGGAATTTTTGTGTAAAATATGGCGACATAAATTAAAAGTAAAAAGAATGAAAAATTATATATTTAATAAAATGGTTCACTTATGAAAATGTGACGTCATAGTCGAAATAAAACAGGTACTTTATAGCAGTCGTTAAAAATACAAGGAGTATGAATATCAGTAACTAATGGAGCGAGATAAATAATGATGTCATATTTAAAATGAATCAGAAATATTTTTTACTTATATTAATTAATAAGTTATAAGTTACATACAAATGGATATTTTTATTCAAAATTCATAATTATCAATGGAAGAAATTTTTTGTGGGGAAAAGGCGGAAAATAAAACTACTGATTAATATATTTTTTGCTCGATTTTTTAACCTTTCGAACAAAGTTGAAAAGTTATTATGCTTTCGGCTTGTCTGTCTGTCTGGTCGCTTTCTAACTTTCATAAATATACTCCGATTTCTTTGGATGTTCTTAACGTTTAGCTAACACGAATACCTATTGAAAATAAAGTTTCTACCATGATTAGTTTATTTACAGGGATTGTCAAAAAATTTCCTTACATTACGGCATTATGGGGAAAATCGTTTTAATTAAATTTAACGATGTTACACCCTGTGAAACATATTCAAATTTATATGCATTTACAAAGTGCACTAAAATATGCATTTTGTAAAGTATGTAGTGAAAAGGACACTTATTATTCATTTACAGGGTTACACAGAAGAATTCCATTGCATAAGAATAAAAGGAGGAACAGTTTCCGACATATTTTAATTAGGGATGGGACGAATAGTGATTTGGCCGAATAGCTGAATACCGAATATTCGGCCAAACTTTAGGCCGAATACGGAATATTCGGCCGGCCGAATAGTAAATTTTTTTTCCAATAAAGAAAATAAATTTTGGTTATATATAATTTAAAAAATAGGAGCTTGTTAATATATATTCTTCTTGAGCACTTAACCGTCTGCCCCGACATAACTCGAGGTTAAAAGCACTGTTTCTCCATACCCATCGCCGGTGAAGTGGTTAAATGTGCTTTTAAATGTATTTTTAAATTTTAAAAACTTATTTTAAATACAAAAAAATTATGAAATTGCATTATATCTTTTATTCTAATGTACATGAAATTGATTTTCAGTAAGTCAAGATGGAAAAATATTTCCATTAAAATATGAAGAATGTACAGTAGAAGATCTATATAACGCAAACCTAAAAACGCAAGGTAGTGCGTTATATAGAATTTTGCGTTATATGGATCACATATCACGCATTATCAAATTTACCTCATAAATATAGACAAATATGTCTGAAACACATCAAAATACATTAGAATTACCTTTATACTGCATCCCTTATTCAGATTATAAATTTTTCTATTATTGCGATCATTCAACATTTTGTTAAATATATGTTTTAAAAATGGTCCAGATACACCTGGACCCAATTTATTCATTATGTTGCTCATTTTCAAAAACATTTATTGTAATAATTTTTTTCCTTTAAAAGTTCTAAATTAAGGAGGTAAAATTGTACTAATGCATTAAATTTAGTTTTCAGACAGTAGCAGTTTTTTACAGTCTTGAAATTCAGGTGCAAAATTCATTGTTTACATCTGAAAGGTTGCGTTATAAAGATCTTCTACTGTACTTCACTTTTACTATCAGTTGATACTTCTTGCATCCAAAATCAATAATATTCTTAATCTCTTTCTCTCTCAGAACTCACCAGGGCTGAAACTAAAGGGGGGCAGGTGCCCCGGGTGCCAAGAGAACAGAAGATGAAGGGGGCGCCAAATTAAGATTTTCTATGGTGTTTTTGTTATACAGAATGCATATATGTGGGGGTTGGGGCACCAAAATCCATGTTTGCCCTGGCCCCAAAAAAGGCTAGTTTCGGCGCTGGAACTCACAAGAACATATTTTCTAAAATAACCTTTAATGAAGTAAATTTGATCATTTAGAGTTTGTGTCCCTAGTGATAAGCAAATTTGTAAGAATGAGACTGTTCTGAAATCAGATGCCAAGCTTTAAATTGCAAATTACGTTAAAGCAAAAGGTTATGGCTTAAAATAGAATGCACATATTAACAAAATCTTTGACATTTAAATCGGCACATACAATATTCAACTTCAATATTCCACTTATTCAACAAACATTAAAAGGATAAACAGAAATTGATAACAACATGAAGGAAGGAAGATTAAATTAAAAATATATACATAATAATGTTACATATTTAAGTCAGTAATTATGCAAATAATTATTTAAAAGTGAAAACTATAGAATGAAAAAATTATTTTGTTGAGTATTTAGAATTCATATTAAAATATTTATAAAACCATCTTCATAAAGCAAGTTGTGTCATATTTAATGGTCGAGTTTGACACCAGTTCTGCTTTCAGATGTACCGCTGTATTTGGAATGGTGATAAATTATATTTAATTTTGAAAATGAATCTTCATTAACACACTTAGTGAATAAATTTTTTCATTTCTTACTTTAAAGAAAATAAGTTATGAATTTTATAAGAGCCTTTTTCATATGTGCATGGAATTTGCAGACATTAATAAATATTTGAGCATTTTAGAATAAGGCAGTGTTTTTATAACTTTAATTGTAATGTATCATTCTCTAATGATGACATTTCCCGTACAATTAAATCTCCAACTTGGGCAGCATTTTTTAGACTATCACTAACTTTTATAGGAAATACAGAAAGGCTGTATATTTTTTAGTATCTGAATAACTCTATATTTTGTAAGTAAGAGTGAGAATGACTTCATAAATGAAGTAGCCAATTTGGATTAGAGGAAAAAAAATTGCAAGAATGAAATTCTTTAAATCCAAAATTTATTTAGCAAGATAGCTTTCACTATTCGGCGAGATTTTAGCAATATTCGGCACAATATCTCTAAATATTCGGCTACAGGTATTCGGCCGAAGTATTCGGTCAACAAGCCTTCAATATTCGGCCGACAGAATATTCGGCAAAAGGGCCGAATACCGAATAGTGGCCGAATATTCGTCCCATCCCTAATTTTAATTATGGTAAACGATTTCATGTATAATCAAATTCATATATGTTGCTGAGGCTTAATGTGGGTTATTTCATGCATAATACGAAGTGCATAGCATTTACTGGGACACACAAAAGATTTCAAATATTATATATTCTACTAGCACACCCGACAGACGTTGTCCTGTCACAGACAGACGTTGTCCTTCTTGGCACCAACTCCAGAAAATCAAATAAATGTATGTAAATATGGTAATACGCAGAATAAACACTACGCTCTTAATTTAATTTCTTATTACAATTATATAAGGAAATTATTTTTTACTCTTCATTAGTTTTTGAAGTCGGTTCAATTTTTGATAGAAAAGTTTATTTTTCTCTTTTTAGTTAAAAGTTAACGATTTTCTGAAGTCGGTTAATCAAAATTATAATACAGGAAATATTATTGTAAAGCATACACATTTGTCAGCAGTGGGGTTTGAACATGCGATCTCTTTCTTCAAGAAGCTGAGCTTAAATCTGGCACCTTAGACCGCTCCGACATTCCGTCCGCACTCCATTCATCGAACTTATTCAACACTTTTAATTAGCGAAAAATCACTAACTATTAGTTTTTGCCTAATTACAAAAAAAGTACTGAATCAAATTTGATGAAATGTGAGTCTAAACCATTCTCAAATCCACTGGAACACACACACAAAATTTCATTAAAATCGGTCCAGTCGTTTAGGAGGAGTTCAGTGACATACACACGCACAGAAAATTTTTATATATAAAGATAAGCATTGATAATTTGAGGTTTTTGCGCTGAAGACATCACCAAATTAGGAAAATGTGAATTATCTCAGGAACTACTGGATTTAAATGAATTTGCTTAGTACCATTCGATTCAGTATGAGAGAATGCACTAAAATATGTTATTAGTTGAAAAATAACTATAAAAGCCGATTTTTAAGGAAAATTTTAAAAGTTCGTTCTTTTTTCTACTCATCTTAGGGGTGGAATTTTCGAAAATCATTTCTTAGCGGCACTCGATGTTATAAGAAGTATTTTTAACTAAATTTTCAAGATTTTTGGTTTGGTAGATTTTTTTGTGCTGTGATTAATATGAAATCCTGACTTTCTTTTATATATATAGCACTTTTAATTAGCGAAAAATCACTTATTAGATTTTCCCTAATTACTGAAAAAGTACTGAACCAATTTCGATGAAATGGGAATCTAAACCATTCTCAAATCCACTGGAACACACACACACACAAAATTTCATTAAAATCGGTCCAGTCGTTTAGGAGGAGTTCAGTGACATACACACGCACAGAAAATTTTTATAGAAGCATTGATAATTTGAGGTTTTTGCACCGAAGACATCGCCAAATTAGGAAAATGTGAATTATCTCAGGGACTACTGGATTTAAACGAATTTGCTTAGTACCATTCGATTCAGTATGAGAGAATGCACTAAAATATGTTATCAGATAAAAAATAACTATAAAAGCCGATTTTTAAGGAAAATTTTAAAAGTTCGTTCTTTTTTCTACTCATCTTAGAGGTGGAATTTTCGAAAATCATTTCTTAGCGGCACTCGATGTTATAAGAAGTATTTTTACCTAAATTTTCAAGATTTTTGGTTCGGTAGATTTTTTTGTGCTGTGATTAATACGAAATCCTGACTTTCTTTTATATATATAGCACTTTTAATTAGCGAAAAATCACTTATTAGATTTTCCCTAATTACTGAAAACGTACTGAACCAATTTCGATGAAATGGGAATCTAAACCATTCTCAAATCCACTGGAACGCACACAGAAAATTTCACCAAAAACGGTCCAGTCGTTTAGGAGGAGTTCAATTACATACACACGCACAGAAGATTTTTATATATAAAGATAAGGATTTAAAATTTCAGGTTTTTGCACCGAAGACACCGCCAAATCAGGAAAATAAGAAGTATCTCGCGAACTACTGAACTTAAAAGAATTTGCTTGGTACCATTCGATTCAGCATGAAACAATACACTAAAATATGTTATCAGTTAAAAAATAACTACAAAAGCCGATTTTTAAGGAATTTTTTAAAAGTTCATTCCCTTTTTTAACCCCCTTAGGGGTGGAATTTTCGAAAATCCCTTCTTAGAGGCACTCGATGTTATCAGAAGTATTTTTGCCCCAATTTTCAAGATTTTAGGTTTGCCAGATTTTTTTGTTCTGTGATTAATACGAAATCCAGACTTTCTTTTATATATATAGCACTTTTAATTAACGAAAAATCACTTATTAGATTTTCCCTAATTACTGAAAAAGTACTGAACCAATTTCGATGAAATGGGAATCTAAACCATTCTCGAATCCACTGGAACACACACACAAAATTTCATTAAAATCGGTCCAGTCATTTAGGAGGAGTTCAGTTACATACACGTGCACAGATTTTTTATATATAAAGATAAGCATTGAAAATTTCAGGTTTTTGTGTCGAAAACATCGCCAAATTAGGAAAATGTGATTTATCTCACAAACTACTGGATTTAAACGAATTTGCTTAGTACCATTCGATTCAGAATGAAGAAATGCACTAAAATATGTTATCAGTTGAAAAATAACTACAAAAGCTGATTTTTATGGAATTTTTTAAAAGTTCGTTCTTTTTTCTACTCATCTTAGGGGTGGAATTTTCGAAAATCCATTTTTAGCGGCACTCAATGTTATAAGAAGTATTTTTACCCCAATTTTCAAGATTTTTGGTTTGGTAGATTTTTTTGTGCTATGACTAATACGAAATCCTGACTTTCTTTAATATATATAGTACTTTTAATTAGCGAAAAATCACTAACTATTAGTTTTTGCCTAATTACTAAAAAAGTACTGAATCAATTTCGACGAAATGTGAATCTAAACCATTCTCTAATCTACTGGAACGCACACAGAAAATTTCATCAAAATCAGTCCAGTCATTTAGGAGGAGTTCAATTACATACACACGCACAGAAGATTTTTATATATAAAGATAAGGATTTAAAATTTCAGGTTTTTGTGCAGAAGACACCGCCAAATCAGGAAAATAAGAAGTATCTCGCGAACTACTGAACTTAAAAGAATTTGCTTGGTACCATTCGATTCAGCATGAAACAATACACTAAAATATGTTATCAGTTAAAAAATAACTACAAAAGCCGATTTTTAAGGAATTTTTTTTAAAGTTCATTCCCTTTTTTTAACCCCCTTAGGGGTGGAATTTTCGAAAATCCCTTCTTAGAGGCACTCGATGTTATCAGAAGTATTTTTGACCCAATTTTCAAGATTTGGTTCGGCAGATTTTTTTGTTCTGTGATTAATACGAAATCCAGACTTTCTTTTATATATATAGCACTTTTAATTAGCGAAAAATCACTTATTAGATTTTCCCTAATTACTGAAAAAGTACTGAACCAATTTCGATGAAATGGGAATCTAAACCATTCTCGAATCCACTGGAACACACACACAAAATTTCATTAAAATCCGTCCAGTCGTTTAGGAGGAGTTCAGTTACATACACACACACAGATTTTTATATATAAAGATAAGCATTGAAAATTTCAGGTTTTTGCACCGAAAACATCGCCAAATTAGGAAAATGTGATTTATCTCACGAACTACTGGATTTAAACGAATTTGCTTAGTACCATTCGATTCAGAATGAAGAAATGCACTAAAATATGTTATCAGTTGAAAAATAACTACAAAAGCCGATTTTTATGGAATTTTTTAAAAGTTTGTTCTTTTTTCTACTCATCTTAGGGGTGGAATTTTCGAAAATCCATTTTTAGCGGCACTCAATGTTATAAGAAGTATTTTTACCCCAATTTTCAGGATTTTTGGTTCGGTAGATTTTTTTGTGCTATGACTAATACGAAATCCTGACTTTCTTTAATATATATAGTACTTTTAATTAGCGAAAAATCACTAACTATTAGTTTTTGCCTAATTACTAAAAAAGTACTGAATCAATTTCGACGAAATGTGAATCTAAACCATTCTCTAATCTACTGGAACGCACACAGAAAATTTCATCAAAATTGGTCCAGTCGTTTAGGAGGAGTTCAATTACATACACACGCACAGAAGATTTTTATATATAAAGATTCGAAGTACTGTATATGATGGATGATGACTGTTGCATGGATGAAATGCATTTTGAATTTTGATATGTGCTTTTAAGTATTGCTAAATGTATGCATATTAAATGGAGAGTATAAATGTTAATAGTATAAATAGTTAAATTTAGGTATACAGGGTTACACAAAAGATCTCAGAAAGGTTACTGAATATGAGCGTAATTTACTTAAAGGTGGTTTTTAAATAAAATATGCATTTTTATTTTGAACTGCATTTAGTAAACTAAGAAATGTTTGTAGTATATATATAAAATGATATACAGGGTCCCACAAAGAACTGGATAAAAGGTTGTCTTCGGATGATAATTTCTGAAAATGTAATTTAGGTAGTAATAAGAAATATTTGTGTTTGAACTAAATTTTAGAAAGATACTTTCGTGTATTAAAGGCACTTGGAAAACTACAGGGCTGAACAAAAGAATTCAAGATTGTTTCTATCTATTAGTATTAATCGCTGAAAGGAAAATTTTAACCAGCAAACAAATTAGCAAATAGGCATCATCAGAAGTTTTTTACCATAAATTCGTGATAAAAAGTTAATTACACATGCTTTTCATCATTGAAATTTTTTGATTGATTGATTAATTATTTCTTCTTTAAATGTTATGTGAACGAAGTCACGGGTAACTGCTAGTAATGAATATACGTGAGTAACAGTACTAAACATAGAATAACTAAAATAATAATTTTCATTTTTTTTAAACTACTTTTAAAAAATCATTTCAAAAAATTCTCATCTAATATTACTAAAGATTTGGAGGAAGATGGGGGAGATACCAATACCTAATATTCTGCTTAGAATTTAAGGTATTATATGTAGCTATATGCTTTTGAATAAAATCATCAAAATTGTATAGATAAACTGAAGCAATTAAATTAACAGGAAATCTTAAAAAGTACCAAAAACACAGTAATCATACTCAATCCCATAAGGTATTTGAGTATGTTTTTTGGTCTGTTCTGGTCAACATATTTGAGCTACTTTATTGTTAGACAAACACCAGTTATAATGTTTTCACCAAATGTGATAAACTGATTATTTCATGTTGACAAGTAGACTAAGAGATTATTAAACCACACAGAAATAAAATTTCTTTCAATGTTTACTTTTTCGATAATTTTTTTCAAAAAACATTTTATACAATTAACCCATTAAACGTCAATGCTCCTGTTGCAGGAACATCTATTATTCTATTATATATATATTTTTTTTTCAAAATATTTTTTTAACTATTTAAGAAAAAAAATAATTATAGAACAGTTAATAGTATGAAGTCTAAAATATATTTTTTTTCAAAACAATATTTCTTACTTTTTTATATTTTACAAATCTTTTAAAATAGAGAATTTTGGGGTTTTCGACTATCTCAAGTAAAACTAGTTAAAGAGAATCTTATTTTAAAACCAACATTTCAAACAGGCACGTAGCCAGGAAGGGGGCTAAGGGGGCTGAAGCCCCTCCCGAAAGTTAAAAAAAACAAATTTGATCTAATATGATAGTAAAAACTGTCACAATTTTCTTTTTTTTTTCTCCCATTTCATTATAACTACGTATATTTTTATTTGTAAACATACTAATTTATTTAGCTAAAATTATAGCAATTCCTCATCATACCTCTCATTCGAACATATTGTTTTTTATTCGTATCTACCACTAAAAATATCAGTTTTTCTTAAAATGGAAATTTTACTTTATGCACAGTAAAATTCGATGTGTAATACATGCATCATATCATTAATTTGACTTGGAAAAAAGAAGTTTAATACGTGTATGACATATAATTTAACTTTAGGAGTCAAATTTAAAACATTTATTTTTGTGTTATGATCTTTCTTAATTTCCTAATACTCATTATATCACGATATAATAAACACTTAGATCGATCAGTGTTAAAATGTTTTGTAGAAAAAGCAGCCAAAACAGTAATGGACCTTGTAATGAAAAATTATATAAAAATAATGATTTTTAAAAAGCTTTTACTATAAAAGATTTTTTATAAAAAAACTAGCAGTAGCAAATTTCTAGAAGAAATGGTGCGAAGAAAGACGATAGGGTACCAATAAACTTTCAAAGGCACAACTATGCTGGCATTTCCTGGCTCTTCACTGAAAAATATTGAGTTAAATTGTTTGCATATGAAACTTTAATAGAAAGAGAATGTACACAGACTACTCTGTGCACATTTTCTTTCTATTAAAGATTCGTGGGAAAGTTTCTTCGACTTTTATAGAGTTATCAACTGCAGGGATAGATACTCCTGAGTAGGGATTTTTTGGCAGTTTTTCACAGTGCCTCCTAAAGAATTTTCTAGGAAGCAACATCTAACTTCCTAGCAATCTTCTTTTCTGCAGAGCAAGAAATGCTACAAAGAGCTAATCATATACCGGTCTTCTAATGTTAGAGAACAAATAAAAAAAGATGATAGGCTGAGAACTCTTCTAAGTTTTATAGAAAAGCCTGAAGATGTGGAATTGAAATGTTATAAACGCCCTTAGAAATACTTCTTCTTACTTCAGCCCAAGCCAGACATTCAGAATGAAATCATTCAAACATGCTGGGATATAGTTACTGAAGAACTGATTACCAAAATAAGTAATGCGATCTGATTTAGGTTGAATACTGATGAAACTATGAGCATTTCAAGTACAGAATAGTTTGCACTTTGAGTTAGATTGTGGAATAGTATTTATAAAATATACAAACCTAAATAATTTGGGAAATTACTTTAGATTTATTCAAGTAAATGATTTGTCCGCCGAAAATATAACAGAAGAAATAGTACAACGTCGTAATGAACTACGTAATGATATGTTTAAATGCGTCACAAGGCATATGACAGAGAATAATATGGTTGGACATGATAATGGGATCCAATCTACAATTCATCAGAAATGTCCCAAAATCAGATACCTCCTATTTGCAAGCCACTGTTTAAACCATACATTGTCCAAAAACACATGCCGATTCCTGCCATCCAAATTTCTTTTGGAACAGTTAACAAATTGATATATTTTTTTAGAAATCACCCTAAGGTAAATTTGATCCTACAACAAACAGTTCCTTCATATGCCCCAAAATGACTTCTCTGCCTTTAAAATACAAGATTTGTAGAAAATCATGAAAATATGGTAAATTTTGCCAAGTTGTTCAAATAAATTTGCATTAACTTAGAAAATATTTTGGAAAATACATGAAATATTTCTTCAACAGCTATAGATCTTTCCTGGCAGTCATGGAATTGTAAAGAATGCTTTTTTCACATGCCTATTTGTTTGTGACAAGCTTTTCAGTTTGACAAAGCCATTTTCAGCTCACGTCAAGAAAAATATCATGACACAATTTCGGCCGTAACTCATGCTAAAGGCATGAAAGCGGGAAACAAGAAAAAAGGTGGAAAAATTTTCTTATCTATGCAACGGCGTCAAACTCTTATAATTTAAGTGTCATTTTAACAGAGAATAAAATTAAATGTAACTGCACATATGATTGTTTCCCCCCCCCCCTCTAACTTAGAAAGTTTTAATAATGCTAAAGAAGTAAAACCAAATATTTCTGATCAACTTATGTGAGGTACAAGCATTAATTTTCCAAAGCTTTCCATAGTTCAGCTGTTAAATCCTCCCCCCTTCCTCTTAAAAAATCCCCCTGTTAAATTCATCTTTGCTTCAGAAATACATCTTAAAAAAGGTATCGCAGAAAATATCCAAAAGTGTTGTATAAATAGTACAAAATATTCTATTCCAAAAAGAAACTTCCTTTCAATTTGAATTTTCAAAGTCTAAAAAATATTTCATTCTTGAGAGACATTCAGAACAACTACATTTACAATAGTTTCAGACAGTGGTGCCAACATTTAAAAAATATTGGGTGGGCTCAAAAAAATTTTGAACAAATACATAAATATTGGGTGGGCTCAATTAATAATGGGTGGATAGAGATATCAAATTATTGGATGGGCTTGCGCCACTGGTTTCAGATGCTTATATGTAGAAGTTCACTTTTCAGTTTATGCCTCTTTTGCACAATTCAAGAACAAACTCCAAGTGTTTGAGTAGATAAAATGTCTAATTATTAAATTTTTGAATCCCCCCCCCCCAATATCCTTCCGAAATTTTCTTTGCATTTTTGCACTAATCCAGAGAATGACCAAAATTGCTTCAAAAAAGGTGGAAATCTTCCTTTAGGAGGAACTCTTTCATGCCTGTAAAGATCTCCTAATTATTTTACAAAACATAGAGAAAATGAAATGTGCATGGAAATCTTTTGAGAGACATTTAATTCTACATCAAAACTTAAAAAAAGTCTTTCAAATAAAAATAAAAATCTCAAGACCAAAATTTAGACAGACTACAAATACAAACCTGTGTAGAACATTTCCTGTGTAGAAAGTATTTTTTAAAATTTGAATGACAAATTCATTTCAAATGGAGAAATTTTACCTGATTTTCAAATACTTTTTTCAGGATATGTTTCTCTGGAATAAACAAGAAAATTAGAGAATTTCTCTTAACATTTTTAAAATAAGGTGTTAATGTCATAAGTGAAAGTTTAATATGAAGTGTGGTTGCGAAAAAATTTGTAATATTGATAGAAATATTATGAATTTTAGTAAGTAGTAAGTATTATTGTAGTCGTAAAAATTTTAGAGTACTGTAATGCAATGCATTACAATACAATGAAACACTGGACCACAAGCATTTCTGATGTCAAAGAACATTACGATGGATTAAAGCTAATCAGCTTCTCGATTTATCCCACAAGCGTTCCCCAAAAGCCAATCAAATACCACAATGCTTGTGGGAAACATTGTTAACCCCGCCCAGTGCTAGTGGTCACTTGCTGACAGTCTTGGCTACTATCCAGGTAAAAATAGCCAGCGCTGAAAGGTCTTTTGCATCAATGAGAAAATTAATTTTTTGCCTCAAAGCACTATGGCTGATGAGAGACTACTGTTAGTGTTGTTTGTGACGTCCAGTTATCTATATGAGGAATATAGGGCCAAAGGGATGTGGGGTGCTTTCCATAGGAATTGTTGAAATAGAACCTAGTCGTAACTATAAAATTAAATCCAAGGTTCGAAGAAAATTATGGCAAACTCCAAACAATTAGGCTGACCGGCGAAATTGGGCTCGAAGCCAAAACCTACATGAGAGACTGGGCAATAATATCCATTAGCTGGGACATCACTCTACAGATTAATCATTTTACGATTCAGCATCTGCAGTGCAAGACGTTAATATTAATCCTACGTTTTAAATCCATTAAAATTACTTGCTTGTATTTCAATATATATTTTTAAAATCCTCATAAGATACATGAGGTTCATCGCAAAAAGTGTCAGTTTGTGCTTTTTTATTTTCTTTGCGGTTTTTACCCCTAAATACACTTTCGGTTTTCGAACAGGTACTCAACATGCTCTTAGAAACATAAATTGTAATAGAAATTTTAAAAAATAACAGTTTTTTGAATGGACAACAAGTATATTAGGCAAGATGATATCATAGGTAAAACCTTGTTTATTTTTTGTCTACATTTTAAACTACAGTCGAACCCCGTTATAACGAGCTTCAAGGGACCGAAGGTTCTGTTCACTATATCCATTCCGTTTTAAAAAATTTTATCGCTCACAAAATGTGCACATTATTATCTGCTTCTTATGTACTCAATAATGATGTATTAAGAGAAAAACATAAAATCTATTAAATATAATCATTAATGAATTAAATTGACTAAAATCTAGGTTTCAGAAGCCGGCATGCATTTTTGAATTTTCTTGTAAATTTAGAGTCAAAATCCTATTTTCACAACTGCAAAAAAGTAAAAAAAAAAAAAATCATGAGTGGACTGGAAAAAAATGTTCGTTATAATCGATTCTTAAGATTTCGGAGGTTCGCTATAAAAGGATAAAGTAGCATTAAATACAACAGGAAAATCGCAGGGCCAAAATTTTCCTTCGTTATATCCATGAGTTCATTATAAACCGGATTCTCTACATCTGGGTTCGACTGTATACACATTACTGTTGTCAGATGATAAAAAAAATCCAAAATTGAGCCCCTCCGGAAAGGGAATCCTGGCTATAGGCCTGATTTCAAATAATACCACATTCAAAAACTAGAGGAAATAGTTTTATTTAAAATAACAACAGAGAGATGTTTGCAGATTGTTCCCACAACGGGAGACTAGGCCCTTTGTAGTAGCATTTTTTTTTTTTCCTTTGTCTGAGAGTGCATTTTCAGAAAGAAAAGATTGCACTCCTAGGAAAAGGCACAAAAATAAACGCAAAAGAAAATTTTAAATACCTAGATTTGGAGAGACAACAATATGGTGAAATGCATTTGTATTTAACTGCTTTTTAGTTTGTTATTTTGAAAAACCGTTTGGTTTGGAATTGTTTGGTAGATAATAGGCAATAGTGTTTGGATATGGGTTGTTTGATAAGTGTTAGTATATGGGAGGTGTAGATCTCCTAGATAGATTTTTGAGCACTTACAAGCCTCGTATCAAAAACAAAAAGGGGTGGTGGCCTTTTTTTTTACAAACAATTTAAACATGGCTTAGTTACAGAGTGGAGAATTTATAAAGAACTCAAAGGAGAAAATGACCTAGTTACTTTCTTACGATATGGAACAACTGCTTTAATGAAAACAGAAATTGAAGAAAATACTAATCCTCCCACAGGACCTTATGGAGCAGTAAACAGTAATGTGTGTTTCGATGGATTAAAATCATTTTATTGTTAGTGAAAAACAAACAATATCGATGTAAAATATGTAAAAAAAAATACTTGGATGAAGTGTCGAAAATGTAATGTAATGCTGTACCAAAGTTGTGACATGTATTTTCATAAGAAATTGTAAAAGAAGATAATTAAAAGAAGATAATTAACTAAATATTAAGGGTAAGCTTTTCTATGTTAAAATTTATTTCTTAATAGTATTTTTTTCTTTAAATTTATAAATTCAAATTAAACTAATGATTTTTTAATTCAGTATTAAATACTTTATACCTACATATATTATAAATTACCAGTTTTAAATATTTTTTTACTGAATGCTAAAGAAGAATTTATTTCTTATAAAATAATTAAAAACAAAACTTCTTCTAAGTAGCAGAAAAATGGACTGTAGAATACCTGAATTCTACCTAGGAAAAAAGTTTTCCCTCAATTAGGCGCCAAAGCTCCTGTTATGGGAACATGCCAAATTTTCTAAACGGTTACTTTTTCAGAAATAAATTTATTCTTTCTTCATGAAAAAACACAGATTTAGTAATATTAACAAAAATTTAAAAATTAAATTTTGTCCCTCTATCTGAAATGAATGTTTAATTTTTTTTATTATTTATATTTGTAAATTATGTGTGGATTTTAGAGAGTTGTGGATTTGAGGGAGTCTACTGTATTAGAAAAAGATATTATATTGCTGTATTTATTATGATTCTATTTTATAATAAGATTATGATTTTTTTTTAACCAAAGATAATTATTTTTATTTTTTATTTATTTATTTTTGTGGCCTGAACTTCTTTAATGTGTTGCTGCAAGTTTGTTGCTACATCTACCTTTATTTCTAATATGCATTTTATTAGGGCTTTCCAAATGAAATTACTTTTTTAAATGTAAGATAATTTTGTGTATGTAATCTGTTAAAGAGACATTTTTAATATAAAAAGGAAAAGAATCTCAAAAGAAAAAAAGTCTTCGTTTAAAGACTATTAGAAAAAATTATTTTATTGTGTACTTATTATGAATACATTTTCTTCCTTTTCTCTATTATCAATATTAATTAGTGGGTTTATTATTCTTTTGGACAGCATAAAATCAATTTTCAAATATCTGTTCAACTGTTTCATTAATTTTTAAAATGTTTATAATAGATACTTGCATAAAACTGAATATGATTATTGTAGAACCAGGCTCCAAAGTATATTTTTATATGAAACCATGAGACAGAATGGTGAAGCATGGTTATATGCTGCTGAAAGCAACAAGGATCCACAAACTGACTGTCTAGATGAGCAAAATCCAGCTATTATTTTATGTATAATCGAACATTTTATAGTATGACTCGTAGATTTTACAAAACGAAATTACCTGTTAAAACATGTGTATAATTTATCAAATTATTCAACTTTAAGCCATCATAAAGTTCTTGAAGATCATCAGCATTCAGACATTGACCTTTCATGTGTTTGTAACCTTGAAAAGAAAATATTTTATAAATTTTATATTATTAAAACTGAGCAGAATAGACAAAAATGTTAGTCAATAAAAAAGTATATCATTTTATAATTTTACAAAAATTAATTCTGAACATTACAGTCTTAAATAAAATCAACCAACTGTTTCTCCATTCCATCCATCTTACACACCAAAGTAGATAGTAAGTTACTTATAATACAAGATGAAGAAATATCAGGAAGGAAACAGTGATTTTTTTTAGTGGTATTAAATTTATAATTGTGTGTCTTAATATATAATGATTACCTTAATTTATTTGTTTTGCATAAGGTGTTTTCTTAAAGAAAAAAAAATTGTTACTACTTTGTTATTATTAATAAGCATTATTAAATAGAACGTTAGGATCCTAAATTTAGTTCTTCAACAGTTGCAATAAAAAATTAGTAAGATAAAAGATGTTATTAAACATTGGTGGGATTTTATAATACAATATTCCAACTTTTAAATTTATAAAAGCTAGAACTATAGACGAACTTGATCATTATAGTGATATTTTAATGAAATTGAATGACTTTGGAAATTTAAATTAAATTTGGTACTACTTAGTTATCCCATCGACCAAAAAACAGTTGCCAAACTACAAGATTAAATGCCAATAATGGATGATTGTGGATGTCACGTTCAATGGCATTAAATATGATACAAGTGTTTAAAACATCATTAAGTGATTTTTATTTCAACTCTTTATTTGTATTTTTATTAATATTCTACTAATTATTTTTTTTTTCAAATTAAAATTATGCCAATATGTATAATTTGGATATTAGTTTGCCGATTTGTATAATTTGGCAAAATTGTTGATGGGATAACCAAGTAGTACCTTAAATTTTTCAAGTGTTTTCTATATTAATTTTATTATGGTAAACAAAAATTTACCATGTATATACAAGTCAAATGCTAAATGGAAAACCATAATATGAACAGAAGTTAAATTTGTTATTTATTATATATTGAGTATGCTAAAAAATCCTTTTAGGTATTATAACTTGCCTAAGAAAATTTGCATTTGAAATTATACTGATTACAAGAGAACAAATATGTACAATGCATATTAAAAAAAAAAGGAGGGGGGAAGAGAAAAAGAAAGAAAGAAAGAAAAAAGACTGTTGTATTCTCTTTCCTCTCTGGCACAAAAGAAAAATTTATTTATGAAACAGTAAATTTGAATGAATAGCTTCACAAATTTACTTAGGCAAAGACTTGTTTTAATAAAACAAAATAAAATGTAGGGTCAGGTAAGGTAAAATGGGTATAAAATCCACTATTTTTAGATGTTCAGTTAAAATTTTCTGGTAAAATGAAAAAATTGAAACTTTTTTTGATATTTTCTTTACATTGCATATTCTTGGCATGAAAATACACAATTTTTATCTATTAGGCTACAAAAGTATGTCTATAACAAAACATTTAATAGATGTATGTTTGTTATACCAATTTTACCCCATGCAGGTGAACATGGGTATATAAGAATTTAACAATGAATAATGTGTAAACAGATTTACCGGAGGTTATCTAATGAAATAATATGGAAAACAATATTACATAAGTCTTAAAAAGATGTCATTTTTTTTTAAATATAAAATTTAAGTTACTAACTAAATAAGAATTTTAACAATAAATCAAGCTTAGGTGTAAATAAAGGTGTTTGGGTTTTTTTTTTTTTTTTCTTTCTTTCTTTCTTTTCCAACTTTTATTCTTGCCCTTTTAAATGTTAAAAGTCCATTTTTCAAAAGCATAACAATCCAGATTATTAAATGATTGTTCATTTAATGTTTCTGTAATCTGATTTTATTAACTCATAGTAAATAAAAAAAAAAGAAAGAAAGAAAAGAAAGAAAAAAGAAAAGAAATAAATGCACAAATAAAATAATAATTAATATAATGTATAATAATATAATTATAATACAGAAGACTACTGAAATCCGCACAGCTTGGGATCAGAACTTGTGTGGATTTTAGAATTTTGTAGATTTTGGGTCATTGCTTTGTTTACATTTTTTAAACACTAATTTGAATGTAATAATGAATGCTTGCACTATAATTATATATTAAAATAAATAATAAAAATTAAGATAATTTTGAAAATAATTAAAATATTACAAGCAAAGATCAAGTTAATAATCAATAATGTATGATTAAATATTCATTAAAAAGATGAAACGTATTTTTCCTAAATGATTCAATGAAACTTGCCTTATAAAGGTACATTACTAATTCAGATCAAAATCATAAAATAAGGAAATTTTATTTCAGGTTTAGCCAGACTTAATAACCAAGAAAAGATTGATTAATACATAAATATATTTGGTAAAGAGAAATTTATTTCCAATAATATCAGCAATATCTTGAATTTTTTCAGAAATAAATTTATTCTTTCTTCATGAAAAAATGTGAATTCAATAATATTAACGAAAATTACAAATTAAAATATGTATGGAATTGATATAAAATTAAAAAAGTCGAATTTTGTTTCTATATCTGAGCTGAATGTTTCATTTTTTACTGCCATAATTTATGTGTGGATTTTAGAGAGTCAACTGTAGTTTATATATTATATAAATATATTTTATATTATTTTATTTTATATATTATACATATAATATTAGAGGTATTATTATAATTATCACTAATATAACAATAATATAAATACTTTTATAAATACATCCAAAGTTATTCAGACAATACCAATAAAAGAACCAATAAAACCAGTATTTTTACAATCATATTATTAAAAACAGTTGAAGTTTGAAGAGAAATAGAAGGCAGATTACCAAATTACTAAGAAATATATGGATAAATGGACATTACATAACCAGAGTAATTCATATATTACCATACAATAAACCAATGAAACCAGTATTTTTACAATCATCTTATTGAAAACAGTTGAAGTTTGAAGTGAAATAGAAGGCAGATTACCAAAATAATGAAAGATAAATGGATAAAAAGGCAGTAGAAGGCTTTTCTATTAAACTACTTCTTCAGGGGTGTATAGTTTAACAAAAAAGCAAAAACATCCAACCAGTTTCTGTTATGAGTCGTGCTGAAAGCTAAGAATTCGACTCACAATACACCCAACTGGCTGGAAGCTATTCAGATGAAAAATTAGTAGAAAGATACACATAGAAGAAAATAAAATCAATATGACAAAATAACAATAATACAATATTCCATTCAAAAAAAAAAAAAAAAAAGGATATATATACTAAAATATTTACCATTACCCATTAGGGTGGAGTGAAAAATCGAAAGTTGGAATTTTGATTTTGGACAGCAGCCAAAAGCTGCCCTCTAGCACCCCTAACATACGTGCAAAATTTCATGAATTTTGAAAAACTTCTTGAGTTGCCTACCAGGACATTTATATTTTCATTGATTTATACGGTAGATTCTTACCATAAGTTGTACATTAACAGGATTGTTTGGTAATATGGCTTGATATTTTTATATTTAGAATGTTTAGTGTAATTCCTTTCATCATTTTCAAACTTTAAGTCTTTATTTTTAAATAACTGAAATGGTTTATTGTGTTTTAAAAAGTGTATGTTCTTATTTTTACAGTAAAAATGAGTATGTGTGTAAGCAAATCGAAATTTATCATTACTAGAATTTGGAGATTCTTCAACACTAAATAAAGCTGTTTTGCCAACAATAGCAGAATGCTATAAAATATTATTATTATACAGAACAATAAATAAAACACAGCAGTAATTCTAAAGTTTCACCAAAATCAGAGGGAAAAAAATCTTAAGAGAAAACATGGAAGGCATCTATTATTGTAGTTTCCCAAAGACTTATTGATCAAAAGATAGACAATAATTTTCTGCATATCAGAAGCTTATTCAATTCCATAAAATCAAAGGATATTATGGAAAATTGGAGATATATAAGAGAACTATAAGTGAAAACCATAATCTCTGATTTTAAGAGTCAAATGAATTGTATTTGGGACACATTACACCATCTTTTGGACCAGGAAAGATCATTGCAGGAAGTATTGCAGGAAATATTGCACTGAAAAACATTTAAACCTTGATAAATTTATGGCAATAGGTTGTGACGGAATAACTGTAAAAAGTAAGATAAAAAATCATGCTAATAGATTTTTGAAACTAAGATTTAGTCGCCTGTTATAGTGGTTAATATGCCAACTCTCTGCAAACGAATTGCCACGAAGTAACTGAACTTGATAAACAAGATAAAGGCTCACGTGCTTTTCCTGTTCTAAATGGAAAGTCGTTGGATCAATGTGAACAATAGACAGTTATGGAAATTAAAAAAATATCTGCTCCTATCACAGAGAAATGAACTCTGGAGATTTAAGTGTAGACCAAAATTATTTTTAAAACATGTGTCGAATATTTGCATCAGGGTTGGCAAGTTTCTTCCACAGTGGAAAAAATCGGCCGGAAGAAATAGGTTTCTTCCAAGTGGAAGAAATGGAAGAAACTATTTTTCTTTAAGAATTTTCCATATATTTTCAATTTTTGTAAGATATAATAAATATCTTCTTCCTATAATCTAATATAAATTAATTTCACTGGACCAAAACAAATTTAACTAAGCATATATGCTAAATTAATAATTGCATCAGTTTTTTAGCGAAGATCACACACAACACTTATCAAGAGATCTTCAACCATTGGCTAAATGCAAAGAAATTTTTTCAAAAATACACAAAATCAGTTAAATGTTATCCATTTCAATTTAACCAACATATTTTTTTATTATTTAAACTTTTAAACTAGTAGTAAATAGTGGAAATTCTTTACTAATGGTAGAATGAAAGCCATTTAAATAAAAGTTTTTAATTTACATCAATTTTATTGATGTAAATAATGTATATTAGTTACTATATTAAATAGAGATCAATCAAAAATATGATTTTGTTTTTGGCCCAAAATCTGAGTTTTGCCAATAACGAGGGCGAAAATTTGGCCAGATCGAAACATTTAGTATTCCAAATATCTTGTTTCTTCCTTCAGAAATTTACAATTTTAGTTATTGATTTGAATTGTATCAGCTCAAATGAATGTATTGCAATGAACTTCATTGTTTATAATTATCAATCATGATTTATCAATGATCTCATAGAAATTTTTTAGTTTAAACTGCATTAAATTTCAAATATTCTTTGAGAAAATTCTAGAATAACAAATGATCATTTACAAAAATCATTATAGAAGAAAAATCAAGATGTATATGCCTAAAACTAAAATATTTTTTAATTAAATGAAATTCATATAATTAGAAAATCTTTCTGTGTCATGGATGAATTAATTATGCATTATTGTATATGAAAAAAAATTTTTGGATTATTAACAGTTTTACATAATTAATAAATACTATACATATAATTAATTTCAATTATGCATATTTATGTATGTATTAATTACTTTAAAAGGTACAATTTAATTAACATTTTTTTGGATGTTACCATTTTCGGCCAAAAAGTAGGAAGGAAACCTAAATTCAGTTTTGGCTTTAAAAACCTGTTTCGATTTACCCTCAATATTAAAAAAAGTCATTAAAATCTTTGTTTTTCTTAGTATAATGCAACATAGTATAGCAAAAAAGATTTTTAGCAGTAGGATGCTGCAATCAATTTCTCAATTTAAATTGGATAAAAGCAAAAAATGAATTTTTTCTTTTTTTCCAAGTCCTACACTTCAGGATAGTTTAAAAGCATTTTGACATACCCATAGATGTTTTTAGAACACTAATCTTTTAAAAACAGCATTGAAATATTCATTCTAGATGAAAAATATAAAAAATTACAAACTTATTTATTTACTGTGTTGCACTGTTTAAAATAATGCACATTTATATGAAAATAATATATTTTTATATGAAAAATAAATAATTGTAGGCAGTTTCATTTTATTTATTTATTTCTTTTTTTTTTTTTTTTTTTTTTTAATGGAACAATTAATAAAAAACCCTATTCCATAATAAAAAATCCCAACCTCTACAGTAGTAAAAATCCATCAACTGAAAATGTCTGCTGAACCTGAAGCTTGTTATTAAAAAAATTACTTATCTTTGCAAAAATAATATTTTTAATAATAATTAAATTTTCCAATTTAGATTTAATGTAATTATACTTTAATTCTTTTACATAAACATAGTTAATGTACTTTAACTTTGAGCATTTGTTTTGGTTTCTGATGGTTTCTTCCATTTCTTCCAGTTTTTTCCATTTCTTCCGGTTTTTTCCAGTTTCTTCCACTGTCCTGGAAGAAATAGGTTTCTTCCGGAAGAAACCCAACCCTGATTTGCATCTGGTTAATGCTCCTCAAATCTGGTAAATCGTAATCTTGTAAGAATGTCGCCTTCTAAATGATTGACAACTGCCATTTGATTACTTGGTTTGTAGATTGGAGGTCTGAATTCATCCCAAAATCTGAAAATTATGGCTAAATTTATATATATACATTATAGTAATATATATTCTATTATATAATACAATAATTATATTACATTTATATTTATTTATTTACATTTTTATTTTTTTTAAATTTATATTTTAATATTGTTTATAATTTTAACTATGCATAATAATTTATATTATTATTATAAACTTATGTATTAATATTTTATATTGTATTTACATTTACATAATACATTTATATATTATAATAATTAATATAATAATAATAAATAATAATAATTATGTAATTTTATTTTTCATTAATTACTACCTTTCCTCAACTATATAAAAGATCGATAAAAATTACGTTAACATTTCTAACATTATTATGATTTAAGCCATATTTATTTAAGACATTATTGTCATGTACCCTCAACTGACCTGCAAAGTATCTCCAAGGGTTTGTGTACCCCTGGTTTGGAACCGCTGGCTTATGAGAATTATATAAATTAGACATTTTTTACCACTTTAGTTTTTATTACTTATTTATTGACAAGTTAAATATTTATCAGTTTCTTGACACCTTTTTTCCTAGATTCATTATTTTATACTTCCTGATTAGTTTGATTAAGAATGTCAAGAATAATCCAGATTATGAAACATGCAAGGGAGTGTTAAAAATAATTAAAGCTAGATTTTTATTGGGTTTTTTTTTTTTTAAGCAAAAAACTTTGAAAGGGGAAGGGCATTATTGACACATCTTTTATTTATTATTCAATGAAATATTAATAGCTACGTAATATTAAAATTAATGGCAATAGATTTAGAGAATTTCGATTTCAACGAATCATTAACAAAATAATTATTAAATTTTGTGCACCAGAGTACAGCTCAATATAAGTAATGTATACATGTTATACACATCTACATATCAATGCTAATTTTTTAAAATGTTTATACATTTATTACCTGTATGATTTGAAAGTTGGACAGAATTTATGAAATCTACCTCAAAACCAAGTACCTAGTGAAGATAAATATAGATGTAGTCACATTTTTATGCGATTTAACAGAAATCATATATATAAAATATAAAAATCATACTTGCAAAGGAAAACATGCACTTTTATTTCCCACGTATCCCGAAACTACGTGACTTTGAATTGATAAGACCCTAAAATATGAATTATTTTCAGAATTATCCATTTTATATCAAGACTTTAAACCTATAAAGAGATTAAAATAACTGGAACTATGTATTTATTAAGTGCTGAAAATGTAAAGAAATTTCAAAAAGTCCAGCGAGTGATTCATAAAATGTGCCTTTGATGCAGACGACGGAAACAGTCAGATGGTTGGTTGTTATGTGATGATTCATAAAAGAAAACATTAGGCTGGGATTACAGTGCCTCCATGAGTGCGTCGCTATCTCGCTCGCTCGCTATTCGCTATCGCTTATAGAGCACGCGCATGTGACGTCACGCTTCAGCTGCTCGCTTGTTTGGGTGGCAAAAAAGGATTCCTTTTCCACTGTAATGGACCTTATGCACGTGACGTCACACGCCAGAGCTGGCGGTATGCTAACCTGTTATTCTAGGCCGTGTTCAAAAGCGGCTTTTTTTGTGCGCGCGCGCTCAGAAGATTCTGCTTGGAGTAGGTGCTATCGAAGAAGAGAATTTTAAACTTATTCAATTATTGTATTATTTTTATGGTTCAGAATTGGTAAATACAAATACCATATCTCTTTATCCTTTCAAAATATGATTTTCGTAACAGAAATACATACCTGTGACCACTCAAATAAAATTAAAAGTATTCCGGAAAAGTATCACGTGACCTATTTCATGTAATTAAGCCCGATTAGCATTTAAAAAATGACAATCAACCCTGCTCAAACCTTGACGCGCGCGACGCAAAAAAAATGATGGGCGATTTGATCACGTGATTGTGCGTTTTGTGCTTATCTCTTATTGGTTGCACGTTGTTTGTTGTCAAAGTTGGTAGGTTGACTGATACAATTTAACAATTTGTGATTTAATTTTTTTAATAATTTTATTTTTATTTATTTAAAAATCATTTATCAGTTGCTTTATACTTTTCGTATTAAATAATAGAATACTGTTGATTCTATTGTTGTAATTAATAGAATGCTGTTGATAAACCAAGGTTGAGATATCCACACGGGGGACTAGCTAAGGGGTGGGGGTACCCTCCCAAAACATTGACAAATGTTGTTACACTTTGCAAATTTAAAACTTTTATGTCAAATTTAATTAAAATTTTAATAAAAACTGTAATACATTTTCTATTTTTGATAGAATTTGCAAAAGTTACAACTCTAATTGGGAATATTAATTTTTTTACAAATAAGAATTGTATTACATTTTCAAAGTGCGTTAACTTGGCAAAATTATAAAACGAGTTGGCGAATATAAAAATTTGACTTGACAATATTAAGGTTTTCTCCCCCACCAATAAAAAGTCTTAGCGATGGCCCTGTATCCACATATTACAAGATTGATTTGTAATCTACAATACTGGATTGATTTCAATGGAATCTGCATTGTTAGTTAGATAATTTTTCAGAAGAAGTTTTAGTATGTATATATTTCTTATTTAATGATTGTATATTTTAATACCGTGTGGATAACAGGCCAAAATATGTCATAAAATATGAGAAACAAACGACATCCGAAATTATGTTAGTATAAGCAAAACACTTATTTATACTTTTAATAGAAAAATTATAAACATTCTAATCATACTTTATTCATTATAAAACTAGAAGGCAAACTCCAAATATTTCACTTCTTTAAAATATATGTATGCAGATATTCTTAATTTAAAAAAATGTATATCTTTTACATTTTGCTTTTATAATATTTTCCATTTTGATTTTAACACCATAAAATATCCACGCATGCATTATATTTGCATCCTAATCTCAATAAAAAATTACTTCTAAAATTTTCAAAAAAAAAAAAAAAAAAGAAGAAGAAGAACATTAATAATTATTTTATGCGTATACGGATATTTTCGCAGAAAACTTTTTTTTTCATTTTCTTAATATATATATAAATCACTTTGGAACGATATTAATATCGTTCTGATTATCCTTTTAATATTCTAAATTTGGAATATTAAAACTTTCTCCGCAAAAATCTCATTTTCTCATATTTAAATAAGTATTTTATTATTATAATAGAAATACATGTGCTTCTGTATTATTAATATAAATTTTACCTTTAATAAAAATGTCTTATTTATTAATAAAAAGCAACCAAAAAAAAAAAAAAAAACACAAACTTTTGGCTCGCGCAGGTTTCGAACCCGTATCGTCTGGGTTCAAGCTCAGCACTCTGACCATTCGACCATCCAGCTCACTTTCATTTGTAACAGATTATCTTTATAATTGGCACTACAAGTAATTACATCCTTGATCTGTTCTCCATCTGTTACTGAGCGAACAGTTACAGTAACTGGTGGCACAGTAGCGAGGACTGAACGCACATCCCACCAAGTATAAGTATCCACTCCATGTCCGTGGCTCCTAGCGTGCGCGTGCAGCGCGCGTAACAGCTGAACACGGCCCTAGTCACCGCACCGCCAGAATGCCTGAACGCGCAGGCGCAAACATCGCTAGCAGACGATTTCAGCCTTTCTGGATACATTTTAACAGAAAATTTACAAATTTAAAGAATTTTCTTGCAAGCAGAACAACAATTTTGAATTTATATTGCAATATATTAAGTATATGCTGCTTCAACAAAGAATTTTTTTCCGACATTTCTAACAAACAAGCATTAATAATTTGCACTCCATAGACTGCTATGCTAAACACCGCCAGTAAATACCGCCAGCAGACGAATTTTAGCCTCGAACTCAGGTTGCATGCATAAGGTCCATTACCACAGACTTCTCGTACAAATATCTTTACTTTGAGATATTAACAAACTTAATGCGCTTTTTTTGTAGTGTGCTGTGGCAAAACACACGAGGAGGCAGAATAATTATTTTTTGGGTGGGGCGGGGAGAAAGGAGATATTTATAGTTATTAAATATCAACGAATACGCTTTTCATTGAAATTTTGAATATTATATGGAGGATATGAGAAGAAAGGGAAACGGAAATTTCAGTAATGGGGATTATTTATATTACTAATTATTTCTCTATTGTCGTTATAGAACAACAAACAAAAAAATATTATTTCTAAGATATACATACATTTTAACGTCTGAATTTAAAATATTCAATTAGTAAACACTAGACAGACTTTTTTTTATTATTATTATTAATAATTGTATTAAAGTCTGTCTGATGTTTCCTAATTGAAAAAAAATATTATTAGTAGTATTAGTATTTTTTTTACATAGAAATAACAATAACTTAAAGATTTTAACTTTAAAACCTAAGAAATCACAATTTATACTTCTCACGCTTTCCTACTAGCATAAAAATATATTTGTATCAAAAGGGGGGGGGGAGCGTAAATGATTGTAGGTTAACGATAATTAAGATTATTTTTCATGTATTAATGACACACAGTTCTGGCATTTTTTTAAATAAATATTTTTAAAAATAAATATTTTTTTAAATCAGTATTTTTAAATAACTATTTTTAAATATTTGACAATCAGCAAACTGGGTGGGGGGGGGGGGAGGGCAAAGAAAAGACTGGATGAGAATTTCAGAAACAGAGTATAAGTTATATGATTAATTATTTTTGCGACTACGGAACAATAAATTGAAAAGATTTTTTATGTAAAATAAAGATTAAAAAAAAACTCCTTTGCATTCCGGAAGGGGGGGGGGGCTACATGGAGAAGCGTAAGTTCGGAATGTTAGGAAGTGATTTTAATCATCATTTATTTATTCCTATTAGTGAGCAACAAATGTATCAGTTTTCTTTTCAAATGACGAATTTCAAAGTTTTAAAATTCATTCTGCTGGAAGGGGGGGGGGCAGAGGGAAGAAAATTTTTCGGAATAAAAGAGATGATAAAAAATCGATATATTTGATTATTTTTTGCCACTGGAGAGAGAAAAAAAATAGAATTTTTTTATAGAAATTAAAAAACCTTATTTGCATGATGGGAATGGGGGTGGGGGGGGCTAAGAATGGAAGCATACATATTTCGGATAAGCTGGAGATAATCTAAATTATTATTTATTTATTGTGATAAGTCAGAAATAAATGCGACAAATTTTATTTAAACAAAATAAAGAGTTTTAAAAATATGAAACTGTATATGATCAGAGGAGGGGGGGGGGCAAAGGGCGGAAAGTGTAATTTTTGACGGAAGAAACCTAATTTGCTTTATTCATTATTGATTTATTTTCAGTAGAAAGCCGAAACGGAACAGAATTTTTAAACTATATAGATCAACAATAAATGTTTATTTTTTTTATATATCGGGGGGGGGGGGGGGGAGAGGGTGAATGAAACATTAGAAAAAGGTTAAGCCTAGCCAGACAGGACTATATTTTTCCAAAAAATAATCATGATTAAACGAAAAAGTCATGATATCGGGAAGATTGCTATGGATTTAAACGACGACAAACAAGGAACGGCGAAGTTTCTGCCACCCAAACAGCGAAAACGACAGTTTACTTGCAACCGTGCCCGTACTCTATCGTAAAATAAACGTGCCTGCAGGTGTAAGACATCTTGTAGCCAGCCAATGAAAGGACACTGTTACATTTGCAGTGACTGCGCGCGCATTCACTTTAACATAAAGTTGGCAGCTTTCGAGCTGTCGTAAAACCGTTGTTTACATCGTAAGTCGCTACTCCGATCTTAACTGAGGCACCGTAATCCCAGCCTTAAAATTTCGCATCACATTTTATTGCCCGAGAAGATTTTAAACGTGGCCACAAAATAGTGTTCCATAGTATTCCATAAATGTATGATGATGCTGTGACAATATGCTGATACGAATGCTATCTTGTTGCTCTTCTCAACGCTCCAGAATTGGATATACAATATTTAAATTTAATTTAAATCAAATGAAACGTTTTAAAACAAAACTTAGAAAAAAAAGATAGAGAAAGAAAAACAACACAATCTCAGCATCGTTGGACATTGACCACTGCCACCTCTACAGGGGGGCAATGCATTGACTCGCCGGAAACAAAAAGTGATTATTTAGTAAATTATGATGGCGCCACCGTAGATGATAGGCTGCAGAATTAATTTTTTTTAATGGAAAATCTGAATTTTAAAAAAAAATGTACAAGTAGAAATTTGACTAATTGAAGTTTCTTTCACCATATACATGTTTTTTTTTGTTTTTTTTAAAAGGTACTTGGTATATAGATTGCTTTTTAAAGACAATTAAAATATGAGATCCTGACAAATTTTTGCAAAAGTCGTAAGGTTCCAATTCAAGCGCATGTATACGCCATCTAGTGGAGAAAAGCTATAACTTCTCGATTCAGATAGTGCATGCAAGTGCATTGCATTACGGGCATTTTTAATTTCTTCAGAATGATTATTTTTTTGCACAATTTCAGATTTCATGTCACATTTGTTTGCACTGTTATATGTCAAAGAACAAATTATCCGAATTTGAATATCTAAAACTTTTAAATGCATTTGCAATAAAGGATTATTTCAATAGAACTTTAGCATTAGTTGTTGTTGTATAGACCCCTCATGGGCCCGGTGAGCAGCTTTATATTTCTTTATAGCTGCCTAAATTAACATTAGTTAAAGGGAAATTAAAAAGACAATTTTCCTGTACCGAAGGCTACACTGTAAAAAATTTGATCCTTTTGCTGCATTATCACTCTCCCGCTTTTATAGAATTTCTCTCTTTTGACCCATGAGAAATGAGAATGCTTCATGATAGGCTGAAGTAATCGTTTTCTATAAAAGCGGTGGAGTGACGATGCAGCAAAAGGGTAAAATTTTTTACAGTGTACGAGCAGCGCCTAATCGCACAGCAGCGCCACCTATTAGGTTATTTACATAAAAACAGAATCAGTATTTACGTATGCCAAGGTTTAGAAGATTATGAAGTTTGATAAAATTCTGTGGATTAGTTGTTGAAGTATAACTAATGCGTAAATAGGGAAAAGTGAGGCAAAGTAGCACTACCTGTTCGGCGATTGGCACCAAAATATAATCAGTATCTATGTATATCAAAATTTATCAGAATAATAAGTTTGACGAAAATCGGTGCATTAGTTTGTTAGATATAGCTATCGGGGAAAATGCAGTTTAATAGTGCTACCTGTTGGGCGATTTATAGCAAATATTAATCAGCATCAAATTCTATCAAGATACAACTGAAACAAAAAATATATCAAAGTTTATCAGAATAATAAGTTTGACGAAAATCGGTGCATTAGTTTGTTAGATATAGCTATTCGTGGAAATCGGGGAAAATGCAGTTTAACAGTGCTACCTGTTGGGCGATTTATAGCAAATATTAATCAGCATCAAATTCTATCAAGATACAACTGAAACAACAAAAAAAAATATATATTTAACTCTGTGTATTAATTCTTGATATAAAATGCGCAGAAAATTTGTATCACATTCAGCTAGACAGACATTTTTAAAAATGCATAAATCCATCGAAAACAAATTTTAAAAAATTTCATGATTCCAATAGTGTCTTATTCTGAAAATAGAAAAAATTAAAGTGCTATCAGTGTTGAGCAACGAGATGTCCCCCCCCCCCCCCAGGAGATTTGAGATTTCACATTTTTAATGGTCAAAAAATGCATTCCCTCCACCTGGAGCCACAGAAATCCTTTCCAGAGAAAATTGTCTGAATATCGATATCATTTTTGATCCAATCAAAATTTACTTTTTTTAAATTTTATAACATGTTTTTTGGTTCAAAATAGTAAGTTATCACTTTTTTATACAGCAATCTATTTTATGAAAATACAAAGTTATTATTAGAATCACTAAGTTATTATAAAATATTTAATTTTAAAATATGAAATGCCTCCAATGTTCGAGAAACCACATGTGAAGTATATTTGAAATGCAGCCCTTTATTTGTCAAATCACTAATAATGATCAAAAGCCAGCAAGAACCCTGGGTGGCACCCTCATAATTTACCAAAAAATAACTATATTTTCGGCAAGTCATGCGTATTAAAATCCCCCTCCATAGTCTTCCTCCATGGTTCTATCTCATCAAGTGCCAGTGAAACTGAAAATTTATAAAATGCAACTATTTATTGCTGAATTAGATTAGCAGTCGGTTGCAGTATCAATCACTTTGTGACCACTTTAGAGGTGAAGTCTCTTTCTAGGTTTGATGTCTTTACTGAATCTTGTGGTAACGATGACGGGATGATCTTTAGCATCATGCAAGACAGAACTGAATGAGTGAGATGATTGAGTAGTTCATTTGGGAGTGGTGAATGTTTTGCATTCATTGGTACACTCCTCTTTCTCTCCATGTTGATTTTAATTGACTTTTTGTAACTATTGTTGTGTCTGAATATACTAAATGGAATAATCATGTCATGGGACTTAGGTGCAGTTTGAGAATCTATCTTAGCAAAGATCTAATTTCTGTATGCTTTTCAGATTTTTGCATGATTATTTAGCTGGAGTAATGCACATCCTAATGATCATGATCATGATAGTGCTTTTGCTTTAGATGAGCTTCATAGAGATGTTCTGTTGTGTTTTGTAAGACATACATAGGTTTTAAGAGATTTGCAGTTTGTGTTCTTCTGCTAAACAATCTTTGGACAGTCGAGCTAAGATTATCCCTGGGTATGTTTCGAAAGTTTAAGAGAGCCATATAGATATCTTAACTAGAGAATTTGTATTTTTTTAGGAATTTTTTTACTGTCAGGACTGCACATTCAGCTAACCTGTTTCATTTAGGATGTAACAGGTTAAATGTTTGATGATTGGAAAACATTTAAAACTTGGAAAACTTTAAACATTAAAGAAGACAATGATTGAGGTGAAGCCATTTCTTGAAAACTAATTCCATGGGTTACGATAAAACAGATCTCTTCAGAAGTTTTAATGTCAGTTTGGGAACATTGGGTAGAAAAATCTGTTATATAACTGACATATATTTAACACTGTGTTTATACCATCATGTGTGATAGTTATCTGTAACTGCATATCTTTATTTTTAATTTTGCAGGGAACTATCTATTATCTCACAACAAAATATGGCATAGCCAGAATAACTGAAAAGTTTGAAGATGATTGAGGGACTTATTTGGAACCTCAGTTCTTTTGTTATTCTATACGGCATAGTGTTACACAACATACTTGTACTTAACCTCTTCAGTTCCAAGAAAAATCTGCTGCATAGAAAAATTATTTTATTAGCAAATTATGGTGCTTTTAGGTTTAGAAAAGATAAAATAAAATTAGTTTTTTATTTTTGAATAATTAAAATTTATGTCCCCATATGAGTACATCAGGTCACAATTGAATAAAAATGTCATTCTTTAAATAAATAATATCACTTTTCTTTTACAATAAATAGACCTATTTATTGTTAAAAAATATTATACATATCTTGTAATAATATAATACATATCTTGCTACTATACTATATGTACTATACATAAACAATATATATCTTGTAATATTATACATATCTTGTAATAATAATCTTCTAATAAAATATAATTTATAGTTTTTTGAAATAGTTATTATTCTGAAGACAAAGATATAGATTACATTTCACACATTTTATTCTTGATTTTCCTTTGCATTTTTCCACGTGCAAACAAGATTGATGTACCCTAGTAATAGATTCTGGCAAATGTCCAAACCCATCATAGCGAACCTCATTTTTGGAAACAAACATGGTTGTTCTCCTTTTTTTAGATGTAGATTCATTGGATGGTTGCTTTAATTTTTGTAGTCTTCCAACAATAGACTTTTCCTCACATTTTATGAGGACTTCAATAATGCAAAGACAAAATTGGAGTAAACTCTTTCGATCTCTTTTCAGAATACTGCAGGATTTATAATATCTTATATACAAAACCCAACTATTTACCGCAACTAAGTCGAAAAAAGTGGGTAGAGATGCGAACTGGCTATTTACGTGTTCACATAGAATTACGATAACAAGCAATCAACCTATCTTTTAGATTGATTCGACCCATGCTTTCTTACATTCTTATTATAGCTGGTTTGGTTACAGGAACCTTGGCTTTTTTATCTTTACACCAGCGCTCATATGTATCACTGGACTCACTTCCACATGTGGTGGACATCATATGCACATATTTCTTGTCCCTTTATTTCAACACCACAATTTTATCATCTGATCTAGTAAACTCAGTCCACTCACCAAGTTTCATTGCACTGTCTTTCACAGCATGCATTTTGTTTGCAACATTGCCCATTCTATTAGTCGTGACTGTCCCAGAACACAGAATTCACTTTGAAAGCAGATATTCAGCTGTTTTCACTAACATTGAAATATCTGTCAGTGATATTTCACTGACTCTTACTGACAACTGCTCCACCAAGTTGTAAGTCTTTCATATCTTCTACAAGAACGGTATTTTTTCCCTGTGTACAAGAGAAAATACAGTACTACACATCACTTGAGGCAAGAACAAAATTTCAAACATGTTAGAAATTTTTAAAGCCACTAAAAAGTATGCCATATTTTAGCAGTAAATTCAGTACATTACTTCATATTATTTTAAAAAATGAAAAAAGTTCTTTTAAATTGTTTTATGAGATTAAATTAAATAATTTATTCGTTTCTAAAAAAATTGTTAATAACTAAGTGCATACAATAGTTACACAGAAAATTAGTTTCTTTAGCTGGAAATGTATAATAAAGACCCATTGTACCCAAATGGGTACAACATATTTACAGATGTTTTCAACATCTATGTATGTATAAGCAACATTTATAAACAACTCCAAATCATTCTTGAAACAGTGTAATTTATAAAAAATGCAGAATTTTTTTAAAATTCACACAAATTTATATTATTCACATTCTTTGACGTGAAGTTATTAGTAAATTGCTTCTGTCATCCATCTTGGAAATGTTTTATTTTCAAAGTCACATGGTTTCTCCTTCTTTAAGCACATAGCACATCTATTGGTAATATAGGACACTGTGATGTATCTGAATAGCGATAGCAAAAATTTATGCATTTGTTAAAAATTTTTGAGGGTAATTTTGCCTTTTGCTTTAATGTACCAAAATGGGTACTCCAGGACTAAAGAGGTTAATTTAATGTGAATGGCTTTTTTTTTTTTTTTTTAAATAATGGTTTCAAATAAAGTATTATTAACTGTGTCTACTATTCCAGTAACATAGTTGTCTTCATCAGCTATTGATTAAATTTTTCTATTTCCTGAACTTTACATTTTTGCCAAAAGGCAGGCCTTCATTTAATTTATGGGAGGAGCTACAGTTTCTGCAATCATTAATATATTTGGTGATTTTCAAGTTTAACTTATTTTTCAAATAAATGTTTTTCTGCCCTTTGCAAATTTGCATGAAATAATTTAAATCTATGAATCAGGTTTACTATCACTGACAATATGTTTTAGTAGTAGCAAAGCACTTTCCATAGCAATACAAAATTGCACTGCTTTATCTAAGATGAGTTTTGAATCATTTAATAATTTCTCGCAAACATCATTATTGTTGATTTCAATTATTCAGTCATGATGTAATTCATCTTCCATAATGCCCAATCTGCAGTGAAATTATTATTGTTAGTGAAGCGAGACCGAACACTATTCCGCAACCGGTACATTCTTGCGATACACTTTATGAAGAAACTATCACACCTCTAGATTTGGAATTTAACATAGCAATTTAAATTCATGTCTAGATGTGTTATTTATCATTTTTTTTTTTTTTTTTTTTTTTTTAAGATACAAAAATTTGTATGAACTAGAATGTTATTATACAACTAATGCCATCTGTTAAAGGTATACGTCAACTGGACTGTTCCTGTTAGTAAAAACAGCGAGTGCTAGCACCATCTATTTGAAAACTATCGATTTGTTTGTGTCAATCTTTATAATGAAACCATTCCATTTTACTCATTGTTTTTAGATTTACATGCCTATGTTATTATTTTGAATAATTACTGACAGCTATCAACAGTATAAATCTGTAAATGTAAATTCTAGTAGATTTTTGTTAATATAATACATGTAAATTGATAATATTTATGGCTGAATCCCATTGAATTTGAGACACTTGGCGACAATGAATTCAGCAAGGGAGTTCTGATAGTATCACATTTTTTGTTATGCCTACATGAAAACATCATTTTATTGACATCATTGATGAAGTATTATGAAGCTTGAGGTTGAAAACTTCCTCTCATCATGTTTTTGACAACTCAACTTTACATGTCTAGTGATTTGTTTTCATACTAAAGAAATTTCAGGAATAGGAGACATTTTAATAACTGTACTACTATTTGAAAAGTACCAGTGTTTATAGCAATAGTTTATACCAAAGTTTAATATTGTTAATGTTTTTTACTTTTTTTTTCTATGTTTAGTTGTAAAATTTGAAAATTAAAGTGCCTGCACAATTTAGTTTGAAATTGCCAGTATTTATTCATTTTTTTGGTGGAAAGTTAAATTAGTATCCAAAACAAAATTCAAATATTGTTAATATGCATAGTAATGCTCTATTAATGAATTGCTGATGTACCAATTTCGACAAATTATATAAAACGCCAAACTACTCAAGTAATACCAAACTGCGTAAAAGAAACATCCTTATAACTCCAAAAATAATAATAATATAAACTAACAGTTTACTGCTTTGGATTAAGCGTCTCATTTTCAATTAAAATATACCTCTGAATTGAAATTTTAATGAAATACAGGGTCATGAAAAATCGAAGAATGTGGAAAACAGGATTACAAATATCTCAGCAACTAATAATCCGATCGACTTCATTCTATATGCAAAATGTGTGTTATTTTATTGCCTTTTACGTCCATTCCTTAGAATAAAAACATGCGAAAATTTTTATATACCTTTCATCAGAACGAATTTTTCGAGAGTACGAAAAATATAGTTCCGGATAATCGAGGTTACTGATATTAAATAGGCTTCATCCCATTCTTACACACTAACTACATACAAAATTTCAAGTCTCTATCTCAATTTGTTCGGGAGATAGAGCGTTTACAGACAGACGGACAGCAAAATTTTTTTTCTAAAAATATGTTTTTTGGAATATCCACTATCTAAAACGTGAAAATCAGTCAAAATTTTTTTTTGATTTT
This sequence comes from Maratus speculifer, assembly GCA_964019185.1. Taxonomy (NCBI): domain Eukaryota; kingdom Metazoa; phylum Arthropoda; class Arachnida; order Araneae; family Salticidae; genus Maratus; species Maratus speculifer. The sequence goes on from OZ025294.1 coordinate 57,946,181, forward strand.
CAAAACGATTGCAAGACTTACCCTATACTCTGTAAGACGGGTAAGTAAAAACTGCTTATCTAAGAGTACCTTTAAAATGAATTCTGGACTACCAATAGATATGGAATTTGTATAAAATAAAAATATTAAGTAACATTAATCAGGAACATGAATTATAAATAACTTATTTTAATTTAACATCATTAAAATAATCATATTATCATAATAATTATTTGAAGGGTAATTATTATAATATCAATCTTTTCTTAGCTTATTAAAAGAAAGGAATTTTTATTATTTTTTTTTTTAATGAAGCATTATCTAGAAAAATAAATGTGACTGCTAGATTAATTACTGTTAATTTTCCCCTTTCCATACTTGGGACATAAATCTCAATAAAACAGCAAATAGAAATATTGTTACTTACCCATCATACGTAGTATAGGGTAAGTCTTGCAATCGTTTTGAAAATCGAAAAAATTTTTTTGATGGATTTACACGTTTCGGACACTGGAGATTCCGAAAAACATATTTTTAGAAAAAAATTTTTGCCGTCCGTCCGTAACCACTCTATCTCCCGAACAAATTGAGATAGAGACTTGAAATTTTGTATGCACTTATTATGTAAGAATGGGATGAAGCCTATTGAATATCAGTAAGCTCGTTTATCCAGAACTATTTTTTTCGGACTCTCGAAAAATTCGTTCTGATGAAAGGTATATAAAAATTTTCGAATTTTTTTATTTTAAGGAGTGGATGTAAAAGGCAATAAAATAGCACAAATTTTGCATATAAAACGAAGTCGATCGCATTATTAGTTGTTGAGATATTTCTAATCCTGTTTTCCACATTTTTTATTTTTCATGACCCTGTATTTTACTGAAATTTCAATTTAAAGATATATTTTAATTGGAAATGAGACACATAATTCGATGCAATAAACCATTTTTTAATATGATTATTATTTTTGGAGTTATAAGGATGTTTCTTTATGCAATTCAGTGCTACTTGAATAGTTTGGCGTTTTATACAATTTGTCGAAATTGTTTCATCAGCAATTCATTAATAAAGCATGATTATGAGTTAAAAATACTTATATATACATTTATATTTTGTTTTGGAATTGCAATGCATTTTATAAAAAGTTTACACTTGTTTTGTTTCCATGATGGGTAAGTATTACGTTGGCCCCCAACGACTAGTTTGATTAGACACTCAAAATGAACTGCATACTCAAAAGTAATTGAAAAAAAAAATTTGAATATTCAGTATGTACTGTTCTTGAACTTGATATTAAAAATACTACAAAATAAACAGCTATAATTGTTTGATTGGAGATCTTGATTTAAAAAAAAAGTCCTCAGAAGCCTTGAGTTGCAACATAGGTTTGGTATATAAAAGTGACTTTTTTTCTTGGGAGGATACACTTATCTCTAAATATTTAGTAAATCTAATGAGAGGGGAAAAGAAATTTAAATTCTTACTAAATCAACTTCAAAAAGTATTAAGTGCACTTATTAGCTTGTTGCACATTTTGTTGACATAAAGGTATTTTAATTTAAACCAGAGTTGTACAACAGTGGAAATGCATATATTTGAAATATATTTTCAAAATACATTTGTATTTTAAATTGAAAAACAAAAATATTTCATACTGCTTTTTCAAGGTATTTTGTATTTTCAAAATACATTCCTCCAGATTTCAAGTAGTCATGTTTAAACTACTGATCAGAGACTTGCAACAAGGGCAATACATGCCTGCCTGTTTTGAATAATCTTCAAATTCATTTCTGTAATTAGTATGTTACACATAGCTTGAAATTTGATACGGTGTACAATAAGTATATTAATAAATTGAATGGTTATTTCCACAGAATCTTTTTTGCTAAATAGTTAGAAAAAAAAAATATATTTATGATTTTTAATGTTGAATGGGAATTACAAAAATTTTTGTGCAATATATAGAAAAGGTTATTCATAATTTTGCTACTTGTTTAAAGTATGTTAGAAAAGTAATGTAGTTAGCCAAGCTACCACAAATGCAGAGGCTCATATAAAGATGGATATTACTGTAAAAGTTTCCCATAAAAACTTACCAAGAGAATTAATTGTAATAATATACAGTATGCACTATTAGACGTGAAATACTTCAAAATGATGTCTGTTGATGATAATATAAAAAATAAAGGAAAATGTCAGCTGTATAAAGTAAGATGTTTGAATATAATTTAAATTTTTGAAGGATAAAAAAACTTCAAAACCCATTAAAAGGTAAGATATTACTCTTATGCCTTAATATATAAATTTCAACACCATTTTTTCTAATTTCTTGATATTAGTTCAATCAAGGTTCCAATATGATTAACTGGTAATATCTTTGATATTCATGTAGTTGGGATTGAACTTTATTAAAGTAGATGAAATCATTCATATACAATGCAAATGTTCCTTAACTGATTACAATTGAGTATATATGATATTGCTTGTTTAAAGACAGATCTGGCTTTATTATAATTAAGCATTTGTACTGTGACTTTTGCATTTCAAAACATTTTAGTATTTTATTTTTTATTTTACACATGAGAATCTAATGTTGGCTAACTGAACATACTACCTGTTGTATAGAATATAGGTGAAAATCAGTTTTAATTAAAAATTCTTAATAGATTTTTTTTATGAGTAACTTTTTTTTCAAAATTTTCTATTAATATCACCAAAAAGTAATTTTACCTGAAAAATATCAATTATGCATTCAAAGTTATGAAATGTATTAAAACGATACTTTCATATTAGCTATCAGTCAAAAATTGGCAAAGAAATCATCAAAGATTTCATGTAACATTCTAATTGTAGCAGTCTTTTTGATTCTGTTTCACTATTGGTTTAATCATATATCGATTAAATTTGTGCTTTATTTATTTGCTTATTTCTGAGGAAGTTTTAATTTAGCTATCGAATGTTAACCACAAATGAATGCTGAACTTATTTACATTATTTTAAGTTCAAATGGGTTAATCACCTGCAATCAGATTGCTCACAATATATGTTTTTTAAATAATGATCAAATAAAAAAAAAAAGGAGGGGGAGGGGTGTGTAAATTAAGATAATCTTCAAACAAATGACAGTTGAAAGTGTATTTTTTCTCTATTCATCGGGGTAAAACCTGAAATCATGCTGATGTTTAGAAGTTAAGTTTGCTGAAATGAAATATGTTACTCATATTATTACAATCATCAATATGACATCAGCATTGCTTACAGACATGTTTTTGTTTCATAATATAGACAAGTAGTGTAATTCAGATTAAAGATGCTTAGTAAACAGAACATAGATGAAAATAATTCTAGTTGAAAATTAAAAAGTATTTTTACATTTGGTATACATTCTCAATTGCAAAATAACTATAACAAAAAGAATTTTTAATTCTTTACTAGCCACATGCCAGCGGATAATTAAAAAAGATTTTATCTTTGAAAGTATGTTTTTTTTTTTTAATTATTATTCAACAGTGCACAAATTAAAATCATGCAATATTTAGAATCTACAAAATTTGAAACAAAAATATTGTTTAAGTCACTGTGACTATTGATGCAACATTATCTTATTTTTTTTATTTATTTATTTTTTTTTTTAAGAAATACTTTTATCATTTCACCTTGAGAATGTAACTAACAAAATTATGAAACATGTAGATTATAAAAAAGGTACTTAAATGCCTTTTAAAATATATTTCTAGCACTTTTAGCATGTATTAGCATAATTTTTTATGATTTTGAGTGATTTTTATATATCATTTATCACTGACATCTTTTTTATTTGCTAACATAAATTATTTTTAAAAAAATTATCACAGTGGAAATATAAATTGGCTGGGCAAATTTGTCTGGCCTAAACTGTATTTCGATTATTTTTAGAGTATCGATCGAAAATTAAACTTTTCCAGAAAGAAATTTAACTTATTAATATAGCATACATACTACATATAAACAATTATGTTATTATTTTAATTAATTACAAATACATATCATATTACAGAGACATTATTATGTATATGTGGATGTCCATGTGTTTGTTTAGAATAAATTTGAAGATATTAAACCATTATTTTGTTTTGTTTTATAACTAATAATAAATTATCAATGCATGTAATAATTTACATATTAAATGTTTGGAAAGCTAGATTAATACATTGTATAGAGAGTTTCAAATTGTATAATATTTGCCTTTTAAATTAATTGAAAAAATATTAATTTTTTTAAAAATTGAGATTATTCAACGATTTTATTTTTTTAATCCATTCTTAGAAAAAAACCTAACCATTTCTATTTCATTTATATATCTAATTAAAAATTACTATTTTGGCTGGAATTTGCAAAGATTGTGTATATATTTAAATTGAATTCAGAGGGTGGCCCATTGGAAATACTTTTTCCAGCATTGCATAGTTACCATTCAAAGGATGCTGCACAAAGAAATTCTTGAAATGAATTTGGCAGGTGGAATTTTTAAACTTTTGAAAAGCATTTATTAATCTATATTTTAGATTCTAAAACTAATATATTTTGTATCAAAATGATTTTTTGATGTGTTTTGCCCGCATTCTGATATAAGCACATAACAAATGTTGTTTGTTTCTTACAGAATAATATATTTGAAAATATTGAACATGTACTTAAGTCTCTTACACATTCTGAGAGCATTTGGATGCAAATAAATAAGTCCACAGCTGTGTCAATGTCAAATCCAAAAGTATAATACTTGAAGATTGATCAAATGACAATACACTTTTAGGATACTTGCTTCTTATTTAGTCAACCAAAGAAACTGTCACCAAACAATACAATTTAGGGCCAAAATTACATAAATGTGACGTCACATTCATGACATGTTCAAAATTTTTGATTGGAATATTTGAAACTCCCAATGCCAAATTTATTTTTAACCTTTAGGTTATGGGGGGATTACCGTAATCCTTAGAAAAAAAGTGTTGGAAAATATGGGGTTGGAGTATCCTGAAGATTTCTACCCCTCAAAGATGTGATGCAAAAAGTTGTTAAGACCGTTTGGCTCAAGAGGGGTTGAACTGCTCTTCAGAGAAGGGAAATTCTGCAGGGAATAGTATTATTTTTTCTAGAGAAAATGAGGAACTTTTTTGTAGTAAAGGAATTAACCCTTTTCTACACACACAAGATTTAAAGTTGCTTCTTCTCCCAGTTGTTACAAATTATCAGAAGATAGTTATTGTTTATGAGGCATGATAATGACCATTTTGGCATGACAGTGAATGATTATTTTCAATATATTCTTCAATAAATTCCAGCAATTTAGTATTGTTATTTTTTCTGAAATTTCTGTTCTTAGAATGTCAAATCTAGTGTTATTTTTTTTATATTTCAAAACAATACACTACATATCTTAAATTATGTACTTAATTTAACATGTTGAACTGAAGAAAAATCGAATGATTAGAAATATTACCATATTACTATTTTAATAAAAAAGCAGTAATTATATGGCATTTTGTAATACAGTAGGGAACCATTTATCCAGAAACCAGTTAACCAGAAAACCAGTTATCCGGAATATTTCCAACTGACTTATTTCACAAAAATTATCCTTACAAGGCCAGTTTGATATGTAAATTGCTTTAAATATTACAATATGCATGATATAATTTTATTCCAACAACTAACATTTGAAATTTATGCATATTTAGTTAAGTATACAGATTGCATTTTGATTTTTATGCATAGGAAAATGGGAAGAAATGGAGAAAATGTTTGTTTCCTAGGTATTTCTATAAATTGCTTTCTTTTAAACTTTTAGATCTGATTCTTTCTGAAAAGTCTAATAATTAATTTGAGATAAAAATACTGTCATAGCCATAATATATTCTACAAATCTGACCAAACAGATATTGGTTTAAAACCCCAACCAGTTATCCGGAATACATCTGAACCCAATGATTCTGAATAAATGGTTCTATACTGTAATATATTTAAAAAAAAAAAACATTACTTTTTTTTTTTCCTTGTAAATTAAGAAAACAAGTTACAAAACTCTTAAGGCTATTCTCAAATCTAAACGGGTTACTTTCTGACTCATTTCTGAATTCATTGCTGTTGGAAAACTTATAAAATTGGGAGATGTTCTGATTTAGAAATTATAACTGAATGACGTTTCCAATGTTTTATTAAAGGCAAAAAATATTAGAAAATTTTTCAAACGTAGTGTTATAAACATAATTTCCCATGCGACCATGCAGAAAAGTAAAAAAATCTGTGTTGCCATGTGACCAAAAATCCCTTAAAATGGCTGAATATATTTAAATAAAATTGGAAAACTGCATCTGATTACGGATCCCTTGATTAGTCAGGCTTGCTAATTTTATGCTATCACAATAAAAATGATTAACAAAATGTATCAGAAAATGTCAAGTTTGTTGAGCAGAGAACTTTGAAATCGCTTTCATTTTATCTCCACAGACAACTAAATAATGTTTTATCCCATGTGTATGGAATTATATATTTTCTGTTTAAGAATGTTAACAAATGATCAAATTCTAGAGTTATTTGTAAATAATTTATTCCAGTTCCTAAACTATTTATTATCCCATATAAAAAGGGGCAAGGTTCTCATTTTGAAGCTTATTTTTTAATTTTTATATGTGTATTTATTGATTACTCCGGAACTATGCGACCAATTCATATGAATTTTTTTATTATCATTATAAAGAGGATATTCTCGAATTGGTCCGTTTTAAATTTCATCAAAATTGGTAAGGTACCTTATTAAAAATTCAGCAAAAATAAATAAATAAACCTTTTTAAAACATTTTGGTGAGAAAGTTACTATCTTGTGATTTTTCTCCTTCTTTATACTTACTATGTTTTAATCATCAAAAACTTTCATGACGGAAACAATCAGTAATAGATAAATAAATGCATATACACATATAAAGCATTTTAATATAATTATAAAGCGGTCAAAGTTTTCTTCGCTGCACTTGCTTCATTTGAAGAACTGTATTATTATAGTTGTGAGCTTTATATGCTAATACAGAGTAGTTGAAAGATTCTCAGGGAAATTTTTAATTCAATATAAAATCAAGAAATTTATGTCCTTTTTTTCTTTTATGTATGTCGAAAATCCCCCTTTTTTACAGTATTTCTGTCAATGCCTTTGTCTTCACAGAAAAAGGGAAATGCTATTCGATCCTTTCGTTTCTAAATATAAATACCTTGAAATTTTGAGAATTTAAGCTTAAAAAAAAATATAGTGAATGCATCATAAATGTAACCAGTTAAATTTTAAGACAACCTGTTTTTTTTTTTTTTTTTTTTTTTTTTTTTTTTTTCATGTGTTGTTGTTTCTGACTAATTGATATTATAGACAGGTCTCAGCAAAAAAATTGGGAATCTTGCAATATGTCTACGGATAATTTCTCCTAGAGAAACCAACTCATTTAAGCATTACCCTTCCTAAATATAAAGAGATGATGATGTTTAAATGCGTAATGTCTGATGAGTTAAATTGATCCACCGATATTCTTTTTAACATTCCGCCCAGAGGCAGTGTGCACCTTTTACAGCCCCCCCCCCCATTGTTCTTTTTTTACCCTGTTATCTGGTCTGTTTACTTTGGATGAATTTTATTCATTTGTAAGAAAGGCGCCTAACTATTATGGAATATTTGTAACAAGCCTCACCCCCCCCCTCCCTCCCTCCCACTCAAACAAACACACACATTGCTTGGAAATAAAAACTTTTAAGGATGCATAGTAAATATCAAGGGATGAAAATAGAGAATTATAGAATCATGTTCACCAGTAAATGTAAAATATAGAGATTTCTCTTTTGAGAGAAATTCATTCTACGTCATCTGAATAGACTTTTAAGCTGATATTTATCTGATATTTGGGTATGCAAAATTTTCAGTGAAAAGTGTAATTTGACCAAAAATTGGTGAAAAGTGGACAAAATTATTACTTAGTGAACATCAGAGTTGTGAACTATTTAAAAAAAATTGAATGTTAAAGGGGAAAAAAATAATGAATAGAATAATGGTTATTAAATAAGCCAAGAGAAAAAATTATTGGATGAACTGTAATATAAGTTGGTGCTGCTGAGCGTCATACTGAGAAATAGCATTGAATTTATCTAAAAATAATACAGTTCAAAAGAGTATTTTTTGCCGGTAACCGAAAAATAACCGCACATGTAAAAAATAACGGCCAGAATTTCTTTTTATTTCTTATAAAAGTGAATTTTTTTTTACTTAATTCGGTTTACCGAATCTAAGGCTATTTTAATTATCTTCTCATTATTTCATTTTTTGTCCCGATAGAAGTTATAAAACAGATAATTTCTCCTGATCTTACTTCAGATGGAAAGAATATATTTATATTAAAAGTATTACAGTGCACAGTTTTATAGGGTACAATCTCTTCTACAAAAAAAAGAGAAATGTTTATTTAATTTAAATAGAATAAATATCAGTTGTATAAAAACTGTGCTCATTTCAAAACATTTCTAGTGGTATCACTTTGGTCTATATATATATATATTGTGTTTTGAGGTTTTTGTAAAAATAGCTTTCTTCTGTTAGTTTGATCTTTGATAACTCTCTTTAAACAGTTACCTTCAAGTTACCTAATACATCTAAGGAGATTTATTTGTTCAATCTCAAATGCTACACACACACACACACACAAAAACATTTTAAAGGGAAATTTTATTTCAAATTATTTTAGCCCAACTTTTTGCACAATCAATGTTACAGGAATACTACCTATTGTCATTAGAGAAACATAGGTACAAAATTCTTACTTCATTTTAAAAACAATTCAAATATTGTAAGAAAAAGCGTTTGTTATATTTTTCTTCTTGAGCAGATTTACAGTTTATTCTCTGTGTTATCCTTCCTAATTTAATACATATTTGTAGAAAAAAAAAAAAAAAATTAAAATTAAGTTAAACAAATAAAATTTAGATCATAAGTATCTAAAACTGTACGTTTAAGTATATAAATATTTTTATGTATGTATAATAATAATAATATAGGAATAAAAACATTGCATTTGTTTTATCATATTGAACACAAAGATGTGAATTTCTGAAGAAAAAAAAATGACTGCATTTACTTAGTTTTACTTTTTTGCAAAATTTTATAAAAGTTACCTACAATTTTTGAAATAATATAATAATAAACTTATCTTTTTAATACAGCGACCTTGTCTTTCTCATGTAAAAAATTTTGCATTAAATTTCGCTGTCCTTAAATTTTCATCCCCTCCCCAAATATATATATATACGCAATGCTTCAGAATGTATTGTCATAAAAAGTCCATAACAATGAAATTTCTTCCATTAGAAATATGTGTAAGACTACTATTTCTAAATCTCTGTGATTTGTTTTCTTTCTCTATCTCAAAAATAAATAAATAAATAAATAAAAATAAATAATAATAACATTAATTATTATTATTATTGAGTGCTTATTTTAACACTTAATCGTCACGCCCAACAAGATATCGTGTGAGAATATTAATGGATTGTAATAATTTGCTGAACAATCTTCAAAAACCTATATTTTGGAGAAGATATATTAAAGAAATATTGTGTCTCATTATTATTGAAGCAAAAGATTTTATCTAAGTATATATAAACTGTATTGTTAGGATATTATATTAAAAAATAAATTAGCATCATAAAAATTAAAACTTTTCTTTGATTATAAAAATGTATATTTTTAAGTGAATTATTGTATTTAAAAAAATTGAGTGAAAAAATCTTAAAAACTCGACTAATAACATAAAATGAAAAACAAATAACTAAAATTAAACTAAGTTTAGTTTTCAATAATGTACATATTGAATTTTGAAAGAAAGATAATAATTTTACAATCACAACATTTGTGTTTTAACTTATTTTCTTCGCGTTTGAACATGAATTTCAACATGATTGAAAAATGCATTGAAAAATAATAAGAACTCGATAATATTATATATTTTGACATTATGCGCATAACAGCACCCACAAAATAATAAATACATGAATGTTTTAAGTAAATGATAATGTATTGAAATCTCATTATACAGTTTTTTTTTAAACTAATCCAAACTTTAAATTACATCTAAATTAAATTCCTAAGCTTAAAATAAAATGCAAATAAAGAAATTTTTTACACTCATTTTGTGTATTTAAAAATTACCTTTTTTTTTTTTTTTTTTTTTTTTTAATACAATATACATTAAAAATAATTTGGTTCTTTGATGAAAGTATGCATTTCTACAACACTACACCAACATTCTCTTCCAGTACCTCAATTTATTTATATATTCACCATGAGAAAATACAGCCAGAATATCTTCTAGTTCTTATCACATACTTTTCAAAAGGATAAATAATTATTCCTTTTCAGCAGTAAATGATTTCTTCTGCTTTCATTCGGGTAAAAATTCCCCTAGTAGCAAGACCAGACTCTCTAACAGTGAGCTATAATTTTGCATTCTCTTACTTAAATTTATTATTGATGTTTATAATATATATCTAGATTATAATGCACATTTTGGACATTCATTCTAAAATTTATAAATTCTAAAATTAAAATGCATTATTATAATCTCTAAAAACTAATATAAATTGATAACTGGAAACTTTAAATATGCAATTTCAAAATTACACCTCATTCAGCCAAGGGTATTTTTTGCATTATGCTTAAAATTGCAGTTAGTTTTGTATCTATTTAAAAAAAATCTGCAATTACATAGTTCTTAAACCATTTCATCAAATGATATCCAAAGGTAACATGTACGAAAGAATCCATACATGATGTCAAAATTGGGTTTGCAATTTGAAAAATCCAAAGATTGTTACAATTTTAATATTAAGATACCCTCTAAGTTATTAATAAATAAATTGAAAGAAAGGAGACACAATCCCCTAACAAATAATTTTCATTTTTCTCAGTGATAATTTGGCCATTAACTTTTTCTAGCATAGTGGTCTCACTTTGGGTACATCTAATTTTAATTCCAAACTTGCAAGTAGCATCAAGAATAAATAAAATGTTTGCTTTTATAATGAAAGCTTAAATTAAGGAATTCTTAATTTCTAAAAAAAGTCGTTTGTAAATTATGGTGCCAGTCAATAATTTCTCATTTTATGAACAGAATTTGTCTGTGCTGGATTGGGTTAAAGGGTAAGATGTATTGTTTTATATATATGTTGCGGCCAATACTCGGAGTCTGGCCAATTATAGAACTTGCTGGCCCATACCCGAACTGGCCAAGCTTCCTGGTCAAAACCCGAAATACATGAAATGAATAGCGTATTTCGGGTTTTGGCCGGCCAATTCGCGAACTGGCCGGGAAGTCTTGGCCAACATCCGAACTATGATGCATAGGTTTTTAACTATTGGTATTAACTTATTGGTATTTAACTATACCATTTTTTTTGTAATTAAGATAATATAACATTAAAATGTAAAGTAAAAAAGATTCCCATTGATTATATTGAAACGAAATATTTTTGTGTACCCAATTAAATTAACCAAAAATAGTACACAATTCCCTTTCAATATCGAAATTAATTGATAAACCAAATACGATGACAATTACAAGTTAACCAGAAACTTTATTCGAGTTAGATCACGGACAGGCTGACGTCTAGACTATTTGAATTCATAGACACTTTCAACTATGTTAGAAAAAAATTAAGCCGAGTGTTTATATCTATTTCGCGAATTGGCCAATCGCATCTGGCCATTTCGCGAATTGGCTGGCCAATTCTAGAATTGGCCAGTCATTTTTTAATGTTGCTGGCCAATTCGGGAATTGGCCGGCCAGTTCTAGGATTGGCCAATTTCGGGTATTGGCTGCAACATATATACATTTAAGGGGGGAGGAGACACTGTTCATATGTATGGAACAACTGACTCTGAGCTTAAACATACAGATAGCTACATTTGACATTGATCCAAGGATTATTTCGTGACAAACTTAATTTTGAGATTTAACATTAAACTTCTGTTTTTAAGGAATTGAAAATTTACTTTTAGAAAAGCACCACATACACACTAACAAATAAGATAAATAGAAAGTACAGTAAAACCTTGATTATTTAAAGTAATAGGAGCTGACCATCTTTTGGAAAATCTAAAGTTTTGGATAATTGAAATTCAATTTTAAGATAAAGAAGAAATTTATGCGCAATTTTTTGTTTTGATTACAAGTTCTTAATAAAAATAAAGCAACAGAAACAAGAATGAACAACTTTAATTTTAACTTTGGAATTAAGTACCTTTAACATATTTCACAAGGGTTTAAAACAATGTTTTGTTTGTCCCAGTTTCAATTACTTTTGCTTGGAAGTTCTATCACACATTTTTTTTTTTTTTTTAAATATTAATAGTTCACCAGTATCACTGTCTTTCTGATACTTTAGCCATTCAAAACATTTTGCAAATGATTTAAAAGCTTCAGAATTGCTAATTTGTTCATTTTCTTCAATCCAGCAGCTTAATGGAACTCCAGGTAAATTCAAAGGAACTCATAGAAAGACAACTGAAAATATTTATATGTACTCGTAGTTTGGAATTGACACTTGCACACAAGAAATAAAAGGACAGCAAAAAAAAAAAAAAAACTTTGAAATGGATTTTGGTTAACTGAGAGCTTCAGTTAAAAGAGTTTTAGATAAAAGATATTTACTGTAATAATTTCTAAACTTTTCATTGATATTATATGATATTAAAAATAAATTTTCATTCTACCAATATTCTACACATTAATTTCATTAGACAATTTTTAAATTAGTTTGCATAATAATAATAAAAACTGAACAGTGAATTGTAATCCTAATTTAAATTACACAAAATAATGTTACAGAAAAAAATCAGAAGTATTTTAAAAGCTTTAGGAACAATTAAATTGCTTAGCTAAAATTCACCCTCTCAAAAAAACTGCAAATGAAACCATCATAATATGAAAATAGTATTTATTATAAAAAAAATTTAAAGCAAACACAAATCATATGTGATTTAACATTAAAAACTAAACAATAAATAAAATCCAAAACTAATGGATATTTTTATAACTAGCTGCACACAATAAGAAAGATAAAATTTATACACTTTAGTTCAACACACAAATCATAAATACATTTTGCATGATTATGAAGCTGTAATTTACCTTTTCAAACAAAAATTGGAATAAATAATAAATAATTAATATGAAGATATAATATAAAATCTATAAAGTTTCTTTTTTAACAAACATAAATATATTTCTGTATAATTTATAATTTCAATTAAAAAAAATAACTTTGAAATAATACATTAGCTGTAACTAGTGTAAAATAGTCTTTTTACTTATTTACATACAATAAGATTTTCTTAATAAATAATTAATTTGTGAAAATTTAGATTTGTAATTTAAAATACAGAAAATTTTAAATAACTTTAAATACACATAAAATTATTTTTAAAATACAATTTAAGACCATAATTTTACACTTTTTTTTTCTTTTTCAATTTAGTAATAAAATCCATCAATCAGAATTTTCATATTTAGAAATATTCAAATCAGTGAAACTAATATCATTTAAAAAGTCACTTATAGCAGAACAATTTAAATCTTCTTGCTTTGAACAACTTGGATACCTCTTTTCATCAACAGATTCTTTTATTTTCCTTTTACAGTGTGAGGAGAAACCAATGTCTGTTTCTGTGTTGTTTTCGATTTCTGAATCTTCTAAATTGGTTTTTAGCCAAGGAAAACTTAAAAGAAAAGAAATATATATATATAAAGTAAAACATGTTTAAAAAATGTACCCTTTTAAAAAATATTTTCAGTATAAAAAAAAAAAAAGTATCCAATTTAAAAAAAAAAAAAAAAAAAAAAAAAAAAAAATGTAAATTTACCTATCAATAATTGGTCCGTGAATATTTAATTTTCAGAAAAGAAACCTATTCTATTAGTTCTCATTTCGAATGAAATACATGTGAAAACAAACAGGAATGCATCATGATTTTTATTGATGTGGATGAAGTCATACAATGACCATTGCAACCACTACAACTTTTTTTTTTTAAATGATGATTTTGAAAAATAAAGTTTATGTAACCAAAATTAAATCACTTTATGAATTAAAGAAACTAAATTTTATATAAGTATATATTTGACAATAACATTTGAAATTCCAGAGAAACACTTGCTGAGAAATTATCTGTTATTTGGAAATTTGACATGCAGTTAAAAAGCCAGATTCAGCATTCTATTGATTTTTGGCATTGAAGGATTTAACACACATGTTCTGATTATATAACACTTCATTTACACAGGTCACATTTTTTGTAGTAATACACTGAAATAAAATATTGATGCGCCATACTAAAAAATATATGTTTAGCTGCTTGTTTGAATAAATTACCTGAAAATTTTTAAATTAATATTTTTGAAAATCCATTAAATAGAATATTGAATGTCACAAGTTCGAAATCAAATGGAATACAAACTAAAAATATTAAAAGAGGCAAAAAAGTGTTTTATTTTTTACGATAAATGCTGATTTGCAGCAAAGGATTGTATAAATTTCTTGATCAAGGATAGTCTATGATAAGAAAGCTCATGTATCAAAAAGTTATTCCCTAATTTGCAGTTTTAGGCTGTTCTGAAATTATTTATACTCTCTCCCATTTTTAACCAACAGTTTAATATATAATTACAAAATTACTTTCATCATGTTTGGGATAACCTCTCATGAAAAGGTACAAAACAGCAAGGAGAAAAAAAATCTATTTTATAAAAGTATGTAAAAAATCTTTAAAATTGCATGAATGTTTTAGTTTATGCATAATAAGTAAGCTTATTTTAGTGGTAGAGTTTTCTATTTTATTTTACATAGGTTTTTGATTTTTTTAAAATTCAAACATGGCCATGGAAGGCATGGAAAGGAACATTTATATTTCAAAAATTTAAATGAAGACATAATTTAGTAATTACTGGGCATAATTGGTACATAATTATTTTTTATATTTAAAGTGTTTACACTGAAAAAGAAAAATTGCCTAAAAAAATTGTTCTAAACTTTTAAATTTAGATAGCACAGTTTTCTGAAAAACAATGTACATCGGATTTCATTATCTTTTAATTTTCTTTTTGCATTTGAGACTTTCTTATGCCACAGAAAAATTTTGATACATGGCTGATAAACTGAACAGTAGTAAAAACAATTAGTAAAGATAGATACATTATGTCCATGAAGGAGATAAAAATTGAATTAGGAATTCCTAGCTACATTGGTTTTTAGATTGCTAAGAAAGTGCATTTCTTTTTATTAAATGCAATATTAGAGTTGTCTAAAATTTATATTATAATTATAAATTAGTTTTTTCTTATCTTATTTATGATGATCACAGAATATACACTCAGAACTTTGTCAAAATGCAAATGGAAGCAATAAATTGGAAAAAATTAAAAAAATTAGCAACAAAACAAAAAGTTATATCTATAAAACAAAAAGGTTTTCTTTCTCCCAAACTGTCCAGTGATGATTTACCATGTACTGGTATCTATGGATTTAAATATAATATATATACATATATATATATATATATATATATATATATATATATATATATATATATATATATATATATATATATATTTAGTGTCCATGATGAAAAACTACTATGACAAGACCCAAAGTTTATACTTTAATTCCTTAAAAAAACTAAAAAATTTTTTAGAAAATATTAAGTTAGAATTTAGCTAAAGACTTTTAGTTAATTATTATTGAAAAACAAAATTCGAATTGTTTAAACGTCATTGAAATGAATGCTGTATTTGATGTAAGCATGCCCACAAAGGAAAATTTTGAATTGCATTCGTTATAGACCAGATGGCATCTGCACAACCATCACCTCAGCAAGATCATGGCTGAAATTCCTGGATTAGTTTTAACTAAATTAGCGGATTAAAATGGAACCGGCCTATCAAATCATATCTTGATCAAAACTGGCAGCTGACCCAATTTCACTGGTTGATTGGCAAGGTTTAGATTGTGTTTTTTTTACATCCAGTGGGGTCAGAAAAATATGAATGAATGTAAGAATGATGCAGAAAAACACAATGCGAAATCTAATAATCAACCCCTAAAATGGGATTTACAGCTTGTTTCCCATTAAGATATGACTTGGCAGACCAGTTCTATTTTAATATGTTAATAAATTTTTAACTAATCTTTGAATTTTAGCTGTGAACTCAATGAAGAGATGGTTTGTGTAGCTGCCACCCACACTGTTAAAAGATTATAGATAAATATTAAATTATTTATTCAAAAATGCATTGAATAACTTTCCTAAAACCTAAATATACATATGAACAAAAACATGCCTTTGGGACAGTAAAAATCTACCTTTTTATGAAATTGATCCATTTAGGTGAATGACAGTTTCAGTTGCTCCTAATTAATTTTCAGAAAAACAAATATCATTTATTACTTATAATTGTAGAGCTTCTTTATATGCAAATGATTAACCTACGAGCTTTTTTTTTCATGTTTAAAAACATTTTAAGACAACCTTGGTAATATCAGAGGTGAAACATTTGTGACAGGTAAAGTACATAGATTTTATCTCACTTAAACAAAAATTATTTTAAAAATCAGCAATTTCCAAACTCTCTTGTTATACAACCAACTTAAAATGTAGATATATAGAGACTTTTTGAATAATCTATCATATGAAAAAAGTGAGCTTTCATAAATGTCTTTTATACATTAAAACAGTATCAGGCATGCTGAAAGAGAATAATCAAATTAATAATAATGCATTACATTTATAAAGCATATCCATCTTTTACCATGGATAGAAAAATATGTTTTAAGGAACACTTTAACAATTAATCCAATTTATAACACTGTCTACATCATAAAAATCTTCATCATTGGCCCAGTCTTGGCAAGTCAGGCTTGACAAGATCAATGTGCTAACTAACTTTCAACTGTAATAAAGGCTTAAAATTGACAAGCTTGACTATTGAAGGGATTTGAAATCAAATAGCATTTTCTGTTTTTGATAAATAAATTACTTGTTGACATAAAAGAGATTCTTATCATGGCTTCAGGTTTTTCTCCTATCACACGATGTTGCTTTTGGAAATTCGATTTAAAATACTATCTTTAACAATATTTTCTCAAGGATGCATCGCCTTTATCAAAATATGGATAACATTAATCGATTACATAGTTTCTGAATGAGAACATCAATAAATCTTATGCGTTTCTGAAAAAAAAAAAAAAAAAAAAAAAAAAAAAAAAGAATACACAAATGTGTCAGAAACTATCTCTTTTGGATTTGAGAAAAGCCTTGATAAATGGCAAAGAAATATTTTCACAAATTTACTTTTTATAAAACAGCTTCAAACATTATGACTTTTTAACCTTTCTTTTTTTCTTTTATTCTAAACTACATTTTTTTAATGAATTCTTCTTTGAATATTAAAAGATCTAAGAATCTTAATAAACATTAATATTGCTATTGTGTATTTTTTGTCTGGCAAACACATCATAATTTTAAAATGTACTGTAAATTTATATTATAAATATGCATGCAGTTTTCTTTAAAAAGGAATCTTGATTGAATGTTACGTAAAATTTGAATTTTTTGTAGAAATTAAGCCAGGCCAGGCTCGGAATTTACGGCCCATGCAGATCTCTACTGCATCATGAATAAATCTAGATTAGAAGTGTTTAGATACATAGATATATTTAGGAATAAAATTAATTATGTCAGAATTATATCAAAGCATACTTACATTCAGAATACAATAAGACACCATTATAGTCTACAAAAAATTTAATTATATTAAAAATAAAATAGAATTGTTATTTAAGAGAGGAAACTTTGAAATACTCACAGATTTAAAATGGAAAAATCTCCAGCTGGCTTTTGTAATGAAACATCTGTTAGTGGTACATTATTCAAGAAAATTCCATGGCCACCATTATTAGATATAAATGATTTCACAATGCTTATTTCTGTGTAATTATCAGTTGAATTGGTAGCTTCAGCATCAATCTGTATTCCATGCCTCTTGCAATAGTTAATATCAGATGATGTTATATAAAGGGAACTTAAACATCTCATCTGAATACCATCTTCCTGCAAAACACACACGTATATGAATATGACACTAGCACAATTTCAAAGATACGCAAATTAAATAATTAAAAAAATAAAATAAACAGTGATTTAAAAACAACAATTTTAAAACCCACATAATAAAACTAAATTTAATTAAAAGAAAAAGAGAGTTTGTTACATTTAATTTTAAATACATCGAATAATGATAATATATACATATCAGAAATGAAACGGATGTTAACTTGGTTGGATATCGCATATTTTTCATAATTTTTAGCCAGATTCTATCTGCAGTATGCTTCAGTCTGTGTCTATTTAATTTCTATTTTTTAAGAAATTAGCAATGTGTTTAGATTAGTAAGCTAATACTACATATCTTCTTCTCGATTTTTTTTTTTTTTTTTTAAATTTCTATTAGTAATTATTTTTATAATTATTTCAATTTCAGAACCAATATTGTAAATCATTAGTTAGATCAGCATCAGTTAATTGGTTTAGCAATAGAAAATTCCTTTGAAAAAAAACATTTAGAATTTATTTCTTACCCCCTTTTTTTTCTTTAATCTTTTCAGATCTGATCTTTTCCCCTAAGTTTTTAGAAAAAAAAAAAAAAAAATACTTTTACATTAATAACGTTAACACTAGCTATCCTAATAGATTGAT
Source organism: Maratus speculifer (assembly GCA_964019185.1). NCBI lineage: Eukaryota > Metazoa > Arthropoda > Arachnida > Araneae > Salticidae > Maratus > Maratus speculifer. The sequence goes on from OZ025294.1 coordinate 57,964,971, forward strand.
TAGAGTTTAACAAATACTTCATTGTCTGAAACATAACGAATGTTGTTGTTTTGGGTACTATTCAATTCATATTCCTATGATAATATGCTAAGGAAGAGTTTTCTGAGATGCTTAGAAAATATTATATTACAACTTTCTAATACTTTTTTTGCTTTATTACACACGATTCTTTCTGTAAAGTAATGTTTATTTTAAATTTATGAGTGAAATATATGTTTAAAATAAAAGAACTGCAAATAGTACCAAGAGAATGATGCAAATATTATTACTAAATGCCTAAACATTAATGAAGTCATACAGTAAATGCATATACAAATACTAACATTATGTAATATGTATTGAGTTAATATAACAGCAGGTAAATACCATATATCCCGGCATATAACATGCATCACTAATTTCAGAGTACATATTTTTATTTCAAGCATATATTGCTGCATAACGTGCATCAAGTTTTATCAAACATAACAGTATTACCGGGGGATACTTTTTTAAAAATTTAGATTTCTTGATTGGCACAACTTTACTAGATGGTAAAAATCTTATTTAATCGTACAAAAAAATTGGTGGAATCAGACAGAAAAGTAGAGCTTGATCTTAAAAAAAAATGTTACAGTAAAACTTGTGAAATATTTTCAATCTAAAAATGTGCATAGAAAAGAAATAGAATCAAATGATCTGTAAAGCTCATGAAATATCCCAAATTTTTGTTAGCTGAAAATGTGGACTGAGATTTACTGGTGCCTTAAAATCAATCAGGGAAAAAGAGTCATTTTTAACTCACTCCGTATTTCAATCATCCATAAACAGTTTAAATATTTGGGTTCATAACTATATGTTACAGGCTGATGTAATGAAATATGAGAACGGTTCCTTCAGTACAAAGTGTGGACACAATTCCATTCCAGTGGTTTTGATAAGTGGAAGATCAAAGCTCCAAATAAACTCAAAACCTTGTACAGATACGATTCAACCATATACTAAATATTTGTGTTCAGACATATTTATCTACATCAATTCCTCAACAACCTAATTATATTAATGCTATACTTTAATTATTATTTCAAGGTTTATATTCATTTAGCATTGTGGAACTTAATTGATTTGAGACAACATAACAATATATTATATTGACTATTTTCCTTAATAATCATTTTGAGTGGATAATAGTAAAATTCTGAATATATATTTATATAAGGTATTAGTAAAGCCCAGTCCACATTTTCAGCTAACAAAATTTTGGGTTATTTCATGAGCTTTACAGATCATGTGATTCCATTTCTTTTCTATGCACATTTTTAGATTGAAAATATTTCCCAATTTTTACTTTATTATTTTTTTTGATCAAGCTCCACTTTTCTCTCTGGTTCCACCAGTTTTTTATAAGATTTCATAGCTTTTTCAGATCCTTTCAGGAACTTTATTAATCACCATCAACTAACAAATCTATTAGTATTCATTTAAAGATTTTTTTAGACATATTAGTTTGACGAAATATCAGAAATAACGCCAAGTTGCCGAAACACTTGGCAACAGAACAACCCTCTCCCAGATGGCAGTTCGACTGCAATTTCTGGATATCTACGCAGATTTTCTTATGACCATAGGTGTCTACACAGATTTTTATAGCTTCATTTTCAAATCGTTATTTTTATAAATATAGAAGAATTTTTTTTCTAAATTATCCCTTTTTAATTGAAATATCTGTATTGTAGTAACTGTTTTGACGTCTAAAACATTCAAATAAAAGTGCAATGTTGTCTTAACACACATTTAGTTACAGTTTATATATATATATGAAAAATATGTATTTTCTGTTTGGAATGACGTCTATTTCAAAAATCTATTAGGAGAATCAGAATTTTTATTGATTTATAAAAAGAAGAACATGCGTTATCATTTCTTTTTTAAATTATTGAACTGTTTTTTTAATTGGTGGCAACTCGAAAGAAATAATTGAATTAACAATTAAAAAGGAGGGATTTCTATGATGTTAAATTATGGAAGATATAGCGTTATATAAATTTTAAATGGATGCCATTTCCTTAATATATATATTTTTTTTTGACAGGACTTTTGAAAGGCACATATCTAAATTAACAGCTTTCGAACAAGCTATTACACGTCGCTGAATGTTTCCTGGTTCATTATAATTGAGTTGTTTGTCTTTTTTTCTTGTTTTACAAAAAAAAAGTGACAAAACAGGAGTTCTGGATCTCCATAACTAATCAGTGGATCTGGATGATTTTTTGTAAACTTTGAGGTCTAGAATAGGACACTTTGCCTCTTCAATTTCATTGCGATACAATGATTGGGTCTAAAGTTAATAAGAGGCAAACTTTGGACTTTAACATTAGAGATGTGGCTGAACTTTACTATACATAACTAAACTATTGTGCTGTATGATAACATATTAATTAAGGTGAAAACAAGCAGAATTTAATCAATTTTTTTAAAAAAATGGTCCCAATAAAAAAAAACCTGATTTTTTTTTTTTTTTAAACCCACTGGCTTACAAAATTATCAAAAACAAATCATCACAAAAGCAAACCAGAAATATCAGCTTTCTATCATTTCAGATAATGTGTCTTTTCTTTCAATATGTGATCATTTCCGGTCTGCTCAATTCCTGTCATTTGGAACCTAATAACCTGTGTAAATAAATGCATATGAATATATAGTCAGCTCTCGTTAATTCGAACTCGTGAAGACCACAAGAAATGTTCGAATTATGGAAAATATGAACAAAAACATACTCAATATGGTATATTATAAAGGCAATAATGTTATAGTGTTTTTTAATTTATTTCATCTGTTATCATTAGAATATGTCTAAATGTTAAATTAGAATGTATAAATACATAAACTAGTTAAAAGATTACAAACAAGCACAATGGAAGAAAAATTTAAAGCATCACTGATGGACAGACGGGGCACTAAGAAAATGGATGTCAAATGCATTGGATTATATGAATACTCGTTCGGAACAATTTTCACAAAAATTAAAGAAAGTTATTCAAATGATCTGAAATCCGTGATAAATAAATGAAAAATGAAAAATCGGAATTCTCGTTAGTTCGAATTAAACGAAATCAAAAGAAAATGAATTCGAATTAATGAAACTTTTCAACGCTATTCTGCCATAGAAAATTTCGGGACTTCATATTTAGTTCGAATTAAGCGAAGATTTGAATTATCCGATTTCGAATTAATGAGAGTTGACTGTACCTCTAAAAATCTTTGAAAGTTTTCTTCATACGATTTTGTATCAACCATTTCTTATTTAGTCAATAACATGCACACAGATCACATAAAGTGATTTTTTTGAGTTAAAAGTGTGTGTTATAAGCCAAAATATATGGTACATAATGTCATATGAGTTTTGGAAAACATAGCGAAACATGATAAAAATCCAAATATGGAAATATTGCCATAATGATTTTCAGGCCTTTTATTGCTTCAATTTGTGTTTTGAATTAAAAAAACCTATTAGCAGTTGAGAAATTATATTTAGCTATGAACCAGTGACTCAAAGAATTATGCTGGTGCTGGTTTAGCCACTGGTAGGGTCTCCCAAGCAGGATAGATCAGAAGATGATGCCAAACAAATGAAACACCTTGGTCCTCCAGGTTGGGGGTTGTGCACAAGGCTGGTTCCCTAGCCACTTAAAAAACACCATTACTCATAAGCATCAAAGAAAGAAACATATATGGCCTGATAATAACAAAATGACTACATCAGAAGAGAATTTGAGGTTATACCAGTATTGAATGAAATAGAAAATTACAGAGGGAAATTGAAGAAGCATTTAGAAAGGATGACTTATGATAGGATACCAAATGTTATGATAATTAAAAGTGCTAAATATTTGTGTTTTATTTAAACATATCTGTTTCTTATTTGCCATTAATTATTGAATTTAAGAATTAGACATTTCATTTATTTCTTTTTAACACCAAAGTACTCTATTAGTTTTAAAAAGAGGAAAAAAAGAAATTTATAAATTTGAATCTATTTCCAGAAAACAACATTGAAAATTTTTGATTGTGCATTAAGAGGTCACTGAAATAATATATTTTTTGGAGATTTAAGATGATATCTCCAGATTGATATGTTAATATATAACAACAGGAGTTTCAAGAAGCAGCACTTTCTACATAAACAAAAATGACACTTTATTAAAAACTAGCTTTTGAAAAAATTAGTCATATAATAGCCTTAAAAGAAAACTTAATTTAAAAAAAAGTTTTTGTATGAACTTTACTTACTAAAGCTACCAGCAAACTGATATATGGGGAAAAAATTGTAGATATCTAGATATTAAAAGAAAAAGTCTTGCAAAAAAACTTGCAAAGCTAATGCTGGATTGTCATCTACAGATTCACTGGCAGCAAAATTTTAAGCTACAGGTGCTTTCAATGTATTAGAAAAGCTTCACTTGTAGAAATATTCAATTTTCTGTTTTATAATAAATTAATTACAAGTTTTCTTTTCTTTTCATTTCTTTTCTTTTTTTAATAAAAACCTAGGGAATTACACCTATAATCTTAACTAAATTAAATTGTTAGATATGAAAATTCAATTGATAAATATTTCTATTATTATTGTATATACAACTTTTATACATTAATAGGATGCAGAACAGCATAATATATAGAAAAAGGAGGTTTCTCGTTGAATAGTAATAATAATAAAAACAAATACTACTCATTTCTAAAATGTTTCCATGCTTTTTAAATTACAATAAATTAATCACTTCACTAAAGACAAGTTAACTTAACAGTTTCTCAAATTTATCAGGAAATTTCAATATATTAATAATATATATAAAACATTACAGTGTTTATTCTTATTATTGAAAACAACTTTATTATTTAAATGCACTTGAATTTCCAGCTTAAGATAAGCTTATTTTACAACATAACTACCTAAATGAAGTTTAGTAAAAATATATTCATTTATTAATATCTCAAGAATAACATTTATAGAACCTAAAAATCAATTAAGACTGTGTAGAGAAAGTTTTTGGCAATTCAGGACATTATCATTGAAAAGGATAATAAAATCTGAACAAAAGTTTTTTGTAATTAAAAGCTTAATTTTTTAATATATGAACTTCTTTTATGTGTTACAAATTTTGCTTGAGAAAGTAAAATAAACAAATAAATACAAAAGATTAATGACAAATACATATTAGCAATAATAATAACATTTATATTAAACTTACAACAGCATTGCAAATAACACTATCTTCTATATGTGCTATGGATCCTCCAAGAAGCAATACACCAATAGATGCACCATTACTGTTAATAAAGCAATTATTTAAATGAATTTCCCCATGATGAACAACAATTGCACTCAAAAGACCTCGTTTTGCTTTAAGACAAACATTTTTTATACTTAAATTTGGGGATGTACAGTTCAAGAAAACATCACTATTTCCAGTAGCTTCAAGTACTATGTCCGATTTTGGTCCAATACCTTAAAAAAATAAAAATAATGTATTGATAGAAGCATTTTACATAAATAATAATAATAATACAAATAGGAAAATAGTGTATATAACTTTAAACCTATCTATTGAATCTCTAACTTCTCTTTCATATAAATGAGCAAAATTAACTGATAATATATTGCTAAAGATTATCAAAACTAGTTTTGGTGGTAATAAGTCTGTTTTATCTACTTATAATACACAATATTGAGGAACAGATAATGTGTTATAGGTCTGCAGATTGACCTTGGCAATTTTTTCCAAAAAAATCATGCCAAAATACCAGTTTTGTGTATGATTGTCAATCTGTAATCATATCCTAAGACAAACAAACCAACATTGGTTACTTTCAAAGCAAAAATAATTTTGTCGGCATTTAAAAAATAATAATAATTAAAGCGATTTTTAGAATTACAAAAATAAGGTTTGATTCTAATAAAATTAGCCCCTAATTATAGAAAATCAAAACATATAATTTACACTATAGGTGTTCAGTTAATAATTTTATAGCTTTGATAGTTGGAAAAATAGCTAAGGTTCCCATAAATCTAAATTGACACACACACACACAAAAAAAAAAAAAAAAAAAACCCATCCATTGTTAACTATTTTGTTAAGTTCAATCTATGGATGTCTATTACAACAGAGCCTGCATTGATATAGACTATTGCAAATAACATTTCCTGATAATTAGTATGAAATTCAAACAAACTTTAATTGACTTTTTATTCTATCATACTTATCTCTATTCTAAAAAAAGTTAACTAATGCTGTCACTGAAATTTTTGTGACCAAAAGAGGTCTTTCTTTGCTTATATTAACTAAATTACTGCATACAACATACAAAAATATAAAAATTATCATTTTAGAAAAATGTTTGATAAATATGATGAAACATATAGTTTTTAAATTCATTGAAACATTTAACTTTTTTCAAAGAATTATTTTAAGAGCTATTAATAGTTAAAGATGGTCAAAATCATTCCATTAAAAGAATTTTATACAAACAAAAATTATACATAGGAACTTAATACTTTTTTCTACCAATATATATTCACTAGTTAGTGGTGCATAGACTGTACTTATTTTTATTTATTTATTTTGCAGTTTTTTATTTAATTCTTCAAAATTTCAAGATTTTTTTTTTTTTTAAATCTTTACAAGAAAATATTATATTCATTAAAAATTTTGACAATAATGCAGGGCCGGATTAAGCACTTCTGGGGCCCGGGGCTACTGGGAATTTTGCCCCCCCCCCCTTACGCTATTGGAAATCTTAAGCCTCCTACCACGATACTGAATGTCACCCCTTCCACAAATACACACACACACACCTTTGTTTTGTTTTTTAATCCTAAAATACAAATCTTAGATTTTGAATATGTATAATGTTAATCATTTTTTTTCTTTGTTATCTTTAATGGTGTTTTTAAATTCGCCTTTTTTTCGCGACCTTTTGACAAAATTTGCAGTTTTTCTGTGATCTTTTTCTGAAATTTGCATTTTTCCTGCCATTCTATGACGAAATTTGCATTTTTTCAGCGATTCTCTGCCAAAATTCATGTTTTTTTTAGCGATTCTTTGACAAAATCCGCGTTTTTTTCAAGCGATCCTCTGTAGAAATTTACACTTTTTCCACGTCTCTTTGACAAACTTCGCTCTTTTCCGTGATCTTTTGACTAAATTTATGCTTTTCCCGCGATCTTTTCAAGAAAATCGCACTTTTTCTGCCATCCTTTGACGAAATTTGTGCTTTTTGTGGATTTCTGTCAAAATTCGCGTTTTATCGGCAATTTTTTGACGAAATTCGCGCCTTTTCTCGTTTTTTTGTCAAAATTCGCTTATTTTTGGTGGCGACACTTTTGGCTCTTTTGACTAAATTTGCGCTTTTCTCGCAATTTTTTTGTGAAATTTGCGCTTTTTCTGCCACTTTTTGACAAAATTCGCGCTTTTTTTCGCGGTTCTTTCTCAAAATTCGCATTTTTTTTGGCAATCCTTTGACGAAATTCACGTTTTTTAGCAGTTCTTTGTCGAAATTCGCTCTTTTTCCACGATCTTTTCACTAAATTTGCACTTTTTCCCACGAACTTTTCAAAAAATTCTCACTTTTCTGTAGAGTTGCAAAAAGTCGGTTTATTCCCGGGTTTATTTCCAATAGACCAGGTTTATTCCCAAAAAACCAAATTATTCCAAAAAATCCCGGGTTTTTTCCAGGTTTATTCTTAAAAACCGGCTTATTCCCGGGTTTAAACTGGGTTTTTTCTAACCTTTGCAACGCTACTTTTCTGCCGCATTTTGACAAAATTTACGTTTATTCGTCATTCTTTCTCAAAGTTTACGTTTTTTTGGCAAACCCTTGAAGAAATTCACAGTCTTCCGAGGTTCTTTGTCAAAATTCACGTTTTTTCGCGATCCTTTGACAAAATTTGTGCTTTTTCCCAAGAACTTTTCAAGAAATTCTCTCTTTTCCCGCCACACTTTGACAAAATTTACTTTTTTTTCGCTATTCTTTCAAAAAGTTTGTGTTTTTTCACGACCCTTTGACGAAATTCGTGTTTTTCCTCTGTCCTCTGTTGAAATTCGCGTTTTTTCCCGATGATTTGGTAAATTTTGCTTATATTTGCACTTTTTCTGCAATCTTTTAAAGAAAATTGCATTTTTTCTTTCCTCCCTTTGATGAAATTTGTGTTTTTTTCACGATTCTTTGACAAAATCGCGGTTTTTTGGGCCATCCTTTGACGAAATTCACGCTTTTTCCGCGACCTTTTGATGAAATTAATGCTTTTTCTACGGCCTTTTGAAGGAAATTGCGCTTTTCCGCGATCTTGATTAAATCCATTCTTTTTTCGAAGAAATTCGTGCTTTTTTTACGCAACCCTTTTCATTTTGTTTTCATCGCCATTTTTGTTAAACCTGGAAATTTTCAGAGATACAGACAGCAATGACGTCAAATGGCAATTCAAGTTAAGTTGTAAAAAAATGGCGATTTCGCGCAGCTCTTACACCCCTGTAATTGTTTTAAACGAAACTTTGGTACAACTTAAGCCTCTGCTTGAGGCCCCCTGACTGGTTGGGGCCCGGGGCTGCAGCCCCCTTAGCCCCCCCCCCCTTAATCCGGCCATGCAATAATGTTTTAGAAGGTCACAAATTGATTTGATTATTTTTAGAAAATGTATGTGAGAAAAATTTTGCGGATATTCAGTCTCAAAGAGTAATGCATGGATCTTAGATTAACTTTAGATTCAGTTAAACTTTGATATAAATTCAAGCTGTTTAATTTTTGGTGTAAATTGCCTAACAGATGGCACTGCTATACTGCATTTTCCCTAATTTCTGCTATCTCAAGGACTAATGCATGAATTTTCATAAAACTTTAGACTCACTAGGGAATGTTCCCAAGTGTAAGTTATGGATTTGGACGAGTGTGGTATCAAAAGAAAGATCTCGTCTTGTACATTAAAATGTGTAATGGAACTACCTGTCTGAATCCAACCGTTTTCGTGATATCAGTACTTAAAGTGTGAATGAATAAATAAATAAATTCACAGGCAGGTATATAATTTGTTGCAAATCAAGCCAGCCTAAGAAAAACATTCTATTTTACACACTATATATGCATACAGTTTATTCATCATGTCACGCCACACATTTACAAAAAATTTGATTAAAACAAAATGCTGGAAATAACAAAAACAGATAGATAAACTCTCCAAATGCAACTGTACACGAAAACTTCATAGAATGTGAAGTGTCTGTCTAAAAGAGGGGAAATAACTTGCAATATGTGGTTGTAAAGGATTTTGCTCATAGCTCGGGAAAAGGTACTGGCAGAAAGATTAAAAACAATGCAAAGAAATTTTTAACTTGTAAACAATTTACATACCTACATGTCAGCTTATTTACTTATTCATTCACACTTCAAGTGCTGATATCTCGAAAACGGTTTCATTCAGATGGGTAGTTCTATTGCACTTTTTAATGTAAATGACAAGATCTTTCTTCTGATACCACACTCATCCAAATCCAAAACTTACACCTGGGAAGGTTTCCTAGTCAGTTAGATGTTGACATAAGTTGTAGCTGATTACATTCTGAAGTAAATTGCACAACAGGTGGTCTGCTATGCTGCAATTTTTATGATTTCTGCAATAGCTCTAGCTCAATGCACAGAATTTCATCAAACTTTATAAGTTGGTGCTGATAAGGTTTTTGTATAAATCATACAATAATGGTGCTGCTATTTTCCAAGATTTTCATGATCGCGATGTCTCAAAAACCAATGCACAGAATTTAATCAAATTTCATATTTTAATAAATATGTCCTTATTAGGCTTGAATGTATACTGCCAAACAGGTATCCCTTTTATGCTCTTTGGAAATTTTGGTTGCATAGATCAAAGAGTGTGGATGGTGAAATTCAAAGGTTTATTTGAAAAATAAGATGATTATATCTCTTTTTAAATGCACATAATTCAATGAGCCTATATCTTTAGAATCATCATGATGGATATAAATTATCATTTTTGTACTGTGGACACTGTAACACCTTGGTACTGTAACAAATTTTTAAATAATAACATGCATAAAAAAAAAAAAAAAAAAAGTTTTGTGATGAGTAACTTCCAAATAGTTTTATATTGATGCCAATTTGTAAAACAGGAAACAGAATTATATTTCTACTTAAATAAAAAATATTTTACACGTGGTTACGTAAAAAGAATTCAATCTTTAAAGCATGAAATAACAAAAACTGCATGATAAAAAATGTATTTACAAATGAATATAAAAAAAATAAGAGAATCTTAAAATAATTAAATTATTACACATGAAACAAACTTAATAGGGAAAATTAGCTCACATGTAAAATGTCCAAACATAAAATATCATATGCAAAACAGAAAAAAAAGAAAAAAAAATATGTGTGAAAAATTTTAATGAAGAAGTAATATATAAAAAGCTCAAGTAACATTACCATTTTTTTTTTAAATGGAATAATATATTGAGATAAGAATCTTAAAAGAGAAAAAAAAATTACACATGAAACACAATTAAGTTTAAAAATAACATCATGTATTAAAACTATTCTCTTATGGACAATATTTATGTGACATCACATCCGGTAAAGGTAGCATGTCTAATAAATTTGTTTATATATTTCATCACTTGATGCAGCATGAATACATGCAAATGTATATGGAAAATACTTTCAGTTTATTTTGTACAAAATTTATCTGACAAATACATATTAGAAAATCTGTATATACTTACTAATAAACAATTTACATTTAAAAAATAAAATGAATATATATGCTTAATGGTGCATTAAAAAAAAAAAAAATAAAAATAAATAAATAAATAAAAAAAAAAAAAAAAAAAAAAAAAAAGCATGTATAAGCAATGTCTGTCTGTGAAAATATCTAAAATTTGATCAAAGCATAAAATTTCTAAACCCAATGCTTTTCAATACTGAGGTTCTGAATATTATCTCCCAGCAGACACTCATTTAACTTTGAATGTAAAGGAAGAATATTGTTCATAACATTGTCATAAAAACCCTGTGAGATAGCAACATTTTTAACTTAGCCATTTTATAAAAGCTAATTTTTAAATGTGTAATCTGTCTTACTTATCAATTCCAAAAACAACCACCAGCTGTTGAAACATTGGTGAATGAGGCCATCATAACCAAAAAAAAGTCTTATTCAAACGGAAAAGCATGTCAGCCCACTTATAGAAGATAGTTGCTAATTGTGATAACATCATTCAGTCTTACACAATCTGGTAATATTTTTGAAATAGGCCACATTACTACATTTTTATAGACTGCAAAATTCAAACATGGGTTAGTGAACATAGTTCCCAAGGAGCAGAGTACTTTAGTATTTTTTAATATATATATATATATTCTGAATCAAAACTTGCCATCAGGCACAGCTGCTTCAAGCATGTTATCAGACATATCTTTATTCCTATATAAGAAAATCTATAAACAAGATTATCTCACTTTTTAGATATGAAGATGCTACACATTAAAGTATAATTTATGTATCTTTTACATTTATGTATCATATAAGTGCAGTCTTGCTTCATACATATTTGAATGCTATAACATTTCATTTATGCTTGTAATATGTATATGTTTCATTTAGAAAAAGAGGATGATTCTCTAAATCAGCCAAATTTTTTTGCAAAGAGTCCATTTTTTCAATTAGCCTACAACATACATAGTATAATGTGCTGCAGTACACCTGATATAGAAAAGATACCTCTGTGACTTGCAAGAAGAAAAGTGTTAGGGCTTCACAAAAAGGCATCTAGCAGGCATGACTGCATAAAGATGCCTTGAAACACTGACAATTGAATTAATACTTTTATAAAATATATTAAAATAGAAGCAAAGCAGTATACAATGGAACTCTAGTTATATATTTTGCTTGGAACCAGGCAACAAAATGCAGAACTCACAAGGAAGGTCTCCATTGGGGGCATACTCAGAATTTTTTGAAAAAAAAAATACGAATTAAACTGCTCATGTAGGTAATAAAGGATCAGTGAAAATTAGCGGCGGAATTACATTATTAGATATGTAAAAAAATAAAATAGTTTGGAATAATTGGCGTGAAAAGCTGAAAGTGACGCGGGATTTGGCGAGCAGTGCACTTCCTCACCAAAAGCAGACGATTTTAACGAATCTGAAAATTGATTTTAATTGACTTCACTGTTAAAAATCTGCAGCATTTACTGCAACGTCACTCCACTACTTTTATAGAATATCTCTCTTCAGACCAATGAGAATGCTCCATAGCACGGCGAATTGACCATGTCATACACTGTTAAAAATCTGTTGCATTTTGTTGCAACGCACTCCACTGCTTGTATATAATATTTCTATTCCAACCAATGAGAAAGCTCCATTTCACGGCCAAGTAACCGTTTTCTATACAAGCAAGGGAGTGCGTTGCAACAAAATGCAGCAGATTTTTAACAGTGCATTTTTCAATTTGGAACAATTTTAATCAATTTAAATTGTGTTTTAAATGATAAAATATATTAATTTCATTTTGTTATAAGTACATATAAACGTATATAACAAAATTACACTTAAAGTAAAGCAAAAATGAAAAACTAAAATTACTTAAACTAAACTTACTTAAATAAATTGAACATAGGAAGTTTTTTCTTCAAAAAGTATTTGAAGCGTAAAAGCGTATTTTTCAAAATTTCGTTTTTTTGCCAACCGGAGATAAATCGCCAAATAAACGAAATTTTTATTATTTTTTTACGGACGTTATAAGGAGGTTCCGCCGAAATTTTTTTTATAAACATATATAACTATATGAGAAGAACATTCTGTAATTTTTTTCAGATTTTTCTGAGTATGCCCGTATGGAGACCTTCCTTGTCAGTAAAACATAAAACTCAATGATTTATTGGAATTATTTTTAAAATATCTCGAACATTTCTTTTGGTGAGGCATTTAAGTTATGTTTTACATCAAATATGGAACTTTCGTAAGTATTATTGCACCTATGAAAATGGAAGTGTAAAAAATAAAAGCACATAAAAGTACACATCAGGTTATTATCTTATAATAGCTTTATTTAAAATATTTTTAGTATAGATTACTCAACAGAAATCACTGGAATTGCTTTGGCATGTAAATCATCCATTAAAAAAACATTTCAGTTATATTCTAAATTTTATTAAAATAATCAACCGTTTTAAATTGTGTCATTTTTGCAGAGATGACACTGAATAGTATACTTTGCACTTCTATTAATAATGCAGCCAATTTATCATTACTGCTTTTACTTCCGTTCAATCGCTGTGCTACATCAAAAGCCGTCAGAGCAGTTATGAAGTTTGGCCATCGGTTGATTGGTCTGATTGGAATCATCACAATTAGAGTCATAGAGCATATCATTGACAATCCTACTAGTTACCTCCTTGATACTACAGTCATCATCTGAAAATGACTTCAAACTACTTATAGAGTAGGCAAAAAGCTGTACTTTTGAATTTTTTTTTTTTTTTATTATTATTTATTGCTTTTAAATTTAATTTTCCCTTCTGAAATTGCAATGATAAAATCACTTATCCAGCTCTCTTTAAACAGCAACATTGTTATCACAATGCATGCAATCATTCCAGGCTGTTTCGCTGTTATTGCACACAACTACTTTGGATCACAGAAGCATCAGAGTAGTGATCAGGTAAGATAGAGGCATAACAAAGGTTTTGAAAAAAATATTTTCAGCAAAACATATAAATGAGACAAAATTTCATCCGTACATGCAAAAACATAATGTATAATGCACAAAAACATGTAACTCAGCTAATTTTTAATAGGAAACAATCGGGACCACTGACTAATTTTCAAGTATTTCTATACTAGGACTTTCCTGGGAGAAATGTTTTAATCTGAGCAATATTGCTGAGAACAAAGATTTAATAATAACTCGCTAAAAGTAAAAAAAAAAAATAAATAAATAAATAAAAAATAAATAATAAATAAGATGCTATCTTAAATTTACCATATACTGCTACAAGTTCAAAGGAAAAAATGAGGAAAGTGAACAATAGAATTACAAAACATTACATGTTAATTCTTATATATAATATAAATTCTTATACATGGTTTAAAAAATGTGAAAGCAAACTATGCAAAACAGCCATGCATGCATATAAAATTGGAAGTACGCAATACATTAAAAATAATACAGATAATGAAACCTTAAAGTGTCTTGTGTCGGAATTTGAACTCTATGAAATGATTTCAAGAACATAAACAGATGTTACACACAATTTTAGTATTAAAAAAATCATAAATCATGATGGTTGAATAAAATGGAGGAATTTTTTATATGGTGTGTGGTCCCCTTTAAATAGTTAATATAATGAAACCTCAATTATCCAAGCTAATTGGGATTGCTAATCATTGGATATCTGAAATTTCGGTTAATAGAATTTGTGTATAAAAACTCATTGTGTTCGCAAATCTCTTAGAATAAAAAACAATAGAACATTATTTAAATGATAAAAATAAACACATATAAAGTTATATTTTACAGATCAAGAAATAAAAACCATTTCCAATGATTCCGTTAATAGAAGTTCATTACGTTTTTAATATATTTATAAAGCATTGCCTGAAATACACATCCTGAGAAAAATTAAATCCAATTCTGGCTCGGCTCGACTATGTAGGGAAAAAAATATGAGCCTGATCTGGGACCTACTCTCGTCAACTGAAAAAATTAAGTCTGGATCAGACCCCATGTAACTGAGCGATGTTGATGTACATATTACATTTCTGTATTGATGTTGTCAAATTACGTGATCATCAGCTTGTGACAAACATTTATACTTATTTCCACAAAAATCATATTAATTGAAAATGACACCCACATATTTCATATACAATACCAAATATGCCTAGGTGACCTTAAATAAGGTTTACAAAATATATGAAATCTGAGTGTATTTATGGGTGTTAAAGCATCAGATACACAGACAAATTGAATACATAAACACTTTTCAACTTTGTTGCAAAGTGCTATTTTTTTTTCAACAAGAAACCTTATAAATTTGAAAGACATATTTCAAAAGATTGTACTTTTAGGTCTCAAATGCTATAATGAATTTGAAAAAATGTTGCAGTTAACCCTTTCAAAAAAAATCTTCACAAAGGGTCATTTTTCTAAAAAAAGTTTTACTCCCTTATGTCAACATCCCACCAGGGTGCAATTTTAGAGATATAAACAAACCAGAAATCCCTTGAAACTTTCTTTTAATCGACGATGTAATAATTTTGATTCAATGAATTCACTAATTTTTATAAATATCGAAACAACTACAAACCAAGAAAAAAAGCTTGAAAAAAAAAAAATGATCAATCTTTTTAGAAGTTGGCTAAATGGTCTCTAGTGATTGAAGATGCAGCCTTATTTTTGGCTGTAACTTCATAAAATTTTGACTGTCAAAAAGTTGTTTTAACACAATATTCTAGATATAAAAAGAGATGAAACAAATAGATTTTCTGAAAATGAAGTGTTAGCTATCCTTATTTCATTTTTACATCACTAACTAAGTTGAGATATGATTTGATCACAAATGTGTTTGTTGCTCATTCAGCTGAAAACTTACAAGCTCAGATTTAAAGTATCAGCAAGTTTCAGACCTTCCAAAATTAACTCTAACTAATAGTTATAAGAGTTAAATAAGAGATTTTTAAATAGTTTTCAGAAATTGTTCTGACAATAAAGCACCAATATATTTTTATAAGCTTTATAAAAAGTTTAAGTTAGTCATTTTAAATTAGAAATTTAAAATAACAAAAATTATGTAACAGTATAACATATATTTGCTGAGAATACAACATTGAAATTAGCAACAATACTATTAATTCAGCATTAAAAAAATATTGCAATGAAATTTTCAAACAACAAGTCATTTTTTAAAGATGAGAACGGATAAAGGTGAGTTGCACAGTTTTAACTTATTTTATTTACATTTAAAATAAATTCTTAAATGAAAATATGACATACATTTCAAATTTGTTTAAATAGTGGAGGTAAAAACATTAGCTAAATGTCATAACTTACTGTAACAATTTGCATATATTGTTATATAAAATTACAAATAAAAGAGCAGAGAAAATTTACCTTCAACAGAAACTTCTCCATCCAACCATCCTAGAGTATCACATTGATAAACACCGGGAAAAATTAAAATTTTATCACCAGATGAACAAAGTTTAAAAGCAGCTTCAGCATTATGTTCAAATTCTAATAAATCGGATGAATTAACAGGTAAATTCTGAAACAGAAAAAGTTGAATTATCTACTCATTCAGTTATAAGAAATGTGTTTTGCAAAAATTTTATAAGTGTTTTATTAACTTTTTAATTCAGTCACATAAATTATCTATTTCTTTTATAATTACTTTAAAAAAATATAGACAATTTTTCTTAGGCTCTAAAACACGTGTTCATGAAATGTGCAAATTTTTCCAAAATTGTATCTTTCATAATGATTTTAGAAATAGACTTAGCATGAAAAAAAAGTTGCAAAGCTAATGTTTTATTACACAATAAGATTAAAAGAATACAAATACATAAATTGTCAGTCCTTAATTTAACTTCTACATTTTATTATTTCAATCTTGCACTGTAGCATTGTTTGTTAAATGGAAGAATTAAAAGATATATATACATATAAAAAAGTTTTAGTTTAATTTAATGTTTTAATCGCAAATTATTAATGATAAATTTCCTGTTAATTACGATAAAAGTGTTATTATTGTCATTTTGGTATTACCACAACTTATATTTCATCAGCCTGCATAGTAAAATGAGATCATATTTGCCCCAAAATAATCAGAATATCAGTCTACTAAAATTAGCATACATGCATTTCAATATGCTATTAAAAGTAGCTTTAACTTTTGATATCTTATCAGTTACTTATCAGTTTTCTGCAAAGTATTAATTGAAAGATATTAATAAGAGCAAAATTACAGTAGAATCTAAACAATATGAACTTAGTTAAATCAAAGTATAGGTTATAAACTTTTTAAAATGCCTTCAAATTCAAACCATTATGTCATTTTTCTAATATGTTCATAAAAAACGCTGCTTCTTAAAGTCTTGAAAATCCAAATATTACTTAGCAGTAAGCTGCATAGGATTCAACAAACATAAAATGAATCTAATACCAAGAAATCTTTTAAAAATATTAGTGTTATTGAAAAATTCAATGAAACTGCTATTTAATAAATTCTAAGAATATAAAAAAATAACTGGATGCTTATTTAAAAACTACTCAAGGTCTAGAAATGTACCAATAAACTTATCTGGATGCGGGTGTTTAAATTGAATTTCATTATTTGATAGAGACTCGGTCATTTGATGAGCACATTTTATACTTGTATCTCAGAAATTTTACAACTTTTTGGTTAATATCTAAATGACTGTTTAAAAAATTTTTTTATATAAAATAAAAATGGAAATTATGAAAAGCAATTTCAGGAAAACTTGTACATTTAGTATAAGAAATCTTTATTTGTATTTCAGAGTTATGAATAGGGACTGATTGAATAGTAATCTGACTGAGATTCATTAAATTAATCTTGATTTTTTTTACCATCTTTTTAATAATTCTATAATATATACTGGAAACTTAAAAGCATAAACAAGCACTAAGAAAAGCAAAGTGAGAATGAGTTATATAAATTATCGTATGCTATTTAAAACATTTTTTTTTGCTTTCGATTTTCTTCATTTCTATCCTAGATTGCCACGTTTGAGGAAGGTTGTACAGTGTTCAATTAATATAACTGGACATATTAAAACCATAAATATATTTGTCTTTCTTTCTGTTTTTGTTTTAAACTTTTATTACTGCCACTCAGCGGTCCATGAGCCCTACAGTGACCACATAACAAATTCTTTTTTCCAGTTCTTATATCTTTTATCCAAATGTCATACATTTTGCTTCGCTTTTACCCCAAAGGCTATCTGACTGCCTCAATGATCTCTGATCTCTTACACTCCCACCTTAGGGACAATTTAATGAGCTGATAGTATGAATAGATCTTTTCGTTTCCTGCTACAATGTTGAACAAATGAACCAAGTACTTTTGGTTTAGAAGCAAAAGCGCAGAAAATAAAGGTGTAATCATAGAACATAATCATATGCTTGTGCTAGATTACAATTGCAGAGCCTTTCAATACAGATTATAATGGGATTATGACTGTAATCAAGAAAAATCTCTTGATTAAGATTACATCGTGATTATCTTGAAATAATAATTTATGATTATGGTTACAATGTGATTACACAGTTTTCGTAATCGATAATTGATATGATTACTTGAAGTCTGGTCAAAAGATAAAGCTTGTACTTATTTGGCGATTTCCATGAAATTAAATTACCTAGCTTTTCCAGATTTTGGATAAAATATTGAAATTCCCTGACTTTTCTCTCACTTGTTAGGTAAATTTCTGAGTTCCCTCATTTTTCCAGGTTCTTCAGGTGGTGTAGCAACCATGTTACACCACCATGTTACTAGTTACCAACCATGTTACTAGTTTTCAAAAAGTACATGCACATTATTTTGCTAATAAAATTCTTGAAAGTTGATAGATCTGCTAAATATTTTACAATTTATCAAATTAATGAAAGTACTACATTTGATAGATCATTTAAAAATCATAAATAGGCATCACAATGAATAAGATCAAATTAGCCACAAAAAGGAGGGAAAAATCAAAAGGCTTACAGAATTAGTGAACATATGTAATAAAATGTATAAAAAATGCATAATAAAAGCAAGACTTACAGATATCATTTGATAAGTAAAATCTTTAGAAATCACATAAGTCACAGGAATTGGTTTTCTTTGATTTTTGGTAGTTTTATATGGAACATACTTTTTCATAATGAAGGCCCTAAAAGTTGAACATAATTATTAATTTATCAAAGAACATCAAAATTTACACTGGAAAAAGCAATTCAAAATACAATTGCCGAAAAAAATAAATATATAAATCAGATATGAAGATAAAAAAAATAATCTCAAAAATATATCTTAATAATATTTATATGTATTATTAGCAAGAAGTCTAAATATATAGTAATCAAATTATTTTTTAATTAAAGAAATCTATTTGAAATCTTAAGAGGCAATATTATTATAATGGATATTGAAGCTTTTTCTATTTAGAGAATTACTTATGATTTTATGAAGATACAATATATAGATATAAATGCATAACACACATCCTTTTAAATCAGAATGTAAATGAAGTACATAAGAGTGTTGGGAAGTGAGAAGAAGCAGGAGGAGTGGGGAGATGAACAAAAATTAAAATATGACGATATTGATTTTTCATTTTCCAAGAAGTCTGAGAATCCCCTGATGTATTTTTCAGGATGTGAAATTTTTCCATGCCACCAATTAAAAACATTTTTTTAACCAATATCATGACACTCCTACCTCCTCAAAATAAAATAAAAACTAGTTGGATGTGCCAATTCCAAAACTTTCTTCTATCTCATATATCTTAATATTTAAAAAGTAGTTACAGATAGATGTTAATACTTTAACACTACTAGTTAAACACTATACTCCCTTTGATTTTCATTTTAAATTTCTGCTTTATTCAATTAATTAGAGTAAAAAGAAGAAGTAATCTAGATCATGATATTTATTAAAATTAATAGTAATTTCTTATTCTTTTGTCATAAGCTGTATGTAAATAGCCGATAAAGCAGGATGTGAGTTCTTCTCACTGTATGAGCCGCCAATAGAAATAAAACTACGAAAAATCAAGAAAATTACACAAAAATCCCTATCACAGGACTGCTTTACTGCAGAGTATATAGAAATTCAAGGAGGACCTGCTGGTCATAGCCAAAAAACATGTACGAAAAATTTGGTTCATTTCTATGCAAAATTTTATAAACTTTTCAACGATACAATAAAGAAAATGGCACAAAAATTGCTATTACAGTGACCCTTTCAGACAGAATTTTTTCAAATTCAAGGAGAATGCAAAAACTTAGTGAATAAGTCAATTTTTAAAAAAGAATATAAGTGTTTTTATTTTTTACTGAAATTTTTTTTTAGGACCAGGCAACAGGGAAGAAAAAATTGCATTAAAAATGATTAATAGAAAAATGAGTTATGACAGCTGGTTTAAAAGGGAAGTAAAGACTGGTCTGAATTTTCAAAAAATATAGACAATTTTTCTTAGGCTCTAAAACACGTGTTCATGAAATGTGCAAATTTTTCCAAAATTGTATCTTTCATAATGATTTTAGAAATAGACTTAGCATGAAAAAAAAGTTGCAAAGCTAATGTTTTATTACACAATAAGATTAAAAGAATACAAATACATAAATTGTCAGTCCTTAATTTAACTTCTACATTTTATGATTTCAATCTTGCACTGTAGCATTGTTTGTTAAATGGAAGAATTAAAAGATATATATACATATAAAAAAGATTTAGTTTAATTTAATGTTTTAATCGCAAATTATTAATGATAAATTTCCTGTTAATTACGATAAAATGTTATTATTGTCATTTTGGTATTACCACAACTTATATTTCATCAGCCTGCATAGTAAAATGAGATCATATTTGCCCCAAAATAATTAGAATATCAGTCTACTAAAATTAGCATACATGCATTTCAATATGCTATTAAAAGTAGCTTTAACTTTTGATATCATTTACACAATACTATTTTACATTTCAGTGGAAAATGAAAAAGATAAATATATTTTCAGAACTTTGTAAAATTTTCAGAAATTCTCAGAACTTTGTAAATGATGAAAGTGACAAATAATCAGACAATGTCAATTTCTTGGGATGACAACTTTTCAAATATTTTTATTTCTTCTTTAGTATGACAACTAAGAGAACATATAACAAATACAACATTATGTAAATACTTAAAATATTGCTATAAATAATAATGCTAATGTAACTTTTCACATACTTCAGTTAGAACATGTCAAAAACAGAACAGGAGTAATTATATTTCTATTTGGAGAAGCTCACACAAGCCTGTCAATAGCAAAGTCTATTTTTTGGAACAGGTAGTACCCATTACATTAATAATAATAACAATAACAGACTATTTGGATCTAAAGAAAATTTTATTGAAATAAGAAATATTTGGTTGGATCAAAAATGATAACAATATCAAAAAACTATTTTTTTAAAATGTTGGTCCCCCCCCCCCCTCTTGCTTTTTAGCTGCAGTTATTTCAAGCCTTTTTACCACTAAATATATACATATATAAATTTTTTTTAAACAATTTTTCGCCTAAGCCAGCATACATATTTTATGTAACATATCTAAATCTTTAAGTATTTGGATGATTATACATTCTGAAACTTATGTTTTTTTTTTTGAAAAATAGCATTTGTAGCATAAGCTGAAATCCCATTACTAAAATAAAAAAAGTCTTCATACAAGCTCTTTTACCACTAAAATGAATATTTTTTTTTCATGATTTTTTCATTTAAAATATAAATTCAGACAAAATCAAACTAACACTTTATGCGCCCTGCAAAATTTTGCAATACAAGTTTAACGATTCATAAAATAAAAGCTATGGAATGTATTGATATGGGAATTTGTATTTTATAACCTTAGATATTTATTTATCTTAAGCAATTAAAAAAATTAACATTAATATCAATTTTGAGATAAATAAGACTTTGAATCCAAAAACTATATGCCGCTTAAAGGGTTAAAGGTATAAAATCATACAAAATTTATTGTTTCTTTAATCCTAGATACCTAACCTTTGTCGAATTGACGAATACTTTTCGATCTCAAGAAACTAGTACATTTTTAAACATTAATATAAAAAAATATATATGTACTTAAAATTAAAATAAATTGTTTTATTTAGTAATACAATACATGCCTGATATATATGTGCAGTAAAAATAACAAAGACAGTTTTTTGGTAAAAATTTAGCAACTTAAAAAATTATTTGTCGAATGATGTGGTTTTACAGGATACGTGAGAACATTAGGGGTCTAGGGTTCAGGTATTCCGTGCTCATTCAATGATGATGGGCAGATCAGCTAGTTAACATATAAAATGTACATAGCAATAAGATAAAAGCCTTGAAATTTTGATTTAAGACCATGTTCCTTTTTAATACATGTTCACTTAAATACAGTTTTTAACATTACATATTGCCATTGTTTATCTGTTTGCAGGAAAAGTCTCGTATTCTACCCATTAACATACACTTGTTTTTTAATGGCAGAATCCAACAACGATAATCCTGAAAATTGTTTATAGCACTAAATTTTATAGATGAAAGATCTGTAATTTTTTTTTTTTTTTTCAAAATGCAAGATAAGACAGGGAGAAGCAGTCAACTCATATCATTCATTAGAAAAATTTAACTGATTAAAATGACTTACATACAAATGCATATTAGTCCAGTATTTGAAATTAAACATGGCATTAAACTTTTGTATTATTGGTATTAAATCACATTGTTTGATGAAAGTAAACTAACTTTAGTTTAAAGTACACATACTTTCTTTGTTAAATTTAACTGTGCATTTGAGATTTTTTGACAAATTGTTAAAATATCCATTTAATTTATATTTCTGAATTGTATGTGCTCCATATGTTTCATATTTCAACCAGAAAAGCTTAAGGGTGTTGGTCTATCAGATCTCAAATTGCTTGCTCCAATGTTAAAGAAATGAACATTGAATGCTTTTGTATTTTTTTAATTTCTCATCAAAAAATCACTAACTTTTTTTTTTTTTTTTTTGCACATTCTTTTTAAAAGACTTTTTTTTTTTCTTTTTTAGTCAGGAAATAGTTATAAAAAACATACTTAATTTTAATACCACTTAAGTTATAACCACATCTGAATTTATATTACATTTTAAACTATGTAATTTTATTTAGTAAAAAATTAATAAATGTATGTTTTACAGCAAATTTTCTAGATAATATAAATGTTACTATTAAGTATATATATATAAAATCAGCATTCCAATATTAATGTTTTAATATTTAAATTATATAATTGGAAAATGTGAGTTATAAGCACCCTAATCTATTAATAACAAAAACTAATTGACAGCATTACTTTGAAATTATTTTCTTATATAATTTTTAGATTAAATACATAAAAAAAATTAAATTTTTAGATTAAATACATAAAAACTGTTATGACAGTAAAAAATCTAAATAAAATGATATGTTGCTGTACAAATTATCAAGCAACAAAAAATAAACTTTTATTAGCAACTTTTTTTTTTTTTTTTTTTTTTTTTTTTTTTTTTTTTTTTTTTAACAAAATGCGATTTTGATTTACAACCAAATCAGCCCTTTAAGCTAGAATGAAAACAAATGATTATCTTTTGAACAAAATTTATCTATAGATAAATCCCCTTAAGATGCAATCAAAAATGCAACATGCAGTGGCACTACATAATGTCTGCATAGATTCAAATTTGTTTTCCCCGGGCTAATTTAACAAAAATTTCTCTGATTTAATATGCATATAACTGTTTTGTAACAAAGACATGATAACTGGACACTTACTTACCATTTTTACTTACCCATCATACGTAGTATAGGGTAAGTCTTGCAATCGTTTTGAAAATCGAAAAATTTTTTTTTTCGGATTTACACGTTTTAGATAGTGGAGATTCCGAAAAACATATTTTTAGAAAAAAATTTTTGCCGTCCGTCTGTCTGTCTGTCTGTCTGTCTGTAAACGCTCTATCTCCCGAACAAATTGAGATAGAGACTTGAAATTTTGTATGTAGTTAGTATGTAAGAATGGGACGAACCCTATTTAATATCAGCAACCTCGATTATCCGGAACTATTTTTTTCGGACTCTCGAAAAATTCGTTCTGATGAAAGGTATATAAAAATTTTCAAATTTTTTTATTTTAAGGAATGGACGTAAAAGGCAATAAAATAACACACATTTTGCATATAGAACGAAGTCGATCGGATTATTAGTTGCCGAGATATTTGTAATCCTGTTTTCTACATTCTTCGATTTTTCATGACCCTGTATTTCATTCAAATTTCAATTCAGAGGTATACTTTAATTGGAAATGAGACGCTTAATCGGACGCAATTAATTGTTAGTTAATAGAGTTATTATTTTTGGAGTTATAAGGATGTTTCTTTTACGCAATTTGGTACTACTTGAGTAGTTTGGCGTTTTATATAATTTGTCGAAATTGGTACATCAGAAGTTCTTTAACATAGCATTACTATGTATTAACAATATTTAAATTTTGTTTATGAATTGCAATGCATTGTATTAATAGTTTTCATATGTTTTATTTTCATATACATATCCATGATGGGTAAGTATTACGGTGGCCCCCAACGACTAGTTATAATAATTATAACACATAATATATAAACAGCTGTTTATATATATATATATATATATATATATATACTAATTTAAAAATACATTTAATGATTACTTAATTTACCAAATATTTACAGAATACAAATAACAATACAACAATTGTAAAAAAAAAAAAAAAAAAAAAAAAAAAAAAAGTAATGATGTTATTTTTGAATGAGATAACAAAATCATTCTAAAATAAAAAGCCTCTTCTTTTCATCTTGACTAAATATTTTTCATTGATTCCCCACCTCCTTTTTTTTTTGGTGTGTGTGTAACAAAATATGTGACACATTGCATACCATGTACAATAGACAGACAACAAAGAATTATAAATTATTTAAATAAGAAAACATTATTATAATATTTCAATACCTAATAACTGGATTTTCTAAAATTTCCATTTTTGCCTTTAATTCATTTAGCTTCGTTCTCAGAGACATTGATTGTATAACATCATCTTCATTTATTTCTGTTTCAGAATCACTTGCATTCATATCGGTATAGAGTTGGTTTAATTCAGAAAGTACACTCCAACCTTGTTTTAAAATGCATTTAATTTTACTAATCATTCTTTGAGGCAAAGCATTGCTTTGAATATCCAAGTACCTAATAATATAAATTAGATGTTAATGCAAATAAAATCTCAAAAGAACTATAGCAGAATACACAGGCTAAAAATGTGTCAAGAACATTTGAATAACATGCTAAAATATGTTAAAAAAGATCACCTTTTTAAAAAATGCAAAATAAATAAATAGTAATTAAAAATCACTTGTGAACAAAGTAAACAGAATACTAAGAAGAAAAGAGACATAATCATAGAAGAAAATCATAAAAAGAAAGAAAAACTTCAAATACTCCAGCTCAGAATTTACAGCATTAATCACAAGGCCATTATTGTTATCAGTAACATTAATAATTTAATATAATAATTTAACATAATAATTTAGCAGAATCATTTAACATACTCATTTAATATAATAAATCAATCAAAACTAATGTAAAGTAATTTCCTAAATCATTAAAAAAGATTTATTACGATAATAATCATTTTCTTTATCATCAAGTAAGCTTTATTTATATAGTAATCATTTTCTAAAACATTAAGTGAAACTTATCTAAAAACATCTAAAAACATATTGCTTTTTATGTTTATAATTTAATTCTGAAATGCTGTCACATGGATTTAAACAATTTAAAACAAGAAAGAAAAAGCCTAAGAATATCGTTTTCTGCCTGTGTAAATAAAATTAAAGAAGAATTGCTGAAACCGGACATTGCTGTCAAAAACTTTTCTGTTTTACAGAAACAGTTAGAAGATAAATTCGAAAGATTAGATTGATATCAGAAAAATATCAGCGACATTCTTTTGAAAAGTAAAGATTGCGAAAAGGAATGCGAAGATGATTTTCAATCGGCGGAAGAATATAGAGATAAATACCTGGAAATGAAGACTGGAATAGAAGAAAAAATTATTTCTTTACAGTTACCAGTGCTTGAAAATAGAAATGAATACTTTGAGAAAAGAAATTTTAAGCTTCCGAAGATTGAATTGAAGAAATTTAACGGCGATGTTAAAGATTATTTGTCTTTCTGGTCGCAGTTTCAGAAGATACATGAAGATAAAAGTATTTCAGAGTCCGATAAATTTCAATATCAGGGTTCATACAGAGTTGGGAAGAAAAAATCCAAGGAGTACATAAAAAATCCAAGGATTCCAAAAAATTTTAAAGATTTGTCACTTTTTTTGTTACTTATGTGGCACTTGCACATCCCCCAATTCCACAGGGATTCTGCGAGTTACCACCCTGCAAGAAGGGGGGGGGGGGGTATTCGCGATCTTCAGACGAAATCGGTGCTTTCCCGCGATCTTCATATAAAATCAGCGATTTATCTGCGATATTTTAGCACAATTGGCGATTGTTTGCGATCTTTTGTCGAAATCGTTGATTTTTTGCGATCTTTTGATAAAATCGGTGTTTTCCTGTTTTTCTTATTTATGAAATCGATGTTTTTTCGAGGATTTTTAGTCAAAATTTGCATTTTTATACGATTTTTTTCTCGAAAACGCCATTTTATTCCCGCAATCTTTTGATGAAATCGGCATTTTTTTCCCGCGATTTTTTAACGAAATCGGCATTATATCTGCAATTTTTAGAAGAAATCGACATTTTCCCGCGGTCTTCATACGAAATTAGCGTTTAATTTGCCATATTTTGTGACACTTTGGTGGCTATTAGTATGATCCCAACCAATCCAGGGATGCCGCAGGACTTGAAAAATCCTGGGTGCCTTTTTAACAAAAGCGGATCCCCACTAATGAGTCATATTTTTAGGTGCAAAAATTGAACTTGTTCATTTGCATTAGAAAAATGAAATTCAATAATTATTGTTTTAATAATAAATAAAAATATAAAACCAATATTAATTGTTTTTAAAATTATGAGAAATTTTGTTTACTTCTTTAAAAATAAATTTGCAAGATACAAATTTAACAATAAAATATTGAACATTTGAAAGTAGAAGATAACTAGTATCACTATTGTTTGCATTTCTTTTAAAAAAAGGGGGCAAGACTGATTTATAGAAAAAGACATTTTTGCTGGGGAAAAAAAAAAAAAAAAAAAAAAAAAAAAATTCTTTTGTAGAGTAAAGTGATGAGACTTTTTGTTTAATGAATGGGTGTTTTCCTGAGTCGCATTTACTCAGAAAGACTTGGAGCAGTCAAAAATGCATAGTGAATCACAAAAATCCGTTTTTAGAGCAGCAAAAAAAATAATTTTGAAGCAAGAAAATTAGCTTTTGGAACAGGAAAATTCACTTCAGGCATTAACTTTTTTTTTTCGTGCTCTTTTGACAAAATTTGAGTCTTTTCACGATCTTTTGACGAAATCTGCCGTTTATTCGGGATTTTTTTCACGAAATTCACGTTTTTCGAGAATTGTTTAAGGAAATTTGCCGATTTTTCACAAATATTTTGACGAAATTTGCTTTTTTCGCGATTTTTAGACGAAATTCGTCGTTTTTCGCGATTTTTTGAGGAAATTAGCCATTTTTCGGGATTTTGTGACGAAATTAGCCATTTTTTGCAAATCTTTTGAATAAATCTGTCGTTTTTTCGCAATTTTTTGACGAAATCTGTCGTTTTATCGCGAATTTTTGACAAAATTTGTTGTTTTTTGTCGCATTTTTTTGAGGAAATTTGCCGCTTTTTTTCTAGATTTGTGACACACTTAGCCATTTTTTCGCGAATCTTTTGAAGAAATCTGCCTTTTTTCGCAATTTGTGACAAAATTGGCCATTTTTCGCGTATCTTGACGAAATCTGTCGTTTTATCGAAAAATTTTGACAAAATTTGCTGCTTTTCCCAAATTTTTTGACAAAACTTGCCGTTTATCACGATTTTTTGACGAAATCCGTCGTTTTTCGCGTATTCTTTGACAAAATTTGCCGGTTTTTCGCGATTTTTTGAGGAAATCTTTGCATTTTTTTCGAAATTTTTTGAGAAAATTAGCCATTTTTTCGTGAATCTGACGAAATTTGCCGAAAAATAGTCCTTATTTCGCAATTTTTTAACGAAAGTCGCCATTTTAATGCGTTTTTTTAACAAAATTACGTGTCCCACGGGACGCGTAAGAGCTATTTTACTGCGCCCCATCGCCTATTTTTTGTGTATTTTACGTGCTGCGCGTCCGCGGCATCCCTGCAATCACTGCTGTGCTTCTGATGAATGATGTGCAAAAAGGGTTTACCGTGCGTTTTATAATCGCGATTTTTTTTTTCTTTTTCGGGAGCAACATCGCTTGCGTGCAAAACTGCAATACAATTTAAGGAGTTTCTAAGGAGTATTTTATTTATCTAAGTAGTTCTAAGCACTACTTGGGAACGTTTTCATTTCTAAGTAGTTTCTAAGGAGTCCAAGGAGTCTGTGCGAACCCTGAATATCTAATTCAAGCAGTGGTTCCGAATTCAAAAGCAGCGAGAGTGGTTGAAAGTTATCCAGCAATGGCTGCTAATTATCAACAAGCAATTAGTCAGATTCAAGAAAGGTTTGGTAGAGAAGATTTGCTTGTTCAAGTCTATATACGGGACTTGTTATCCATGGTCATGAAAAACGCTATCGCTGGTCGTGTTAAAACAGATTTACTTAAATTATATGATGAACTAGAAGAAAAACTGAGATCGTTAGAAAGTTTGGGCTGTACTCAGGAAAAGTACGGGGATTTCCTGATACCTTTAGTAGAATCAATACTTCCCGAAGAAGTCCTGATGTCATGGGAAAGAAAAAGAAATTCGGAAGATGCAAGACATGAAGAAAGATCACTAAAAAATTTAATGTGCTTCATTAAACAAGAAGCTCAATGCGAAGAGATGGTGGCTTTAGCGCGAAGTGGTTTCGGTGCAAGTTCAACTTATAAAAAGGGAGAGCGGGATATTAAATTTTCGACTCCTGCTACGGCTTCTACTTTAGTGAGTACGTCTTTCGGAAATCTAGGTAAGAAAAAGATTTCTTGTATATTTTGTGATAAAAGGCATTTGTCTCGAGATTGTTTTACAGCTAGAAATATGACTTTAGAAAATAAGAAAAAACTATTGTTAAAGAAAAATGCTTGCTTTGGTTGCTTTAGACCAAACCATATATGAGGAGCCCAGAAGCCAAGGGGTACAAGTGACAAAATTTAGATTTCGAGTAAATTGAGTTCAAAGTTACACATCGACTGTAATTGAATGAATTGAGATATGAAAATTTTGCTTATTTCTTAATGATCCTTGAACTCTTGTTTCAATAACTGTTTAAAAAAAAGGTGGAATAGGATATTTTTTTAATTTATAACTAGGGATGGGACAAATTATTCGGCCATTATTCGGTATTCGGCCTATTCGGCCCTTTTGCCGAATATTGAAGGCTTGTTGACCGAATACTTCGGCCGAATACCTGTAGCTGAATATTTAGAGATATTGTGCCGAATATTGCTAAAATCTCGCCGAATAGTGAAAGCTATCTTGCCAAATAAATTTTGGATTTAAAGAATTTCATTCTTGCAATTTTTTTTCCTCTAATCCAAATTGGCTACTTCATTTATGAAGTCATTCTCACTCTTACTTACAAAATATAGAGTTATTCAGATACTAAAAAATATACAGCCTTTCTGTATTTCCTATAAAAGTTAGTGATAGTCTAAAAAATGCTGCCCAAGTTGGAGATTTAATTGTACGGGAAATGTCATCATTAGAGAATGATACATTACAATTAAAGATATAAAAACACTGCCTTATTCTAAAATGCTCAAATATTTATTAATGTCTGCAAATTCCATGCACATATGAAAAAGGCTCTTATAAAATTCATAACTTATTTTCTTTAAAGTAAGAAATGAAAAAATTTATTCACTAAGTGTGTTAATGAAGATTCATTTTCAAAATTAAATATAATATATCACCATTCCAAATACAGCGGTACATCTGAAAGCAGAACTGGTGTCAAACTCGACACATTAGATAATGACACAACTTGCTTTATGAAGATGGTTTTATAAATATTTTAATATGAATTCTAAATACTCAACAAAATAATTTTTTCATTCTATAGTTTTCACTTTTAAATAATTATTTGCATAATTACTGACTTAAATATGTAACATTATTATGTATATATTTTTAATTTAATCTTCCTTCCTTCATGTTGTTATCAATTTCTGTTTATCCTTTTAATGTTTGTTGAATAAGTGGAATATTGAAGTTGAATATTGTATGTGCCGATTTAAATGTCAAAGATTTTGTTAATATGTGCATTCTATTTTAAGCATAACCTTTTGCTTTAACGTAATTTGCAATTTAAAGCTTGGCATCTGATTTCAGAACAGTCTCATTCTTACAAATTTGCTTATCACTAGGGACACAAACTCTAAATGATCAAATTTACTTCATTAAAGGTTATTTTAGAAAATATGTTCTTGTGAGTTCCAGCGCCGAAACTAGCCTTTTTTGGGGCCAGGGCAAACATGGATTTTGGTGCCCCAACCCCCACATATATGCATTCTGTATAACAAAAACACCATAGAAAATCTTAATTTGGCGCCCCCTTCATCTTCTGTTCTCTTGGCACCCGGGGCACCTGCCCCCCTTTAGTTTCAGCCCTGGTGAGTTCTGAGAGAGAAAGATATTAAGAATATTATTGATTTTGGATGCAAGAAGTATCAACTGATAGTAAAAGTGAAGTACAGTAGAAGATCTTTATAACGCAACCTTTCAGATGTAAACAATGAATTTTGCACCTGAATTTCAAGACTGTAAAAAACTGCTACTGTCTGAAAACTAAATTTAATGCATTAGTACAATTTTACCTCCTTAATTTAGAACTTTTAAAGGAAAAAAATTATTACAATAAATGTTTTTGAAAATGAGCAACATAATGAATAAATTGGGTCCAGGTGTATCTGGACCATTTTTAAAACATATATTTAACAAAATGTTGAATGATCGCAATAATAGAAAAATTTATAATCTGAATAAGGGATGCAGTATAAAGGTAATTCTAATGTATTTTGATGTGTTTCAGACATATTTGTCTATATTTATGAGGTAAATTTGATAATGCGTGATATGTGATCCATATAACGCAAAATTCTATATAACGCACTACCTTGCGTTTTTAGGTTTGCGTTATATAGATCTTCTACTGTACATTCTTCATATTTTAATGGAAATATTTTTCCATCTTGACTTACTGAAAATCAATTTAATGTACATTAGAATAAAAGATATAATGCAATTTCATAATTTTTTTGTATTTAAAATAAGTTTTTAAAATTTAAAAATACATTTAAAAGCACATTTAACCACTTCACCGGCGATGGGTATGGAGAAACAGTGCTTTTAACCTTGAGTTATGTCAGGGCAGACGGTTAAGTGCTTAAGAAGAATATATATTAACGAGCTCCTATTTTTTAAATTATATATAACCAAAATTTATTTTCTTTATTGGAAAAAAAATTTACTATTCGGCCGGCCGAATATTCGGTATTCGGCCTAAAGTTTGGCCGAATATTCGGTATTCGGCCAAATCACTATTCGTCCCATCCCTATTTATAACTAAGCAATATTTATCATCATTCGGCACTTATACCCCTTGGCTTCCAAGCAGTAATGAAAACTGCTTGAAAACTAAAGGGTACAAGTGCCGAATGAACGCAAGAAATGAAAAATTTTTAAATAAAAACTTGTATTTATAAAAATATTAAGATTAATGTTGATACAAATAAATCAAAGGACAAAATTTTGTTTTAATATAAATTCTAAAAGAGGAAAAAATATGAAATAAAAAAATAAATTTACGAAAAATTTAGGAACAATGTTGATATAATGAATGAAATGAAAAACTTTTGTTATAATATAAGTTTTAAATTTTTATTATAGGTTTAGAAACATTGGAATTTCATATTTTTTAACACATTTACCAACAAAGTTGAAAAGTGAATATGATTTTGGTTTGTCCGTCCGTCTGTCCTAACTCTCGTAAATATATTCGGATTGCCCTGAAATTTTTGGGAATTATTCATGTTTACTTCAACACGAACTTATTGCAAATGACTTTTGCAATGACTCTGTGCAACTTATTGCACATATTTCTAACATGATTAGTTTATTTACAGGGACAATCAAAAATTTTCCGTTACATTACGGGTTATGGGAAAAATCGTTTTAAATGAATTTGAAATGTGTTACACCTTGTCACATGTTAAAATTTATATGCATTTATGAATTGCACTAAAATAGACATTCTATAAAATCTGAGGTGAAAAGAATAGTTATTAATTATTTACAGGACCATACAAAGATTTACATTACCTAATAATAAAGAGGGAATTGTTTGCGACTTGTTTTAATTATATTACAATTTTCGTATAATAAAATTAATGTATATCGCTGAGGCTTAATATAAATTATTTCGCACATAAGACAAAGTACACAGTATTTACAGGGACACAAAAAAAGATTTCAAATAGGACCGAATTTCTATCCGAATTACTGTATAATTATCGATGATGATTGATGGATGAACAAAATGCTATTTTAATTATGATTTGCACTTTTAAGTTTCACTAAATGTATACACGTTATATGATATGTATAAATGCTATAGTTCATATACAGGGCTACACAAAAATATTCGTAAAGGTTACAGACTATGAGCATACTTTACTTAAAGATTTCTTTTAAATAAGTCTTGTATTTCTATGCTGAACTGCATTCAGTTTACTAAGAAATGCTTGTAAAATATAGGTAAAATGATATACAGGATCACACACAAATTTTTATACATGGTCATCGATGAATGATAATTTCTGGAAATAGGATTTCAGTAGTCTTAAGTGTGTTTAATTTTAAGTAAATTTCAGCTAAATACTGGCGTATAATAAAGGTTCAAGATAAACTACAGGATGAACAAAAGTATACAAGTGTGCTTCCATCTATTAATATAAACTGCTGAAAGAGAAATTTCAAACTGTTATGCATTTTCTTGCTAAACTAATTTTTCCCATTATACAGTATATATCAACCGACAAATAAAACATAGGGCTGTTAAAAAGTATCAGAATACATATTTGGCAATGGACTGTAACACTTTATTACCCTCAATAGCAAAAATTTTTCAAGATTTCAGGGAGTGTTCGAAAGTGTTTCATAATCCATGCTTAACGCATGATTTTTCTTACTTGATAACAGTTAAAATGCATATATTTAATGCATAAAAAAAGCAAATGGCTTTGTATGTATGTTGTTGATCGTGCTTCTGCTAAATAGACGTTAACGGACACAACTGCACTTATACCCCTTGGCCTCCAGTCGTTTCACAGTTTTGGGAAAGAGGTTAAGTGACTGACCCCTACAACTCAGTACATAATGAAAAAATCACTCTTACCTACAAATAAATAGACATATTTCCAGACAGCCTGTGCACTTAACTCATTTTTTTCAATTTTGTCACTTATACCCCTTGGCTTCTGGGCTCCTCAAATATAAAAATTGTAGATTTAAAAGTACTTGTATTAAGTGTAAAAAATCTCACCATTATTTGATGTGCCCAGATGATAATATTGAAAATACTAATGATAAGAACAAAAGTGATATACATGAAACTAATACTCTGACAAATCATTCTAATATTGAAAATGTATATCTTATGACATTAATGGTTAAAGTTAAAAATAAGAATGTAGAACTAAAAGTTCACAGTATAATCGATTCTGGTTCTCAAAACAGCTATATCAGTAAAAAAGTGGTTGAGAATCTACATCTGGTTCCTAAGAGGAAAATTAAAATGACTCATTGCCTTTTTGGGGGGAGAGAAACCTCAGTTAAAATGCATGATGTTTATGATTTAATTATTTCTGATTTGAATGATTCCTTTAGTTTTAAATCTGAGGTATTCTCTGAAAATAAAATTACCGGATTTGTGCCTAAATTATCTAGTGTGGAGGCACTTATTGAGCTTAGAGAAAAACAAATAATTTTGCCTGATCTTGAGTCTGATGATTCAGAAATTAATTTGCTTTTAGGTGCCGACTTAATTGGCACATTATTCACTAATAAATGTAAGAAATTAAATTCAGGTTTATTTTTGTTAGAAACACGCTTAGGTTGTGTGTTAACTGGAAAATCCAATCAAAACTTGAGTGGTAATTGTGATAGTAATAATGTTTTGTCTGTTGTATCTTTGTATGTAAAAAATGTTCTCATTAATGAGTTATGGGACCTTGAAACGATCGATATTAGAGAGCCTGTAGATAATTTAAAAAATCAACATGAGCATTCCAAAATGATAGAGGAATTCAAAACCAATATTGAAATTCTTCCGGGTGGTAGGTATGAAGTTTGTTTACCATTTAAATCTGATATGATTGAATTGCCCAGTAATAAAGAATTGGCATGGAAGCGACATCAGAAAATGTGCGAACGCGCTGAAAAGGAGGGTATTTTTGTTGATTATCAAAATGTTTTCCGAGAATGGCTCATGGAAGGAAAAAGAAAACTAGCCCATAACCGAAACTCTTGATAGTGAAACTCCTGAGATTGTTAGTGAAAGGAGAAAAGTGAAATTGTGTAACGTAAATACAACAGTTAAAAATATTTCTTGGTACGCTAGGAAATTTTCAAAATTTGAGTCGATTATTAGACTAGTTGCATGGGTATTAAGATTCATAAATAATGTGAGATCACAAAACAGTGCTAGAAAAGTTGGTAAATTATCAGTTGAGGAATTAGAACATTCTGAAAAAACTTTAATTTCAATTGTTCAAAACGAGTTTTTCCCAGATGTAGATTCGATACTTTACTTAAGCTGCTTTAAAGATGAAGATGGCATAATTAGAATAAAGACAAGGATTACAGAGCGCATTGATACACCATATTTTTTGTTGCCCATTCTTCTACCTGATGACTGTATTTTGACAACTAGACTAATAGAACATTTTCATATAGCGAACTGTCATGCTGGAACTCACATTTTGTTAAGTATCTTAGAGAAAAATACTGGATTCAAAGAGGTAGAAAAACTGTCCAAAAAGTTGTAAATAAATGCATTCCTTGTCAGCGCTACAAAACTAAATCTCATGAATCCGATCCAGTGCCATTACCCTTTGATCGAGTAAAGGATTCTAGTGTTTTTGAAATTGTAGGCGTTGATCTAGCAGGCCCTTTATTTGTTAAAAATGCAGATAAAACCTGGATAGTGCTATATACTTGTGCAGTTTACAGAACCATGCACCTACAGCTTGTCTCCTCTTTGTCAACTGATGCATTTTTGCTGTCTTTGCAACGTTTCATTGCGAGAAGAGGTAGACCTAGAATAATCTATTCTGATAATGGTAGCAACTTCAAAGGTGTCAATAATGATCTGTCAAAGATAGACTGGGAAAAATTATCTCATTTTTCCGACGTGCAATGAATTGTTTGGAAATTCAATCCTCCCTCAGCCGCTTGGTGGGGTGGCTGGTGGGAAAGGCTGATCTGTGTGATCAAAGAGCTTCTCCGACGAACTCTCGGTAAAGCTGTTGTGAATTTGGAAGAAATACAAACAATTCTGTGTGATTGTGAATACATTATCAATTCTCGTCCCCTCACATATCAATCCGAAAACCCAGAGGATTTAGTTCCCTTAACACCTAATATGTTTTTAGTGCAAAACTCTTATTCCAGTGTCACGGACATTGACGAAGTTGACGCTAAACAGTTTCGTAAACGACTAAGATACAGAGTTAAGCTCATGGAGCAACTGCGAATATGTTTTCGAACTGAATATATTGGTCAACTTCTTCAAAGACGTCGTGAAATATCCCAGTTACCAGAGTTGAAGCTGGATGAACTAGTGTTGATTAGAGACGATGTGCAAAAACGTCTCAATTGGCCGCTTGCAAAGATTGTGGATTTAATTCCTGGAAAAGATGGTAAAGTGAGGACAGTTAAATTAAGAACTGAACATGGTGTGGTTTTCAGACTTATTCAAAGGGTATATCCTCTCGAACTTTCTACTAATAATATGTATCCTTTTTTTCAGCTGGAAAGCAGTAGTCAAGATGCTCTCGTGAGTTCTGATTCTGCAGATGGGACGACTAAACCTGAAACAATGAGTTATAGAACTCGATTTGGGCATATTTCCAAAATGCCCAAAAGATTTGGTAAATGAAGTATTTAATTTTGAGTAGCTAGTCAGCAACTCAAAAGGGGGGAGTATGTTATCGGTAACATTAATAATTTAATATAATAATTTAACATAATCATTTAGCAGAATCATTTAACATACTCATTTAATATAATAAATCAATCAAAACTAATGTAAAGTAATTTCCTAAATCATTAAAAAAGATTTATTGCGATAATAATCATTTTCTTTATCATCAAGTAAGATTTATTTATATAGTAATCATTTTCTAAAACATTAAGTGTAATATATTGCTTTTTATGTTTATAATTTAATTCTGAAATGCCAACAGATTGACGCCACTGTATCCACTTTGTTTTAATTCTGTGACATCATGATATCTGTGTGTAAAATGTTATAAAATGATGTAGTCAGTTGTCGATTAAAATGTTGAATAGATAAGAAGTATTTTTCTTTTACGTCTCTTGAATTTATTTTAGTGAGTTTAAATGGTCTTATGCTAATAGTAGTTTTTTTAGTCTAATAGTAGTTTTTTTAGATTGTTATGGATTAACAATATAGTTTGATATATTTAGAAAGAAATAATAATTATGAGATAATCTTTATTACAATGACATGCAAAGAAAACTCATTCTATTATAGAGAAAAAGAGGTTTATTATCAAATACTATTTATATTATAAAGAGTAAACATATTTGTGCATAAACCATACGTTATTTTTCAAATAACAACATTTTCTGGTGAAATTTCAATTTTGCAATTTTCATTGCTACAAATTTTTTAACTTCTAGACATTGCACATTTTCAGTCTTAAGCTGTCATAAAGAGAAAAAAGTAAGAAAAATCATGCGTTAAGCATAGATTATGAAGCACTTTCTTGAACTCTTTAACAAAACTTTGTTATCCAGGGAAATAACGTATTATTGTAAACATCCAAATATGTATTTCAATACTTTTGAAAATCCCCGTATTTGATCTGTCAGTTAATATATAGACTACATAATGGCAAAATTTAGCTTAGCAAGAAAACGCCTAACTGGTTGAAATTTTCCTTTCAGCAATTGATACCAATAGATGGAAACATACTTGAATACTTTTGTTTAGCCCTGTAAAATACATAGTACCTTTAATACATGAATGTATTTTGCTAAAGTTTAGTTTAAAAATAAATTATCTTTAAACAACTTAAATCAAATTTCCAGAAATTATCATCCAAAGGCGACAATGTATCCAGTAAAACACATATCCCTGTATGTATTTTATCTATATTCTACAAAAATTTTTTAGTAAACTAAATGCATTTCATCGTAAAAAGGCATAACATATTTAAAATCCACCTTTAAGTAAATTACGATCATATTCAGTAACCTTTCTGAGATCTTTTGTGTAACCCTGTGTATCTAAATTGTGTTACATTTAGCATTTATATAAACCATATAATATGCATACATCTAGTGAAATTTAAAAGCATATATCATAATGCCTTTCATCCATCTAATAGCCAATTTCTATAATATACAGGAATTCGGATAGAATATACTATTTGAAATCTTTTGTGTGTCCTTATAAATGCTAGGTACTATGTATTATGCATGAAATAACTCATATTAATCTTCAGCAACATACATCAATTTGATTATATATGAAATTGTTTACCATAATTAAAATAAGTCGCAAACAATTCCCCCCTTTATTATTATTTATTGGAATTCTTTTGTGCAGTCCTGTAAATTAATAATAACTATTCTTTTTGCTACATACTTTAGAAAATGCATATTTTAGTGCACTTTGTAGATGCATATAAATTTGAAGACTTTTACAAGATGTAACATTTTTAAAATTCATTTAAAACGATTTTTTCCCATAGGCCGTAATGCAATGGAAAACTTTTGACTGTCCCTGTAAACTAACCATGGTAGAAGCTTCATTTTCAATAGGGTTTGTGCTTAGGTAAACGTCATTAACGTCCAAAAATTTCATGACAATCCGAGTATATTTATGAGTTAGAACACAGCCAGACGAACCGAATGCATAAGCACTTTTCAACTATTGGTAAAGTGCTAAAAAGTGTACTTTTAAATGTAATTTGTTTGAAAGCTGTATCTTAATTCATTTTTGAGATATTATTTTTTTTTGTAGTTTTTAACACTTTTTCTCTAATGGTAATTTGAAGATTGCATTTCTGTGGGAAGTAAAGACAAAATAGCAGATTGCTGTATATTTTTGTTGCTATTTTCTCATAGTAACTGAAAAAATTGTAATTTAAATACCTGCTCTGTCAAAAATATGTGCTATAAAATCTGGTGAATGTTGGTTTTATTTCATTTTTATATATCAATTACATAATTTTAGTTTATTGCAAACTTACTTTACAAAAGATACATCAATTTCTTTTTACAAAAATATATTTTTAAGAATATTTGTGTCTTTTTTTTTCATAGCATTTACTTAATTTATGAAAAGCTGAAAAAATGCAATTTTTTATCCGTGTGAAATAATATTTTCCAAATTAAAAAAAATATATATAAATGAATGATTTCTAATAATACATGAAGATATTATCCTTCTATAGTAAAAAAAAACTAGCCTTAAAAGGAATGACTCCTGGAATGATGCTGATGTGGAAGATTTCCGGAACTAACGAATCCGGTTTGTCCACTCCTTTCATGAGTCGAATAGACCAATCAGGAAAGGACTCCGTCTATGCATCGCCGTATGGGTTACCATAAAGAGAGGAAAGGTTACCATCGCCAACAATCGCCAAGTTTGTCGCCAACTTGGCCGATATATCGCCAAATTTGGCGACCAAAATTAGTTGTCAAAAGTGACGCCAACTTGGCGATAACTGTAATATTTCACCAAATTTTTAATTTCTTTACAACACCAGTCGTTTGATACATCATTTGAGAGGTTTGCAACTGCTTATTCATATAATGGATGTCTTGTGTGTTATCCCCCATTCTGCTCCCCAGGGGGGACACATTTTTAATTTCTTTACAACACCAGTCGTGTTACACAAGATTTGAAAGGT
This sequence comes from Maratus speculifer, assembly GCA_964019185.1. Lineage (NCBI taxonomy): Eukaryota > Metazoa > Arthropoda > Arachnida > Araneae > Salticidae > Maratus > Maratus speculifer. The sequence continues at coordinate 58,004,103 of OZ025294.1, forward strand.
CTGCAACTGCTTATTCATATTATGGGTGTGTGTCTTGTGTGTCACCCCCACACTCTGTTCTCCCCAGGGGGGGTCACATTTTTAATTTCTTTACAACACCAGTTGTGTGACACATCATTTGAAAGGTCTGCAACTGCTTATTCATATTATGGATGTGTTGTGTGTCATCCCCCACTCTGCCCCCCAGGGGGCACATTTTTAATTTCTTTACAACACCAATTGTGTGACACATCATTTGAGAGGTCTGCAACTGCTTATTCATATTATGGATACCTTGTGTGTAACCCCCCCTCTGCCCTCAGAGGGGTCTCATTTTGTAATTTCTTTACAACACCAATTGTGTGACACATCATTTGAAAGGTCTGCAACTGTTTATTCATTTTATGGATGTCTTGTGTGTCGCCCCCACTTTGCCCCCCCCAGGGGGGCACATTTTTAATTTCTTTACAACACCAGTCGTGTGATATATCATTTGAGAGGTCTGCAGCTGCTTATTCATATTATGGATGTCTTTTGTGTCGCCTCCCACTCTGCACCCCAGGGGGGCACATTTTTAATTTCTTTACAACACCAGTCGTGTGACACATCATTTGAAAGGTCTGCAACTGCTTATTCATACCATGGGGTATTGGCGAGCGCAGCAAGCAGGGGTAGCCAATAATTTGGAATCGCGAAGCGATTAAGCGGGGGTTGGCGAGCATAGCGAGCAGGGGGGCGGGCCCCCCCTAGTAAATAAAAAAGAATTAAGTCTTATGAATCATTAGATAATCGATTTGCCTTGCCAAGTTTCTTAAATGACAACATCACTTTTTGTTGGGTTTCTGTATCATTTCACAATAGTGACGTCCTGTCGTATGCATACTTTTCTAAACATTGTTTAAGCCCCCTGTCCTCGCTCAAGGAAACGCTCACGAGCTAATGCTATTCCTATGGGGAAGCATTTTTCTAATAACTCTTTCGCATTTTGACATTTTTGAATATTTTTTTTTTTGCATTGGACAGCTGAGGTGCATGTCGACAGTGCACCTTTTTTACTTTTTTGATTTTGGTTGCAGATATTTTTTTAAAAAGCACTTTCAGTTTCGAAACCGGTTTTGAAAGTGAAACTAACTTTGTAAAAAATATCTGCAATCAAAATCGAAAAAGTTAAAAAGGTGCGCTGTCGGCATGCACCTCAGCTATCCAACACAAAAAAAATTATTCAAAAATGTCAAAATGTGAAAGAGTTATTAGAAAAATGCTTCCCCATAGGAATAGCATTAGCTCGCGAGCGTTTCCTCGAGCGAGGACAGGGGCCTTAAGACTGGATCATAAAAGTAGATGACTTTAGCAGATGCAAATGACGTCGTCTGATGTAAAAAATAGTGTGTGTTTAAATTCTCAGAACTGAAATATGTTTTGAAAAAATGCATCATTGTCATTCCACCGACTTTGTCATTCTTCACAGGTGAAATGCTTTATTTTTGAAAACAGTGTAACTGAAACAACACATTGATAAAATGGAATATTTTACAAAAATGTAGCCCATTATTACAGAAAAGCAGTGATATATAGTGTGCATTAACAGATTGGAAGTTTTTATCCAAAAAATAGTAACTCATATTACAGAACTTAGGGATTTTCACCTTGATGAATTTTTTTGCCAAGTTAGATAATTAACCAAAGATCTTGGCAATAATTCCAGGCTTAAAGTAATGTCAGGTTTTCCAAGTTTTTGCCAAAAGTCTCTCAATTAATCAAATTTTATTGCTGTTTGTTAAGTCATTCTATAGCAATTTTATCAAAATAACATGTGTAATATCTGAGTAAAGCCAGACTCAAAACGAATTAATGCATTTGTATCTTTGCATATAGATGGATTTTAACCCAGAAATAAAAATTGACAATATTTTATTCAATTTATTAAAATATTTTGCTTAAAAATTCATGATTATTTTTATAGAGAATAAATCGACATTTTTCTATAAAATTTAACAATATTTTTTAAATTGTAGCTAAGAAAATCAAAACTTGGTATAATATTTTCTCTCAAACAATTAATTTTCAATTGAAAAATTTTCACATGAAAAAAGGAAGTAAAGCAAAAATATTAATTAAAATAAATAAATAAAATAAAAGAATGAAATTCGCAGTTATTTCACAATTCTTTGACAAAATTCGTGGTTATTTTAGCCTCTATTGACGAAATTCACAATTGTTTTGTGACGAAATATGAGGTTTTACAATCTTTTGACAAAATTTGCAGTTAGTTCGCCCCTTTTAATAAAATTTGCATTGTTTTGAGATCTTTTGACAAAATTCGAATTTATTTTACAATCTTTTGGCAAAATTTGCAGTTATTTCATGATCTTTTGATAAAATTCTATGTTATTTCGTCTTAAAATGATAAATTTCATGTTTTTTGCCATATTTTAATGGGATTTGCAGTTTTTTTTGCGATCTTTTAACAAAACTCGTGGTTAACTCTTTTGACATAATTTGTGATTTTTTCATGATCTTTTGATAAAATTTACAGTTCTTTTGCAATCTTCTGGCAAGATTTGCAGTTTTTTTTTTTTTGTGTTCCTTTAACAAAATTTGTAATATCATGACGAAATTGCGTTTTATATTAATTTTTGGACAAAATTAATGGTATTTTTATGTCAAATGTTCAGATTGATGTAATTTTTTTTTTTTTTTTTTTTTTTTTTTTTTTTTTAATTTTCAAAACTGAATTGCCCTTGACATGTGGTACATATTACTCTAAAATCAGTTTTGTAACGATTGCCATATGGATATTTTTATTTGTAGTGAAATTTTTTTTTAAATCCCAGATTATTATGGAATTTTTTGTTAAAATTGAAATCAATTGTATATATTCTGAAAATTTTTCCCAGATGGCTAAAATTTCCCCCAGTCCTAAATCACCATATTGGACATATTCTGCTCTCCTGATTAGATGTAATGCCATTTTTTTCAGTTAAATGTAATCCTATCAAATGGTAAATAAAAAATATTAGTAAATTACAAAATTGATAGTTAGAAAAAACACATTTTTTTAAAATGTTCGTAACTTTGTTACAGTCAATTGGCTAAAAATAAATAAATAAATAAATAAAAAACTGGCAATGAAAAAAATCAGTGTACTGGTCAATAGCCATTGGGTAAAAATGTTAATTTTGACTTATATAACGATACTCTCTCAACACACCAGCATTCACTGCTTTTTGTGTTACTGATTTCAGAATCTTCCCTTGTAAAACAGTACTGTTAGATGTTATTAATTAAAAACTTCAACCTTCATCTGCTCTATTTAAATATTTATAAAAGCCTAATTTCAATTATATCATTTACAAATTAAAACAAGAAATATGACAAGAACTTACAACTGCAGCCGTGGTTTTAATATTTTTTCCGAATACACAACATCATCATCTTCACCATCCCAAGGACGAGCTAAATGAGTCATAAAAAACCTGCAAGAAAAAATATGAAACAAACTTAAGATTACCTTTTCAAAAAAAAAAAATGATTTAATAATCTATATCTATTTAAAAGATGTTTATAAGACATTTATAGACAGCTATATATTTAAAAGCTGTTTTTTTAGTCATCTGGCCTGAGCTTTCTACTGAACCGATTTTGATAATTATTTCTTTAAATGAAAGGCCTTTATTTGTAGATATGCCCATACTCGCTATTTTTTAAAACAATCCCATTTTTATACTTTAATTTAAAAAGTTATTTGATGAAATTTAATCACATTAGTGGCAACCAGGTTATTTTTATTGTTGAAGAGATAAGAGGAAATAATAGGAATTCTCAAATCATTATGAATGCCATTATTGTATTACAATTAAAAATAACTATTTAAAAACTTTTAAATAGGAAATGACACCACAATTTAAAATGCATTTTTGGTTATGACACTGTTATATTTCAGGATTGTTTTTATTCTGCTGATACTGAAATGGAGACGCTCAGCTCAAAGGCCTTTAGTGGGTGAAAATTATATCATAGTAAAATTGAAATGTGTATTACATGTCAAATTGTAACTGACAAACGTGATATCAAATTTGGTAATATACAGTCGAGTCTCTATATAAAGAAATCCATCGTTCAGTCAAAAAATTTGTTATATAGAAAAATTCGTTGAATAGAGAACGGCAAAAAATTTGTCGTTTGATGTTTAAATAGAATTGTTTTTGAGGTGTTTAATTAGGTTTTTGAAATATTTAATTGAATTTTTATAGAATCTCAAACATTTTCACCACTTCCTTTTTTTTATGTCTTATTTTTTATTTTATTTTTTTTTCAAAATAATTTATTTTATCAGAAAGAGTTATGCTTATCCTAGAAGATAACACCAGCATAAATGACATTTAGTAACAATTCTTTGTTCAAATGACCTCCCACAACAAAAAATGCTCCAAGCCACCACAAACAACAAACATCCACTCTAAACTCTAGAAGTAATGAGAGTTAGTTTATGTAGATGAAAACCTGCTAAAAAAACAGATCTTTTCTGTAATTGCCCCCTTGACCCTTCCTTATTCCTGCCTTATTATCCAAACCAAGAAACAAACAACATTTTCAAGATGACAATAGAATAGTTTTATCTTTTAGGGTGCTTTGTGATTACCACAAATCGGTCCAGTAGCAAGTTAATGTTTCAATCTTTTCCAAGAACTCATGCTCATCTTGGCTAAAACGAAGTCAAGTGTAACCATGCAAAAAGGCTGTTTTTTTTTGGGGGGGGGGGAGGGAAGTTGAATGCCATTATTTGGACATAAGGAATAAGGTAGAGGAATGTAGCTATGAAATATAAACCAGAAATCAACAAAAAAAATTTATTTTACAAATATTTTGAAACATTTTCTGAACATATGAAAGAAAATTTTTGAAAAAATTCGTTAAATGGAGATATATATTTTGCAGTACTACTAAGTTATCTTGTCGACCAAAAAACGATCACCAAAAAATAAGATTAAATACCAATAATGGAGGATCGTGAATGTCACATTCAATGATATTAAATACGATACACGTATTTAAAACATCATTAAGTGATTTTTATTTTTATTTTTTATTTAAACTTTTATCAATATTCTACTAATTATTTGATTTTTTCATTATTTGGTACTTCTAAGTTATCCCGTCGACCAAAAAATTATCTCCAAACTATAAGATTAAATGCCAATAATGGATGATCATGAATGTCACATTCAATGACATTAAATGCAATTCACGTGTTTAAAATGTCATTAAGTGATTTTTATTTCGACTTTTTATTAATATTCTACTAATTATTTGTTTCTTCGTTATTTAAAATAAAAATTATGTCAACATGTATAATTTGGCTATTAGTTTGGCGATTTGTATAATTTGGCGAAATTGATCGACGGGATAACCTATTATTTTAAATAAAAAATTTGTCAATATGTATTATTTGGCGAAATTGGTCGACGGGATAACCTAGAAGTACCTATTTTGCTATATGGAGATTATTTTTAGTGTAATCATGAAAAAAATTGACCATTCCTACAAAAAAATTTTTAAATAGAGAAATTTGCTTGATAGAGTTTCGTTATAGAGAGACTCGACTGTATTTATTAATTTATTGCATGTTAAAAGAATTTTCAAATAGTGAACATACATATGAAAAGTATGCATGTATATTTTGTGATAGTGAACAAAATGTGCTTTTTAGACTTTGTTGAAACAAAAATTATAATTGTGTCACAGAGGCACACTTTTTCTTGATTTTTCATTACATAATACCAGAGATCAAAGTCTGAATTATGAACACAATAATTTCATTACCTTTGCATATTACTAATGAGGTAATAGAATAACATTTAATTTTTTTCAATAATTTGAAAAGTTAAAATTGAACTTTAAAACTATAATCGTTTTGAGAGTTACATTAGCCAGTAAAATATAGATTAATAATTGTATTTACTTTTCTGATCATTTTAATGAATATTCTCATTTTCTTTTCATTTTAATACATTCTGATAATTTATGAACTTAAAAAAAAGTTTTTAAAAAGAAAGAAAAAAAATTATGTGTCATTTTCCCAAGTGTACAATTCTAGTTTTGAAACATTTTTCAGCATTGACATAAATACTTTTGATCTAATTTATATTTTCTATAGATAATAACAGAAGACTCAACTTGTTATGCACATATATTTTTATAGTTACTTTATATTTTTATTTCTCAATTTACAGTATGTGTGATCTCACCTATGTAACATGTTCCAAACCCAAATAAGAAGAATGTTTGATTACTTATTTAATTGGGGGGGGGGGAGTAGTTAAATAGTTATTGTTTTAATCACAACTAAAGAGCTAAGTAATGTGGTATAGTTAATTAATTTCAATGCATTTTGTCTACTTTCAGAGTATAGAAAATAGTATCCTACTATAGCTCAATTTGACAGACGGAGAAAAGAAGCAAAAAGGTTCTAAAAAGCCTGCAAATACACCAAAGCATCCTTCGAAAAAAGTTTATGATCAAGAAAAGGAATATTCTGAAAACGAATGATTTCAAAGTGAAAAAATATATATATATTAATGTGCATCCAAGTCAAATTTTTAATAGGAAAATGCAAAAAAGAATATAACCTCTTCAGTCCTGAGACAAATATTGTATGAGGTCACAAAAACCAGTTTAAAATGAGTATGAAACAGTTCCAAAGATGCAACAGTGTACAAATCAATGCTTATGATATGCATGTATTTAGTGAAAAGGTCTTAAAGTAATTTTAACAATTCTAGAAGAATTTACAGTAATTTAAAGAGTATTGTTTAGTGTCTCCTACAGGCAGCATCAGGACTGAAGAGAATAGGCACATTGTAAATGGAAAGAAAAAATTAAAAGAAAATAAATTTAATTATATGGGATTAAAAAATTTGAATAGATTTAAGATAAGTTTAAAAAAAAATTTAAAATATCAAATTGTAACAAAAGTTTCTCGTCATAGCTAATATCGTCTGTGCAAATAGTTTCTCTGACTGCAGTCAATTCTCCTGACTGCTCATATTTTGCAAACAATTTTTGAAAATTTAAAGACTTGTTTTATAAAATTGTGTTGTGAAATTTGTAAAAAAAAAAAATTATTATTATCATTAAGTACAAGCTGTCTGAAATGGAACTATTATGTTACCAGATTAGAATTATCATTTACTTCCAGTTCTGTTGCAAAAAGTCAGCCATAGAATGTCACTGAATCATGTGACACTGGGAAGGGTTTGGTACCAAAAGTTTAAAATCAAGGAACATGAAATCCAAGAAGCAGAGTTCTCTGGTCAGTCTATTGATGCTGATGAGGCCCACATGCAAAAACTTGTGGAAGAAGATTAGTATTCAACCACTCAAGAGCTGATTCGAATGCTCGAAAGCTAGAATCAATGGGATCTTTTGTCACACCCAACCTATAATTCTGATATCTCTGACTTCTACCTTTTTTTTTTTCTCAAACTTGCAGCTACAGATTGTTGGTGCTACCTTTAATTCTCACAGGATGTCCAAAATGAAGTGTATATGTTTTTGGACTTACAGCTTACCAAGTTTGTAGGCTGAAGACTTTGAGAAACTACCAAAATATTATCAGAAAATCATAAATTTGGGTGACAATTAATACCTACACTAAAAGTACTGCTTTGATATTTCCCTTTTTAACTTTATTAAGAACTTTTTTTCGGTAGAAAACTTTTGTTGCAACTTGATATACTATGCATATTTACATATATACAAATATTTTCTCTCTCTCTAAAAAAAAGGGGGGGATAAAATGCTTTTTAGTAAATACATTAGATATTTTATATTCTTTCTTTAAAAGAAGAGTATAAATATTTTTCCTTCTGTCTGTAGCAGGTTGAAAATATTAAACATAATGAAAATGTTAGAAATGAAAAACATTAATTGCAGAAATATATTTCCCAAACTGAAGAAATGTAATCTATGTACTGTGCAAATTAGAAACTTTGTAATTGCCACAGTGTTATAGTTGTGGAAATGTATAAAATTTATGCTAAAGCCACTATAAATAAAAAGTTAAGAAAAAAGAGAAAGCTCAGCACTATAAAGAGAAAACAGTACTTACGTATTAACGCCACCGCAGCAGAACTCGTACCAATAAAGAGCAATCTTGTTGTTCGCACGTGCCCAAAAATAATGATGTCAAAAATGAGCCAAAAAAAAAAAATGCACTAAAAAGCACTAAAACACTAAAAAATGGCATAAAAAACAAGACAACAAGGAATCCAAAAGATAACTGCGGTGGCGTTAATACGTAAGTACCGAGAAAACATGATTAAAGATAATAGTATGAAAATAAAAGAAAACGGATAGGTACTTATAACAAAAAACATTTACAATTATATAATCAATAGCATAATAATACAGACCTTACATTCTCTATAGCGACAGCTGTATTGCTGTACTGTTCCTCAATATCATCTTCACTAATGACATACAATTCAATTAATGGCACATTCATTACATTATTAATGTCGATTTCCTTTTTTAAATTATCTAACAAATATTCATTTTTCTTTTCCAGGATGACAGATCTAATCAAAATATCTGCTTCCAATTTCTGTAAACTGACATCCACAACCTAAGAAAAAGAAATATGTATATATATATTGATAAATAAAATGTAATTCAGCATAAAGGGTTAAAATATCATAACTGCAATGAATAATTTGTTTTAAAATTAAAAATTACTGAATTTAGTACATTTATAATTATTGTGGTTAATCAACTTACAGATAAAACTTCAACAGACATCCAAATCAAAATAATATAAAGTTCTTAAATTGATATCTTATTTTACTAACTGAAAGAAAAAAGAAAAGAAGACTAGATATTGATTTCATGAGACCAATTTGTGACTGCCATACGGGGAAACTGGTAAAACATATGGCAAAAATTCACATTTGTTTCTATAATTTATCTAAATCAAAATTGGAAGTTATCTTATATAAGGAAGGTAGTAAATACTTAATGTTATTAATCAACAGCAAAAAAAATAAAAATTCTTAGGATTGGCATTTTTAAATTTGATAAAAAAATAAAAAATAAATAAAATTAGAAGAATATGAATACTTTTTTCAAAATTGAGTATATTGTTTCAAAAATGTTACCTTTAAAATAAGAAAAAAAGCATCAAATGTTGTGAAAATGTTATGAAAATCAAATTAAATCTTAAACAGATATTAATAAATGTTTTATTCATTGTATTAAATCCTATCATGCATAATTAATTCAATGATATCCCATGACAGGTAATGATTCTAGGATGCCCTGTTGATTACGTTCTTTTTAAAATGGTTTCATATTACTTCCGTATTATTACATTTAATATATAGAAATATAATAAATTTTGCACCAAGATCTTAAATCTACAAAGCTAGTTATAGTACGAATGCAACTCATTTGCCACGTTTGGTGGGCAATTTCTAACTTGTTTAGGATATCTAATAGACTGCATATGATACAAATAAACAAAAATTCATTGGCTTTTACTGAAACTGTTATTATACAGTTACTGTAAAATTCTCTGAATTTCTTAAATGTTTCTAAAATTTGTTTAACTCAAAAATGGAAGTTCTCTTTTATAGTGAAGATAATACTCAATGGTATTAACAATACCAATTTTTGGGATCGACATTTTTGAGAAAAAATTTTTTTTTATCGAAAATCAGGAATGGGAAATGGTGTTCGGGATGCTATCTTTAGTACCCTGTATCTCGGGACAGGAATTTTTTTAGATAAAAACAAAAACAAACAAGTATCTTACTTTTTTCTGAATTTTAACATACGTTCAATTCAAAAACTTTTGAGACTATGAAGGTAAGATTTTTTCTTTGACTGTCTAAATTGACATGGACTATACCGTTTTCAGCTTGTGTCAAATAAAAAAATTCTAATCCCTATGGAGCAAAAATTTTGCAAATTTCGTTATTGGTCGAGAATGTCTGTGGCCAATTGAAATTCACAACTTTTTCCATGACTGAAGAAATTTGCATTTTTTTCCAGCGATTCTTTTCTAACATATCATTTGATTTTTATGTGACCGATTGATGATATTGATTTTTTTTTTTTTTTAAATTATTTTAAAGAAAGATCCTTGGAATTCTGAAAAGCAAACAGATCTCTAAATATTTTACAAAAATGAAACAATAAAGACTACTAACTGAAATAATGAATTCAAAAAATAAAAATGTGATTTTACCTCTACAATATAATCATGTTGAGTAAATAACTCATTGAAATTTTCTTTTGATCGCCATACAGCTTTCCAACCTACAGGTTCTATAATGCTTGTTACATATTCAACAAGACATGATTCCACATCAGAAAATGAACAACCTTGTAAAATATTTTGGCAAAACAACTCTAAAATTTCATTCTCTGAGGATGAATCAATCTGCAATCTATAAGTATCTGGATAATGAAAACATGCTGAAAGTTCTTGTTGCTGTGGTTCTAACATATTTGCTGAAAAAAAAATAAATCACCTTAAAAATGAGAATTGAATATTTTCACAGTAAGTAGCTTATAAATATTATACAAATAAACAATGATAACAGGAAAACAGCAAGGGTGCAGAAAATGTTTCTACTCCCAATATTTAGCCCAATTCATATGAAAATTTAGCACAGATGTCAAGTACGCACCACATATGCACATGTTTCTTCACCACGCCAATTTGGAGAATAGTTTGTTTTTGAATATAAGTTACAAATTGCAAGAAATAACTCTATTTTTATCGCAATATAAAAATAAAATAACATGAAAAAACGAAAGAGATTTATTACTTTAAAAAAGAATATAAAAATAAATAAATGATTGTTTGATATAAAAAATTATTGATATTAGTATATAATAAAAATAATTTAAAAAATTAAAATAAAAAATAACTGTAAATAAGCATGAATTTAATAAAAAAGGAAATAATAAATAAATAGCTAATGAACTTAATAAGTAACGAAACAGTAAATATAATTTTCACAATAAATCATGAATATTAAAACTTATAGCTACATTGAAAGCATGCAGTTGCATCATTTAAACAGTACATTTTACTGAAATCTTTAATTTTTCCCATTTTATTTCCCTAGCAATTGTTATAAACTTATTAAACGGATCTTCTCCTTGGCACAGATGTGCAATGCCAAATTGGCATGGAGAAGAAACACATGCAAATGTGGTGCGCATATGACATCTGTGCCGAAAATTTCCACAAAATTTTATGGTGCGTTAAAAGTAAATGCTGTATTACAGTAGGTATCAAAAATTTATTTTCCCAATATTTCTCAACTTATGCATGAATATATATGGCATAAATGATTCAGAGAGAAAAAAATTCTGAAAATTTACAGCAAATTTTTTGAAAGGCTACAGCAGAGCATAGGGGAAATTCACTCCCAGCATTCACTGTTTTCTTCATGGCCTTTTGATGAAATTTGCATTTTTTTTTTTTTGTGATCTTTTGACAAAATTTGCATTTATTTTGCTTGTTTTGACAAAATGCAAGTTATTTAGCAATCTTTTGACGAAACTAGCATTTATTTTGCCCTTTTGACAAAATGCGTGGTTGTTTAACAATTTTTTGGTGAAATTTGTGGTCATTTCATGATTTTTTGACAAAATTTACGGATGTTTTGTGATCTTTAGACGAAATTTGACTTTTATAATATATTGACAACATTTTTGCATTTTTTCAGCAAAATTTGTGGCTTTTTTCACATTTCTTTGATGAAATGTGCAGTTGTTTCGTCAAGTTTTTTGATGAAATTTACAGTTATATCAGGCCTAGTAGTGACTTTCTTCAAAAATATTAAAGGAAATATTTTTGAAGAAAATATAGGAATTTTATAGGAAATTTTATTTATACGTAAATACACCAACACATTTTTAATACATTAATGTATATATCAACATTGTAAAAACTATAACATAAGTAAACTATTTAAAGTTAATTCCTGATTATTTCAGAATTTTTTAACACACTTCAGGATTAAAATACTGGTTTCAGGAGTTGTACCCCCCCCCAGCAATATTTAACATTTTTTACAATTATTTTCTGAATCATCATTACTTACAAAATTTGCATTTATCAAAACAAACATAATTGAAATAAAGGTTATACAAATGATTTTTTTTTAAATAAATCTATATAAAATGACTTTCTATAGCAAAAAAAAAAACTTCACAGCAAAAAATTTTATGAAAAGTTACAAAGAGAGAGTGGGAAATTCTTCCCTACATTAAATATACATTTTTCCAATGGCCATTCCCGGGGTTTTTTTTTTCTGTAATGCTTTGATAGAATTTGCATTTTCCCTTCGATACTTAGAGGAAAATCCCACCTTTCTCGTGATCTTTTAAAGTTTTTTTTTTTTTAATTCTTTGATTAAATTTGAATTTTTTTCACAATCTTAAGACAAAAATTATGGTTTTTTTGCGATCTTTAGACGAAAATCGTGTTTTTTGCGATCTTTTGCCGGAAATCGCATACTTCTCACGATCTTTTGACAAAAATCGTGTACTTCTCACGATCTTTTGGCAAAAATCGCGTTATGCTCACAATCTTTTAACGGTACACGCATTTTCTAGCGATCTTTTGATGGAAACTGCCGTTCTTCACAATCTTTTGACAAAAATAACTTTTTTCTCGCGATCTTAAGATGAAAATCGCATTTTTCTCGCGATCTTTTGATGGAAATAGTAATTATTCACGATCTTTGGATTAAAACTGCATTTTTCTCATGATCTTTTGAAAAGAATCATGTTTTTCTTGCGATCTTTTGATAAAAATCGCATTTTCCTTGCGATCTTTTGATAAAAACCACGATTTTCCCGTGATCTTCTGATGAAAATTGCATTTTTCTTTTTGATCTTTATAGGAAAAACGCGTTTCCTCGCAATCTTTTGACGAAAATAGCATTTTTTTCGTGACTTTTTGACGAAAATCGTTTTTTTTTTTCACATAATCGTTTGACGAAATTCCCGTTTTTCTGCAATCTTTTGACAATATAAGAAAAAATCAGAAAATGATAAAAAAAACGGAAAATCGCAGAAGAATCTCATGCCTGGGTGGAGGGATGAAAAATATAGGAAAAAAATTTTTAGAAAAAATAGGAATTTTTTCAAATTTATAAGAATTATAGCAGCGCTACAAGGCCCAAGTCATATTGAGATCTTTTGACTAAATCTGTGGTTGTTTTGTGATCTTTTGATGAAATCTGTGGCTCTTTTGATGAAATTTGCAAGTTTTTTTTGGTACTACTCTGTTATCCCGTCGACCAAAATACTATCGCCAAATTATAAGATTAAATGCCAATAATGGATGATCATGAATGTCAATTCAATGACATTAAATACGATACGTGTGTTTAAAACATCATTAAGTGTTTTTTATTTTGACTTTTTATTTGTATTTTTATTAATATTCAACTAATTATTTGTTTTTTTATTATTTAAAATAAAAATTATGTCAATAATGTAAAATTTGGCCATTAGTTTGGCGATTTGTATAGTTTGGCAAAATCGGTCGATGGGATAACAGAGTAGTACCTTTTTTTTTATTAATCACTTTAAAACAGGGTTGGGTTTTTGACATGACAGTGGTAAAAACCGTGTTTTTACCGGTTTATTCCGTCAAAAACCTATCATTTTTTATTTTTCTCCGATTTATAATGTAAGTGCAGCATACAATTCATTTCTAAATTATTTTTCTTGATGTTCTTGTCATTATTATTATTTTCAATTACATTTGTTAAATTTATTTAAAAGGAAGATTTCCTAAATAATTTTTTTTTTTTTAAATACAAGATTGAAATTAAAGAACAATGTTTTGTCATAAACTCCATTAATATAGATTCTGCTGTTACTGCAATGAACATTAATATTAAATGATGATAAAAGGTCATTATAATTATTAAATAACATTCAATATACATTTTAAATAAAATATTTAAATCATTTTAGAGATGCAAAAATGCTGTTATATGGTATAATAGTAGATTTCAAGGACTGGTCATTGAATAAATTTGAATATTATTAGATATAATATTTCAAAATGCTTATCTTGTATATTTCATAAACGCAATTAAACGGTGATTTTTTTTTTTTTTTTCAGTTCAATAAGTAGAATTTTAAAATTTTGATACAAACTTCTAAGACCCAATTTCAATTAAAACTTCTTAGAATTAAAATTTAACGAATAGCAAAACTGTTTAAGAAAAATCAGAATATAATAACAATTTATGTACAATTTATATACCATAGTTTTTATTTAACTTTAGTGTAAATATATATGAATTTAGACCATTTCAGCACCTATATTTTTAGATATAAATTTTTACCTGGATAATCATGAAATATTTTTTTTTTATTGAAATTTATTAAAGCTACCATAAAGTCGAACTATTTATGTCCTGTTTACATTTTATTTAAAATTATTTAGGTATTATGGATTGATCAAGTGGATTGAAAGAATAACGTATTGCATGACTGTATGAGTAAAAATCTTTAATCTTTAAAATTATTATTACATTTACTGAGATTCTTAAATGATTTATTTATTTTTTAATGAAGTTTCTTTGTTGTTTTTTGGATGAATAAATATACTTTAGAGTCTTTTTGATACTGAACATTATTTCACGTTAAATGACTAATACTAAAGATAGAATGGAAAAAATAATAATTATTATAATGTAAAAGCACACTGCTAAAAAATAGGTTTTTGACAGTTTTCGACATTTTTGACATGACGGTAAAAACCATGGTAAAATCCGGTAAAAACCGTCATGCGTCAAAAACGTGCCAACCCTGCTTTAAAATAACTTAAAAGCAGCTATTTATAAAAGTTTTGGTATTATTACATTTTGGTAAGTGCAATTTTAAAATAAAATTTGATTGGTTAAGTTTTCAATTAAGTCAAAATATTATATAACTATAACATTATTGAAATATAGAAATTAAATTTTTAGCATGTCTACATGGGGTGTCCATTACTGGAAGATCACTATTTAAGCACCCCAGTAATGAATACATCTCTTAAAACCTTAAAAATAAGTGAAATTTTATAAATGGCTATTAATAGATATAAAATTCAAAGTTTACTATTACCACCAAAACAAAAAGTTGGAAATTTTGCAAGAAGATAAACAATATATAAATTTATTAAATGAAGCCAATTTTTAGCATGTTTATTATGATTTTCAATGAAAAACAATGGAACTTTCAAACATTATTTTCTGATTAGTTTGAGTAAGAGTGTCAACAATAGTGCAAAATTAAAAAATATACAAGGGGTAAATGTGAAAAAATAACAAAAGCCAAAATTTCATTAGTTATTGTTTTATAAATCATAAACATTAAGGAGTGTCCATGAATGTTATACCTTTTAAGCGAATAAAAGCCGGGTTTTCCCGCCACGTAACTTTTAGAAACAATGGATGATTTAACACAAAATCAATATTAAAATTAATTTTTTGAAGTGAATAAGATAAATAAATATGTAAGTTTGTCAAATAAAAATTTCCATAACGTTACCTTTTATAAATACTATTCTATAAATTGTTAAACATGAATGGAATTATTTGCCAGCCGCTTAAAGGGTAAAACTGTAACAAGCTACATTTCTACAGTATAAGATTGTACTATCACACACAAAATTGATACTCCAGAAGTCCTTTTGGATGAGCTATCACTTATAGATTTGATTAATCAAAACTTATAAAAACATAATAATTTATTTGACAAATGCATGTGTTTTTCTTCTTTTTTTTAAAATTAAATTCAGCATATTTTATGATATCATTTCCTGAGCGAAAGTAACTTTTAGCAGACTTTCTAACATATTTTAAGGATATGGGTACTTTTAAACAAACATATAAGGAAGAATATTTTAAATAACCATTTATATTTATAAATCATTTGTATTTATAAATCTATAGAATAAACAGTTTTTGTTTCTCAAAATTTCACTTATATTCCTGTTTTTGCAAAAAAAAACTAACGGTTTACATTTTTCTTTGTTACCCAATTTTCTAATAATTAAATAACAAAATTGGAGAGGTACATTCAAAATTTTAATGATACTTACAGATGTCAATAATAAATATAGTACATTAAAAATCCTGACAAATTCGATAATTTTTACGTTTTCATGTAATTAGTTCATAATTGGAAAAATATTACTTTTAGAAAAACACGGGTAAAAAAAATATTTCATTGAAAAATTGCATCAGTAAACATCTGTCATCTGTTTACATTCCATTCATGTTCATTTGAATTTCGATGTTATGCTCAAAGACCTGCGCAAAGAGCAATGCTTACAGCCAGCATCTAGATAGATTTTTTGCTGTTAGAAAAACGGGATTGACCAATCAGAAAACAGTGAAAAGCTACCTTTGCTAACAGCATATTTTTTTTCCCAACTGGTTTTTGCCATCCAAACTATATCTCGCAATCTGATTGGTCAGATCCTTCGGCATGAATTCGACGCTTCTTGGCGGTAATCGCGCTTGGCGAAAAACACTTTTTTTGTTTTAATTTTCTGTTTCTTACATTTTTTTTCACGAATTTTATGTCGTCATATGAAATTAACGAAAAATGGCCCTTATCAGGGTCAATTTCTGAAAATACCCTTTCAGAAGGAATCTCGGTATATTATGTTTATTTTTTAAATTAAAATAATATGGTTGTTCTCAAAACTAGCCCTTCAATGACAAACTCCCTCTCTATGAGAAAGGATCATTCCGTTTTTTAGCAGGTGGGGAAAGGTAGGAGGGAGTGATGTACTAAAAGTACATTCAGTAGTACGATTTCTTTTGATTTGGCTCCATTTGATAATTTGATTAAGCCTGCGCTATGTCTAATGATTTTACAACCAAAAGGCCTTTTTCAAGGCCAACTTCGATTAATTTTGATGACGACTCTGAACAGAATTTGGCTAACGAATAAAATATTGACCTCAGAAAAAGATGTTGACGATTTGGATTTTCCATAAATTAGTATTTCATGATTATTACTTAGGATGTATCTGCTTACAAAAAAAAAAAAAAAAAAAAAAAAAAAAAAAATCAAAACAATTCGAAAGCAAGTTGGGCGATTATTAATTTATTTACTTTTTTTGAGAGGGGAGGGGAGGCACAAATGACACAATTTTAAGATATAAAGAATTATGAAATCTAATACAAAAAAATTTCAGTAATGGCTTTAGATATGTTACTTACTTTTATTTTTCGCCAATTTTAAGATTGTTTAAAGTTAAAGAATTATGAAACCGAATAAGAAAAAATTTTAATAATCTGCGTTACGTTACTTTTACGATACGTTATTTTTATTTTTCGCAAAAAAAAAAAAAAAAAAAAAAAAAAAAAAAAAAAAAAGCAATCTTGCTCTAATTTTATTTTTTTAATTTTAATAAGGAGAAGGAGCACTGCACTTAAACTAGATAAAATGAGTGATATTTCAATTTTAAAAATCCGATTTCAATTTAAAAAAATTATTTTATTTTAATAACCAAATAATTAATTAAACATAAAACAAAAATGACATCTTCAGTGTTCCGCTAATGTATTTTAATTTCAAGTTGATAGACGAAGCCACTATTTCAATTAACTGCTCTACCTTTCTGTACCGATCACTCCCTCCTACCTTTCCCCACCTGCTAAAAAATGGAATGATCCTTCTTCATAGAGAGGGAGTTTGTCATTGAAGGGCTAGTGTTCTCAAATACCTTTTTGAATTTAATTTTATTTGGAAGAACATGAAATTGGCTAATGTTCTTATTAATAAATTATGTAATTGAATGTTTTTTTTTTGAGGGGGGGGGGGTAAAAGCAGAAGAATTTTTTAAAAATACTATGAAAATTGGCTTTCGATTTTTTTTAATAAAAGAATTTATTTCTGAACGATTTCTTTAACAATCGCAATGATCTTAAATATAATATTGATTATAAATAGTAAAAAAGGTCTCAAACTTGCAATATCTCCTTGGTACGTGGCGCTATTTTCTAGATAGGTTTCTAATTAGTAACATAGCTAATTATCGTCTTTTTTTTCCAAAATTATTATCAGCAATAGGGCAGTTGCAATTGGCGTCATACTGGAGGTCACACACTAGAAATAGACAGTTATAGACAGTTCTGATTGGTGGAATTTTCCTGACCTCCACTTAAAATACAATGGCTATCAGCTGATTGCAAGTTCCCTATCCTTGAATGGAATACTTTAAACAATATCGTCTCACAATATGCATTTTTTTCTAACAAGTAACTTAAATTATCCTCCCATTTTTATTTATTTATTTATTTTTTTTAAATGCTGTACTTTTGTATACTTGTGATTAGTTTAAAATATATAAATATGCGAATTAATAGCCTTTATAATCTGGGTAATTTCGAAAGTTACTTTCATGTTAATGTTTCAAAATGGCCATTTTTATAATCTATACTATTAACCGCAGTAAACGTCTGTCTGTCTGTCTGTCTGTACCGCTAAAAACTTTTCTCAATGGCCGAGTGGAGTGGCGCTCTGTGTGTCTATCGACTCGGGACGATTCGGCCTTTTGTGATAATGAATTTCGAGAAAATCGCCCGGTAATTACCCGAGATATTAATTAAAAACTACCCGGGAAACGTGACAAAAAATCCAAGTTCCGACACGGTTCTCTGACGGAGCTCTCCGGTCGAAACTAGCTTTCCGCGGATGAAGAACCACGAAGGTGTCGAAAATACGAAAATTAAGGAGTTTTACATAACGTCGCATCTGCGTTTCAGATTCACGGATTTAAAAAAAATTACATATTCTTGAAGGAAATTTAAAGACCTTTCTGACGGTCTATTCGGTTTTAAGAAATACGAACATTAACCTTTTGAAAAAAACGTTTTCCCGAAAGCTTTCATTTTTCTCCGCAGAATTTTCGACAGAAAACTATCGAATTTTAAAACGATTCCATCCTTTTTAATTTTGGAGGCACGACAAAGAAAAAAAAATACCCCCTCAAAGACGCTTCTGTCTAATTTCAAACGGTGTGTTTATTTTTGAAATATTCTAATATTAACCCTTTGAAAAAAAATCGAGAAAAAGAGTCTCCGATCGTACAATTTTGTTTGCTTTTTCGACACTTTTTCCGCTCATATTTATATGAATAAAATCCCTAATTTTCAATATTTCTTTTCCATCTTTATACACCTCTTAGTGAATACATATTTTGAGTTGTGTCAAAATTTCAAAAAGATACAACGGTTAGAAGTATTTTTAAATCTGTAAAAACCGCGAAATTACGGCGTAAAACGGGCGATTTTTTTTTCTGCCATATTTTTAGGTAAAAATAGCCCTTAAATCCTGTATTCTTCAATGATCTTTATATGTGTGTTTGGGGTACTGGTTTTACACCTTGCATAAAATTTTTGAAAAAATCGGGAGGCCGTAACTGTATTTTAAATAATATAATAGGCGAATTTTTTAATTTAAATTATTAAATGTGAAAAGGGAAAAAACTAAAAATTAAAATTTTTGTACAAAATATGCATATTTTTACACGAAAATTATACTCGAGGTTTTTTTCAAAGTGTGTAATAGTAATACATTGCGACCTCACTAATCCGACACTCGGTAATCCGTATATTTTTAAAATATCGTTAAAGAACATTATTGCAAATAAATACATTTTAAAATTTGACATTTCTTTAAAATCTTCATAAAAGCAGTTAGAGAATACCGTGGTACAAGTTGCATCACTATTTTGAAACGATACAACAGTTAGAAGTATTTTTAAATAAATAAAAACCGCGAAATTACGGGGAAAGATCGAACTTCTTTTTTTTTTTTTTTTTTTTTCATATTTTTAGGAACAACTTTTACTTAATTTCAATATTTCCTTAAAATCGGCTAATACCACTCTTGGTAATCCACTTTTAATGAGGTATGAAATTTTTGGAAAAATATGGCTATCAGAACTATCTTTTAAATAAAATAATAGGTGTAACCATTTGCAGAACTCGGCCGCTCGGCCACTAGCGGGCGAAGCTCGCTAGTAGTGAGTATTAATTTGTTATTTCAGATTAATTAAAACTGTTAAGCGAGTTTTTTTTCGTTTTCTTTTTTTTTTTACTTTTTTGTATCTTTACAATAAGAAAGAATTGGATTTGTCAAAATTTTCGAAATCTGGTTTTCGACGGATTTACACGTTTTAGGCATCAGGGAACCCAAAAAACATGCTCTTACAAAATTTTTGTCTGTGTGTCTGTGAGTCTGTCTGTCTGTATGTGACAAATAATTGTGGGTACTCTGTCACAAAAATTAATCGCGGAATTTCACAAAAATTTATATTCTATGAGACCTTAAAATAAACTAGATCTGATTAGTTTTTGGCGTGTATCGCTCAGCAGATGGCGTTGCTATGCTGCGTTATTCACAATTTCCACAATAGCCATATCTCAAGAACTAGTGCATGGATTTTAAAAACTTTAGAT
The DNA here is from genome assembly GCA_964019185.1 of Maratus speculifer. Classification (NCBI taxonomy): domain Eukaryota; kingdom Metazoa; phylum Arthropoda; class Arachnida; order Araneae; family Salticidae; genus Maratus; species Maratus speculifer. Next base: position 58,024,589 of record OZ025294.1, read on the forward strand.
TTAGTTCTTACTTGATATAACATGGAGCTGAATATGTTTTCATGCAAATCTTTTAACACGTGACATTGCCATGATGTACTGTTTGTGATTATTGCAGTAGCTCTATCTCCAGAACTTATGCATGAAATTTTCAAAAACTTCAGATTTAGTTAGTCCCTGATATAAGTTAGTGTTGTTTAGTTTTTGGTGTAAATCGCTCTTCAGATGACTCTGCTGTGCTACATTTTTCACGATTTCGCAATAAATATATCTAAGGAATTTAATGCATGGATTTTTGTCAAAATTCAAATTTACTTAGTACCTGATAAAAAATTGATCCTGATTAGTTTTTTGTGTACATCACCCAATATGTGGTCAAGGGCGGATCCAGCCCAACCTCCAGGGGGGGGGGGGGTCAGAACTTTTGACTGATGATTTAATGAAACAATTTTAAAATACAGTAAATCTTGTGAAAACGGAATAACGATAAAAAGTAGCAAATGTCGCCGATCGGGGATGAAAAAAATCGCGAATTTTGTCGATTAGGCACGGAAAAATCACGAATTTTGTCGATCGGACGCAAAAAAATCACGAATTTTGTCGATGGGACGCAAAAAAATCTCAGATTTCGTTTATCAGGCAAGGGAAAAAAAATTGAAATTTTTTTATAATACTTGAAATTTTGTTCATAGGTTGCGGAAAAGTCGCCTGTTTTGTCTGTTTACCGCGAGAAAAAAACAGGAACGTCGTTGACCGGGCGCGGAAAAATCGAAACTATCGTCAATTGGACATTGGAAAATCGTCCGTTTTGTCTATCGACCTTCGAAAAATCTCGAATTTTGTCTGTATGTCTCAGAAAAATCGTAAATTTTGTCGATCGAGCACAAAAAATCGCGAATTTTGTCGGTCTGGAACGAAAAAAATCGCAAATTTCGTTAATAGGGCACGGAAAACCCCAATTTTGTCGATCGGCTTTCTAAAAAGCGCGAATTTATTCGATCGGGAACAGAAAAATCGCGAATTTTGTTGATTTGGAATAAAATGCGAATTTCGAGTTGATATGGAACGCAAAAATTGACAAATTCGTGAATCGGGGAAGAAATTCTCGCGAATGTAGTCGATTGTCTTCATAAAAAGAGCGATTCGGGCGATTGGGTAAGTAAAACTCGCGAATTTTGTCGATTCGGAACGAAAAAATTGCTAATTTCGTTGAAAGGGCAAGGAAAAATCAAAGATTTTGTCAATGATGCACGGAAAAATCGAAAATTTTTTTGAGCGGCTGCAGAACAATAACGAGTTTCATTAGTTTATTGCGAGAGAAAAAAAAAAAATCACAGATTTTATCAATTTACGGAGATGGAAAAAATGCAGATTTCATCAGTCAGTTAAGAATCGAGAATTTTATTGTTCGATGCGGAAAAATGCGTATTTCATGGACCAAGAACAGAAAAAGGCGCGAATCTCGTCGATTGGGCACGGAAAAATCCGGAATATGGTCGATCACTTTCGTAAAAAGCGCGAATTTAGTCGATCGGGAACGAAAAAATCGCTTTTGGTAGGGCACGGAAAAATTGCGAATTTTGTCGATCGGGAACGAATAAGTCGCAAATATGGTCGATCAGTTTCGTAAACAGCGCAAATACAGTCGATTGGGAATGAAAAAGATCGCGAATTACATTTATATGGCGAACAAAAATTGACAATTCCATCGATTGGGAATAAAATTATCACGAATATGGTCGATCAGCTTCGTAAAAAGCACGAATTCGGGCAATCGAGTACAAAAAAATCGCTAATTTTGTTGATAGGGCGATAAAAAACCGCAAATTTTGTCGATGATGCGCGGAAAAATTAAAAAAAAAAAATCTTTGAGCGGCAGCAGAACAATCATGAGTTTCGTCAGTTTATCGCGAGAAAAAAATCACGGATTTTATCAATTTACGGCAGGAAAAAAATGCAGATTTCGTCAGTCAATCAAGAAACGCGTATTTCATAGTTCGTGTTTAGAAAAATTCGTATTTCATCGAACAAGAACGGAAAAATATCCTAATTTTGTGGTTTGGGCACGGAAAAATCGTGAATTTTGTCAATCAAGTGAAGAAAAATCGGAAATTTCGCTGATCTTTCGTGGAAAAATTAATCGTCGATTACACCCCATAAAATCGTGAATTTCGTGGATCGGCTTTGCTAAAATCGCGAATTTCACCGATCGGGTGCGGAAAAATTTTGAATTATGTCGATCAGACGCGGAAAATTTGCGAATTTTCTCGATCAGTTTCGAAAAAAGCGCAAATTCTTTCGATTAGACGTTATTTTGCGTTCCTGTTTTAGCCCTTTTTACTTACATTGTAGATACCTCTTTGAAGAGCTCCAGGGGGGGGGTCATGACCCCCATGACCCTCCCCCCCTTGGATCCGCCACTGTATGTGGTGCTGTTATGTAGATTTTTTTTTAAGATTTTGCAATAGCTTTATCTGAAAAACTAATGCACGGATTTTCATCAAATTTCATATTCAGTAATAAGTTGGCATAAGTTGTTGCTGTCTAGATTTTGGATTAAACCACCAAACCGGTGATGCTGCTATGCTGCATTTTGAGGAAGTATTAGCATGCATAAGAAAGATTTGGGATTACCACGTCCGACTAGTTTTTTTTTTATAGCTAACTATATTGAGAGTTATAATTTAAGTTTGGTAAACAAAGTTATTTTTAGTACACTTAATGCAAGAATTTCCAGTCATTCACACATAGGTTTCAAAGTTCAAAGAGATTCTAATAAGATGAAAATATTAAACTAAGGAATAACTAATCGGAATGTGGCAATCCCTAAATTTTCCAATAACAAATCACGGATGCGCCTTTTCAAAATGAACCTATATCCAAAATTTAAAGCAAATCGGTAAATTTTGCTTGAAAAACCCATTAACCTAAATTAAGAAGTGGGAATTACCCCCATTCCCCCTATTTAAACTTATCTAATGAACCCCAATACTAATCACGGAAGCACCTCATCAGAATAATCCTATGTCTAAGATTTGAACGAAATCTGTTAATTCTGCAAGAAAAATCCATTTATATAAATTAAGGGGAGGGGCAATAGCTCCCGTTCCCCTTCTTAATACTTATCCAATGAACAACCCGTACTAATTACGGAGGTGCCTCATCAAAATGATCCTATATCTAAAGTTTGAACGAAATTGATAATTCTGCATGAAAAATCCATTTACATAAGTTAAGGGAAGATGCATTAGCCCTCGTTCCCCTTCTTAATATTATCCAATGAACACTTAATACTAATCACGGAGGTACCTCATCAGAATGGGCCTATATCTAAGATTAGAACGAAATTTGATAATTCTGCATGAAAAACCCATTTATACAAATTAAAGGGAAGCCTCTCCCCTTAATTTATATCAATTGGTTTTATATAAACAGCTCCCGTTTTCCTTCTTATACTTATAGAATGAACTCTTAAAACTAATAAGGGAATCGCATTGTTATAGTAAGCCTATATTCAAAATTTCAAGTAAATCGGATATTTTCATCATGAGTTATCCCGTTACATACGCACGTACATACATACAGATTGTTCGGACACATAAGCTCTCAAGCTTTGATAGCCTATGAGCAAAAAACTAAGATGTAATGCTTACAAACTGAACTTTATTGTGTGTAAAATAGTTTTATCGGAAATAGCCAGGAGGAATGACTATTTTTTCAACAAGGACAAGGAGGTTGACTATTTTTTCAACAAATATTGAAAATGCTTTTTAAATATAAATATTTCAAAATCATATACACATATGCCGAAATATGGGCAGGAGAAATTAAAATTTCAAGTGAAATTTGACGACGGATTATTAGCATCCGATGCTATTTCTTTCAGACAAGCTAAAAATGTTGTGTCATCAACCCTGAATTTTCTAGTCAACCGATTTTGATAATTATTTTTTTAAATGAAAGCTATTTATTTGTTGTTGTGCCCATTTTAATTATTTTTTAATTTATTTCCATTTTTATATTTTATTTTTAATTTTAAAAGCTTTTTCATGACATTTCTTCAAAATGGTGGCAACACAGTTTAGCTTTTCTCTCGATAATAAAAATTTATTTTCTAGAATGATTGCGTATAATTATGCACTAATCGAGTTAAAAAAATATATATTTACTGAGAAATAATATTAATAACGTAAATAAAATGACAGAAAATAATTTATGATAAAAATTAATGTCTAAATCAAAATAAGAGAAATTTCAAATGAGGAAAATTATGTCATTCAGCAACCAGATAAAAGGGAATTACAATATTATTATGGTTGCCTTTTTCATAAACAGTAACTTTTAAAGAACATTTGAAGAGAAAATGACGTCACTATTTAAAACATCGTATTTTTACTCATAACGATATTAGGTACTACTCTGTTATCCCGTCGACCAATTTCGCCAAATTACACAAATCGCCACATTAATAGCCAAATTATACATATTGACATAATTTGTATTTTAAATAACGAAAAAATAAATAATTAGTAGAATATTAATAAAAATATTAATAAAAAGTCGAAATAAAAATCACTTAATGACATTTTAAACACATGAATCGTATTTAATGTCATTGAAAGTGACATTCACGATCATCCATTATTGGCATTTAATCTTATAGTTTGGCGATAATTTTTTGGTCGATGCGATAACCTAGTAGTACCCGATATTATTATTATTATTATTTTTTTTTTTTTTTTTTTTAATAAAGCTATTTTTCTGTGAGTGCATATAAAATAAAATTTCTGGATTTCGCCGGCACTCATATTACAATTTTAACTGTAGCTGTGCGAATATTTGAATGCAAAATTGTAACTAGCAAATTTGACATTTACTTTGTAAATATATTTATTATATATTGATTCAATAATGTAATTACTTTTGCTTTTTTTTAAACCAAATCGATCGGGTCTTTTAAACATTTCATTCGTCGAATTCGACGGGATTCCATTTGTTTTATTGTTAAATTGCATTTCCTTTTACTCAGAGTCTATAAAAAAGCGTTTAAACTAAAGAAAAAATTCGTTTTTGATGAATCTGGTCAATGAAGAAGTAGCACGCCCAACTGTATCTCTTTATTATGCCGCAATTCCAATGTCTCAGAGAGAAATTGCTATTCATTTGGGTATTTCACGCCGTTCTGTTTGCTATTATATTGATAAACACAAGAAAAATGAAGTTAGTTCATTGCAATCTAAACGGGGTCGCCCTTCTAAAAAACTTCTATCGATTTTTTTTTTCTAATCGGAGGCGAAATTGAATTCTGCAATGGTAGAATCTACAATAATCTTGTTTACTTGTTATTTCAGAAAAATAAAAAATACAACTTTTTTTTTTTTTTTTTTTTTTTTTTTTAATTAATTCTGTATATAGCCGATTTCCACTTCTTCTAAATAGCACAGACAATCCTCTCATTGAGTTCTCAAAATGGTAAATCTACGAGTCAACCTCTAACAGCGGGTTTTCAAGACCGATTACGTTTTAATATGCAAATCGAGATTTATCCAATCCCAGAATTTCATCCGTAAACTCGATGAGGTGATTATCTGTGCTGATGCTTCCCGGTCTAAAAGATTTTATCTAAATTTAACGCTGTCTGAAATTTCTACTTCCTCAAAATCATGCAAAGCTTAAAATCTATTATTATATCCGTTTCAAGTCATGTCTTCTATTTGTTATTTTAAGTATTTTATCATATCTTCTACAATTCTTCAACTACTGACGATTTTATTTCCTTCTTTCCAAGCACATAATCCTTAGAGCTTACAGAGTTTCATAATTATAAGAAATTATAATTATTAAATTTAAAATTATTAAAAGAGGTAAAATTTATAATGTATTTGAATAATTACAAATTCAATTGAATAAATTTAAAATTATACCAAATTATAAATTAATAGAAAATTTAAAAGTGAAAAAAATATTGTAAATTTAAAGAATATGTTAAATTTAAAATGAAAAAAAAAAAACATCAAAGTTATTTGGATTTTTTTAAAAAACTTTTTAATAATATTGCTAATTTGTAGTTACAGAAATAAACTTATCATATCAATCTACTCTCTTCTGAAATTTTCACTTCGCCACCTTTTCTTCACCAACATATAATGTCATATATGTATATATGTATGTATATATGACATATATGTATATTAAATAATGTACATAGCCTCTTTCATGATTCTTTAAAAAGTGTCAAAATGCTATCGAAGCACAGATGACCCCCCCTTCCCCCACCTTCTCCAGCTTTCTCATATTTCTTATAAATTACTGAAAATTATATTTTTTCTGTAGAAATCACTTTTGCCATTAACCTCTAATTTAAACAAAAGAAAAAAAAAGGTCTATTGAAATGCAGAATATTCTCTTTCCCTGTCCATCTTATTTAAATTCTCTACTTCTTAATTTCGCCTAGCGTAATTCCTTCCCGCCAACAAAAGCCTGTTTGATGCAGAAAGCTCTGACCAATCTGATTACAAGATGGCAAAACCCGGCTGGGAAAAAAATACGCTATCGAGACGGTGTTGCTCTGGCCGAAGGTCTCCATACGGGCATACTCAGAAAAAGAAAAAAAAAAAATACAGAATGTTCTTCTTATGTGGATATATATGTTTGTAAAAATTTTTTTGGCAGAACCTCGTTAGAACGTTCGTAAAAAAATAATGAACATTTCTTTTATTTGGCTATTTATCATCGGTTGGCGAAAAATAAAATTTCAAAAAATACTTTTTTATGTCAGATTCTTTTTAAGGTAAAAATGTTTCATCTTGAACTTGTTTAAAGAAATTTTATTTATATAACATTAGTTTTGTCAGCTTTAGTTTGTTTTAACTATATTTTTGTCATAATGTATTTAGAATAAAAATTAACTGCGAAATTTTATGAATTAAAACAAAATTAAAATTGTTTCAATCTCAAAATTAACTCCAATCTTATTGAGTTCTGTTCATTTCATTCAATTATGTTGCTATGGAAACAAAAACTTCTCCAATATTGAAATACATTACTGCAGCATTCTTCATCTGGCCTTTATTTTGTCATACCCTTAAATATAGGAAAAAATACTTTTCAATATGAAAGTATTTTTTATATGAGAAATTATTTTTAATGCCCCAGTCCCTGCCCGCGAAGACACTCGCGAGCTAATGCTATTCCTATGGGAAGGCGTTTTTCTAATAACATTTTTGCATTTTGACATTTTTGAATATTTTTTTTTGCATTGGATAGCTGAGGCCCGTCTCTATAGCGCACCTTTTTTATTTTATCGATTTTGGACGCAGATATTTTTTATAAAGTTACTTTCACTTTCAAAACCGGTTCAGAAAGCGAAAGTAACTTTATAAAGGTATTATTACGGTATTTTTAAATACTAGTAGATCTGCAGATCAAGAGCCACAACGTCAGCTTTTCACTTCTTTTTTTTTTTTAAACACACTTAGCATAATATTCAACTTCCAGGAAACTGTAATTTAAAATTTTCGAATTACGTAATTATTTATAAGAATAAAATAAGAATAAGAAATTTGAAGCCACCAAAAGCCGTTAAATTAAAGATTTAGTTATGTTAGGATATTCTGAAAAATTCATGATCTATTATTTTTGATTTTTTATTATACCACAGTAGATTTCTTCAGGGGGGCTCCGCCCCCCTGACCCCCCCCCCCCTCGTAGTCTCATTAAATTTAAATTTCTAACTTTCTATCAAACTGCTGATGGTTATCGTATATCTTGTATTTTTTTCTACATTTTGATTTATAAGGATAAGTGACAGTTTTAATAAGCATTTTTCATTATCCTCATACTTCTAGATACCTGCCCACCAAAAACACCTAAATCTGATGTATCAGGAACTTTTAAAAGTGTAAACACAGTAATCTAGGGTTTTACAATTTTGTTTACGAAAAAAAGAAGTTTTGATTGTGTTATGTATAAACTATAACTTTCACTACTTAAAAACTACTACAACTTTCACTACTTAAAAGTACTACAACTTCCACTTTGTTTACATTCCAGTTCTGTTCTATTCTAAATGTTCTATTATGTATGTTGTGTGTTGTACGTGTGTTGTGCTTATTAAAGTTATGTGTCAGCTAATACAGTGTGCTGATATTACATTCTAAGTACGCAAACAGAACACTTTATGCGACGAGTTATTCGAATCCATACCAGGGCCGTAACTATAAACTTGGGGGCCCCGGGGCAAAACCTCCGGGGGGGCCCCCAGGGATGGCAAATTGAAACTTTGCCCCGGGCATAGTTTCTTTTCTCGCACACCGTTGTTTAAATGTACATAGTATGATAAGCCCAAAAATGACTAAAAAATGCAGAATTGGACAACTCTACTCGGCAGGCACTTGGCGACGACGCCATTTTTGCCGATCCCACTGAAGTTAGCATAGGGAAGAAAATACGGACTTCTAATTGGTTGAATACTCTAAAGAGCATTTTATTTAGGTTCATTTTTGAGTATATGTAACTTAATCATGCGTTTCTGTTTAAAAACCTTTTAAAAGATAGATTGTGATAATTTTTTTTCGATTTTATGTATTTATTAATAGACTAGTTGACCCATCCGGCATTGCCCGGGACACGTTATGATAACCTTAAGCAAAAATTAACACTTTAGATCTACAATTAGTCAAAATTAAGCATAGGATATGAATTATTCGTCAAATAATATTTTAAAGAAATTCATAAAAAAATGAGTAAATGCTTTAAAAAAAGTCCTTTGGACCTCAATGAAAACATCAGGGTGTAGGTCCTGAAATAAGAGTCCAAAAGTTAACTTTAAATTTATGCATTGAGAAAGTTTGATAATAAGTGGGTGAAATATGCATGGAGAGCAAAAATTTCAAGGTGCCTAAGCCGAGACCATAGGGAGTCTCAGGCTTTTGAATGGAATGTTAAGAACATGGGAATAACTAAGTGAAAAAATAGTTCCAAAAATGAAGATTGGATTAAGAGAGGGCAGTTTAATAGCAATTTATGGTACAAAATCTTCAAGGGGCCAGGAACTTATTTCGCATTTAGTTGGGTATAAAATATTTTTTGTAGTTATTAAAGTAATGTAAGGACGCTAAAGCAATGTGAAAGAAAATTGCAAGCAATCCGGATCATTTTTAAAGAAATTGCACCAACGGCCCCAAGAACGCGATTAATATTCAAAATTGGTGGTAGCTAGACTATGGCGGTTTCTTAGTAGCTGATGGATTAAAGAAGCTGTTTAAAAAAAGGATTAATTGAACCATTTTAAAGGGATTTTTAAAGGCCCAAAAAGGACAACTGACAGTTAAAAAGAGGGCCCTAACAGGAAAACATGTTAAAATATCTTACTTACTTAGCTCTTTAGATCTACAGTTAGTCAAAATTAATCATAGGGTATGAATTATTCATTTTAATAATATTTTATAGAAATGCACAAATTGATTCGGAAAATGTTTAAAAAAAGGGTCCTAGCCGCGGATGAAAATATGAGAATCTTGTCCCTGAAAGAAGAGTTCAAGACTCAAATTTAAAAATTTTGCACTGACAAGGGGATAAATTTATAAAAAAGAATATTGCCCAGTTAAACTGATGGCATTGAGCTCACAGGCTACGCATACTAATTGTACATTACAGCCTTGTATTTTCGTTAATTCCGTTCGAAAAAAAAAATTAAGAAGGGGAAACAGCTCTCCCCTTTCTCCTTTTTTATACTTAATCATTAAACCTCCTAAACTATCAAGTACATGCTTTATCATATTAAAAAACCTACATCCAAAATTCAGAGCAAATCGGATAATTCTTAATAAAAAGCCATTTAGCATTTATATAATTTAAGAGGAGTTATTCTCTTCTTTTATACTTAACCATTAAACTTCCAAAACTATTCAGAGATTTGAATGAAATCTGACAATTCTGATTGAAAAATCCATTTATACAAGTTAAGGGGAGGGGCATTAGAACCCCCGTTCCCCCTGTTTATATTTATTCAATGAACACCTAATAACAGCCACGGACTCGCCTCATCAGACTGATCCTATATCTAAATTTTGAACGAAAACTGTTAATTCTGCATGAAAATCCCGTTTATATCAATTAAGGGGAGGGGCATGAGCCCCCCGTTCCCCCTGTTTATACTTATTCTATGAACACCTAATAACAGCCACGGTATCGCCTCATCAGAATGATCCTATATCTAAATTTTGAACGAAAACTGTTAATTCTGCATGAAAATACCGTTTATATCACTTAAGGAGGGGGGGGGGGGGGAGAATGAGCACCCCATTCCTCATGTTTATACTTATTCAATGAACACCTAATGACAGTCACGGAATCGCCTCATCAGAATGATCCTATATCTAAATTTTGAACGAAAACTGTTAATTCTGCATGAAAATCCCGTTTATATCACTTAAGGGGGGGGGGATGAGCCCTCCATTCCTCCTGTTTATACTTATTCAATGAACACCTAATGACAGTCACGGAATCGCCTCACCAGAATGATCATATATCTAAATTTTGAACGAAAACTCTTAATTCTGCATGAAAATCTCGTTTATATCAATTAAGGGGAGGGGCATGAGCCCCCGTTCCCCCCTCTTATACATATCGAATGAACTCCAAAAACTAATCAGGGAAGCGCCTTATCAGGATATACCTATATACAAAATTTCAAGTGGATCCGATATTTTTATCATGAGTTATCGCGTTACGCACGAACGAACATACGAACGTACATACAGAACGGACGGGCACATAAGCTCTCAGGCTATGATAGCCTGTGAGCTAAAAAAGTGAACTATGTTTGCCTCACAAAATATTCAGGGGCCCTAGACTGAGTCCTATGATTCCACAGGAGGCCAAAGTGTCTTATATGGAATGTCAAAACATTAAAATATCTAAATGAATAAAGAATCCTAAAAATGAAGATCGGATTAAAAGGAAACAATTTATTAACAATTTATTATTACAAAAACTTCAACGGGCCCCAAGGGGTCAGGAATTTATTTTGCATGTAGTTGGGTATAAAGATATTTTTTGTAGTTATTAAAATGATAGAAAGACGCTATAACTATGTTAAATAAAATTGAAAGCAATTTGGTTCATGTTTAAAGAAGCTGCATCAAGGGCCTCAAGAAAGCGATTGACAAACAAAATTAATGGTAGCTGAAGTCTGAGAAATTCGTTTGTCGTTCATGTAATAGGTAGAGAGAGGACATAAAAAATTGATAGAAAAAAAAAGCTAGTGAATAAGACCATTTTTATTTAAGGGAGTTATAATATGGGGCCCTGTAGGGACCAACTGACAGTTAAAACCAGGACCCTAATATGAAACCATGTTAAAATATTTTAGTACATAGCGCTTTAGATCTTTAATTAGTCAAAATTAAGCATATAGTAGGAACTATTCTTTGGAATGATATAATTTTTTAAATGTATCAATTGATTGGGCAAATGTTTAAAAAGGGGCCCTAGGGTCCGAATAAAAACATCAGGTTTTCTGGATTGGTCCTGAAAGAAGAGTACCAGGCAACTTTAAAATTTTGCACTAAGAAGATCAGAAATATAGGAAGTGAAATATGTTTATTTCACAAAATGTTGAGAGGCCCTGGGCTGGACCCTATGATTCCACAGGGGAACACAGTGTCTTGTATAGAATGTCAAAACATTAAAATATCTAAATGAATAAAGAATCCTAAAAATGAAGATCAGATTAAAAGGAAGCAATTTATTGACAATTTATTATTACAAAAACCTCAAAGGGGCCTGTACCGGGCCCCAAAGGGCCAGGAAATTATTTCGCATGTAGTTGGGTATAAAAATATTTGTGTAGTTATTAAAATAATGGGAAGACGCTAAAACTATGTTGAATAAAATTGAAAGCAATTTGGATCATTTTTAAAAAAGCTGTACCAAGGGCTCCAAGAAAGCGATTAATATTCATAAATAATGGTAGCTGAAGTCTAAAAAATTTTTTTTGTTGTTCATGTCGTAGTTGGAGGACCTAAAAAGTTGTTAAAAAAAGCTAGTGAATCCGACCAATTTTAAGGGAGCGATGATAGAGGCCCCCATAGGGGCCAACTGACAAATACAATCAGGGCCCTAACATGAAAACATGTTAAAATGTTTTAATACATAACGCTTTAGACCTTTAATTAGTCAAAATTAAGCATAGAGTATGAATTATTTGCAATAATAATTTTTTTTAATGCACCAATTGTTTGGGTAAGCGTTAAAAAAAGGGCCCCAGGGCCCGAATAAAAATATCAGGGTGTTGGTCCTGACATAAGAGTCCAAGATTCAGCTTTAAAAATTTGCACTAAGAAGGTGAGAAATTTAGGGAGTGAAAAATGTTTAGCTCACAAAAAGATCAAGGGGCCCTGGGTCGGCCCTATGATTATCTAGGGGGCCCCAGTGTCTTATATGGAATGTAAAAATTTGAAAATATCTAAATGGAACAGGTATCCCAAAAATGAAGACCGAAATTAATGGAAGCAATTTATTAACAATTTACTATCACAAAGACTAAAAGGGGCCCTAAGACGGGCCTCAAGAGTCCAAGGTCATAACTGAAGAGTAAAAAGGCGAAAATATCTAAAAGGAGAAAGGTACCTCAAAACGGAAAAGATTAGATAAAAAGGAGTCAAGCTATTAACAATTTGGCGCATAAAAATTGTAAGGGGCCCAGGGCACTGGCACTTAAAATATTAAAAGTCTGAGTCTCAGGTGCTATCAGGACCTGTCTTGGACTATCTTCACATAAAATTTCAGACTTCTATGTGCGGTAGATTTTGCTAACCATCGCAGTCACACACTCACATACACATACGCAGACGGAAGCAGGACGTTTCGGTCCCGCCATTTCGGTCCTGCCATTTCGGTCCTGCCATTTCGGTCCCACCGTTTCGGTCCCGAGACATTTCGGTCCCGAGACACTTCGGTCCCTAGCCATTTCGGTCCCAAGACATTTCGGTCCCTAGCCATTTCGGTCCCTAGCCATTTCGGTCCCTAGCCATTTCGGTCCCAAGACATTTCGGTCCCTTCTCCTTCAAACTGAAATTTTGAGAAATAAGACATAGTTTTATAGGGAACATTGCAATGCTTTTAAACTGAAAGCCATAAAATTTTAGTATAATGCAATTATAAGTGCCCGAAAACTGCACACACGTATAACTCTTATCCAAAATATTATAATTCACACAAATTTTGTGTGGTAATCCTAATCATAATTGGTAATCCTAATGATAATTGGTAATCCTAATTCTCAAAACAGTTAGTAATTTTAAGTGTCTGAGCGAAGCGAAGTCTTTATACTCAGAGATACGTAACGATATTAAAATTCAAAAAAATTCTTTCGTCAAGCAAATCTCAAAAAGTACTTGTCGGATTTTGATTCTGTTTGTACCAGAAGGTACCTATGAAGGTAATCTGGTGAATGCACCTACTTTTAAAAATTAATTCCAAATAGTTTAAAAGTTATATTAAAAAAACTGATAAAAAAGCACAATTTATTTGCATACGTCACAGAAATTTGCTGTGCGTGATTTTCACCAGCTGGATATTTTCGTAGATAACCGAATCAGTACATGGAGTAAATAGTAATCATTTACGCACTCAGAAATATTGAATGCAATAAAACATTTTAAAATTTAATCATGCAGGAAAATAAAACTGTTATTTTTTTATATTAAAGAAATGTCATAAAAACTTTGATTTTGGGATTTTGTGATAATCTCTTAATAGCATTTTTTGATCGCTAAAAGAATGTTTTATATATTTCGCGTGAAAAATTAGAAACACTTACGTTTTTAAATAAAAAGTTTCTTTTATGACATCGTTTTCCCTTTATATTTATTTTTATTGCATGTTTTCTTTTAACTTATATTAGCAGGGGTGACCGAGCTCAGCTCGGTCAAAATTAACTTTGTGTTCAACTCGATATAGTATTATTACTGTAAAACATGTTATTAATAATAGTATTATTTATAAAAACAATCAACTATGTTTGTATGCACATGTTCATAAATTTTACTTTATTTTAAAATTTACAATGAAAAGACATCAATCCAAATCACTTTTATAGCTCGACTCTGATTAGTTTAACTATGCATTTCGAAGACTATTAAGAATGTATAAGAAATTTCTTCACATTCTCAAAGACAATATTTTTTGCCAGATATAACCAAATTTGGACACATTCTTTCATTTGGCGCCAAATATGTGTTTTGGTTTCGTAACCTTAATAGTCGATTTTTCGGCCAAATTTCGTCAGTATTTTGTCAAATATCGCCAACTTATTGGCTTTTGCCATAGTCTCGTGATCCTGACCCTTTTTTACCCAAATGATCCACTAATCACATATGATCAAACATGTGACTTAGCTCAATGGTCTTCAGGTAATCAAAAACAGTAGAGTATAAAATGAATCAAAATCGTTTAAGCCATTTCTTAAGTAAAATTAGCATGACAGCTTTCAGCAATGAAGCGATATGACCCACTAATATAATTTTGTTTAATATGCAACTTAGCTCAATAGTCTTCTCGTGACAAAAGACGTTCCATTGCAAAATTTAGGTAAAATTGACTGAGTCGTTGTTATAAATAATTAGAATGACCCGAACCCATTAAGACCTAAAACGACCCACTAACTGAATTGTTACGTGCATGTGTCCTATCTCAATGGTTTTCTTTTGTCCGAAAACGATATAATAGAAAATATACTGAAAATGGTGAGAACAATTTTCTAGATAAAATTAGCATGACCCACAAATGACCCTTATATCGAAATCTCTCGAAAATGTGACTTAGTTCATTAATTTTTGCGTGCCGAAAAACGTTAAATACAAAATTTAGATAAAATCGATTGAGCCAATTTTTAGGTATAAATAGTTTGACCTTGACCCATTATGACCCAAAATGACTCATTAATTGAGTTTTCTGAAACATCTGACCTAACCCAATGATTTTCTTGTGTCCGAAAACGATAGAATTTAGTCAAATTTGCGCGAGACATTGTCTAGATAAAATTAGAATAACCCAAAAGTGACCCACTGATCGAAATTTCTCGAACATGTGACATAGCCCAATGATTTTCTCGTGCCAAAAATATGCTGTATACAAAATTTCGTTAAAATCGATTCACCCATTCTTTAGATATAGCTTGACCATGACCCATCATGACCCACAAATGACCCTTATAATCGAAATCTCTCGAACATGTGACTTAGCCCATTAGTTTTCTCGTGTATAAATATTGTTACACTCAAAATTTCGTTAAACTCGATCCTGCCGTTCTTTAAATATAAATAACTTGACCCAGACCCTTTATGACCCTTTATGACCCATTAATCGAAATTTCTCGATCATGTGACCTAGCCCAATGATTTTCTCGTGCCAAAAAATGTTGTATACAAAATTTCGTTAAAACTGATCCACGTGTTCTTTAGATATAGCTTGACATGATCCGTTATGACCCATCATGACTCATAATATAATGACCCATAACCTCTTATAATCGAAATCTTTCAAACATGTGAGATAGCCCATTAATTTTCTCGTGTCAAAAAACTTACATACAAAATTTCATTAAATTTGATACT
Source organism: Maratus speculifer (assembly GCA_964019185.1). Classification (NCBI taxonomy): domain Eukaryota; kingdom Metazoa; phylum Arthropoda; class Arachnida; order Araneae; family Salticidae; genus Maratus; species Maratus speculifer. Next base: position 58,040,188 of record OZ025294.1, read on the forward strand.
GTCGTAGTTTACATATAAATAGCTTGACCCAGACCTTTTATGACCCAAAATGACCCAGTAATCGAAATTTCTCGAACTGAGACCTAGCCCAATAGTTTTCTCGTGCCAAAAAAATGTATACAAAATTTCGTTAAAATCGATCCTCCTGTTCTTTAGCTATAGCTTGACTATGACCTATTATGACCCATCATGACCCACAAATGACTCTTATAATCGAAATCTCTCGATCGTATGAGCCCATTAGCTTTCTCGTGTCAAAAAACTATTACAGGCAAAATTTCGATGGAATTGATTCTGCGGTTCTTTAAATATAAATAGCTTGACCCAGACTCTTAATGACCCAATATGACCCATTAAAATTTTTTCTCGAGCATGTAACCTAGCCCAATGTTTTTCTCGTGCCCGAAAACCATAGAATGCAGTTTTTAGTCAAAATTGCGTGAGAAAATCTCTAGATAAAAATAGCATGACCCACAATGACCCCAAAAATGACCCACTAACCGAATTTTCTCGAACATGTTACCTAACCCAATGGTCTTCTTGTAATACAAAAAGATAAAATGTAAAATTTGGTCGAAATCGTTAGAGCCGTTTTTTAGATAAAAATGGCTTGACCCATAATGACCCAAAAATGACCCAATAATCGAAATTTTTCGAACATGTGACCCAGCCCAATAGTTTTCTCGTGCCAAAAAACGATTGGTTACAAAATTTCCTTAAAATCGATCCAACCGTTCTCTAGATATAAATAGCTTGATCTTGACCCATTATGACCCAAAATGACCCAATAATCTAATTTTCTCGAACATGTGACCTAGCCCAATGGTCTTCTCGTGCCCGAAAATGGTAAAATCCAAATTTTTGCGAAAATCGTTAGAGCCGTTTTTGAGATAAAATTTACCCACACACACACACACACACACACACACACACACAATTTTTGCTCGCATTATAGTATAAGATTTTGTTTGTGTGTGGAAGTCAATTCTGGTCACTAACTTTTTGGCATGGATACCACAAGCGCATCAGATTTGGCACAATTTTTTTCAAAGCCCATTTGGCGAAAACTCCGTTTTCAAATAACGCTTACATACACATTTTTAAATTATTTTCTATTTTTAAAAAGAACTTACAGTAAATAAAATAATAACAATAATTAATAACTATAAAAAGAAATATTTTATATAATTAAAAAAGGAAATGAAACTAAATAAACATTTTATGAGTAAATAAACAAATAATAAATAAATAAAGCCGGGTTACCATCTCAGGTAAAATAATGCCATTTTGACGCCAATTATGTACCCTGGTACATATGTGACATCTTTTCCCATTTTGCATCCATTTCCTGTTGGCATGCAAATTTGAAATTTGGAATATATATGCATATGGGAGCAATACTGGAATTAGACATTGATTTTTTTTTATTCGATCCAAAAAGGGGCAACGGGGGCTATTTTTTAAAGATTTATACAATTTATATATTGCATAAAGGAGCCACTTACCTATTTTTATATACAAGAAGAAGTAAGTGGTATGTAAAAACAATTATAGTGTACGTAAATAAAATACTTGAGATAATATACTAGAGATATAAGCACCGGGTTTGGCGAGATTTTTTATGCCAATTAGGCGAAAACATCGTTTTGATTACCAGATATATGGCATGCTATAATAACACGTTATTTTTTTATTTTAAAATGAAAAAAAGGAATAAACAAAACATTTTCTGTTATTAAAAAAATAATAACAATCAACAAATGATAATATTTTTAGAACAAACAATTTATTATAACATTTATATGCTAACCAGCATGTTAGGTAACTGAACGCCATTTTGGCACCAATTAGGTACCTCGGTGTGTATAGGGCATATATGTGCCATATTTATTTGTAAAACTGAGCATGAACGTTTACCAAGTGTGTTTTCATAGTCGCTTATATCTTTTTGCAACATAGCGCACCTTTCGAAGCCAAAACTGCACAAAAGAAAAAAAAAAAAATCAATATTTGCAGTATTTTTTTTTTATGTAAAGCACATTTTGTAATTAGTAGGCTCGATAATCAGACCTCGTTTTTTTGCTTTAAAAGATGATATTTCATACGACGTCTTTTTTTTGGATTCGTCGTTTTTCCATATTTGATAGTATGCGTCTACTCGTTTTGTAACTTTTTTTTAAACTTTCTTCTTTATTAATAGCGAAATTTGGATTTCCTATTTAAATAAAAATTCTTCTAAATACAAAGAATTTTGTTAAAATAAATAAATAAATGAAATGCGGACCTCTATTGCTCAAAGCACAAAATTTTTCCCGTTGAGTTAATAAAAATCAGTAAAAGCATAATTTTTATGATAATAATAAAAAGGTGACTTATGTAATAACAGAGTCATATATTATATACGTTATGGATTAAGTATGAATATTTCTCCACCATTTATAAATAATAATAATAATAAAATAAAATGCGGACAGACCAAAGTCTATATTTGACTGAAAACAACAACCATTTTCTAAATGCTTTAAAAATGGCCAATGAAAAGTGATATTTCAAAAGTATTATGAAATTAGTCAAAAACCATTTATTTTAAATTAAATGAATAAAAGATTTATATTTTTAATGAAATAAATGGGATTTGAAAAATTATTGGAAATTTATCACCATAGATGTATCAATATTAAAATCAGTACCTTGTATGCAAAATGGAACAATTAGCAATAATTTTTGTACCCGAAAAATGGTCGTTGCTTTTTTTAAGGTTAAAAAGTAGATTACAAAATATTCCTATACAGAGATGCCAAACCCCCGCTTATTGCACAGCAGAATTTTCTTATAGGAAAAGTTATCTTTTAAATCCGCAGAATGTTCCAATTTAATAAAACATTTTCTGTGTTAAAATACCGGTATCCAAACTGCCGGAGACTTGGCAGCTCTGCCTATAACATTTTAATTAATCACGGTACTTTTTTTAATCGGATTCAAATTTAGTGGAGACAACGTTTTTTGGCCAAAAGCAGCTGTTTTCCACATGTGTAACTACGATACAATTCCTTGATGCTGAAATAAAATGTTTTGACTTATGCTATTATTGCTTCCTCTTATTTATTTATTTGAATTTTAAATAAGATGACACAAAATCGTATTTTTTAAATGTACGGAAAAAATGCATTTCGAGAGAGGGCGTAAAAAACAATATTTGGCGATTTATTAGCTGCGTTTGGCTAAGTGTCTTACTACCTTGTATTTAATGCTCTTCACAATACTTCGCTATTATATGGACTTAGGTGCTTTTATAAAAAGTTTGATGTAATTCGGGCTTAAGAAAGTGAGTTTTTTACTGAATAATACAAGTAAATGAAAAATGAATTCTAAGAAATACTAATAAAAGAAAAATGAAGCATTATATTGATCTATGTATATTTAAAAATGCATCTTCTAGCACTAATTAGATAATTTATGTGTATCTAATAGGAGATAAATAGCTTTTGATTCTGTATTTCTATGCTATAAAGCATTAACGTTTGTGTGTTTTACGTTATCATTGGGAGAGCCTAGCCGATTTAAAAATAATGTGAGCAAAAAATGTTGGTAACCATCTTTGTTGCAAAATATACTATATTTTGCTTAGGAACAATAATCATCATCAATGCACGAGCAAAAAAAAGTTCTAAAATTGAGAATTCTTTGATGTTGATATGACTAAAAATTTAAAATCTTTTTTTTTCTTTTTTTGGTGGCAACTTTTAAGATATAATATTCTCATTATGAACGATTTCTAAAACATTCATCATTTTAATTTCACAAATTAAACATTTTTTTTTTCTAGAAAAAGTTTTAAACCCAATTTATTGAGAATATTGCAATTTCTAGGAAACTGTAGGGTCAGAAACTATAACTTTGGCATCATAGTAACTTATAAGATGTAAGTGCTCGTCTAAGACAAATTTTAAAAAAAGGATTCCTTAACTCTTATCGAGAACCTCATTGTATCCGTGGAAAACAGATATTCAACATTATAAACTATTCGGACGGATTTCACACCATATAAAATACACTCCATTCTCTTCAAACATAATAGTTTATGTTATTTATAATTTCTCAAATCGGTGCGAAGCCTCTGTTTATGCTCATGGCATCATTTCAAAGAGTTTTATTTCCAATATAAGAAAATTTGGTGTTTTATTTTCTGTATTACTTTTAACATTTTGCATATTTCCAATTTTATATCCATGCATGGTTTGCTTTTCTTTTATAAAAATAGTATATGTAATTTTATATATAAGATTTTGTAATTCTATGATTCAATATGCTTATTTTCATCATATTTTATCACAATGAATGACCAATTAAAGGTAACATCTCATTTTCTTTACTTATCGCAAGTTATTAAATGTGTATTCTCAGCAATATCGCTCAGACTAATCCCTCTGAGGGAAGTCCTAGTATAAAAATTAAATTAATATTTTATTGAATATATTTATTAATTAATAATATTATTAATTTACATAATGAATTTTATTTTAAAATAAACTCAATACATAATTGTCTGAGCGAAGCGAAGTCTTTATACTCAGAGATACGTAACGATATTAAAATTCAAAAAAATTCTTTCGTCAAGCAAATCTCGAAAAGTACTTGTCGGATTTTGATTCTGTTTGCACCAATAGGTACCTATGAAGGTAATCTGGTGAATGCACCTACTTTTAAAAATTAATTCCAAATAGTTTAAAAGTTATATTAAAAACACTGATAAAAAAGCACAATTTATGTGCATACGTCACAGAAATTTGGTGAGCGTGATTTTCACCGGCTGGACATTTTCGTAGATAACCGAATCAGTACATGGAGTAAATAGTAATCATTTTCGCACTCAGAAATATTGAATGCAATAAAACATTTTAAAATTTAATCATGCAGGAAAATAAAACTGTTATTTTTTTATATTAAAAAAAATGTCATAAAAACTTTGATTTTGAGATTTTGTCATAATCTCTTAATAGCATTTTTTGATCGCTAAAAGAATGTTTTATATATTTCGCGTGTGAAAATTAGAAACAATTACGTTTTTAAATAAAAATTGTCTTTTATGACATCATTTTCCCTTTATTTTTATTGCATGTTTTCTTTTAACTTATATTTTGTTTGTGTGTTGAAGTCAATTCTGGTCACTAATTTTTCGGCATGGATACCACAAGCGCATCAAATTTGGCGCAATTTTTTTCAAAGCCCATTTGGCGAAAACTCCGTTTTCAAATAACGCTTACATGCACATTTTTAAAGTATTTTCTATTTTCAAAAAGAACTTACAGTAAATAAAATAATAATTAATAATTATAAAAAGAAATATTTTATATAATTAAAAAAAGGAAATGAAAGTAAATAAACATTTTATGAGTAAATAAACAAATAATAAATAAATAAAGCCGGGTTACCATCTCAGGTAAAATAATGCCATTTTGACGCCAATTATGTAGCTTGGTGCATATGTGACATCTTTTCCCATTTTTCATCCATTTCCTGTTGGCATACAACTTTGAAATTTGGAATATTTATGCATACCTGGGAGCAATACTGGAATTAGACATTGTTTTTTTTTTTAATTCGATCCAAAAAGGGGCAACGGGGGCTGTTTTTTAAAGATTTACACAATTTATACTGCATAAAGGAGCCACTTTCTTATTTTCATATACAAGAAGAAGTAAGTGGTATGTAAAAAAAATTATAGTATACATAAATAAAATACTTAAGATAATATACTAGAGATATAAGCACCGGGTTTGGCGAGATTTTTTATGCCAATTAGGCGAAAACATCGTTTTGATTACCAGATACATATAGCATGCTATAATAACACGTTATTTATTTATTTCAAAATGAAAAAAAGGAATAAACGAAACATTTTCTGTTATTAAAAAAAAAATAACAATCAATAAATGATAATATTTTTAGAACAAACAATTTATTATAACATTTATATGATAACCAGCATGTTAAGCAACTGAACGCCATTTTGGCACCAATTAGGTACCTCGGTGTGTATAGGGCATGTATGTGCCATATTTATTTGTAAAACTGAGCATGAACGTTTACCAAGTGTGTATTCACAGTCGCTTACATCTTTTTGGAACATAGCGCATCTTTCGAAGCCAAAACTGCACAAAAGAAAAACAAGTTGAAAATTGCACGTGAAGCGTAACAAATGAGGTGCGTTCGCATGATAATGAAGTTTTAAAAATATCAATCTTATAAAATTGTAAATAGTTAATTACAATTAAAATGCGAACCAAACAATGTTCCCTATACTCATTGTGTAATGGAATACTTTTGTGTGGCCTTGTAAGTCAATAACAAATGTTCTTTGCACAACAGATTATGCAAAATCTATATTATAATATGTACTTTATGATGCATATCAATATTATTATGTTCGAAAGAGTGTAATAACATTAAAATGCATTTGAAACTTTTTTTTTCCATTGACCTTAATGTAACGGAGTACTTTTGATTGTCCCTATATTTGATCTATGCATCCTATTTTCAAAAAAAAAAAAAAAAAAAAAAAAAAAAAATTGAAATGACTTGACAAAATTATGTAATAAGTAAGTATTTTAAATTTCAAACGATTAAAATACATTTGAAACATTTTCCCCCATTGACCGTAATGTAACGGAATACTTTTGATCGTCCCTGTAATTGATCTATCCATCCGATTCTCATAAAATTTGAAATGACTCGACAAAATTATGTAATAATTATATATTTTAAATTTCAAACGATTCGGTTGGGTAGTTTTTGCATTGTTATATGCGGACAGACAGACAGACGGACGGACACTGAACGACAACTATAGGTGCTACGTATTTACATAATTACGAACGCACCTAAAAAATCAATATTTGCAGTTTTTTTTTTTTTTTTTTTTTTTTTTTTAATGTAATGCACATTTTGTAATCAGTAGGCTCGATAATCAGACCTCGTTTTTAGGTGCGTTCGTAATTATGTAAATACGTAGCACCTATTGTTGTCACTCAGTCCGTCCGTCTGTCCGCATATAACAACGCAAAAACTAACCAACCGAATCGTTTGAAATTTAAAATACATAATTATAACATAATTTTCTCGAGTCATTTCAAATTTTATGAAAATCGGATGGATAGATCAATTACAGGGACATTCAAAAGGATTCCGTTACATTACGGTCAATAGGGAAAAAAGTTTTAAATGCATTTTAATCGTTTGAAATTTAAAACATGTAATTATTGCGTAATTTTGTCGAGTTATTTCAAATGTTATGAAAATCGGATGCATAGATCAATTACAGGGACAATCAAAAGGATTCCGTTACATTACGGTCAATGGGGAAAAAGTTTCAAATGTATTTTAATGATGTTACACTCATTCGAACATTATAGAATTGGCATGAATCTATGAAATATGTACTAAAATATGCAGTCTGTACAATCTGTTATGCAAAGAATTTTTATTATTAAATTACAGGGCCGCACAAAAGTATTCTACTATATAATGCTATACGGGAAATATGGTTTGGTGCGTGTTTTAATTATATTCAACTATTTCACATTTTATGAATAAGATATACGTTGCTGAGGTGTAATAAAAATTACTTCCTGCATATTTACAGAAACGTAAAGATTTCGACTACTATACTGTATCCGGAGTACGCTCTACTATATCAGCAAGATCTGGATATTTTTAAAACTTCGTTATCGTACGAACGCACCTCATTTGCTACGTTCACGTGCAATTTCCAACTTGTTTTGCTTTAAAAGATGATATTTCATACGACGTCTTTTTTTTATTCGTCGTTTTTCCATATTTGATAGTATGCGTCTACTCGTTTTGTACCTTTTTTTTTTTTGTAACTTTCTTCTTTATTATCAGCGACATTTGGATTTCCTATTTAAATAAAAATTCTTCTAAATACAAAGAATTTTGTTAAAATAAATAAATAAGTGAAATGCGGACATCTATTGGTCAAAGCACAACATTTTTCCTATTAAATTAATAAAAATCAGTAAAAACATATTTTTTATGATAATAAAAAGGTGACTTATGTAATAACAGAGTCATATATTATGTACGTTATGGATTAAGAATGAATATTTCTCCACTATTTATAAATAATAATAATAATAAATTAAAATGTGGACAGACCAAAGTCTATATTTGACTGAAAACAACAACCATTTTCTAAATGCTTTAAAAAAAATGGCCAATGAAAAGTGATATTTCAAAAGTATTATGAAATTAGTTAAAAACCATTTATTTTAAACTAAATGGATAAAAAATTTATATTTTTAATGAAATAAATGGGATTTGAAAAATTATTGTAAATTTATCACCATTTATGTATCAATATTGCAATCAGTACTTTGTATGCAAAATGGAACAATTAGCAATACTTTTTGTACCCGAAAAATGGTCGTTGCTTTTTTTAAGGTTAAAAAGTAGATTACGAAATATTCCTACACAGAGACGCCAAGCCCCCGCTTATTGCGTAGCAGAATTTTCTTATAGGAAAAGTTATTTTTTAAATCCGTAGAATGTTCCAATTTAATAAAACATTTTCTGTATTAAAATACCGGTATCCAAAATGCCGGAGACTTGGCAGCTCTGCCTATAACATTTTAATTAATCACGGTACCTTTTTTAATCGGATTCAAATTTAGTGAAGACAACGCTTTTTGGCCAAAAGCAGCTTTTTTCCACATATGTAACTATGATACAATTCCTTGATGCTGAAATAAAATGTTTTGACATATGCTATTATTGCTTCCTCTTATTTATTTATTTGAATTTTAAATAAGATGACTCAAAATCGTATTTTATAAATGTACGGAAAAAATGCATTTCGAGAGAAGGCGAAAAAAAACAATATTTGGCGATTTATTAATTGCGTTTGGCTAATACTCTTCGCAATACTTCGCTGTTATATGGACTTAGGCGCTTTTATAAAAAGTTTGACGTAATTTGGGCTTAAGAAAGTGAGTTTTTTACTGAATAATACAAATAAATGAAAAATGAATACTAAGAAATACTAATAAAAGAAAAATGAAGCATTATATTGATCTATTTATATTTAAAAATGCATCTGCTAGCACTAATTAGATAATTTATGTGTATCATAATAGGAGATAAATAGCTTTTGATTCTGTATTTTCCATGCTATAAAGCATTAACGTTTGTGTGTTTTTCGTTATTATTGGGAGTACCTAGCCGATTTAAAAAAAATAATGTGTGGCAAAAAATGTTGGTAACCATCTTTGCTGCAAAATATACTATATTTTGCGTAGGAACAATAATCACCATCAATGCACGAGCAAAAAAGTTCTAAAATTGAGAATTCTTTGATGTTGATATGACTAAAAATTTAAAATCTTTTTTTTTTTTTTTTTGGTGGCAACTTTTAAGATATAATATTCTCGTTATGAACGATTTCTAAAACATTCGACAATTTAATTTCACAAATTAAACATTTTTTTTTCTAGAAAAAGTTTTAAACCCAATTTATTGAGAATATTGCAATTTCTAGGATACTGTTGGTGTCAGAAACTATAACTTTGGAATCACAGTAACTTATAAGATGTAAGTGCTCGTTTAGGACAAATTTTTAAAAAAGAATTCCTTAACTCTTATCGACAACTTCATTGCATCCGTGGAAAACAGTTATTCAACATTATAAACTATTCGGACGGATTTCACACCATATAAAATACACTCCATTCTCTTCAAACATAATAGTTTATGTTATTTATAGTTTCTCAAATCGGTGCGAAGCTTCTGTTTATGCTCATGATATCATTTCAAAGCGTTATACTTCCAATATAGGAAAATTTGGTATTTTATTTTCTGTATCACTTTTAACATTTTGCATATTTCCAATTTTAATGCCATGCATGGTTTGCTTTTCTTTTATAAAAATAGTATATGCAACTTTATATATAAGATTTTGCAATTCTGTGATTCAATATGCTTATTTTCATCATATTTTATCACAATGAATGACCAATTAAAGGTAACATCTCATTTTCTTTACTTATCGCAAGTTATTAAATGTGCATTCTCAGCAATATCGCTCAGACTAATCCCTCTGAGGGAAGTCCTAGTCCACTTTATATTCAATACATCATTATATTTCATAGTAGTTCTAAACTGAAATTTATCTTTTACTTGTTTATTCATTGTATATTTAAAATTACAGTAAATTTAAAACAATTAGTATAGTAAAAAATAAAACTAAAATAAGAATTATATTTTTTTCTGGGAAAGTAGGTGCGAAAAGGTAATATTAATAAATAAATAAAAACTTTGTTTTGTCACTTAAAAATTGAAAATAAAATTATTAAAAATATTATTATATTACATTTTAATGTATTTTATTGTCTGAGCGAAGCGAAGTCTTTATACTCAGAGATACGTAACGATATTAAAATTCAAAAAAATTCTTTCGTCAAGCAAATCTCAAAAAGTACTTGTCGGATTTTGATTCTGTTTGTACCAGAAGCTACCTATGAAGGTAACCTCGTGAATGCACCGACTTTTAAAAATTAATTCCAAATAGTTTAAAAGTTATATTAAAAAAACTGATAAAAAAGCACAATTTATGTGCATACGTCACAGAAATTTGGTGAGCGTGATTTTCACCGGCTGGACATTTTCGTAGATAACCGAATCAGTACATGGAGTAAATAGTAATCATTTTCGCACTCAGAAATATTGAATGCAATAAAACATTTTAAAATTTAATAATGCAGGAAAATAAAACTGTTATTTTTTTTATGTTAAAAAATGTCATAAAAACTTTGATTTTGAGATTTTGTGATTATCTCACTCTCAGCACTTTTTGATCGCTAAAAGAATGTTTTACATATTTCACGTGTGAAAATTAGAAACAATTACGTTTTTAAATAAAAAGTTTCTTTTATGACATCATTTTCCCTTTATATTTATTTTTATTGCATGTTTTCTTTTAACTTATATTTTGTTTGTGTATGGAAGTCAATTCTGGTCACTAATTTTTCGGCACGGATACCACAAGCGCATCAAATTTGGCGCAATTTTTTTCAAAGCCCATTTGGCGAAAACTCTCTTTTCAAATAACGCTTACATACACATTTTTAAATTATTTTCTATTTTCAAAATGAACTTACAGTAAATAAAATAATAATAATAATTAATAACTATAAAAAGAAATATTTTATATAATTGAAAGAAGGAAGTGAAAGTAAATAAACATTTTATGAGTAAATAAACAAATAATAAATAAATAAAGCCGGTTACCATCTCAGGTAAAATAATGCCATTTTGACGCCAATTATGTACCCTGGTGCATATGTGACATCTTTTCCCATTTTTCATCCGTTTCCTGTTGCCATACAACTTTGAAATATGGAGTATGTATGCATACCTGGGAGCAATACTGGAATTAAACATTGATTTTTTTAAAAATTCGATCCAAAAAGGGGCAACGGGGCTATTTTTTAAAGATTTATACAATTTATACTGCATAAAGGAGCCACTTACCTATTTCTATATACCAGAAGAAGTAAGTGGTATCTAAAAACAATTATAGTATACATAAATAAAATACTTGAGATAATACACTAGAGATATAAGCACCGGGTTTGGCGAGATTTTTTATGTCAATTAGGCGAAAACATCGTTTTGATTACCAGATGCATATAGCATGCTATAACAACACGTTATTTATTTATTTCAAAATGAAAAAAAAAAAAAAAGGAATAAACGAAACATTTTCTGTTATTAAAAAAGATATAACAATCAATAAATGATAATATATTTAGAACAAACAATTTATTATAACATTTATATGATAACCAGCATTTTTGGCAACTAAACGCCATTTTGGCACCAGTTAGGTACCTCAGTGTATATAGGGCATATATGTGCCATATTTATTTGTAAAACTGAGCATGAACGTTTACCAGGTGTGTTTTCATAGGCGCTTATATTTTTTTGCAACATTAGCGCACCTTTCGAAGCCAAAACTGCACAAAAGAAAAAATAATCAATATTTGCAGCATTTTTTTTTTTTTTTTTTTTTTTTTTTTTTAATGTAATGCACATTTTGTAATCAGTAGGCTCGATAATCAGACCTCGTTTTTTTGCTTTAAAAGATGATATTTCATACGTCTTTTTGGGATTCGTCGCCCATATTTGATTAGTAGTCCATATTTAGATTAGTTTTTCCATATTTGATAGTATGCGTCTACTCGTTTTGTACCCTTTTTTGTAACTTTCTTCTTTATTAACAGCGACATCTGGATTTCCTATTTAAATAAAAATTCTTCTAAATACAAAGAATTTTGTTAAAATAAATAAATAAAGGAAATGCGGACATATATTGCTCAAAACACAAAATTTTTCCTATGGATTTAATAAAAATCAGTAAAAACATAATTTTTATGATAATAAAAAGGTGACTTATGTAATAACAGAGTCATATATTATGTACGTTATGGATTAAGTATGAATATTTCTCCACTATTTATAAATAATAATAATAATAAATTAAAATGTGGACAGACCAAAGTCTATATTTGACTGAAAACAACAACCATTTTCTAAATGCTTTAAAAAAAATGGCCAATGAAAAGTGATATTTCAAAAGTATTATGAAATTAGTTAAAAACCATTTATTTTAAACTAAATGGATAAAAAATTTATATTTTTAATGAAATAAATGGGATTTGAAAAATTATTGTAAATTTATCACCATTTATGTATCAATATTGCAATCAGTTCTTTGTATGCAAAATGGAACAATTAGCAATACTTTTTGTACCCGAAAAATGGTCGTTGCTTTTTTTAAGGTTAAAAAGTAGATTACGAAATATTCCTACACAGAGACGCCAAGCCCCCGCTTATTGCGTAGCAGAATTTTCTTATAGGAAAAGTTATTTTTTAAATCCGCAGAATGTTCCAATTTAATAAAACATTTTCTGTATTAAAATACCGGTATCCAAAATGCCGGAGACTTGGCAGCTCTGCCTATAACATTTTAATTAATCACGGTACCTTTTTTAATCGGATTCAAATTTAGTGAAGACAACGCTTTTTGGCCAAAAGCAGCTTTTTTCCACATATGTAACTATGATACAATTCCTTGATGCTGAAATAAAATGTTTTGACATATGCTATTATTGCTTCCTCTTATTTATTTATTTGAATTTTAAATAAGATGACTCAAAATCGTATTTTATAAATGTACGGAAAAAATGCATTTCGAGAGAAGGCGAAAAAAAAACAATATTTGGCGATTTATTAATTGCGTTTGGCTAATACTCTTCGCAATACTTCGCTGTTATATGGACTTAGGCGCTTTTATAAAAAGTTTGACGTAATTTGGGCTTAAGAAAGTGAGTTTTTTACTGAATAATACAAATAAATGAAAAATGAATACTAAGAAATACTAATAAAAGAAAAATGAAGCATTATATTGATCTATTTATATTTAAAAATGCATCTGCTAGCACTAATTAGATAATTTATGTGTATCATAATAGGAGATAAATAGCTTTTGATTCTGTATTTTCCATGCTATAAAGCATTAACGTTTGTGTGTTTTTCGTTATTATTGGGAGTACCTAGCCGATTTAAAAAAAATAATGTGTGGCAAAAAATGTTGGTAACCATCTTTGCTGCAAAATATACTATATTTTGCGTAGGAACAATAATCACCATCAATGCACGAGCAAAAAAGTTCTAAAATTGAGAATTCTTTGATGTTGATATGACTAAAAATTTAAAATCTTTTTTTTTTTTTTTTTGGTGGCAACTTTTAAGATATAATATTCTCGTTATGAACGATTTCTAAAACATTCGACAATTTAATTTCACAAATTAAACATTTTTTTTTCTAGAAAAAGTTTTAAACCCAATTTATTGAGAATATTGCAATTTCTAGGATACTGTTGGTGTCAGAAACTATAACTTTGGAATCACAGTAACTTATAAGATGTAAGTGCTCGTTTAGGACAAATTTTTAAAAAAGAATTCCTTAACTCTTATCGACAACTTCATTGCATCCGTGGAAAACAGTTATTCAACATTATAAACTATTCGGACGGATTTCACACCATATAAAATACACTCCATTCTCTTCAAACATAATAGTTTATGTTATTTATAGTTTCTCAAATCGGTGCGAAGCTTCTGTTTATGCTCATGATATCATTTCAAAGCGTTATACTTCCAATATAGGAAAATTTGGTATTTTATTTTCTGTATCACTTTTAACATTTTGCATATTTCCAATTTTAATGCCATGCATGGTTTGCTTTTCTTTTATAAAAATAGTATATGCAACTTTATATATAAGATTTTGCAATTCTGTGATTCAATATGCTTATTTTCATCATATTTTATCACAATGAATGACCAATTAAAGGTAACATCTCATTTTCTTTACTTATCGCAAGTTATTAAATGTGCATTCTCAGCAATATCGCTCAGACTAATCCCTCTGAGGGAAGTCCTAGTCCACTTTATATTCAATACATCATTATATTTCATAGTAGTTCTAAACTGAAATTTATCTTTTACTTGTTTATTCATTGTATATTTAAAATTACAGTAAATTTAAAACAATTAGTATAGTAAAAAATAAAACTAAAATAAGAATTATATTTTTTTCTGGGAAAGTAGGTGCGAAAAGGTAATATTAATAAATAAATAAAAACTTTGTTTTGTCACTTAAAAATTGAAAATAAAATTATTAAAAATATTATTATATTACATTTTAATGTATTTTATTGTCTGAGCGAAGCGAAGTCTTTATACTCAGAGATACGTAACGATATTAAAATTCAAAAAAATTCTTTCGTCAAGCAAATCTCAAAAAGTACTTGTCGGATTTTGATTCTGTTTGTACCAGAAGCTACCTATGAAGGTAACCTCGTGAATGCACCGACTTTTAAAAATTAATTCCAAATAGTTTAAAAGTTATATTAAAAAAACTGATAAAAAAGCACAATTTATGTGCATACGTCACAGAAATTTGGTGAGCGTGATTTTCACCGGCTGGACATTTTCGTAGATAACCGAATCAGTACATGGAGTAAATAGTAATCATTTTCGCACTCAGAAATATTGAATGCAATAAAACATTTTAAAATTTAATAATGCAGGAAAATAAAACTGTTATTTTTTTATGTTAAAAAATGTCATAAAAACTTTGATTTTGAGATTTTGTGATTATCTCACTCTCAGCACTTTTTGATCGCTAAAAGAATGTTTTACATATTTCACGTGTGAAAATTAGAAACAATTACGTTTTTAAATAAAAAGTTTCTTTTATGACATCATTTTCCCTTTATATTTATTTTTATTGCATGTTTTCTTTTAACTTATATTTTGTTTGTGTATGGAAGTCAATTCTGGTCACTAATTTTTCGGCACGGATACCACAAGCGCATCAAATTTGGCGCAATTTTTTTCAAAGCCCATTTGGCGAAAACTCTCTTTTCAAATAACGCTTACATACACATTTTTAAATTATTTTCTATTTTCAAAATGAACTTACAGTAAATAAAATAATAATAATAATTAATAACTATAAAAAGAAATATTTTATATAATTGAAAGAAGGAAGTGAAAGTAAATAAACATTTTATGAGTAAATAAACAAATAATAAATAAATAAAGCCGGTTACCATCTCAGGTAAAATAATGCCATTTTGACGCCAATTATGTACCCTGGTGCATATGTGACATCTTTTCCCATTTTTCATCCGTTTCCTGTTGCCATACAACTTTGAAATATGGAGTATGTATGCATACCTGGGAGCAATACTGGAATTAAACATTGATTTTTTTAAAAATTCGATCCAAAAAGGGGCAACGGGGCTATTTTTTAAAGATTTATACAATTTATACTGCATAAAGGAGCCACTTACCTATTTCTATATACCAGAAGAAGTAAGTGGTATCTAAAAACAATTATAGTATACATAAATAAAATACTTGAGATAATACACTAGAGATATAAGCACCGGGTTTGGCGAGATTTTTTATGTCAATTAGGCGAAAACATCGTTTTGATTACCAGATGCATATAGCATGCTATAACAACACGTTATTTATTTATTTCAAAATGAAAAAAAAAAAAAAGGAATAAACGAAACATTTTCTGTTATTAAAAAAGATATAACAATCAATAAATGATAATATATTTAGAACAAACAATTTATTATAACATTTATATGATAACCAGCATTTTTGGCAACTAAACGCCATTTTGGCACCAGTTAGGTACCTCAGTGTATATAGGGCATATATGTGCCATATTTATTTGTAAAACTGAGCATGAACGTTTACCAGGTGTGTTTTCATAGGCGCTTATATTTTTTTGCAACATTAGCGCACCTTTCGAAGCCAAAACTGCACAAAAGAAAAAATAATCAATATTTGCAGCATTTTTTTTTTTTTTTTTTTTTTTTTTTTTTTTTTTTTAATGTAATGCACATTTTGTAATCAGTAGGCTCGATAATCAGACCTCGTTTTTTTGCTTTAAAAGATGATATTTCATACGTCTTTTTGGGATTCGTCGCCCATATTTGATTAGTAGTCCATATTTAGATTAGTTTTTCCATATTTGATAGTATGCGTCTACTCGTTTTGTACCCTTTTTTGTAACTTTCTTCTTTATTAACAGCGACATCTGGATTTCCTATTTAAATAAAAATTCTTCTAAATACAAAGAATTTTGTTAAAATAAATAAATAAAGGAAATGCGGACATATATTGCTCAAAACACAAAATTTTTCCTATGGATTTAATAAAAATCAGTAAAAACATAATTTTTATGATAATAAAAAGGTGACTTATGTAATAACAGAGTCATATATTATGTACGTTATGGATTAAGTATGAATATTTCTCCACTATTTATAAATAATAATAATAATAAATTAAAATGTGGACAGACCAAAGTCTATATTTGACTGAAAACAACAACCATTTTCTAAATGCTTTAAAAAAAATGGCCAATGAAAAGTGATATTTCAAAAGTATTATGAAATTAGTTAAAAACCATTTATTTTAAACTAAATGGATAAAAAATTTATATTTTTAATGAAATAAATGGGATTTGAAAAATTATTGTAAATTTATCACCATTTATGTATCAATATTGCAATCAGTTCTTTGTATGCAAAATGGAACAATTAGCAATACTTTTTGTACCCGAAAAATGGTCGTTGCTTTTTTTAAGGTTAAAAAGTAGATTACGAAATATTCCTACACAGAGACGCCAAGCCCCCGCTTATTGCGTAGCAGAATTTTCTTATAGGAAAAGTTATTTTTTAAATCCGCAGAATGTTCCAATTTAATAAAACATTTTCTGTATTAAAATACCGGTATCCAAAATGCCGGAGACTTGGCAGCTCTGCCTATAACATTTTAATTAATCACGGTACCTTTTTTAATCGGATTCAAATTTAGTGAAGACAACGCTTTTTGGCCAAAAGCAGCTTTTTTCCACATATGTAACTATGATACAATTCCTTGATGCTGAAATAAAATGTTTTGACATATGCTATTATTGCTTCCTCTTATTTATTTATTTGAATTTTAAATAAGATGACTCAAAATCGTATTTTATAAATGTACGGAAAAAATGCATTTCGAGAGAAGGCGAAAAAAAAACAATATTTGGCGATTTATTAATTGCGTTTGGCTAATACTCTTCGCAATACTTCGCTGTTATATGGACTTAGGCGCTTTTATAAAAAGTTTGACGTAATTTGGGCTTAAGAAAGTGAGTTTTTTACTGAATAATACAAATAAATGAAAAATGAATACTAAGAAATACTAATAAAAGAAAAATGAAGCATTATATTGATCTATTTATATTTAAAAATGCATCTGCTAGCACTAATTAGATAATTTATGTGTATCATAATAGGAGATAAATAGCTTTTGATTCTGTATTTTCCATGCTATAAAGCATTAACGTTTGTGTGTTTTTCGTTATTATTGGGAGTACCTAGCCGATTTAAAAAAAATAATGTGTGGCAAAAAATGTTGGTAACCATCTTTGCTGCAAAATATACTATATTTTGCGTAGGAACAATAATCACCATCAATGCACGAGCAAAAAAGTTCTAAAATTGAGAATTCTTTGATGTTAATATGACTAAAAATTTAAAATCTTTTTTTTTTTTTTTTTTTTTTTTTTTTTTTTTTTTTTTTTTTGGTGGCAACTTTTAAGATATAATATTCTCGTTATGAACGATTTCTAAAACATTCGACAATTTAATTTCACAAATTAAACATTTTTTTTTTTCTAGAAAAAGTTTTAAACCCAATTTATTGAGAATATTGCAATTTCTAGGATACTGTTGGTGTCAGAAACTATAACTTTGGAATCACAGTAACTTATAAGATGTAAGTGCTCGTTTAGGACAAATTTTTAAAAAAGAATTCCTTAACTCTTATCGACAACTTCATTGCATCCGTGGAAAACAGTTATTCAACATTATAAACTATTCGGACGGATTTCACACCATATAAAATACACTCCATTCTCTTCAAACATAATAGTTTATGTTATTTATAGTTTCTCAAATCGGTGTGAAGCTTCTGTTTATGCTCATGATATCATTTCAAAGCGTTATACTTCCAATATAGGAAAATTTGGTATTTTATTTTCTGTATCACTTTTAACATTTTGCATATTTCCAATTTTAATGCCATGCATGGTTTGCTTTTCTTTTATAAAAATAGTATATGCAACTTTATATATAAGATTTTGCAATTCTGTGATTCAATATGCTTATTTTCATCATATTTTATCACAATGAATGACCAATTAAAGGTAACATCTCATTTTCTTTACTTATCGCAAGTTATTAAATGTGCATTCTCAGCAATATCGCTCAGACTAATCCCTCTGAGGGAAGTCCTAGTCCACTTTATATTCAATACATCATTATATTTCATAGTAGTTCTAAACTGAAATTTATCTTTTACTTGTTTATTCATTGTATATTTAAAATTACAGTAAATTTAAAACAATTAGTATAGTAAAAAATAAAACTAAAATAAGAATTATATTTTTTTCTGGGAAAGTAGGTGCGAAAAGGTAATATTAATAAATAAATAAAAACTTTGTTTTGTCACTTAAAAATTGAAAATAAAATTATTAAAAATATTATTATATTACATTTTAATGTATTTTATTGTCTGAGCGAAGCGAAGTCTTTATACTCAGAGATACGTAACGATATTAAAATTCAAAAAAATTCTTTCGTCAAGCAAATCTCAAAAAGTACTTGTCGGATTTTGATTCTGTTTGTACCAGAAGGTACCTATGAAGGTAACCTCGTGAATGCACCGACTTTTAAAAATTAATTCCAAATAGTTTAAAAGTTATATTAAAAAAACTGATAAAAAAGCACAATTTATGTGCATACGTCACAGAAATTTGGTGAGCGTGATTTTCACCGGCTGGACATTTTCGTAGATAACCGAATCAGTACATGGAGTAAATAGTAATCATTTTCGCACTCAGAAATATTGAATGCAATAAAACATTTTAAAATTTAATAATGCAGGAAAATAAAACTGTTATTTTTTTATGTTAAAAAATGTCATAAAAACTTTGATTTTGAGATTTTGTGATTATCTCACTCTCAGCACTTTTTGATCGCTAAAAGAATGTTTTACATATTTCACGTGTGAAAATTAGAAACAATTACGTTTTTAAATAAAAAGTTTCTTTTATGACATCATTTTCCCTTTATATTTATTTTTATTGCATGTTTTCTTTTAACTTATATTTTGTTTGTGTATGGAAGTCAATTCTGGTCACTAATTTTTCGGCACGGATACCACAAGCGCATCAAATTTGGCGCAATTTTTTTCAAAGCCCATTTGGCGAAAACTCTCTTTTCAAATAACGCTTACATACACATTTTTAAATTATTTTCTATTTTCAAAATGAACTTACAGTAAATAAAATAATAATAATAATTAATAACTATAAAAAGAAATATTTTATATAATTGAAAGAAGGAAGTGAAAGTAAATAAACATTTTATGAGTAAATAAACAAATAATAAATAAATAAAGCCGGTTACCATCTCAGGTAAAATAATGCCATTTTGACGCCAATTATGTACCCTGGTGCATATGTGACATCTTTTCCCATTTTTCATCCGTTTCCTGTTGCCATACAACTTTGAAATATGGAGTATGTATGCATACCTGGGAGCAATACTGGAATTAAACATTGATTTTTTTAAAAATTCGATCCAAAAAGGGGCAACGGGGCTATTTTTTAAAGATTTATACAATTTATACTGCATAAAGGAGCCACTTACCTATTTCTATATACCAGAAGAAGTAAGTGGTATCTAAAAACAATTATAGTATACATAAATAAAATACTTGAGATAATACACTAGAGATATAAGCACCGGGTTTGGCGAGATTTTTTATGTCAATTAGGCGAAAACATCGTTTTGATTACCAGATGCATATAGCATGCTATAACAACACGTTATTTATTTATTTCAAAATGAAAAAAAAAAAAAAAAAGGAATAAACGAAACATTTTCTGTTATTAAAAAAGATATAACAATCAATAAATGATAATATATTTAGAACAAACAATTTATTATAACATTTATATGATAACCAGCATTTTAGGCAACTAAAAGCCATTTTGGCACCAGTTAGGTACCTCGGTGTATATAGGGCATATATGTGCCATATTTATTTGTAAAACTGAGCATGAACGTTTACCAGGTGTGTTTTCATAGGCGCTTATATTTTTTTGCAACATTAGCGCACCTTTCGAAGCCAAAACTGCACAAAAGAAAAAATAATCAATATTTGCAGCATTTTTTTTTTTTTTTTTTTTTTTTTTTTTTTTTTTTTTTTTTAATGTAATGCACATTTTGTAATCAGTAGGCTCGATAATCAGACCTCGTTTTTTTGCTTTAAAAGATGATATTTCATACGTCTTTTTGGGATTCGTCGCCCATATTTGATTAGTAGTCCATATTTAGATTAGTTTTTCCATATTTGATAGTATGCGTCTACTCGTTTTGTACCCTTTTTTGTAACTTTCTTCTTTATTAACAGCGACATCTGGATTTCCTATTTAAATAAAAATTCTTCTAAATACAAAGAATTTTGTTAAAATAAATAAATAAAGGAAATGCGGACATATATTGCTCAAAACACAAAATTTTTCCTATGGATTTAATAAAAATCAGTAAAAACATAATTTTTATGATAATAAAAAGGTGACTTATGTAATAACAGAGTCATATATTATGTACGTTATGGATTAAGTATGAATATTTCTCCACTATTTATAAATAATAATAATAATAAATTAAAATGTGGACAGACCAAAGTCTATATTTGACTGAAAACAACAACCACTTTCTAAATGCTTTACAAAAATGGCCAATGAAAAGTGATATTTCAAAAGTATTATGAAATTAGTTAAAAACCATTTATTTTAAACTAAATGAATAAAAGATTTATATTTTTAATGAAATAAATGGGATTTGAAAAATTAATGGAAATTTATCACCATAGATGTATCAATATTACAATCAGTACCTTGTATGCAAAATGGAACAATTAGCAATACTTTTTGTACCCGAAAAATGGTCGTTGCTTTTTTTAAGGTTAAAAAGTAGATTACGAAATATTCCTATACAGAGATGCCAAACCCTCGCTTATTGCATAGCAGAATTTTCTTATAGGAAAAGTTATTTTTTAAATCCGCAGAATGTTCCAATTTAAAAAACATTTTCTATATTAAAATACCGGTACCCAAAATGCCGGACACTTGGCAGCTCTGTCTATAACATTTTAATTAATGACGGTACTTTTTTTTAATCGGATTCAAATTTAGTGAAGACAATGTTTTTTGGCCAAAAGCAGCTTTTTTCCACATGTGTAACTACGATACAATTCCTTGATGTTGACTTATGAATGTTTTAACTTATGCTATTATTGCTTCCTCTCATTTATTTATTTGAATTTTAAATAAGATGACTTAAAATCGTGCTTTTTAAATATACGAAAAAAAATGCATTTCGAGAGAGGGCGAAAAGGACAATATTTGGTGATTTATTACCTGCGTTTGGCTAAGTGTCTTACTACCTTGTATTTAATATTCTTCACAATACTTCGCTGTTATATGGACTTAGGCGCTTTTATAAAAAGTTTGACTTAATTCGGGCTGAAGAAAGTGAGTTTTTTACTGAATAATACAAATAAATGAAAAATGAATACTTAGAAATACTAATAAAAGAAAAATGAAGCATTATATTGATCTATGTATATTTAAAAATTCATCTGCTAGCAGTAATTAGACAATTTATGTGTATGTGTATATAATAGGAGGTAAATAGCTTTTGATTCTGTATTTCTATGCTATAAAGCATTAACGTTTGTGTGTTTTTCGTTAGCATTGGGAGTACCTAGCCGATTTAAAAAATAATGTGGGCAAAAAATGTTGGTAACCATCTTTGCTGCAAAATATACTATATTTTGCGTAGGAACAATAATCACCATCAATGCACGAGCAAAAAAAGTTCTAAAATTGAGAATTCTTTGATGTTGATATAACTAAAAATTGAAAATCTTTTTTTTTTTTTTTTTTTTTTTTTTTTTTTTTTTTTTTTTTGTGGCAACTTTTAAGATATAATATTCTCGTTATGAACGATTTCTAAAACATTCGACAATTTAATTTCACAAATTAAACATTTTTTTTCTAGAAAAAGTTTTAAACCCAATTTATTAAGAATATTGCAATTTCTAGGATACTGTTGGGGTCAGAAACTATAACTTTGGCATCACAGTAACTTATAAGATGTAAGTGCTCGTTTAGGACAATTTTTTAAAAAAGGATTCCTTAACTCTTATCGACAACCTCATTGCATCCATGGAAAACAGATATTCAACATTATAACTATTCGGACGGATTTCACACCATATAAAATACACTCCATTTATCTTCAAACATAATAGTTTATGTTATTTATAGTTTCTCAAATCGGTGCGAAGCTTCTGTTTATGCTCATGACATCATTTCAAAGAGCTATATTTCCAATATAGGAAAATTTGGTGTTTTATTTTCTGTATTACTTTTAACATTTTGCATATTTCAATTTTATATCCATGCATGGTTTGCTTTTGTTTTATAAAAATAGTATATGCAACAAGATTTTTTAGTTCTACGATTCGATATGCTTATTTTCATCATTATATTTTATCACAATAAATGACCAATTAAAGGTAACACCTCATTTTCTTTACTTATCGCAAGTTATTAAATGTGTATTCTCAGCAATATCGCTCAGACTAATCCCTCTGAGGGAAGTCCTAGTTAAATTATGTATTATATTTTATACATAATATTTATATGTAATATTTATATTATTATACTTTAAAATATTATTATATTAATTTTATGTAAATAAAAATAAAAAATAATCATCTTATTAGAATGAAATAGGCCCAGTTTCAATAAAATTAACTCACAAAAATTGTCTTCATGGCGTGAGAAAACTGTTAAAAAATGCAATCAATAAATGTTATTATTATTATTAAAAAAAAAATGGCGGAGGCAAATTTTTAAAAACAAAATTTTTTTTCATAGAATGCCCAGTTACGATATCACTATTGCTTTCGCAATGTTAATATTGGAAAGTAACTTATGAAAACAAATTTATAAGATCCAACTTTGCATTATAAAAAAAAAAAAAAATTGATCTTTAATAAATATATCTCATTTCTGAATTATCAAAGGAGAGGGTGTAGATGGGTGATTTTAGGAAATATATATATATATTATAACTTGTAACTGTCTAATTGAATTATTAAAAACATTTATTATTAAACTAATTGGAAGAAAAAAAATAAGTTTTTTGTTATTTAATTAATGCTAATTTAAAGGTTCTAAAAAATGTATGTAAACAGCCAACAAAATATTTATGACAGTTTATATAAAATACTTTTTAGTTTATAGTAGTTTATAGAAGTTTATATAAAATACTGGTACTAATAATTAATAATATGATTTTAAATATTTATTCTGATTATTAATAATACTACTAAAAGCAAAAGACAATATCTCGCAAATTTATATCCCATTGTTTAATCAAACAAATTTTTCAGCTCGCTGGGATTTCATTATCACGAGTTATAAAAGTTTAAATTTATCGGACTCTTATATTAAACTTTTTTATAAAATTTGGCGGGATGGAGAGGGAGAATTAGAAAAATTTAAAAAAGGCCGGAATAATGTTGAACTTATACTATTTGGCAGGCCCACAACAGTTAGAATCCGACTTATAAGTTACCGAGCAAAGAAATAATAAGGGACCGAAATGACAAGGGACCAAAGTTGCTGGGGACCGAAATGGCCAGGGACCGAGATGTCTCGGGATCGAATTGTCTCGGGACCGAAATGTCTCGGGACCGAAATGTCTCGAGACCGAAACGGCGGGGCCGAAATGGCGGGACCGAAGTGGCGGGACCGAAATGTCGTGTACCCTACGCAGACATACACAAACAGAGCGTTTTGTTAACTTATCAGTATAGATAAGAAGAAAGATTTTCTAGAATTTTTTAGATGCTTTTTACATTATTCAGTCGATTAGAAGTCCATATTTTCTTCCTTATACTACCTCTCAACTGGTAGACGGCAGGTGCTGGGTTCGAACCCAATCGCGGCCGTCGGCCTAACCGTTCGGAGTTTTCGTGGTTTTCTTCGAACCATGCGTAAATACGGGTTAGGTTCCCTTAGAAAGACCCCCACGAAGGGCATCCCTCCCCATAGGGCCTATATCCCATAGAGTAGATAATCGGCCGACACAAAATACAACAACATTACAACAACTTCCTTATACTAGCTTCGGTGGGATCAGCAAACATACTGGCACGACATAACACATTCGACTCGACATTTTGCTGTCTGTTGTAGAACTCCTTTTGCATGCGAAGCGTAAGGAGTGTATTGACAGACAAGCAAAAACATCTATTCTAGCTGTTCGATTTTTTTTTATTACTAACTTTTAGGTATGTGCTGGACATTTTATAGGAACTTAGACTAGAAACTAAAATCAATAGTTTTTTTTAACCATCAGTTTGGGGCCCCTCAGGCTTGGGGGCCCCGGGGCAGTGCCCCGGCGGTAGTTACGGCCCTGATCCATACGTATATTATGATTTTAATTGTTCTTTTTGTTCTGTGGTGATTACAGTCATCGATACATACAATGGCTACGTTCGGTAGAATAGAAATTTTCGATCCTGCAGTGGAAACCTGGTTACAGTACGTAGAAAGATTTAATCATTTCATTAATGCTAATGAAATTACTGATGAAAATAAAAATAAATCCATCTTTTTAACTGTGATAGGCCCAACCGTTTATAAACTGTTACGAAGTTTGCTTTCGCCGAAAACAACGACAGATACTAAATATGCTGATTTAATTAAAAGTTTATCTGATCATTATAGTCCAGCACCTTCGGAAATTGTCGAAAGATTTAAATTTAATTCTGGAGTTCGGAAATCGCCTGAAACCGTTTCAGTTTTTGTTTCGGAATTACGTAGGCTTTCTGAATTTTGCAATTACGGTGCTAATTTAGATATGATGATTCGTGATCGACTAGTATGTGGAATTCAAGATAGTCAAATACAGCGTAGGTTGTTATCTGAACAGAATCTGACACTTTCTAAAGCTATTGAATTGGCTGTATCGATGGAAACTGCTGCTCGCGATTCCATAAATTTACAAGGTTCTTGTTCTGTTTCACAACCGGTGAATAAATTAAATGCGTCAAAACCGAAACTTAGAAATTCGAAATTACCAGAACATTTTCGTGAGTGTATACGGTGCGGAAATTCTGATCATGTACCTAAGAATTGTCCTTTTTTGAAAGTTACATGCCATTCTTGCGGTGTTAAGGGTCATTTGGCAAAAAAATGCCTAAAATCAAAGAAAAATGAAGGTTCTAGTCGTAAAAATTTTAAAGGAAAACCTAAAAAAGTTCATCAGATGCATACTACACCTGATTCTGTTGAAATTATTGAAGAAAATATGTCTAAAGTAGCTATTGTGCATGAATCGGAATACAATATTTTTAATATGGTTCCTATTGCTAAAAAGAGTGCTCCTAGACCAGTTACAGTAAATATAGAAGTAAACAATCGAAATATTAATATGGAATTAGATACCTGTGCAGCTTTATCTTTTATTACTAAAGATACATACAATTCGCTAAAGTTACCACCTTTGCAGCCAGCTAAAACTGGTTTAGCTACATTTACAGGTCAACCAATTCCTGTTTTAGGAACAATTACAGTTGAAGTAAAATTTAATGGAAAATGTGAACATTTGCCTTTACTAGTTGTAGATAATAAAGGTCCAAACTTGTGTGGTAGAAACTGGATCAGGTCCTTAAAAATTTTAGAATTTCGTACCAATTTAGTTAAAAATTATGATGTAGAGTTAAGCAAGCTTTTGAATGAGTACCAGCATATTTTTGAGAATACACTTGGACATTTAAAAGGAGTCAAAGTCTGTTTAATTAAAAAGCCAGAAGTACAACCAAAATTTTATAAAGCTCGTACTTTACCTTTTGCAATCAAACTTCAAGTCGATTACAGAGGACTGTAATCGATTAAGATTACGATTATTTTCAATTTCAAAAAACAGATTACGATTATGTCTATTTATGCAAGTCTGATTAATATTACATAATCGATTATCCATTTTTTTATTTCTAGATTACGATTACGTTTGGATTACGATTAATATTTTTTTTTGTAGGATTACGATTAACGAACTAGTCGATTACGATTACAGTTCAATTACATTAATTCCTTAGTCTACATGTTACAAATTTACAAAATATGTGTTTCCTCTTATTTATTTTTAAAGGAAAATAAATCATTTATATTAAATGAGCTATTCTTTTCTATATAAATAATATATGTTTTCCTTTTTGAATATTTTAGAACTGATTTCATTATTATAAATTTATTTTGAAATTAAGAGCATTTCTAAGGAAGTTTGATTGATAGAATAGGTATGTGTAACATGCGACATTCTGATTTGAAATTCACGAATACCGGTGTACGTAGAATGAGCCCTTCCCCCTCCCCTTACACACACTTTAAAATTTGGGGGGGGGGACCATCTGTTTCACAACCTTTTTTTTTAATGCAAAATTTAAACATGAAATGAGTTTAACTAAGGTTATTTTCCTCAGAACATTCGTTGCAAGACATTTAGGGATAAAAACAATCAAAAAAAAAAAAAAAAAAAGGAAGAATAAATAAAACAAGCTTCTACCAAAATTTTCGAAATGGGAGAATTAAAACAATTCATTCTTTTTTCTTTCATTCGTCCCCTTGAATCACATATTTAAAACAAAATTGAGACACATGAACGTTAACAGGCAAATAATAATAATAATATAAAATACTGTCTTTTGGTAGGAGTGTATTGGGGGAGGGGAGAGAAGGAAAAACAAACCTTTCTGGGAAAAAAAAAATAACTACCTTTTTTTCCGTATTATTTATTTATAACTCATTTAGAGAGATTTTTTTGGTAGTTATTTTTCCTTTTTAAAATAATCAGAGATAAAGACAATTTAGTGACTACATTTCAAAATTCAGGGGTTCGTCATTGAATTTGCCGGCTCATGTGCTAAAAGAATTTTCCAACAACTAGATATCATTACCATTGGCCTTCACGCTTAAAGAAATCCTCCTTACACCCGTATATTTATTGACAAACCAGTCTTACTTTCTGTTTTTTGGGGGGGGAGGGGGATTCTGATAAAATAAACACATATGTATATATATATATATATATATATATATATATATATATATGTATATATATATATATAAAATCAATCTTTTATTATTAGAGCTTTTGTAAGAAAAATGATCTATATGTTTAGCTTATCCAGATATATTAAAATACAAATTTTGAATAAACAGACTTTATACTTATGATTAAAAACACTATATAGTTCATTTAATGCAAAAAATTCCTTTCACAACAATTTTAAAGAAAAAGACAAGATATAACTATGCAATATTTCTAAAATAAATCCGTACAATATGTATATATCTATTAAATTACCTGCATGTGGGTGTTCAAATTGGACTTGATTTTTATGGAGACCCTGACATTTGACGAGCACAATTTATATTTGGATTTTAAAATTTTCACGCCTTTTTCATTCAAATCTAATACAGATTCCGTGAAATAATCTTCAATTTTTTTGTTGTTTCTCTTAGCCATCTCTTTTTCTAGAACCTTGTAAACAACTACTTAGATATAAATAACCACTAAGAAATCCAGAATGCGAATGAGCTGTTAGATAAATTGTCACATGCTATTTAAGCATTTTTTTTCTTTCTTTTTTCCCATTTTCTTTATTCTCCGATTCCCACATTTGAAAGAGGGTGATGTCTGTCCCATTGCTAAGTGCTCATAATAAAACCATAAGTATAGTATTATTTTTCTTTTTTTTATTTTCTATCCTTTATCTTTCCCACTCTAACCCCCGAGACAAGATCCCTCGAAGACCCCCCTGATCAGAGTTTTCCTCCCAAATCTCATACCTTTTAACGAAGTCAATTTCTATGTTTTTATCCTATATACCATGAGCAGCCCTCTATAATGTTGACTACATACAGTGTAAAGTATGCATTTCAACGGAACTGCTCCCTGACCTATGACCTCTTCTCACTTTTAACTTTAGGGGCGATTTAACGAGCTCCAAACGTCGACTACTCTTTCCTTGGTGCAATGTTTAATTCATCGACCAAGTCTCTTATGGATATGGCAAAATGACGAAGGAAAAAAAAAGATGTAATCGTAAAACGTAGTCGTATTTTTGTGCTCGATTACGATTATATAGCTTTTTGATACAGATTACATTGCGATTACGATTAGATTATGATTGTAATCAAAGGGAAATCTTTTGATTATGATTATATCGCGATTTGTTTCAAAATTAAAATTTGCGATTACGATTACAATGCGATTACGCAGTTTTTGTAGTCGATTATAATCGATTACGATTACACGATTACGATTACTCGAAGTCTGTTTGCAATGCGAGAAAAAGTCAGCGAGGAATTGAATCGATTACAGAAGATTGGTGTTTTACAACCAATTCGTTTTTCAAAGTGGGCTACACCCATCGTTCCTGTACTCAAAGGGGACAGATCATCTGTAAGAATTTGTGGTGATTTTAAATTAACGGCAAATACTGCTATTGATACAGACCAATACCCCTTACTTAAAGCTGG
Organism: Maratus speculifer; assembly: GCA_964019185.1. Lineage (NCBI taxonomy): Eukaryota > Metazoa > Arthropoda > Arachnida > Araneae > Salticidae > Maratus > Maratus speculifer. Next base: position 58,069,538 of record OZ025294.1, read on the forward strand.
AGATATTTTTGCTACACTAGCAGGAGGCCAGAAATTTACTAAGCTGGATCTTAGAGATGCTTATAATAAACTTGAACTTGATGAAGACTCCAGAGACCTTACAGTTATAAATACACATAAAGGACTTTTTCAGTATATTCGCTTACCTTTTGGAATTTCCTCAGCACCAGCCATTTTTCAACGCGAAATGGAAGTATTATTACAAGGCATACCAGGTGTTGCTGTTTCATTGGATGATTGCATCATTACTGGCACCAGTGACGTTGAACACATGTCAAGACTACGAGAAGTGCTTAAAAGATTTAGTGATGCGGGTTTGCGACTTAGACAACAAAAATGTCAATTCTTTTGTAACAGTTTGACTTTTCTTGGTCATGTAATTGATGCTGATGGAATACACCCTACAGATGAGAAAATTAAAGCAATTAAATCTGCACCAGTTCCTAAAAACATCACAGAATTGCGTTCTTTTTAGGACTGATCACATATTATGCTAAATTTTTGCCTCGAATGAGTACCATGTTGGCACCACTTTATAAATTGTTGCAGAAAAATACTCCCTGGCAGTGGTCCTCAGAAGCTGATACAGCTTTTCAAAATGCCAAATCAGCATTATGCAGCTCTTCTTTACTAGTTCATTTTGATCCGAAGAAAGAACTTCTTCTAGCTTGTGACGCCAGCCCATATGGTGTGGGAGCAGTGTTATCTCATGTTGTAAATTCAGAAGAGTTCCCAATTGCTTTTGCTTCACGAACGTTAACATCTGCAGAGAAGAATTATTCACATATACAGAAAGAAGCACTGGCATTGATATTTGGAGTAACAAGATTTCGAGAATATTTGGCAAATTCAAGAATTCAGCGTTGGGCATTGACTCTTTCTGCTTTTAATTACACAGTTCGTTACCGGAAAGGAGAAGACAATGCCAATGCAGATGCATGCAGCCGTCTTCCTATACATACACCTCAAGTTAACCCTCCGTTACCAGAAGAACTAGTACTTCAGATGGAAAGATTAGATGTCGGTCCTGTTACAATCAATGACATTCAACAAGCCACTAAAGAAGATTCAGTATTATCTCAAGTAATTCAATTCACTCTTGAAGGTTGGCCAGAAGTTCTCAAGCCAGAAACTGTGCCTGATTTGAAGATAACAGAAATTCTTCCATACTTTAAAAAACGCATGGAATTAAATGTTGAACAAGACATCCTTCTTTGGGAAAACAGAGTAGTGGTTCCTACTTCACTTCGACATAGCATTCTACAAGAATTGCATTCTACTCATCAAGGAATGGTAGGAATGAAAAGTATTGCTCGTTCATTGTTTTGGTGGCCGAATTTGGCTGCAGAAATCGAAGACACAGTTCGTTATTGCACCACTTGTGTACAGAATATGGATATTCCACCAAAAGTTTTACGAGCTTGGCCAACATCTAATATACCATGGTCTCGAATCCAAATGGACTATGCCGGACCTATTGATAATCATATGATTTTGATAGTCACAGATTCATATTCAAAATGGATTGAAGCCTTTCCAATGAAACAAAGTACATCTCTAGCAACTATTGAGAAACTTTATGAAATTTTTGTAAGATTCGGATTACCCAGTTGTGTTGTTACTGACAACGCAAAAGCTTTTATATCAGATGAATTCCAATCCTTTCTTAAGCGTAATGGCATACGATTCTTGCCCACAGCACCATATCATCCTTCGTCTAATGGACAGGCGGAAAGGTCTGTGCAGTACATCAAAAAACAGCTAAAGAAAGTACAAGATGGTACACTTTCAACCAGACTAGCAAGAATTCTTATGAACTACAGACGAACTCCACTGGCTGTTTCAGGTTTGTCACCAGCTGAATTGCTTTTTGGCCGACAAATACGTAGTAGGTTGGATTTACTGCATTCTCGTCATCCTACTGATCCTGTTTCAAAGCCATTTTTTAAAGTTGCTGATTTAATATACGCCAGAAATTTTGGCAAAGGTGATAAGTGGATTCCAGGAAAAATCATTTCACCATTTGGAAATTGCATGTTTCGAGTATTATTATCTGATGGTACTTCAGTACACAGGCATAGAGATCAACTTAGAGAGAGAAGGGAACATCCACAACTGCATTCTCAACATCCAGATAGTGATATTCAGATGTTCTTTCCAAGACAACTAAACCCTGTTTCTAGCCCAGCAATTTCAATGTCACCCTCTTCAATTCAGAGTCCAAAATTTCCATCTACAGTCGAGACTCCAAGGAAAACTGCTACAGCTCAAAGCCCTAAATCACCGGCCGTTCCAGACATGGCTGCTAATGTGAAATCTCCCAAGCCCCCAGATCCTCCAGACAAGAGTGTGTTATCATCCCCTGATTTAACATTGCGCCGTTCTTCACGAATTAGAAAGATTCCCAAGAGATTAGATTTGTAATTTTTATAGGGAGAGAAAAGTGTTATGTATAAACTATAACTTTCACTACTTAAAAACTACTACAACTTTCACTACTTAAAAGTACTACAACTTCCACTTTGTTTACATTCCAGTTCTGTTCTATTCTAAATGTTCTATTATGTATGTTGTGTGTTGTACGTGTGTTGTGCTTATTAAAGTTATGTGTCAGCTAATACAGTGTGCTGATATTACATTCTAAGTACTCAAACAGAACAGATTGCATTTTGTGGCAGTTATCGGGGACTGACAGATAGACAGAAGACCAGACTGAGAGATGGAAAACAATAAATTTTGCGTAGCCAAAATAAGCCTTCGCCGAAATTTCGGCAATGACGTCATTATTCATGAGTTATTGCTGTCCATGTTTCTTCTATTTTTAACGACAACTATAAAATACCTGTTTTATTTCAATTATGACATCAAATTTTATCAATTGAAATATTTGTTTAAAATATAATTATTAGCCTCCGATGCTATTTCTTTCAGACAAGCTAAAAAATGTCGTGTCGTCAGCCCTGGATTTTCTACTCAACCGATTTTGATAATTATTTTTTTAAATGAAAGCTATTTATTTGTAGTTGTGCCCATTTTAGCTATTTTTTAATTTATTTCCATTTTTATATTTTATTTTTAATTTTAAATGCTTTTTACGATATTTCTTAAATATGGTGGCGACTCAGTTTAGCTTTTCTCTCGATAATAAAAATTTATTTTCCATTATCACTTTCCACGAGTCAGAAGCTTTATTTCATCAGTGAACATGTCCTCGCATTTAAAAGAAAAAAGCTCAATTGTTTTCGTAAAATTTAACCACAAAAAATGATTGCGTATAATTATGCACTAATTGAGGTTAAAAAAAAATATATATTTAATGAGAAATAATAATAATAATGTAAATAAAATAACAGAAAATAATTTATGATAAAAATTAATGTCTAAAGCAAAATAAGAAAAATTTCAAATGAGGAAAGAGATGTCATTCAGCAACCAGATAAATGGGAATTACGATATTATTACGGATGTCTTTTTCATATTACTAATAACAGTAACTTTTAAAAAACATTTGAAGAGAAAATGACGTCACTATTTAAAACATCGCATTTTTACTCATTACGATATCACATTTCAATATTTCTTTTCACTATGGACAATGAGATTGAGATTTTACTTTCAGATGACTTCAGTTAGTGAAAATAATGTCACAGTAAAAATGAAATTAGTTTTTTTTAATAAAACTATTTTTCTGTGAGTGCTTATAAAATAAAATTTCTGGATTTCGCCGGCACTCAGATTACAATTTTAACTGAAGATGTGCGAATATTTGCATGCAAAATTGTAACTGGCAAACTTGACATTAAGTTTGGAAATATATTTATTATATAATGATTTAATAATGTAATTACTTTTGCTTTTTTTAAAACAAAATCGATCGGGTCTTTTAAATATTTCATTCGTCGAATTCGATGGGATTCCACTCCTTTTATTGTTAAAATGCATTTCCTTTTTCTCAGCGTCTATAAAAAGGCGTTTAAACTAAAGAAAAAATCCGCTTTTGATGAATCTAGTCAATGAAGAAGTAGAACGTCAAATTGTATCTCTTTATTATTCCGCAATTCCAATGACTCAGAGAGAAATTGCTAATCAATTGGGTATTTCACGCCGTTCTGTTTGCTATTATATTGATAAACACAAGAAAAATGAAGTTAGTTCATTGCATTCTAAACGGGGTCGCCCTTCTAAAAGTCCCTATCGATTTTTTTTTCTTCTAATAGGAGGCGAAATTGAATTCTGCAATGGCAGAATCTACATTCAACTTGTTTTTTATTTCTTTTACTTCTAATTATGCCCCCATTTTTGTCAGAAAAATTCTTATTAACAAAACAAATTTCCGTGTTTAATATTTAACAAAGTACTATTTTTATTTTAATTCTGACGTCATATTTATTTTTTCTTAGTTTAATTTTTCGAATGGAAATTGCTCAATTGAAACTTATTGCCGTTGAAAAATTATTCCAGATTTTTTTTTTTTGGCAACAATAAAGGAAATTGGCTAAATTTTATCTAAAAAATCGCTCTTGCTAGCTTAATCCCAGTGCCTCACTAACGTATCCATTAAATTTCAAGTCAATCGGATGTCTTTTGCGTTAGTTATCGCGGAACAGACAGACAGACTGACTGACTGACAGACAGACAGAAACCAAAAAATTTCGTGTCTCCAAAGTAAGCCTTCACTGACGTTTCGGCAATAATTCCGCTGCTAGGTAACAGTCAAAAGAAAATTTAAAAAATGAAATATGTACTTTTAAAAGAAGTGAAAATTCATAAAAGAAGTAAATTTATAAAAGAAAATATTTTATATTATTCGAACGCATGTATAAAATCCCTCCAGAACTTATACACCGAATTTTAAAACTCTGACAAATGTATAGACAAAGTTTCAAATTAATATGAATAATGTATCATTATAAGGAAATTTCATCTTGCATAATTTATCATTTAATGGCTTATATGATTAAAGGATTTATAAATCCTTTAATAATCTGAGCCATTTCCTTTTAAGAAATAAAAATGAAAAAATCGTCTGAATTGCCATAGAAAAGCATTACTGCACAAAATTCCGAATATTCTATATTTTCCGAACGAATGAACCAAACATAGCAAAAACTATTCAGATCAATCTGAGTTTCATACCAACATACCCACTAATTTCAAGTTAACCGGATGCTTTTTTGCGGCACTTATGGTGGAAGAGACAGACAGACGGAAACCAAAAAAAATTGTGTCTCCACAGTAAGCCTTTACTGACGTTTCGGCAATAATTTGCATTGCATTGAGCCCAAAATCCCTGTGAGCCCAAATCGCGATACGAGTTGGCACTACTTGATGCAGAGGATAAACCTGTAATTGCAGACATAAACAGGTAGAACTAGTAATTCTTCAAATCAGGAACTTCAACGTCAGCTTTTCAAATGATTGCTTATAACATACTTTGCGTAATATTTAACTTTCTACAGACATAAACATTTATGAGAAAAAATAAGTCTAAAATTACACGTCAAACATATAAAATCAGGTGCGTTCTTACTATAAAGAAGTTTTTAAAATATCCAGATCTTGATGTAATAACAGCTGCTGTACTCTTATACAAAAATGTACGAATACAATTTTTTTTATGATTTTATGTATTAAATTCAGTAATACAGAAATAATATACTCGCTCTTAAGTAGGGCTAATTACCATGACAGCCTGGAATCATTACCTATGAAGGGATATCACTGAAATATTTCAGTGAAAAATATCATCCTGAAAATTAAAAAACATAAAATCATAAAAAAACTTATGTTTTGTGTGATTCGTTAAAATATATATATATATATATATATATATATATATATATATATATATATATAAATGTTACCCAAATTATTTTCTGTTGAAAAAATGTTATTATGAGAATAAATAAACTATATAAATTTTATTCAATTTGAAATAAATTTTCTGCTTCTAGACGGTAATGTATCCGATTTTTTATGTTCAGTGAAAAAAAAAAAAAAAAAAAAAAAAAAAAAAGAATTACTTCGCATTTTATTTTCAATTTGAAAAATGCCATTTTGTATCTCAAATACTTACTGTAATTTTGTTGAAATTTAATTAAGATATCTGCTTATTAGCAACAATCTTTCTGCAATCGTTTGTGTGATCCTGTAAAAAATGCATAATTCTACGTTCGTCAAATTATAGTTTAATTGAATTGTCCTCGGAAAAATACATTTAGGCAAAGTTTCAGCACAATAAAATGGTCTGAAATTGTCTTGCAAGTTTCGAACAAATCTTTTATGTATCCCTGTGAAAAAAGCCTAACTCCTACTTTCCAAAAATTATAATAATATTGCATTGTCATCAGAACTACACTTGTAAATGAAGTTTCAGCTCAAGCATCAGATAAATGGAAGGAGTTTAAAATTAATATGCAAAATCTTAACTAAATTTTTGAGTAGCCCTGTATAAAAACTGTAACTTCTATGCTACTCAAATTATAATAATATTTTATTGTCATTAAAACTACACTTATATTTAAGGATTCAACTCACAGAAAATCAAAAGAGGTTTAAAATTGACTTGTAAGATTTGAAGTAAACATGCATACTTAAACTGCAAGTAAATAAAAAACATAATTGGAATTTAAGAAATGACAACGACTATTTGAAATTTTTTAAAGCCTGAAATTTTAAAGATTTATAAATAAATTCTATATTTAAATTAATAATAATAATAAACAACATTTTCATGACGATCATAACGAGTCATATATTACGTACGCCATGCATTAAACATTGATATTCCTAGACCAATGATAAAAAACTGACTGTAGTTTATAGATATACTACTTTAACTGTTTAAAATGTGCATTTTTATTTAATGGAGTTAATCAGACTGACTTCTGAACGCCCCATATTACGTACGACATGGATTAAACATTAATATTCTGGAAACATCACGAGCAAATTTTAAATGAAATTTCTGTGTTACAATTTTTGGAACTGTAAATTTTTAAACTTCTAAAAATCGCACATTTTAATTTTTTTTACACCGTTGAGCAGAGAAAAAAATGCACTTTTAAATGAAATTTGAAATCTTTATCACAATTTGTTTTCAAATTATTAATTTTTTAAAAGTTTTTATTACTTTTTTTTGTCATTGTGGCAACAGAAGTATTCCATTTTTGGACTTTAAACATGGACCAATCAGAAAACGAATAAAATAAAATAAGTTGCAGAATTCAAAATGTAAAAAGATTCAGATATACAGTGGCGGTCAAAAGTTTTCGGCCAGCAAAAATTTTTCAGTTTATTCGTAAGTATATCATATGAAGAGGAATCTCAAAGTGATACTTATACATTTTATTGACATAATAGTTAGGAACTTACTTATAGAAGAACGTGTAAAAATCAATAAGTTTAATTGAAAAAATTAAGTATAAAGGAAAACAAATGTTCTCAAAAGTTTCCGGCCACCTTCACAAGTTTGTAAAAAAGTGGTATTGTAATAGAAAATTACAGTGATCAGCAACATTTACAATTAGTATTTTATCGTATTATTATTTTATTAGCTTTAATAATAAGTACTGCGGTGCAGCAACATTGACATTCATACAATCAACGGTCAAAGATCGTCTATGGTACGTTTTTTCCACATTTCTTTCAATTTTGGCGAAATTTCGGCTGCATTGGAATATTTTTAGTTCCGCAGACTTTTGCCAACTTCTTTCCAAAGATTTTCTATTGGATGCATGTTGGGCGTTTGGGCTGACCATTTCAAAAACGAAATTTTTTTTTTGTATGAAACCATTGTTTATCGAGGCTTGCATACATTATTTATGTCGTTATCATGTTAAGAAAAATAGTTGCGACCAATTATTTTCCTCTAATAAGGCAGAAAATGGTTTTGCAAGATATCTTTATACATTGTATCATTCATTTGCCTGTGGATTTCAAATAACGGACCGATACTTTTTGAAGAAAATACTCCCCATGGCATAACGTGTCCTCCGCCATGCTTCATTGTAGGAATAACATAGGCCGAATGATATTTTTTGTTGTTAGGTCATCGGACGTTGTGTCTACCATCACTTCCAAAACTGTTTTGAATTCGGTTAATGGAAAAATAGAACTTTTGTCCAGTTTTCACTTGACCAGACTTTGTGTTCCTTGGAAAATGCCAGTAGGGTACGTCGGTATTTTTTTAACTTCTAAAAATTTTTTAACACCGACTCTTCCATAAAGTTCTGTATCACGTCAACATCATAACACGATAGACAAACTTATTCCAGCAATATTTTCATTCCGTAAATCGCAGTGTATTGCAACGGAATTTTCATGCGGATTAACAATGGTTTTTCTCCTGATAATTCTGTCCACAGGAATAGTAATTTTCCGGGGCCTCCCGGACCTCTGAAAGTCCTGAAGGCCATGGCCATCTTTATGTAGTTTTTAAATATCGTTTACAGTCGATTTTATCGATCGATAACTTAGCCGCAATATCTCGGGAAGATTGGCCTTTTAGCGACAAACTAATCACTCATTTATGAACAATAATTGTTCAACTTTTCAAATTTGAATTCAAAGTATGCTACACACGTTGATTAATTCATAAACACAACCAAAAAACATTTTACGGATAGAAAAAAACTAAAGAATGATAAGTGGCCGGAAACTTTTGAGAACATACGTTTTCTTTTATGCTTAATTTTGTCAATTAAATTTATTGATATTTACACGTTCTTCTATAAGTAAGTTCCTAACTAATATGTCAATAAAATGCGTAAGTATCGCTTTGAGACTCCTCTTCATATGAGTATATTTATAAATTAACTGAAAAATTTTTGCTGGCCGAAAACTTTTGACCCCACTGTACTTCAGATTTCCCAGTTCTTTATTGAGGAGAACAATTATTTTCCGAATAATTAATAAAGATTGTTTATTAATAATAACTTAATAATTTGCAGACAATTTCAGAAGATTTTTTCCGTTTGAAATACTATAGGAATTGCTATTTGATTTAAAAATAGGATTATTGCTGAATACTATGTTTAAAGTCAAGATGGAATTTGTAAACAACATCATAGACAAATCCAGAGTCACAACCTTTGAAAAAAGCGGTTAAATGGGTATAATATTGCTTATTTTTAAACAAAAATGAGGTTAAATTTCACTTCGACAAACCTGTGACATATGTTCAGCAAACTTATGCTTTCAAATAAATCGGAATAGTTACGACGCGACGTCTTTAAAATTTACTAGGAAACTGCAAGAAGTGTGAGTCACCGATTTTGACAAAAGTTGATATCGCTGGAAACATCTCATCGAGAGCAGTAAAAAAACTCAATGGAACTACCCGTCGAACATGAGTCGTTTTCGAGATATCCGACAATTTATGTTACGTAATTAGAGCATACTTATTGGAAAATTGAAAAAAAAAAAAATTAGATTTTAACAAAAGTGGTATCGTTTGGAAGGTCACATCGTGAGGAGTAAAAAACTCAAAAGAACTACTCGTCGGAAATGAAACGTTTTCGAGATATCCGATAATTTATGTCACTAGCTAGTGCATATTGGGCTAGTGCGCACTTAACGAGGGACCGCAAAAAATTGTTTTCTAGATTTTGATGAATATGGCGTCGTTCCAAAGATATCACCATGAAAAGTAAAAAACTCAATGGAACTAGCCATCGGGAATGATACGGTTTCGAGATATCTGACAATTTATGTCACTTAATGCAGTTTCCCAGCTAGTGTGCTTTAGCTATGTGACACAAATTGTCGGATATCTCTAAAACGTCTCATTTCCGGCGGGTAATTCCATTGAGTTTTTTAATCATCACGATGATATCGTTTCAACGATACCACTTTCGTGTAAAACGAGAGTAAAAGTTTTTGTGGTCTCCCATTAAGTGTGCACTAACTATGTGCATAAATTGTCGGATATCTCGAAAACGACTCATTTCCGACGGCTAGTTCTATTAAGTTTTTTACTGCTGACGATGAGATCTTTCCAACAATACTACTTTCGTCAAAATCGGTGACTCACACTTCTTGCAGTTCCCTAGCATATGGATTCTTTATGGTCATAATTAATCGTCACCTCGGGTTTTTTCGACAAAACTCGTACGTTTATCGAAAATAAAGACTTTTTTACTACTATGTATATGGGGTTTCGTTAAATTCCAAGAGAATAAAAAATCTGGATTTCATCCACCTAGATTATCAGAACGCTCCACGGAGATTGCAAATGGGTAATAAATGACGTTCTATTTCGTGAATATTCCACTAATACATTGCATAACAGAGAGAGGGCTATATTTCAAGATTTCACGATTCGATATCTCGTATTAAAAGGAGCATATTTCACGATCGAAAGTTTTTATTTTGGTGTTGTAGGTTTGAAGAAGCACGACAAAATAAAATTCTTTGCCAATTCGATTTTTTACACTTTTAAATTTTTACATATGTACACGTACAGTATATTTACAATGAAATATTTCCTATTAATAATTTTATAAACGTTATTTGTTCCAAGCTAAATTAAGAACAGTTAATTTTCTTCTATTTTCGAAGGTCAATAATTACAGCTTGCTAACTACGACGTTTAAATATTATACATATAAAACCCCTCCGTGTACGACGATTCCGGGGACAACCCATCCACGAGAAAAATAAACCTATTGCAACTGCGTCCACGTTAGGCTTAACTATTCCGAGCTGTTCACAAATATTCTAACTGTTCAACTTATGAAGATATACATGTGAAAGATTTATTCATTACTCATTTTCTCTAAAACCTACAAAAACTATTTAATTATAATGTTTAAGTTCTAAATAAAACAACCAGCAATTACGGAAAAAAAAAAAAACCAAACCATAAATGTATACAAATCAATACTGTTGCCATTCAAGAATGACAAATTCCGTGATTGAATCTTTAGAATGAATCCTTTGTAACATCACGACTCAAGAATGATCAGGTGCGTTCGGGATCTATGCGCGCTGAGCGCGCGCGCTCAGGAGACAGAATGCGTGGAGTGGATCTTACAGCGGAATAGCACTCGGTAAAAACTCCTGAGTTCGCGCGCGAAGCGCCTGTATCTCCCAAACACGTTCATTGTTTACTCTTTATTGTTGACATTGTTTTCGATCTTATTAGAGTGTTTTCTTTTAAGTATTAGCTAAAAATGGGCCAAAATAGGAATTTTTTTTATCCATTTTAGATATTTTTATTATTTTCTTTCAGTATTTTTCGATATATTTTGGCTGTAGTTTCACAATATATTCTTTTATAATTGATTTTTTTGCCTTACTTTATTCTTTTAAAATTTATGTATTTACGATCTGTTCACTACAATCCCCCCATCCACCAGGCAGTTTTGTTATAGTTTTAAATGCAAATTTTTGTTAAAATTTTCTTTTTTTATAGATTTTTTCCCCCCATGTTTAACTGCTGTATTTTTAAAAATTGTTTAAGCCAGTGGCTGATTGACCACAGTTGTATTTTTTATCATCACTTTAAAAATGCAAACACGTCATTTTGACGGGCTGTCTTCTAGTCTTCAAATAAGAAGATTCAAATACTGGGAACTTTGAAACAGGCAGTTCGTCTGAATAAGAATTTGAAACAGTCACCAAAAGCAAAAACTTTAAAACGCATATTATGTTCTCACGCAGTGTTCTTTTCATTTAGAACTGGTATATCAAATAGGAAAATTGTGTTAAGGGTGTTCTTAAATCAAAAAGGGCAACTTATTTATTATCACAATTACTGTGGATTCACAGTAATTTCCTGCCCGTCTTTAAGACTCCTACTGTACACAAGAAGTCAAGGAGATCTGATTGGTCTAAGATAGGTCTGATTTGTCTGCGATAACCTCTGTTGTATGATTGGTCAACATCGCCGTGATGATTCCTGTAATGATCGCTAAAGCAAAAATGTGGTTGGCAGATTGGTTGAAAGAAGCGTTTGTTTGTAAACATACCCTTTCCTTATTTCGTCGCAGCTTCTCCCATCTCCCATTTCCTCCCTTATGATGACCGATTGCGTTTTCGTTGGTTTTTGCTCCGCATTCCCCTCGGTCCTTCATCAAAATATGTGACTTTAAACGCATCAAAAAATAAAAGGAAGAACGAGGAACACAATAAAAATAAAAAAGAGAAACCTACGAACGAATCAAACAATACTTAAAACTTTTGCTCACTTATACGCGAAAAGGCTATAAAAATCGCCAAATTTAAAATGCATATAACTATTAAATAATACATAATCAGAGCTTATTTAAATATTTAGTACATTAAACATGATATTTCAAGTAAATTCAACTAAAATAAACTTAATTTAAAAATTTTAAAGTTTTTACTAAAAATGCTCAAAGTCAGCATTTGAGCAAAACTTCAAGTCATTTGCGACAGGGTAAGGAATTGTCCAAAAAAATCTCAATTTTTATCAGCATTTTCCAACAAAGTTGAAAAATGCTTATGTATTCTGTTTGTCTGTCCGTCTGTCTGCTCTCTATCTCCTGTAAATGCACTCGGATTGCCCTGAAATTTTTGGACGTTATTGACGTTTAACCTAGCACGAACTCTATTGAAAAAGAAGTTTCTACCATGATTAGTCTATTTACAGGGAGAGTCAAAAGTTTTCCGTTACATTACGCCCTATGGAGGAAAATCGTTTCAGTGGCAGCTATTGAGCCCCAAAATTTAGTTCAAACAAGGGCAAAGATTTTTAACAGTGTAAAGATGCTAGTTCTCAAATATTTAAAGAAAGTGCATTATTTTTTTTAGCATAAAATCATATGTATTGATAACTTCTATTTCAAAAGAATTAGTTACTTACTTTGGTCAGAACTTTATATTTCGAAAGTATTGCATCATTATCTAACAAACGAGTCATTCCCCCGACAGTAAGTATGATCCTATAACAATGGTGCAAAATTTCAGTATTGAGTATGACAATGGTGTAAAATTTCGCCGAAAATAAAACAGTGTTCTTACATACAAAATTGTAATCATTACTTTTGATGTAACATAAGCGAGATGATTTTAACGAATTGTTTTATGTTTGTTAAGTATTTTTTTACTGTCAAAAAATAAATAAATGAATAAATAAAATAAACTTTAGTAAAAAAAAAATAATTGTAATTTAAGAAATTACCCCAACCATTTGAAAAATGTTTCACTCGATACATTCATCTATCATTTTAAGCTAAATACCAGTTGTTTTATTGTGTATTATCCGTGCCACTGCTATAAATGACTTTATACATGCTGCAATTTGAAGGTACGGTTCGTTTAAGTTATATCACTCTATTGTCGCCAAGCATAAAAGTTGGCGACGAAAGAAACATTTCAAACTATTTAACATTGTTGGTGCAAAAGTAATCATTATTAAAATACAGCTTTGGCATATACTGTTATACTTGTAAGACTTTGGCATATATTGTTTGATTTTACAGAGCAGAATTTTGGTGATGGAGGTTTTAAACCAAAATCGATCGCAGCACATGCATCTGTGAATGGGTCCATCAGACATCGAATCAAAAAAGTTTTTTCCCAGTTTTTCCCAAGCCGATTGCTTTTTAGTTTTCTTTTTAGGTGGTGGAAAATCAAGAGTAATAGCTATAACATTTTCCGGCTTGTTAGAATCACTATTGGCACTCAAATTTTCCTGGTTAGAACCGACCGATAGTAAAACGCCATGGCTAGTGGATTGGTCGCCCTGGCGACATGATGTTTTACAATTAATCGGTTCGGCATTAAATTGCTTCCTTTTTCGTGATCGCCTTTCAACACGTAATTGGTTTTCAGCGGCTCAATAATCTTTTGATTTTATCATTTTCTGCATTGAAAGACGTTTTTGCGCCAAACCAAATACAGTATTACTCAGTTATCCCGTCGACCAATTTCGCCAAATGATACGAATCGCCAAACTAATAAGCAACTTATACATGTTGACTGTGTTTAATATCATTGAATGCGATATTCACGTTCATTCATTTCTTTGGCTTCGGCTTTTTCCGTATCTGTTAATTTCCGTCTACCCATTTTTAAATTTGTTAGTTTTCTCCTTTATTACAATGATTTTAACCATTTTAATTTACTATTCAAATAAAAATTCTTCTAAAAGTAAAGAATTTAATTTAAATTCAAATAAAAACTCTTCTAAAAGTAAAGAAATTAATTTAAATTCAAAAGTGACCACATCATTCAAAAGTGGTAACATCATTCAAAAGTGGTAACATCATCGGGTCCATTCTCCCGAAAACAACAACCATTTTTCAAATGGTTAACAAGCAAAAATTTGTCACAATTACAAGGCTACATTTTTTAACCATTTGAAAAATGGTTGTTGTTTTCGGGAGAATGGACCCGATGATGTTACCACTTTTGAATGATGTTACCACTTTTGAATGATGTTACCACTTTTGAATTTAAATTAAATTCTTTATTTTTAGAAGAATTTTTATTTGAATTTAAATTAAATTCTTTACTTTTAGAAGAATTTTTATTTGAATAGTAAATTAAAATGGTTAAAATCATTGTAATAAAGGAGAAAACTAACAAATTTAAAAATGGGTAGACGGAAATTAACAGATACGGAAAAAGCCGAAGCCAAAGAAATGAATGAACGTGAATATCGCATTCAATGATATTAAACACAGTCAACATGTATAAGTTGCTTATTAGTTTGGCGATTCGTATCATTTGGCGAAATTGGTCGACGGGATAACTGAGTAATACTGTATTTGGTTTGGCGCAAAAACGTCTTTCAATGCAGAAAATGATAAAATCAAAAGATTATTGAGCCGCTGAAAACCAATTACGTGTTGAAAGGCGATCACGAAAAAGGAAGCAATTTAATGCCGAACCGATTAATTGTAAAACATCATGTCGCCAGGGCGACCAATCCACTAGCCATGGCGTTTTACTATCGGTCGGTTCTAACCAGGAAAATTTGAGTGCCAATAGTGATTCTAACAAGCCGGAAAATGTTATAGCTATTACTCTTGATTTTCCACCACCTAAAAAGAAAACTAAAAAGCAATCGGCTTGGGAAAAACTGGGAAAAAACTTTTTTGATTCGATGTCTGATGGACCCATTCACAGATGCATGTGCTGCGATCGATTTTGGTTTAAAACCTCCATCACCAAAATTCTGCTCTGTAAAATCAAACAATATATGCCAAAGTCTTACAAGTATAACAGTATATGCCAAAGCTGTATTTTAATAATGATTACTTTTGCACCAACAATGTTAAATAGTTTGAAATGTTTCTTTCGTCGCCAACTTTTATGCTTGGCGACAATAGAGTGATATAACTTAAACGAACCGTACCTTCAAATTGCAGCATGTATAAAGTCATTTATAGCAGTGGCACGGATAATACACAATAAAACAACTGGTATTTAGCTTAAAATGATAGATGAATGTATCGAGTGAAACATTTTTCAAATGGTTGGGGTAATTTCTTAAATTACAATTTTCTTTCTTTCTTTTTAACCATTTGAAAAATGGTTGTTGTTTTCGGGAGAATGGACCCGATGATGTTACCACTTTTGAATGATGTTACCACTTTTGAATGATGTGGTCACTTTTGAATTTAAATTAATTTCTTTACTTTTAGAAGAGTTTTTTTTGAATTTAAATTAAATTCTTTACTTTTAGAAGAATTTTTATTTGAATAGTAAATTAAAATGGTTAAAATCATTGTAATAAAGGAGAAAACTAACAAATTTAAAAATGGGTAGACGGAAATTAACAGATACGGAAAAAGCCGAAGCCAAAGAAATGAATGAACGTGAATATCGCATTCAATGATATTAAACACAGTCAACATGTATAAGTTGCTTATTAGTTTGGCGATTCGTATCATTTGGCGAAATTGGTCGACGGGATAACTGAGTAATACTGTATTTGGTTTGGCGCAAAAACGTCTTTCAATGCAGAAAATGATAAAATCAAAAGATTATTGAGCCGCTGAAAACCAATTACGTGTTGAAAGGCGATCACGAAAAAGGAAGCAATTTAATGCCGAACCGATTAATTGTAAAACATCATGTCGCCAGGGCGACCAATCCACTAGCCATGGCGTTTTACTATCGGTCGGTTCTAACCAGGAAAATTTGAGTGCCAATAGTGATTCTAACAAGCCGGAAAATGTTATAGCTATTACTCTTGATTTTCCACCACCTAAAAAGAAAACTAAAAAGCAATCGGCTTGGGAAAAACTGGGAAAAAACTTTTTTGATTCGATGTCTGATGGACCCATTCACAGATGCATGTGCTGCGATCGATTTTGGTTTAAAACCTCCATCACCAAAATTCTGCTCTGTAAAATCAAACAATATATGCCAAAGTCTTACAAGTATAACAGTATATGCCAAAGCTGTATTTTAATAATGATTACTTTTGCACCAACAATGTTAAATAGTTTGAAATGTTTCTTTCGTCGCCAACTTTTATGCTTGGCGACAATAGAGTGATATAACTTAAACGAACCGTACCTTCAAATTGCAGCATGTATAAAGTCATTTATAGCAGTGGCACGGATAATACACAATAAAACAACTGGTATTTAGCTTAAAATGATAGATGAATGTATCGAGTGAAACATTTTTCAAATGGTTGGGGTAATTTCTTAAATTACAATTTTTTTTTTTTTTATTATTATTTTATTTTTTACACGCGTACTTATTTTTCCAATCTAAGAAAAAACAACTAACGCTGTCACCACCGCTGACAATGAATATTTTGTGTCCAGAGGTCTTTCTTCGTTAATATTAAAAGAGTGCATACAAAAACTTTAAAAATTGGTGGTATTAAAGAGAAATGTTTGATAAACTCAATGGTACAGACAGTTTTTAAATCAAATAATCATTTTAAGAGATATTTAATGTTAAAGTTGATCAAAATCGTTCCACTAAAAAAAAAATTGTATGAGAGCGAAAATTATGCATAGGAATTAAATGATTTCTAGATCTTTTTGTACACTAGAGCTTCGCGTTGTACAGACTGCATTTATTTTTTTAATTTGAGTCATTTTATGAGGATTTATTTTCCTTTTAAATTAAAATTTGCAGCCTTTAGAGAGATATTTTTACATATTTTTGAAAAGAAATTATTTTGTGCAGACTGCATTTTTTTTTTTAAATTTGAGTCATTTTATGAGGATTTATTTTCCTTTTAAATTAAAATTTGCAGCCTTTGGAGAGATATTTCTTACATATTTTAGAAAAGAAATTATTTTAAATTGTTGCAAACTAATAAAGTAGCGCAAAGTATAAAAGTTCTTTAAATTAAAAAAAAAATATTAACACATGATTATTAGAAATAGAAATTTTTTTAAAATTAAAATTAAGTGAATATTGCGTATTAAAAGCAGAAAAATATTGAAAATTACGGCATAAAAACTTTATTTACAGGTGAATCTAAAAAGTGCAAGAAAATTGTAAAATACTAAATTCATTAATAGGCGTTAAAAGTTATACATGGAGAACAATTAAGTCAGATTTAAAAAACAAAATAAGACAGTGCAAATAATAATATTTCCTTTCTAATATGATAATAATATTTTGACGTGACTATTACAAAAGAAAAAAAAAGTTTGGTAAAAATTACGTCAAATTTAAAACATTACATTTAAGTACCACTTATTAAAAACCACTATCTTACAGCATTGTTAAAACATATCAGAAAGTTAAGACTCTGTTGACTAAGTTAAGTTTTTATTAGCTGATTCCAAAATGTTTAAATAATCTTATTTAATCAAACGGGAAAACAGCCATTAACAGGAGCACTTTCGGCTTTAACCCCCCCCCCCCTCCTCCATAAAAGAGAAAAGAATAAATTACCGTTTATAGCGCAATCGCTACTGTTTTTCTTATTATTATAATTTAATCTTCCGCAAATTTTTTAAAGCCGAAAAAGATTACTGGTTTTTAGAGGCGTGACGGAGATTGACGAGCGTAGCTGGTAGGGAGCAGAAGCTCCTTAATTTAAAAAATAATCTTGTAATAATCTAATGAGTTTGTAGATAATTGGTTTTAAATGACATAATAAATTCATTAATTCTCTTACTGCGCATACCAAGATTTCCGCGGCCAATGTAAAAGTGCCAAAATTTGTTCAATCCACGATTTTCGCGGGAATAGATATAATCAAGAGTAATTTTCAGAATTTTACTTTTATATAATTATTCTTCAAGTTCAATTTTCTGGCATTCTATATATAGGCTGAGTCATAATTAGCGAAACAATAGGCTATTTCCTTAACTATTGCCCCTACACCCATACTTCCAGTTGCAAAAAATCATTAAAAAAGGTGCCATATAGGATGGTATAGGTTGCAACTCCATGGGTGGTCTATTTGAAAAAATACGAAAATTAACTTTTTATACAGCCCCCGTAGGGTAAAAATTCCAATTAGAAAAACTTTTCTCATTCATTCCTGAATTAAACTAAAAAAATTGCATTTTCATATCTGGAGTTATGGCCGTTTAAATAATTCGTCAGATTTTAAGGGATTAGGCACAAATTGAAATGCGGGCAATTAGAAAAAAAAAAAAAAAAAAAAAATGCTACTTTAAGGAAGGAGTTCTAAGAAACATGAAAAAAATATAATTATTGAGTTAGAACTTTGACTTTTTTTTCTTTTTTTGTGATGGTTAACCATATAATTTGCAAAAATCACACCCAAAATTTCGCATAAAGTTAAAAAATAAAACTAACTCATTAATATTTTTTTTAAGTACAGTAATTTAAAATCATTATAACTCGAAAAATTATCTATCGGATTTTAATTTTTTTAAATTGAATTAATGTGGAAAATATAATTTCAGTTTTGTTTAAGGATTTTTTTAAATGTTAATTTTAAAAATATTAACAATATTTATTTAAAAAATGATGTAACTTATTTTTTGAAAAATCGTAGGATCAAAAGTAAATATTTTTTTCAAATTTGCCGAATCAAAATTAGTGTAATAAATAAATAAATAAATAAATAAAAATAAAAGACAAGTTCTAAGTTTGAACCTTATCTCTGTACAACTCTTGCGTTAATAATCTAAAAAAATCATGCAGAAAAACGCATTTAAAGCTTTAAGCAAAGACTGTCTCCTAATAAAATGTTTAAGTATTTTTTTTTAAAAATTGCATGTGAAAAAAATAAGTTCTTTCTGCAGCTTAAACTCCCGATTCAGTTTAACTTTTGCCGTTTTCATTTCTTTTCTGTAGGGGCGAGTGGGTTAGAGTGGGATAGTTGGTTTTTCTCTCTATGTATCATTCTAAACATTTCATCAATCACACACAATATGTAGCAATGGTAGCCCAAATTCAGTTGATAAAAATTGCTGATTTGTATAAGCTTGCAAATGAATATAAAAAAGGATTATTCCAGGAATCAAAAGTAAACTTTTTTTCTTTTTGTGATATTCACGCGAATATATTTTTCATAATTAGAAAGGAAATATTGTTTTTTGCACGGTCTTATTTAGTTTTTTAAATCTGACGTATTTTTTCTCAATTTACGACTTTTAACGCATATTGATGAATTTATTATTTTACATTATTTTTCTCTTTTAAAATTAACGTGTAAATATAGTTTTTATGACGTAATTTTCAATATTTTTCTATTTTCAATAAGTAACATTAATTTAATTTTAATTTGAAACTTTTTTATTTAAATTAGTCACATGTCAATAATTTTTTTTTAATTTGAAGGAACTTATTCTTTGAGCTGTTTTAATGATTGGTAACAAATTAAAATAATATTATTTTCTAATATGTGTAAAAAATATCTCTCGAAATGAAGAAAATTTGAATCTAAAATGAAAATAATCCTCATAAAATGACTCAAATTAAGAAAACAAATGCAGAGTGCACACCGCGAAGCTCTAATGTATAAAAAGATCTAAAAATAATTTAATTCGTATAAATATTTTTTGCACCTATAAAACTCTTTTTTTAATGGAACGATTTTGATCAACTTTAACATTAAATATCTCTTAAAACAATTATTCGATTTAAAAACTGTTTACACCAGCGTATTTATCAAACATTTCTGTATAACACAAATAACATAATATAACACAACCAATTTTCATATTTTTGTATGCAACGACTCTATTAATATTAACAAAGAAACTTCTCCGGTAACAAAAAATTCATTGTCGGTAACAGCGTTTATTACTTTTCTTAGAATAGAGAAAAACCTACAAAATTAGCTACAGTAAAACATGATTATTGGTTAATTTAACTCTCAAATAAATGTCATTCTAAATTAAATGTCACTGGTCTTCTGTAAAGACACTTTAAAATTTTGTAAAACTTTATGATTTATCAGTGTGTGATTACAATTGCGTTAGTTTTAAAAATGAAGCATTTACACCTGTGAAGAATTTTAAATCCGCTGGAGTGAAAATGATGCACTCTATAAAACTTATTTCTATTTTAAGACTTAAAATCCACGTTTATATTTTACATAAAATGACACCATTTGCTTCTGATAAAGAATTCCACATTTTGATCCAAGACGTAAACAACATGTACAAAAATATACGTATACGACGTCACTATAGTGAAATATACACAAACCCAGTAAAAAAGATACTGTAAACTCGACAAGAAATAATCGGCTATCTGATTACTTTTTGCCTTCATTTGTTTGTAACATTAATATGAATATTTAAAATTAAACATCTTTTATAATAGCTCATTTTTAATCAGAAATAATTTATTTATATTTTTTCAAAATAGCACGCATATCAATTTTATTACGTTCAAAAGAGTGTAACATCATTAAAATGCACTTAAAACTATTTTTTCCCATTGGCCGCAATGTAACGGAATACTTTTGATTGTCCCTGTTTTTAAACTAATGCATCCGATTTTCACAAAGCTTGAAATAACCCGGCAAAATTATGCAACAATTATCTACATTATTAAAATCCGACCGTATGTATGTATTAATATATATGACGCTATCTCCTCCGATCTCGGAAACGGAGAAACGTCGCGTTTGTTTTGAATTGAAGGGAAAAAAATCCCGGGATCCCGAGTTGCTTATTCATCTGTCTGTCCGCCCGTGAGTATGTTTGCATATAACAACTCAAAAACTACCCAACCGAACCGTTTGGAACTTAAAATATATAATTATTAGATAATTTTGTTGAGTCATTTCAAATTTTATGAAGATCGGATGCATAAATCAATTACAGGGACAATCAAAAGTATTCCGTTTCATTACGGTCAATGGAAAAAAAAGTTTCAAATGCATTTTAATGGTGTTACACTGATTCGAACAAAATAAAATTGATATGTATGTATGAAGTATATACTATAATATACATTCTGTACAATCTGTGGTGCAAAGAATAACTGTTATTAACTTACAGGGCCACACAAAATTATTCCATTCATACTTATACACTGAGACATTTTTTGTTATGCATTTTAGTAGTATTAAACTATTTAATGCTAACAATTAAACTATTTAATGCCCGTAATTCATAAACTATTAAACTATATAGTGCCTGTCTGTCCGTCTAAACAGACTAGCGTAGCGGGCGAAGGTCGCTAGTGTATTTTAAATTTCAAATGATTCGGTTGGGTTATAGTTTTTGCTCTGTTATATGTGGACAGACGGACGGACTGAACTACGATTATAGATGCTTAGATATGACGTATTTACATAATTACGAACGCATCTAAAATATCGAAAATTAAAAAAATATTTGGCGAACAAAACAATATTAACGATATTTCAAAATTTCGAGAATATATATATATATATATATATATATATATATATATATCTTTAATGCTTTGACTTCAGTGATTTAGTTGAATTTTTCTAGCCGCTGATAATACTGCTTGCTATCTTTGGTTTCTCTTTCCTGGTACCATTTTACAACATTCAAATACCATTTATATTTACTTGTGTAAAATTATCTCTATCATTTGTCAGCGCAATTATTTCAAGGCAATGCAAAGTGTTATTTATATAAGAACCGTTCTCCTTCATAGGTTTTATAAGATTAAAGTTGTATTAACAGATTTTCCTTTCACAAAGATTTAAACAATAAAGATAAAGAAAGTTTATCATTTTTTAATGTTTTATGAAGTAGATAAAATTATTTAATTATTTAAAGTATTAAAACTATGCACTATATAATTTTCTTAACGGCATCGAAATATCGAATATTTAAAATTTAAGGTGAATGCATCATTCATTGAACATTGAGTGTAAATGTCTTAAAGTTGATTTTTTTCCTAATGAAATTAAAATTAGTAAGGTATTTTTCTGAAGTCTTCCGTAAATTCCAATTAAGGTAGAGTGATTTTAAATGTAAAAAAAAAAAAAAACTCCTAATTTCTTTTGTAAAATTTAAATTATATACAGTATCTACACTGTTAAAAATTTCGTGCTACTTTGAACCAAGATTTGGTGCTCGCAGCTATTACCAGCTGCCACCATAGGATGGTTCAATCGAAGCTCCAAATCTTGGAACGAGTTTACACCATATTATTTGAAAAAATGGTACTATGGTTCAACCGAAATTCCAAATCTTGGAACAAGATTTCACCATCTTATGGTGGCAGCTACTAAGCACCAAATTTCGGTTCAAAGTAGCCCATAATTTTTAACAGTGTATTTATATAATACGCTAATGTGACGATTCCGGATTTCACTCATCTTCGAGAAAACCAACTTATGACTACTATGTTAGGCATAAATATTCAGATGCCACAACTATATTCAGATGCCACATATGGAAATATACGCATAATGTGAAATATATTACATCTATTTCCCTTCTTTCTTCCAAAATATTCAAAAATTATCTAATTATAATGTTTTTAATTCTAAATTAAAAATAACGGATAACAAGCTATTACATACAGCGGATAACCAGATTTAAAATATACCAACACTGTTTTGGTGCCATCTATTAGCAATCGTATTAATAAAAAAACTGAAGAAAAATGCAGGATGTAATGATAATATTCGATATCTATTTTCAAAACTTCGATTAAATAATTTTAGAATGTGTTCAATATAAATAAAATTAATATTATAATTTAAATTTAGTTTTATTAATTTTTAAGAGCTTAACATTTATCCTCTTATTTTTAAAAATTTTGTTGGCATAATAAATAAATAAATAAATAAATAAAATCCAGATGTAATTGAATTATGAGATCGCATTTGTATAACTGGAAATTATTTTTTCACATCCTCTTATTAAATTACTATTTTATTTTCATTCTAAGTTATGTTTGAATGTTATGGCTCTAAAAATTGAAAATTTAACTGCATTAATATAATTAATATATATAATACATGTTGTTATATATTCCTTGCATTTTAATTACATTTTGTAAGAAGCATAAATTTTATTTATAATGCAATTAAATTTCAAGTGGACCTAAGCCAATCTCTCAAGAAGCTATAAAATTGAATTAAAATTTTATGAAAGAAATAATAATTTTTTTTTTAATTTTATTTATACCAAATGAAATTTTGAAATTATGTAGTTAGAGCTTCAGTTATATATTTTAAAATTTCGTTCAATATAAATGAAATGAGTATTAGAATTTAAACTTAGTTTTATTAATTTTTAAGAGATTAACATTTATCTGCTTAAATAAAAAAAAAAATGTATTGTAAGTAAAAAAGTTTTTCATTTTTATTTTATTTTGTTTTGTTTTATTTTATTTTTTGCCAGATGTAATTTAATTATGCGAATTTTGTTTTATTAATTTTTAAGAGCTGAACATTTATTAACTTAATTTTTTTTAAATATTTGCATTATAAGTTAAAAAAAAAAAAAAAAAAAAAACATTTTTTTTGATTAGATGTAACTTAACACGTTTGCCCCCACTACGAGGGGAATACTCGTAGTTAGTAAAGTGGGTTTTCTCGCCACACTATTAAAAATAAATCTGTGAATTCAAGGTGAAACTACTGACAGCAAAGTAGCCGAACTTTTACCGTTCCATTAGTAGATTTTCCGTTTTGAGAAATAAAAGAAAGGAAAACTGTTTGAAAAAACAGTATTTTTCTGTTACAAGGTTTGATTTTTAATGATAAAAATTTAATATAATTTTTAAAATAAATGAATCGATTAGTCGTCAATGAATTCGAAATTTCCGAGTGATTTTAAGCTGCAATAATATTTTACTTAATTTTTTTTATTGATTTGTATAATTTATATCAAGCCGTACTAAGGATCGAACTTGAGACCTTTTGACAGCGGAACAAATCCTTACGGACTGAGCCAAAGCTGCTGATTCCGGGTGTACAAAGTATGTCTGTTATAAGTTAGTGGGAAAATCTGTTGTGCTTTTTAAAGATTTCCTTTCAAATACATTCGTTAGAATATTTGCAAACAGTTTATTTTATTTAATTTCAGACTGATGCATAATACTTATTATTTTTCAACATAAATTTTATTTTTTAACTAGTTTAAATTAAAAAAAATCACTGTTTAAAATCACTGTTTTTTTTTTTTTTTTTTTTTTTTTTTTTTTTTTTTTTTTTTTTTACAAAAATAATGTTATAGACCAGCGTTTCCCAAACTTTATTGGTACGCTACCCACCTTTAACCGTTTAAACGCCAATGTTCCCAAATGGGAACATTGCATTATTTTTAATACAAAACATATATTTTCCAACATAATAACGATGTCCTTATTTTTCCTATAAAATATAAGGTTGATTTAAACTTTTGAAAAGAAAATATTTATGTTTAAGCATTTTTCACAGGTATAAGGAATATGTAAATTCATTAATTTGCATAAAATATACAGGGTGATTCAGCTCGTCGGTGACAAACTTTAAGGATCGATAGAGCACACCTAGACGAACATTTTTGAATAGGGAATGTAGGGTCCCTGACGCGATGGTAAGGCGCTAGGCGCTTTCGAAAATTTGGGTGCCGAAATTCGAAACGTCATAAAAACTAGGGAAATGGTTAGATTTTCTTGCTTGTTGCGTCGAAATGATTCTGTTTGTTTAGACTTTCTTCAGTACCAATTTGATAAGCGTATCTCTTAAAACATGGATAGGGGGCGCTGCAAACTTTGGAGAGCTAGACAACAACTTTAAGCCCGTTATTTTGATAATTTAACACATGCTCGCCAAAGTTTATACTCTAACTTAAAGTTTGAACCCAAAAGTAGAGCCCTGCAAAAAGCGTAAGAGCCGGAATAAAATGTCAAAGTACAGGGTGGTCGAAACTCGAAGGCTCCTAAGAGATAAACAAGCAGATTTCTTGACTTATGGCATGCATTTTCATGATTCTGTTTGCTGGGGCTCTCTGAAACTCAGTTGAACGGTACAAAAAGAAACATCGATAGGGGGCGCTTTGGGCAAAAAACATAATTCGTTGACATTTCGGACGCTAACTGGAAACGGGGCGCTACGATCAGTTAGAAACAAAACAAGAGAGTAATTTACTTATCATAAGAAGCTATTAAAACTGCAGTTTTTTTTTTTTTTTTAACAAACATAGCTGGTTTCAATCATGCACAATGCGCGCAATAAAATTTACATAAGGTGCTTTTTGCTGATTTATGCAAAAGATATCGTACCATATCGATATGCAAAAGATACGTAATGCGTAGACGACAACGCGAGATGACGTAGTTGTATGCGCAGACACGTCTTTTGAACGTGCGGTACCTACTTAAGCTTCGGGTTACTTGTCTGCAGATCGGTAGTAGGATGGAACGGTACACAAACTCTGAATTGGCTGACATGCATTTGGCGTATGGCGCTGCTGGTTGTAATGGACGAGCCGCTCAGCGGTTGTACGCCGAGCGTTACCCCAACAGGCAAATCCCCTGCCATGCCTTCTTCGCTCGAGTACACCAGAGGTTGTCTACAACGGGATCTTTCGACGGAGGCAGGCCTGAACGGGAGCGATCAGTGAGCACCCCCGACAACGAAGAGGCTGTGCTTAACCTGGTTGAGGACAACCCAGGTCTTAGCACGAGAGATATCGCCAGACATGTTGGCATTTCGCAAGCAACTGCGTGGCGCATCTTACGTTCCCGGAATCTGCACCCCTACCACATCCAGCGGGTGCAGTTGCTCAGAGAGCAGGATTTTGGCCCTCGAGTGGAATTCTCAAGATGGTACTTGGCGATGAGATCCAGGGATCCCCGTTTTGTAAACAGCATTTTGTTTACGGACGAGTCCACCTTCAGCCGGGAGGGAATGTGGAACGCCCACAACAGTCATGTGTGGTGTGATGAAAATCCACATGAAACCAGAAGCCGAGCAGCCCAGGAGCGTTTCTCAGTAAATGTGTGGGCCGGCATTCTGGGGGATTGCCTCATTGGCCCTTATTTGTTACCTGAACGGCTGACAGGTGGAAATTACCTGATTTTCCTGGATCAAGTGCTGCCGCAGCTTCTGGAGGAGGCGCACGTACCCGAAGGTTCGCGTCGCCAGATGTGGTTCCAGCACGATGGAGCTCCAGCCCATTACACGAACGACATGCGTCTCCATCTAAACGCAAGGTATGGCCAGCGGTGGATCGGGCGTGGGGGTCCAGTTCACTGGCCTGCCCGATCACCAGACCTCACCTGCTTGGATTTCTTCCTTTGGGGTTACCTGAAGGCCGAGGTATACCATACACCTGTCAGCAGTGCTGAAGAACTTGTGGCGCGCATTGTGGCAGCTGCAGGGCAGATCAGAGATACTCCTGGCATTGTTGGAAACACACACTCCTCAATGCGACGGAGATGCGAAGCCTGCATCATGGCCCAAGGTCGAAATTTCGAGCATCTTCTGTAGTGTTATTTTTTGTAAATAAATTTCCAGTATCATTGATGTTTTTGGTCTAAATTTATTCAGAAGTGTTGAGCAGAGGTAGAAAATGTGTTTTCATTATTACTAACTGATCGTAGCGCCCCGTTTCCAGTTAGCGTCCGAAATGTCAACGAATTATGTTTTTTGCCCAAAGCGCCCCCTATCGATGTTTCTTTTTGTACCGTTCAACTGAGTTTCAGAGAGCCCCAGCAAACAGAATCATGAAAATGCATGCCATAAGTCAAGAAATCTGTTTGTTTATCTCTTAGGAGCCTTCGAGTTTCGACCACCCTGTACTTTGACATTTTATTCCGGCTCTTACGCTTTTTGCAGGGCTCTACTTTTGGGTTCAAACTTTAAGTTAGAGTATAAACTTTGGCGAGCATGTGTTAAATTATCAAAATAACGGGCTTAAAGTTGTTGTCTAGCTCTCCAAAGTTTGCAGCGCCCCCTATCCATGTTTTAAGAGATATGCTTATCAAATTGGTACTGAAGAAAGTCTAAACAAACAGAATCATTTCGACGCAACAAGCAAGAAAATCTAACCATTTCCCTAGTTTTTATGACGTTTCGAATTTCGGCACCCAAATTTTCGAAAGCGCCTAGCGCCTTACCATCGCTTCAGGGACCCTACATTCCCTATTCAAAAATGTTCGTCTAGGTGTGCTCTATCGATCCTTAAAGTTTGTCACCGACGAGCTGAATCACCCTGTATATTATTTGCTTTTATCGTTTTCTCTATATTACTTACATTTGACCGCTAGGAATCTAAATGTTTTTGGAATTCGAGAAAACCCTCAAGAACAATATACAATAGCATATAGCGAAAAATAATTTGTTAGATTTGCATAGGTTGTCAATCAATAATCACGTTCCAAAATGCGAATATTGAAATGAAAACAGCCAAAAAACTGCAGAAATATATTTTTTTAGTATTTTCTAAATTTGTATGCATAAATTAAAACATATGAAGCTGTAATATAGGAAAAACAAAATTATAATTATAATTGCGATATTAATTCGGCGTCTAAACGGTTAAGTAAAATAAATTGCGCGACCCACCTTATATAAAAGATGTCAGTATGGCAATTATTGTATGACCTCTATGTCTATAAGCTATCAGCTATCCTATCTTGCGAAAAAAACAAATTTTCGTACGAAGTATGATGCACTATTAACGAAAACAATTCATAATTCCAATGTGTAATGTGTGTAAGTGGAACAATAATTAACAGAATACACAAACAAGAAAGATAATTAAAAATACATTTAATTACTATCAAAACATAACTTTATAATCTATGCGTTTTCTGGCATTGGCGTTTACCGATGAAAGAATCTATATCAGGGTTAAAACTTGTTAATTTCAATCTTAATTCACTTTCAACGCACAGTTTTTCTATACATGTTTTTCAAAAACAGCCAATTAAAAAAAAATCATGCTCACACGAGTATGTTGTGTTGAACTCCATCAAGGAATTCAAAGCTCATTTAGTTGTTATTGTGGATATTCTACTCGTATATTTCTGAATATGGAAATTAAGGATAGCCCTTAAAATATTATTTGCTGTTGAAATTGTTAAACTTTTTTAACAGTTGGAATAAAAGATATATTTTTGTGACAAACCTCATTGGTTTTCGCGAACCCAATAAAATAGACTCCGCGACCCACCAGTGGGTCGCGACCTATAGTTTGGGAACCGCTGTTATAGACAATTTTTTAAAATTGTGGTACACTATTTATTTATTTACTTTTTTGACTAATTAGTTAAAAGATTTTTATTAATAAGAAATAAGAGACAAAATTTAATTTAAAAGGGATTTTGTATGCTTTTATTATTTCATGGCGCCAGTGGGATTCGAGCCCACAATCTGCGCTCGCAGGCGATTGGCGGTGTGGTGCCTTGACCACTCGGCTACGGAGCCCTTTCCACTAAAACGGAGTGTCTCCGATTTTTGTTTCTAATCCCAACCATTTCGTTATTTTAAGGAAATATGGTGGAGTTTTCTGATGGAAAATGCCCTTTTGTTGTGAAAAGGGACTTTTTCTGAGAAATTCAGGAAAAAAATATTCGTGAAATTCAGAATTTTTTTAACAGTGCAGCTACAGCTACGATATAACTCGTTATTGTCATCCTTATCTAAATCGCCGATTACGAGTATTGCCGCAGAAAACATATGCATTGTTTAGGTGTTTCGCACGCAGAAAGAGACTAAATAATACACTTGACGTACTGTAATGGATCATTTATTTCTCAAAACTTAGATACAATAACTAAATATTTACAACAGAAAAACGTATCTTTTCATGATATGTTTTGGAGAATATTGTAAATCAAAGTTATTTGTTTTGCATTATGTGAAATTTTAACAGGTATATAGAAACAAAGTTAAGTATGATAAGTTTCAAAGTAATAAATTAAAGCATTATATCTGACCTTTAAACTCTGATCCAGGAAAATTTGTCATGTCTGTCACACAGCTAAAAATCGCTATGCTTGTTCGCCACCGTTATTTTTCAAAAGTTTCCTTCGGCCCATTCAACTGATGAAATATCTCCGATAAAATAAGTCGCATCTTTCCGTTCTAAGATACTGGTAGCCAAAAATCGTTGTGTGTGACAGACATGACAAGTTTTCATGGAATTAGCCTAAAGCATAATATCGGAGATACGACTTTGGCATCTGTGAACAAATTCACAATCTCAGCTTTGGCAGAGAACATGTTAATTATGGGAATGAATTTGTATGACTGGAAATTATTTTTTCACATCTTCTTATTAAATTACAATTTTATTTTTACTTCAAAGTTATGTTCGAATGTTACTACGTTAAAAATCGAAATTTTATCTGCGTTGGTATAATTAATATATGTAGTACATGATGTTATATATTTAATACATGTTAATTACATTTTTTAAGAAATATAAAATTTATTCACAATACAATCAAATTTCAAGTTGACGTAAGCTACTCTCTTTGTTGAACTATTTTTATAAATTGAAGAATGATTAAAAGAATTATCCTCATAATTTGTATTTGTAGAATGCATTTGTCCTTTTTAAAATGCACTTTTTTACAATACAAACTCTTCAATAATAAAAGTTTCATTTGTATGTCTCTTATGTAAATAAAACGCAGATCAAGATTTCGTCATTTTTGACAGGAAGGGGGGGGGGGTTATATACTAGTTAATCAGAAAATGAGATTGCATTGGTAAGTGACCACTTCTATTTCTGTGTAAAAACTACTGTTAAAAGACGTGTATACTGTGTGAACGAAAAGTCAGAAAACAACTTAACACCTTTTTAAAAAGTCTTCACATGTATTTTGCCTATTGGGAGTGTTGTGCATTACAGGCACTATTTCAGTGTAGTGTTTAAAAAATCGATGATAAAAAATGAAGTTTTTGCGCAACGTAAAACTTGTTGTTTAAAGGTAGAACAAATAAACAAACGATTATGTGACGCTTTTTTTAATCAGCAAAAAGATTGGATATTATCATTTCACAGTAACTTGAATATTCATTTCTTACAAGAAATATTGTCAATGTATTACAACTGTAGCAATATGTTCAGACAATGAGCACTATTTCATAAGCATTATTTTTTATAAGCTAGATGTAACTAAAATAACTTGAAGGAAATATTATATACATGTTATTCCAACAGTTCACAAATAAATTTTCTTAAACAAATTACATCCTTTCACACATGAGATCACTAATGTCTTTCTATAAAGCTGTAACGAAGAGGTTTATCAGGAGTATTTACAAGTCTTGAAACCATCCCGATATCTTCATAATGATACTCAACCTTGAAGTTACGAATAATCTAGAACAAAAAAAGAACAAAATATGGAAATCAAAATCTTTACTTAGTCAATAAAAAAAATCAATGATAAAAATCATTAATGAAACATGCTTTTTAAAGAATAGTTATGATATTTTCGAATTAATACTTACCAATTCCATGCATCTGGAAGAACACGCAACAGAAAAATCGCGGAATTAATTTTAAAAATTGTCCAAAGCTTATTTCTCATTTTCAAAACCTCTTGTCTTTAGGATCTGTAAAAATATAGGAACTATACTTCCGAATTTAATAGTTTACGAATTATGGATCCTTTTCTGTTTTGAAAAAAGAGAAATAAAGAAGGAAAAAAAAGAAAGAAAACCAGCATGAGATTTTTTCTAGAGCTATTGAAGACAATAATTTTATCTTATAATTATTCAGGATAGGGATTTTCATGATAGTATATCATGATAACGTGGTAATGAGAATTCTATCTTAGTATTTGGCAGATGAAGTGGACAAACACATAAAAATTTAAGCATCGAAAAACTAGGTTCTGCTATGGGACGTTCTCAAAAGGTGTGCACTGGCTTTTGAATAAATAAATTTAATCATCATTGACTTTAATTTTCATTTTCACTGAATTCTTAATTCTATTCAGAGACAAAAATTGTTATAATTTATATTAAAAATTTTGTATAAATACCTTAAAATATTCTTTTTTTTTTTTTTTTTTTTTTTTTTTTCTTTACAAAAGTGGCCAATTTTGGACATTCATAACGTTAACAATTCCAAAGTACCAAAAAAAAAAAAAAAAAAAAAAAAAAAAAATTAACTTGTTCCAGGAGATTCTAATGATAAACAACGAATGTATAAAGGAAATGGATGATTGTTTTATAATTTTGTTAACAAATGACACTCCCAATTTATTGTTTTTTGAAGTTAGAAGGACTTTTCTAGAAAGACTTTTTCTGCAATTTCTTAAGTAATAGTAACGATCGAAACAAAGCTGTTATTTTCACGCAAAACACATTAAGTAAGTACTTTAATCTCTTTTATCTACCTTTAAAATCATTTTTTGTTTAATTCGAAAGTATCTATATGTATTTTCGTAACATTTTTTTTTTGCAATAAATGCACTTTTCTCAAATAAGAAATTGGAATGTCCAAATTGCGTAACGATCTAAACGCCGATTTTTTTCCCGTAAATTTATTTTTAAAGATGATCTGATGTCCTGAAACGTATAATAAGATATTTATTATAATGCTTTATCAAAAATAATTATGTGTTTTGTGTAAATAAAGCGTATTTAGTACCTGTAATAATATAATTTTATCTTAGAAGCACGCTCAACTTTCACGTGTAGATTGATTAATTAAATTCTTTAATAATTAATTTTCAGAATAATTGCTGTCTTTTAATGTTTGTACATATATAAGTTTATAGACTTATATGCTGTATTGTAAGGAAAAATTGGCCTTAAATTTGAAAATTAAAAAAATCACTGATAGTTAACGTTTAATGGTCCCACATTTTGATAATTCAACCTATGTAGACAGTATTTCTTCCATCCGAATCGATAAAATACCATAGCTGTAGAAGATATCTCGTGCTGTTTTTGCCTTTTTTTAGGAAGCAGAAAAGGGTTCATATCTCGCTAATTATTGGATTCGGTAGTATAGTTCTTATACATCTCTTGATTTAAGTGAAAAGAACTTTCGAATGATTCCATGTTTTTCAAAATATAGAATTGACACTTGAGGTCCTTGGGGACACTCCATAGTTATAATAATAAATAAAAAACTTTTATTGTAAAAAATTCAATTTTTTACCAGATACACTTAAAATTAACAATTTAGAAATTTCAAGTGAAGCGTAGTAATGAGGTGCGTTCGTACTATATCGAAGTTTTAAAAATATCCAGATCTTGCTATTATATAGATACTTCAGATACAGTATAGTGGTCGAATTCTTTTGTGTGTTCCTGTAAATACTATCTGCCTTCTATTATACAAGAAGGAAATTGTATTAAACTTCAGCAACGTATATCATTTTCATAATATGTGAAATAGTTTTACATAAATTAAACACGCCCCCAAAAATGTTTCTCCGTATACCATTATGTAGTGAAATACTTTTGTGTGGCCCTGTAAATTAATAATAACTGTTCTTTGCATCACAGATTGTATGGAATATATGTTTTAGTATATACTTCATAGATTCATGTCAATTCTATTATATTCGAAAGAGTGTAACTTCATTAAAATGTACTTAAAATTTCAATTGACTCTTATCCTACTCCATCCTACCCTATTCCTATCCTAATCTGACTCCTATCCTATAAACTCCTATCCTACTCTCCTATTGAACGTAATGTACTGGAATACTTTTGAATGTCACTGTACAGAAATTATACATCTTACTTTCGTAAAATTTAAAATGACTCGACAAAATTATGCAACAATTATATATTTTAAGTCTCAAATAATTTGGTTGGGTTGTTTTTGCTCTATTATATGCGGGCAGACATACAAAGGGATAGATAGCTAGACAGACAGATTGACAGGCACGCAGACTGAACGATGACTACAGATGCTACGTATTTGTACAATTACGAACGCAGCTAAAAATATTCAAATCTTGACGTAATAGTATACAGTATAGCAGCCGAAATCTTTTCTTTGTCCCTGTAAATACTATCTGCTTTCTATTATGCAAGAAAAAACTTGCAGTACTCCTAAGCAACATATATCAGTTTCATAAAACGTTAAAATAGCTTAATACAATTAAAACGCGCACCAAACAATGTTCTCCTTATACCATTATGCAATGGGATACTTTTGTGTGGCTCTGTAAATCAATAACAAATGTTCTTTGCATCACAGATTGCACAGAATGTGTATTACAGTACATACTTCATAGATGCATATCAACTTTATTATGCTCCAAACAGTATAACACCATTAAAATGCACTTAAATCTTTTTTTCCATTGACCGTAATGTCATTGAATGCGTTTCATTATCCCTGTAATTGAACTGTGTGTCCGATTTTCATAAAAAATGAAATGAAGTGACAAAATTATGTATTTATTATGTATTTTGAATTTCAAACGATTCGGTTGGGTAGTTTTTGCGTTGTTATATGCGGACAGAGAGGACGGACTGAACGACAACTATAAGTATTACGTATTTACATAATTACAAACGCACCTAAAAAACGCGTACCAAACAATGGTCTCCCTATACCCTTATGTAATGGAATACTTTTGTGTGGCCCTATAAATCAATAACAAATGTTCTTTGCACCACATATTACGCAGGATGTATATTACAGTACACACTTCATAGATGCCTATCAATTTTATTATGTTCGAAAGAGTGTAACACTATTAAAAAGCACTTGAAACTTTTTTCATTGACTGTAATGTAACGGAATACTTTTGATTGTCCCTGTAATTGAACTATATGACCGAATGAATGAATGTTAAAAAAATGAAATGATTCGACAAAATTATGTAATAATTATATATTTTAAATATGAAATGATTCGGTTGAGTAGTTGTTGGGTTGTTATATGCAGCCAGACCGCCAGACAGATGGACAGACGGAGGGACTGAACGACAGTTATAGGTGCCACGTATTTACATAATTATGTGTGGCCCTGTAAATCAATAACAAATGTTCTTTGCATCACAGATTGCACAGAATGTGTATTACAGTACATACTTCATAGATGCATATCAACTTTATTATGCTCCAAACAGTATAACACCATTAAAATGCACTTGAATCTTTTTTTCCATTGTCCGTAATGTCATTGAATGCGTTTCATTATCCCTGTAATTGAACTGTGTGTCCGATTTTCATAAAAAATGAAATGAAGTGACAAAATTATGTATTTATTATGTATTTTGAATTTCAAACGATTCGGTTGGGTAGTTTTTGCGTTGTTATATGCGGACAGAGAGGACGGACTGAACGACAACTATAAGTATTACGTATTTACATAATTACAAACTCACCTAAAAAACGCGTACCAAACAATGGTCTCCCTATACCCTTATGTAATGGAATAATTTTGTGTGGCCCTATAAATCAATAACAAATGTTCTTTGCACCACATATTACGCAGGATGTATATTACAGTACACACTTCATAGATGCCTATCAATTTTATTATGTTCGAAAGAGTGTAACACTATTAAAAAGCACTTGAAACTTTTTTCATTGACTGTAATGTAACGGAATACTTTTGATTGTCCCTGTAATTGAACTATATGACCGAATGAATGAATGTTAAAAAAATGAAATGATTCGACAAAATTATGTAATAATTATATATTTTAAATATGAAATGATTCGGTTGAGTAGTTGTTGGGTTGTTATATGCAGCCAGACCGCCAGACAGATGGACAGACGGAGGGACTGAACGACAGTTATAGGTGCCACGTATTTACATAATTATGTGTGGCCCTGTAAATCAATAACAAATGTTCTTTGCACCGCAGTTTGCACAGAATGTTTATTACAGTGCATCCTGCATAGATGCATATCAATTTTATTATGTTCAAAAGAGTGTAACACCATCAAAATGCACTTGAAAACATTTTCCCCATTGACCGTAATGTAATGTAATAATTTTGATTGTCCCTATAATTGAACTATGTATCCGATTTTCATAAAAATTTTAATGACTCGTCAAAATTATGCAATAATTATATATTTTAAATTTCAAACGTTTCGGTTGGGTAGCTTTTGCGTTGTTATATGCGGACAGATGGTCGGACAGACAGACTGACAGACGAAGGAGTGAACGACAACTTTAGGTGCAACGTATTGACATAAATACTAACAAACGCACCTAACATAACATAATACCCACCACCTATACATAACAATACGCACCTAAAAACTCGATGTTTTTATGATAAAAAATGTTTTTCCCCATTTATAATAAATTTAGTTTTTTGAGTTGCATCTCTACACTGTAAAAAATTTTGCCGTTAAAAAACGGAAATAGTACTGGTAATCTAGACGCCAGTACTACTTCCGTTTTTTAACGGAAGAAAATTTCCAGGAATAGTTCCGTTTTTTCACAAAATATTTCCTGTTTTTAATATTTTTTTTATGCAAAAATTTTCATTTGAAAGAATTTTTCAAAGACAAACTAACATCTTTGTGATTTTTATTCTTTACTTTAGAAAGACACGTTAACATCAGGCACACATTATATACATTTAATTTAAATAACAGTGAAGAAAAGTGACTTACCTTCCATGGGGATCGAACCCGGGTCGTCTTCGGTCGTAGCCTGCAGTGTAATACCATTACACCATGATTACGCAAAACACTTTTTCAAATATCTTTAGTTATTTCAGATGCATTTCATAAAGTAAAGACAAGATTTTGAACGCGGATTTATTTCTGTAGCGATAATATATATATATATATATATATATTATATATATTATATATATTATATCCTCTATAATAATAGCCGTTGTGACTCTCTCTCTCTGTCCCTGTATGGAGAACGATCCCGGGGTTGTACGCATCCGCTAAAAAAGAAATTCTGACGGCCATGTTTTAGAAATTTTGGTGTTTTTTTTTTAATTGCACTAACCTAAATGTTATGTCATTAGAAAGAGCTTTAAAAAATAAACGGTTTTTTTGCTTACGGTTTTTCCCTAATTGTAATATCTTCTGAGATATAAAGTCATTTTTTTCCGGCGTTCGATCGCTGGATATATGTAAACAAAGGCCGGATTTGATTCATTCACATGACGAGTTTTCTATGCACCATGGAGGATATTCGGCGAGATTGAATTTTATATATCCAAACCAGTAATGAAACGTAATAATATATATATATATTTTTGTTTTGTTTTGTTTTTTTTGCAAAAAAATAAACACTTTTTTTGCTTACGGTTTTTCTCTAATTGTAATATCTTCTGAGATATAAAGTCATTTCTTTTCGGCGTTCGAGCGCTGGATAGGATATTCGGAGCGATTGAATTTCATATATCCATACCAGTAACGAAACGTAACAATTTTTTTTTTTTTTTAATTTTTTTGCAAAGGAATTTGATGCAATTTGTTCGCTTTTGATTTTTCGAACATCGATTTTTTTGTTACGTTATTAGGTTTGTAGTAAGTTCTACACGTCGTATGGGATTGATTTTCATTTAGCAATTTGGCAACAGTGATTTCTTGCACTTTTAAGCTGTGTGAGAAAGTTGCCGCTGTGAAAGCTTTTGATTTTAAGCTGTGACAGAATATTAATAAACATTATTATTATTTTTTTTCAGATGACTGTTTTTTAAATTCAAACCTTTTTTTTCTTTTAGCCAAAATTTATCTCTACCATTTCATTTAACTGAAGTTCTTTTTGTTTTAATATACTGTATATAATTTTCTTTACGGATTGAAAAATATTTTTAATGAAATTATTTTTGTTTTGATTTCACAGCTTTAGACAAAATTTGTCTCTACACTTAATATTTGTTTGTATTCTTTTTTATTATTATTATTGACGTTTCATTAACGAGTTTATTTAATATCTTATGTGAAGTTAACTTTTGCTGTTCTGTGAAAGCTTTTGATTTTAAGCTGTGACAGAATATTAATAAACATATTTTTTTTTTTTTTTTTCAGATGACTGTGTTTTTTTTAAATTCAAACCTTTTTTTTTTAGCCAAAATTTATCTCTGTGACAGAATATTAATAAACATTATTATTTTTTTTTTCAGATGACTGTGTTTTTTTTTAATTCAAACCTGTTTTTCTTTTAGCCAAAATTTATCTCTACCATTTCATTTAACTGAAGTTCTTTTTGTTTTAATATACTGTATATAATTTTCTTTACGGATTGAAAAATATTCTTAATGAAATTATTTTTGTTTTGATTTCACAGCTTTAGACAAAATTTGTCTCTACACTTAATATTTGTTTGTATTCTTTTTTATTATTATTATTGACGTTTCATTAACGAGTTTATTTAATATCTTATGTGAAGTTAACTTTTGCTGTTCTGTGAAAGCTTTTGATTTTAAGCTGTGACAGAATATTAATAAACATATTTTTTTTTTTTTCAGATGACTGTGTTTTTTTTTAATTCAAACCTTTTTTTTTTTTTTAGCCAAAATTTATCTCTGTGACAGAATATTAATAAACATTATTATTATTTTTTTCAGATGACTGTGTTTTTTTTAAATTCAAACCTTTTTTTCTTTTAGCCAAAATTTATCTCTACCATTTTATTTAACTGAAGTTCTTTTTGTTTTAATATACTGTATATAATTTTCTTTACGGATTGAAAAATATTTTTAATGAAATTATTTTTGTTTTGATTTCACAGCTTTAGACAAAATTTGTCTCTACACTTAATATTTGTTTGTATTCTTTTTTATTATTATTATTGACGTTTCATTAACGAGTTTATTTATTATCTTATGTGAAGTTAACTTTTGTTACAGGTAAAAGGTTTAGGCAAAATTTGTCTCTACGTTTCATTTCATTTAACTGAAGTTCTTTTTGTTTTAATATGATGTATATAATTTTGTTTACGGATTGAGAAATATTTTTAATGAAATTAATTTTGTTTTTATTTCACAGCTTTAGGCAAAATTTGTCTCTACATTTAATATTTTTTTGTATTCTTTTTTTTTTTTATTATTGCTGATTAATTAACGAGTTTATTTAATACCTTACATTACTTTGTGTGAGTTGTGCCCGTTTTGCACACTAATTAAACTTGCAATGGAACAATCAAGTGAAACACCAATTGAAAAGAGACGACGTTTGGCAAATGAACGTAAGAGACGATGGTTGCAACGTCAAAGCCAGGAGTCATTGAACCGTATAAGGGAACTTAACAGAGCATCTCAAAGAGTACGTATTGATCAAGAAACTGACTCTGAAGCAGAATTGCGTAGGCGAGCTAATGCCGACTGCTACAGAAGCCGAATTCAGGAAGAAACGGAATCTGAAGCCCAAGTTCGAAGACAAGCTGATGCCGAACGCCATAGAAGACGTATGGAAGAAGAAAATGAATCTGAAGCGCAAGTGCGAAGACAAGCCGATGCCGAACGCCACAGAAGACGTATTGAAGAAGAAAATGAATCTGAAGCGCAAGTGCGAAGACAAGCCGATGCCGAACGCCACAGAAGACGTATTGAAGAAGAAAATGAATCTGAAGCGCAATTGCGAAGACAAGCCGATGCCGAACGCCACAGAAGACGTATTGAAGAAGAAAATGAATCTGAAGCGCAAGTGCGAAGACAAGATCATGCTGAAACTCAGAGGCTAAGTCGACGGAACGAAATAAATAATGTTAGACTGGGAGAACAGGAAAGTGAAGTTCATTTACATTACTGTGGCCCTATGAACTCTTTGTGTGAATTCTGTGCTTCCAAGAATTTTGCCGGAGAACGACCTCCAGACGGAAAATTCAATAACTGCTGTAGGAAAGGGAAAGTTTGTTTGACGAAACCAATGGATTCTCAGGGAAATGATTTAATTTATCCACGTGTTCTTCAGGATTTGCTCATGAATCCTGAGAATCCTGATCACAAAAATTTCAGAAAACACATACGGTCTTACAACAGTGCGTTATCTTTCGCCTCCATGGGAGCAAAAGTTGTCAACTGTAGTGGAAGAGGACCATATGTCTTTAAAGTACATGGGCAAATCTGCCACAGGGCGAGTCATCTACAACCACTTAATGAAAAACAACGACAATTTGCACAATTATATGTTGTAGACAGCACTCAGGCAACAGAAAATCGAATTCGCCATCAAGCAAACAGAGAATGTGTTCCCCATGTTCTGGACCAGTTGGACAGGCTTATGCGATCGACAAATCGTCTTTGCGACACTTACCGCATGTTGAGGGATGTTGAGGCTCAAGCTGTCCAGGAGGCTAATGAAGCCGGACAAGATACTCCAATTGTGAATCTGGTTTTCAGAAGAGATCGACATTCTGATCAGAGACGATTTAATGCACCTGCTGCAAATGAAATTGCCATGGTTTTTGTAAACGATGATGGAGAACCACCGTTCGATAGAGACATCAGAATTTATCCAGTTAATCCAGCGGATCCGGAACAGCAGTTTGTTAACATCAACATTCTCAGTCCAAATTTGGATCCCATGAGTTACCCAATTTTATTTCCTTTCGGTGAACCTGGTTGGCAGCCTAACTGGACTTGCGATCCATATCCTGGAGCACGACAAAACAGAATTCGAAATAACATCACTATGCTTCAGTACAAAGCAGCTTTGATGGCTATTAGAGATGAGTTTAATCCAGTCATCAGTGCGGGAAGACTAACGCAGCAATTCATCGTCGATTCATATTTACAAGTTGAGGCCAACAATTTGAACTTCATTAGGATGCATCAACAGCAGCTTCCAACTGAACTTTACCAAGGACTGGCTGATCATATTGAAAATAGAAGAAATAACATCGGAGTACCAGGAATTCCAGAAATTCTTCCGTCATCCTTTGAAGGATCCCCCAGAAACATGCGGGAGAGATGTTCTGATGCGATGTCCATCTTTGCGAAATTTGGTCCTCCGGATCTTTTTGTTACTTTTACAGCTAACCCCAAGTGGCAAGAAATTATAGAAAATTTAAGAATTGGTGAGGAGGCAAGTGACCGGCCCGATTTGGTTGCAAGAGTGTTTCACTTGAAGCTGAAATCCATCCTTAAAGATCTAACAGTTCATGGTGTTTTAGGTGTTTCAACGGCTCATGTCTACACAATTGAATTTCAGAAAAGAGGACTTCCACACGCTCACATTTTAATTGTTCTAAGGACTGAAGACAAGTTTTCTTCAGTTGAACGTATTGATCGTTTTGTTAATGCTGAGATTCCTGATGCTGTCGCTAACCCCCGTCTGCATGAAATAGTGACACGTTGTATGATTCATGGTCCTTGTGGGTCAAGCAATCCTCGAGCACCTTGCATGGAAAACGGGAAGTGTTCAAAAAATTTCCCCAAGGACTTTCAGACAGAAACTGTTTTGAGTACTAAAGGGTACCCAAAGTACAGACGTCGCATGGGTCCTACATTTGATGTTCGTGGAGCCACAGTAGACAACAGATTTGTCGTTCCGTATAATGCCCATCTGCTGCTGAAATACGATGCACACATAAATGTTGAGGTTTGCACCTCTTTGAAAGCAGTGAAATATATTTACAAGTACATCTACAAAGGCTTTGACTGTGCCAATATGGTTCTCAGTACTGGAGATGTCGAGACCAATGAAATAAGCAGCTTCATCGATGCAAGGTATGTCAGTGCACCTGAGGCAATGTGGCGCTTGCTGCAGTGTAAAATGCACGATCGGTCACACGCTGTTATCAGATTGCCCGTTCATCTTCCAAATCAACAGTGCATTGTCTTTCGAGAAGGTCAAGAAGAAGAAGCGTTACATGCTGCACGTACAGGAATAACTAAACTTGAGGCTTGGTTCCAATTGAACCAGACCGATCCAGACGCCCATACTTTGTTATACACAGACATTCCTTATTCATATGTGTATGTTCGTAACACATGGCAAAAGAGACAAAGAGGTGGAAGCAAGATAGTACCCAGAATGTACATAGTCAGTGTTAAAGAAGAAGAAAGATTCTACTTGAGAATGTTACTACTACACGTACGCGGAGCAACGAGTTTTGAATTTTTGAGGACTGTTGATAACACCGTTTACAGCACATTCAAAGAAGCAGCATTTGAGCGACATTTGATGGATTCCGATGAAGAATGGGATCGCTGTTTGAGAGAGGCTGCCGTTTGCGAGATGCCGAAGCAAATGAGACAGACTTTTGCCTTCATCATGGTCTTCTGCAATCCGAATAATGTTCTTCAACTGTGGAACACTTACTCTTCTGATATGTCTGTAGATTTTCAGCGGCACAACGATGAATCAACTTCTCTCAATCTCGCTCTACATGAAATAAATTCAACACTGAAACAACACAGGATGACATGTGCGTCTTTTGGACTACCTATGCCGACAGGCAATCCCATTCAATTGCAGGTGTACAACCGTAACGAACAGAAGGAGCTGGCAGAGACCCAGATAGCATCTTTGAATCCAGAACAACTTGAAGCCTTTCAGAAAATTGTGCAGGCTACTGAAAACATAAATGAAACACATAGATATTTCTTCATAGACGGTCCTGGCGGTTCAGGGAAAACTTATTTGTACTCAACGCTTTTGAATTTCATTAGGGGAAAGGGACAAGTCGCATTACCTTTTGCAACTACCGGTATTGCTGCAACGCTTCTTGATGGTGGTCGAACTGTTCACAGTGGATTTAAATTGCCAGTGCCAATTCTTGAGACTTCTGTTTCTTCTTTACGATCAAACACTCCAGAAGCCGACACTCTCCGTGATGCTGAACTAATCATTATTGATGAAATTTCTATGTTAACTAAAGATGGTCTTCGTTGCATCGATTGTCTTTTAAAAGAAATCATGAGGAACAACAGTCCTTTTGGTGGAAAAGTTTTGGTAGTTGGAGGTGATTTTAGGCAGACACTTCCAGTTGTTCCAAGAGGTTCTAGAACACATATTATTGAAACTTGCATCAAGTCTAGCCCCTTATGGAGATCTTTCACAAAACTCTCACTTAGCAGAAACATGAGAAGTGCAGGCCAAGAAGAACACAACAATTGGCTCCTGACTGTTGGTGAAGGAACTCTTCCAACTGTACCTGGTTCACCCCCCGATTCTATTGAAATACCTCAGGAGATGGTTCAGGAAAATATAATTCAAGCCATTTTTGGTGAAGACTTTTCCACCATGCAGATTGAAGATTTAGCGAATAGAGTCATTTTAGCTCCTACAAATAAGACAACTCTGGATATAAACATGCAAATAATTTCAAAACTCCAAGGAGATCCTCAAACTTATTACAGTGTAGATTCTGTTGTTTCGGAAGATCCAAATGACATTCTGAATTATCCAGTGGAATTTTTACATGAACTTACTCCGTCGGGCATGCCACCTCATAAATTAACATTAAAAACAGGTTCGATAGTTATGTTACTGAGGAATCTCAGTCCAAATGAAGGTCTTTGCAATGGAACTCGCTTATCTGTTCAAGAACTGCATGACAATTTCCTTACTTGCAAAATTTTATCACAGTCTCATCGTGGTGAAACAGTTTTTATCCCAAGAGTTAACCTGTCTCCAAGTGACATAACTCTTCCATTTACACTTAAGCGTCGGCAATTCCCACTCCTACCTGCTTATGCTATGACAATAAACAAATCGCAAGGTCAAACATTTGAACATGTCGGCATTCTTCTTGATGAGCCCGTTTTTGCTCACGGACAACTTTATGTTGCTTTATCACGTTGCAGAAATCAAAACAATATAAAAATTCACATACCACCAAGGAATAATCAAGGACAGATTGCTAACAGCAGAAATTTTTTTACAACTAATGTTGTTTTCAGGGAAGTTCTCTAAGTTTCTACATTGCATTGATGGGTTTTTTTATTAACGCGTATTTTCATTTATATATCCCCTTTCCATTTCCATGTTTTTTCTTTATGTGCATTTTTTACAATGTATTTTTCTTTTCTCAACTTTTTTAGTATCAAATTTATATTTTAGTATTCAATTTATATTATTCTTTTTTTGTATTGTTACATATGTTTTTTTAATTTCCCAACTTTTTTTGTATTCAATTTATATTACTGTAAGATACTGCCATGCTTTTTGTAAATGATGATGAAGCTGTTTATTTGGTTTCAGCTGATGTCAAAAAAAAAAAACCTTTCACATTCAGCTGTTTATTTGGTTTCAGCTGTGTCAAATCAAAAATACCTTTCAGATTCAGCTGTTTACTTGGTTTCAGCTGCTGTCAATTAAAAAAAACTTTCCCATTCAGCTGTTTATTTGGTTTCAGCTGTGTCAAATCAAAAATACCTTTCAGATTCAGCTGTTTATATGGTTTCAGCTGATGTCAATTAAAAAAAAAACCTTTAACATTCAGCTGTTTATTTGGTTTCAGCTGACGTCAATTAAAAAAAACCTCTCACATTCAGCTGTTTATATGGTTCCAGCTGAGGTCAATTAAAAAAAAATATCTTTCACGTTAAGCTTTTTATACAGCTTCAACTGTAGACTTAAAAAAAACCTTTCTTAAAATCGTCACGTGTACATTATTTTTCTTTTTATTAACGCGCATTTTCATTTATATATCCCCTTTCCATTTTCATGTTTTTTCTTGATGTGCATTTCTTATGTATTTTTTTCGCAACTTTTTTAGTATAAAATTTATATTTTAGTATTCAATTTATGTTATTCTTTTTTTGTATTGTTACATATTGTTTTTTTAATTGCCCTACTTTTTTACTGTTACATTTATATTAATGTAAGGGGTTTTCCACATGTTTTTTCAATTGCCTTCATTAAGTTTGCTAATTAGCGTTTTTTAAACAGAGACCAGTCCCTAATTTCTTCCGCTTCAATGTACCCTCTTCTTTCTAGACTCGCACACTTTCTTTTCTTTTTTTTTTCTTTTTTAAATGACTTTCTTCACATTCTGCATCTTTCTTCACATTCACCGAATCTGGCAAAATTCAGACTGTAGTGCAATGTCCTCATTTCCTTATCATGAATAAATTTTGCCTTAAAATCCTAGCCACTGTATAATAGTAAAAATTTTGGCTGAAAATCCCACAAAAGAGAGTAAATTTTCCTTTTAATGTGTTTCAGGATTGAGGCAAAATTTGTACTGAATTTTTTTTTTGTTTTTCATTATGCCATTCGAATAACCCCGTCTTAGGACGGGTATACATCTAGTATAGTATATATATATTTAGC
Source organism: Maratus speculifer (assembly GCA_964019185.1). Lineage (NCBI taxonomy): Eukaryota > Metazoa > Arthropoda > Arachnida > Araneae > Salticidae > Maratus > Maratus speculifer. The sequence goes on from OZ025294.1 coordinate 58,113,990, forward strand.
GTACAGTTCAAAATTATGTTTCATAGATTTTCATTCTATAATTTCTGATATTTAGTTTTTTTTTTTTTTTTTTTTTTTTTTTAATTTTAGCTTTATATAAAAAAAAAAGTTTAGCCTTTAAGATATTACAATGAAAGTATTAAAAATTTTTGTTTCCTTCTATTTTGGAAGAGTTTTAAAGTTCTATTGTAATATTATTCATATTCGTTTATTTATTTTATAAAGGATACTAACACACTTTTTAAAAAGCATATATTTTAACAAATATTTTGTGTGACGATCTATTGTAAACTCAATAAAGATAACTTAATAAAAGTTACTATGGGTTATTAAAATTAATTACATTTATTGATTATTATGACTTAGGTAATCGCCAAAATAATAATAATTTCGGTAATATATTTCGATATATTTTAAACTTTATGTGCGAACTTCTTAATTTGAATAGATTAAAAAGTATTATATATTAAAATTAAAAGTATATTTTTTCCCACTAAAATATCGTACGCACTTTTTATACTGTGATATAAATAAACATTATTTTAAAATCTTACTGAAAAAAAGAATAATTTTACAACTGTATTAAACTTAAAAAGAATTAATGAATTTTATTATTACTATTGTTATTTTAATATTGTAAAAATATGCTCCTTTTCATTATTAAAATAGAAAAATAGGGAAATATTGCTATAACGTTTTTCTCTATTTTCCTCATACAGATGGCACCACGACACTTATCGGTTAAAAATACCAATGTTGTGCTGTTTAAAAACGGAAGTTTTACACTTTCGGAAAAATTAACGGAGCAGTTCCGTGATTCGAAACCGCAAAGTGGGAAATACGGAAATACTACTGTTTTCTCGGAAAAATGAAACTATTCCCTAAAATTTTAGGGAAAAGTTTGTGTATATTAACGGATATTTTTTACAGTGTATCTAATTAAACTTTTACAGGATAATGTTCTCAATTTGGTACATAAAATTAAAAATTTAATAAAAATTAAATTTCATCAAAGTTTAATGAAAGAAATTAGCAAAAATAGTGAAAACATGACTTGATTTTTTGAAATAGAAGTTTACATGCCTATGATTAATGGGGAAGTGTACAGAAAATCATAAAAATGACCATTGAAACACGGTAAATGATCAATCATAAAAATAAATTTTTGAAACAGTTAAATTGATTTTTTTTAAATAGAAGTTAAATTCCTATCATTAATAAAGAAATGCACAGAACGTCATAAAAATGACCAATGACCATCGGAAAATGACCACCGAAAGTGACCAAAGTTCCTGATTGAAAACATTCTGAAAATTAAATATAAATTTATTAAATATTTATGTACTTTTTTTCACTATATTAGTGACTAATATCCCTTAACAAAAGCATTAGAAGGCATAATGTGCAAAAAGAAAAATAATTTAAAATATACCTAAGTCTGAATTCAGCCTGTAAAAGTTTAACTATGCCATACATCAAAGCTAAGGTTTAAATTACATGAATTCATATTAATCCTTTATGTATCGAATTATTTATCAAGCTATGGCTTTACATCAACAATTGTCTTCTTTAGTATCTGAAGATAATCTGGAATTTTTAGATAATGTGAAATTTAAAAGTATTTTTACATTAAACTGATTAAATATATCGGTATTTACATTTTTCTTTGTAAAATATTTACAAAATAATCAAATTAATTAACCTAAAATACTCTTCTGGAAGTATTACAATTCTTATAAAAGCAGTGTATTTAAATGTATCATGATCCTCTCTGTAAATGGAAAGGCTTTTACCGTCGAAAATATTTCATATAACTTTTTCTCAAAAAAAGAAAGAAAAAAAAGGTATACCTATGAAAATGATTAAGAAAATTACCTCTTTTTAAAAATATTTAACTTCGACTGTTTTTCTATTCTGTCTAAATTAGATCGAGTAAAGTACATTGTGTGGTAAGAAAAAGAACTTTTATTAATAGACTGATTAAATATGTTATTAAATTTTCCACAATAGTACTTATAAGTACCGTTGGTAAATAAAGGGTTAAAGGAGAGAAAGAAATAAAGTATAATTACTTCTGCGATGAGGCAAATAATTTCTTGCTCCGCTAATCTTCTTCCGATGCAACTTCGAGGTCCGACACCGAAAGGTACGAAAGCAAATGGGTGGAAATTTTCATCTTTATTTAACCACCTTTCAGGAAGAAATTGATTGGGATTTCTAAAGTATTTTTCGTCCCTGTAGATTATTTGCAAGGCTACAACCAAATAAGTCTGTAAAAAAACAAAAAAATTTAAAATGTACATGGCAAAGTAAAAGCTGTAACCGTTATGGATTGGGAGGCAGCAGCACAGATAATTAATTCATCGAGTTCACGGATGAAAATCTAGATTAGTTAAATTTCGATTCGCATATTACAACGCAATCGGTCAGCCAAGTCATCTAAAACCACCAGAAAACACCTAAAAATCTGATTTTAGCTGTTGACTGATAGGTTTAGCACTATGTTTTCCTGCTCGCAATCCTCTATGTTTGCATACATTTAGATGCAGGAAAGCAAAATGGTAAAACTACGAATCGACCATTAAAATCGGATTTTCAGGTTTTTTCCACCAAGATATGACTTGGCAGACAAACTGCGCTTTTATATGTTAATCGAGATTTAATTAATCTTAGATTTTTATCCATGTGCTCGATGAGATAATTGTCAGTGCTGCCGACTCCTGTTCTATTAGGTTGATTTAACATTCAAAGTGCTAAAAAATTAAAATCTTTATGACATATTTTTTAATTCCTTTTTGTTCGAAAACGCATGAAATGGGCAGATATTGTTATTTACAAACTAAATGTAATCAAAAGACGTTTTTCAATTTTTGGTAAACGCAAAACATCTTTCAGAAAATTGTGTCAAAGTAAGCGTTTTGAACTGAATTTTCGTTCGTGGCATCACAAAACAGATAAAAAACCGGCTTTTAGTTTACCCAGAAGAGTTCATAACTCGATAGAAAACACATCTCGATTCCAAATCACTTAAATATACAGGCCTGTTAATTTAAGTCTTTATGTTTAACAAGCTGGAAATTGCACGTGAAGCGGCAAATGAGGTGCGTTTGTACGATAACAAAGTTTTAAAAATAACACTCTCATATATCAATCTCATAAAATTGTAAATACTTAAATTACAATTAAAATGCGCACCAAACAATGTTCTCCCTATACCATTATGTAATGGAATACTTTTGTGTGGCCTTGTAAATCAATAACAAATGTTCTTTGCACCACAGATTGCGCAAAATGTACATTATAATATGTACTTTATAGATACATATAAATTTTAATATGTTCGAATGAGTGTAACACCATTAAAATGCATTTGAAACATTTTCCCCCATTGAATGTAATATAAAGAAATACTTTTGATTGTCCCTGCAATTGATCTATGCATCCGATTTCCATATAATTTTAAATGACTCGACAAAATTATGTAATAATTATATATTTTTAATTTCAAATGATTCGGTTAGGTAGTTTTTGAGTTGTTATATGCGGACGGACGGACAGATGGACAGACAGACGGACAGATGGACGGACTGAACAACAACTATAGGTGCTACGTATTTACTTAATTACAAACGCACCTAAAAATGAGTAAGAAAGTTTTGCGTTGTTGAGCAGTGATTTGAGAATCGCCTTAAGCAGGTTGAGAATTTTTCGCTAATTGATTTATGTAACTCAGTATGATCCAACTGCAGTCCGAGTCTTACCCGTAATATCTTATAGCAATTACCATATTATTTAATTCCAGAAACTCTGCCAACTAAATAACTGTAATTCAGCAATATTAAGAATTTCACGTTGCCAAAATTGGAGCACACTGATCTAATTTATGGAATTTTTAGGTAGCTTTCATTACAAAAAGTAAAAAGCTACCTATTGCAGCCGTCCGGAGGAAAGCACTTCCGGAAAATTTTGGTATATTTTCACCGATCATGACCCCCAGACCCCAAAACTACCCTCCGTTCAAATGTTGACATATATGTATATATATATATATATATATATATATATATATATATATATATATATATATATATATATATATATATATATATATATATATATATATATATCCATATATATATATCTGATTTTTGTCATGCGATAACTAACGTATTTATGAACGGATTTGAATGAAACTTGGTATATACATAGAACATACAAATGTCTCGACCGAGTTCGTTGGCCAGCATCATCCGCCATTTTGTTTTAAAATTGCGGCCATTTTAATTTTTTTAAAAATTTAAAAATTTAAAATTAAATGAGAAAAAATTAAAAGTTGAAAAATATTTTTCTTTTACGTGTTAGAACTTAAAACAACAATTCCAGAACACTTTTTATTTCGTCTATATCTTAAAAAATGATTGAGTTATAGCACTTTGAATTTTTCTTATGGCTGACATTTTGAAACGATCTGATTTTTGTCACGTGATAATACGCGTATTTATGAACGGACTTGAATGAAACTTGGTATGTACATAGTACATACAAATGTCTCAACCGAGTTCGTTGACCAGCATCATCCGCCATTTTGTTTCAAAATGGCGGCCATTTTAATGTTTAAAAAGATTTTTAAATTTAAAATTAAATGCGAAAAAATTAAAAGGTGAAAAATATTTTTCTTTTACGTGTTAGAACCTAAAACACCGATTCTAGAACGCTTTTTATTTTGTCTATATCTTAAAAAATGATTGAGTTATAGCACTTTGAATATTTCTTGACATTTTGAAACGATCTGATTTTTGTCACGTGATAACACGCGTATTTATGAATCGATTTGGATGTAACTTGGTGTGTACATAGTATATACTGAGGCCTGAATCGAGTTCGATACTCAGTTCCATCCGCCATCTTATTTCAAAATGGCGGCCATTTAAAATTTTTTATAAATTTTAAAGTTTAAAATTAGGTACAAGAAAGTGAGAAACTGAAAAAGATTTTTCTTTTATGCATTTAACCTTGATACGAAGATTCCAGAGCATTTTTTGTTTCGTCTGTATCTTAAAAAATGGCTGAGTTATCGCATATATATATTAATCGATTTCAATATGAGTGTGCATGTGCACCTGAATTAAGATTTCGATAAAGCTCATAACCAGGTTCTACTAATTTGAGCTTAGTATTTTTGAATAATATAACTTAATTTAAAATAAATAAATAAATATTTAAGTATATGAAAGCTACCTCTTCCTCCCGGCACTGCCGGAAGGACTATTTTTTTAGTATTTTCCAATTCCATTGTAATAGACGTAACACTTCATGATCGATATTTGTTTTCTAACTGTATCGAAAGTTTACTATTAAAGCTAGAACAATTTTTTATAATTTAAAACATTTCGTATTAAGGATATCTGCAGATTATCTTGATCCATATTTTAGTCCCAAAAATTGCATTGCAAAATTCTATTACAGATGTTACATAAAATAGACAAACACAGAGTTGCGATGCCTCGGCTTTTTGTGCACCAGTATTAGCCTAGAGAAAATGTTGTTCTTTTAAATGTCGAGAATGCTTCAATTCAATAATACAAAAATTTCTGTACAAATTCTATAAAAAATACTGGTATCCAAATAAGCTAGAGACTTGGCATCTCTGCAAACACTTTTTCTGCTTTCGTTGAAGTGTAAAATTTTCCAAATTATCCAGTTAAAAGAAGCGATTTTTTGTTCTTTTAACTGGAACAATTAATTTCTTGTTCTTTTAACTTACAACACTAAGCAATGACAAATCACATAAATGCGTTTTTAATTAATTTCTGAACAATAAAAAATGAAAAAATTGGTATATATGTAACTGACGTAACATTATCACGTTACGAAAGCGATAATGGTACTTAACTTAGTTTGCAAACTAATTTACAATGCCTTCACAGTAGGATATTTTTTATAGAATGTAAAAATATCAAGCTTTTTAATGATACTGTTATATTATGTATATTGATAATTTTATTCCCCCTCGCAAAATGAGAATTTCCTGTGAAATTCCCTATTATCCTATTTAATAATGCACTCCCAGTCCACAGAAAAATCATTTAAAACAAACTTTTTTATACTGTTTATTATGTTAAATCATTGGCATAGTCTTGGAAAAAAACGCCTCTTTATTTCTGCTGCAAATATTTGTATGGGGTCTCAGTGGCCGAGTGGTCAAAGCACCACGCCGCTAATCGCCTTCGAGCGTACGAAGTTGGGGGTTCGAATCTAACTGGCTTCATTGCAGGCACTCTTCGTGTGGAGCTCCCAGTTGTATATCTCTTGTGTTGTATAATTTCTTTGTGCTATCTCGTCCTTATAATATTGACGATGATTTATTAAGCATCATGTCGAGCACACAAATCAGATGTATGTTGTTCAATAATCGTATGAATATCAAATTATATGCTATAGAAAGCTCTGCGTAAATCATGATTTGGAGATTTTCTATGCGTGTTAAAAAATGTATCTTCATTCTTTTTTTGATATGGTTGCACATACTTTTAATACATTGAGTTCATTGGATTAAAATAGTCTGGGAAAGCATGGATTTTTGCCTTAAATCTTTTTAGAAAAGATGTAAATTTGACGGCGCTACTGTTAAATATACACGACCAACTTTAATTATATCTTCTCAAAAAATTGGTGATTGAAATACACAGATATCAAAAAATATTACATATTTCAATAAATCATTATTTTTTCGTAAAGGTTTAGTTAGAAAATGTTGAGAATTCATATATGATAAGAAAACGGTATGTACACAAGAGGAACTATGATTTTTTTTTAAAACAACCAAATTAACCGTTTCAGAAGAAGGAATACAAAAGTGTGAATTGCAAAGTAGTCTAATTGTGTAAATGGGTGACTTTTAATGTCGTGTTGTTTCTAAAAATAATTTTGATCATTTTAGTTCATTATGTACCAAAGGGATGAATTTGCGTGTGGTAGTGTTATCGGCATGAAGAAGTCTAGCTGCGGCGCCAGGCCGTTGTTGCCGAAGCTGTTAGTATTGATCAATTTATGGATCCCAGACTGTGGCAAGGATACTTTTCAAATTCAGATTCAGATTTAGCCAGGTGGAAAGGCCTACTAATTGGTTTGAGCTTAACAAGTCACACCCAGCAATGTTTGTTTGAAAAAAATTTCAGAACAATCATACAGTAATAAAATAAAGGTAGGTAACAAAACTTAATTGAGATAATGAAATAAGTATAGGTAACAATAGTAAAATAGACGAGTTGAGTGCTTTACAGACGTATAACACATACTTTTTCTTTAACACTAACAGTAATTCTATTGAGAAATGTAAATAGAAGGCTTGTAAAAAGTCGCTAGTGTATAACAACACCCTCAAATGACTTATTTGTGGTATTAAACACCCGCCAAACAATCCGAGCAAGAGCAATAAAAGCAAAGTTAAATGCCGCAAGATTACAATTAAAAATTAGTGATATCCAAAAACTTTGAGAAACGGAGGAAGCAAACTTTTGTTAAACGTACGGTTTACGGACGAAAAGGTTAAGGGGTTAAGGTATCTTTACGCAATTATATTCCTATGCACTTGAATTAGAAATCTTACCCCAGCTGGTACTCTGTATCCACTAAAGACGACATCATGATCCAGTAATCGGGGTATGCCAAAAACAATTGGATCTAATCTGAGAGAGAAAACACACTATTAGAAACTTTTCCGAGATTTTAAAATTATTTTTTTAATTTGGTATTACTATTAGATAGTTGACAATTTTAAAGCTTTTTCCGTACCACTAAAACTTAAACGTAACTTTTGATTTATTTAATCCAAGAAATTGGAAGTTAAATTATAAAAATATTCTATTAAATTTTAGTGGTAGAACAAAAGCACAAAGTTGGCAACTATGCTATTAGATAAGATACGTAAACAGATATTAGTTAATTATGTTGAATACTTTTATTAACACAATTGTATAAGTTATAATATATTGGTAAACACAAATTTAATTTAACTTAATAAATTATTCATTAAAATTCTAAAACATAGATTTATATGCAAATTGAAACACATCTTATTTTTCGTATAAGCCTTCTTCCCGTTGAAATAAATAAAAGTGATCGACTTGATTAGATGTTTGGTAGATGTTATTCAATTAAATTGCTAAAAAAATTGGGGGAGCAAGCAAAAAAGCGAAGATAACCATGCAAGACACTCATGCATAGTTCATAAAATGCAAAGTACATGCGTATCGATGCACAATACAGAAAAAAGGTACAAAAAATTGTACGAAATATTTAATTCTTCGGAATGATAGGAAGAACATGGAAAGATGCTTAAGGCAACAGTTTGGTTGCATGTAAATGATGAAAAAGGACAGTTTAGGAGAGATTCAGGATATTTAATATGGTGGGTGGGCTTCCCTTGAATAGATAAAATTGCTACACACCAGTTTTCCATGAATTCGATGACATTATCGATAAGATTTTGGGGAGTATTGGTCCACTCCTCAAGAATTCAATCTCCAAGTCCCAGACAGCAAAAGGAGGCATTAGACTCACTGCAATTAGTCATCCAAATGTGTCTCAAACATGCTCGATTGGATTCAAGTCAGAAGAGCATGTTAGCTATTCCATACAGTGTACTTCTTCAGCATTAAGCATGTTCTCACAAGACGAGTGGTATGCGTTATAGTGCATAGAAGCATAGAAATCACACACTGTTGAGCACAAAGGACAACATGAGGTCTCGGTATGTCGTTTGTATAACTTTGGGCCGCTAAAGTTCCATTCCGAATAATATGCAGTTCTGTATCTATTATGCTGATTCCAGCTCATACCATTAAACCACGTGTGTAATATGATATTTTATGAACGAATGTGGGATTATTTCAAGTACCCCTTTTCCCCCCGTAATATGTCAGATATAATACACGTAGACTAAATTGAGACTCGTCCGCAAACAGCACTTGACTCCGATAACATTTGATCCGATCTCGATGTTCAGTTTCTCATCTTCTTTGGGCCTCACAGTCGCTTGAGGTCAACGGAATACAGGCCATTGGCTTACGTGCATAAAAACCATCCTGATAAAGCCTATTTTAGACTGTTTGGCTGGACGCACTTCGTCCTATTGCCAATACCAATTGTCTTTGCAGCTGAGTAGCATTGTCTGCTCTGTCTCGATGAGCTATCAACAGAATATATCAAACATTAGTTTCTGTAGTAGCACATGATCAACCTTTCACTGGTCAAAGTGTAACATTCCTTGTTTCTTGGAATCGATTCCACAATCTTGTATTGGCTCTTATTGCGACTTCAACTTAATCCGCTACATTTCGTTGTGTTTAGCTGCATTCATCAGTCCTGATAGTGAGCCAAGTCATGGATTCCAGTATATCACGTTGTTGTGACATTTTCAAGTAATTTTTTCTCAAAATAAAGGCTAAGTAATAGAATTTTACAAAAGAGACATCGAAACTGTTGTTTTTACAAAATCTCAATTTTTGCTCTTATCTTCTTTTAAGTAGATTTCGCATGAAATACTACCTATTGCGGTCGTTCCTATGTTGGAATTTCTGAAAATATTTTGCAGATCTACGCTGATCATGATCTCTAGACCCCAAAACTACAATCAGTAAAAAGGTTTATCTGTCTATCTATCTATCTATCTGTCTATCAGTCTATATCACTTTTTTATGGACACGATAACTTTTTCATTTCTGCTCAAATCTCTTTCAAACTGATACATAAAATCAAGGGGCATAACATCTCGGCCAAGTTCGTTAATGGGCAAAATCGCACCAAGGGGATGGAAAATGGGAGAGTTTTTGTGAAAATCGATAAAACGCCATAACTTCTTAAATAAAATAGATATTGAATCCATTTGGAGTTTGTTCTACTTTTAAGAAATAGGCTAAAAGTTTATGCATGAAAAATATGTTATAAAATTAAAAATGGGCTCAAGAGGCGAAAAAAATAGGGTTTTGGGGAGAAAAAGCTTCATAACTTCGTCATTTCTCAAGATATCAAATCCAACTAAATTTTTTATAATTGTTCTAAAAATTATCTAAAATTTTGTATTTACAAGTTTTTGATAGGACCAACTTTTACCGATGAAAAAAATTAAAAACGAAAAGAAAAAAAGGGGGGAGGGATGGAAAAAGAAAAAAGTCCATAACCACGTCAATTCTTAAGCTATCAAATCCGATTAAATTTATTTTACATCTACATAATAATATCTACAACTTTTATATTGACAAATTTTTTATAGAAACAATTCTTATAGCAAAAATGTATTGAAGAAAAGTAGGAGTTGAAGAAAAAACCGCAAATCCAAACTGCTTATATCATCACTCATTTTTTAATTCTTTTTTGATTTTAAACGCATCCAAATGAGATGTTCTCTTATTTAGGAACTATATAATGTGACGTATTGGCCAGTTTCTCGATAAAGGCAGGATATATTTCAAAAAAGTTGCCAATAAAGGCACTTTGAACTGAATTTCCCTAAGCGATTGGGAATGAAAAATTGAGGAAGTACTCAAATAATAAATTGCTTATTTTGTGACTCATTTTTAAAACCATTTTTGTTCTCAAACGCATCCAATTGACAGGTTGTCTTATTTAAAAACTATATAATGTGCCGTATTGGTCTGTTTTTCGATAAAGGCAGATTATGTTTCAAAAAATGGTATCAAAGTAGTCATTTTGAACAAAATTTACCTAAGCGATCGTGATTGAAGATTTGAGGATGTATTCAAATAACAAATTGCTTTTTTATGACTCATTTTTAAAACCATTTTTGCTCTCAAATGCATTCAGTTGGCAGTTCTTTTTATTTAGGAACTATATAATTTACCATATCGGTCAATATTTTCATAAAATCAGAATATATTTAAAAAAAAAAAATACTGTCAAAATGGGCATTTGAGCTTACAGCTTACAGTATTTGAGTGACAAATTTAGCTTAAGATGATTCTGATAAAACCGGCTCTTACAGAAAAATGAAATTAATATTTCTTTAAAAGAGGCCAAATAAAGTTCTTAAACTGGGTTTTTCTTTAATTACATTTTATTTTTTGTTGTTGAAATAAGCACTTAACGAAACCTACCTCCGCTTATAGGATTTTTTTCAATTTTTGACATCATAAGCATTGATTTCCATGAAAGTTTTCTTCATTTGTTTCATACTACGCTTTAAGTTATGGATGTTTTATTTTACGTTATCGATATAAGTATTTACGCAATTTTGTTAAAACTATGTGTTCCCCTAATTGTTTTGAGCAGTGTATATAAAATTGAACTTACATCCCAATAAAAAAAATCAAATAAGGTAGAAGGACTCCTGTTCTGTATCGGTTTCTGATAATGCAATTCCCTTATTGTAAATTAGTTAAACAAAAAATCCGCTTAATGATATCACCGTACAACGAAGGAGTCTTTTAATGTATCATGTTATAATTTTTTAACCCAGTCATTGTGCAATATGACACCAGTTACCTGTTTTGTCATTTTTGTGCGACTTTTCTTTTGTTTTTGTTTGGTAAATCTTATCTTTTTTATGCATATTTTAAAAAGATTTTACTCATGATTACCATGCTCAGTGTTTAAAGCTCTTTCGATTGCTGTCGTAGTTGATGGCGTATAGTTTACGAATTGTTTATAATCAAATAATTTTCATGAAACTTCTTGCTCAGGTCGTCATATCCATTGCCCATAGCTCCCATAGCACTATTGAATTAAGTTTCACTTTAAAATTTTCTGCTGACTTATTTGTAATCTTTTCTATAGTGATTTTGCATTTTTAAATGCAGTCAAATCAATTCTTTTATTCTTTTTTTAACTATTTGGGAAAATAGTTGTTGTTCTCAGTAGAGAATTGGGAAATCTGAAGTATATCTGAATATTTTTATTGGTTGAATTCCGCAACTTATTTTATTTTATTCGTTTTCTGATTGGTCCACGATTAATGTCTAGAAAAGAAGTACTTCTGTTTTTGATTTTATTCGTTTGCTGATTGGTCCACGTTTAATGTCAAAAATGCAATACTTCTGTTGCCACAATGACAAAAAACGTATTAAAAACCACAAAAAATTAATAACTCAAAAACAAATTTAGATACAGGTTTCAAACAAGTTGCATTTAAAAGTAATTTTTTTTTCATTATACGACGGTGTAAAAATTGAAAATGTATGTTTGGAAGTTTTAAAATTTGCAGTACCGAAAATTGTTAAACTGAAATTTCATTTCATATTTGTTTATGATCGGTCCAGGAATATTAACGTGTCTCTAAAAGTCCAAACACATTAATATGACTCTGTTGTTACATAAACTACGTTTTGATCGTCATAAAAATAATATTATTGTTTTTTTTTTTTAATATAAAAACCATTTATAAGTCTAAAATTGTAGTCTTTAAAAATGTTGTTTTCCAAATAGTCGTTGTAATTTGTTAAATTACAAGTTTTTAGTTTTTTAACTATTTGGGAAAATAGTTGTTGTTCTTAGAAGAGAATTAATAAAATCTGAAGTATATCTGAATCTTTTTGTTTATTTATTTTTTATTTTCTTAGACAAAACAATATTGTAAATCAATTTTCAACTCGTTATTAATCTAAACTTTAAAATATACACAGAATTACTTAAAAATTTTTACAAATATATAAAAAGATTACTTAATATAGTCCCGAAATCTTTCAAACAAAAAAGCAAAAATGAAAATGACCTTTTATAACAATTAATACTCAATAATATCCTTTTAAAAAGGGACGAGTGTGCGTTCGAAAAATTTCAGGGATATAATAAATAATATCGTCATTTATTTGTAACGCCTTTTAAGTAGTTAATATACTTATTTTAAAGTTTATATTCACATTTTCCTTTGTTTATGGTTTTATTAGTAAAACAACAACTTAAATTGTAATTTTATTTATAACTTTATTTTTAATAGAAAATCTTGTTTTAAACACATTTTGAATTATAATAAACTTTTCTACCAAAAATTGAACCGACTTGAAAAACTACTGCAAAGTAAAAAATAATTTTTTTACATAATGGTAATAAGGAATTATATTAAGAGCATAGTATTTACCATGTGTATTATTATATTTATGTACATTAATTGGATTTTTTGGAGTCGGTGCCAGCCAAGCCAAGTTACATGTAATTATCAAACAAACACGCATCCAAGTATCTACGAGTTTTTTTTTTTATGATTTAATATTTAGTAAAAAAATTTACCCTTATTCCTTACGATTTGCATTAGATACTTAATTTTAATTTTGAAATTAGCTTGGCTGGCACCGACTCCAAAAAAACAAATTAATGTACATAAATATAATAATACGCATGGTAAATACTATGCTCTTAATTTAATTCCTTATTACTATTATGTGAAAAAAATATTTTTCCTTTGCAGTAGTATTTGAAGTCAGTTCAATTTTTGGTAGAAAAGTTTATTTTTCTCTTTTTAGTTAAAAATTAACGATTTTTTGAAATCGGTTAATAAAAATTACAATGCGGGAAAAAAATTGTAAATTACACACATATGTCAGGAGGGAATTAGAACCCACGCTGTCTCTCTAGAGAACCACAGCTTAAATCTGGAGCCTTAGACCGCCTGACCATCTTGACTGCATTCCACTCGGAAAGCTTATTCAAAGTCCATGTTACTTTTAATTTGTGAGAAATAACTAATTTATTAGTTTTTGCCTAATTACTAAAACAGTACTGAACCAATTTCGACGAAAAGGAAGTGGTACCAATTCGAGAGTAATCTCGAATGGATGGTTTCGTAGTATCAGTGAACATACTAAAAAAATACATACGCGTCGAATTGATAATCTGCTCTTTTTTTGAAGTCAGTTAATAAAAATTATAATACGGAAAAAAATTGTTGTAAATTATACATGAAGGTAAATTATTTCAGGAGTGGGTTTCGAGCCTACGCTCTCTTTCGAGAACCAGAGCTTAAATCTGGCGCCTTAGACTGCTCGGCCATCCCGACGGCGAGCTTATTCAATATCCATGTTACTTTTAATTTGCGAGAAATTACTAATTTTGTTCGTTTTTGCCTAGTTACTAAAAAAGTACTGAACCAATTTCGACGAAATGGAAGTGGTAGCAATTCGAGAGTAAGCTCATTAATTTAACACAAAAACCAAATTAATCGGTTAGATAGTTTCAGAGTAATCGGTAAACATACATAAAAAAAAAAAAAAAAAAAAAAAAAAAAACATACGCGTCGAAAAGGTTAATCACCTCCTTCTCTTTTGAAGTCGGTTAAAAAGAATTATTTAGTATCATTTTTATTCATTTTACACCTAATATTATTTAATTTAGCAGAACAGCGTTGTGAAATTGAAGAAAACCACGATTTGTGAAACACGGAACAATGAGGTATGGGGGACATGAAGTGCGCGATTGTTCCTGATATGGCCGCTGAGTTCACTTTTGGAATTTTATGCTTTTAGACCAGTAAAACTATTTACATGGGAAATCAAATATATATATATATATATATATATTTATATTTTATGAAAATCCATCATCTTGACAATGTTTTATTTTATTGTTTTCTTTTTAATGATTTTTTTTTATTTATTTTTTTAAATGACGGCCAGAAATACTTCTTACATCTTAGCATGACCTTAACAGCAGTACCTATTTCATTTGGCATCAAAGAACATTTATTACGAATTTAAACATATTTAAAACTGATAATATCTGTGATATAGGAGAGATGTTATTTAATCTAATCATTATTATTAAAAAAATGCATATATTTTATTTTCCAGTACCCTTTACGTTATATGATTATTAAAATTTTTTGCTTAAAACGAATATAGTTAATGTAACGTATGAAAAATATGCATTCCTATTAAATATTATTGAGTGATGGAAATATTTAAATGATATAGAAGGAATGAAATATATAAGGAAGGAATGAAAGCGTATATATATATATATATTTTCATGTTAGTGTATTCATTTACCTTTGAGATTCTTTCATGCAAGCTTTTAAATATTTCAATTCATTAAAAATCTCAGCTGTTATTCTATCTTCCTTTCTAGGCAAAAGTTTCATTATTTCTTGGTACAATAACTCTTGTTTGTCAGGATTTCTCGCCAAATGATATAAAAAGAATCCAACAGAATGAGAAGTCTGGAAAACAAAATTAAGGCTTAGTTATTTTTAGATGAGGAAATATATCATTTATTGTCATCTAAAAGTAAAACTGTTTTTGTTATTAAGGATTATTAACTATAGAACTGAAAATGAAAATTTCAAAAACTCTATAACTCTGAGAATTAATGAATGATGTTTCGCCCTGGCATTGTATCTATAATTTAAAGGCCAAACGTATCTTTGCGTAACGCATACGTCATTTTGCAAATGGCAACACTTTCCCATGCAATTTCGGTTTTGCAAATTTCGCTACTGCAAACATGATACTTCTAAACATGGCACATTTAAAATTTTTACACCTTCGTATAGAAAAAAATATACTTTTAAATGCAATTTGTTTCAAAGGTGTATCTCAATTTATTTTTGAGCAATTAATTTTTTTTATAGTTTTTAGTACCAATTTTATAGTAGTGGCAACAGAATCACTCCATTTTTTCCTGAAATTGAAAGAAAAAATAAATAAATAGAAATTAAAATGCGTATACTTTTTAAATATATCGTCTGTGATCGTGTCAATATGGAATATATATATATATTTTCATTCGCATTTATATTAAACATAAGAGCCTCAATGATAACTTCATCATAATAATAACTTATCTTTATTATAATTTACTGATTACCTATGCAGTATAAAGTTTAATTTTAATAATTTGGACAACTGAATTATATAGAAATAGCATTTTGTTAATTTTAGATTAAAATAATATTTGTTTAAAAGTTAGGCTGATAAATATAAGATGCATTTTTTTTTTATTGTAACTAATTTTGTAGATTTGTTATAAATGAATGAAACAGTTCCTTCTGAAACATTTTCTTCGACGGGTTCCACCTCGTATGTAATAAAAGCAAAAAGTACGTGCTTTTACAGAAACCCTTCATTTTTAATACAGTTTTTATTCAACGTCTTCCAGTATGAATATTGAAAAATATGTACGTAAGGACTAGAGATGATCTTATGTTTCGTTGCAAAAGTTTATGAAATTCCCAATACTAAAATTTAAAAGTTTCCTCAGAATTAAACTTAGAAACTATAGCGGTGTATATGAAATAAATGCAGTTTACCACCTTCTAAAAAGCAACTTTACGGTAAGATTTATACACATTATTTTAGGTGAAAAAAGGAAAATGAATATAAAATAAAGTCATGTACCTATAAATGAATTTAGGTTTAATCTTTAGTATGACCATCTGAAGTTTGCCATAAAAATTTTGAAGGCCAAAGAAATTCGGTAAAGAATGAAAAATATGGTAGTCTATGGGAATATACTAATTTAGATAAAACTTTCCTGTCGAATTTTACGTGCCCTTAAATTTTTAAGTTGTAAGAGAGGGAAATTTTACTTTTTTCACGATAAATCTTGTAAATATAAGAACTCGAATTACCAAAATATGCCATAAGTAGACTACTTACATTTTTATTAAGGTAAAAATTATATATCAAAAGTAGCTTACCGTATCAATACCTGCAGTAAGCATATCTGCCACGGTGACCATTGCTCCAGATACATTAAGTCCGTCTGTCATCAACATAGACTGCAAGAGAGTTATTTCCTTTTCACTGTCGATATTTTTGTTAAGATTTTCTAGTGAACGATTGATGTATTTAAAAGCTATCCTGTAAAAAGAAATAAACAAAATAATAGAAAAATCTGATAAAACTTTTTAATTGATAAAAATCAACTAGAGATATAATATTACATGAGAATTTACTCCTTTTGTATTTTCGGTGAAAGATATCTCATAAGAAGAAACAATTAAAAAATAGAAGAAACTGATATATATATATATACACACGTGTGTGTATTTCAAGTGATGAAATTGGACTACAGTCATTATATTTATTATAGTGAAAAAAATACCTTTTTTTCATCTACATACAATGTCTAGCGTCATCATTATACAAGGGCTATCTAAATAACCAAACTAATTATCCAGAATGGCGAAAAAAACTAGTCAGGTGTGGCAATCCCAAAACTTTCTTTTATCTTATGTATGTTAATACTTCCTGAAAAACGCAGCATAGCAGTGCTACCAGTTAGGGCTTTAAACAAAAATCTAGTCAGCAACAACTTATATCAACATATAACTGAATCTGAAGTTTGATGAAAATCCGTGCATTAGTTTTTGAAATAGAGCGATGGCAAACTGCATAACAGCGCCATATGTTGTGTGATGTTCACCGAATACTAATCAGGTTCAATTTTTTATCAGGTAATAACTGAATCTGAAGTTGGATAAAAATCTATGCATTAGTTCTTAAGATATGGCCATTGAAGAAATTATAAATAATGCAGCATAGCAGTGTGTCACCTGCTGATATATATACCAAAAACTAATTAGATGTTATTTATATGAAGGTCTCACAGAATCTAAACTTTTGTGAAATTCCGTGCATTAGTTATTGAGATAGAGCTATTGCGATAATCATGAATAATGCACCATGGCAACGTCATCTATAGAGCGATTTGCACCTAATAGCAATCAGTATCATAATTTATCAAGTACTAATTAAATCTAAAGTTGCATAAAAATCAATCACTAGTTCTTGAGATGTGGCTATTGTGAAAATTCTGTATAGTGCAGCATAACAGTCAAACCTGTTGAGCAATATTCACCAAAGGCTAATCAAATCTAGTTTATATCAAGATCTAACAGAATCTAATTTTTTGTGGAATTATGTGCATTAGTTTTGAGATAGAGCGCGCGCAAATTGTTTGTCACATACAGACAGGCAAACAGACTCACAGACATACATTTTGTAAAAACATTTTTTCGGGTTCTCTGACACCTAAAACGTGTAAATTCGCAGAAAACCGGATTTCAAAAATTTTCATGAATCCTATATTTTCTTGCTAAGATAGAAAAAAGTTAAAATCGCAAAGTTATGACTTTGTTCACATAGAATTTAAAGAAGGGTGAAAGCTACTATACGAAGTTAAATAAAATTCCAGACCTTAAAAATTAAGCCCTGCAAAATTTGTTCTCTGTATATAGCTTCTAATTCTAGACGACATTTTTTGTATATCTATCAATTTTTATGGTATATTCTTAGCACTAAAATTTAAAAGATAATTTTAATTTATTTAATCAGTGAAATCTGCAATTAAGTATTAATAAAAAAAATTATATTAGATTTTAGTCAGCAAAAAAGCGTAAAAGTTGGACGCTATAATTTTGGACCGTTCATTGTAGTCTATTTACCGGATTGTCTAAGATTAAATTTTTAAATCTTCTCATTCTCTTTCGCTCCGCCTCTTTTGTTTTCAATTTCAATTTCAATTTTATATGCATTATTTAGTACTAAGCAAATAAAAATAAAAATACAGGCAGGCAGGGTGATTCAGAAATTATATGACTTGATGTAACTGCATTACAAATAGCATGCATTTTATGCTGTTTGATCGAAAGCCATTTGAATAATTTTCATTTGAAAAAATAATTTTTTAGTTACTATAACTTTGTAAATGTTTGATAATTTTTTGAAAATTTATTAACATTATACAAATAACATACATTGAAAGGGAAATAACTTACTCTGTAAAAGTATCCGAAGCCTTTACGAATTTTTTCCAAGTGGGTGTTGGAAAGATTTTCCACAATTGCAAATTTCCAGATAATGCTTCTAGCTCATTCATACATTCAAACTGAGTCTGCACACAATTGATCATTTTCATGCCGTCTGAATCTGATGATACATTCAAATCAAGACATCCTAGCCTTGTGTCCAAACCAACCAATGCTACAGCTGTAGAAAAAGAAATATATATATCTTGTTCTTTTTATAGTATTTTTTAAAATCTAATTTTAAACTATTTTATACCATAACAAACATTATAAGGAAATTTTCGTAACAAGTTTTAGTAATTCGTTCAAGTTTATAATCGTCATGATAGGAATAGATTTAATTTTAGTTGCAGTCATTTAAGAAGATTGCTAAAATTTGATGGTTTGTCCGAAATATGAGATCATGCTTATATCTACAGTTTAAGTATATAAAAATCGACGGAACTTTACACTTAAATTCTGAGTCTGAGAATACACTGCCGTTAATTTTTTTTGCAATCATCTAGACTGGCGCTGAACTTAGAAGTTCTATTCTTAAAATTCAATTCTTAGATTCTCAGTTTAAGTGCACACATTTCAATGAACTTTTTTCTTTATAATGTAACGAACAGTTTGACTGCAATGAGATGTAATAATAACACAAATAATATGTTATATCAAGAAGTACTGAAACCTTCAAATAAATTTGCATAAAGTATTATGTATAAATAATGGTATATATTGTTACACTGTTAAATACACTTTAGTCAATCATGTGCATCCATTTTATGAAACACTATACGTGAAACTAATATATTTGTTCTTCCTTCATTAACAATCGTCATTGTCTATACGATTCTACAATAATAAGCATTTATTTACATATAAGTAAAAAAAAAACTATTTGAAAAAACAGTGCGATTTCTGGCTCAATTTAAACCATTTAATTGATTTGATATATATATAGAAGAAAGTTTTGTGATGATCACAACATGTTAGTTAGTTTTTTAAAAGGTCCCATTAAAATATGCATAAATAATGGTATAAATGGTGGCATTCTTTTAAAATAAAACAAAGCAGTGATGTTTTGCATTTTATTTAAAATAAAGCTTTCAAGTTTTGTGTATCAAATTAAACTTGAAAGTGAACACAGGATGGAATTTATAAGGTTCGACAAATTGAGAAAAAAAAATCTAATGAGTTGAGGTATTAAAAAAATTAGTTTACAGATTTAGAAACAATAAAGTTTTGCTTTTAGTCCACGAGTTTTTAAATAATTTAACAACTTTAGTATTCTTACAAGACTACAAACTGCTATACTTTGTTCCTAAAACTACGGTGAAATTTGCAATAATTCTCCCTTATTCAATTTCTCTATCGATAAGAAAGGAGTCCAATGAATTCATCCTTAAATTGAATTAATGTGCTGTGCGAGAGTTTCACTCTCTCTCAAGTCTCAATTATCTTATTTGTATAATTTATATATCATAATCTTCCTCTAGTGAAGTTTTATCAAAAGACACGATTCGAATTTACAACTACACTGTAATAATAAATAAACGATCTGTATAATTAATAAATTTTTTCTAAGAAACTGGAATTCCTAGAACTTTTTATTTAGCGGCAACAGCTAAAAATTCATGTAACCGATTTTGTTGCATGAATTTTTCCTGTTACCATTATATAAAAAGATCTAGAAATCCCAGTTTCCTAAAAAAAGTTTAGTAACTTTACGGATTTTTTTTTTTTCAGTCTACATATTTCAGAAAAAATGTATGTATTTTTTAATAATTGCTTCAAATATACTTAAAAAATACTTACATTCTAAAGCCCACTTGTAAAGTTCTTCAAGAAAACCAGGAACCTCTTTTCTGTCATTTCTGCTTCGTAATATCTTATTAATGAAATCTCTTGCTACATCCTGCATTGGATCCAAGTAAGCTTGCACTGCTTTTGGTTTCAACAAGTGCTTTTGCGTTTTTGATCTGAGATCATGCCATTCTTTCCCTTGCCTATATGAATTAAAACTTCCTTTAAAAAATCAGCGTAATTAATTTAAAAGCTTGATTCTACATTTGTTCATTTTCACGGTTTCAAGCAATAATTGTTTCAGTTACTATTTTTATAATGTAAGAAAAATAAGGATAGATTATTTTGTGAAAACCCTTTTCTATATTTATCTACTTGGTATAATATAATTTTGAGTTAAAATGTACTTAGAAAGTAACAATATGTAGATATTTAAAAAAAGTCTTAAATGCGAAACTAATAGGGAGATCGTTAAATATGTGGCCTATAGATTTTGATGAACTTGGAATGCTGTAGAGATTCTAATTATCCTGGTCAAGGGATTGTTCCCTAATGGTCCCTAATTTTGTTATTTTTCCATATTTTTTCAAATAATTTCTTTTAAAATGATGGATCAAAATCTTACTTACAATGTAAGGAGAACTGGGGTACATTGATACACTCCCTCTACTGCTCACTGGATCATTACAGAAAGTTTCACAACAGCTCCAAAAGATGATGTTGGTTTAAACAACTACATACAGAACGTCTTGGCGTGATTCAGTAGTTTGATGAAATGGGATGAGTGATTTATTGTTTTTGTAGGTCAAAAGTAAATTTGAGTTGTACAAGTAAAATTTTATTTTACAACTGGTCCAATATTTTCAACCGAAAGGAATACTCTCCCTGGCAAGTAAAGCTACTCTTTATCAGTTCCTCATTTTTTATTGTTATTAAATTATAAAGTGTTGGAATGGAGATTCATTTTATTAAAAATGGCTGTATGGGGCTCATTGATACAGTCTATGTCGGGGCACATTGATGCGTATCAATGTGCCCCATGATAACTACAGACAGCCTAAATCCTTTTCTAGTTCATTTTTTCATTACCTTTTCAAAAATTTCTAATTGTCGGAGCACAGCTCCGGCTTCCCTGCAAAAGTTACACTTTTGTGACCTCGATAGCATCCAACATATTTGTCGAATCGACATAAAAAATGAGCTGGACATCGGTAGGGCTAAAATCTCGGCGGATATTGAAAATCAGAATTATCCGTCAACTATAACACCTTAAAATCACTGCTTTTAATTTTCTCCTAGAGATAACATTGTGAGTTTAAATCTTCCATTGTTGAAAAGAAAAGATATTTGAATAACATATAGCCGACTTGTGTGCTCGACGTGAAGCCTGCTTATAAGTCATCGTCAATACAAGGACGAGATATCACAAGGAAATTTACAACACATGAGAATTACAACCAGGAGCTCCACACAAAGTGTGTGTGCAATGGAGTTAGCGGGAATCGAACCCACAACTTCAAGTTTAGCAGAGCGGCGTCTTAACCACTCGGCCACTTAACCCCTAAAAGAAAGGAAAAATTATGTTTGCTTTTCTGTATTGATGCCATTTTCTTACAAAAAATCAAAATAAAATTTCTAAAATAATTTAATTTAAACTGATGTCACGTTTTATGAAACACGCATAATTCCCAAAAAGCTGTTACAATTCAATCCTTTTAAATTCCGCTGATACAGAATTTTAGTTCAAACGCTTCACGAGGTAAAATGACACATTTAAATGAAAACAATAAATTTCTTCGATGAAACTACCTGATTTATTACGAATGTCTCTAATAGATACAAGTTTTGATTCGCCAATATAAAGATTGGAATCTTAAACAGGAATGTTCACATACAAGTTATGATTGACAAAATTAACTTCAAATTTTGTATGTGCCAATAACGTATTGTGCATTGCAATGTTTTTGAAATAGTGAATATAAATATGAGAGATAGATATGTAATGTATAGGAGGATGAAAATACCGTTAAATTCGATTTCATGCGTGAAATAATTCTGTGATTGACTCAAGGGGAAATCATTTTAGATGATTTTTAATCGGTAATTTCAAACATAAGATCTTTAATGGGTAATTTCTATATAGAACAGTTTCAATTGACGTCATACCAGAATTGTTTTTTGTTCGCACTTCAAATTGGGCTGATTAGTTGGCTCATAATACAGGCAACAAACTGTAGATTATGATTAGTTGGATAAAACTTGGTGCGCTCGAGATCACGTGGTGTTGAAACTCATCTATACAGTTCAATTTTTTAATACTTTGATCTGTTGAAGTTTGGTAACTTTAAAGAAATATTTACTTTAAGAGAATAAGTACTAATCACTGTGGGAGTTCTTGTTTTAAAATAACTTCTTTTGTCGATTTAGCCTGTTTTATTTTGTTATTAATTAAAACATTAGCTTCATTATTGTACATTATGTATATTAACCGCATCCGAATTATTTTGGCGTTGTCACCAATTGTGATCTGATATATAAATTGACTTTCAAAAGTTTTACTTTCCACGCATGTTACACCCCACTTTTTTTTTTCTTTCTGTGCGAACTTTCTCATATTTTTGCAATTTTCCAAATCGAATTTTTTTCGCTGTTTCCATTTATATTTGTAATCGTGTTTTATACACTCTTCGATTTTCATGTCCCTGCTGTTCTTTCGAATTTCAATTCAAAGATATATTTTAATTGGAAATGAGACGCTTAATCTGACGCAGTAAACTGATAGTTAATATGATTGTCGTTTTTAGAGTTATAAGGATGTTTATTTTACGAAATTCGTTATGAATTGATTAGCCAGTCGATCATAAAAATCGCCAACTTGACGATATGGTGCCATATTAGCGATTTTTTTGACCTTATTTTTATTCTCCGCAACTTTCCAAATCGATGCAATTCATTTAGAATTTTACATTAAAAGAAAATAATGGAAATTGAATTCGGAGAATACGATTTTGAGTATTAGGCGCATGGCTACGATTGTTATCAAGAAACTATAATGTCATGTATGTATTAGTTACATTTTTATATTCTTATGTATGTATATTTTTATTGAGATATTTTTATGATTGTATTGGAAAATTTCCGTAATCGGATTTTAAACAATTTTAATAATTTAGTGAGCGTTATTTGATGTACAAATTCAACCATTTGGTATCGGTCTCAAACACATCAGGTTACTCTTTTTTCTTTCATTTACCGTAAATGAATGTATTGCAACTGAAATGGAAGTGAATATTCTGAAATTTATGAAATAAGCATTTTTTGATAAGATGTACTCTTAAAAACGAAAATATGTAGATAATAAAATAATTCCTATACGGGATGGAAAAAGTAGTTTCCTTATTTCTTGATTTTAAGATTTTAGCTAATTTTACTGGAAAACACGAAGCTGAAATGCGAAGAACCCTATTAGAGAAGAATCACCCCTTACTGAATTTCAATGGAGATTTCGACAAATTAGCCAGCTATAGCCAATTTTGCTTCACTTATGGTGACCAATTCTTAGTCATGAAATTTGCCTCTATTTCTCAAATTTCGCCAAGCTTGGCGAGTAATTTGACGTTAATCTAAAGAGCTATATAGTTTTATGCATGTAATACGTAAAAGCTGCCAACAATAAATTATAATTCGTGTTAAATAAGCTTCACTGAACGTCATAAATCAATCCTTAGACTTTATTTATTCTATTGCCTAAACTTAATGCATATTTTAAGAAATGTACATATTTTTATACGTGTAACATTTCAAAAATGCTGATTAAAAGAAAGTAATCGAGATGAAAAGAATTATTTAGCGAAATTGTATGTAGAAAAGTCACATAACAAGAACTCATATGCCTTCGAGTATTTCCAGAATAACTATATTACAACAACTCAGATGCATAAAGGTATCAAGTTTTACAGAGGAGTATAGAAGACTACCTATGTATGTGTGTGCTACATACGTGTTACGAAACTTTCTCTGATATCATATTAAATATGTCAAGGTCCGCCAGACATGTAAATCTTTGAAGAGGCTTTTAATCCGGTGGTTAATCTTTATCTTTACCATAGAATATCTTACCGAATGGTTTCTCTTTATTTTTAATATTTCTGAATTATTGAATTATTCTAATGTACAACAAAAAACATTGCTTAAAAATTTTGATAATTCTGACATCAGATATACACATGATTATTAGAAGATACTTCAATTATGCTCTGACATATTTCGCCACTACAAGCAAAAGTTACAAATTTATTTAAACCAACTTTTATTATTGGAAAATCAACAGTGGGTAAAAATGCGATAATAATTAAAATTATTAAAACTATTATAGAGCAATTAGGATCAGAAAACATCATTCTTTTGGTACAAATATATATTGCTGCATTTAATGTTAAAGGCAAAGCAATTCACTCTGCTCTTAAAAGAATCAACGTGTTTTAAATAATCTTGATTAAAAAAGACAGAAAGCTAGAAATCTACAGCTCAGCATGGATCCAGTGTTGTTTTTCATTATTGACAAATTTTCAATGATCAGATGTTTTCTTATACTTGACCTTGAATAAATATGTAGCGAAGGTGAAACACATAGCATTGAGTCTTTTATAGGCTTATTTGTTTAAATCCATGGAGGTGTTACGTAGTTACATCCCGTAAACAACATACTTCTAGAGAAATTCTATAAAAGACATTTTGGATCTTCGCGGAGAAAAAAAGTTTAGGTCTTTTGAAAAATATTTCACATTAACCAATTTACTAAGATGATTAGCAAACGTAGTTTCGAAAGACTCTTAACTGACTTTGCGTGGATGAAATTTTAAACTACCTCTGATCACTTATGCTGACCACTAATGTATACTGCTTTCAGCTAACTTAAATGATTTGAAGATGCCATATATCTTTTTTACAAGAACAAACAAGATAAAGAAGATAATCAAGAAGTACTTCTTAAATCAAGTGGCCAATGACAAGAATTTTAACAGACCTATAAGATAGAGTTCCGATGACCACGCGTCTGAATTTCATTCTGGATATTACTTAGCTGCTGAATTCAGAATTCTATTAAATGTCAATATCTGGATGGAGTGAGGATTGGGAAAAAGGTGCATTAATTACGATAAAAACTTTTGTCTGATGGCCCGAGAATTGAACCTCCAGACTTGCCACAGACTATAATGGCACATTTTAATGATTATAATGGGCCATTTCTAAACTGGAAGATTTCTCCTTATCAAGCCTGTAAATATTGGAAAGAAGAAAATGCCTTATGCTCATGAAATCAGTTACCATTAAATGCTGCATGTCCTGCCATACACAAATTCCAGAATTTAACATTGCATAAAATGCTGCGGACATTTGTCTAAAGGTGTTATCACATAAAACAGTTTATGTCACTTTTAGAATATTTTATCTTTTGCAGGAAGTGTCCATTAAAGCGCTTTTCTCAAAGGATAGGCATGACCAAATTAACAGGATGATAGAACTTGCTGACAGATTAGCATTAAAGCATTAGATGAAGCAACTGACTACTGAATTAAACGCTTTAAAATGAAGATTTGACAATTCTTTCAAATTTACTTTTATACTATTAATATGTATTCATAAAACAAAACATTTCTTCAAGTCTTATATTTTATCTTTGTGATTGGTTCTCTATGCTCCGACATTTCGGCCTGATGGATACTAGTATTAATTTATATTGAAGTGAAATAGTTCTAATTTTTTATATTAGAACATTTTATAATTTTTTGAAAACAAAAGACTTAGAAATTTATCCAACATCTAGTGTTAGTAGAACTAACAAAACAAAAAGACAGCAGCCTCGCAAATCTCGACTTTATATCGATTCTCTAGAGAAAAAGGTATTTTCAACATGTGAAATGTTAAGTTAGAGAAACAAGCTGCAGAACAACAAAGAATAATTATATTATAAAGAGAATTTTTAATATAATTATCCCTTATTTTCTGTTTATAAACGGATTTATAAACAGAAAACTGGTAATTTTTTCATCTTTCCTAAGAAATAAGATAATGCTGCGGTTGAAGTGCCAGATATGACAAAGTTACCACAGCCAACAATCAGACAAGAAACAGCCAGAACATCAAGTCATTATTCATTTAATTTTAATAGCTTTAATATTACTCACAAATAAATTATGGGTGATTTTAATTTCTATAAATAAATATAAAATGGTTTGCTAACTCATTTTCTATGAAAAATATGCATTGGCGTTATTTTGTCTCCATTTTACCCAAACGTATCAAAGTGAGGCGTATCAATCTGCCCCGGGGATGGGGCACATTGATACAAATGAATTTTTTTGATTTTTTAAAAATTATTTGCAACATTATTACATAAAACAACAATTGCACATTTTTATAACACACTACACAAGTTTTGCTGACACCACATGGAAAAATAACTTTAAATTTCTACTTTCTGGACACCTAAAAATTTCTTTGAAAAAACTGTATCAATGTGCCCCAGTTTCCCCTACTGCTCTGTTAAAAAAAAAAAAAAAAAGAAATGTAATTTTATAGTTGTAAAGTTACAGAAATCTGTGTGCTTACTAAAACTTTATCAGTACACTGTACAAGAAAAAAAATATCGAAATCATCAAAAATAGTTTTTGTAAAGTTACGGAAATCGGTAGCTTTACAAAAGTATCTATTTAAATTACTGTAAGTTTAATAAAATTTTATCTGTAACCCTGTTTGCAGTTACATAAAAAGTTCAAGGGCATCTCAGTTTACTAAGAAATTCTTAGTAACCCTCCAGACTTTTTGATTTACACATGTATCTATTACATGAATTTTTGCTATTGCCGTTACATAAAATGTTCTATAAAAAACGGATAATTTTACAGAAATTGTACTGGTAATCGGGACGTCAGTACAATTCACTGTTTTTTAACAGATAAATTTTCGTGAATTACAGAACATTTTCTGTTATCTCTTTAATTTACGGAAAATTTTCCGTTAAAGACAGTAAATTGTACCGACGTCAATTTTTTTTTAATACAGTGTAGGAATTTTAGTTTTCTAGAAATATTTTAGCAACTTTACAGGCTTATTTTACTGTATGATAATTTATTTATTATTTATCGCCATTTCATCTAAATATATCGAATAACATTTACATTTATGAATTTTTCATAAAAATACACCCACATAGTAAATATATATATGTTTTTCAAATGATATTATACGTAGGTATATGAAAACGTATGCTTACAAAATTATGACACCTGTAGATGTGTACCAGTTTTTTCGAGATTCTCTATAAGCTTTCAGCGATTCAAATTCTCCTCTAGTTGGATACAACCCTTCGTGTTTAAATAAAACTTGCATATCATCAGGATTGCATGACACAACTAAATTTATAGGCCCAATTTTTTCTCGAAAAATATCACCCAGTCGTCTTCGTTTATCTAGTGATCCAATATGTTGTTTATGAACATCATAAAGACCTACAAAAGTCAAAGAAAAAATAGCATAAATACCATTTGGCTACTTAGTTGATGAATATGTTTCCTAATAGATACCTTTTGTGTAAACTATTACAATTTATTTCATACAATTTATACTGATAAAATAAGTAAATAACAATAAAATCAGATTTTGGTATAATAAGTGAAAAAAAGAAATTAAACAAGAAAATAATAAAAAATCACGTATAAAGAAACTCTTGTTTATATATTACATAAGTTATCATAGCAAACGTGGTAGCGTTTCGTATAATATGTTTAAGAAATGGAAAATGCAAACGTCTTTTTGAAATTTCTGGCGAACCAATTGACGTACGACAGTGATTTTTTTTATTCAAAAGATAGAACTCGACGAGACGAATAAAATGATAGAATTAAAAAATTATCGTAGTTTACTGTAGTTTTTTATTTAACTTTTAACGAAAAAATGAAGACGTAAAATTCAACAAGCGATAGCTAACGATTCTCTGGATTAACTCCATTTTTGGTTCATTTTAATCCTTTTGGTGAAATTTAAAATAGATTTTTTTTTCATCTATGTATGTTCGACGATTGCTGAGAAAATCGAATTTGTGCCTTAAAGCTCCAGTTCAACATTGTTTCTTGTTGTTGCTGTTATAGATTTTTTTATTCATTGCCATCAAGTTTAAATAAATATGTATTTTTTTAAGTATGTAACATAATTTATTAAACTTAAATAAATCACGTAATAAATTGGTTATTTGTTTTTATTGCGAAACATTCAGTTTCAGTTTTTTGAATAAAGTTGTGAGCGCACTATAATTTTTTTCGTTGAACTCCTTGGTTTATTTCTCAGACATCATACATTTTATTTGGCAATGCAATTTTAATTATTCTAATACAAGAATACAATTTTGACAGCAGCAAATATTTTGCTTTTCAAGATATGAAAAGATCTTCAGTTTTTATCAAAAAATTTAAATGACAAGTATAAAAAAATGCTCTCGTGAGCAACAAAAAAGGTTAATATGTTTTTAAGTATGAAAAAGATGTTTGACAAGTGCTTCTAATTGAGCATGAGAGAGGACAAGGGGTCCCCTCTTGTCTGCAGCTTACTGTCAATGCCAAATTTGAAGAAATCATATTTGCGCTTTTTCCATATAAAAGAAATTTGCATAAAAATTTCCCGTCTTTCTTTTTAGTAAAATTTCCAATCCTGCTTTACATGTGAACTGCACTGTTGACTCTACAGTGCAACCACTACAAATCAGTTTTCTGTACTGTTCTACACTGCGGGCATGCTTGGTGGCACTGTAATGAGTATGATATGCTGCAGGAACTAAGGTTTCTGGTACTATTTCGCCTTACATTCATGTTTAATTATGCTGCGTTTTTTCTGGCTACGTCTTTGCACTACACATTTTTATCGTAATTGTGACTATTTTCTTGTACATGGGAAAAGCATAAATAGGATTTTTTCAAATTTGGCATTGACAGTGAGCTGCAGACAAGAAGGGATCCTTTGTGATCTCTCATGCTCAATTAGAAGCACTTGTCAAACAATTTTCATAATTGAAAACATATTAACCTGTTTTGTTGCTCACGAGAGCATTTTTTTTATACTCGTTATAATACATACGTTATCTTCTATAATAATAAAGAGAGAAGTTTGTGAGTGTGTCAGCGCTATTCTGAAGAGACCGCTGGACGTAGAGTTACAAAATTTGGAGTGAAGGTACCTCTGTATATGAAGTTTTGTATCTCGAAGCCTGATTTTTGCTTTTTTGTTTAGATTTTTTATATTTAATTTTTTAGTCGATTTTTAGCGTTCTTTGTATATTTTGAGGCGATTTTTCAACATCTGTGAAAGGAAAACGGTTTCGTTCTTTTAACTTGACATAATAAATTTAGTTCTCTTTACAATAAAAATTATTAGAAATTTGTGCAGCGATTTTTGAATTTTAAACGACTTTTTTAATGCGATTTTTAGTATTTTTTCGCATTTTCTGACTATTTTTTGACATTGATAAAAAAATTTTTTTTCAAACTTTTAGCCTAATTTACTAAATTTTGTCTGCTACGATTTTTAAATTTCATCGATTTTTAAAGCAATTTTCGAAGTAATTTTTAACGATTTTTCAAGTTTCATTATTTTAGAATCGATTTTCTTTCCTTTTTTCAATATTATAGGTTTCTTTATGAATCATGGTTATCACAGACTCGGGCAACGCCTGGCTCGACAGCTAGTAAATAAATAAACAATTATTGGAATTTGTATACAGGTGTAATTATTTATCAAAAAATTCTGAAACTTGATTAATTGATTGGCAATTTTTTGTTAGTGAAAGACACCAGGATTGTTGGCTTGGCTTCTAATTTTAATCCAAAATTTCAAATTATCACTGGAAATTTCAGAAGATTAATTTTCCTTCATATTATTCCTAAATGTCTCTCTTAAACAAATCATAAAATGCTATTTTTAAATCTTATACTATAATGCGAGCAAAAATTGTGTGTGCGTGTGTGTGTGTGTGTGTGTGTGTGTGGGTAAATTTTATCTCAAAAACGGCTCTAACGATTTTCGCAAAAATTTGGATTTTACCATTTTCGGGCACGAGAAGACCATTGGGCTAGGTTACATGTTCGAGAAAATTCGATTATTGGGTCATTTTGGGTCATAATGGGTCAACATCAAGCTATTTATATCTAGAGAACGGCTGGATCGATTTTAAGGAAATTTTGTAACCAATCGTTTTTTGGCACGAGAAAACTATTGGGCTGGGTCACATGTTCGAAAAATTTCGATTATTGGGTCATTTTTGGGTCATTATGGATCAAGCCATTTTTATCTAAAAAACGGCTCTAACGATTTCGACCAAATTTTACATTTTATCGTTTTGGATTACCAGAAGACCATTGGGTTAGGTAACATGTTCGAGAAAATTCGGTTAGTGGGTCATTTTTGGGGTCATTGTGGGTCATGCTATTTTTATCTAGAGATTTTCTCACGCAATTTTGACTAAAAATTGCATTCTATGGTTTTCGGGCACGAGAAAAACATTGGGCTAGGTTACATGCTCGAGAAAAAATTTTAATGGGTCATATTGGGTTATTAAGAGTCTGGGTCAAGCTATTTATATTTAAAGAACCGCAGAATCAATTTCATCGAAATTTTGCCTGTAATAGTTTTTTGACACGAGAAAGCTAATGGGCTCACACGATCGAGAGATTTCGATTATAAGAGTCATTTGTGGTCATGAGTGGTCAGTGAGTCATTTGTGGTCCCATGATGGGTCATAATGGGTCATAGTCAAGCTATAGCTAAAGAACAGGTGGATCGATTTTAACGAAATTTTGTATACAACATTTTTTTGGCACGAGAAAACTATTGAGCTAGGTCTCAGTTCGAGAAATTTCGATTACTGGGTCATTTTGGGTCATAAAAGGTCTGGGTCAAGCTATTTATACAGGGTGAGTCATAAATATCGAAACAATAGGCTATCTCCTTAAATATTGCCCCTAGACCCATACTTCCAATTGCAAAGTTTCATCAAAAAAGGTAAATTTTTTGGTAAGATAAGTTGCAACTCCATGGGGGGTCTATTTTAAAAAATACGAAAATTAAATTTTTATACGACCCCCAGAGAATAAAACTTTCAATTAGAAAATTTTTCCTTATCCTCTTCTGAATCGAACAAAAAAAAAATTCATCTCGATATCTGCAAATCCCTGGATGATATTAAAATCCAAAATTTTTCAAAATTCGTGACTTACACCACTTTAGCATACATCTGAGTGCAGCGATATCAGTTCATTTGAAATACAATTTAGGGATCGACCATTAATTTACGCATTGTTAAATGTAGACCCAAGACAATGCTTTAACTTTTAAATATAAAATAAAAGCATATAGCTTTTTGCTTTAAACTTCCTTGACATATGCTAGATGTCTGCAATATCTCGAGCTTGGCGTCAGGCTCGTAATTGGCACGACCCATTGGCCGGACCGTCTTATTAAAAACTTATTAAAAGTGTTATTAAATTAAGTGATATTAATTAAACTCTCATTAACCGTGTCTTTAAAACTTATTGCCACAGGTAATAAGTTTAGTAAAAATAGTAATAGCGATAATGACCCTTATATTAACTGGATCATATGGAATATATTTTAATGTTTTTGTACATTTTAATGTTAATGGAAATATATTTTAAAAAATTACTTAGAATTTTTTTCAAAAATCTAGTTTTTACTATTCAGCTTCAAAATTTATGTGGTTTTAAACATATTTTTACTTTTTTCTATCTTTACAAGAAAAAGTATTGGATTCATGAAAATTTTGAATTCCGGTTTTCGACGGATTCACACGTTTTAGGGCTCAGAGATACCGAAAAACATGTTTTTACAAAATGTCTGTCTGTGAGTCACTGCTTCTGTATCTCTGTATATGATATACATTTTGTGAGCGCGCTATCTCAAAAACTAATACACAAAATTTAATAAAAAATTATATTTACTTAGTTCTTGATCTACATTGATGCTGATTAGTTTTTGGTATGAATTGCTTAACAGGTGACCCTACTGAAAAGGCTTTTGTGCGATTTCCGCGATCGCTGTATCTCCAGAATGCAAGGAATATCATCAATCTTCAGATTCAGTTATTCCTTGACATGAATTGATGTTATTTATATTTTGTTGTATATGGCTCCACGAGAGGCGCTGCAACACTGAATTTGTTAAGATTTCTGCAATAGCTCTACTTTAAGAACTAATGCAATAATTTCCATAAAAAGTCAGATGCAGTTACTTCTTGACATGAATTGGTTTTGTTTACGTTTTTGTATCAATCATCTTTCGGATGGCGTTTTCATGATGAATTTTGTATAGTTTACACGATTTCAGCGATATCTTGTACTAATCCACGGAATTTCGTATCTTTAGAGTCCTCCGATTGCTACATCCGAGTAGTTTATTTATTCCAAACGGCATTAAAAAAAATATTTATTCGAATGTTAAAGTCGAAGAGTATAACGTTTCTGTTGCGTATTTTTTTTTATGCTAAGCTCCCACTAATATTTCATTCTAAGTGTATTTAATTGATCAAGGTTTAATGCGTTCGAACCAAACATCATTTAAGAAATTCAATTGAATAATTTCAACTTAAAACATTTAAATGAAATATGCCGAAGATTCATTAAACACCTGTTCTTGTTTTAAAAAGATAACTGATTCGAAAGTTAAACAAAATTTAAAATGTATTTGTATTTGAATTGAAAACTGTATGTTAAACTCTAAAAAATGAAAAAAAAAAAAAAAAAAAAAAAAAAAAAAAAGCGCAGCGGCCTTTGAGTCCGCTTACAGCAGTTAACACGTTGGGGATTGTTTTTTTTTTAATTGTTTTTTTTTATTCCGGCCAATTATCTGCAATTGGAAATCCAGGGTTCGAAAAAAACTACGGAAAACGTCGAACGGTTAGGCCGATGGTTGCGATTGGGTTCGAACCCAATACCTACCGTCTACCAGTTTGGAGGCCCGTAATTAGAGACATCTTTTACGCATCGTGTAGTGGCAATTTTAACAAGAAAAATATGAAGTTGACAGGGATAAAACAATGAAAAAAATTGAAGTCGGCGTGATAAAAAAATTAAGATTAAATAAGCTGACTCATTTAAATAGTAATTAAAGAAGGCGAAAATGGCAAAACTTAAACAAAATCTGAAATTGAAACTACACAAGAAGAAGTTAATCACCTAGTTAATCACCTATTTTAAAAAAGCATTTAAACGTTAGGAGCCAATCTTTGTTTAAAACTAAATGCACATTTCTTCATCAGATGTTTTTATTTCAGTATTTCTCATTTTTAAACTTACATCATAAGTCAGTAACCCTTGGTTACGGTAACAATTCAATAGTTTTTTAACACCTCAATAAAAAAAATAATTTAAAAAGATGCCGAAAGATGTTTTCACCTCAGAAAATTTACTTTTAAAAATATTATTTGTTCACAAAAAATTGCATCTTTTTTTAAATTGCTATTTTAAATACTTTTATTTTTTAAAAATATTATTTAAAATGCTGAATCAAAATTGAAAATTAAACATTTTCATTTAATTAAAAGAAAAAAATTCAATGCGACAAATAATATTTTGAGTTATGACAATTTTAATTTACTCTACATTTTTTGAAAAAAAAAATTATTAAGAAAGCTTATTATGTGATAGTGCTTACAAATTATGTGTTTAACCATCACAAAACATTCAAAATTCAAACTCTGTAAATAAATAAATAAAATAAATGTTTTCTGGACAACATACAGCAACATTGTTTCTTCAATTACACGCATTTCAATTTGTGTCTGATCCCTTGAAACCTCACGATTTATTAAAATTATCATAACTCTCTGAGTCTTGGAGATATCAAGATGGAATTTTTTTTGTTCAATTCAGGAATGGATAAGGAAAATTTTTCTAACTGGAAGTTTTATCCTCTGGGGGCCGTATAAAAATTTAATTTTTGTATTTTTTAAAATAGACCCCCCATGGAGTTGCAACTTATCTTATCAAAAAATTTACCTTTTTTGGTGAAACTTTGCAATTGGAAGTATGGGTCTAGAGGCAATATTTAAGGAGATAGCCTATTGTTTCGATATTTATGACTCACCCTGTATGTAAATTACGACAGTATCAAATTTAATGAAATTTTGTATGTAAGTTTTTTGACACGAGAAAATTAATGGGCTATCTCACATGTTTGAAAGATTTCGATTATAAGAGGTTATGGGTCATTATATTATGAGTCATGATGGGTCATAATGGGTCATGTCAAGCTATATTTAAAGAACACGTGGATCAGTTTTAACGAAATTTTGTATACATTTTTTGGCACGAGAAAATCATTGGGCTAGGTCACATGATCGAGAAATTTCGATTAATGGGTCATAAAGGGTCATAAAGGGTCTGGGTCAAGTTATTTATATTTAAAGAACGGCAGGATCGAGTTTAACGAAATTTTGAGTGTAACAATATTTATACACGAGAAAACTAATGGGCTAAGTCACATGTTCGAGAGATTTCGATTATAAGGGTCATTTGTGGGTCATGATGGGTCATGGTCAAGCTATATCTAAAGAATGGGTGAATCGATTTTAACGAAATTTTGTATACAGCATATTTTTGGCAGGAGAAAATCATTAGGCTATGTCACATGTTCGAGAAATTTCGATCAATGGGTCACTTTTGGGTTATTCTAATTTTATCTAGACAATGTCTCGCGCAAATTTGACTGAATTTTATATTCTATCGTTTTCGGACACAAGAAAATCATTGGGTTAGGTCAGATGTTTCAGAAAACTCAATTAAAGAGTCATTTTGGGTCATAATGGGTCAAGGTCAAACTATTTATACCTAAAAATTGGCTCAATCGATTTTATCTAAATTTTGTATTTAACGTTTTTCGGCACGCAAAAATTAATGAACTAAGTCACATTTTCGAGAGATTTCGATATAAGGGTCATTTGTGGGTCATGTTAATTTTATCTAGAAAATTGTTCTCACCATTTTCAGTATATTTTCTATTATATCGTTTTCGGGCAAAAGAAAACCATTGAGATAGGACACATGCACGTAACAATTCAGTTAGTGGGTCGTTTTAGGTCTTAATGGGTTCGGGTCATTCTAATTATATATAACAACGACTCAGTCAATTTTACCTAAATTTTGCAATGGAACGTCTTTTGTCACGAGAAGACTATTGAGCTGAGTTGCATATTAAACAAAATTATATTAGTGGGTCATATCGCTTCATTGCTGAATGCTGTCATGCTAATTTTACTTAAGAAATGGCTTAAACGATTTTGATTCATTTTATACTCTACTGTTTTTGATTACCTGAAGACCATTGAGCTAAGTCACATGGTTGATCATATGTGATTAGTGGATCATTTGGGTAAAAAAGGATCAGGATCACGAGACTATGGCAAAAGCCAATAAGTTGGCGATATTTGACAAAATACTGACGAAATTTGGCCGAAAAATCGACTATTATGGTTACGAAACCAAAACACATATTTGGCGCCAAATGAAAGAATGTGTCCAAATTTGGTTATATCTGGCAAAAAATATTGTCTTTCAGAATGTGAAGAAATTTCTTATACATTCTTAATAGTCTTCGAAATGCATAGTTAAACTAATCAGAGTCGAGCTATAAAAATGATTTGGATTGATGTCCTTTCTTTGTAAATTTTAAAATAAAGTAAAATTTATGAACATGTGCATACAAACATAGTTGACTGTTTTTATAAAAAATACTATTATTAATAACATGTTTTACAGTAATAATACTATATCGAGTTGAACACAAAGTTAATTTTGACCGAGCTGAGCTCGGTCACCCCTGCTAGTTCTGGTATAAACTTGAAATTTCTGTATAAAAAATTGAGGCTACACTGCAACCCTGTAAGATACCAAATTAAACTTGGAATGTGATCTAGCTATCAGAGCCGACACTAACATACTTGACTGATCCAAGAAAATGTAAAATGATGCATTTTAACCCAACATTTTTTTTCTCATTCTCTAAAACGAAATAAAAATCAATAATAGGTAACAATGTTTCGGCGTATGTATGTGCATCGAGTCATATTGCGCTCCGACGATTTCAGACAATAACTTTTTTATAAGGTATCCTGGGGTAATAACGCCACGTTAAGGTTCTACCAATTTTCACGGATTAGTTTTAACTTGTATTTTTCAAACAAATATAGAATTTGATAAAGCAACTCATTGATTATCTATATAAAAAAAATAATTTAACAGATATGTATTCATAAAATGTAATGGCGTGATTTCTTGACCAATGCTATTTGGCGTTATTACCCACCTATATGGGTAATAACGCCATGCAAATAAATCTATAAAATAAGATGGAATAATGGCATGTAGATTCCGTAATTCTAAAAATGCAAATTCTACAGCTCTAGAAATTGACACAATTCATTCTAAGCTATTGAAAATGTTCAATTTTTTGAGAAAGTGTAAGAAAAAGAAACGCGTGGTTGGGGAGTGGGGGGAGGAGGCAAAAGAATATCAGGTTCTAATCTACTTTTTGCTTAAAAAGGACCGTTTAAATAGAATTATTAGAAACATTGCACGGTTTTAACTGTGTTTATTTTAATCATTATTCCCATGTATGCATTCTATGCGATAGAAAATATTTGCCGAAACGTCAGTGAAGGCTTACTTTGGAGACACGAAATTTTTTGGATTCTGTCTGTCTGTCTGTCTGTCAATCTGTCAGTCTGTTCTGCGGTAACTGACATAAAAAGCATTCGATTGGCTTGAAATTAAGTGGGTATGTTAGTGAGACACTGGGATTAAGCTGTATAGTTTTTTGTTAGATTTGATTCATTCGTTCGGAAGATATAGAATATTTTATTTCGCACAATAATGTTTTTCTATGGCGAATCCAATGATTTTAAATTTTTTTCCCTCAGAGAAAATGACACATTTGATTAATGGAATTCAATGATAAATGAATACTAAAATTTATCAGCTAAATTATTCATACTGTTTTGAAATTTTGTCAACGCATTTGTCAGATTTTAAAATTATTACTGTAAATTTTGGAGATTTTACTTACCCATCATACGTAGTATAGGGTAAGTCTTGCAATCGTTTTGAAAATCGAAAATTTTTTTTGACGGATTTACACATTTTAGATAGTAGAGATTCCGAAAAACATAATTTTAGAAAAAAAAATTTGCCGTCCGTCTGTCTGTCTGTCAGTCTGTCTGTCTGTAAACGCTCTATCTCCCGAACGAATTGAGATAGAGACTTGAAATTTTGTATGTAGTTAGTATGTAAGAATGGGACGAACCCTATTTAATATCAGCAACCTCGATTATCCGGAACTATTTTTTTTGGACTCTCGAAAAGTTCGTTCTGATGAAAGGTATATAAAAATTTTCGAATTTTTTTGTTCTAAGGAATGGACGTAAAAGTCAATAAAATAACACACATTTTGCATATAGAACGAAGTCGATCGGATTATTAGTTGCCGAGATATTTGTAATCTTGTTTTCCACATTCTTCGATTTTTCATGACCCTGTATTTCATTCAAATTTCAATTCAGAAGTATATTTTACTTGGAAATGAGACGCTTAATCCGACGCAGTTAATTGTTAGTTAATAGAATTATTATTTTTGGAGTTATAAGGATGTTTCTTTTACGCAGTTCGGTACTACTTGAGTAGTTTTTCGTTTTATATAATTTGTCGAAATTGGCACATCAGCAGTTCTTTAATATAGCATTACTATGTATATTAACAATATTTAAATTTTGCTTATGAATTGCAATGCATTGTATAAATAGTTTCACATGTTTTATTTTCATATACATACCCATGATGGGTAAGTATTACGGTGGCCCCCCAACGACTAGTTTTATAAATGTGTTCCAATAATATAAACTAATTTGTTTTAAAGATTTACTTATTTCAAATGTATATATTTCATTTTCTTTATTTTCTCTTAATGATTGCTAAGCAACCTTTCATCTTAATCCTTATCCTTATAATGTTATAAATTTGAAAGCGCGTACGAAAATTTAAATGAAGTCAACATCAAAGCTGATGAATTAATTAATGTCTTTGTATCTTTGCGTATAAATATAACAGAAAAAAAACATAGGCTATGTTTTATTATAATTTTATTCAAATATTTTCCTTAATAATTCAAAATTTCCTTCTGTTTCATACAGAATCAATAAGGATTTTTAAATAATATTTAACCAATTTTTTTTATTGTTGCCAAAAAAAAAAAAAAAAAAAAAAAATCAAAATTTGGAATAATAATTTTTCAACAGCAATAAGTTTCAATTGAGCAATTTCATGGCCAACTTTATTAGAGGCCTTGGAAGCTCTTGGCTGTTAGGACGGAATTTATGACATCATATCATGTTTAACCAATCGGCAAAGACAACTATTGTTTGTAACGCCCTTTACAAGGACAACTTCCTCACGAGATTGGATAGACGGAGATTACGTCATTAATTCCGTCCTAAGACCCGTCTAAAAAGCAAAAGCTTAAGAGGCCTCTAATAAAGTTGGCCGTGGCAATTTCCATTCGAAAAATTAAGCTAAGGAAAAAAAAATTAATAAATATGACGTCAGAATTAAAATAACTATAGATATAGTATTTTTTGTTAAATATTAAACACGGGTATTTGTTTCGTTAATAAGAATTTTTCTGACAAAAATGGGGACATAATTAGAAGTAAAAGAAATAAAAAAGAATTATATTTTTAATAATAAATATTTCACTTAGTAAAATATGACGTCATAATTGAACAAAAACAGGTATTTTATAGTTGTTTAAAATACAAGAAACATGGATATCAAATAACCCATGAATAATGACGTCATTGCCGGAACTTCAGTGAAGGCTTACTTTGGAGACACGAAATTTATTGTTTTTCATCTGTCAGTCTGTTCTTCTGTATGTCTGTCTGACCCGTTACGACTGCCGCAAAATGCAATCAAAACTTTTTTTTTCGGAAACAAAATTGTAAAACTCTAGATTACTGAGTTTACACTTACAAAAGTTCCTGATATATCAGGTTTAGGTGTTTGTGTTTGGCAGGCATGTAGAAGTATGAGGATAATGAAAAATATTTAACCAAACTGTTACTTATCCTTATAAATCAAAATGTATAAAGAAATGCAAGATATACAATAACCATTAGCACAATTATTAGAAAGTGACAAATTTAAATTAAGTGAGGCTACGGGGAGTTCAGGGGGGCGGAGCCCCCGTTAAGAAATCTTCCATGTTATAATAAAGAAAACAAAAATAATAGATCATGAAAATTTCAGAATATCCTAACATAACTAAATTTTTAATTTACCGCTTTTGATGGCTGAAAATTTCTAATTCTTATTTTATTCTAATAAATAATTACGCAATTTGAAAATTTTAAATTACAGTTTCCAGGAAGTTGAATATTACCCAAAGTGTGTTTTTAAAAAAATATGAACAAAGCTGACGCTGAGGCTCCTGATCTGCAGATTTACTAGTACTATTATAGTAGTCTTGTAAATAGCTTTAAACCCATAACTCCACACTAATGTCGATTGCCCAAAACCTAAAGTTGAATTGTCGGCGTTATATAAAACATGCTTTAATAAATTTTTAGCACTTTCCAAAAAAGTTGAAAAGTGCTTATGCATTCGGTTTGTCTGTCCGTCTGTCTGTCTGGACGGATGGCCGTCTGACCAGGTGTCCGTCTGACCGGATGTCCCGCTGTAACTCCCGTAAATATACTCGGATTGCTATGAAATTTTTATATGTTATTGATGTTTACCCTAGCACGAACCCTATTGAAAATGAAGTATCTACCATGATTAGTTTATCTACAGAGAGAATCAAAAGTTTGCCATTACATTACAGCCTATGGGGAAAAATCGTTAATATACTCGGATTGTTATGAAATTTTAGGACGTTATTGACGTTTACCCTAGAACGATCCGTATTGAAAATGAAGTTTCTACCATGATTAGTTTATCTACAGGGCGAATCAAAAGTTTTCCATTACATTACGGCCTATGGGGAAAAATCGTTAATATATTCGGATTGCCATGAAATTTTAGGACATTATTGACGTTTACCTTAGCACGAACCCTAGTGAAAATGAAGTTTCTACCATGATTAGTTTATCTACAGAGAGAATCCAAAGTTTCCCATTACATTACGGCCTATGGGGAAAAATCGTTAATATACCCGGATTGCCATGAAATTTTAGGACGTTATTGACGTTTACCCTAGCACAACTCCTATCGAAAATGAAGTTTCTACCATGATTAGTTTATCTACAGGGCGAATCAAAAGTTTCCCATTACATTACGGCCTATGGGGAAAAATCGTTTCAAAGGAATTTTAAAGATGTTATACCCTGTCAAACATATTAAAATATGCATTCTATAAAATATAAGGTGAAAATGTAGCTATTATTCATTTACAGGGCCACACAAAAGAGTTCCATTAGATAATGGTAAAAAGGGGGAATTGTGGGTGACATATTTTAAATATATTAAGCTGTTTCATGTATAATAAAATTTATTATGTCACTGAAGCTTAATATAAATTATACGCTACTGTCTTGCATAATATGAAGTACATAGCATTTACAGGGCCACACAAAAGATTTTAAATGGTACATTCTTTCCAAAGTACCGTATATGTGTCCGATGATGGCTGATGGAGGGATGAAATGCATTTTAATTATGATATGCGCGTTTATATTTTGCTAAATATAGCACATTATATGGTGTGTATAAATGTTATAGTAGTTGTTATACAGGGCTACCCAAAAGAGCTCACCAAAGTTACTGAATATGAGCGTAAATTATTTAAACGTGGTTCTTAAATAAGCTATGCTTTTTTACGCTGAACTTCACTCAATTTATTGAGAAACTAGCTGTTCTGCCCGGCGTTGCCCGGGTTCATCAAAAAATAGCAAGAATTGCGAAAAAACTTTAAAAATCGTAATAAAAACCTCGAAAATTTAAAAAAAATGCTGCACGAATTTCGTCTAAACTTCGTTGAAAAGAGATGGGCTAGAAAATTGATGTTGGATTATTTTTACTAATGTGGAAAAATCTTACAAATCGCAAAAAAAATTAAAAATCGCATAAAAATATAAAACAAAATTCAAAAATTGTGTTTCAAAATTCGAATAAACTTTGAAGAAAAGAGATCAGAATTTAATAAATTCGGCCAAAAATTGAACCTTTAAAAAATCGAAGCGGGTCGCGAAGAAACGTAAACATCGCTTTAAAAATGGCAAAATTTTCAAAAATCACAGAACTCAAAATTTACTCTACTTGGATAAATGTTTTGAATCTAATTAATTTGCTAATGTAAAAAGCATTGAAATACGAAAAAACTTCTAAAAAATCGCAATAAAAATCTTTAATCGTACATGAGAAAATTTATCATATTAGCGAAGAAATTAAAAACCGAATTCCTTTTCCATATCTGAAAAAAATCGCCGTGAACTCAAAAAAAAAAAAAAAAAAAAAAATCATACTGCATTAGAAATTGCTGTAGATCAAAATAAGAGAGTAAAACAACTACCGTAAAGGATAAAAGTTTGAAACCAAACTCTTATTAGTCTAG
This sequence comes from Maratus speculifer, assembly GCA_964019185.1. Lineage (NCBI taxonomy): Eukaryota > Metazoa > Arthropoda > Arachnida > Araneae > Salticidae > Maratus > Maratus speculifer. Next base: position 58,156,195 of record OZ025294.1, read on the forward strand.
AAATTTAAAATCGAATTCCTTTAAAAATGTTAAAATTAAAAAAAAAAAAAAAGACTGAGAAAGCCCAAAAATTGCATTGAAAATTGTAATGAAAGTCGTAAATCATTAAAAAATCCCTAGGGTAAAAATTCACTGTTATAATATACAATATTGTAATTAAGTATTAACCATATTAACCAAAAAGTTTGAAATCGAAATTTATTTCCGGATGTAAAAAAAAAACGCCACGGAACTTGAAGGATGACTAAAAATTACATTGAAAATTGCATTAAAAATAGCTAAATATTTGGAAGTCAATGCTTAAAAAAATAATATTAAGGCAGGGCGGGGGGGGGGGAGGTTATGATCGAAATCATTCATAAATTACAAAATGGAACGCCAAAATCATATTAAGAGATAAAACATTGCATTCGAAACATAACTACATTAAACAAAATGTTTGATATTAAAATTGGTTTCTGAATGGCAGAAAATCGCCAAGGAACTTAAAAAAATAGCTAAAAATCGTATTGAAAACCATATTAAAAATAGCTGAATATTTAAAAGTCATGGCTGTAAAAATTTAATATTTAGTCCAAAATATTGTAATCGGGAATCGTTCATGAATAAGGAAAAGTCAACACGGAACACCTAAAATCCTCCAAACTAACTAAAAATTACATTGAATATCGCATTAGAAATTGGCAAAATTCATAAAAGCATGGAGAACAAATTGTACTATTTATGCTAAAACTTAGAAACCGAAATTCTTTTACCTATGTCAACAACTGTCACAGAACTTGAAAAATCACTATAAAACAGATTAAAAATCAGTAAAATTCAAAAATCCGGACAAATTTTTTCATAGTAAGATAAACATTTATATTAAATTCCTGCGGACATAATTTACCATAATAGGACAAACCATTGAAATCTGAACTCTTTCATTAGTTAAAAAATATCGACACAAAACTTGCTAAACATTTTATGAAAACACACAAAAAATCTGTATCATTGATGTCAAAATTTACTACATTAAGCTACAAATTATTTAAAAATTTCTTTTCCAATTGTGAAAAAATCGCCGTGGACTCGAAAATATCTAAAAATTGTATTCAAAAATTCATTACAAATCGTTTCAAATTTAAAAATAGCGGGGGACAACATTTACATTGATAGAGTAAAATAGTGTAATCTGAATTATTTCTTAAATACGAATGAAAAAATCGGCGCAAAGCGTGAGAAATAATGAAAACATTGCTAAAAATTGCATTAAAAAATCACTAAATTTTAAAATTCGTAAATGAAGTGTAAATGTTTGAAATTAATTTCCTTTTCGAAAATTCAAAAAATAGCCGTGAGATTAGAAAAACCAATACAAAACCATTGAAAAATTCATTAAAAATCGCTAAATGTGAATACGTCCCGTGAATAAAAAAATATTCTAGTCATGTAATACGTAGCAACCATTCTTTTTTACATGAATTACAAAAAAATCGACGCAGAACACAACACATATCAAAAATCACATTGGAAATCGACAAAATTAAAAAAAGGTAAATGTTGAAATTTACTATATTAGGCTAAAAGTTTGAAACCAAAATAATTTTTTTATTGTTAAAACACCACTGTGGTGGGGATCGAAAAAATTAGTACTAAATCGCATTAAAAAGTTCATTAAAAACGCATTGAAAAATGCACTAAATATCGCTAGTTATTTTTTTAAATCGCAGTAATGAGAATTTCATCAAACGGATAAAACATTCTAATCGGAAATCTGAACTATTTGATTATCCGGTTGACCAAGAAACTATCTCGGTCAAACCATAAGATTAAACTACAATAATTTCGGATCGTAAATTCCATATTCACTTGACATTAAACATGTTACATATGTTTGTTACGTCATCAAGTGGTTTTTACTTCTTATTTTTATATGTATTTTATTAATGTTTTTCTAAATTATCTCTTCTTTCATTATTTAACATAAAAATTACATCTATTTGCATAATTTGGCTTGTTTCACGATTAATATAATTTGGCGAAATTGGTCGACAGGATAATCACGTAGTAAAAGAAAATCGTTTATAGATAATAAAAAATGAACACGGAACACAACAATTCTTGAAAAATCGCGTTAAAAATTTGAAATCAATTTTTACTTCCGAATATCAAAAAATCACCATAAAACTCGAAAAATTTCTAAAAATTGCATTGAAAAGTGCATTAAAAATCACTAATATTAAAAAATCACAGGGGTCAAAATTTACTCTAATAAGGTAAAACGTTGTAATTGGAAATATCTTATGAATGACAAAAATCCGACATCAAACGCAAAAAATCTCGAAAAATCGCATTAAAATTAGCTGAAATTCTTAAATCTTAACAGCTAAAATTTAATACATCAGCCGGAAAGTTTTAGGCAAAATTCCTTTTACTAATGTCGAATAATAGCGGCTAAAATTTACATTAAATAATTCACTAAAAATCCAAACATCGTTGCACGAAATCCAAATAAATTATATTGAAAAAAGAACAAAATTCACTAATTTAGGTCGAAAGAATGAAACCGCTTTCATTTTCGCTAATGTGGAAAAATCGCCTCGAAACCCATTAAAATTCGCATATGAATTTAAAAAAAAAAACTGAAAATCGGCCTTCAAGGAGTAAAATTTCATACATAACTTCGTGCAGCGGTCTCTCCAGAGCATCGCCAATATTTTAAAAATTTTAACATGCGTTATAAACTACCTTAAAGTGTAAAACAGATCTCCTTATTACAATTCCTAATTTTGTTCGCGCCCCTCCTTTCACGCACCCTGAAATGTGTCACACCATTCTTTGTTTACATTTTTTATCATGTATTATAAACCATTTTAAAATTTAAAATAAATCACATTGTTATATTTCCAAATTTTAACAAAATCGCGTTCTGTTAGTTCCATTTTTCACCACCAGCTAGCGCACTCTATTCTTCAAAAACTTTATCAAAACGATACTCTGTTAAACAACCTATCAGGTGATATATTACTCGAGGGGGTAGCGGTCTTAAACAAGAATTTAAGATATTTTATGAAATTGCTATTCGAAAATAGTGGTAACTAAATTTTGACATTTTAGGTAAATTTCGCAAAAAAAAAAAAATACTACTTATTGTATTCTCAACAGCTCAAGATTTTGATAGAACAACTATGAAAAAAATAGATGCTAAACGCAAAAAATCTTGAAAAAGAGTTAAAAATCACATTGAAAATCGCATTAAAAATCGTTAAAATCTAAAATTCGTAACAAACACAAAATTTAGGGCTAAAAGTTTGAAACGGTTTTTCTTTTTATCAATCTCAAAAAAAAAAAAAAAAAAAAAAAAAAAAACCGCAAAATGAGAAAAACCACTAAAAATAACATTAAAAATTCGTTAAAAATTCAAAAATCGCTGTACAAATTCCGAATAAACTTTGCTGAAAAGAGAAAAAAAATGCTATATTGGGTTAAAAGAATGAAACAGCATTTCTTTCACTAATGGGATAAAACTGCAATAAGAACGCTAAAAATCGCCTAAAACAATCTAATCAAAAAATTTAAAATCGGGCTTCGAGGTGTAAAACTACATATATAAAGGTATCTTCCCTCCACATTTTGTAACTCTACGTACAGCAGACTCTTCAGAACGGCGCTGACACATACACAAACTTGTCTCTTTATTATTATAGATTTAAAAAAATCGCGTTCTATTAGTTCCATTTTCCATCACCAAGTAGAGCACTCTATTCTTCAAAAACTTTATCAAAACAATACTCTGTTAAATAACCTATCAGGCGATATATTACTCGAGGGGGTAGCGGTCTTAAGCAAGAGTTTAAGATATTTTATGAAATTGCTATTCGAAAATAGTGGTACCTAAATTTTTGACATTTTAGGTAGATTTCACAAAAAATACTACTTATTGCATTTTCAACAGCTCAAGTTTTTGATAGAACAACTATGAAAAAATAGATGCTAAGCGCAAAAATCTTTAAAAGACGTTGAAAATCGCATTGAAAATCGCATTAAAAATCGTTAAAATCTAAAACTCGTAACAAATACAAAATTTAGGGCATTAGGCTAAAAGTTTAAAACGATTTTCTATTTTTAATCTCGAAAAAAAACCGCAAAATGAGAAAAAACACTAAAAATCGCATTAAAAATTCGTTAAATATTCAAAAATCGCTGTACAAATTCCAAATAAACTTTGTTGAAAAGAGAAAAAAAAATTGCTATTTTGGGTTAAAAGAATGAAACCGTATTCCTTTCACTAATGGGATAAAACAGCAAAAATAACGCTAAAAATCGCCTAAAAAATTATTTAAAAAAATCGAAACAAAAAAATCGAAAATCGGGCTTCGAGGTGCAAAACTACATGTAAAAAAGTACCTTCCCTCCAAATTTTGTAACTCTACGTGCAGCAGTCTCTTCAGAACAGCGCTCACAGACAAACATCCTTCTCTCTTTATTATTATAGATGTTTGCAGAATATAAATAAAAGGATATACAGGGCCACGCAAAGAATTCGGTACATGGACGCCTGTGAATGATAATTTATGAGAATGTGATTTCAGTTGTTTTAAAAGTGTTTTAGTTTACAATAAATTTTAGGCTAATGCTGACGTGTAATAAAGGTACAATGTAAACTACAGTGCTGAACAAAAGTATTCAAGTATGTTTCCATCTAATAGTATGAATTGCTGAAAACAGAAATTTCAAGCTACTGGGTATTTTCTTGCTAAACTAAATTTTCCCATTATATCAACTTTAGAAATCAAATATATCAACTGACATATGAAATACAGGGCTGTTCAAAAGTACTGGAATACATATTTGGGTATATTTGTCTATACACTATTATTTCCCTAAATAACAAAGTTTTGTTAAAGATTTCATTAAGTGTTGAAAAGTGCTTCATAATGTATGCTTAACGCATGATTTTTCTTACTTGTTAATTAAATAATTAAGATTTTTGATAATAAATATTATCCCAATGAGATCTCTTATTAAATTTTATACATGATTCATGTGGTTATATATCATCATATATTTGACTATACACTATTATTTCCCTAAATAACAAAGTTTTGTTAAAGATTTCATTAAGTGTTGGAAAGTGCTTCATAATCTATGCTTAACGCATGATTTTTCTTACCTGTTAATTAAATAATTAAGATTTTTGATAAAAAATATTATCCCAGTGAGATCTCTTATTAAATTTTATACATGATTCATGTGGTTAGCAACAAAATAAATCTCACTGAACGCTGATCCCCCCCCCCCCCAAATTTTAGAGTTTAACTGGTCTTTTCCATTTTAACTATAGCTACAACTGAAATCTCTTTCGTTTGGAATCCTCCTACTATTGTTAGAAATATTTGAATAGATTAAAGTTAGAATTAATTCTGTACAAAAAGTTTAGTGCCGGAGCAGTATTCTATGATTTTTAATCATTCACCGCCTTTTAACCTTTAACTAATGTTACCGGTCTCACAGACCACTGTTTTTCTTTTAATTTTTATAGTTTAACCTGTAATTTTAAGTTTAACTACAAACACTACCGAAATTTTGTTTCATTTGGAACTTTAGCACTATCACCAAAGACTTTTAACATTGGTGAATATTAAATATAATAGTCTTGTATAAAAAGGTTAGTACAAAAACACAATCCTTATGAGTTACTCCCATTTTTTATTCATCTTTCAATCTTGGGTTCTCACAAACTGCTTCACACTAGTTACGTTACAATTTCTGTCACATCGGTTAAACGTTAAATTTGTAACATTTTTGAAAACCGAACACTGAGAAAATGAACAGTTAAAATTTAGAAATCAATTGAACAATCCAGTTGGAATTTATTAGAAATCTGATTTCGAAGATGTTCAAAATAGAATAACGAAAACATTTTTATATAGATTTATTTATAAGAGTTTAAAATTATTTTTTACATTAATACATATACATATAAAAGTAAATAAATCCTTCTCTAGTAAAAAAAAAAAAAAAAAAAAAAAAAAAAAAAAAAAAAAAAAACTAGTTTTAAAATGAATGACTCCTGGAATGATGCTGATGTGTAGGATTTCCGGAAATAACGCGTCCGGGTGGACCACTCCTTCCATGAGTCGAATAGACCAATCAGGAAAGGGCTCCGTCTATGCATCGCGAAGCGATTCCATGGGGTATTGGCGAGCGCAGCAAGCAGAGGTAGCCTACAACTTGGAATCGCGAAGCGATTATGCGGGGGGTTGGCGAGCGTAGCGAGCAGGGGGACTGAGTCCCCTATAGTGTAAAAGAACTGTAACTGCTCATTCCAGTTATGTATGTTTGGGGCGCCGCACCCCACTTTGCCCCCCCCCGCCCAAAGGGGGACTTTTAAAATTTTTATCCACAGCATTCGTGTTGCATATCTTTAGAAAGGTCTGAAACTGCCTTTTCATATTATGGATGTATTGTGTGTCCCGCTCTGCTCTGCCCCCCAGGGGGTCACATTTTTAATTTCTTTACAACACCAGTCGTGTATCACGTCATTTGAAAGGCCTGCTAATGCTTATCCATATTATGGATGTCTTGTGTGTCACCCCCCACTCTGCCCCCCCAGGGGGGCACATTTTTAATTTCTTTACAACACCAGTCGTGTGACACATCATTTGAAAGGTCTGCAACTGCTTATTCATATTATGGATGTCTTGTGTGTCACACCCCCTCTCCCCCCCAGGGGTGCACATTTTTAATTTCTTTACAACACCAGTCGTGTGACACATCATTTCAGACGTCTGTAACGACTTATTCATATTATGGATGTTTTGTGTGTCAGCGTCCACTCTGCCCCCAGGGGGGGGCACATTTTTAATTTCTTTACAACACCAGTCGTGTGACACATCATTTGAAAGGTCTGCAACTGCTTATTCATATTATGGTTGAATTGTGTGTCATTCCCACACTCTGCTCCCCCCAGGGGGGCACATTTTTAATTTCTTTACAACAGCAGTCGTGTGACACATCATTTGGAAGGTCTGCAACTGCTTATTCATACTATGGGGTATTGGCGAGTGCAGCAAGCAGGGATATTCTACAACTTGGAATCGCGAAGCGATTACGCGGGGGGTTGGCGAGCGTAGCTAGCAGGGGGGCGGAGCCCCCCTAGTAATAAAAAAATTAAAAAAATAGAGAGATTAGTTTTGGGTATTGGACCCCCCCCCTCCCCGATTAATCTTACCATTTCAACAATGGTAATAAAGCTGTCTCATATTAATAAGTAAACCCATTCGGATGTAGTTCAGCTACTGTTGGGAATCAACCGGGGTGATAACGCCAAGGGTTGGCGTTATTATCCCGGTATACTTATTACGCGATATATTTTAAACTACAAATTATCTCGAGAAGCTATTCAGAATCTTCTACAACATTTTGAAAGTACAAGAAATGCACTACAAATTTATGTAATAAGCAAAGTATTTTCGGATAAAAAATACAGTCTTCACATCACAAAGTTTATCTCACAAATTTTAGATCAAGCGTTAATTTTAGTTGCTTGAAAAAGCAATAAGACCTACAAAAGGAACAAATTACTTTTAAGCTGTTTTTTTGCGATTTATATGACTCAAAATCCTTCTGCGCAGAGCACATATGTGTCATTTACTGGATTATTTCAGAATTATGCATAATATTAGCACTTGGCGTTATTACCACGCCTTGCGTTATTACACCAGAACGCCTTATATTCTTCCTACTACATGTACCCCTTTATTTTCAAAGTGATTATCATGGACTATATAGGTGAACATATTACAAAAAACACTACAGAAAATAATAATTCGAACAAACATGAAAATACATATAGATGTATTGTATTACACTGTAAAAAACTCTTTAAAGTTACTAAACTTTTTCTAGGAAACTGGGGTTTCTATGAACTTTTCATGTAACTGCAACAGCGAAAATTCATGCAATCGATTCTGTTACTTGAATTTTTTCTGTTACCGTTATCTAAAAAAATTATAGGAATCCCGTATTTTTTATTAAAAATTTAGTAACTTTACATTTTTTTTTTACAGTGTACAGTAGCTATTTTTCTATGAATTCCTACAAAATGTTTGCAAACGTACTACCATTCATTAATAGAATCTTTTTTTTTCTTGTTCTTTTTTCGTAAATCCAAATAAAAATATATATCTCTTTTCAATCATTAATTCTCTAAATTCTTTTCCTACCCGGCGTATAACGCGCACCTGCAAATATAGATCAATTTTCTTTTTCAAAAACATTCTTTTTGAGTTGGAATTATGTTATCGTTAGCGGAAATGTTATAGTTATCGAGCGAAACAAAAAACCAAAATCATAGGCTTTAACAAACAATCAAACAATTAACATTAAACCAAACCATCGGTTTTGTTTAAAACCAAAAACGATCCGAAATGCAATTTCGGTTCTTTTTCAAATTTAGGCCGTAAATGAAAACAAAAATGAAATTCTCTCTAATAAAATATAGAGCTGTAACAAAAACATAGAAATTATATTATTTGTTATTTATACTTGTTTACAACGATCTCTTTACTAATTCACATGCTTGTATGTGATGTATTACTTGCTTTAAATAAATTAAACATTATTCAATCATTCTTGTTAAACGTTTATAAACAAATCTCCCGCTTAAATTAAAATTAATACATGCGTTATAAAGTTTTTACAAAAATTTTAAAATGCTCAACCACTTGAGAACGTGCGACCGATATACGTGCCGCTTAAAGGGATCAGAATTCTTGATTATTCTCACCATTAAATTTTTATTGTAAATTTAATACGACATTTTCGCTATTCAGTTATACAAAAATTTCTGTTTTTAAAAAACCAGTGATAAAAGATTAAATATCCAGTAAAAGACGCTGTTAATAGTATTTAGCATTTAACTTCATGAGAAATAAATATTAAAATTTGATTCTTCAGCTATTTTTTAAAGTGATGTCGAAACTTTATGATGCACAACTGATGTTGACGTTCTACATCTGAAGATTTACTGGTAGTTTTAGTTAATTAGTCTTACTCGTTTTTAAGACATTTTTCTGTACATTAACATATTAATTGCAATTAACATATTAAATACAATTTTAAAGGCATCGCTTTTGTTTCAAGCGAAATTTCCATGAAGAATTTCTTACAAAAAATTATATCATCATCTACTACATATATAAAGCGCAACTTTGCATTTTAACCACAAGATTTATACAATTTTGATAAAATACTACTTTTATAGAGGTGTATAAAACAATAATTCTTCGTCATTTAGTTATAAGCTTCAGAGAGATTCAAAATTTTGTGAATCCGATTACTAAAGATTATCTTTTTTTAAGACTTTCATGAATAACAAGTTTTTTTTTTTTTTTTTTTGCTTTTTAAAAGAGCTTTTTGTGACGTATTAAAAAAGAATGCTGTATTTTAACTGATGATGCAAGCTACAGTCTTTTATACTGTTATTAAATATTGAATGCTTTTTTAGGTGCGTTCGTAATTATGTAAATACGTAGCACCTGTAGTGGTCGTTCAGTCCGTCCGTCTGTCCGCATATAACAATGCAAAAAATACCCAACCGAATCGTTTAAAATTTAAAATACACAATTATTACATAATTTTGTCGAGTCATTTCAAATTTTATGAAAATCGGATGCATAGATCAATTACAGGGGCAATCAAAAGTATTCCATTACATTACGATCAATGGGGAAAAAAGTTACAAATGCATTTTAATCGTTTGAAATTTAAAATACATAATTATTACAAAACTTTGTCGAGTTATTTCAAATTTTTTGATAATCGTGTGCATAGATCAATTACAGGGGCAATCAGAAGTATTCAATTACATTATGGTCAATGGGGGAAAAGTTTCAAATGTATTTTATACTTTTGAAATATAAAATCCATAATTATTACATAATTTTGTCGAGTTATTTCAAATTTTATGAAAATCGGATGCATAGATTAATTACAGGGACAATCAAAAGTATTCCGTTACATTACGGTCAATTGGGAAAAATATTTTAAATGCATTTTAATGGTGTTACACTCATTCGAACTGAAATAAAATTTATATGCAACGATAAAGTACATATTATAATATACATTTTACATAATTTGTGGTGCATAGAACATTTGTTATTGATTTACAAGGCCACACAAAAGTATTCCATTACATAATGGTATAGGGAGAACACTGTTTGGCGAGCGTTTTAATTTTAATTCATTATTTACAATTTTATGAGATTGATATAAGAGAGTAATATTTTTAAAACTTCGTTATCGTACGAACGCACCTCATTTGCTACGCTTTACGTGCAATTTCCAACTTGTTTCTGCTAGAATCGAAGTATGAAAAACTGTGGCATATTGCGTCTTACGAAATATGACAGAACTTAGAACAAGATATCATTTAAACTACCAGAATCACACATGGCGCAAAGCTGAGAAACCTGGAATCCAAAATTAACAAATGAGAATGAATCATCAAAATCTTATTTCGATAATACGTTCTGCAAACTGTTATCATAACGTCTGCATTTTCCTACTAAGTCTTACTGCAGTGAATTAACTAAAATATTTGGTGCATGATAATTCAAATTTTAATTAGATTAATTTTAACAAATTTATTTAAACTGGTAAATAATTCATGTGAATTGTAATTTTCCAACTTGGCGAAAAATGTCCGAGTCAGAAATCGAACCAGGGACCCCTGGGCTGAAGCCGCCAGTGCTGTGCCAACTAAGCTGTGCCGGACGAATCTGGAAGATTAATTCATATAATTCAAATTTTGCAAAATACTTAAAAAATATACCGCAATGGCATTCATAGCATTTCCAGAAATCGGGAAATACATTATAGGTAGGAATCCATATTGCCTAAAAATACGTCATATTCTCCGATATGTTTCACTGGATTCAAGGTTCAGATTGAAAAATAGGACAGCGTAGTGCCTGCTAGTAAAAAATAAATAAAAATGAAAAAAATAACCTATCTAAATAGTAATTTTCCAATGCTTGTTAATGTTATATGCGTGTCCTTTTTAAATTTTGTATTAAATGTTAGATTTCCAAAAATTAAAATTATTAGCTCTTAAGAGCCCACACTACTGAGTGAGTGAAAAAGACCCGGATGATAATATTAAGTCTATGGGGGCATTCTTTTCAAATATCTCTCTCAAATTTTTAATATTTTCACATAATTGTTTTTGCATAGGATAGATGAGGATGATCTACAACCGGGCTAGTTTTTACTTTTTCAAGTTTGGTTATATATTTTTCATATTATGATTGTTTCAATTTCAGAACCGGATCAAACCGGTTTCGAAAATTAAAGTAATTTTTGTTTTAAATAATCTAAAACCAAAATTGAAAAAGTAAAACTAGCCCGGTTGTAGATCGGCCTCAGCTATCCTGTACAAAAAAATCATGCAAAAATATTAAAAATTTGAGAGAGATATTTGAAAAGAACGCCCCCATAGACTTAACATTATCATTCGGGTCTTTTTCACTCAGTAGTGTCGGCTTTTAATAGTTCGTTTAAGATCTATTTAAAGTACATAAAATGCTTTTATTTAATTGAAAATAATTTATGTGTAATGGGTTTAAATTTTCTACAGCAGCCGTCTTTCAGAAAGACGTATTTATTACTTTCAATTAATTTTATTTTTCACTTTGAATTTTGCAGTTTAGTGTTTTAGCATCACGTACCTATGATTGGTAAATATATCCATGCAGTACCCAGAAGTGGAAGCATATACATCGAGGGAATTTCCTCGAAGGGTTTCGCCGTCGCAAGTGCAGTGTCATCGGAAGGTACAACTTTACTTGTGGTGTTGACTGAGGCATACCTTACATATTTCGAGTGCAGGAATCTTGAATTTTGCAAATGCTTTGTTTTCAGGACGAGCTGTGTGAAAAACTGAGATTTTAGCATATTGGTTGTTCCTAAAAAGGAAAAAAAAATATAAATACTAGAATAATTAGTGGAAATTATAAATTTAGTAAATTCATAATAACTTTTCTATATTATAAAGGGCAAACATGCCGGTGCATAAATCTGATGTTATTTAGCGAATGGCAACATTTGAAGATGAAATTTCTGTTTTGCATTTTTTGTTAGTGTAATTACTTTTTATTAGCTCACAGGCTATCATAGCCTGAGAGCTTATGTGCCCGCCCGTTCTGTATGTATGTGCGTATGTGCGTAACGCGATAACTCATGATAAAAATATCCGATCCTCTTAAAATTTTGTATGTAGGTATATCCTGACAAGGCGCTTCCCTGATTAGTTTTTGAAGTTCATTCGATATGTATAAGAGGGGGAACGGGGGGCTCATGCCCCCCGTTAGTTGATATAAATGGGATTTTCATGCAGAATTAAGTTTTCAAAATTTGGATTAGGATCATTCTGATGAGGCGATTCCATGACTGTTATTAGGTGTTCATTGAATAAGTATAAATAGGGGGAACAGGGGTTCTAATCCCCCCCCCGTTAGTTGATATAAATGGGATTTTCATGCAGAATTAAGTTTTCGATCAAAATTTAGATTAGGATCATTCTGATGAGGCGATTCCGTGACTGTTATTAGGTGTTCATTGAATAAGTATAAATAGGGGGAACAGGGGTTCTAATGCCCCCCCCCCCGTTTGTTGATATAAATGGGATTTTCATGCATAATTAAGTTTTCGTTCAAAATTTAGATTAGGATCATTCTGATGAGGCGATTCCGTGGCTGTTATTAGGTGTTCATTAAATAAGTATAAATAGGGGGAACAGGGGTTCTAATGCCCCCCCCCCCCGTTAGTTGATATAAATGGGATTTTCATGCAGAATTAAGTTTTCGTTCAAAATTTAGATTAGGATCATTCTGATGAGGCGATTCCGTGGCTGTTATTAGGTGTTCATTGAATAAGTATAAATAGGAGGAACAGGGGTTCTAATGCCCCCCCCCCCCGTTAGTTGATATAAATGGGATTTTCATGCAGAATTAAGTTTTCGTTCAAAATTTAGATTAGGATCATTCTGATGAGGCGATTCCGTGACTGCTATTAGGTGTTCATTGAATAAGTATAAATAGGGGCAACAGGGGTTCTAATGCCTCCCCCCCCCCTCTTAATTTATATAAATAGGTTTTTCAAGCAGAATTTTCAGATTTCGTTCAAATCTCTGAATAGTTTTGGAAGTTTAATGGTTAAGTATAAAAGAAGGGGATAACTCCTTTTAAATTATATAAATGCTAAATGGGTTTTTATTAAGAATTATCTAATTTGCTCTGAATTTTGGATATAGATTTTTTATATGATAAAGCATGTCTTTGATAGTATAGGAGGTTCAATGATTAAGTATAAAAAAAGAGGAAAGGGGAGAGCTGTTTCCCCTTCTTAATTTTTTTTTCGAACGGAATTAACCCTTGAAAATATAAGGCTTTAATGTACAATTAGTATTTGTAGCCTGTGAGCTCAATGCCATCAGTTTAACTGGGCAGTATTCTTTATTTCTAAACATCTCACATTTAAAATTTTTATACCCTCATATAGGAAGAAACCGAGGATTTCAAATGTGCTCTTAGAATTTTAAAATATGAATTAATTTTCGAGACAATCATTTTTCGCAATTTTTAATGACATTTCTATAATTATGGCAACTAAATTGCTTCATTTTTGTTGATTAAAGGGTGAAAAGAGAAAATGATAGAGATTATAAGATTTTTTTTGCGGAATATCATTTTAAAAAATTGAGCTTAACTTTTATTTGAATAGATGGTGAAAAAAATATTGTGATTGCATTCTATTTTTCTAGAAATTTGAAGGCATATAAACTTATTTTCACATACTATTCAAGGTTCGGGAACCTGTTTATTTTAGAAAGCAAAAAAATCATCTGTCGATCGGAATATAGATATAAACTCCATTGACGTAAAAAGAAAAAAAATCTATCAGAACTTTTTTAATTTAATTTAAAGTAGAAAAACATATTTTAAACTATTTCCATAAGATATCGATTAAAAAATCTCACATGGAAGTGAAGAAACAAAATGTTTGAGCAAGAAAAATTATATTTCTCTAAGTATTTATTTTAATTTATAAATGTAAATGCTTTTTAATAAATTTGAAAAAACTGACGTCATTTCTATTAGCTGAGAAATTCGAAGCCAAATCCAGGAAAAATGAAAATGTTTTGGTAAATAAAGCTATAGAATTTGTGCATTTTTATTGAGGAAGCTTTTGATACAAATTGTACATATGATTCATTATTTGAAATATTTTGTTTAACAATTTGAATACATCATCCAAAATTCAGTTTAAGTAATCTGGTTTTATAAAATTTCCATAGTTATTCTGGGTTATATTTAATTCAAAAATTTTAATGATCTTTTACATGTTTGTGCTTTAATTCAAACTTCAGTTAACTAAAACAGGGATAAAACATTCCTGTAATAGAAATAAATAAATATTAAAAGTATTGTAAATTTATATGTATTATATAAATATTCAATATTTTCCAGTCTAGTATTGAGAAATTATCACAAAATAAATATAACCAATTTTTTCGAAAGTATGATGCGAATGTACAAATCAGAACATAAGCAATCTTTTGCATATAGTTATAATATTTATAGTTAATAAAATTCGCCAATTTAAATTATTTCTTAATAATAACGTAAAAATAAGAAAATTTATAAATATGTAAAATAAAGTAGTTTTTTTTTAGTTTTGTTAAAAAGCTAAAAGATTAAATCTTATTTTAGAGATCTAGACAAAGTCTTTGATTTTTTGTGATTTCGATTGGCAAGACGAATTATTATTTTAGAAATATTAATGTATGAAAAAATTGCTTATGTTCTGTTTAATATCTGAAATGAGTATACTGTCTTAAAATAAAAACTGTATTTTATAGAATGAATTAACCCTTTCGGGTCTGGTGTACTATTAATTGTACATGACTTTTTATTGAGTACATTATTTTGTCTTACAATTACTTACAGTTACTTTTTACATATAGAAATGATAATACATGGCTATGCCATTCTTATTATGATTTCATATATGATTTGTCATTTAATAATAACAATAATAATAATAAAACTTTATTCAATTCTCTTTGCTCCATTGGCAATTCTTTTCTTTTATACATATATTTCACTCTTTAAACTTAAAATATAAGACTCTTTTCTAAACGAATTATTTGTGATAAACGCAAAAAACATTAGAGAATTGTAATACCTTCTCAAATCCTGTATTATACGTTATTTTCCACATGCATTGAGAAACTTTTAATTAGACAGTTATCATATAAATATGAATTGAATAAATAAATCGCCAATAAATAAATCACTTTGTAAGAATCACCATTAAACAAAAATACAAAGCAGGACACGTTTCAAGCTACAACAGTAATAGCTCGTCATCAGCGGAACCAACACCTGTCCATAAGAGAAGGGAACATGAGAGATAAACAGAACCCATTTAACCAGTTTAACAGAATCCGTTTAGCTGAGCCCGTTTAAACTTAAAACGATGTACAAACTTAAAAAAAATTAGCATTTATTTGTTTCAATATAAAAACAGGTAGGGGAGAAGGGGACACGTTTGAACATTTTTTCAGAAAATCAATACATTACTTACTTGAATAATATTTATTGCGTTTTATATATTACGTAATAAAAATAATGTATTTCTTCATCATATTAACCAGAAATTAAAAGTTTTCCAATTAAATTAAATAAATTGTGAGGATTTTAAAAGCTGAGAAATTTCTGTTCAAACCTGCCCCATGTAAGGGTACCTTTGAAGAAGTAAGGGGCACCTTTGAACAAATGAATAAAATATAAAAATACAAAGAGTTTTTATAAAAAGCTGCATATGTTTCAGAAATATAAAGTAATATGAATAAAATTATACAACTACATTATATTAGAATCACTATTTTTTTTTATTATTTAACCAAACTTAAATCCATCAAAGTTAATGTCAAAACTCATTTTTGAAAAAACACAGAGTGAATCCTCATCAATTGTATTCGGTTGAAAACTTTTTTTACAATATCCTTGAAATACACCAATGGGATAATCTGATGCTTCTGGAAAATTAAAATTTTTCATTCACTCTTTTTATGAAGAAACCTGATATGAAAATCCGTTTTATCTGTTTTGAAAACCAGAAAGATTGTTTGAAAAGAGGAAAGGTTTAGACAAACCTGCTAAATAATGAATCATTATGCATCCAGGATTTGCAATAATCCAATAAATGAATACCAACATCAATTTAAATTTGAAACTTCCCATCACTGATACATCCAGAGGTTGGAATCTATGTGTGCAGTAAGAAGAATTGTTAACAGTCCGTGTTCTTTGATATTCTTAATCAACCTCTTTTCACAAAAAAAAAAAAAAAAAAGAATTATTAACAACTTTTTATTTCGTAGTTTTAAATGTTTTCATTAAATATTTTCAATTATTACTTATCACCAGTTTATTGGGATTTTTTTGGCTGTTCAACGGTGTCCCAACTTTTCTGTTCAAAGGTGCCCCATCACATGGACTTCAACATTACAACGGTTTACTCAATTCGGCTAAAAAAACTGAATAAAACAAAGCTTTAAAACTAAAGCTAATATGTTTAATTAAGTAATGAACAATAAATTAAAGTTTTAGGGATACAAAACTGTAAACAAAAATGTTACAACTTTGTTTTATTAAGTTTAGATTCAAGGGGGAGAAAAATAAATACCTTGCCTAGAGAGTATCGTTCATACAAAATGGTGCAACTTTGTATACTTATTGCATTGAAGCAGTAGCAATGCAGTGACATATACATTTTTTAAAAATAATTTATTTCAAGGAAAATATTTAGAGTGTTCAAATTTACCCCCAGTTCAAACGTGCCCTCCTCTCCCCTAAATAAATTTCCGAACGCGATAAAAACATCTCAGATAAATAAATAAAGCACGAATTTAATAGACTTGCAATTGAACTACCAGCCTAAATAGAGAAATAATCGAAATCAAAACATTTGCTGTAAATGGCGGGATTTTTTGCAATTAATCGCTTTGAAACAGATAGTAAGAAAATACCAAAATTGACTTTTTTTATAGTTGTTGGGCAATCGAAGAAAATAATAAGTGCAAAAAAAGGAATTCATAGTATAAAAACATTTCATATTTATTTACTTAGAACAGGTGTCACAAATAAAAATTAAATTAAAAAGTTGACATGTTTCGGTTCATTCATAAGAACCGTATTCATAACACATACAATCAGTAGAAAACTAAATGACACTGGATATAAATATAATTTAAAAACCAAAATAAAACATTGCGCCCCCTTTGATCGTGAATAGCCATTGCCACCGTAGCATATAAATGTAATAAATTTTGATCAAATATTAAAATTAATATGAATGAACCGAAACATGTCAACTTTTTAATTTAATTTTTATTTGTGACACCTGTTCTAACTAAATAAATATGAAATGTTTTTATACGTGAATGAAAAAAGAAGTGATTTTGTTTTAGTTTTTTAGTTTTGAAAAAACGAAAGCTAACAACAGTTTTAACATGGAATTCATAGTTTTCAATCTAAAATCGGTATCTCGGGCATTATTCACATCAGAGTTGGCAAAAACCCGGGTTTTTGTACAAAAACCCAACCCACCCGGGGTTTTGTGGGTTTTTCTGGGTATTTGTGGGTTTTTCTGGGTATTTGTGGACTTTTCTGGGTTTTTGTGGATTTTAGTTATTTTTCTGTATATTTGTATATTTAATGATATATGTGTATACTCATTTAAAAATATACTTATTAAGTTGTATTTTTTAATTACATCTGATCTATTTATTACTAATTAATATTATTCATAATGTCAGTTAATAAATTTATTCTATTCTGATATTAGTATCAATAGAAAACTAATATTAGAATAAGTTTATTAACTGATATAAAATAATTTTCATATTCTTAATAATTCATGTTAATTATTATTAATATTATTATTACTGTTATTGACTATTATAATATTAATACTAATAATAATAGTACTTTTATAATTAACTTAATACTATTTTAAGTGATAAAAATGAGTTCTTATCACTTTTATATATATTTTGGTTATCACAATGAATAATTAATTTTACTTTTGTAGTAACTATAATAATTAAAATTGTTATAATAATTAATGACTATGATAATTAAACTAGCTGGCTTTGCGTGCTAGCAGGACTGGTCCTTTTATATGTAGATCTCGAAGCGAACAATCTTCGAACCTCATCCCCGCTGCTTAACAGGCCGAAAGCATGAACTACTGGACCCCTCCCTTTAAACTAATCTCTAATTAAGATGCACATCTCAAACCGTATCTCCGCTGCCCACAACACCTTGTAGAGGATGATGCTGCGCATGCACAGAAGGATCCTTCCTCTTAAATAAATCTGTAATTGATATGCAAATGTCGTGTCGAACATATCTCAAACAAGGTTTCAGCTGCATATAGCACTGTATAGCAGGCATACTGCGCACACACTACAGATAGTGGGCTATTCTCAACAAAAATATATTGTAACAAAACTCTGTTAAACAACCTATCTGTAGACATATAAGTCAAGGGAGTGGCATTTTAACCCAATACCGCCGAGCAAAAGGGCAAAATTGTAATTTTTTTTCTCTGCAATTTATTTTAAATGCTAATAAAAGAGGAATTTTTTATCATGGTATAATTTTTTTTATTACGTATATGCTTATAAGCCTTGAAAGTATCAATCATAACTTAATTTTTTAAAACTAGATTATACTTGTAGAATTACATTAATTTAAATAAAGCTTCAACTGCAGTAAAACATGCAGCTTATGAAAGGATATATCCGGTCACGGCAGTGGGAAGATTAAGGCAAGAAATTAAGATTTTTGCAAAAATTATTGCAGAAAATAGCAGTATTTGGCATGGCATTCTTTTTTATAAATTTTTTGTATGTCATAAGCTAAGCTATCTTAAAATTTGAAACAGATCAAGCAAAAATTTAAGATTTTTACACAAATTAATTGTAATAATAATAATAATAATAATAATAATAATAATAATAATAATAATAATAATAATAATAATAATAAAAAGTAGTATTTGAGGGAAGGAGTGTTTGAATTAAAAAAAAAAATCCCTGTCGGCTTGGCCTATAGGCAGAGGTAGATTTCGAAGAGTGCTCATTTCAACAACAAAAAATAAAATATGATTAGAGATAAATCCAGTCTAACAATTTTCTTTGGCCGCTTTTGAAAATTTTTTTATTTATTTTTATCAAAATCATCTTAAGCGAAATTCGGCTCAAATGCCCATTTTGACAACATATTTTGAAATATATTCTGACTTTATTATTAAAAAATCGACCAGTACGCAAATTATATAGTTCCTAAATAACAAAAAAAATTGTCAATTGAATACTTTTGAGAGCAAAATCGAATTTAAAAATGACTCATAAAATAACCAATTTGTTATTTGAATACATTCTCAATTCTTAAATCATGATCGCTTTGGGAAATTTTCTGCGAAGTGCTCACTTTGATAGCTTTAAAGATATATATATTTAACCATTATCAAAAAACTGACCGATACGGCATATTACACAGTTCCTAAATAACAAATAACTGTCAATTGAATGCGTTTGAAAGCAAAATTGAATTTAAAAATCAGTCATAAAATAACCTATTTGTTATTTGAATACATCCTCAATTCTTAAATCATGATCGCTTTGGGAAATTTTGTGCGAAGTGTCTACTTTGACAGCTTTTTAAAAAATATATTTAGTTATTATCAAAATTAGAACTTTATCAAAATAAGAACTTGTTTTATAAGAAACATCTTAAGCTAAATTCGGCTCAAATGTCAATTTTGACAACATATTTTGAAATATATTCTGACTTTATTAAAAAATCGACTAATACGGTATATTATATAGTTCGCAAATAACAAAAAACTGTCAATTGAATGCGTTTGAAAGCAAAAATGGATTTAAAAATGAGTCAGAAAAAACGTAACTTGTTACTTGAATACAACCTATATTCTTAATCATGATCATTTCGGGAAATTTTGTGCGAAGTGCCCACTTTGGCAGCATTTTTTAAAAAATATATATGTTCAGCCTTTATCAAAAAATTTATCAATACGGCACATTATATAGCTCTTAAATAAGAGAACCTGTCAATTGGATGCGTTTGAGAGCAAAACGGAATTTAAAAATAAGTCTGAAAAAACGCAATTTGCTATGGGAATACTTCCTCAAATTTTCAATCACGACTTTTTCGGAAATTCTGTTCAAAATACTCTTTTTTGGAAGCCTTTAAAAAAAAAAAAAATATTCTGACTTTATCAAAAAACGGACAATGCGTCACATTATATAGTTTCTAAATAAGAGGAACTGGAAACTGGATGCGTTTGATAGCAAAAATGGATTTAAAAATGAGTCAGAAAAAACGCAATTTGTTATTTGAATACGTCCTCAAATTTTCGATCATTTCCTGAAATTCTGATCAAAATACCTTTTTTTGGCAAGCTTTTTTGAAATATATTCTGTCTTTATCAAAAAACTGATTAATGCATCACATTATATAGTTCCTAAATAAGAGGATCTGCCATTTGGGTGCGTTTAAAATCAAAAATGAATTTAAAAATCAGTCCGAATATAAGCAGTTTTGATTTGAGGTTTTTTTCTGATACTCCTATTTTTGTTTAATTTATTTTTGCTATACGAATTGGTCCTATGAAAAACTTGTCAATAAAAAATTGTAGATATTATTGAGAAGTTTTAAAATAAATATAAATAGATTTAATAGTTTAAGAATTGACGAAGTTATGGATTTTTGTCGTTTTTCATTCTCCTTTTTCTTTTCTTTTTTAATTTCTTTCATCGGTAAGAACTAGTCATATCAAAAACTTGTTAATACAAAAGTTTTAGATAATATTGAGAGCATTTACACAAAATTTAGTTGGATTTGATATCTTGAGAATTGACGAAGTTATGAATTTTTTTCTCCCAAAAAACCCGTTTTTTTCGCCCCTTAAGCCCATTTCTAAATTTATCAAAAATCTGTCATGCAGAAACTTTTAGCCCATTTTTAAGAACTAATATAAACTTTAAGCTGATTCGATATCTATTTTAATTAAAAAGTTATGGCGTTTTTTCGGTTTTCACAAAACCCTCCATATTTCCATTCCCTTGGACCGATTTTGCCCGTTAACGAACTTAGCCGAGATTTTATACCCCTTGATTTTATGTATCAGTTTGGAAGAGATTGGAGCAGAACTATAGAAGTTATCATGTCCGTAAGAAAGTGATATATATATATATATATATATATATATATATATATATATATATATATACATAAAAAAATAAATAAAAATAAATAAAACTTTACACATAGTATTAAAGTTTATGTTTACCTAAAAACTAATATGCATAACTTAAAAATGATCAAGTTATTGAGATAAGCTATGGTTGTCTATTGTATTTGTCTTAAAGAAATTATTTGTAAAATATTAGAATAGAAATTATTCTTGGAAATTCTTAGCTAATAAATAATTTATTTTTTTCCTATAATAGAGGGCAGCACCATAAGCATATAATTTAATTAATATATTAATCCTTTAGATGGCAGCACTAAAATAATTTTCCGCTAGAAGTTGTAGTAATATATTCTAGTTAATTAATTAATATAGTAATATTAATAATTGATTAAAAATAAAAATATAATATTTCTAATAGTAGCATCTGTTTTTTTCTAAATATATTATGAATTATATAGTATAATATATGTTTTACTAATTTTTATAATTATTGTTACAACTTTATTTTATTATCTATGTGATTTATACTATGACCATAACCGTGACTGTTAGTAAGTCACATGTAGTTTGTATCTGATTGCACTACAAATCTTGCTAGGATATGGGTAATGGTAAATATCTTAGTATATATATCCTTTTTTTTTTTTTTTTTTTTTTTTTTTTTTTTTTTTTTTAATGGAATAATGTATTATTGTTATTTTGTCATATTGATTTTATTTTCTGCTATGTGTATCTTTCTACTAATTTGTCATCTGAATAGCTTCCAGCCAGTCGGGTGTATTCAAAGTTTAGATGGGAAAGACTTACTTTAACAAAAAAGGAAGAAACAGATGAATGGATAATGCAGTATCATTCAGAATGGTTACCTGCGATATCGGCATTTAAAATTAAAGACATGGACTATTTTCATAAATCTCTTTTCTCAGAAAGTATTATGTCACAATTACCAGCTTTAAAATGGTGGGAAATTCTTAAAGGAAAAATACAGAAAAAGAAAAACAAGTTAGATTCCTATTTTTGTAGTTTTTTTTTTCAATCTCTGCATTCTGTTCCACCGAGCTTTTCTTCCCTCAAGAGGATTTTCTCTACATTTGGATTCCTATAGTCTAAATTACGGAATAGACTAGACACAGAGCAATGTGAAAAATTAGAAAAAAATTAAAAATTTTGCCATAAAAACTAAAGTGAATGTGATTTCGATTGGTAAAATATAAAAAAAAAGAATTATAATTATTTTGTATTACATTGCGTAACTTATTTGAAATATATTTTTATAAAACAAATAAATAAATTGAAAAAATACATATTCTGAAATAAACTGTCACTTGATTACCACAAATATGACTGTCTTTTTTAAAATTTATTTAATGTGATTTTGTAAAAGAAACCACCCAGGTTTTAGGCTTAAAAGGAAAATTTGTAATATACTATTAGGGGGATTTGCAGATTCAGAAATAATTTTTTACAAAAAACCCGGGTGGGTTTTTCTGGGCTGGGCCCACTTTGCCAACCCTAATTCGCATAGGTTAGATCACTTGATATTAATAAGATGATATCGTACATCAAATATTCTGAAAATGTCATTTTGAAAATTATAAAAGGAAATAATAATAATAATAAAAACTTTGCATCTTATGTAAATATATAAAGTATAAGCAGTATCGTTTAACCGGATTAACAGGTGGCAGAAGGTTTTCGGATAACCCGACCAGTTTTGAAAAAATAAAAATGAAACATACATGAGTTATAAGAGCATAGTGAAAAAAATAGATAGTGATAATAAACACAAATATTTATATATTTTGTAACATAATGATTACAACAAGAAGAAGAGTGCAAACTATTAACGAATAAAATGATTAATGTATCTGCAGGAAATTAAAAGTACTATAGTAGATTTACATTTTAAGAAAACAAATCCAACAATTTCTTTTACTTCACAGAGGGCACTCTTTCAATTTCTGCTAAATAGGTTTCAGTGAAAGCAGTTGAAATAAGCAAACTTGGCAGGTAGGGAGTTTTAACAGCCTTTAGCGAAAACCTTCAGTACATGATGCACAAATTTGAATTTCGTTTTTTGGAACTCATTTGGATAACCGGTCGTTCGGTTGATCGGCGTTCGGATAATTGATGCTCCACTGTCAGCATTTACAATATTATTACATACAACTACATCCCCTACCATTTCTGGCTAATATATTTAAAAGTATACAGTCGAGTCTCTATATAACGAAACTCCATACATCGAATTTCTCTATATAACGAATTTTTAGTAGGAACGGACCCATTTTCCCACGATTACATTAAAAACAGTCTCTATATAGCGAAATGTTTATCTCCATATAACGAATTTTTTTAATAAAATGTTCTGTATTTATTCAGATATAAAAAGGTTTCGAGATCACATATAATCAGTTTTCCATCACTGATTCCTAATTTATTGTTTAATGCTGAGGTTTTTTTTTTTAAATCTTATTCCTCTACCTTGAATATCTTTTTATTCTTTATGTCAAAGGAAGGCATCCCCCGCCTCTCTTTCACACACCTTAATCATTCACTGGCATATCACATAATTAAGATATGCAGAAATGTCAAAGAAAATGTTGCTCTCTCTGATTTTTTTTTTTAAGTGGATGACAATCTCACTATTGCACAGTATTCTTATGATAGTGGTGAAATTTTAAGCGCCAATATGAACAATGATGGTGAGAGTGACATTGAGTATGAAAACTAAATCATACAACAAGAGAAAAAAATCATCACGCAGCGAAATGGAGTTCTTTTGATCATATGAAGAGAGAATTTCAAAAGGAGAAAAATGTTCCCGATACAATTTTTCATTCATTACTAAAATGTGAACATTTTTGGGACAGTATAACAGTTTTGAAATGAAAACAGCTAAAAATTACAGATTTCTTCGTCTAACATTAATGTAAGTTTTTCTTATCTGATTTTTATTAAGCTTTCAAACAAATGCCTGTCCCTTTTTTGAAAATATTTAAATAATTCAGAAATACAATATTAGGTGATATTTATAGTTAAACATTTAAATATCGAAATTAAACACCTCAAAAATAATTTTTGTTCAAAATTTACACATTAAATAGGATTTTTAGCGTCATTCTCTATATATCGAATTTCTCTATATAACGAATTTTTTACTGGAACAGTGGATTTCGTTATATAGAGACTCGTCTGTATTTACCTTTATGCTTCTTCAAAACAAAGATGTTATGAGCACCAGTATTTCTAATCTGGCATTTTATCTTAAAATGCGAATAATTTTCTTAACCCTTCACTGCACGAATTTTTTAATCAAGAAAAAATATTTGAAATCTATACATCAGTTAACAATGGGAAAAATTAAAAAAAATAAAAATAAATTTCAAAATTTCAGCTAAAATTTAACATTTTATGGTATGTACCTATATCACAATTATATTTTGAAATAAAATGGGCTTAAATTAATTAATGTTATCTGCTTAACATACCGCAACTTTCTTTATATCAATATTTTTAAGTATTCAGCAAAAATAAAAAAAGTACAGTTTGTCTTAATAGATTGATCGAAAATATTTTTGCTTCCGAAGAACAAGTTCAAATTTTTTGCCAAATGTAGCCATTTGACATAGACAAAATAAGTGTTATTCCATTTTTTGGACTGTTCTTGATCAGTTACAGCGATTATATTGGCCAAATTCATGGGACATAATGAGAATGATAGTCTTTCTAGTCATGTGTCAGATGTGGCATAAGGTGCAGTGAAGGGTTAAACTAAACATTGACTATTAATGTACAATTTAGTAATTTTTTAAAGACTGATTTAAAATTACTTTTAGTATAGACATTTGTAAAACAGCATCTTGTGTTATGACACTTATTTCAGAATATTATATCAGATCACTATTATGTAATTTCTCTATAAAATAATAACTATTATAAAAATTCAACGTTAATACTCACAAAAATTCTCCCTGGTTTCTGTCTAAATATCAGTTGAACAGCGAAAAAATGTTTCACTGTAAAACTTATTTTGAAACAATCAATACAGTGTATAAATAATGTATAATCATGATGAGTTAGCATTAGAAATATGTCACCTGACGTTTTTTTTTGACATTACCCTTTGTTTGACATTAACCTTTGCGTTTGTTTATATTTTCATTTGGCGTAGTTTAGTTACCTTATCTGTCGTCATCTTTTAAAGTTTATCTTTTCATCTTTATACTTTGAACTCACATTTTTCAAATTGCAAAGTTAGGATTAATTACCTGAACTTAGTTGGATTTTCATGTTTGTTTGTTTTGAAGTAACAAGAGCAAAATGCACCGAATTTGTGTGAAATTTAGGGAAATATATAAGTGTGGATGTATATAAAATATTAGCTGTTTTAATGTTTGTTTAAACAGGTTATTCATTAAAAAAAATATGAAATATTTCTTTTTGTATCATGTTTTTTTTTCTGGTTTCGCATCAATTTCCTGAGAATTTCGGTAAAATTAAAGTGCTATTTGTTAATAAAAAGGAAAAAAATGCAGTTAAACTAATTATAACAACCATTTTGAAAATAAAATTCTAATCAATTTGACATGTTAGATTCAGATTCAGATGACGGAAGTTTACATGTTTTAAGATTTCCAGATTCAGAGTTTATGCAATGCAAATGGTCAGCTAATGATTTAATAATAATAAACTCGACGCAACTTCGACCTTTGGGTAGCTTCTGAACCCCGAGTCTGCCCTTTCCTCTTACTGGTGTCTTTAATTTAATCAATTTTTCTTTTAAACTTGTCCAGTTTCAATTTTTGATTTCTTCTCTCCTCAACCTGGCTTGTGCTAGAGATTCGGCTATTCGGGACGTGAGTAAGGGTCCTTGAACCTCGCTTCCGCGAGAGTGTTGCAATCAGAGAAGGAAATCTAAAGGATCGCGGACGCTAAAAAGGGTAAAATAATAAAAGGCGGACACCACAAAGTCAATTCTGGACCGAAAACAGCAACCATTTTCTAAATGGTTAAAAAAGTCCATTCCGTTCAAACTAAGCAAATAAGCTGTAGCTAACATATCACAAATTTTAATGCAAATCAGCATATAAGTCGATAATATTCATTTATGTGTCAATTAAAAATGTTAGATTTTATGATTGTTTATTTAAGAATTAAAAGTTGATAAATATTGAGATTTTGCCTGTATAGGGTGATTCATAAAAGATGGGCAGAACTTTAAGGGGTTATAGTACACTTAAAGACAAATAATATTAAATAGGAGACTAAGGGTCCCAGACGTATCCCCAAGGGCATTAAAGTTTAGGGTCCGAAATTTCAAATGATTATAAAAAATGGAAAAATTGGTCGATTCGTTTGCGGTTTTTGCAAAAAATTTTCTTTATGCCAGCATTTTCTTGAAATAAAATTTTAAAGTTCAATTTCAAAAAATGCCGATAGGGGGCGCTTTAGACTTTGGAGTAACGAACAACTATTTTATACCGTTATTTTTTGTGTCTCATTAAATGCTTTCTAAAGCTTAGACTTAAATTTTCAGCCCAAAATCTGAATCGTTAGACGTGGTTAAGTTTCTGGGGAGAGGGGTTTGAAATTTCTATTCCTGAGCACAGTTCAGTTTACCATGTCCACACATTGTGTGCTGTGATACGAGGTAAAAAGACACAAATTAGGATTATGTTACCAAAGCATATTTATTAACATGTAATTACAATAAATGTTCAAAATTGTGACCACCAGAGGTTATGCACGCAGAACAACGGCGAAGAATGGAACGGCGAACATTCGCGAAAACATCAGGCTTTTCGAGCACTTCCCCTACAGCGGCGGAAAGTCTGGCGACCAGTTCCTCGGGGGATTCAATGGGTGTCTCATACATAAGAGCCTTCAATTGTCCCCAAAAAAAGAAATCGAGGGGTGAAAGATCTGGCGAGCGAGCAGGCCAAGCAACAGGACCACCTCGACCAATCCATCTGTTCGGAAATGTGATGTCCAGATAGTTGCGGGCGTCTCGTACGTAATGGGCTGGCGCTCCATCGTGCTGAAACCACATGACCCGCCGGAAGCGTGGAGGAACAACGTTTAACAGGTGTGGCAGCACATATTGCAGAAATGTGAGGTATGTTTTACCGTTGAGGCGTTCAGGAAGAAGGTACGGTCCGATTAGGTGGTCTCCGAGGATTCCTGCCCAAACATTGATGGAAAAGCGTCTCTGATGAGCATGTGGATACGTAGCATGTGGATTGACATCCGCCCATACATGTGCATTGTGTGTGTTAAATGTACCTTCACGTGTGAAGGTACATTCATTGGTGAAAAGCACAGTTCGTCCAAAATGTGGATTTAGCGCGTTCTGCTGCAGAAACCAGCGGGCGAATTCAATACGATTTGGATAATCCCCTGGAGACAGTTTCTAGACTCGTTGCACATGAAACGGGAGCAAATGTTCATCCTTCAGTACCCTCCAAGTCATCGACTGTGAGGTATCCACCTGCCTAGCCACTGTTCGTGTACTTGCACTTGGCTGCGCCGCTACTACATCCAGAATGGCTTCTGCAACAACTACTGATTCGTCCTTTTTTGCACGACCTGCATTCGACCGGGAAGCGAGAAATGATCCCGTCTCACACAACTGTCTGTGCAAGCGCTCGAAAGTTTTGCGGTTAGGCAACCGCCTGTTGGGAAATCGCTCTCCTTACATTCGTTGTGCCTCTGCACCATTTCCATCTGCCGCTCCGTAAATTAAATGCATCTCAGCCTTTTCCTTATTCGTGAAGGGCACCATCTTCCGATTCATTACTACAGCGACTTACACTTGTCTCACCGTTCAGTGGTTTTTATGCCTGAATCGTGTCGAAATTTTGCATACGTGTTATTCTTCTTCCCCATTTGACATTTGCATACTTTCTGTCTCCTTCTTCACCCGGTGACTAGTGTTAGGAATGGAGCTTTAAGGCACGCCACACACCAATGAAACATGCGTCAAAAATCGTGCAACATGACGCAGTCAAACCGGTTTTTCCTTTGTTATCAGAGTGAAATTGTCGTATGTCGCACGCTTTTTCGTCCAATGTCTCACTGGTGTGTGGCGTGCCTAACGTTTGCATGAGCGACGTTTCCAACTGTGCCAGTGCTTTTATGAGTGAATTCCGACTATGCAGTCCTTGACGAAAGTTGTATTTTTGTCTCGTATCACAGCACATAATCGTTGGGCATGGTTAAGTAGTGCAAACTGAACTATGTTCAGAAGTTGAAATTTGAACCCCCTCCCCTCGCTACTGAACCACGCTCAGCGATTCAGATTTTGAGCTGAAAATTTAAGTTTAAGTCTAAGCTTTAGAAAGCATTTAATGAGACACAAAAAATAACGGTATAAAATAGTTGTTCGTTACTCCAAAGTCTAAAGCGCCCTCTATCGGAATTTTTTGAAACTTTTCTTTAAAATTTATTTTCAAGAAAATACTGACATAAAGAATAATTTTAGCAAAACGCGGCAGTAGTTAGAGCCTAATCTAAGACACAAAGATCGGGAATAACTGATTTTTGTTCTGGGGGGGGAGAAGGGTTTCAAATTTCAAATTTCAGTTTACGCTACTTAACTACTTGTTAGGACTCAGATTTTTAGATCAAAATTTAAGTTTAAGTCTAAGCTTTCGAAATCATTTAAAGAAATACAAAAAATAACGTTAAAAAATAGTTGTTTGTTACTCCAAAGTCTAAAGCGCCCCCTATCGGCATTTTTTGAAATTGAACTTTAAAATTTTATTTCAAGAAAATACTGGCATAAAGAAAGTTTTTTGAAAAAACCGCAAACGAATCGACCAATTTTTCCATTTTTTATAATCATTTGAAATTTCGGACCCTAAACTTTAATGCCCCCTATCTCCTTGGGAATACGTCTGGGACCCTTAGTCTCCTATTTAATATTATTTGTCTTTAAGTGTACTCTAACCCCTTAAAGTTCTGACCATCTTTTATGAATCACCCTGTATACTTGAAATTTAAATTTTGATTGTTAGTCTTTAAGGAATGGAAAATGAAGATATACATAAAAAATATATTTGAGAGTCAATAATAAGTAATAGTTTAGTGCAATTTAGTATTTGTCTTTTTATTCTTTAATAAGAAACAAAATGGAACAATATGAGGGGTAAATATAATGTTTTTGCTGATAATGAAGAAAAGCTCCTATTGTAATTTTTTTGACATTATAGATAAGTGTTTATTTTAAATATAGAAACTTTCATGCTCACTTTCAGGTAATTTTTCAGTGTCTCAAAAATATATTAAAATAGAGTAGATAGAGTAGATAGAGTAGATTTGAACAAATAATTATATAGTAATCCTAAATGAACATTTATCATAATCATCAGCAAAGCAGCAAAGAATTTGAAAAAAAAGGGGGGGGGGAATTCCACTGCAGAATTTTTTTCTTCTCTATTTGTTTCCTGTATTTATGACAAAAATCAATTACTTATTGTGACTGACATTTCACCAGGTAACCGCGATTTTTGTATTAAGTTTATGAGTCCACATGGATTTTCATTAGATTTTCCGTGGCTGATTATAGATGAGTGCTGTGTTGTTTTACGACAGACAATCATCTATACTAAGAATGTGGGCTCTAAAAAATGTGTGTGAAGGACGCCCTCCGTAGTTTTTTTTTCTTTAAGGAAATCTAACTCGTAACTACGCGATGAAACCCAAAGTTCGAAGAAAATCTCTGACAATTCCGAACGATTAAGCCGACGGGCGCAATTGGGTTCGAACCCAGAATCTCCCATTTACCAGCTTTTGGGAGCAGAACTTTTCGGCTCTATGCAAAGTTGTAACTTGAAAACGTGGCGTCAAGTTGGAAATATGTTTACTCATAAGCAATTGCGCGTTGAAATATTTTTAAATGGTGAATATCAAAATCTCAAATCTGAATGTAAATTTTGCGAAGATAAAAACGACGTTACCTTTGAATTTCATTAAAAAGAATAAATCATTCTGTCAAAATGTAATTTTTGCTGGTGCTGTATTTTGCAATATCAGAACTTCAATTACTTATCTTGAATATATGTTACTGATTATTTACAAGAACAAAATTTAATTTTTCGGTGATTTTAAAATTAAAAAAAATAGTAGCTTGGTAATTTTCACTAAAATTTTTGTTTTAAAAATTAGATTAATCAATGTAAAATTGGCTTTATTTATTAAAAATATTATAAGGTGCATTTCATTTCAGTCTTCTTTTTAAACATTATCGTTTATCAAATTTTCACGGTTTGCATCTCGTTTTTTATCCCCCTAAGTAACTAAATGATAACAAAATTAGAAATTTAAATCCAAGAAATATTAGAAAAGTCCTACACCTTCCCTTAGAAAATATAGTTTTTGTGTAACACAATTTTTATTTCTTACGGTAAAGATTTTGAATTATTACTTATCCATCATACGTAGTTTAGGTAAATCTTGTAATCGTTTAAAAATTGATTTTTTTTTCAGATTTATACGTTTTAGACACTGAAGATTCGGAAAAACATATTTTTAGAGAAAAAAAAATTGCCGTACGTCTGTCAGTTTTTATGTAAACCTCTATCTCCCGAACAAGTTGAGATAGAGAATTGAATTATGTACTTGTATGTATTTAGTATGCATTTAATATGTAATAATAATACTTGTATGTATTTAGTATGCATTTAGTATGTAATAATAATACTTGTATGTATTTAGTATGTAATAATAATAAGAAGCCTATTAAATTTCTATGACTTTGATTATTCGGGAAAATAAATTTCGGACACGAAATATGCGTTCTGATAAAAGGTACATAAAAAATTTCGAAATTGTTTATTTTAAGAAGATAATATGAAAGGCAATAAAAAAACGCATAAAGAATGATGTCGATAGGATAAATAGTTGCCGAGATACTTGTAATCATATTTTCCACATTCTTCGGCTTTTTATGACACTGTATTTCCTTCAAATTTTGGTTCAAAGACATATTATAATGGGAAATGGAGCGCTTAATCAGCCGCAGTAAACTATTAGATAATATGATAATCATTTTCGTAGTTATAAGGCTATTTCTTCGATACAATTCAGTTTATCGTATTATAAATTTTATGAAGTTATCAAGCAACGATTTTAAACACTCTTAGTACACTCTTAGAGCTTGAAATTTGGTACTTTCTTGTAATAGTGCGAAAAACCTATTAAATTTCAGTAACTTTATATCCGGAACTATTTTTTCGGACTTTCGAAATAGTTATTCTGATAAAGCATATATTAAAATTTTATTATTGTTTTTAAAGAATGAATGTACCATAATACTTATAATAAAAAGCATCTTCAGAGACTGTAGAAACGGTTCCGGCATAAGCCACTCCAAATTGGATATCGACTGCAGTTAGACGCCACGTTAGGCTTAGATGAAAACAAATGCTAAAATGATTGTTTTAAAATTTCTTACATTTGAAATAATGTTTGTTCAGCATATTTTCATAAAAAAAACCCAATTATAATACACAAAGATAGCAGCGGAAGTGTGAACTGATAAGTTTTTAGTCATTTAAAAGTATGATTGTATATTATCGGCTCAAAGCGCCTTTTTACGCTGATCTCACAAAACTTTAGTGCTGCCATCTATGAACTAACAAAGGACTCGCAAACCTGTTTTTAAACCGTTGTCCTACATAGCTACTGCGGACTTTTTAAATTTAGTTTTATTAATTTTTTTAAGATGCTAGCATAAGGCGCTTATTTTTTTAAATTTTGTTTTCTATTATAAATAAAATAAGCTTTTCTCCCCCTTCAAGTTGTAATGGATATATCACATATTATCATAGTTGCATTAGTATAATTGAAAATTATACTTTCCACATCCTCTTAAATCAAAATTTTATCTGCTTTGATGTAATTAATATATTTAGTGCATGATATGGAATAGATGACTTATAGATGTGCACCATGTAGATGTGCACCACCATTTTTTTCGCGCCAAAAAGCCTTTTTCGAAAACGATCGGCAAATTGAAACTGCATGGGAAACCCGTTTTCACATACAGCGATCACTTTCAAAACTCCTGAAAAATTGCATTTTTGTAAATATAAAAAATGAATAATTTACACTATGTCAAGCAGCCCCCTAAAGCTCCCCGTTTATTTATTTATTTATTTATTTATTTTTATTTTATTTTTATTTTTTTCAGGAGAAAAAATATAAAATATTTAAGTGATCGCCATATTCCAAAACGAATTATTTTGCTAATAATAACGTTTTATTTTGCAAATTATTATTATTGTTGTAATAAATACTGCTCTTGATTTTGAAATTAAAATTTGTTCAAAAACTAAAAATCAAATAAAAAAAATAATAATAAGTTTTTATTATTTGTATTTGTAGAAATTTATTGCTATCTTTAAAATGTGCTTTTCTACAATACAAACTCTTCAATAATAAAATCTTCATTCTGTTTGTTTGTATGAAGTATCATGAAATATTTTATCTGCTTTGATGTAATTAATATATTTAGTGCATGATATGGAACAGATGACTTATAGATGTGCACCATAAACTTAGCGATTTTTTTTGCGCCAAAAAGCCGTTTCCGAAAACGATCGGCAAACTGAAACTGCATGAGAAACCCGTTTTCAAATACAGCGATCACTTTCAAAACTCCTGAAAAATTGCATTTTTGTAAATATAAAAGAAAATAATGTACACTATGTCATGGGGGGGGGGGGGCGGAGCCCCCCCTCCCCTTACCCCCTTTTTTTTGTTTTTTTTTTAGGGGGGGGGGGAGAAAATTTTTTAAATATTTAAGTGATCGCCATAAAAATCAAATTAAAAAAAAAAAAAAAGGTTTTATTATTTGTATTTGTGGAAATTTATTGCTATCTTAAAAGTGTGCTTTTCTACAATACAAACTCTTCAATAATAAAATCTTCATTCTGTTTGTTTGTATGAAGTATTATGAAAATGAAATGCAAGTGAAAATTCCGTCATTTTTGACGGGGTTATATACTAGTTTTTATAAAAAGAATGAAGCAGAGAGAACAATCAGTTGCCTTGATATTTGCGATCATATATTTCACATTATTTTTTATTATGTATATCCGTGAAGGGTAAGTAATATGGTGGGCCTCAACGATTAAATTTTTATGTCTGTTTATGTCTATTTAAAGATATGACATGTGTAGTCTTTGAAATTATATATATGGGGGATGGATATAGAATTGAGAATGAAAAGGAATATTTAAATATACTTCAGCCGGAAAAAAAAAAAAGTATATATACTTAAAATTCTAAAAATTTTTTGCATTATTAATATATTATTTCAGATAGTTGTTTATAATGTAATTGTACCTTTAAAATTTTACAATGATTGACTTCATTACAAGAAATTTAGAAAAGTCTCCATTTATAATTTTGAGTTAAATAAGATAGGAATTTTAAATTTTACTTTAAAATACAGTTCTTGAGCAAATAATGTTTAAAATTTTTGTTTAAAATATGCAAAGGAGAAACTTTCATTCTTAATTATTTATTTTACTTATTTTTTCCCGGAAAAAAAGTAATGATTTTTTTAAATTAAAAACGTAAGACTTGTTAATTTTGATAGATTTAGAATTAGTTTCACATCTTTGGCATTACATACAAAAATACTATATTATAAGCAAACATGTTTGAGAACTTTTTAAAATAAATATTATAGATAAATTGCTAAACTCATTAGATAATGTTTTCATTTTACAGATAGTGATTGCATATCTTTGAATCACGTGTGATCGGGCAGAAATGTATATATGTTAGATCGGGAGGCTTCGGAACTGACAATCACCTTATCGAGTTCACGGATGATCTATGACAAATCTAGGATTAGTTAAATCTCGATTTGAATATTAAAATGCAAACGATCTGCCAAGTCATATTTTAGCGCAAAATACCTAAAAAACCGATTTTAGCAGTTGACATGTAGGTTTCCGATTGTGCTTTCCTGCACTCAAAAGTACAGTGCAACCTCGATTACCCGAGCTAAGGGCCACTAGTACTTCGAATATCGATAATTTTAAAAATTGTGTACAAAAACTCGCTGTGTATGCGAATTTAACATTTTTTTGAATAAAAGATGATAAAATATTTTTTAAATGATAAAAATAAACATACATAAAGTTACGTTTTACACTTCAACAAATAAAAAAAAAAATCAACTGTTAGTAGCAAATTTTATAAAGCAAATTGAATTTTTTTAAAAAAAATACGAATTAAATATTGATAGGTGCAATTTCAAAAATAAAAAAAATCTAATAATTAAAAAAAAAAAAAAATTACATTGTTAAATTTTTATTTTCTGTTTAAAAAAAAAAAGGTCTGTTAATAAAAGTCTAGATTTTGAGTGACACTGTGCGATCACGCTAATTTTTAAGTAAGAGAAGATATATCGGCGTAACATTGCTTCTTTGCTCCAAATATTTTAAGGCAGTTGTTATTACTTGAACAACTTCAGTATGAGTGATAGTCTTTGAATCCACAAGAGCCTTTGTAGCACGGACAGAGAAGTAATGAGTGTGGTCTTTTTCAAGGCTCATTCACACACACACAGACACAATATCTGACGTTATTGGCTCTGTTAACAGAAACCTCGATCAATCAAAGCTCGTTTAATCGAGGTTCTACTGTATGAAAACATGGAGGATTGGAAGTGGGAATACATAATGAGAATACATAATGGTAAACCTATGAGTCAACCACTAAAAACGGATTTTTAGTAATTTTCCACGAAACTACGAGTTGGTACTTTAATTTCAACCAAGTGAAATTTCAACCAAGATATGTCTTGGCAGACCGATTGCGTTTTAATTAGCGAATCGAGATTTACTAATCATAGATTTTCAACCTTGAATTCGATGAGGTAATTGCCTGTGATGCCATCTCCCGGTCTATGTGTAGTAACCTGCAATAATATTCTATTACCCTTTTCAAAATTTTAATTTTTAAGAATATTTTACTTTTATAAACAAAACGTCTGTTAATGAAATGTAAATATGTGTATGTTCTTTCATTTTATTAAACAGAACAGTAATAAATATGGTGTTTTATTAAAATTATTTTTTATAAGTCTTTTATATATGTTTATATATTTGAACAATAACTATTGTAAATAAGTTATATACATAAACAATGTATTTTGAGACTCGTCTATCTTTCGGAAAAGTTAAAGCGAAGAGGTTTGTCAGGCGTATTGATGAGTCTGGTGTACATGCCAATATCTTCATGATGATATTCCACTCTGAATCGTCTCAGAATCTAAAAAGAAAATGAGAAAAGTTAATGCAAAAGTTATTGTAATAAGTTTCATTTAAAAGACTGGATTTTTTAAAACTATCAATTCTGGAAAAAAAGGGAAGAAAATTTTTCCAAGTTTGCAAAAGGGAATCTCAAAACATATTATATTGTATTTATTCTTATATTTGCGCCTTTTCATAAATTTTTCTCTCCTTATTTATAAAACTAGCGGGCTCTGCTCTCTACCAGCTAGACTCGTCAACCCCCGTTCAGACAGTACAAACTCTAAAAACAAGCTAATTTGATCAGTTTTTAAAAAATTGCAAAATATTGATCTATAATTTTTTTTTCTTTAAGTAGCAATCTTCCTGTAAGTTATAATAAATGGGTTTTCATTTATTTCCCTTTGATTTGGGAATTTTAAGATCCAATCAGCTGCTGTTAAACATCTACTGGATAATCACACGATTGATTAAACAAGATCAGCTAAACGGTGAAATACAGAGTCTTTGCCTCCAGATATTTTTAAATAGCGGTGTGAGAAAAAAAATTAAGTAAGGCATTTGAAATGAATCGTTTAAATCTGATGTAATTTTCATTAAATTTTACTTTCTCTTTTTAATATTCACGTAAAAAAACTCTTTTGTTGATTTAAAGGAAATATTATTTGTATCTGCTTAGAATGTACAACAATAGTTAAAAATATCAAAATAAAAACTAAATTTTTTGTCCAAATATATATATATATTATTAATTTTAACTGTTTTGCAATATTACATGGTCCTTTTAAATAACATAATTTCTTTTACTTGCTGCTTTTAACGTACATTAATGAATTTAATTATTTCAATTTTTTCTTTCTCTTCTTGATATTCACGTTAATATACATTTATTTCTAGACAGGAAATATATTTTTTTTATTTTCACTGCCTTAGAATTGTATATATATGTAACGAGAAACGGTGACGACGTCGAGATTCCACAACACCGGAGAATCACCCCGGCTGCATCACCAGGGTTGCCATCATGCTGCATCACCATCATGCTGCAGCACCAGGGTTGATACAGCACATTTATTAATATCTAATAATCAGCAGCAAGGCTCTTTAGTCGTAGTGTAAATTTTCAAGCAACGAAGGAGTTTTATTGGAGTTTCCCCGTAAAAAATTAAGCCACTAAGTCTTTGCAATTCATATTTATTATAAGTCATAAGGCAAACGAAGTCATTCCAGCATTAAGCGTTGCACACATCGAGTACTCCAAACTTCGTGAAATAATCGACATCATTAATATGTTCCAATTTATCGGACAAACCAAACGAACGTCTTACTAGTTTTAAAGACAGATACATTCTCCCGCTCCTAAAAAGCCAAATGAAAAAGGAACATTTTCACGATAAACTAGCTCCCTCCTACTCCGCGTCAATCAATTTAAAAATCCAATTAGGATTAACTCGAGCCTAAACGTCAAAAGATGATCAGCTCTGATTGGTCTAAGGAGGCGTGTCCTCGGCAGGATCTATATTTTTCCTTGCAATTAACAAGCCCTTTAACAACGCGCATTAACACCGGTCACGCGATGTTAAATAAAAAATAAAATTAAAATCCCGGGAATATTCCAGAAAGTAAAAAGGTTACGAAATACTTCCCGCCTTTTTGAGAAGCAAGCAATAATTTATTAATAAATAAAATAAGAAAAAGAATTTTAGCTGTTACAAGTTAATACATTACGAAACTAAGATTGAAATATGTTCCACAAATTTTAGAATTGAAGTTAGAGAGAACAAAATGGCGCATTATTTTATTACATATATATAAAATAACTATAGTATAAAGATATTTTAGAAATGTGAAATGTCTCACTTAAATATATTTTTTATTTTAAACTGTTTGCACTATTATTTTTTATCTATTTTAAATATGACGTATTTTTTTTCATTTAAGGCGGTTAACGCATTTTAATGAATTCATTATTTTAATATTTTCTTTATCTTTAAATATTCACATGTAAATGCTGTTTTATGACGTAATTTTCAGTACTTTCTTGCTTTTAATTCGTAATTAT
The DNA here is from genome assembly GCA_964019185.1 of Maratus speculifer. NCBI lineage: Eukaryota > Metazoa > Arthropoda > Arachnida > Araneae > Salticidae > Maratus > Maratus speculifer. The sequence goes on from OZ025294.1 coordinate 58,193,869, forward strand.
TTAATTTACATTTGATTTTTTTTCTGTTTAGGATAGTCGTGAGTAAATATATACATATATTTAATTTAAGGAAAATATTATTCTTTCATCATTTGGCAACAATTTAAAATAATTACCTTTTCTAAAATATGTAAAAAATGTCTCTTACAATGGTAAAAATTTGTATTTAAAATGAAAAGAAATTCTCTCCAAAAATGATTAAAATAAATAAATAAATAAATAAATAAATAAAAATAAATGCAGTCTCCACACAGGGAACTTTTAATGTATAAAATGGTTTTGAAATGTTTAAATTCTTATGTATAGTTTTTGCTCCTAATGAAAAAAAATTTAATGGAACGATTTTAACCAACTTTAACATTAAATATCTCTTAAAATAATTTTTCGATTTAAAAGCTGTCTACATCAGCGTATTTATAAAACTTTCTCTATAATACTACTAATTTTCATATTTTTGTGTGTTGTGGTTTTCTTAATATTAGCCAAGAAATACCATAGGTCACAAAAAATGCATTGTCAGGCGGCGGTGACAGCGTTAGTTACATTTTTATTACTTACCCATCATACGTAGTATAGGGTAAGTCTTGCAATCGTTTTGAAAATCGAAAAATTTTTTTTGACGAATTTACACGTTTTAGATAGTGGAGATTCCGAAAAACATATTTTTAGAAAAAAAATTTTTGGCCGTCCGTCTGTCTGTCTGTCTGTCTGTCTGTCTGTAAACGCTCTATCTCCCGAACAAATTGAGATAGAGACTTGAAATTTTGTATGTAGTTAGTATGTAAGAATGGGACGAACCCTATTTAATATCAGCAACCTCGATTATCCGGAACTATTTTTTTCGGACTCTCGAAAAATTCGTTCTGATGAAAGGTACATAAAAATTTTTGAATTTTTTTGTTCTAAGGAATGGACGTAAAAGACAATAAAATAACACATATTTTGCATATAGAAAGAAGTCGATCGGATTATTAGTTGCCGAGATATTTGTAATCTTGTTTTCCACATTCTTCGATTTTTCATGACCCTGTATTTCATTCAAATTTCAATTCAGAAGTATATTTTAATTAGAAATGAGACGCTTAATCCGACGCAGTTAATTGTTAGTTAATAGAATTATTATTTTTGGAGTTATAAGGATGTTTCTTTTACGCAGTTCGGTACTACTTGAGTAGTTTGGCGTTTTATATAATTTGTCAAAATTGGTTCATCAGCAGTTCTTTAATATAGCATTACTATGTATATTAACAATATTTAAATTTTGTTTATGAATTGCAATGCATTGTATAAATAGTTTCACATGTTTTATTTTCATATACATATCCATGATGGGTAAGTATTACGGTGGCCCCCAACGACTAGTTTTTTAAATAGAGAGATTAATTTTTATAAAAACAAAAAAATCATGTTGTTTTATAAGATTACTCTAACTGAGGAAGAAGAATTTGATTTCGTATCATATATGGCATTAAAATTTTCAAACCTATACATAACAATCAAACTTTGCCACCTACATCAGATAGTTTACAGGTATTATAATTATATTATCGTTTATGTACCACTTTTTTCTGTTAAAAATTAATGATTCACTTCAAAGAAGCTGAGAAAATATACAAACCGGTGACTTCAAAAGTAATATAAAATATAAAAGTCGATGAGTATATAGCCAGTAATCTGATGCGATACTAAATAGACGTCGATAAATATAAGGTCAAATATAATTTTTAAAATCCTGAAGTTCCAGAAGAATCCGACAACTATATTTTTAAATATTCTACAAAATGTCTAAAATTGAAAATGTCCAGTCATTAATGGCCATATAGTATATATTATCTGCAGACTTTTATACATGCCACATTTTAAGCTGATTCTTTATTCAGGCAAAAACACTCTTAAAACTACTTACTAACCATGTATATGAATGATAAAAGCTTTGCATTTCTTATTTACAGGAAGCGTGTTCTATTGCACCTTAGAAATTCATTTCCATTTTAATATGCTTGTATCATCAACTTCATCAAAATACGCTGCAAGAGATTTTTTTTCCATAACCGTAATATAACAGAATATTTTTGACTCCTCCTGTAGACCTACTGTAAGTGGTACACATAATATGTTCGATTGTAATATTTTTCTTGTAAATCATAAATAATGTTTATAATTTGCGTAATATGCATTAAAATTGTGTAACTCTGTTAAAATTCATCTCCAATGATTTCCCCCTTATATTGTAATGTTGCGGAATACTTTTGCGTGCCTCTGTAAATGAACTATGACTACTACGCACTTCATTTCCACTACTGAACATGCCATAAATGTATTATAAGAAGAATATTGCACACTTTATTTGCTAAAGTACATGAATACGCACCAAGAAAATTCAATTTAAAATATAATTTGTATTCTTCTTGTTGTGTAATACAACAAGAATACAGTTAGATTGTTTTCTTGTGTTTCACCGATGCACATTCAGTAATCTGGTAATGACACAGTTGTGCCTGGATTTTATACCATCCATGTATCAACATTCGCCTTGTAGAAAATTTCAAAGGATTCAAAAGCAGACAAATCAAAGGATTGGAATTTACAACTACCATATTGTGCTAAGATAAGAAATGTGCCTCCTATTTGTTGCTATCCATGTTTCAAGAATATAAAAATAAACGTAAATAATATAATGCAAAATATTGAAATCCTAAAGTAATAATATAATGCAAAATATTGAAATCCTAATGTAATAATATACTGCATATTGTTCACAACAGAATAAATATAATTATAAGGCTGAAGGCAATTCTTAAAGCGCAGAATTTATTGAAAAAAAAAATGACATCACATGTTTAATATTCAAACTCAAATAATACATACAACTAGGACTTCCCTCAGAGGGATTAGTCTGAGCGATATTGCTTAAAACAGAGTTTTAATAATAGTATGCTAAATGTAAAAAAAAAAAAAAAAAAAAAAAAAAAAAAAAAAAAAAAAAAAAAAGGTGCTATTTTTACTTGATTATATACTGTGACAAATCGAAATGACAAAAAATAGCAAAGTGAATGGTACAATTGCTAAATATTACATAAAAATTCCTATACGCGGTTGAAAAAATGGGAAATCAAACTATACAAAACAGCCATGCATGGGTATAAAATTCGAAATACGCAATACATTAAAAGTAATATAGATAATAAAGCATTAAAATATCTTGTATCGGAATTTGAACTCTTTGAAATGACGTCAAGAATATACACACCAATTTTAGTACCTAAAAGTGGCGCAAATCATTATAGTTGAGTAGAATGAGGAAATTTTTTATATGGTATATGGTGCCTTTAAATAATTAGAACAAAATATTTAATATAAAAAATAATATAATGTCTACATCTGTTTTCTATGCATGCAATAAAGTTTTCGATAAAAACTTAGGGTATTCTCTCTTTAAAAAATTATGCATAAAAATCTCGAAAACGTCAACAAAGGAATACAATGTGGCCTTTCGAGTGTGTTCCAGATATGATCAATCTGATTTAAATGGGTCGTGCATGCTGGTCACTACATACGCTGTTTTCTTTTCAAACTCATTCTCATGAAATTGAGCTGTATTTCGCTTTAGCATACATAAAGTAAAACGAATTGGCACTCATGAATGTAGTAGAGAGTTTACAGAGGTATACGCCGTATACTTTTTGGATTTTTTAAGAATCACCCTCTTTCTCAAAAAGCTGCAGTACATACATTCTTGGGTATATTCTTTAACTTGAGCGTATACTCTCTGGTTAGAGCGTATATTCTGTTTGTTTTTTTACGACTATGCCACTGTCGGAAATGTCTATCGTATAAGGTACTAACGCGATCTGAATACCTCGTCTGCATAAGCTTTGAGCCGTCAAGTGTCATCATAAGTGATTTACAAATCTGAACATATTTTTCCCGTACAACATGCTGGCTCAAATACGCCAATGTGAACTCGAGTGTGCAGTTTTACCCGAAATTTTTTTTTATTTTAAAGAACTGCTAGTGAAATTGAGAAAATGACTAAAATAGTAAATCTGAAAAGTTAATATCAACTCCTCCCCATACTAATTTGTAATGGAATTCTTTTGTGGTGACGTGTAAATGAAAATAAATATTTTTTGTGCGGCATTTTCTACAAAATATATATTCTTGTGCTCTTGATAAATGGATATCAATTTCATTTTGTTTCTACGGTTCATTATGTTTCTAACATCATTAAAAAGTAATTGGAACTCTTTCATCCCACCGGCCGTAATGTAACGGAATACTTTTGACTGTCCCTATATTCGAAATATTTATCCAATTTTATTAAAATTTGCGATGACTTTACAAAATTCGACAACAAATAGATATTTAAAATTTGAAACGATTCGGTTTGCTAGTTTTTGTGCTGTTATATGCGGACAGACAGACGGACGGATCAGACGATGACTATAGGAACTAAATATATATATTAATTAGAACATCTAAAAAATAGTTAAATTTAAAAGTGCATGCAGAAATTGTAAACACATTTAAAGAAATTATTGCTTAAAGACAGCATTGTAACCAATTTCTTTTGTGTTTCTCTGTAATTGGATTAAAAATGCTATGAATATCCTGTGAAAACGTAATCGTAATGAAATTCAGTGATTTATACAAGTTTCACACATTTGCAATAGCATAATTTCATTAAAATACTCTTCAAAGGATTTCCCTCAATAGACCATAATTTAATGAAATTCTTTCGAATGTCCCAGTAGATAAACTATTAATCCCACATACTTCATCTACAATACCAAACATGCCTAAGGGAAAAATTGTTTACCTTGCAACCACATCAATTCATTTAATGCCAAAAAAAAGAAGCTACCCAAAAAATTTAGAACAGGATATGGTAAATTTTTTTTTATATATATATGGCGCCAAAATATCGTTATTTACATTGCTTGGTAACCCGGCTGTTGTTGTTTTTTTATTTAAATATTGTGTATTTATTTTTTCTATATTAATTTAATCTAGATTTAATCGTGTTTTTTAATTGTTACTTTCTTTTTAAAATAACAGAAATTAATTTTAAAATAATTTGCGCCAAATTCGCGCCAAACCCGATGCGTATATGATATCTATGCCCTAATTTCATGGTACTTTTCCAATATCTTCACCTTAGCGTTTTTATAAATCATGGTCCAGTTTGGGCTTCAGAAATTGAGATTTAAAACTTGATGATCGTTTATGTTTATTTTTACTCATAAATATGGCACAGATCTCATATTTATGTGTACAAATATAAGTTCACGTTAGCGCGATTTTTTCGCCAAATTGACGTGAAAATGTTGTTTTTGAATATTGCTATAAGTATTTTACGATTTACGATTTATTGTGAAATTTATATTTTTTATTATATTTTTTATTATGTTTATTATTTATAACTGTTTATTCATCGCTTCAACTATTGTTTCTTTTTCCTCTCTTTCTTTCTTTTATTTATTTATTTATTTTTTATATTACTTGATTATTCTGTCGACCGAAAAAGTATCGCCAAACAATAAGATAAATGCCAATAATGAATGATCGTGAATGTCGCATTCAATCGCATGCAATACGATACATGTGTTTAAAACATCATCAAGTGATTTTTTTATCCCACTTTTTATATGTATTTTTATCAATATTTCACTAATTTATTTCTTCTTTCGTTACTTAAAATAAAAAATATGTCAGTATGTATAATTTGGCGAAATTGATCAACGAGCTAACCAAGTAGTATCAATATTTTATTTAAACACGCATTGGTACTTACGTATTAACGCCACCGCAGCAGAACTTGCGAAAATAATGGCGTCAAAAATTGAGCCAAAAAAATGCATTTAAAGGCTCTAAAAAGCAATAAAACACTAAAAAATGCCGTCGAAAATCAGCAAAAAACAAGGCAACAAGAAATCCAAAAGATAGCTGCAGTGGCGCAATACGTAAATACCCACACATTTTATTTAAACACTGCAGAATTGTTTCCAATTCGCATGTGCGAAACATAAAAGATGCTTTAGTGATAGTGATATTGTGGCTAATAATATTGACTCATTAATCAGAAGGATTTTATAGAAAAATAGACTTTAATAACTTCTCAAACACAACAATATTTATTCGTGAAAACGTCACTGCGAGAATGAGAGAGCGCTTCGTTAAAAAGGGTAATTCCATTAATTGAGTTGCCATTCGTTGAAAGCAAAAAGTTCTCATACGCGAGAGAAAATTACAGCAGAGCTCGAGATGAGCCGCTACAGAGTATGCCCCCAGTGACGTAGTCACGATTACAAAAAAAATATAGTACTTGATACAGATACATAAGATAGATCTTGAGTACATACATATGATGCATAAATAGAATATATATGCAGTACATTAAGAAAAACATAAATTGACAAATAAATATTGTACACACATTACAAAATATATACAATACAAAATATAACGTATATACAAAATATTTATACAATATAGTCAGTTACGAGATGTTGAGGAAAACGAACTTTGCGACCAGATTTCGTGGTAGACTGTTTGACAGGAGGAACATTTATGGGATCATGTTGTTTTTGAGGTTGGGAAGATGGAAAAGAATCTGATAATTGATAAGCTGGTTTGATGCGATCAATTGATACAGTACAGCGTTTCCCGTTTAATTCCAAGTCAAACGTTTTATTAGATCTGGCAATCACTTTATGGGGTCCTCAATAAGAGGATGATAAGGGAGGATTCACTTTGTCTGATCTTAAAAATACATGAGAACATGTTTGCACTGAGGGATTCACATAGATTTTGGGATTGCCGTGCCTTGTAGTGGCAACAGGATTTAATGCTCTCATTGATTCAATCAACTCAGTCACATAGGTAAGAGTAAGTGGTTGATTTACAGTCTCACTGTTAATGAGATCACAGGGTAGTCTGATATTTGTCCCATAAACAAGCTGAGCACAGATAGCTTGGATGTCGTTTTTAAGAGCTGTGCGCAAACCAAGTAAAACAATGGGGAGGGTTTCAGTCCATTGAGTTTGATTGTGCGCTGTAAGCGAACTCTTAAGATGACGGTGAAATCTCTCAATAAGACCGTTAGACTGTGGATGATATGACGTTGTTCTTGTGCGTCTACAGCCTAATCTATTAGTAAGTTCCTTGAAAAGAGAAGACTCAAAATTCCTACCTTGATCAGTTGTAATAGTAACCGGGGTACCGAATCTGGATATCCAACCGTGTATTAGTGCACGAGCGGTTGTTTCTGCAGTCACATCTGGTGTGGGTATAACTTCGGGCCATCTCGTAAACCTATCAATGATGGTCATGCAATACTGATTGCCATCGGAGGATGGTAAAGGTCCGATAAAATCAACATGAATATGGGCAAAACGAGCATCAGGTTCAGAGAATGTCCCAATTGGCGATTTGGTGTGTTGGAAGACTTTAGCTTTTTGACATTTCGTACAGCTGCGAACCATGGATTTTATATCCTTACGCATGCCAGGCCATACAAATCGTTTGGAAATTAAATCTAATGAAGCTGAGAAACCTGGATGTGAGAAAAAATGTAAGGTAGAAAAAACAGATTGTCGCATGCTTTTAGGAACGAATGGTCTGGGATGTTTTTGTGACATATCGCAATATAAATGGACATCTTCGAGTGGAAAGTAGTGTTTTTCTAATTTTAAAGAAGTGGTACCGAGTTCGAGAATTTGTTTTAGCTCTTCATCATTTGTCTGAGCAGTGGCAAACTCTTTAAAATCTAGCACATTAGGAGAAATGGAATCAATTTCAATTCGTGATAATGCGTCGGCCACAGTGTTATCAGAGCCTTTAGTATATCGAATATCAGTAGAAAACTGTGAAATATAGTCTAAATGTCTCAATTGTCGAGGACTACATTTATTAGGATTTTGTTGAAATGCGTATATAAGGGGTTTTTGGTCAGTATAAATAATGAAATTACGACCTTCGAGCATATGTCTGAATTTTTTTATAGAACTATAAATAGCAAATAATTCACGATCATAAGTAGACCAATTTCTCTGAGACTTATTTAATTTACAGGAATAAAATGCGATTGATTCCCACTGTTTTTCGGAGAGTTGCATTAAAGAACCACCGATTGCGACATTGCTAGCATCGACCCATAAACTTAACTGGGCTCCAGGAATTGGATGTCGCAATAAAGTAGCTCGAGCTATAGTTTCTTTTGAAGCAGTGAAGGAAAGAATGGCTTCTTCGTTCCATTTTAATTGCTCAGTTTTGTTAGCCTTGGAACGGGGATGGGTTTTTTTATTTTTGTGTCCTTCTAAAAATTTAACAAGTGGAGCTAAAATATCGGCAGCTTTGGGAATGCAACGTCTATAGAAATTGAAAAGGCCTAAATAACGTCTTAGTTGAGTTAAGGTAGAGGGCTGTGGGAAGTCTAAGATGCATTGAACACGATCAGGTAAAGGTTCAATTCCTGCAGGTGAAAGTTTGAATCCTAAAAACTCTAAAGTGGATTGACCAAATTTACATTTATCAACATTGATACAAAGACCATACTCTTTAAGTCTAGAAAACAATAATTCAAGATGTTTTAAATGTTCAGTTTCATTTTCAGAAGCAATAAGCAAATCATCAAGAAATGCGTAAACAAATCCTAAGTCACGAATTATGCCATCAATAAATCTTTGAAACGTTGAGGAAGCATTGCAAAGGCCAAATTGCATTCGCGTGCTTTCAAAAAGTCCGAAGGGAGTGCAAATTGCAGTTTTATGAACATCGTCAGGATTGATGGGAATCTGATGGTAGGCTTTTATTAGATCAATGTGACTGAAGATTTGTTTACCATGTAATTCCGCAGTGAAATCTGCGATACAGGGTATAGGATATTTCTCTTTAACAGTTTGTGCATTTAGAGCACGATAATCACCAACAGGTCTCCAATCGACAGATCCTTTCTTCGGCACCAGGTGCAAAGGTGAAGAGTAATTACTTTTAGAAGGTCTAATATGACCGAGCTGCAGCATGTGCTGAAATTCAGCTTTGGCAATTTTTAGTCGATCTGGAGCTAGCCGTCTAGGCTTAGCAGCTACTGGAGGCCCCTTAGTGTTTATATAATGCACAGTATTATGCTTAACCGGTTGGTTAGGATCAGGTAATTTTGTGATTTTAGGAAATTTCAGTAATAATTTACCATATATATTATTCAAAATATTTGATTTCACAGAAAATATATTACAAATATTAAATATAGCAGGAGCTTTTAAATTGGTAGTGGAATCAATAAGACGACGATTCCTTAAATCAAGTTTTAAATTAAAATTATGCAAAAAATCAGCTCCTAAAATAGCACATGAAACATCACAAACATAAAATGAATAAGTAAAATTTCTACGCAGGCCTAAGTTAATATTAATAGTCTTTCGACCATATACATTAATTTTGGTGCCATTAGCAGCACGAAAAATTTGGAGAACAGGTTTTGTTTTATCATTTTTATTCGCGGCCACGATGGAAGCATCTGAACCACTATCAACGAGAAAACACATACCTGTATTTCTGTCTCTAACAAAAAAGGCGATGTGAAGGTGCTGGGGAGAATTCCGTCGCAGCTATTCTTCCCGCTCCCTGTTTTCCGAGTAAGAACAAGGTGGAAGGCACTTTTTGGCTTTTTCACTATATTTTCTATGATACCAACACATTTTAGAATCTCTGTGTTGGGAATGAGACCGATGACGTTGCTTATGATCACCTCTTGACACACTTCTTACTTGAACGTCGAAGTTGAGCTACTTCTTGGCGTAAAGCTTGGATTTCTTTCAGAAGCATCTCTATCGTTGGCGGTGTTGGCGTATCAGGCGAAGTTGGCCGGCTCGAAACTAAGCTGATGTTTGCAGGTGTTAAGTCCAAAATTCTATCTGAAATCTCAGCTGCTTTATCAGGAGTAATATCGTCAATGGAAGCTAGAATAGTTTGAACACTTGTTGGCATTTGCTGAGTGAAAATCTCTAACAGAAGCTCATCACTGATATTATGGCTTTCAGCTCGCCGTTTCATTAATCGAAGTAATTCAGTCGGCTTTCTATCATCTAGGCTTTCTCCAGCTAGAAGTTTCCGGATTTCTAAAGTACGGCTTTCACCACAACGTTCAATAACTTTAGATTTTAAAGTTTCATATGGATCAGATGAATCCGGAGTCATAATAATATCACGAACCATAGTAGCTGTAGCAGACGGTAAATGAGATACAACGTAATTGTACTTAGTTTTCGATTCAGTTATTGGTTTAGAAGTAGCTAATTCAAAAGTAGATTCCAGCATGTGAAACCATAAGCTAGGATCGACAAAAATATACGGTGGAATGACCACTGCAGATGCTTCAATTGCCATTTTTCTAGCGAGAAGAAATTTGAGTATTAGCCGTTCGTCGAAAGCTCGATGAAAAAAAATAACAGTTCAAGTGTCCGTAGTCACCAATTTCGCGATAGTGATATTGTGGCTAATAATATTGACTCATTAATCAGAAGGATTTTATAGAAAAATAGACTTTAATAACTTCTCAAATACAACAATATTTATTCGTGAAAACGTCACTGCGAGAATGAGAGAGCGCTTCGTTAAAAAGGGTAATTCCATTAATTGAGTTGCCATTCGTTGAAAGCAAAAAGTTCTCATACGCAAGAGAAAATTACAGCAGAGCTCGAGATGAGCCGCTACAATGCCAATGGCGGTTATAAAGTGCTATTATAAAGAATATCATTAATTCTCAAGTACTAAGTTACTAAGAATTAAGGCTTTTTTTTTTTAGAATTAACGACAACAACAAAATTATTTTCCAATTTGTTTCTTAAATTTAAGTTTAATTTATTCTACTTAAAAATTGTTTGCGTATTTTCCTTGCCCCATGTGCTTAAATTTGGTAGTTTAAAGAAAACATACAGCCAGTGCAAAGTGACGCACACCAAATTCCTGTGACATATGCAAATAAATTATGCTTTTTTATCAGTTTTTTAAACATAATTTTTAAACTATTTGGAACTAATTTTTGAAAGTAGGTGCATTCACGAGGTTACCTTCATAGGTACCTTATGGTACAAACAGAATTGAAATCCGACAAGTATTTTTTGAGATTTGCTTGACGAAAGAATTTTTTTGACTTTTAATATCGTTACGTACTCTGAGTATAAGACTTCGCTACGCTCAGACAATTAGACTGAAGACCTCAGACTTTTAACAAATTTTACAGGTATGTAACTCTGTAATAGACCAGATGGCGGCAGCACAGGCAACTACCACATCGAGTTCGCGACTGAAATTACAGAATTAGTTAAAATTTGTTTCGCATATTAAAATGCAATTGGTCTGTCATCCCATATCTTGATGGAAATCAACTGAAAACTTGATTTTAGCGGTTAACTCGTAGGTATACCATTATTTTTTCTTGCTTTTAGACCTCCTTGTTTTTATACCCTTGGGTGCAGGAAAACACAAAGATAAATCTACGAGTCAACCACTCAAAGAGGAAATCAGGTGTTTTCCACAAAGATATGAACTGGCAGATCAATCGCATTTTAATATGCGAATTGAATTTTAACTAATGCTGGAATTTTAGCCATGAACTCGATGAGGTAATTGTCTGTGTTGCCGCCTACCAGTGTATAAAGATGACTGACTTTCAGGTTTGAAAAAATACTTTTATTTTGAAATTTCAGAGAAAAAAAAAACATCAAAGCTTGAAATATGTTTGGTGAACAACATTTCAAAGAAAATCTTAGTGTATATTGCATCAAATGATACAAATATGAACTTCGTTTTAAAACCTTTACTGTTTCATTATGTATTTTCGCTCAATGTATTCGACACTCGCATATATTCTAAATACAGTAATCCCTTAACATCCGTGGATTTAACATTCGTAAGTTTTGATTATTCGCGAAATAAAAAAATGCAAACTATTTCAACATTCGCAAATATTGAACTCAGTTATTTGCGAATTTTATTTTATAAAGAATTTTTTTTTCTTTTCTTTTCTTTTTTTTTCTTTTTTCTTTTTTTTTTTTTTTTTTTTTTTTTTACAAAGTAAACTCACTTTGTTTTACCGATTCTGAGAACTACGTAACACTAGACATTTACCTACCGTATAGCCTATTATATTACTCTATGACCTAAGTTGCGAGAACTTCAGCCTTTGTGTTGAGGGAAAATATAGATAAGTAATTTCCTTTACTTTTTATGGAGATTTTTTTTCCCTCTAAATTTGAAATTTCTAAATTTTCAAGCTTTTATTGCACATGCAATATTTTCTGCAAATTTTAAAATATCATCAGCAACAACTTGTTGAAAAAGCAATGGAATGCGATTCTTCACTGATTTAGAATCTTAAATTTAATAAAATATAAATTGAGAGTGCAATTTTTCCTTACATGAAAATTCATAAGCAAAAGATCTGTTCTGTCAAACAAACTTTACATCACAAAATTTTTTCCACCATATATTTCCACATAGCAAACAAATATAGTACAGCATGTTTACAATTATTAAAATTTATTTAATTTAAAGCATATTCTTTTAATACTATAATCTATAATAATAAAGAGAGAAGGATGTTTGTCTGTCAGCGCTGTTCTGAAGAGACTGCTGCACGTAGAGTTACAAAATTTGGAGGGAAGGTACTTTTTTACATGTAGTTTTGCACCTCGAAGCCCGATTTTCGATTTTTTGATTAGATTTTTTTAAATAATTTTTTAGGCAATTTTTAGCATTATTTTTTGGTTTTATCCCATTAGTGAAAGGAATACGGTTTCATTCTTTTAACCCAAAATAGCAATTTTTCTTTTCTTTTCAACAAAGTTTATTCGGAATTTGTACAGCGACTTTTGAATTTTTAACGAATTTTTAATGCGATTTTTAGTGCTTTCTCTCATTTTGCGACTATTTTTTGAGATTGATAAAAAGAAAATCGTTTCAAACTTTTAGCCTAATGCCCTAAATTTTGTGTTTGTTACGATTTTTAGATTTTAACGATTTTTAATGCGATTTTCAATGCGATTTTTAATGGGTTTTTTAAAAGATTTTTGCGTTTAGCATCTATTTTTTTCATAGTTGTTCTATCAAAAACTTGAGCTGTTGAGAATGCAATAAGTAGTATTTTTTGCGAAATCTACCTAAAATGTTAAAAATTTAGGCACCACTATTTTCGAATAGCAATTTCATCAAATATCTTAAATTCTTGCTTAAGACCGCTACCCCCTCGATTAATATATCACCTGACAGGTTATTTAACAGAGTATCGTTTTGATAAAGTTTTTGAAGACTAGAGTGCGCTACCTGGTGGTGGAAAATGGAACTAACAGAACGCGATTTTTTTTAAATCTATAATAATAAAGAGAGAAGGATGTTTGTCTGTCAGCGCTGTTCTGAAGAGACTGCTGCACGTAGAGTTACAAAATGCGGCGGGAGGGTACTTTTATACATGTAGTTTTGCACTTCTAAGTCCGATTTTCAATTTTTTGATTAGATATTTTTTGATAATATTTTTAGGCGATTTTTAGCGTTCTTTTTGCAGTTTTATCCCATTAGTGAAAGAAATACGGTTTCATTCTTTTAACCCAATATAGCAATTTTTTTTCTCTTTTCAGCAAAGTTTATTTGGAATTTGCACAGCGATTTTTCGAAATTGATAAAAAGAAAACCGTTTCAAACTTTTAGCCTAATGTCCTAAATTTTGTGTTTGTTACGAATTTTAGATTTTAACGATTTTTAATGCGATTTTCAATGTGATTTTTAATGCTTTTTCAAGATTTTTTGCGTTAGCATCTATATTTTTCATAGTTGTTCTATGAAAATCTTGAGCTGTTGAGAATGCAATAAGTAGTATTTTTTTGCGAAATTTACCTAAAATGTCAAAAATTTAGTTACCACTGTTTTCGAATAGCAATTTCATAAAATATCTTAAATTCTTGCTTAAGACCGCTACCACCTCGAGTAATATATTACCTGATAGGTTGTTTAACAGAGTATCGTTTTGATAAAGTTTTTGAAGAATAGACTGAGCTAGCTGGTGGTGAAAAACGGAAACAGAACGCGATTTTGTTAAAATTTGGAAATATAACAATGTGATTTATTTTAAATTTTAAACTGGTTAAAATACATGGTAAAAAATGTAAACAAAGAATGGTGTGACATATTTCAAGGTGCGTGAAAGGAGGGACGCGAACAAAATTAGGAAATTTAATAAGGAGATCGGTTTTACACTTTAAGGTAGTTTATAACGCATGTTAAAATTTTTAAAGTACTGGCGATGCTCTGGAGAGACCGCTGCACGAAGTTATGTATGAAGTTTTACACCTTGAAGGCCGATTTTCAGTTTTTTAATTTAATTGATATGCGAATTTTAGTGGGTTTCGAGGCGATTTTTCCACATTAGCGAAAAAGAAAGCGGTTTCATTCTTTCGACCTAACTTATTGAATTTTGTTCTCTTTTCAATATAATTTATTTGGATTTCGTGCAACGATGTTTGGATTTTTATTGAATTATTTAATGTAAATTTTGCCGCTATTATTCGACATTAGTAAAAGGAATTTTGCTTAAAACTTTCAGGCTGATGTATTAAATTTTAGCTGTTAAGATTTATGAATTTCAGCTAATTTTAATGCGATTTTTCGAGATTTTTTGCGTTTGATGTAGAATTTTTGTCATTCATGAGATATTTCCAATTACAAAGTTTTACCCTATTAGAGTAAATTTTGACCCCTGTGATTTTTTAATATTAGTGATTTTTAATGCACTTTTCAATGCAATATTTAGAAAATTTTCGAGTTTTATGGTGATTTTTTGATATTCGGAAGTAAAAATTGATTTCAAACTTTTAATCTAATATAACTTTAGGGATTTTTAACGCGATTTTTCAAGAATTTTTGTGTTCCGTGTCAATTTTTTATTATCTATAAAGGATTTCTATTTACTACGTGATTATCCTGTCGACCAATTTCGCCAAATTATATCAATCGTGAAACAAGCCAAATTATGCAAATAGATGTAATTTTTATGTTAAATAATGAAAGAAAAGATAATTTAGAAAAACATTAATACAAATACATATAAAAATAAGAAGTAAAAACCACTTGATGACGGAACAAACATATGTAACATGTTTAAGGTCAAGTGAATATGGAATTTACGATCCGCAATTATTTTCATTTAATCTTATGGTTTGACCCAGATAGTTTCTTGGTCAACCGGATAATCAAATAGTACAGATTTCCGTTTAGAATGTTTTATCCGTTTGATGAAATTCTGATTACTGCGATTTAAAAAATAACTAGCGATATTTAGTGCATTTTTCAATGCATTTTTAATAAACTTTTTAATGCGATTTAGTACTATTTTTTCCATCCCCACCACAGTGGTGTTTTAACAATTAAAAAATTATTTTGGTTTCAATCTTTTAGCCTAATATAGTAAATTTCACCATTTACCTTTTTTTAATTTTGTCGATTTTCAATGTGATTTTTGATGTATTTTGTGTTCTGCGTGGATTTTTTTGTAATTCATGTAAAAAAGAATGATTGGTTATGTCTTACACGACTAGAATATTTTTTTATTCACGGGATGTATTTACATTTAGCGATTTTTAATGAATTTTTCAATGGTTTTGTATTGGTTTTTTGAATCTCACGGCTATTTTTTGAAATTTCGAAAAGGAAATTAATTTCAAACATTTACACTTCATTTACGAATTTTGAAATTTAGTGATTTTTTAATGCAATTTTTACAATCTTTTCATTATTTCTCACGCTTTGCGCCGATTTTTTCCATTCGTATTTAAGAAAGAATTCAGATTGCACTATTTTACTATATTAATGTAAATGTTGTCCCCCGCTATTTTTAAATTTGAAACGATTTGTAATGCATTTTTGAATACATTTTTTAGATGTTTTCGAGTCCACGGTTTCATTAAATGTTTAGCAAGTTTTGTGTCGATATTTTTTAACTAATGAAAGAGTTCAGATTTCAATGTTTTGTCCCATTATGGTAAATTATGTCCGCAGGAATTTAATACAGTGAAACCTCCAAATAAGGGACACCTCTATTTAAGAGACAAAAGTTCCATCCCGGTCCCTTGGTATAGGACACGTAATGTATTTACCTCTAAATAAGGGACATTCTATTTAAGGGACACTTTAATATGAGATTAAAGGAGCTGATTAATGCATTTCAGATAATGATCGCATTTCAGATAATGAAGTAGTCTGAGACGAAAATGAAAATACAGATTTTTCTGAATTTATCAAACAGACAGGCAGTCATGTTTATAGAGAGGCATATGGCACAATTGTTTACCCACAATCAGTGCGTTTATCTCCATAGAAAGTAATGCTAGAAATTGTAAGGATGACTATGTAGTGAAGAAGAAATGAAAATTGTGAAATAAGGAACTTTACAGATTCTTTAAAATATGTAAAGTTGATTACTTTTTTGTAAATACTGCTGATAATGAAGGACTAAAATTTATAAGTATGGTAAATAAGCACTTGGAAGGTTTGTAGTAAAATGTTAAAATCTGCAAAAGAATCACTTTTTATTACTTCATGCAAGATTCTTTTAAATGTTACGGCACTTTTTGCATGTATCAATTTTTTCGTAAAAAAAAAAAATAAAATAAAATAAAATAAAATAAAATAAAATAAAATGCAAATCAATAATTCTACAAATCTTTTAATGAAGTTATCGACTGAAAATTCCAATAATTTCTCTATTTCTGTTGTATCTTATTAACGTAATGTATATCCTTCAGGTACATTTTAACTTTACTTTTACTATTATGTTATTTTTTTATGTCTATCTGAAAGATTAATTTTTAAAAAAAGTAAAAATTCCGAATAAGGGACACCTCTGTTTAAGGGACAAAAGTTCCAGTCCCATGGGTGTACCTTATTCGGAGGTTTCACTGTATAAATGTTTATCTTACTATGGCAAATTTTGTCTGGATTTTTGAATTTTACTGATTTTTAATCTGTTTTATAGTGATTTTTCAAGTTCTGTGACAGTTGTTGACATCGGTAAAAGAATTTTGGTTTCTAACTTTTAGCATAAATAGTACAATTTGTTCTGCACGCTTTTAAGAATTTTGCCAATTTCTAATGCGATATTCAATGTAATTTTTAGTTAGTTTGGGAAATTTTAGATGTTCCGTGTTGACTTTTCCTTATTCATGAACGATTTCCGATTACAATATTTTCGACTGAATATTAAATTTTTACAGCCATGACTTTTAAATATTCAGCGATTTTTAATATAGTTTTCGATATGATTTTTAGCCATTTTTTTAAGTTCCTTGGCGATTTTCTGCATTCAGAAACCAATTTTGATATTAAATATTTTGTTTAGTATAGTTATATTTCGAATGCAATGTTTTATCTCTTAATATGATTTTGGCATTCCATGCCTACACTTTGTAATTTATGAATGATTTCGATCATAACCCCCCCCCCCCGCCCTGCTTTAATGTTAATTTTTTAAGAATTGACTTCCGAATATTTAGCTATTTTTAATGCAATTTTCAATGTAATTTTTAGCCATTCTTCAAGTTCCGTGGCGATTTTTTTACATCCGGAAATCGATTTCGATTCCAAACTTTTTGGTTAATATTGTTAATTTCTTGATTACAATATTTTATATTATAACAGTGAATTTTTACCCTAGGGATTTTTTAATGTTTTACGACTTTCATTACAACCTTCAATGCAATTTTTGGGCTTTCTCAGTCTTTTTTTTTTCTTTCTTTTTTCTTTTTTTTTTTTTTTTAACATTTTTCAAAGGAATTCGATTTTAAGTTTCTAGACTAATAAGAGTTTGGTTTCAAACTTTTATCCTTTACGGTAATTGTTTTGCTCTCTTATTTTGATCTACAGCAATTTTTAATGCAGTATGCTTTTTTTTTTTTTTTTTTGAGTTCACGGCGATTTTTTCAGATACGGAAAAGGAATTCGGTTTTTAATTTCTTCGCTAATATGATAAATTTTCTCTTGTGCAATTAAAGGTTTTTATTGCATTTTTTTAGCTTTTTTTTTTTTTTTTTTTTTGCATTTAAATGTTTTTTATATTATCAAATTAATTAGATTCAAAACATTTATCCAAGTTGAGTAAATTTTGAGTTCCGTGATTTTTGAAAATTTTGCCATTTTTAAAGCGATGTTTACGTTTCTTTGCGACCCGCTTTGATTTTTTAGACGTTCAATTTTTGGCCGGATTTATTAAATTCTGATCTCTTTTCTTCAAAGTTTATTCGAATTTTGAAACACAATTTTTGAATTTTGTTCTATATTTTTATGAGATTTTTAATGTTTTTTGCGATTTGTAAGATTTTTCCACATTAGTAAAAATAATCCAGCTTCAATTTTCTAGCCCATCTCTTTTTAACGAAGTTTAGACGAAATTCGTGCAGCATTTTTTAAAATTTTCGAGGTTTTTATTATTTTTAAAGTTTTTTCGCAATTCTTGCTATTTTTTGATGAACCCGGGCAACGCCGGGCAGAACAGCTAGTGTTTAATAGATATATTTTTTGAACTTCAATTGCTACTTTTCATTAAAACCTAAACCCCTTTTATGCACGGGAAGATAATTTCAACATTCGCGAATGTTTTCGGGAACCTAACTCTCGCGAATGTTAAGGGATTACTGCATTAAAATTGTTTAAAATATTCAAGAAAAAATTGTTTAAGAGAAGCATTCTAAGTTGGTAAAAATGGGTAGAAAAATAGTAACAAAACAACTGATTGATAGTTCAAGACGAAAGAATTTAATTTAACTCTTATAATGCCAATGTTTTACACCGATTTGTACAGGATTACCACAAGCAACTGTTTTTTAATTAATTATATTTTTTACTATCACTCTTTCCATATAATAATTTTGATTTTATATTTCTGGTAGAAATTTACAACAAAAACCCTTCTTTGAAATAATGGTGAGAAAAAGAAAATATTCATCTTTGGTTCCATATCTGATACATATGTGTAACTATTGCTAGTTTTTTGAAGCTTCGTAAAAGAATAAGAGTTAATTTAATTATAGAAATCATTCCTTGGCAAGCGTAATGCCTTTGTTGCATTCCTAGACGTTTGAAAATCTAGCAATTCAGTTTCTCGTAAATCTGATTTCTTCCTCCGCAGATTCAAATCTTTACATAACAATTTGTTGTCAAACATAGGTTTTGTGGATTTTAAAGGGACCCCTTTACTATTTTTCTTGAACATTTTTATTTACATCATTATTCCAAGTTTTCAATCAAAGAAAATTGAAAATTAATCTGCATTCATAAAAAATTCTTATATTTTTAGCCCTTTTAGGTGCGTTCATAATTATATAAGTACTTAGCACCCATAGTCGTCGTTCAGTCCGCCCGTCTATAACGATTATTTCGTTATATATTGGTTATTTTCTTAAATTATTCCTTTACCCCCCGTCTCTGTTCAATTCAAAATTAATCTTCAAAAGAAATATGCGGCCAAGTATCACCTGAGCGCTGGGGCGCCCACCCTTCTTTCTTCTACTCGTTTGTGCGTGATTTGTGTGTGATCATCGATTTCGCCTAGCATTTTCTGCTTCTGTTACGGTGTGCTCAACTTGTGCTTATATACCAGTGTTTGTGTTGTGTCTACATAACGTAATCTACAGAAAGTTCATTGTGTTGTTATCCATCGTAGAGTGATTCATCGTGAAAAAAATAGTGATTCATTCGCGGGTGTCTGCAACGAAAGTAAAAAAAAAAAAAAAAAATTTTGCACATACAAAATAAGTCTTCAATTCGGTGAAAATCCATCAGAAAGAATTCATCGTATGAATCAGTTAACAGTGCACAAAATTAGTAACTAAATAACAGAATTCCAACTAAGAATAAAAAAAAATGATGTGTCACTACCTTTGATAAGTTATCTGCTATTCGTCAGTAAAAAAAAAAATATAAAAAAAAAAGAAAAAAGTGCACAATGAAAATCCAACCTCAAAAAAAGTCTACATTTTGAATGTGGGAGCAGAGCGTGCCCCAGTTCCCTAAGTTTTGTCTTATTAAATTAGTAATCATTTAATTATTTCTTTAAAACTAAATCTGTAAGTTACCCCAAGTATTTTCTTTACTTTATGTTCTGCTTCCACAGTCAGTTCATCATAATCAATATTGCAGTTTGGTGTTTTTAAATCATATTTCATTCAACATAATTATTATAATCCTGTTATTGTGTTTTTGCAAAGATTTTTAAAATTGCGAAAGCACGGTAACTGTTGTCATTTCTAGTTATTATTTGTGTGACATTTTATGCAGTTTTTACCAGTTATTTACATTTATGTGCTAGTGTTTCATATTTTACGTCCAACACCCCTTCGTTTTGTTTTAATTTTGTATTTGGACTCTCTAATATGCTTAAATAAGTTTTTAGACAGTTTTGAACTTTAATGACAAAGTTAAAATAAGATTTTTCTTTTTCATCTAAAAAAAAATATTTTAAGTTACAAAAAGGGAACTTTTCCCTTGTAAAAAAAAAGTTAAAAGAGGATTTAATTTTATAGCTTACTTACTAACTGTTTTTGGTGTTTTCTTGATAGTTTTCTTTGCTTTATTATCTAAAGATAAAGTAAGTACTTTTTTTAAAGTGAAGGAATACCTAGATATATGTTTCAAAGTGTATTTATGTTGCTTTTATTTAATTTATTTTCTAAATGAGTTACCTTTCTATGTCTCCCTTTGCTTTACTGTTATAAAAGGTTTAAATAAGATATCTTTAAAGTGAGGTATATTTTAAGATCTATTTATTTTGCTAATTTACATATTTTTACTAGCTAGGAAATTTTCTTGTTTTCAATGTGCTTTAAGGTATAAGTTCGGTCTGTGTAACAATTTCGCTAAAACTTGTGAGCTTAAACAAAACAAAATAAAACAAAAAAAAAAAACTAATCATGGCTGCAAAACAAATTCCGATAAATATCATTCAATTTGATGGAGATCCAGATTTACTTAAATTTTTCTTTGATCAAATTCGCGTCTGTGCAGAAATTAATAAATACAACCCACAAACAACAATTGCAATCTTAAAGGGAAAGTTAGTTGGGCCTGCACAAAAATTTCTAGCCCAAAATCCCGACCTGCAAAAGATAACAGACCTTGATTTGTTGGAAAAGGAATTTGCGTCATTTTTCGCCCCCCCTAGTAAATGTGTTGCTTCTGTTGAATTGTCCAGTTTAGCACTTATGCCTTCTGAGACGATAAAAAACTTAGCTCATAGACTAAATGTTCTTGCGGCGACTGTTTATGCAGATATCAACGACGAAAGTGCACGCAACACTATTAAACTTATGAAATTTCTAGAAGCCCTTCCTTCAAATATTAGAATAAAATTACAGGAAGAAGGCATTAATGATTATAAAACAGCAGTCGAAAGAGCACAAACCCTTCATGAAATTTTAAGGAATGAGAAAATCTTACATTCCTTACCTTCGGTACACAGACCAGAAAATCTCATCGAATCGCAACTGAAAGAAATTTCCGAGAAAATAAATGCATTATCCTTTG
The DNA here is from genome assembly GCA_964019185.1 of Maratus speculifer. Lineage (NCBI taxonomy): Eukaryota > Metazoa > Arthropoda > Arachnida > Araneae > Salticidae > Maratus > Maratus speculifer. Next base: position 58,215,433 of record OZ025294.1, read on the forward strand.
CCCCTCCTGATACTAAAACCGAAACTGAGCAAAAAAATCTCCAGACTAGACCAAAACATCTCGCAGGTGTTTCACGCTTCAAAAAAAATTACAAAAATCGAAACTACACTAGGCGTTATTCCCCACACAAGTTTTCACAAAAAAAACCACTTGTTTGTCAGTTATGTGGACGAAACAATCATGATGCTCTCTCTTGTTTTAAATGGAAAAGAGCAAACACTCAAAGAAAAAATAATTACACGAATTCCACTCCACAATTTCAGGAAAACTGAAACAGAGATACAATTTTTATGCTGATGGTGTTGTGTCTCAATCTAATACTTCTACATCAGCAACTTTTGTTTTTGACCCTGTATTACCTAAAATTTCAAGTTCGAGACTAGTTAATTCAGTAGCTTCCCAAACTTTTGACTCTATTAAGATAGCAAATAACATCAGTACACAAACAGAAAGTGATAATGTTCAGATAATTTGTAGTGTAAACACTATGTCACCATCCCTCCCTCTTGTTAAAGCCACTATAGCAAACCATGATATTACTTTATTGGCTGATTCTGGTAGTAGTATATCTTTACTTTCACAAAAATTATTCAACCAACTTAAACCGGTCTTAAAATATAAAAGACTGTCCACTGACGTCAATATTAAAACTGTCAATTCTGATGTTTCATTTTCCGCCTGCATCAGAACATCCATTAAGCTAAAACAAAAAGCGTTTTCACATCACTTTTATGTTGTTGACATACCTGACTCTTCCAGTTTTGAAGGCATTTTAGGTTTCGATTTCATAACTAGATACAATGTTGTCATCGATACTTTTAACAAGTGTCTCCATGTCAACAATAATTTCTCAGTTCCTTTAAAAACCAGTAAAGAATCTTCTGGAGAGAAACAATCAAAATCATGCAATTCTTTGAGTGATGTAGTAATGAACCAAGCGGTGTTCTTAACTCGAAAAATTATAGTAGAACCTCAACAACAAATATGGTGCTCTGTTTACACCTCCAATAACATCAACAATGACAGAAATTATCTTTTTGAATATTTGGCACAAACAAAAGAATTAATAGGAAATGATGCCATTATTCAAATGAACAAATTATCCAATAAAAGAAAGAAAACTTCACAAATACATCAGTTCTTCTCAATAACACTTAAAAACACTTCTGAAAAGACCATTCATCTCCCTAAACACACAAAAATAGGTCAATTATCTGAGATTGAGGAAATTCGCGACTATACTTCTGAAATGTCTGACAAGCAAAATAACTCAGAACAGCACTTTGCAAATTTTATTTTCAGGCGTCTAATGAAATCTTACAAAAAAGAAAGCAGGAGTTATCGGCTAATGATTTTAAACTTTCTCACTTAAAATCTGACGAAGCAAAGAACCTAACTAAATTGCTACTTAGTTATTATCCTGCCTTTTCCAAATCATTAGACACACTTGGTCATACTGATAAAATTGTACCTGATTTAAAATTCATTAATGACTACCCCATAAAGACACTCCCTTTCCCTCTTCCCCAAGCTGTGCAAAAGGATGTTTTGAATCAAATCAAACAGTTACTTGATGCCAAAATCATTGAACGTCATTGTTCCGAATGGGCCTGCCCCATGCTTCTTGTTAAAAAGAAACCAGACGGTACAGGTATACAGAAATATAGACTCGCATTAGATCTCAGAATGGTTAATACTATAATTCAAGGTTCGTCATATCCACTTCCTAAAATTCAAACCATTATTTCAAATCTTTCACAATATCGTTTTTTTCTTCTCTTGACTTTCATCAGGCATATCATCAGATTGATTTGCCTGCAAAATTTCAAAATCAGCTCACATTCACTACAATGTTTGGTTCTTTTCGGTATAAGAGATTAGTATTCGGATTAAAATCTAGCGCCTCAATTTATCAAGCTTTAATGGACTCGTTACTTGATGAATTACAGTTAGAAGGTGTCTATACCTACCAAGATGATCTCATTGTTGGTGCCAATTCATATCAAGAAATGTGTGATAAGTTGGATAAAATTCTTGCAATACTAGTAAAATATAATTTAACGCTGTCCCCTAACAAATGCACTTTTCACAAAACCAGTTTAGATTATCTTGGATTTCACATAGAAAATCAAACTATTTCTCCTGTTCAGTCGAACATTGTAAAAATAACATCTTTTCCAACACCTACAACTAAACGTCAATTAAAAGCACTCATAGGCGTCATTACATTTTACAAATCTCTTGTTCCATCCTTTTCTGAACTTGTACAACCTCTCATAAACTTAACTACTCCAAAAGCTAAATTTAAGTGGACATGTAAACATCAAAAAATTATGGACACCATACAGAAGATATTCTTTAATCCACCCATGGTTAGATTACCTGACTGGAACAAAAAGTTCTATTTAAATACTGATGCGTCAAATATTGCTATTTCTGGTGTCTTACTACAAGAACATGATAAACAACTATTACCTGTTGCATACTTTTCAAAATCTTTAAAAGCGTCAGAGAAAAAATATCCTGCACTCAAATTAGAACTCATGGCGATTCATAAATCAGTTACTGCTTTCAAATATTATTTATACAACAGAGAATTTGTAATACTTTCAGATAGTAAACCATTAGAAAAGTACAACAAAACTACAAATCCGGCTGATATTATCTCTCGCTGGCTCATGGATCTCTCAGAATACACATACAAATTTCAACATATTCCAGGTAAAAAGAATGTACTCGCTGACTATTTATCTCGCTGTAACTTTGAAAATAATCAACAGACTTTAGCTACAAACCCTGAACTTATTCATGACACTCAACCCTTACCTATTGTAGAATGTGATACTCCACACTCCAGCTCGACTGATTCTAATATGCATGTTAACTGCCTTATTTCTGGTACACAAACAAATCCTGACCCTTTATTAGAAATTTCGAATGAAACATTTGCTACTGAACAACAAAATGACCCTACTTTGTCTGTTGTTTATAAAGAAATCTTAAAGAAAGGATCTTCTCAAAAATTTCCTAACTACTTCATTCATCCTGATTCGAAAGTGTTAATGTTAAAGAAGGAAAATATTTTTAATAACACTTTTTCGTATCACATTATTGTTCCAAATTCACTTAAAAGCAAAGTCTTAACAATTTCACATTTATCCCATTTTGGCTTTAATAAAACTTATGAATTCTTGTCAGGTAGATATTTTTGGAAGGGTATGTATGTAGACACTTTAAACTTTGTTGCATCCTGTATCAAATGTCTTCAAACTAAACATCACCAAACTCCACCTGCACCCTTACAGCCCACATACACTCCCAGGTACCCTGGTCACACTATTAGTACAGATCTCCTTGGACCGTTTGCTAATGGAAAATATGTTTTAACTATCACTGATCATTTTTCGAGACATATTGAACTCTTTCCACTTAATGACATATCTGCGAGTAAGGTTGTTAAATGCTTATTCTCTTACATAACCACCTTTGGGAGACCTTCGGTTGTCTTATCAGACTTAGGACCCCAGTACACTTCTCAGGTATATAACATTTTTAATGATACAATGGGCATTAAGGTATTACACAGTTCTGCCTCCAGACCACAATCAAATGCGATTGCAGAGCGAATCAATAAGTCAATCAAATATTCAGTTAATATTCTTTTACAAGAAGGTCATTCTTTCGAAAATGCAGTATTTATACACAAATCACTTTATAATGGTTCGAAACATGCAACTACATTATATTCTCCTAATTTTCTTCATTTTGGACGTGAACTTTCTCTAATTTTTGACACTTTTGATCAGTCGTGCAACCAACCCTTTCTTGATAAACATATTGAAGTCCACAAATTGCTTGATGATTTGAGTAAGATATATCACAAAGCCTATAACAACATTAAATCTGCTCAAGATAAAAGATATAAATATTACGGTCAGAAAGCTAAATTAAGATCCATTTTCTTAAAAGATATTGTATATCTAAAATCAAATGACAAGTTTAAAACAAAGTATACTGGTCCATATATTGTCACTTGTAAACATTCCCCTGTGTCATTCTCAATTAAAAGGTTGTATACTCCTGATAACACAGCATTTCGGGTACATATTGATAGACTTTTACTTGCACCTCCTCGTTATGGACATTTATTTGATGCATCAAGTCATATAAACAACACTAACTTTAATACGTTTTATCAACCACACACATACAATCTAAGAAAAAGAAGCTAATGTAAATCACTATTTATTATTTTTTTATGTCTTGTTTTATGATACCACATATCCAACCAAAGAGCTCATGGTTGTGTGTATGTTGTTGTTGACTGATCTTTAACAATATCATGGCTGGTCCATCAATATTGCTCTGAAGATCTCTTAAGAACAATATTAGGTATCATTGTATCCTTTAACACTTACATATGTCTTCATACTCACTTAAATTTTATTTACTTTTAATTTGTTTTCTTTTTGCAGTACACTTAAAATTTCTTTGACAATACTCATTAAATCAGTATTTTTCCACTAACTAACCTCCCACTTAACATTTCTTGTACTGTAAGTCAAACATATTATAGTTAGATAAACACGTACTGTACTTTAAAAAAGTAAACAAAAGATTCATGTAATTAAATAAAACACAGTTTATATATATGACTTGTTCATCACCCCACTCGATTGTGACATTTTTCGTCTCTCTTCACTCTAGGATTGTCTGCCCATATTAGTTATTATATGATATACATTTTTGTGTTTTTTCTTTTTGAATTCTTCCCTTTGAAGTCTTGTTCCCGTTCAAAATTAAGGCCCTAAGGGTTCAAGCTTCATTGTGTTGAGAGACAAAGTTTTGGAATTGGAGTTTCGATTCAAATTTTTGAATTGTGATTCTAATTCACAACAATTCAAGTTTTTTTTCATGTAATTCGACGTGGGCTCCTTCAGAAGACCGCTAGTGTCTTCGGGGGAGCATCACAATTCCCTCCTCATCTAAGGCTAGGCCCTAAGCCGATGCCATAATACTTGTGTTGTACACAAGATTCAGGGTGACGCATATTTTTTATGGGCGTGCTTGGAGCACCTCTTTTTTTTGTCATCCTATGCTTCGGCATGAAACAATTTTTACAAAAACATTTTTATTTTTTTAATATACATCATATTACTTTTTTTAATTTTTGAAAAATATAGTGCTATTATGTTATTTTGTGTATTGCCATTTTATATTCATTTAGTATTAGTTTCATGTTTTGTGTATATGTTTCAAAATTTTATTTATGTCATGATAACAATCAAAGCTGCAGTAAGATTTTTGTACTGTCTGAGTCGACTCAACCTATGCATATAAATACAGTACTACCTTGGATCCATGAAATACAAATATAAAAAAATATAGAGACTTTAGAACTGCTGACTGTTTTTGAATACAAAAGTCTCCATTATCATGACGTTAAATTTCTACATATAGATATAAAAAAAAAAAAAAAAAACTTTTGCATTTATGTATGTTTTTATGTTATAATATTTTATGCTAGCCTATGCACATTGGACAGCAAAAGTTTTTTTTGTGGTGCACCGGGTGATATATATAACGATTATTTCGTTATATATTGGTTATTTTCTTAAATTATTCCTTTACCCCCCGTCTCTGTTCAATTCAAAATTAGTTTTAAGTTGTCCTTCATTCCTTTTCCATTTTCTTTGCTTATTAATTCTCTAACTGAAAAATCGGCAGCTGCTTAACTTTGTCTGTGAGAAATACACTTACATATTATTCAACCGTTTAAAACATTTCCAGATGTCTGCTATTTCCGATCGAAGCAATTCTGCATTACCTTATATGGACATCATCTCTGTTTCGCAGTTAAAATTTATGCTTACGCTTCTTTTCCTTTCTCGACAAAACCCTATAAAGAATTTAACATCTGCGCAGTAAAATCTCATGTCCCTTCGGTGTGCTTCTTTATTAGACAAAACAACACGTGTAACATTTTATTGTTTGGCAACCTTTTCCTTTCCCATCCCAGCTGGGAAACTAAATTGAATTCTTATCTTGCCGGCTGCATTTTAACTGTATTTGGCGTATACTATCCATTGTGCATGGGCGAACTTTTGTATGTTGGCGATTTTCTATCATGCCAAAAGTGGCAATTTGTTGCTATGTACGAGGCACTTGACTCTCTGCGCTCGTCTTGTTAACCTGCTATTCTTCGTTCGGAGATTTTCTCCGAGAGCTGTAAGTGTGCCCCCCCTTCGTAATAGATGTTAAAATAAAGTGTAACTTTGCAATCATCGTGGGGTTTTTTTGTACATCTGAACCTGGATACATGATCATTTCGTTCTTCTAAATGCCTTAACTAATATCTGCAACCAACAAGCTCCCTTACACCGTCTGTTTGAATATATCAGAGTAAAAACTACCCAAATGAATAATTTGAAATTTAAAACAGATAATTGCTGCATAATTTTGTCGAGTCATTTCAAATTTTATGAAAATCGGATATATAATTTAATTGCAGGGACAATCAAAAGCATTCCATTACCTTACGGTCAAAGGGAAAAATAGTTTCAAGCGAATTTTAATGAAGTTACACTCTTTCGAATATAACATAAATGATATGCATATATGAAGTATTTACTAAAAATACATTCTGCACAGTCTGTGATGCAAATAATATTTGTTAGCACTTTCCAACAAAGTTGCAAAGTGCTTATGCATTCGGTTTGTTTGGCCGTCTGTCCGCGCTCTAACTCCCTTAAATATACTCGGATTGCTATGAAATTTTTATACGTTATTGATGTTTACCCTAGCACGAACGCTATTGAAAATGATGTTTCTACCATGATTAGTTTATCTACAGGGCGAATCAAAAGTTTTACATCACATTACGGCCCATGGGGAAAAATCGTTTATATACTCGGATTGTCCATGAAATTCTAGGACGTTATTGACGTTTACCCTAGCGCAAGTCCTATCGAAAATGAAGTTTCTACCATGATTAGTTTATCTACAGGGCGAATCAAAGTTTCCCATTACTTTACGGCCTATGGGGAAAAATCGTTAATATACTCGGATTGCCATGAAATTTTAGGACGTTATTGACGTTTACCCTAGCACGAGTCCTATCGAAAATGAAGTTTCTATCATGATTAGTTTATCTACAGGGTGAATCAAAAGTTTCCCATTACATTACGGCCTATATGGAAAAATCGTTTCAAAGGAATTTTAAAGATGTTATACCCTGTCAAACATATTAAAACATGCATTCTATAAAATATAAGGTGAAAATGTAGCTATTATTCATTTACATGGCCACACAAAAGAATTCCATTAGATAATGGTAAAAGGGGGAATTGTGTGTGACATATTTTAAATATATTAAGCTGTTTCATGTATAATAAATTCATGTATGCCACTGAAGCTTAATATAAATTATACGCTACTATCTTGCATAATATGAAGTACATAGCATTTACAGGGCCATACAAAATATTTCAAATAGTATATTCTTTCCGAAGTACCGTATATGTGTCCGATGATGGTTGGTGGAGGGATGAAATGTATTTTAATTATGATATGCGCGTTTATGTTTCGCTAAATATATGCACATTATATGGTGTGTATAAATGTTATAGTTGATATACAGGGCTACCCAAAAGAGCTCGCCAACGTTACTGAATATGAGCGTAAATTATTTAAACGTGGTTCTTAAATAAGCTATGCATTTTTAGGCTGAGCTTCATTCAATTTACTGAGGAATGTTTGCAGAATATAGATAAAAGGATATACAGGGCCACGCAAAGAATTCGGTACATGGACGCCTATGAATGATAATTTATGAGAATGTGATTTCAGTTGTTTTAAAAGTGTTTTAGTTTACAATAAATTTTAGCCTAATGCTGACGTGCAATAAGGGTACAATGTAAACTACAGGGCTGAACAAAAGTATTCAAGTATGTTTCTATCTAATAGTATGAAATGTTGAAAAAGAAATTTCAAGCTACTGGGTATTTTCTTGCTAAACTAAATTTTCCCATTATATCAAGTGACATATGAAATACAGAGCTGTTCAAAAGTACTGGAATACATATTTGGGTATATTTGGCTATACACTATTATTTCCCTCAATAACAAAGTTTTGTTAAAGATTTCATTAAGTGTTGGAAATTGCTTCATAATCATCTTGCTTAACGCATGATTTTTCTTACTTGTTATTAATTTACAATGCCACACAAAAATATTCTATTACATAATGGTATAGGGGGAAACACTGTTTGGGGCGTGTTTTAATACTATTAAAGTATTTCACATTTTATGAATTGATGTACGTTGCTGATATTTATTACAAGATACTTCCTGTATAATAGAAAGCACATAGTATTTACAGAGACACACAAAAGATTTCGGCCACTGTGCTGTTTCCGAAATACTGCATACTATTACACCAAGATCTGAATATTTTAAGAACTTTGTTATAGAACGAATGCACCTCATTTGCTATGCTTGACATGCAATTGCCAACTTGTTGTGTTTCAATAATATAAAAATATATCTTTGGATTCCGTGAAAAAAAGTGCAAAAAAGATAAAAATGTTACAAAGGAGCATTGTTTTACCTCAGAAATGAGGCAGATAATTTCTTGTTCGGCAAGCCTCCTTCCGATGCAGCTTCGTGGTCCAATGCCAAATGGTACATAAGAAAATGGATGCATTTTTGCTTCTTTATTCAGCCAACGTTCGGGAAGAAATTGATTGGGATTTGAAAAGTATTTCTCATCCATATAAATTTGTTGAGAGGCTACTACTAAAATTGTCTGAAAATAAAAATTTCGTTTAATTAACGAGTGCGATTGGAAATATTTAGTGTGTCACATTAGAAATATTTAATGCAACACTTTCTACTTTTATGACGCATTAAATATTTATTACGACAAAATATCACACCATTTCCAAGCTAAAAAAAAAACCAGCATTTAAACAATTAATAGGATATTTTAGGATCCTATTATGATCCGTAGGATCTTTTCCTACCAAAGAAATATTTGATAACAATTAGTTGCATGGAGAAAGGAAAAGTTAGATTAAAAATATACAAATGACATTTTAATAAAAACTTGAGAGATTCTCTATCTTTTAATCAGTTGTACTTTCACGTTTAACTGTAGAACTACTCATAATATTCATTTATTTATTTTACTCATCGAATTTGTGTTTGCACTGTATAAATAGGTTATGAAATAAATAATTACAAGAATATGAAAAAAAGAAATAGTTCTGTTAACACACTGACAACATATTTAGTGCAGTTTCAGTTTTTATTTTTTTGAAGACTGATATTTTAGAATATAAATTTATTTGAAAAGATGAAATAAAATGATTTAGACAAATTAAAGGAATGCAAGTTTGATTGCATGTTTTGAGGCACCATGTCTCCAGAACAGCTCAACATGATATTTCCATTCATTTTCTGTCAGTGTCGCATCTCTATGTATTTTACGCATAAAATAGTCTTTTTTAAAATTAAAATATTAGAGAAGTACTTTTAATAAAAAAGGTGTACCTAGATTGCAAACCTTTATAGATAATTAAGCTCAAATCTGGACTGCAACTGGTTATGTTAATTAACCAACACTGGACAAGTAAACGCACAAAGGAATTTCAAAATCGTACTTACCTAAACATTTTCTGAAATATTGTAAAAGTAAAAAATGTTCAAAACATTTTTTCTGTTTTTATCCTATTCTTCAGGATATTCTTGTATTCCATAATCACTTTAGACATATCAAAATTTATGCTATTGTTAGATATCATATGTACACAATAAAATAGAGTAACAAAACAGTTACTAAGAAATATATTGTCGTACAAAAATATGTAATACATACAGAGTGTTCAGCAAATAAGCCCCCGATTTCAAAATTAAATTTCTCAAAAATAAAGATCGGTTTAATTTTAGGTAAACGGAGTGTTTATTAGGTAAGCTGTACAAAATTATACAGAAGTTTCGAACGGTGAATATTTTGAAAAGATTGTGTTATGATTGCAAAGAATGTTTGGTTTGACATTTTTCTAGTTTTACATTGCTTGCAGAGAACGTGTTTTTTGACTTATAGTGCCATATTTTAACAATTTTTGGAATTTTAATTTCTGAAATTTCCAAATTCCAAAACTTTAGTTCGAAAAATCGTAAAAATATGGCAGTGTAAAGCGAAAAACTTGTTCTCTGCAAGCAATCTAAAACAAGAAAAAAGTAAAATAGAGCATTCTTTGCAATCAGAACACAATCTTTTTAAATTATTCACCATTCGAAATTTCTGTATAAGATGTTTACTGCTTACCTAAAAAACAAACCGTTTACCGTATAATTCTGTCAATCTCTATTTTTGAGAAATTTAATTTTGAAATCAGGGTTTTATTTGCTGGACGCCCTATAAGTAGTGCTTATATCACCAGTGTTATAAATTAAATCTATCCACTCTTCTTTCGATAAAATAGTTTAGGATCATTTTGAATGCAAGTATTTACAAAACGTAATGAAATACTAAAAAACTACTTCAGAAGGACATTAACCCTTTATCTACCGAATTACGAATTCATGAAAATTTTATATTCTAAAGCATTTTGCGTAAATTGTTTCAATTAAATTTAAAGATTTACATAATCATTTAATACATTTTTGAAGGATTGAGAAGGATTAATTGAATTTGAACTTACAGGGATTTTGTGCAATATTTATAACCCCACTCAAAGCTTTTATTTTAAATTGTTTTCTTAGTATTTTGTAGAACTATAAAAAGGACAAATATGATGTTCTTACAATATAAATAACGAAAATTTCCGAATTGAAAAATCCCCATCCCCCTCCTTCAACGCCAAGAAAGCTGAAAAGATACAAAGGCAAAATAAATCATCATTTTGAAAATATTTTTGTTTTGTGTAACCAACAATGCTTTTGGAACAAAATAATGTATGTATAAGTCATTCTAAACAGTATTACAACTAATTGACGTATTAAAAGAATTTTATAATAAGTAATTTTAATGGTACTTATAAGTACCGTCGGTAGACAAAGGGTTAAAATAACTTTAAATTAATATTTTACTTTAAAATGTAATTAGTGGTATATTCATAATGTTTAAACAAAAGTCAAGATATAATTTAAAATGAATCTTACTCCTGCTGGGATTCTGTACCCAGAAAAAACAACATCATGATCCATGGAACGAGCAACTCCACCTACAATAGGATGTAATCTGAAAAAGAAAAAATATTATAATTTGCTGTTTTATATGTATAGAATTTAATAATAAATAAAATATTCAGTTTTAGATCCTTTTATTTCACTTATCGAGCATAGGCGATAAGTTTCCAATATTTTCTTGGCCGTATTGAACTCGTGTTTTTTAACTTGAAAATATTCATTCTTTTAATTTAAGACTAGTTTCATTTTATATTCGGAATTATTTTAATTTTAAATGCATGCATAAAATATTGCACTATTAACTATGTAAGAATTGTTCATTTATTTGCTTAAATATTGTGTGGTTCTAGACAATAGCTTCAATAACTTTCCTTAAATCGTCACATTAGATATTTACTTTCTTCTATCTTCAATAGAAGAAAGTATTGTAATCGAAATTTTTTTCGACTTTCGGTTTTTCACGAATTTAGAGGTTTTACAGGTCAGAGATTCCAAAAAACATGCTTTTACAAAATGTCTGTCTGTCTATGTGTCCGTATGTCGCCATTCTACCATCAAAAAGTGTATGAAGATATGCATAAAATTAAACCAAATTTTTTGTGAACGTTTTTGGCTATGGCAAGCAGGTCCTCCTTCAGTTTTGAAATATTCCACTGGGAGGGGGCGATGCAATAGCGATTTTTGTTATTTTCAATATTATACCGACTAAAAGTGCATGAAGTTATGCATCGAATTGAACCGAATTTTTTGTGTAAGTGTATGGCTGTGGCTAGTTGATCCTCATTGAATTTGAAAAAAAATCCGCCGGAACGGGGTGCTGCAATAGCGATTTTTGGCCATTTTCAATATTGTACCACCTAAAAGTGCATGAATTTATGCATAGAATTGAATTAATTTTATTTGCGTAAGTGTTTGATTATGGTTAATTGGTCCTCGTCCTCCCTGAATCTGAAAAAAATCCGGCAGAAAGGGGCGCTGCAATAGCGATTTTTGTGCCATTTTAATATTGTACCACCTTAAAGTGTATGAAGTTATACATAGGAATGAACCAAATTTTTTCAGTAAGTGTTTGGCTATGGCTAGAAATCCGTCCTTAATTTGAAAAAATTCCTCGGAAGGGGGTGCTATAGTAGCGATTTTTGTGCCATTTTAAATATTGTACTACCTAAAAGTGTATGAAGTTATGCATAGAATTAATCCAAATTTTTTGTGAATAATTATTTTTGAGTATGGCAAATAAATCCTCAATGAATTTGAAAAAAATCTATCTAGATTTTACTGCCCATCAGTTCGTGCAGATATGGGAACTCATTTTTACTCTGATCAATTGAATGAAGTAGAAATTTAAGATGAAAATTATAGTTGGCTTAGTATTGAATTAAAATTATAAAGGCATCAACATGTGTAACTATTTTTTTAAATATTAAAATGTACGTATGAGATAAAAGAAAGTTTTGGGATTGGCACATCCAACTAGTTTTTTCTTAACAGACAAAGCCATTTAAAGAATCCCTGTTAAAAATCCAATCACAAATTTCAAATTGTTATTCACGCATGTGAGGCAAATCTTGCTTATCGGCTTTTTTGTCAAATATTTTTGTAATAGTTTGTTTTGATAAAAATATGTGTATTTTTTTTTTTTTTTTTAAAGTCGCATTGTCATTTTAGTTTCAGAGCAAAAGGCAATAATGCTTTCGTCAGCATTAGTGCCCCCCCCCCCCCCACGAAATTAAAATGATATTGAGACTGTTTTTTTTTTTTTTTTTTTTTTTTTTTTTTTAATGTACATAACTTTACAAATGTACAAACTGTAACAAAAATATTTTGCAATAAACCTGGTAAACAAGTTTCATTTTCCATCATTAAAACATAGAGCGTAAACTTATTGGTATTTCATCAACATGCACTGTAAAAAAAAACAAATTGGAAATTGTACGTGTAGCGTAGCAAATGAGATGCGTTCGTACGATAACGAAGTTTTAAAACTTATCACTTTCATGTAACAAACTCAGAAAATTTTATATAGTTAATTACAATTAAAATGCCCACCAGACAATGTTCTCCCTATATCATTATGTAATGGAATACTTTTGCGTGGCCTTGTAAATCAATAACAAATGTTCTTTGAATCACAGATTATGCAAAATGCATATTACAATATGTACTTTATGGAGCATATCAATTTTATTATGTTCGAATGAGTGTAACACCATTAAAATGCATTTGAAACATTTCCCCCCCCCATTGATCGTATTGTAACGGAATACTTTTGATTGCCCCTGTAATTGATCTATGCATCCAATTTTCATAAAATTTGAAATGACTCGACAAAATTTGGTAATTATTATGTATTTTAAATTTTAAACGATTAAAATGCATTTGAAACGTTTTTCCCCAATTGACCGTAATCTAATGGAATACTTTTGATTGTCCCTGTATTGGTCTATGCAGCGATTTTTATAAAATTTGAAATGATTCGACAAAATTATGTAATAATTATATATTTTAAATTTTAAACGATTTGGTTTTGTAGTTTTTATGTTGTTATATGCGGATAGACAGACGGACGGGCAGAGAGACGGACAGACTGAGCGACAACTATAGGTGCTACGTATTTACATAATAACAAATGCACCTAAAAACGGAAGATTTTACGAAAGTATTATTTGTACTATGGAAGCCAGTACAATTTATTGTTTTTTAATGGAAAAATTACCCTAAATTTCGGAAAATATTCCGTTTTTTTTCTCGAGTTTTTTTCCGGAATTTACGGAAATTTTCCCTTAAATTTCAGTAAATTCTACCCTTTTGTCATTAGTGACGCTTTTGATGTAAGTGTCCTATCTTGTAAGTTTATATATGGGCTAAAAATAAATATACATACCTTGCAGACTCTTTCATGCAGGCTTTCAGGTATTTCATTTCGTTGAATACACTTGGCGTTATTCTGTCTTCCTTACTTGGAAGCAATCCAATGATTTCTTCGTGAAGTCGTTCTTGTTTGTCTGGATTTCGAGCCAAATGATACAAAAGGAATCCCACTGAATGGGAAGTCTGGGATTTGAAAATAAATAAAAAATAAATAAAATTAATAAACCATACTCAATACAACTCTCTTTTTAGATTTAAAAAATAATTAAAGAAGCTGCACGAAATATTTAAAAAAAAATATAATTATGTTACATATAGAAAATGACAAGTGAGTTGTAAAGCTTTAGATTTAGTACAAGCATCAGGACACACTATCTATGTCCTAAAAAAGACAAGGCAGATTTAACACATGGCAGTACACCAAAACGAAAAGTTGGTTCAAAAAGACCAAGAAAGACTTCATCTACGTCTGATAATTTTTTTAAATGTGACGTACTGTTTACATCAACTCTAAAAATCGAAAAAAAAAATTATGAATGTATCAGTAAGGACATTTGTCGCCAAATTAACATTTTTCAATGAGTGTCAAGATTTCTTTAGCTTGCACTGTATAATGTTTCTACTGTTCTTTTTCAATTTTTTGATAAGTGGTGTTAAATTGAAAACCCTGCATTCGACAAACAAAAAAAATTTGAATTTTTTTCCAGAAACGTTAAAACCTTCAGGAATATTGCTGTCTTCCTTACACGAACGTAATTAATTGTATAATTTATTCAAATGTAAACGATCGTTAAACAGGATACACATAGTAATTTGTTATAAAAAAACCATGTGGAGCATTTTCTAATTAATGAGTGATCGCAAACAGTAATTAATTCTTAAATTTACTTTTGGATCCTTAATTATCCTCGCAACTAAATCATCATTGAAAAATATGAAGTCAAACAAATCTTTACATCCTCGAATTTTAAGGACAATTCAACAAAATTATGGTAATAATCGACAAACCTGTGTGCAATCGAAAGCATCCGGTGACTGTCCCTTAACTTATGGAGGCATGTGTACATGTACAAGAAAGTTACTAGTGTATATAATAAAACATAGCTTCTATAAAACTAATGTGAACCCATTTCTGGCATTTAAATTAATTAAACTAATTTCTGGAAAATAGTAAAATTATCGAATACAATCATAGAGAATCATTAAATTTATAAAAATATGTTAAAGGAGCTTTACCGTATCAATACCAGCAGTTAACATGTCTGCGACAGTTACCATTGCACCCGATAAATCAAGATCTTTTGTCATCAACATTGCTTGCAAAAGAGTCATTTCTTTTTCGCCACTCTCAGCATTCTTCTTCAAATCATCTACTGTGCGATTGATGTATTTGAAGGCTATTCTAAAATTGAAAGCAATGATAAGAAAGCAAGCTATGAAATTTAAATATTTTTTAAAGTAGTCGATAGCATGTTTTTAGCTTACAGGCTATCAAAGCCTGAGAGCTTATGTGCCCGCCCGTTTTGTATGTATGTACGTGCGTATGTACGTAACGCGATAACTCATGATAAAAATATCCGATTTACATGAAATTTTGGATTTAGGCTTATTATGATAAGATGCTTCCCTGATTAGTTTTGAGAGTTCATTCGATAAGTATAAGAAGGGAAACGGGGACTATTGCTCCTCCCCTTAATTTATATAAATGGGTTTTTCCTGCAGAATTAGTAGATTTCGTTCAAATCTTAGATGTAGGATCATTCTAATGAGGTGCCTTCATGATTAGAATTGGATGTTTCTTGGAAAAGTTTAAAGAGCGGGAATGGGGGGGGGAAATCTGAATTAATCCCCCCGTCTTAATTCAGATTTTTCCCGTAAAATTTATCTATTTGCTTCAAATTTTGTACAAAGATTTATTCTGAAATGGCGCTTCCCTGATTTGTTTTTGGAATTTACTGGATAAGTATAAAGGGAGGATAGGGTAGCTCATAGGGTAGTACCGCTCATAATTTATGTAAATGGCTTTTCATACAGAATTAACTGATTTGTTTCAATTTTTGCATACAGGCTAGTGGTAGTAAGAAGCTTCGCTCATTTGTTGTTGTATTCTTTTCTTAATTATAAAGGAGGGTACGGGGGATTATCTCCCCCTTAAGTTAGCTAAATAGAGTTTTATGCAGAGTTATCCGATTTGCTTTAAATTTTGGATGTAGGTTTTTTTCTTTTAAGTTAAATTTCTGAACAGTTTTGGAGGTTCAATGATTAATTATAAAGGAGGGAACTGGGGAAAATGTTTCTGAAATTACATAAATGGGTTTTTATGCAGAATTATTCGACTTGCTTCGAATTTTGGATACAGGTTTATTATATGATAAGGCGTGTCCCTGATTAGTTTTGGGGCTTCAGTAATAAGTATAAAGAAAGAAAATTGGGGGGGGGGGTACTTCCTTCCTTATTTTTTTCGAAGGACATTATTATAGAAGGCTGTAATATACAATTAGTCTGTATAGCCCGTGAGCTCTATGCCATCAGTTTAACTGGGCATCATTATTTTTATTCATTTATAATTTCTTTAGCTGTTGATAACTGTTTCTGCACAGGCCCTGATTATGACTGCTTGGGGCCCCTTTCGAATCATTTCAACATTATTAAAATAGAACTGATGTTCACTCATATGTGCATGTGTAATGTAAAAACCTATTTTTGGACTTTGGATACAGGGTGATTCATAAAAGATGGGCAGAACTTTAAGGGGTTATAGTACACTTAAAGACAAATAACATTAAATAGGAGACTAAGGGTCCCAGACGTATTCCCAAGGAGATAGGGGGCATTAAAGTTTAGGATCCGAAATTTCAAATGATCATAAAAAATGGAAAAATTGGTCGATTCGTTTGCGGTTTTTGCAAAAAATTTTCTTTATGCCAGTATTTTCTTGAAATAAAATTTTAAAGTTCAATTTCAAAAAATGCCGATAGGAGGCGCTTTAGACTTTGGAGTAACAAAAAACTATTTTTTAACGTTATTTTTTGTATTTCTTTAAATGATTTCGAAAGCTTAGACTTAAACTTAAATTTTGATCTAAAAATCTGAGTCCTAACGAGAAGTTAAGTAGCGTAAACTGAAATTTGAAATTTGAAACCCTTCTCCCTCCAGAACAAAAATCAGTTATTCCCGATCTTTGTGTCGTAGATTAGGCTCTAACTACTGCCGCGTTTTGCTAAAATTATTCTTTATGTCAGTATTTTCTTGAAAATAAATTTTAAAGAAAATTTTCAAAAAATTCCGATAGAGGGCGCTTTAGACTTTGGAGTAACGAACAACTATTTTATACCGTTATTTTTTGTGTCTCATTAAATGCTTTCTAAAGCTTAGACTTAAATTTTCAGCCCAAAATCTGAATCGTTAGACGTGGTTAAGTTTCTGGGGAGAGGGGTTTGAAATTTCTACTCCTGAGCACAGTTCAGTTTACCATGTCCACACATTGTGTGCTGTGATACGAGGTAAAGAGACACAAATTAGGATTATGTTACCAAAGCATATTTATTAACATGTAATTACAATAAATGTTCAAAATTGTGACCACCAGAGGTTATGCATGCAGAACAACGGCGAAGAATGGAACGGCGAACATTCGCGAAAACATCCGGCTTTTCGAGCACTTCCCCTACAGCGGTGGAAAGTCTGGCGACCAGTTCCTCGGGGGATTCAATGGGTGTCTCATACATAAGAGCCTTCAATTGTACCCAAAAAAAGAAATCGAGGGGTGAAAGATCTGGCGAGCGAGCAGGCCAAGCAACAGGACCACCTCGACCAATCCATCTGTTCGGAAATGTGATGTCCAGATAGTTGCGGACGTCTCGTACGTAATGGGCTGGCGCTCCATCGTGCTGGAACCACATGACCCGCCGGATGCGTGGAGGAACAACGTTTAACAGGTCTGGCAGCACATGTTGCAGAAATGTGAGGTATGTTTTACCGTTGAGGCGTTCAGGAAGAAGGTACGGTCCGATTAGGTGGTCTCCGAGGATTCCTGCCCAAACATTGATGGAAAAGCGTCTCTGATGAACATGTGGATACGTAGCATGTGGATTGACATCCGCCCATACATGTGCATTGTGTGTGTTAAATGTACCTTCACGTGTGAAGGTACATTCATCGGTGAAAAGCACAGTTCGTCCAAAATGTGGATTTAGCGCGTTCTGCTGCAGAAACCAGCGGGCGAATTCAATACGATTTGGATAATCCCCTGGAGACAGTTTCTGGACTCGTTGCACATGAAACGGGAGCAAATGTTCATCCTTCAGTACCCTCCAAGTCATGGACTGTGAGGTATCCACCTGCCTAGCCACTGTTCGTGTACTTGTACTTGGCTGCGCCGCTACTACATCCAGAATGGCTTCTGCAACAACTACTGATTCGTCCTTTTTTGCACGACCTGCATTCGACCGGGAAGCGAGAAATGATCCCGTCTCACACAACTGTCTGTGCAAGCGCTCGAAAGTTTTGCGGTTAGGCAACCGCCTGTTGGGAAATCGCTCTCCGTACATTCGTTGTGCCTCTGCACCATTTTCATCTGCCGCTCCATAAATTAAATGCATCTCAGCCTTTTCCTTATTCGTGAAGGGCACCATCTTCCGATTCATTACTACAGCGACTTACACTTGACTCACCGTTCAGTGGTTTTTATGCCTGAATCGTGTCGAAATTTTGCATATGTGTTCTTCTTCTTCCCCATTTGACATTTGCATACTTTCTGTTTCCTTCTTCACCCGGTGACTAGCGTCAGGAATGGAGCTTTAACGTTTGCATGAGCGACGTTTCCAACTGTGCCAGTGCCTTTATGAGTGAATTCCGACTATGCAGTCCTTGACGAAAGTTGTATTTTTGCCTCGTATCACAGCACAGAATCGTTGGGCATGGTTAAGTAGTGCAAACTGAACTATGTTCAGAAGTTGAAATTTAAACCCCCTCCCCTCGCTACTGAACCACGCTCAGCGATTCAGATTTTGAGCTGAAAATTTAAGTTTAAGTCTAAGCTTTAGAAAGCATTTAATGAGACACAAAAAATAACGGTATAAAATAGTTGTTCGTTACTCCAAAGTCTAAAGCGCCCTCTATCGGAATTTTTTGAAACTTTTCTTTAAAATTTATTTTCAAGAAAATACTGACATAAAGAATAATTTTAGCAAAACGCAGCAGTAGTTAGAGCCTAATCTACGACACAAAGATCGGGAATAACTGATTTTTGTTCTGGGGGGAGAAGGGTTTCAAATTTCAAATTTCAGTTTACGCTACTTAACTACTCGTTAGAACTCAGATTTTTAGATCAAAATTTAAGTTTAAGTCTAAGCTTTCGAAATCATTTAAAGAAATACAAAAAATAACGTTAAAAAATAGTTGTTTGTTACTCCAAAGTCTAAAGCGCCCCCTATCGGCATTTTTTGAAATTGAACTTTAAAATTTTATTTCAAGAAAATACTGGCATAAAGAAAATTTTTTGCAAAAACCGCAAACGAATCGACCAATTTTTCCATTTTTTATAATCATTTGAAATTTCGGACCCTAAACTTTAATGCCCCCTATCTCCTTGGGAATACGTCTGGGACCCTTAGTCTCCTATTTAATATTATTTGTCTTTAAGTGTACTATAACCCCTTAAAGTTCTGCCCATCTTTTATGAATCACCCTGTATAAATAGAAGAAAATTCTTAGCTCTGTGAATTTGAAACAAAATACCTTAATTCTTAACCTTAATAGTGCATCTTTTTCCCCCCCTAAGTACGGAACAAAACTCTTTTATAAACTCTTTCACTTTAGAAATTTGTTATATTACGTTAAGATGAATTTAATAACTTCAACACATGGAAGAGTTGGAATAGGAAAAGGAAAATAACATTTTCTTATTTAAATGTATGGATTTGGGGACGCCTTAAGGTTCGGGGCCCATGGGCAAAGTCCCGATTTGCCCATGCGGTAATAAATGCCTGTTTCTGCATGAAAGACTCGAAAATATTACAGGCTAAGGGCAGTCTGTGTTTTCAATTAAATTTTAATAACTTTAAACATTTGAAATGTCGATTAGAATGTTATTAAAATTTTATTAGAAAAAAAAATTGCATACAGTTTGTCCGTCTAGAATATTATATGATATCAATATAATTTAAATATCTAATTAAAGAGTACTGCTAAAAGCTAGTAACACACTCATGGTTTTCAATTGTTATGCTAAGTAATTTGATCACATTGCATTTTATAAACTGTTATTGTATTAACTGTTTCGGAACTACATGACAAAATATTTTTTAATCCCTTATTTTAAAGAATGAAAGTTGCTTTGGAATACTCCTTAGACATGAGAAACATTTTTTCCAGTCCAATTTTAAACATATGAAATCTGTTGCTCTGTTGTTTAAGTAACTTTTAAAAAAATAAAAGAATAAAGTTTTAATTTTATTTAACTTACTCGGTGAAAGTATCACCAGCCTTGGCAAATTTTTTCCATGTAGGTGTCGGGAAGAATTTCCAGAACGGTAAATTTCCAGCAAAGCCTTCCAGTTTATTCATGCATGCGAACTGAGTTTGGACGGAATCTATCAGCTTTTGACCATCTGAATCTTTAGATAAATCTTCTGCGAAACATCCTAGCCTCGTATCCAAACCGACCAATGCAACAGCTGTGAGACGAATAGAATATATTCTGAATCAGAAGCTGGATTAATAAAGAAAACTATATTGCATTAATTATCAATAATAAAATAAGTTTTCTCTAATTGTAATTTGGAAATACAGATTTCATATCTGTTACAAGTATTAAAAATGCTCTAATGAGCAATAAAAGGTTAATATGTTTTTAAGTATGAAAAAGTGTTTGACAAGAGCTTCTAATTGAGCATGGGAAAGGACAAGGGGTCCCTTCTTGGTTGCAGCTCACTATCAATGCCAATCTTGAAAAAATCATATTTGCTCTTTTCCCATATAAAAGAAATTAGTCTCAATTACGATAAAAATGTGTAGGGCAAAGACATAGCTAGAAAAAATGTAGCGTAATTAAATATGAATGTAAGGTGAAATAGCACTAGAAACCTTAGTTCCTGCAGCATATCATACTCATTGCAATGCCACCAAGCATGCCCACAGCGTAGTACTGCACAGAAAACTGATTTGTAATGCAGCTTCACTGCAGAGTCAATAGTACAGTTCACATGTAAAGCAGGATTGAAAGTTTTCCTAAAATGAAAGTTTATTTGTATTTATGTCGGCCAATTATCTACACTGTGAGATATAGGCCCTAAGAGGTGGGATGCCCTCCGTGGGCGTCTTTCTAAGGCGGAACCTAACCCGTATTTACGCAAGGTTCGAAGAAAACCACGGAAAACTTCGAACGTTTAGGCCGACGGTGGCGATTGGGTTCGAATCCAGCACCCACCTACCGTCTACCAGTTTGGAGGTCAGAACCTCACGGCCACTGGTGGGGCTAACTAAAAAGAAAGACGAGAAGTTTTACACAATTTTTTTTATATGGAAAGAGCGCAAATATGATTTTTTCGAATTTGGCATTGACAGTGAGCTGCTGCCAAGGAATCCCTTGCCCTTTCTCATGCTCAATTAGAAGCATTTGTTAAACACTTTTTCATACTTAAAAACATATTAACCTTTTTTGTTGCTCACCAGAGCATTTTTTACTACTTGTCATTTAAATTTTTTACATTAAACACTGAAGAATTTTTTTATATATTGAAAAGCAAAATGTTTGCTGCTGTCAAAATTTTATTCTTGTATTAGAATAATTAGGAAAGTTTTTGCATTGCCATATAACATGCATGATGTCTGAAAAATAAGCCCAGGAGTGAAACGAAAAAAATTGCAGCGCGCTCACAACTTTTTTCAAAGAACTAAAACTAAATATTTCGCAATAAAAACAAATAACCATGCTTATCACGTGATTTATTTAATTTGAATAAATTATGTTACATACATAAAAAAATTGTATTTATTTAAACTTGGTGGCAATGGATAAAAAAAACTACAACAGCAACAACAAGAAACAATGTTCAACTAGAGCTTTAAGACACAAATTCGATTTTCTCAGCGATCGTCAAATATTCAAAGATGAAAAAAATCTATTCAGGTCTATTCAAAAATCTATCTAAGTTTTACCAAAAGGATTAAAATAAACCAAAAATGGAGTTAATCCATTTACAGGATCGTTAGCTATCACTTGTGGAATTTTACCTCTTCATTTTTTCATTAAAAGTTAAATTACGGACAGTAAACTACGTAACAGTAAACTACGAAATTTTTTTAATGCTATCATTTTAGTCGTCTCGTCGAATTCTATCTTTCGAAAAAAAAAAAAAAAAAAAAAAAAAAAAAAAAATCACTGTCGTACGTCAACTGGTCCGCCAGAAATTTCAAGAAAAGTTTGCATTTTCCATCTTTAAACAGATTATAGCAAACGCGGTAGCGTTTGCTATGATTAATTATGGAAACGTATCGAAGTTAAAATTAGTTTAAGAATTATCCTTTTTAATTTGTACAGGTATGAGACAAATAGAATATATTGTGTGTCAGAAGCTGGATAAATAAAGAAAACTATGTTGTATTAATTATCAGTTATTACTGAAAATAAGTACATTGTAAGTAAATAGTAACTTACATAGTACATAATAAGTATATAGTAAATACTTATTATTTTACTATGTAAGACGTAATAAGATAACTATGTCTTACACTGTTAAAAATCTTGTTATAGTTTGAACCAAAAAAGTTTGTTTTTTGGTGCTCAATATCTGCCTCCGTAAGATGGTGAAATCTTGAACCAAAATTTGGAGCTTCCATTCAAGCATAGTTCCAATACTTGGAACGAGGTTGAACTAGGAAGCTCCAAATGTTGGTACGAGATTTTACCATTTTATGGTGGCAGCTATTAAACACCAAAAAACAAACTTTTTTGGTTCAAACTAGAACAAGATTTTTAACAGTGTACATAGTTATCTTACATTAATAACTATGTAAAATATTAATGTACAATTAATATCTTGTACATTCGATATTAATTATCGAAAATTATCGAAGTTAAAGGTGGTTTAAGAATTGTCCTCTTTAATTTACACTGCTGGACATTGAAAATGCAACACCAAGAAGGAGTGGTCAGAAAGTGATGAAATTTGGGAAAAAAGACAAAGACAGTAAGGAGCATTAAGTTATCTTTATTTCAAAACGATAGTCAGAATACAGAATGAGAACGGCATCGGCTCAGTAGGATATAGGACCATCACGGACAGCGATGCACGAAGAAATACGTTTAGGCTTAGAGTCAATAAGAGTGCGGATGGTGTCCTGAGGGATGGCTCTCCATTCCCTTTCAACCATTTGACACAGATCGTCTTCTCAACGAGGCAGGGGCAGAGTCTGCAAACGGCATCCAATCACATGCCACACATGTTGGACAGGTGACAGGTCAGAAGATTACGGTGGCCAGGGAAGCATCTGTATACCTTGCAGAGCATGGTGGCACATGTAAGCAATGTGTGATCGGGTGTTATCCTGTTGAAAATTGCATTAGGCATCCCCTGAAGATAAGGGATTGCCACCGGCCGCGGTACGCTATCCAAGTATCGTTGGGCCGTCATAGTGCCCTGAATACGAACTATAGGTGACGTGGAATTATACGCAATAGCGCCCCAAACCATTGTGTCACGTTTTCGCTCGGTGGGGCGTTCCACAGTTACTGCCGGATTCGATCTGTCTCCACGTAGACACCACACATGTATGCGGCGACTGTCACTGGATAAACAGAAGCGTGACTCATTTGAGAACACGACGTTTCGCCATTCTGTCATCCACCTCGCTCTAGTTCGGCACCATTTTAAACGTTGATGTCTATGCTACCCAGTCAATGGCAGACTTCTTAACGGACGCCGTGAGTGCAAGCCATGTTCAACCAATCGACAGGAATAGTTCTGGTCGACACGGAAACCTCCAGAGTATCTTGTACATGTTGCAGAATCAAGGTACAAGGGACTCGCGGGTCCGCCACAGCTTGTCAGCGGATGCGTTGATCCACGTGTGCTGACTTCACTCTAGCTGCACATGCACCTCTCAATCTTGCCACATTTCCTTGTTCCAACCATGTTCGCTATAGCCGATGCATCGTGCTCGCATCCATGTGGATATCAGCTGCGATTTGATGTAAGGACTAAACCTCCTTAGTACGATCATCATACCTCTCGTAAAATCGTCTATCTGCTGGAAGTGCCTTTGTTGACGGAGGCCTGGCATTCTCTTCTATACACGTATCCTCCGGGACAAAAACAAAGTTTCTTCGATAATTCGTCTGGCAGAAATAACGACACGAATATTGCCCATTCTAAAAGTTCCTTCTTTTTATATCTTACATCACATGCGTCGGAGACCTGCACTTTTCACATCATTCGCATAACTCATTGACGTGCGTCTGCTCTAAAAATAGCATAAGTTTCTGACCCCTCATTCTCGATGTTGCATTTTCAGTGTCAAGCAGTGTAGATGAAAAAAATTAAGCAATGACTTAGTAGATGGGTATTTCCATGAGCACATGTCGTGTAAGTCACACATTATGATTTTGAACACCAGTATTTTAGAACAGAAAAATGTGACTTATTTTATCAGAGATATTTCATTAATTGAATAAGGCCATACAAACCTTTCGAAAATAACGGTGGCCAACAACATAGCAGGTACTAATAATGTGACTTACACGACAAGTGCTCATGGAAATACCCAGCTATTAGTTTGATCTTGATTAACGAAATACAAGGCCTTCCACGGTCTGATGTCAAGGTCTGACTTCACAACCATAAGATCACTTGGTCAGCGAACGACCAACGAATTATATAGTTAATGGGTTAATACTTCATATATAGTTAATATGAAATCATAAAGATCATATAGTTAAAATCCGAAAAGGAAACATGAATGTTTAAACAGACAAAATTTAGGTTTAGATTTAAGATGAAAGAGTTTTACTTCATTCTCAAGAATTATTTATAAATATTCACAAACTAGATTTTATTTTGCGCATAGTTTATAAGTTAAGCACAGAAAATTATAAAATGAGTATTCGTTTTTAAATAATTTCATTTAAGTAAAACTCTTGGTTCATAGTATATTTATTTCACTGGAAAGAAATAGGGAGGGTAGCAGCTGTGCTTTGTGTTTGCATATTAGATTGGTGTGTCTATTCCATGTATTGCAATTGATATGAATTGCTGAGGTGCACTAAAGTGTGCTTTTTGTAGAATATGTGCAAGCATTTATCATTTATTTATCGCGTTACACGGAAGAATTCGGTTAACACTAGAACGCCGGGAAATTTTACGCAACTTTTATAAAATATAAATTAAAACCAGAAAAATAAATAGAAATTATTTAGTTTATTTGTTTAACGCATATCATTACAAGTGATATATAACTTATTTTTCGAAGATTTTTCTGGTTCGAATCGACTATTAGTCCAGTGATTGGTGTCGAATTGACACCTTCACGGCGTTCTAGTGTTAAATAAAATTTTGGTTTTTATTGGTCTACGGGAAGAAATTGTTCTCAGAGTATTTTAAATATGTTAAACTTTTTCAAACATGATGAAACTGGTATACATTTCTTACATTTACTTCAATATTCTTGGAATAGAACATGATGCATATCGCATTTATTATATAGGGGCACATAAAAGATTTCGGATACAATGCTGTATCAAAAGTATTGCCTCAAATGGGTGATTTCTGAAAATACGTTTTAAGTTGAACTAAATTTTAGCACGCTGCATGATTTATATGTATCCTATAGACCGTATGCAGGGATACACAAAGCAATTCGTAAGGGCTATTGAAAATAAGCGGAAATTTCTTAAACTTTCTTTTTTTTTTTTTTTTTTTTTTTAGTTATACATTTTCAAACTCAACTATATAGAGCATATTAAGAGATATTTGTAGCCTATAAATAAAATTACATACAGGAGTATTCAAAAAACTGGATACACGGCCGCCTATGGATATTAATTTTTGGATGTCATGTCATTAATTTTAAGCATGTTTTAGGTCGAATTAAATTTCAGATTACACTGTTAAAAATTTTGTTCTAATTTGAACCAAATTTTGGTGCTCAGTAGCAGCCATCAAAAATAAAGGTGAAATCTCATTACAGCATTTGGAGCCTCCTATTTCAATCTTGTTCAAACTATTGAAATTATGCTTCAATAGGAGCTCCAAATGTTGGTTCAAGATTTCACCATCTTATAGTGGCAGCTATTGAACACCAAAATTTGGTTCAAACTAGGACAAAACTTTCAACAGTGTGATGTGTGGCATTTATAAAAATCTATAGGGAATATCTACGAGTATATAAAAAATTCAAGGAAGTTTCTGCCTGGTAAAAATTTCTAAAGTTAAATTTTCAATTGCATTGTGTGCTTTTTTACGAAATTTTTTTTATCATGTTTTGTATAATAAATACAAATCGACAAAACATATGCAGATATGCAGAAAAAAGTTAGAGTACTATTTTTCCAGGTTTTGCGCAGTAATTTTTGAAATCTCTATTGAATAATCTAATTTTTAAAATGTGTTATGCGTTTTATAAAATGCTTATTTAGGTACCTTTGTTGCCTTATTAAATGGAGATGTATTAAGTATTCTGTAAGTGTTTGAAAGAGTTTCATAATACGTGCTTGACGCACATTTTTTTTCCTGTATTAATATGTATTTTATAATAAATTCAATGTTAACCGAACTAAAATATTAGAAAAATTTAATCATGTTATGAAAAAGGTATATTTTGGAGCATAAGAATGTTCCTAGCAATAAGATTCGATAAAAAACTTGGCAAGAAAAAAAATTGTTAAAAACATTAGTAAAACATCTTTTTTAAAAGATATAATTTGATATTATTGTGAACAAATTTGCTACGAGAATAATACTTACATTCTAAAGCCCATTTGTAAAGTTCACTAAGAAAATTGGGTACTTCCTTATTGTTATCTCTGTTTTTGTACATTTTATCTACAAATTCTCTTGCTACGTCTTGCATTGGATTAAGATAGGCTTGCACAGCTTTAGGTTTCATCAAGTGCTTTTGAGTTTTAGATCTCAGTTCTCGCCAATCTTTTCCCTGTCTAAAATTAAATTGATTTATTATTTCAGTTAATAATAACTAATAACTATTGACCAGCTATTAAATTCTAAATAGAGCAATATGATAGGTCCAGTTGTTATTTGACGTCATTTTCTCCTCTCTATTTTTTGAAGGAATAAAATTTCTGCAATAGATTATGCTGTGCATAATTTAATAGAAATAGTTAGTGCTATTATTTTAAACTTCACTTAGAATTTTCATGTGCAACTATACATATTACTTAACTAGCTATTATATAACTTCGTTTACATAGGATTTAAAGTGCAATCAATACATTACTGAGCAGAGAGTTTCATTTCCTGACAGTTATAAACATATAATTAATCAACTTTTTATCATATTTTATAATCGACAATGCTTCTGATGATTCAATTTTCGGTATTTAGGTATTTTTTAAAATATGCCGGGTGTCTTAAAATGGACTGATTAATTTTAAAATTCAATAACTTGAAAATGATGACAGCTATTAAAAAATTCTTGTAGTAGGGTTATGACAGCTATTTGGAAAATGACAGCTATTTTTTGCTGCGGTTCTCAGTTTTACTTCCAAATAGCAGCGATATATAGCAGCGTAGTCAAGCAGTACTCCCTAAATCAAGGCCCAATTTTTCACCATGATTTTATGAATCAATCTTATGAAAGATTATGAATCGCATGAATGCAAAGGAAGAATATGAAATATATGGAGAAATTGAAAATCTCTAAAAATAAGATTGCCTTGGCGACTGAGGCCCACTTCATACATTTAACAACCAACTTTAGCATCAATGCCAGGTGAAAAGACAACCAAATCATTGTGCCTCCATTTAGTTGCTTTTGTTAGAAAATCCATCTGTCGTTGGTATCTGATACTAATTTACGGAATCGCAGTAAAAAATCCCCCGATACATTATATAACCCTCTTACAGGAGCTTTTTAAATTGCGGTCACGATTCTCAAGTTGCTGTATTTTAAAATAAGCCTGTCGATTTTAGGACACGGTAAATTTCTAGTATTGAAAATTTCTAGTAGACCTAAAATTTTCTCAAAAACATCAATACATTCTGCCAGCTAAGGGTAAATTTTGTAGCCTAATTGCAATTTACTATCATAAGAAATATCTTCATATAGAGGCACAAGCATTGTTATGCTACTTGAGGCAAAAATTCTGGCCGCTACGGGGAAGAAATTTAGCTAGAAAAATAACGCATGAGTGTATAACTTGTAGTAAAAGCAACCCCATAACTATACAACAAATCATGGGTTCCCTACTCACAGAGAGAGTACTTCCTAGCGCACCATTTAATTATGTGGGAACAGATTTTGGTGGCCCCTTTTTCATAAAATATAAGGGACAGATAAAGGCAATTCTTAATAAGGTGTATTTGGCAATCTTTGTTTGCTTTGTAACTAACGCAATGCATCTCGAACTAGTGTCAGAATTGACTACAGATGCATTCGTTGCCACCTCGAAAAGGTTCATTGCTTAGGCGTGGAAGGTGCGCAGTAATCTTTTCAGATAATGCAAAAAATTTTGTTGGTACTAACGCCGAGTTACAGAGACTCCATAATTTACTAAGACATCCTGAGGAGAAGTTAGCGAATTATTTGTCTGAAGAGAACATTATTCGGAAATTTATTCCACCCAGAGCACCTAATTTGGCGGGTTGTGGGAGGCAGGAATGAAATCGGTAAAATATCATCTAAGGCGAACGACAGGTAATGCAAAACTAACGTTCGAAGAGTTATTAACTATAATTGCTCAAATAGAGTCTATATTAAATTCACGGCCAATCACTCCATTGTCTTCAGACGTGAATGACTTGGAGGCCTTAACACCACGCTACTTTTTAATCGGAAGGCCTATGACAGCCATCATTGAACCAGAATTAATTAAATATAAATGAAAATAGACTATCTAGATGGCATAGAATTTCAAAATACATTCAATTGATATGGAATCATTGGAATAAAGAGTATTTAAATACGCTCCAACAACGCTCCAAGTGGCAATTTGAAAAAATAATGTAAACATAGGAATCCTAGTGTTGATAAAGGAGCATGACCTTCCTACAAATAAATACTTACTAGGACGCATTATAAATATTTTCCCAGGTGCAGATGGTAAGATTAGGGTTGTAGAAGTTAAAACCGCTAGGAGAATTCTTAAAAGAATTATTTCAAAAATTGCGTTATTTCCGCAACAATTCTCAGAAAATTAATTACGAAATGTAAAAAAAAAAAAAGGTTTTGCTATGTAATTTTTTTTTTTTAGTTTTCCTATTGTTGTATGTTCATAGTTGTATTTTTCATGTCAAAAGAAAATTGTTGTAACTGTATCATATTACTTAAGCATTTGTAATGTTAATATTTTGTATTGTATAATTTTTTGAAGTTGACCCTTCAGTGTCGGGGGGGGGGGTGGTGTTACAGTTATTTGTAATTTATGTTTGGAATCTGGCATCATACTAGTTCGCTAATGTATCTAACTATAGTAACTGAAATTGTCTGTGTTTTTCTAGTTGTTGTTTTGTTTTGCTAGAAGAGCAAGCAACTCTTCGCAATGGCTTAAAAATAAAGTATGTACAGTCCATTAAAGCACGTGAGTTTATTAATTACGTTAATACGCATCGCCACTACAAGTACACTGGTGTCCAAAATTTAAGCATAATTGGTAATTAAGTAATTATTTTTAAGTAATGAAAGAAATATGAATCGGAATGTGCTGAAACTCCAGGTGTGTAAACAAAATAGTACGCGTCACATATTTTCGCTAAGAGTTTTCTCCGAAATCGAACAGGGGACCGTCAACAAATTGAAAAAGAACGAAGATCTTTTGGATAACCCTGTCAAAACTAATGTAGCAAAAGCGTTCAAACTGCACATTATGATTAATTGGCTTATTGTAATGTACTGTGTTAATTTTTACAAGGATAGCATGTATACTCGTAGAGAAATTAAGGTTTTTATAAAAACAGTCCTAAATTTTTCCAAGTTTTTTGCTTATAATTTGCAGAGTTCTTAATATAAAATAAAGTTCTTTTCTGAAAATATGACAAACATCATTGTACACAATACCCTGCCATCAGAATTTAAAAATAATAAAAATTGTATGAAAAATGAGTATGTTTAGTAAATGATTTTTCATTGCGCATGCGTCAACGATATAAAAATGTCATTTGCATATTGTATTAGCTAAATGTATAGAGCAACTTCTGTAAAAGTTTCAAAAACATAGCTTGACAATTCTGAAAATGGGAGCCTATAGAATCAACTCAAAATCCGTTATTCCTAAAGGAAGCAAAAAAATCAGGGGTTTTACCTAAATATAGTTGTACGTGCAATATTGTGCAGGCACTAAACAATGGAATATGGATACAGCCCCTCATCTTTTTGCTTCATTTAGGGAATAAAGGATTTTGAGTAAATTCTATAGGCTCCCATTTTCAGAATTTTCAAGCTATGTTTTTGAAACTTTTACAGAAGTTGCTCTATACATTTAGCTAACACAATATGCAAATGACATTTTTATATCGTTGACGCATGCGCAATGAAAAATTATTTACTAAACATACTCATTTTTCATACAATTTTTATTATTTTTAAATTCTGATGACAGGGTATTGTGTACGATGATGTTTGTCATTTTTTCAAAAAAGAACACTATTTTATATTAAGAACTCTGCAAATTATAAGCAAAATACTTAGGACTGTTTTTATAAAAACCTTAATTTCTCTACGAGTATACATGCTATCCTTGTAAAAATTAACACAGTACATTACAATAAGCCAATTAATCATAATGTGAAGTTTGAACGCTTTTGCTACATTAGTTTTGACAGGGTTATCCAAAAGATCTTCGTTCTTTTTCAATTTGTTGACGGTCCCCTGTTCGATTTCGGGGAAAACTCTTCGCGAAAATATGTGACGCGTACTATTTTGTATACACAACTGGAGTTTCAGCACATTCCGATTCATATTTCTTTCATTACTTAAAAATAATTACTTAATTACCAATTATGCTTAAATTTTGGACATCAGTGTATATTATCAGACTTATATCATTATGAACGTAAACATATTAATAATAAAATACATTTATATCGATATATTGGTGTTATAATTTTGATTGGCGTTGATAATACCAGAATACCGCAATTTCTAGTAGATTATCCAGCTAATTTAGAAATTACAAAAAACCTGCTTTCAAACAATACCTTAAATTTTAAGATCTTAAAACTATAACGGTAAAAGAAAACAAATTAATCTACACCTATATTATAAAGATGTAAAAATTGTTTGTTTGTTTGTAGTGGCTAATCTCCGGAACTACTGAACCAATTTCAAAAGTAATAGTGCCAAAATGATGTTGTTCGCCCGGAATCAAACATAGGCTATATCATATGTCGATGCCAATAATTTAATCCCTATGAAACCACTGAATTGTAATTCTCAAATGCCACTTTCGCGATTTCGGTAAAAAAAATTTCGCTTATTTCAATGAGCGAAATATAGCTTTTTCTTGTTTACAAATAAAGTTGTTTTCAAATTCCGGTGTCAGTTAATAATTTCAACACTTAAGCAATAAATTTGCTCTTCGACGAAAAGGGGTAAAGCGGATGCAGAAAAAAAAAGTTCTAAAAATGCGATTTTTCTGTTTCTAAAGGGACTAGAAGCATGAAATTTAGTCTGGTAATCTATATCTATATTATAAGGATGTAAAGTTTGTTTGCTTGTTTGCAAGAGCTAATCTTCGGAACTACTAATCCGATTTCAAAAGTAATGGTACTAAAACGATGGTGCTCGTGAGGAATCAAAAATAGCCTATACTTTTATTATAAAGAGGTAAAATTTGTTTGTTTATAGGGACTATCCTTATCAAAGTGGCACAAGCAAGACCCCTTTTTAAACGTCTCGTCTTTTGAATCTCTCTGGCGCACCTCCAAACTTACGGTACCTATCCTCAAAACTGCTCAAAGATAACTAACTAGCCGCATCTGCCTCCATTTTGGAGAGGATATTTACTCCGCAATAATTACTTTTCAAATACTGTTGTTTATACTTTTTTTTAAATCCATTGTCGTATATGGCTTAAAAGTTTATAGATTTTTTATATTTTAAATAAGCTGATCTTTTAACAAGTTTTCATTGTATTTTTGGTTCTAGACGATTGTTTTCCTGATATTGTTGTCATATTGTTGACGATAATACTAAGAAAGAAAGGTAAAACAAAAAAATCTCTACTTACAAAATCATTATCCCGGTCGTTGTGTACCAGTGTTTGCGAGATTCTCTGTAGGCTTTCAGCGAAGAAAATTCTCCTCTGGATGGATACTGGCCTTCATGTTTGAATATCACTTGCATATCATCAGGATTAAAAGAAATGACCATATTTAATGGTCCAAATTTTTCGCGAAATATATCGCCTAGGCGCCGACGTTTATCGATTGCAGCAAGATGCTGTTTACTGATGTCATATTTACCTGAAAAATATGACATATTATGGTAAAATTTAAATAATGCCAAAAAAAAAAAAAAAAAAAAAAAAAAAAAAAAAAAAAAAAAAAACAGACATTTAAATACAATAAAAATAAAATTAGTCATCACATAAAATTATTTTCGTTTCTTTAAAGATTTATAATTTTTCTGTTTACTATATTTGAAAAGAAAAATTATATTATAAATCCTATTAAATAATTAATGAAAGCTATTTTATGAGCCACGTTTATTAGATTTGTAGAAAATTGTTCGTATATGTTTGCTTAGATGAAAGTAAAAGTAGACGAGCCACCAATTGATATTTTATCGTATTTTTGGGCACTTCCGAAAATTAATTAATGTATCAATAGTAGTTAAGGGAAAATATTATTATTATGTAGACAAATAATTATACTACACCGTTCATTCTAGATTTTAAAATAAGGCTTTTAAAACAAAACAGAAAGGTCTTGATAAATATATATATATATATATCGATCAAAATACAATTCTCAAACACAAAGTAATTCATTTTATAATTCCAATCAATTTTGTATTTAGACTATAACTTTCACATTTTTTTCGTAAGAGTATTGTGGCTGTATTTTACTAAATTTATAAAAATTTCAAAAATAATACATAAAATAATATTTTAAATAATAACGAAAAAATCATCTTAAAAATGCTTTAAATGCAAATATTCTTTTAACTATTACTGCATCTACACTGTAAAATTATTCAGATGTGGTAATCTCAAAACTTTCTTCTATCTCATGCATTTTAATACTTCGAAATTCGCACCTCCATTATGGCCCGGCTCGACTACGCAGAAACAAAATGCCACCCTGATCTCGGCCCGGCAGGAGTCTGCTGAAAACATTATGTCTAGGCTCAGATTCCATGTAATTGTCCAATGCCGATCTCTGCGCTGGACATGTGACATTTCTGTGTTGATGTTATCAAACTAGCATCGGCTCGAGACACACTTTTATACTTATTTATGCGAGAGTCATATTGATTGAAAATGGCCCATATTTTATCGTCTTCATTTAGATTTTTATATCGGGGCGGCAGGTCCACTTAATTTTTCTGGCCCGACGAGTCCTGTTGAAAAAATTGTCCTAATTCTGTCGGGCCAATTACGGACTTGGGGCAAGTTCGAGCTCATGCTGACCTCTAAAGCCTATGACAGACAGTGAACTAAAAGTGTGATCTTTTTCAAGGTTCATAACTACAACAACAGAAAACAGACTTTATTATTGGCTTGGTGAACAGAAAACTCGACTAATTGAATCTTGGTTGATTGGGGTTCTACTGTATTTTAAACTTGTAGCGTACTGATAATCTAAACAAGTAATTGCATTTAATAACAAAGAATAAATTATAAAAATGTTACCAAATAATTATTAATAATAATTATAAAAACAGTAGTAAGATGTGAGAAATATGCAATAATAACGGTAATCACAACCCCGACACAAAAAATAAGACGTGTATGACATTTATTGCCATATACAGTCGTGGAAAAACAGTAAATATACCCTCTACTAACTCTTCAACAAATTATCGTTGAAAAAAGTTGCTAGTATCGAACGACTGAAAATAAAGTCTACTTTTAAATGATCTGTATAAAATTTGCTTAGAGGGCCATTTACTTATTAAAACGAATCCATGCTTTATTTTTTTTTCAATAGCATACCTAATTTTAACAAGATATTTCAAATCTTTGGTTTAAACTATGCCTAGACACCAAATTTCAAGTCATTTGAATGAAAAGTGTTTGAATTATAAACATTTAAAATTTAGTTCTTCTAATATTAAATTACATTTTCATATTTTTATTAATATATCCTGAAACTATACTCCTAATGTGCTAATTATTTTAAGCAGCAATAATACTAAAATACCCAAACATAAATACATTGAATTTGCAGTTTTTATAATTGTATTATATTCGAAGAAATTATGAATTGCAACCTAAAATTTTTTGATGGATTTAGATTTATCAAGTCCTGCTTTATGGAAAGCCAAAATCTCAAATTTTCTTCCAAGTAGTTTCTAAATTATGCTTAAAAAATGACAAAATGATGGTATAGGGGGCCCTCTACGATAGAAGTGACTAGATATTTAGAATTTTCTTATGTTATCTTCTAATTTAACAGTCTTCAATGACTGCTTGAGTGGCACCTAAGATGCCTTAATCAAGAAGGGGGCCTTCTTGGTCAACAATCGAGTACCGAACTTCAATTTGGATACGGCCCCTAAAATATGCTAGTTTTAAAATAATTAGTTTCTCGGAAACGTATTGTACGAATTGCATGAAATTTTGTTTTTAAGCTAATTGAAAGGTGTAGAGTTCCTTTTAGGTACATTTTAGATTTTTTTCAGAATTAGGTATTATTATCGAAAAAACAAAGTTAGGGTTCTTTTTAGTATGTAGAGACCCCCGAAGCAAATTTTACTTACATCATTTAAAAGTAGACATTATTTCCAATCGTTTGGTACCAGTGATTTTCTTCTACATTAGGTTTTTGCTGACTTAATAGGAAGTGTTTACTTTTTTTCCATGACTGTACATAAATAGAAACATATTAAATTACAAGATTTATTCTTGCTGTATTTTCGGTAAAACAAAAATGGAAGGTGATTACCTACTATTGGTAAAAACGCCCAACCAGTACCAATAAATGGAACTATAGTCATTGATGGTATTTCTTCAAATGGCTTTGCATTTGCCAAGGCTGAATCATCGAACATCTCTTTACTTGAAGCTGCAGCCGTGACACATCTGTTTTGTAACAAGTGAGGTTTTAGTACTTGCAATTTTCTGGAGCCCCGAAAAGCTTGCGTTATAACATGGTGCATGGACATGTTGAGAGACCTAGAACAATATATAAATGGATAAGTAACTAATAATTACATTCTGTGTAAAAATTACTGATAATTGTTAAATAAAACGAAACAAATTATTTATTCATCAAAATGTATTTTATCACCGAGTTCAATACAACTTTGCTAGCGCCTGGATCCAATTCCGTATACATTTTTGATTGGCAGATAGGGTATCTTTAAATCTTTTAGTGGATTTCGTTTTATCTCCGGAATTGAATCGAAACGCCTTCTTCTAAGACGTTATTTTGGGAACAGGAAAAAATAACATGGGGTTATATTAGAAGAATACGATGCTTGGTCGATGACATTCCTTGCGTTTTTACCCGAAAACTCTTTCACAATGACAGAGTAAAATTAATATTTTTCGAAACCATTAGTTCTGCGCCTCGTTTCCCGTCCAAAATAGTAGTCATAAAGTTATGAACGGACTTAAAAGGTTAGCCAACTTTTTAAGACTCATACGGTGATTTTCGAGTACTGGCTTCTTGATTTTATCGGTGACTGAATCGTTCGTAGACGTTGAAGGTCGACGAGAATGGCGCAAATATATTAATAATTCTCGACTCTTTCTGAATGCCTTGTATCATTCATGAGGATGTGTTTTTTGCCATGTACTATAAACAATGATCTTCTGCTGCATTTTCAGTAATTAGCGCCCAAAATGTTGTTTGAAATTTAAAATTGAAAGCAAACTGGTTGTTCAACTAATTTTTCCATTGCAAAAATCGCAGAAAACTTTAAATTAATTCTAAAAAAAAAAAAAAAAAAACACTTAGCGCAAATAGCGCGTAAGAGGCTACTTTAGTCAAACGAAAAGACCCGTTCGTTAATGCTATTCCCATAGAAGAAATTTATAAAGATACCTCAATTGCATTTCAGTATTTTTATTTAATTTATTTTTCATTGCATTTATTTTTGTATGAAGGCCATTTTTTTTATATTTTCGATTTTGCTTACAGAATTTTATAATGAGGACACTTTTATCTTTGGAACCGGTTTTGAAAGTAAAAGCATTCTTATAAAAACTAGTGTAAATCCGGTATAATTTCTCCACCTAAGCTTCATTAATTTTTCTCTTTTATTGTAAAGAGTTTTGCAGTGCACAGGTAACTTATCTGCTCCAAATTTTATGTAAAATACAATAAAAAGTAGTACTGTAATCTAAATACCAGATAAAGCAAGTTTTTTTTTCAAAAAACTTAAACAGCGATTTTGGCTTTTTAACCCGGACCCCAGGATTAGACGCCCCATTTGGTCTGGGTAGATGCCCCATTCGTAACAGAACAGAAAACATAAGTAATGAACACTTATAAATCAAAAACTACATTTGCATTTGACTTAACATCCAATTTACATAAATTTTATGCATGTTTTATGTTTTTTCAAAAAGTTTTTTAAGCCAATTGAACATTTCCTATTAAGACAAAACTTGTTTAATCTAAACTAAAAGGGATTAACCGTACCCCCTCCCCTTCTTTTTATATTATTCGATATACAAAGTCTAAAAACTAACTGGGAAAGCGGTTTGCCACCAAATCGGTATACAAAATTTGGAGCTAAACATATAATTCAAGCGAAAACTATAAACTTATTTAACCCTTAATTGCTGCGACAGAAATTGTGACATATAATAGTTGAGCTGTCTGTGGGACCTCTGTATCGAAAGAAAAATAAAAGCATCGATTAATTCACATGACATTGTTTTTGCATTAAACTTTTTGTATAAGATTATTATAATTAAATTTGAGCTATTCAAATTATGCGACTATAGTAATAGGTCTCCAAAATGAAATGAAATAAAATAAAATAAAATTGCAAATTTGATTAATGTAATATCTGTAGCTAAACGGGTATACAAGTTAGCTGGTCTGTGTCCGGTCTGTGAGACGATTAAGAGAAATTAAGGGTTAATATAAACTGAGAAAAGTAATCCCCAACCTTCTTATATTCCATGAACAAACTCTAAAAATTAATTCTGAAAGCCTTTTTTCACAATAAGCCGATATATACAATTTATGGCCAATTGGATAATATTAATGGATAATATTTAATCTAAATTAGGAGAGATTAACTCACCTCTCCCCTCCTGCTTCTTACATTTTTTGTATAAACTCTAAAAACTAATTCGTTAAGCGCCTTTCTGCCAATCGGAATTTAAATCAATCGGATAGTTAAAAGGAAGGCTAAACTTCTTTAATCTAAACTAAGAGTGATTATCACCGTCTTCTTTTTGTACTCGATACGCAAACTTTAAAAATTAATTCGGGAAATGAAATTAAATTTCTCAAATTACATACAAACATATTTATATGCTCCATAATGAATGAGTTCAAAAGGTTTTTTAATTATACTAAAGTTTAAACATACAATGCAAATTAAAATGGTGGGGAGGGGACAGAATTTTTTTTATAATACAAGAAGTATTATTTAAATAAATATTGTTCTAATAAAGTTCTTGATTTGTTATGGAATTATTCTCTTTAAATGCCACGATCAACCAAAAGATTTTTTTTTTGTCTAAAATCCTGAATATTTAAAAATGTATTCTCATGCATCAAATTTCACAAAACTTTAGATTCAGTTAATCCTTGATATGAGTTGGTGCTGTCTGCGTTTTGGTGCAAATAGCTCAATAGGTGGCGTTGCCATGCTGTATTCAGAGTTCTCGCTGTCGCTCGCCATTGCGCCAAATTGCGATTAAATTCTTCATTTGGCGAGTAAACAAGATAGTAGATTCGCCATATTGATAGTGCTCAATTTTTGCTTTTTCTTTCTTTTCTTTTTCGTTTTTCATACAGATGCATATATACATATTTTTAATATACTTGTAGCGGATAGTTGAAATTAGATTAATAACAATCGTTGTCGCAGCGATAAAAACTTAGGTTATTTTAGAACATATTGAAAAAAAGGGGGTACATTAAAAGATTAAAGATATTTGTGTGTGTGTGTGTGTGTGCTACACGGCGAATCTATTTTGCTAACACATTTTTCATTTGGCGAATGTTTTTCATTTTTAAGTAGCTAAATTACTAACATTGGTCAAATGTCAGTGAGAACACTGGCTGTATTATTTATGATTATCGCAATAGCTTTATCTTAAGAACTAATGCACTAATATTTATCAAATTTCAGATTCAGCTACTTCCTAATATAGATTAGAGTTGTTTAATTTTTGGTGCAAATCTCCCAACAAGTGGCACTGCTACGTTTTTCGCGATTTCACATTAACAGCATCTCAAGAACTAATGCATGAATTTTTATCGAACTTCAGATTCAGTAGTACTTGATAAAAACTGATAGCGATTAGTTTTCGGTGCACATCACACAACAGCTGATGATGTTAAGCAAGATTTTAAAAAGATTTCGCAATAACTCTACTTCAGAAACTAATGCGTAGATTTTCATCAAATCATAGAATCAAAAGATAACATAAGTTGCTGATGACTAGATTTTGGTATAAACCATCTAACCAGTGGCGCAACTATGCTGTATTTTTCAGGAAATATTAACATATATAAGATAGTAGAATGTTTTGAGATCGCCTCATCGGACTTGGTTTTACTAGTAAACATGCCATAAGTAATTTCGAACCTGGTTTCTCTAACAATGCAATATATGTGCATATGGCTGAAGAATAGGAATGCAAAACATTAGGATATTCAAAATTTTGGATTAAAATGATTTTAAAATAATTTAATGTTTTAATAACTTTTTATTTTCATAAAAATAGATGGACTAAGAAAAAAGTTAGCAAGCTATTTCGATAAAAAGAAAAAGTTACAAAAAAAGAAGAAAGTTTTAGTTGCATAAAAAAGATAACGACATCAAAAGAAATCACGTCTTCCTAAAGATATCTTGTCATATCAGGTACCAGGCACCCCCCCCCCTCTTGCACCTAAAATGACAACACTATATATCCTTTTCAGTTCTCAGACAAATTTTACGTGGCACTGTTAAACCAGTTTAAAATTAGTTTAAAATAGCTCCAAAGGAATATCACTGTATAAATCAATGCTTATGATAGGCACGCATTTACTAAAAGAATCTAGAAGTAATTTGACAATTCTAGAAGCATTTAAATTAATTTAAAGGAGGTTATTTAGTGTCTCCTACAGGCGAAATCAGGACTGAGGAGTATACGTAGAGACCCTTTAGATGTTGACAGGTTAATTAGGTTTTCATGTAAACCATATAGCACAAGGCGTTGCTACGCTGCGTTTTTCACGATTTTTGCGATGATATGTAAAGCTTGTGATATAACCCAAATTTTTGTTTGCTGAAAATCAGGACTAAACTTTACTGGTGCCTTATATACAGAATTATACTATTATCCACTCAAAATGATTACTAAGGAAAGTAGTCAATAGAATGTGTTGTTATGTTGTCTCAAATCAGTTAAGTTCCACAATACAAAACGAATATAAACCATGAAGTAATAATTAAAGTATAACATTAACATAATCAAGTTGTTGAGGAATTGGTGTAGATAAATATGTCTGAACACAAATATTTAGTATATGGTTGAATCATATCTGTTCAAGGTTTTGAATTTACTTGGAGCATTGATCTTCCATTTATCAAAACCGCTGGAATGGAATTGTTTCCACACTTTGTACTGAACGAACTGTTCTCATACTTCATTACATCAGCCTGTAACATATAGTTATGAATCCAAATACTTAAAATGGTTATGGATGATTAAAATACGGAGTGAGTTAAAAATGCCTCTTTTTCCCTGATTGATTTTAAGACACCAGGTAAAGCTTAGTCTGCATTTTCAGCTAACAAAAATTTGGGTTATTTCATAAGCTTTACAGATCATCTGACTCCATTTCTTTTCTACGCACATTTTTAGATTGAATATATTTCCCAATTTTTACTGTAACATTTTTTTTTAAATCGAGCTCTACTTTTCTCTCTGGTTCTACCAGTTTTTTATATGATAAGGGTGATTCTACGATAAGAGGTTCAAAAACATGGAGAATTCGGCCAAAAAGAAAAGTTTGAGTTTGATCAAAAACCTTTAAATTATGATTTTTGTCCAGTTTATTTACTTTTTCATATAAGGGCAAGTCACTTTATACATATTTTATAACTTTTTCTGGTCAGTGACTCGCTCCCCTGGCAGTTATCGTGCCAGGGGAAATACGGCAGGGGAGACATTTTCGTGTAAATTCAAACTTTTTAACCGATTGAATTAGTTTTTCGGTTAATTGTGTATTTCACTTTAAGTATTACCGTATTGTTTAATTAGGGCAGTTGAATTAAATGAATATTATAAGTTTTATGACTTACTAGGGGAGATA
Source organism: Maratus speculifer (assembly GCA_964019185.1). NCBI lineage: Eukaryota > Metazoa > Arthropoda > Arachnida > Araneae > Salticidae > Maratus > Maratus speculifer. The sequence goes on from OZ025294.1 coordinate 58,256,328, forward strand.
CACGATTACTGTGCGAAACCACTACAAAACACGGTCGCGTCGCAACAACTAAAAATGGCGAAGCTTAAATGGCTTGCGCGTTTAGTATTGCTAACTTCAAGCCGATAGATGTCCTTAAGCACTACTTCCAGTATAGCCATCGTTGAATTTATATTTGTTTCAGCGGAACAAAATTTGACAGGGGAGAGACACAAAAAAGCGGGACAAAAGTTAATTTTAAAAATTATTTGAAATTAACAAAAATATTTTATTTTTTATTTTATAATACGTAAGTATAATTATTTAAATTCCAATTAAACATACTTTAGCTAAGCATCTGGAGGAAAAAATATATGTATTGTTTGAAAGTTAAATTGAAACCGGCAAGGGGACATGCCAGGGAAGGGGACTTTTTAGACTTTGTAAGAAATTTCAGAAAAATGTGTTTAAATTAGGCATTCAATCGTAATGTTATTTAATAAAGTATATTAAGATGATGCGATTCATTGCAAAAAATAGCAACATATTGAATAAAAAATCTGTTTTAAACGGATTGCCGTACAAATTACCTCTTATCGTAGAATCACCCATAAATAGATCCTTTAGCATCCTCATAATGGGCATAGATTCTCATTTAATTTTGGCACTGTGATAGCGAATTTTGAAGTTTTCACATTTATGAGATAGAAGAAAATTTTGTGATTGGCACATCCGACTCCTTTTTTATGTTGTCATCCATTAAAATGCAGAGCTTAATGTAAAATGAAATGCACGGTTTTCTGAACGAAAGTTTCACATTTAAGCAGGCAGCATCATTGTTAGTTATTCAAGTATAACTGCAGCTTGAGATAACAGAGTCTAATATTTTGCATTTATTTCGAAACGAGATTAAATAAAGAAAAGAAATAAGAACTTACTTAGAAATTTGCCAATCAAGTATCGGAGTCGATAAATGTAATTGAAAGCCGTTTAAAATAAACTTTTCAATGCGATAAAACTTTCAGAATCAAAACAAATTGACGCTTCGTACATGTAATTTTTTGCCTTATACCCTTATCTGTTATCAGTAACTCACCCTTTTTTAATTTCATGTTTATCTTTCCTTTGATACGATTCCATTACTTCCTTTTAAAGTTATCAATAAACTTATCGTTCAAAATATTTTAGATAGGAAAAAATATTTTTTTCACATACGAGATTAAAAATTATAAATGATTTCGATTATCGCAAAATGTTAAAAAATAATGGCACTTACTATCTATTACGAAATCTCTATTAAAATAAATGTACTGTATAAATGTATGTACTATTAAAATAAAAATAGATGGACTGTATAACTTATTGGTCTTTTACATAAAGTAGAAAAATGTTCAAAATTTGAAAGAAAGCAAAGAGATAAACGTCTATAAATTTTTAAAAACAAATTTACGAAGGAATCGACAAAATCACCTTTCTTTCAATTTATAAAAATCGAAATGGAGTTAAAACGTACATAACTTATCAAACTTTAAATAAAAAATATTAAAATGATAAAATTCAAGTTTATACAAACAATAATGATGCCTATCCTCTATCATTTTTTAATTGAAATTTTATATTGAAGCACTGTGGATATTTTAGCTATAATATTTTATAAATATAATTTGAAATTATGAAAAATAATTTAATATTTAAATTATTTTTCAAATCAAAAGCCTTTATTTTCTGCTGGAAGCATTGCAAATTGTTTTGATTCAGACATACTTAGGTAAAATTTTCTGATATATTAATTGAGATTCCATATAACAAAAACAATTGTTCAACTTTTATTTGAATGAAATTATTCTTACTGTAAAAAATTTTAAGTTTATGTTTTAAACTAGTACCATGAAATTCAAATAAACAAACGTTAATCTGAAATCAGTACTTACAAGGAAGGTCTCTAGATTCAGATTATTTTGAAGAAAAAATATATATATTAATTAAACGTCTCATGTAAGTAAAAAAGGATCAGTCAAACTTAGCGGAACTACAATAGAAAGTCTGTAAAGAAATAAAATTATTTCGTATGTTTGGCGTGAAAATTCAAAAGCGTCACGCAATTGGTGGAGCGGCATCCCCGCCAAAAACAAACGATTTTAATGCAACTGAAAATTGTTTGTTAATGGATTTTTAGAATGCGTATAAATGGTATTTAATAAGTTTAAAATTCCTTAAAATGAGAGAGTTTAATATTATATATAAATATTGTATTGCATATACAAATATATATGTATTGCTTGTTTCTGCGGTTATTTAATTTATCACTGAAAAAATATTTTCATACATAAAAAAAAATTCCTTTTGAAATTATATTTTATACATTTAAGCAGCTTCAAAAATAAAAGCCAAAGTCGTTTCTATAACAACAAAATTGAATTAAAAACGCTCGATTGGATTTAGTTTTGACCTTGGAAACAATTTTAGTTAATTTAAATTTTCAATTTCGTTTTAAATCATATTTTTTATATTTAAATTTCAAAATAAATACATATAAATATCGATAAGACAAAACTATAGTTAAAATAAACTAAAACTGACAAAATTAAAGTTATTTAAATTAAATTTATTTAAAAAAATTCAACATAAAACATTTTTTTTCTTTTAAAGTGTATTTGACATAAAAAGTATTTTTTCAAATTGTATTCTATCGCCAACTGATGAAAAATCGCCAAATAATGAAATTTTCATCATTTTTTACTGACGCTCTATCGAGATTCAGTTGATCTTTTTATATATATATAGACTTATGTATCCTTATGAGAAGAAAAATGTGTAATTTTTTCAGATTTTTTTTTAAATGTGCCCGTATCCTTAATAATAATAAAAACTATAATAAAAATATACTAAAAATATCTATAATATAAACCTTCCTTGTAAGCACAATTGCAAGAAATATCAAATGTCTCTATTTTCTTTTAACACTTTATCTACCAAATTATGAATTCATGAAAATTTTACATTCTAAAGCATAGGTTCCCAACCTTTTCTGGTCCACCGCCCCCTTTACAAGAGAAAAAGATCCCAACGCCCCCTCTTCCATAATAGTTAATTATACAAAATGTTAAAATATTATTGCATATTATCTATATTTCATCTATCTGACAATCAAAGTAGAAGTTAATTAAAACGACCATCAAATGTAGTAAAAAAATGTTTAATAAAAACTGAAAAATAAACACAAAATCAATAAGAATTTTAAAAAAAATAACGAAATAGTTGAGACTATTGGAGTAATTTTTTCATGTCAGATTCTAATTTTTTCAGCATCACTCACAAATTGTCATGTTCAAAGATGTATGTTCCTTTTCTTTGACTGTAAAATAGTTACTGCATGGAACCCACTTTAAGTCAAATCTAATGAGAGGAAAACAATTAAAATTTTATGTACTCTCCCTCACAATCCAGATTAGAGAGCTGTAAATTTTTGAAATTAGAACTCTTGGTATCCGTTTCTGAATTTTACTTTTAGCTCTCGTTTACTGCCAGGATTTCCTCCTCTAAATATGATGATACTGTTATAGCAGCATTTCGAAAGGATCTAAAAACCAACTCGGTATAATCATGTATAAATATCGTAGAATTGTTTTGAGAAAACTTCATGAAGAAAGGCCAAATTTTGACAGTAAGTAAATACTTTTGTTTTCACAGACTGCGATATTTAAATTTATTTAATTAAAGATTCTAAACACGTCTATCATTTAACCGATGTCATTTTTTAATGCAATCAGGTTTTAGCGTATTTTTACACCTCTGTTTTTAATTAAGTGAAATACTAAATCAAATACACTCTTAATTCAAAAGAGCGAATTTCGCACTCAATAAAGGAGCAAAATATTTTATCAAGACTTACATTCCTTCTTGAGAGAAACGCTATCGAAAAGGGGTGTTTTGCAGAAAAAACTCGCCAGATAAACCGTCATTATGGGAGCACACGCAGAAAAACTCCTTTTTGCGAGAATTACAAGCAACGCGACCTGAGATGAATGTCATTGGTTGTAACCGGGTCACGTGATACATTGTTTGGTCTTGGCCTTCGTTATCGCCATGTTTTAAAAAGTGAATGAGATGTTTGAAGCTTTGACGTTAATTCTAGCTGCATATATTAATGGCCAAAAGGATCCAAATCTTGCATCCATAAAGAATAGAAATGATCATACTTTACCCGCAAATAATAATAATAACAATAATAAGGAGAGTTTATCCTTTCACACGATAATACAAGCCTAATGGCAGAAAACAAGATGGAAGATGACCGGTTTTAGAAAATGAGGATTTTTCTCCTGCGGTATTTTCAGAGATTCCCGAGCATACGATTACGAGGTAATTTTGTTGTATTAGACTTTTACATTGTATATATTATTTTGGCGTTAATTTTATTACTTTTAAACAGAAAATGTTAATCACTATGATTTTTTCCTTTTTTTTTTTTTTTTTTTTTTTTTTTTTTTATAAAAATGCATTCTAAAATATTTTCTAAATTTCACATTTTGTTATAGTATAATTACATTTGGAAAATTCGGAACAATTTACGGTGATCTATAAAATACTCTTGAAAATATTATTTTCTTATATTCAAGCTGCATAATTATGTTGAAATTTACTTTATGTAAACAAATTTTTACATAAAGTTAAGCATTTACATTATTATTTATTAAGGTATTTTGCTAATCATACAGAGAAATATTTGTGGAACATAGATCCATAATAATTTTTATTATTTATTTATTTATTTATTTTAATCGGATATGCGCTCTATTTTTGTAAAAATATTTCATTAAATAGTATACAAGTATTTATTAAATTATATTCACCTAGATGTGCACTAAAAGCTGAATTCTACATTTAAGCATTTGCAAATGTTCGTTTAAATAGAAAATAATCACCTTCTCCTGACAGTGGTAAACTTTACTTAAAAATAAATTATAGATATGCATCTTTGTATATATCTAAATGAGCATAAGTTATTAAATATTTGTATGGTTTGAATATTTTAATAAACATAAAACATATATATCCTAAATAAATAATAACAATAAAAAGTTTTTATTTTTATATATTCTACATTCCACAAATATTTTTCAGTATCATAAAGTGAAATAAAGTAACATATAATAATATAAGAAACACAAAACGATATAAGAAACATACAAGAAATTATTATTTTTATATTAAAAGTAATAACGCCAAGTAACGCTAAAATTATATATATAATGTATAAATACAACAAAATATCTCATTATAAAAAAGATAACAGAAAAACAATGCATCTTATGATTCTAAGTTAGGAGAAAAATCTTGTCTTGATTTGAAGATTTTGTTTTCCAGTTTATCATTAAAAAAAAAAAAAAAAAAAAAAAAAACTGCATCATGATTAGATTTTAAAAAAATGAAGGGTTTTGAAAAACAATTCTGTACGCGCGCAGGGTGGGAGGGGGGGGGGGGCAAAAATGTGGATTTGAGTGAAGTTTAATAGAAACAGTGATCTGCTAAAACATAGTATCTGACATGATATAAGTAAGTTTAGTTATATATTTTAATAATTCGAGATTTAGCTTTTATAAACTAATATGTAAAACAGAAAATTAAAAATTTTTTACCATTAAATATGAATTTTAGTAGTATCATATATATATGTTATATCTCAATGGATGAAATCGTTTCTAAATTTCTCTCCAATTGTTACATTTATACGTATATAAATAGAAAAAACTAAAAATTAACTTGAAATTAAAAAAAATCAATGAAATATCTAAAACTAATTCCAATAAAAAACTATCTAAAACTAATAAAAAAATCATTTATTAAAAAAAGGGTTATTAAAGAAAAAAATTCTTTTTTTGTATTGAATATATTAAAAAATAAAATAAAAAGTACTAATTTCTAAAAATAATACTAAAACACTCCTTTGGTAATTGTGATTTAGTCAAAAAGGAGTGAATAAATAGCTTCTCAAAAAGGAGTACAATTACTCCTTCTGTCGATTAATTTAGTCCTAAAAAGACTAAAAATAGCTTATCAAAAAGGAGTGAAATCGCTTATCAAAAAAGAATGAAATTAAACACTCCGCAAGATGAATGAAATTCACTCCTATAGGATAAGTGCATCTTCAAAACCGGAAAGGATCGAAAAATAGCTCCGTCGGAGTTAAAAACGCTGGATTTTTTAAGAGAGTACACTTGAGTCTCTATATAATGAAATGCATTGTTCGAGTAAAAAATTCGTTATATAGAGAAATTCGTTGTATAGAGAATAACGTTAAAATTCTTATTTAATGTGTAAATTTTGAACAATTGTAATTTTTAATGTGTTTAATTAAGAATTTGAAATTGTCCATAACTCTGCTTAAAATATCACTATCAGTACTGTGCAATAATGAGATTGTAATCCACTTGCAAAAAAATCAGAGATATTGTTGACATCTCCACATTTCTTAATTGATTTCCATTTCTCTTTTTAAGTCTGCACAAGTCGGAACTTCTCCGTTCTCAGAGTCCACATTATCCTCTAGTATACAAAATTTGGCCTTTTTGAAGCAATGTAAATTGTTTTTTCTTCAATTACCCCCATTGATCCGTTCTTATATGTATAACTATCCAATTGACACTGTTTTGAGAAGGATGTTGAGAGGTGTGTGAGAGGAGGGGGGGAGGGTGAACTCGTTGGACTTAAAAAACAAGGAGGTTCAAGCTGAGAAGTAATATAAAAAAACTCAACACTGAGCGATAAATTAGGAATAAGTGATGGAAAATTGATTTCTTGTGATTTCGAAGCTTTTTTACAACTGAATAAAGAACATTTTATGAAAATATTCGTTATATGGAGATAGATATTTCGCAATATAGAGACTGTTTTTAATGTAATCATGGGAAAGGGGGAACGTTCCTACTAAAAGTTCGTTACATAGAGAAATTCGATGTATGGAGTTTCATTATAAAGAGACTCGACTGTATTTAAAAAAAACGATTCAGACAAATGCCTTTTCAGAGAAAACGAACTTTTGTATGCAGCAGCAACCAATTGAATTCATTTCCAAGTCTGATACAAAGCGATAGTGAGAACTGCACAACAAAGTAAAACAATTGTTCCACTTTGTTGTAAAATGATTTTCACTAAAAAGTTGGCAAAATATCCTGTCATTCAATGAATTGCATCTATTCCTATTGACTGCTCTAATAAAGTAATGAAGCGATGTATACAGATGTTCATTCCATTTTCTAAAACCAATTGCTGATGATGTGGAACGGAATGTTCTGAGAGTACATTTAGTATTGCTTGTTTAAAAAAAGTTAATGAAATTTTCCTGATGTCCCGTCGTTGTTCGAGCAACATAAGTAGCTAGTGACAAAATATTACACTAGAGAATTTGCTTCTCTTGGTCTAACTTGGTAGTATTAAAATATTGATTCTCTCTTTGTATCAGTTTCCAAATTTTTAGCAAATAACTCTTGATTTTTTTTTTATGAGTTTTTGTTATTTGGTAAGGCCGAGTCATGGAATTGAATGGAAATTTTCAGGTCTTTATGTAATAGCATAATGATGTTTCAATGCTTTTAGCCATCTATTCCTCTTTGTACGGATTTATTACTCAGGATTTTTTCAGTTGATATCAGACGGTTTCTCTTGATGAAGAGCAGTTTTTATTATCTGACTACAGGCAAGATTGATTTCTCGTCGATTGTGTGCAATTTCAATACTTTTATTATTAAAATTATAATGATATATGAGGCTCGTAGCTCATCACCTTTTTGTTTAGAAGATGACTTAAAAAGGCTTGATGTAGTTGACTGTTTTAATTTTTTCTTTTCCAGTCTTTGAACTGGTCAGATGGGGCAATCCCAAAACTATCTTCCGTCTCATACAAGTTAATGTTTCAAAATTCGCTATCATAGCGCCAGAATTAAATGGCAATCTATGTTCATCGTGAGGATTCTAATGGTATGAAATTCCGTGCATTATTTCTTGAAATAGGACCACTGCGACTATCGGGAAAAATGCAGAGTAAAAGTGCCACCAATTATGCGATTTACACCAAAACATAATCAGAAATCATATTTATCAAGGTAAAAGCATATAGGTAACGATTGGTTTGTGGGAGAGTGCTTAGATCCATATTTCAAGTACTCAATACTATACTGCTGGCATTTCTTTTTCAAGATATTTTGAATTAAAAAAAAACTCCCTATATAAGTTTAAATAAATTTACTTTGAACAAATTTATAGGCATGACGATTTTTATCACTTTCACTAAGGTTGAACAAATTTCTTGAACTGACTCAAATCACGGGTTTCTTTAAAAATCTTTGGTTAGGCATGTGTCATCATACCTCAGAATTTTTCGAAATACAGGTTAATAAAAAAATAATTATGATTAAAACTTTTAGCCAGCCAATAATCGCGAATTTTTTACTCCACAAATTCATAATGATTTTTAATTCAAGTCATAGCCTTTCTTCTAGTTCCACGGCTATTTTTTTACATTAGTAAAATAAATTGAATTCCCCGCCCCTCAGATTTAGGTTCGTCTGTATAGCTCTCTCTTTAAAGGTGCAGTAAAGGTTTTTGTCTCGGACTGTGGGCAATGTGGAAGAGAGCAACTAATTTCATTATATTAGTTCCTAAATAAGTAGGTATGCCATGATCGCCCCCCTCGACTGTCATAGCGCCCCCCATTTTCCTCTAGACTTGCTGCTGCCCTCCTGGAAGACTCCAGCGCTCACTGGGGGGCGGTACCGCCCCCGTTGGGAACTTATGTTCTAAAGCATTTTACGTAAATTGTTTAAACTAAATGATTTAAAGATAATGATTTCTTAAAAGATTTACATAATCATTAAATAAATTTTTGAAGGATTTTAGAAGGATTGAAGGATTTAGCATTAATTAAATTTGAATTTACAGGGGTTTTGTGCTATATTTATAAGCCCACTCAAATCTTTTATTTTAAATTGTTTTCTTATAGTATTTTGTAGAATTATAAAATGTACAAATATGATGTTCTTATAGTATAAATATAGAAATAATTCCGAATTAAAAATTACGATCCCCTTCCCTCAGCGCCAAGAGAGATAAAAATATAAAAAGACAAAACAAACCATCCTTTAAAAACAATTTTGTTTTGTGTAACCAATAATGGTTTTGGAACAATATAAAGTAATGTATCTGTAAATAATCTAAAAAAAAAAAAAAAAAAAAAAAAAAAAAAAAAAAAAAAAAAAAACTTTGTAAAATCACCATAAAGAAGAAAATTAAACAGGACGCGTTCGAGCTTCAAAAATACAGCTCGTCATCAGCTCATCCAAACGTGTTTGGATGAGCTGATGACGAGCTGTATTAAATAACATAGTTAAAATATGTCGCAAACAATTCTCCAATTTATTATTGCGTAATGGAATTCTTTTGAGTGGCCCTCTAAATGAATAATAACTATTATTTTCACATCATATTTTACAGAATGCATATTTTAGTGCATTTTGCGAATCCATATAAATTTGAATATGTTTGACTGGGTGTAATACCTTTAAAATTCATTTGAAATGATTTTTTCCCCATAACGTATCGGAAAACTTTTGTCTATCCCTATAAATAAACTAATCATGGTAGAAACTTCATTTTCAATAGGGTTCGTGCTATGGTAAATATCAATAACATATAAAAATTTCATAGCAATCCGAGTATATTTACTGGAGTTAGAGCGCGGACAGACGGCCATATGGCCATCCAGTCTGACAAACCGAATCCATAAACACTTTTCAAATTTGTTGGAAAGTATTAAAAACGAACAGAATTGTTTAAACGAATTTTAAAATGCTGATTTATTATTAAACCAGCTGCACTATGCGACCAGTTTGTTCGGCCTTAAATGAAATGCTAAGTATTTTATCAAGTTACTTTTATTCATAATTAAATTTACTTATTCAATTCTTTGCCTTCTCTAAGATTTTGGTAGATAAATCAAGAATTCGGTAAATTTATCTTAGCTGGGTGCAGAGGATAAATCACCAAACAATGTTCCCGCCGCATTTTTTCGCATTTCATTGATTTCATTTCAAATATAAAGTACTATCTGACAAACCCATGGTCCGATTTCATCAAATTATTCAAACTTACATAATTTTATTTTAAATAACGAATAAATGAATAAATTTGTGAAACATTAATAAAAATGCAAATAAAAAGTTTAATTAAAAGTTACTTTCTGACTTAACAAACACGTGTATTGTGTTTACGTAACATCAAATGAAGGCACAGATGTCATATACACACCATGTTTGCACGTGCTTCCCGCCCCCCCCCCCCATTTTGGCATTGCACATCTGAGACTTCAATCTTCGATTGACTTGAAATTAAGTGGGTATGTTAGTGAGGCACTGGGATTAAGCTGTATAGTTTTTTTAGATTTCATTCATTCGTTCGGAAAATATAGAATATTTTATTTCGCGCAATAATGCTTTTCTATAGCAAATCCAATGATTTCCAATTTTTTTTTCTACAGAGAAAATGACACATTTGATTAATGGAATTCAATGATAAATGAATACTGAAATTTACCAGTTAAATTATTCGTGCTTTCGTGTTGTTTTGAAATTTTGTTAATGCATTTGTCAGATTTTTAAAATTATTACTGTAAATTTTGGAGATTTTTTATAAATGTGTTCCAATAATATAAACTAATTTGTTTCAGAGATTTACTTATTTCAAGTGTATTTGTTTCATTTCCTTTATTTTCTCTTAATGGTTGCTAAGCAACCATTCATCCTAATCCTTATCCTTAACCTTATAAGGTTATCAATTTGAAAGCGTGTATGAAAATTAAAATGAATACGTCAAAACTGATGAATTAATTAATGTCTTTGTATCTTTCCGTATAATATAGCCCAGAAAAGAACATAGGCTATGTTTTATTTATTCAAATATTTTCCTTAATAATTCAAAATTTCATTCTTTTTCACTCTTTTTCATGCAAAATCAATAGGGATTTTTTAGATAAAATTTAACCAATTTCCTTTATTCTTGCCAAATAATCAAAATCTGGAGTAATAATTTTTCAACGGCGATAAGTTTCAATTGAGCAATTTACATCCGAAAAATTAAACTAAGAAAAAATGAATAAATATGACGTCATAATTAAATATAGATATAGTACTTTCTGTTAAATATTAAACACGGATATTTGTAAGTAAAATAAATAAAAAAGAATTATATTTTTAACAAATATTTCACTTGGTAAAATATGACGTCATAATTGAAATAAAACAGGCATTTTATAGTAGTCGGTAAAAATACAAGGAACATGCATATAAGATAACTCATGAATAATGACGTCAGTGAAGGCTTATTTTGGAGACACGAATTTTTTTGTTTTTCGTCGATCAGTCTGTCCGTCTGTCTGTCTGTTCCGCTGTAACTGCCACATAATGCTTCCGATTAATTAGAAATTAAATGAGTATCTTGGGTAAAGTATTCGGATTTAGTTGTATAGTTTTTTGCTATATTTGGTTCATACGTCGGAAAATATAGATCATTTTATTTTGCGCAATAATGTTTTTCTATGGCAATTCAAGCGATACTTTCATTTTTATTTGTTGAAAGGAAATAGCTCATATCCTTGAGGGATTTAAAAGATAATTTATGGATGATGAAATTTTCCAAATAGAACCATACATTATTGGTATTATTTTGCAACTTTTTTTTATATATTTGTTAGAGTTTTTAAATTCGGTGTGTAATTCTTAGAGATTTTACACATACGTTCCAATAATAAAAATATTTCCTTTCATAAATTTTTTTCTTTTAAATGTGCGTATTTCATTGTTTTAATTTTTGTTTTTGTGTTATCCATAGCAATGGAACTACACTTAAAAATATCTTAAATCTAAAAGTATGTGTAATTGTTTGAAGTCAAACTAACATAAATATGAATGAAATAATGTCTTTGCGTCTTTATTTACACATGGATTTTACGCCAGATATAAAGACAGGCTATGTTCTCTTTAATTTTTCAAATATTTTTCAAATTTCAAATGTTCAATATTTCAAATTAATAAAGAGAAAAAAGGCTTGAAAATAATTAAATTATTTCATGCAAATCAAATTTGAGGTATAAATTAGGTCATGAATTAAATCTAAGAGCTTAAAACAATTTATTTATGAACAATATTAATTTGACGTCATATTCGGAATCACGCACTGTAAAAATTTTTTGTAAAATTCCAGTAAATGTGCCTTAAATTTCACGGTACTTGTACCATTTTCACTCTTTACGGTATGAGTACCGTATTTTTAAGGTATTTTAAGCGTAAAAAACATTTTTTGTACTGTTTCGATTAAAAACGGTATTTACACTGTAAAATGATTATTTTTCAGTAAAGACTCAGTACTTATACCGTAAAATAATTATTTTCCAGAAAGGAAAATTACATTGTAAAGATTTTCGTAGCATTTCAATAGATGTACCTAACTTTTATGCTGGTCGTTACTGTTTTCATTCTTTATGATGTGAGTACAGTATTTCTAAGGTATATTAGACATAAAAACCAGTTTCTGTGCTATTTCGATTATAAACAGTATTTATACCATAAAATGATTGTTTTTCAGTAAAAAGACGATATTTATACTAAAAATAATTATATTTCAGTAAGTTAAAATATGGTATCCTCGCCTCGGTGTACGGCTTTCTTTCAAGTGATGTTCTTGCTATTGCTACAGTGCGTGTCAAAAGTTTAAGCACAATAGCAATTTTCAAATACATCTTTAAAAATTCACTTTATTTCAATATCTTTCTTGTGTATGTTAATAATATCGATTTTAAAACCATATTCATTAAAATTAACTTTTAAAATTTAATTTCAAACCATGGAGTTTAGGAATAGAGCAAAAATAACCGTGTCAAAATTTAAGCACAAAATCGTTTTTATGCAAATTTTACAATCTGACGTAAGCGGTTGCGCACGCAAACAGCTTCTGGGTGTATAAGAAGCAGTTAGTTGTTGTTTATGAGTTAGTACAAAATGCCTCGGTCGAAAGAATTTTCAGAGGAGGAGGTGATATAAATATGGAGTATGAGAGCAAATTCTAAGTCTGTTTCTGAAATTTCAAGTACATTAAAACGATCAAAACGAGGTATTCATCAAAGTTTGGCTCGTGGTAATAATTTCAAACGAAAATTTCGTTCAGGAAGGCTGCGAGTGACTAGTTTGCGCGAAGATATCAGAAATTTGGCTTCAACTGGTAATTACTCCTTTCCGAAAATAAAACATGCAGTTGGAGGACAAAAATCGAAAAAAACTGTTCATGGAAGAGTTTTGGAATTCAAATACATCAAATACCGTAAAATGGCTCGATTGCCGTGTCTCAAACAACACCATAAAGAAGCTAGATTACAATGGGTTAAAGAGCATATGTCATTTGGTGAAAAGTGGCTGAATGTTATATTCAGTGATGGGGAAAAAAATGGAACCTCGATGGTCCTGATGGGTTTAAGTAATATTGACATGATCTCCGCAAAGAGCCTAGGAGTGTATTTAGCCGACAACATAATGGTGGTTCTGTAATGATATGGGCGGCTATTTCTTTCAAGGGTCAGACATCTCTAGCATTGATCTGTGGTCGTGAAAACTATGAAAACTATCAAGAGACACTTGCCAATCATTTGCTTCCTGTTGCCGAGGTTTTTGGGGGAGAAAAATGGTTATTTCAATATGACAATGCTTCGATCCATACCTCAAACTCAACTTCATCGTGGCTAAAATCGAAAAAAGTGTCTGTTTTGAAATGGCCGGCAATTAGTCCTGATTTAAACCCTATAGAAAATATATGGGGTATTCTCACTCATGCAGTTTATCCAAATGGAAAGCAGTATTCTTCAGTTAAAGATTTGAAAGATGCCATTGAGAACGCTTGGTTTAAAATTGAACCAGATACAATACAGAATCTCATTTTATCGACGGAAGACCGTATATTTAAAGTAATTCAGCAGAAAGGAGCAATAATCAAGTATTATTATTTTTTTAATTCTTGGTCTGCTAAAGACTAAAAACTATTGTGCTGAAACTTTTGACACACTCATTTTTGTTGTTTTGATAAATTTTATAACATAAATCTGTTAACTAGCTTTTTAAAACTACAATTTGTAGATTATGTGCAAAGCAAATTAACTTTCACTCATTAATAAAATTTTATTTTGAAATTTTCTGTTGTGTCTAAACTTTTGACACGCACTGTACATGAATGCGCGCAAATGTGAGGAGAGAGGGGGGGGGGGGAGTGCAGCCGGCAAATTGTTTTGGGGCCCAAAAAACTCAAAGGGTTACAACTCTTACAATACACACTATATATTATAATTTTTGTGGTTACTATAATGTAACAATAAAAAAGAAATGGTCTGTATTTACTTTTGTTAAACAGTATTAATATCTAATTATTATCTTTAAGTGCAGGAAAATAAATAATGTAATTTATGGATGATGAACAAAGTAGTCTACAAAGTTGACAAGATATTATTAAAGATTCAAATGCCTTTTTTGTGTCTTGAGTGTCTGTGTAAGGGGGAGGGGTGACTGATCCTGGGCCCGTCACGGCTCTCGACGGCCTGAATAGATGTCGTCTTTCTAGTGGGAACTTTTAAGCTATCATACTGAATAATGTCAAATCCCTCCTTAATTTTTATTCAAGAGTATTCGTAGCATTCGTAGAAGTGGAATTCTAAGACTTTAAACTGCTTTAATTAATCAGTTACTCAGTGTCATGTAATTGGAATTGTAATAGTATGTAACATTGAATATATGGCAGCGATATATTTATATGTTAAAAGAATTTGTTTATTTTTGTATGCTCCTTGTGTTTCATTTAGTTGGATCCTCATACCGGAAGTGCGAGACGAAGAAGTAGTAACATTTTAATGAATTTTAAGTGAAAGTAACAAGTATGCAAGTATTTCTATCACATTTTTAACTTGCATAATTTCTTTATAAAGTTCTTCTTTAATATTATGTATTTGTCTTATTAATTTATTTTCGGTTAAAAAAATATTTTTTTAGGTATGACAAATAAGAAATTTTCCAGCTAAAAATTACTTAATATTCAAAATTCATTAAAAAAAAAGCTAACAATGCAATGTTAAAAATTTCCGTTCAAAGTTGAGTCAATCTATGAAGCAAAATAAAGAGAAGCACCGAGATATGATAGGGGAGAGGGGGGCACCTTTGAACATTTTTTTAGAAAATCAATATATTTTTTACTTGAATTATATTTATTGAGTTTAAAATATTTCATAATAAAAATAACACATTTCTTCATCTTATGAACCATAAACGAAACATTTTCCAAAGAAATTAAATAAGTTGTGAGGATTTTAAAAGTTGAAAGATTTTTGTTCAAACGTGCCCCATGTAGGGGTACCTTTGAACAAGCAAGGGGCACCTTTGAACAAATGAATAAAATATGAAAATATTGAGAGTTTTTATAAAAAATTGCATATGTTACATAAATATAAAGTAATATGAATAAATTAAATAATTATACTTTGTTGAAACTACTAATTTTTTTGTTATTTAACCAAACTTAAATCCATCCAAGTTGGTGTCAAAACTCATTGTTCATAAAACACAAAGTGTACCCCCAGTTGTGTTTGGTTGTAAAAACTTTTTTACTATATCCTTGAAATACACCAATGTGATATCTGATGCTTCTGGAAAATTAAAATTTTTCATTCGCTATTTTTTTAAGAGACCTGGTATAAAATTCCGTTTTATTCATTACGAAACCGGAAATAATGTTTAAAACCTGTTAAATCATGAATCATCATTTTGTATCCAGAATTTGCAATTATCCAATAAATGAATTTAGATTTGAAACTTCCCATCACTGATACATACAGAGGTTGGAACCTATGTGTGCAGTAAGGGGAATTGTTAGCAGTATAAGTCCATGTTCTTTGACATTCTTAATTAACCTCTTTTCACATTAAAAAAAAATCAGAAATAATAATATCTAGATACATTAAAAACTCTTTACTTCATAGCTTTAAGTGTTCTCTTTAAATTATTTAAATTATTATTTATCACCAATTTATTCGATGTTTCTTCGCTGTTCAATGGTGCCCCAACTTTTTTGTTCAATGATGCCTCATCACATGGAATTCAACATTACAACGGTTTACTCAATTCGACTGAAGAATTTAAATAAAACAAAGCTTATAAACTAAATCTGACATCTTTAGCATTGTACAATAAATTAAAACTTTAGGGATAGAAGTTTGTATGTAAAAATCTTACAACTTTATTTTCTTAAATTTAGATTCAAGAGGGAGAAAAATACATATCTAGTTTAGTCAGCACTGCTGTTACAAAATGGTACAGCTTTGTATAATTATTCCCTTAAAGCAGCAGTAATGTATTACCATATACATTTTTTTTAATAATTTATTTAACGGAAAATATTTAGAGTGTTCAAAGGTGCCCTTCTCTTCCCTACTTCTTATTTATCGAAAACTCCAGCTGGGGAGCACGATGCGTTTTATCTTTTTTCTTTCTCCTGTCTTCAATAGAAGAAAGTATTGTAATCGAAATTTTTTCGACTTCCGGTTTTCGACGGATTTACACGTTTTAGGGGTCACAGATTCCAAAAAACACGTTTTTACAAAATGTCTGTCTGTCCGTGTGTCTGTGTGTGTGTGTGTGTGTGTGTGTGTGTGTGTGTGTGTCCGTGTTGCCATTCTACCATCAAAAAGTGTATGAAGTTATGCATAGAATTGAACCAGATTTTTTGTGAATGTTTTTGGCTGTGGCAAGCAGGTCTTCCTTCAGTTTTGAAATATTCCGATGGAAGGGTGCGCTGCAATCGCAATTATTGTGCCATTTTCAATATTGTACCGGCCAAAAGTATATGAAGTTATGCATCGAATTGAACAAAATTTTTTGCGTAAGTGTATGACTATGGCTAGTTGGTCCTCCCTGAATAAAAAAAAAAATCTGCCGGA
Source organism: Maratus speculifer (assembly GCA_964019185.1). NCBI lineage: Eukaryota > Metazoa > Arthropoda > Arachnida > Araneae > Salticidae > Maratus > Maratus speculifer. The sequence goes on from OZ025294.1 coordinate 58,273,300, forward strand.
TGGGGGCGCTGCAATCGCGATTTTTGTGCCATTTTCAATATTGTACCGGAGAAAAGTATATGAAGTTATGCATCAAATTGAACCAAATTTTTTGCGTAAGTGTATGACTATGGCTAGTTGGTTCTCCCTGAATTAAAAAAAATCCGCCGGAAGGGGGCGCTGCAATCGCAATTTTTGTGCCATTTTCAATATTGTACCGGAGAAAAGTATATGAAGTTATGCATCGAATTGAACAAAATTTTTTGCGTAAGTGTATGACTATGGCTAGTTGGTTCTCCCTGAATTAAAAAAAATCCGCCGGAAGGGGGCGCTGCAATCGCAATTTTTGTGCCATTTTCAATATTGTACCGGCGAAAAGTATATGAAATTATGCATCGAAATGAAGCAAATTTTTTTGTGTAAGTGTATGACTATGGCTAGTTGGTCCTCCCTGAATTTGAGAAAAATCCGCCGGAAGGGGGTGCTGCAATCCCGATTTTTGTGCCATTTTCAATATTGTACCGATCAAAAGTATATGAAGTTATACATCGAATTGAACCAAATTTTTTGTGTAAGTGTATGACTATGGCTATTTGGTCCTCCCTGAATTTGAAAAAAATCCGCTTGAAGGGGGCGCTGCAATAGCAAATTTTATGCCATTTTCAATATTGCACCACCTAACAGTGTATGAAGTTAGTCCTAGAACTGAACTAAAATTTTTATATATGATTATTTTTTGGTCAGGCAAGTAGATCTTCCCTGAATATGAAAAAAAAAAAAAAAAAAAAAAAAAAAAAAAAAAAAAAAAATCTGCCTATCATTTTTTTGTTTATCGGCTCGTGCAGAGACGGAAATTCGTTTTTACTCCGATTAATTGACTGAAGCAGAAATTTAAGATGATAATCAAAGTTGGTATGGTATTGAATTAAAATTATTCAAGCTTTAAAATGAGTAATTCATTTTTAAAATTTTTAAATATTAAAAAGCACGTATGACATAAAAGAAAGTTTTGGGATTGGCACATCCAACTAGTTTTACTTTCTTTTATCTTCAATAGAAGAAAGTATTGTAATCGAAATTTTTTTCGACTTCTTGTTTTAGACGGATTTTAACGTTTTAGGGGTCAGAGATTCCAAAAAACATGTTTTTACAAAATGTCTGTCTGTCCGTGTGTCTGCGTGTGTGTCCGTATGTCGCCATTCTAACACCAAAAAGTGTATGAAGTTATGCATAGAATTGAACCAAATTTTTTGTGAATGTTTTTGGCTGTAGCAAGCAGGTTCTCCTTCTATTTTGAAATACTCCGCCGGAAGGGGGCGCTGCAATCGCGATGATTGTGCCATTTTCAATATTGTACCGGCCAAAAGTATATCAAGTTATGCATCAAATTGAACCAAATTTTTTGTGTAAGTGTATGGCTATGTCTAGTTGGTTCTCCCTGAATTTGAAAAACATCCGCCGGAAAGGGGCGTTGCAATCGCGATTTTTGTGCCATTTTCAATATTGTACCGACCAAAAGTATATGAAGTTATGCATCGAATTGAACGAATTATTTTGTGTAAGTGTATGGCTATGGCTAGTTGGTCCTCCCTGAATTAAAAAAAATTCTGCCGGAAGGGGGTGCTGCAATAGAGAATTTTATGTCATTTTCAATATTGCACCATCTAAATTTACGCCTTACATTCAAAGTGTATGAAGCTAGTCCTAGAACTGAACTAAAATTTTTGTATATGATTATTTTTTTGTAAAGCATGTAGGTCCTCCCTGAATTTGTAAACAGAATGCCTTTCACTCTATTGCACATCGGCTCGTGCAGAGACGGAAATTTGTTTTTACTCCTGTTAGTTCACTGAATCAAAAATTTAAAATGAAAATTAAAATTGGTATAGTATTGAATTAAAATTATTAAAGCATAAAGATGAGTAACTACTTCTTTTAAAAATATTAAAATGTGCTTATGAGATAGAAGAAAGTTTTGGGATTGGCACATCCAGCTAGTTTTTTCCGTATTCAGCAACACACTAGCACCCTGCATGATATTAAGAACAAGAACATTGTCGCATTTACTGGTCGTCACCTTTAGGCACAATGACCTTATATTTTCTTAAGTTTGATCTCAACTGCTCTGCTCAATAAATGCAAAACGTTTTGACACATTAACAAATTTATTTTTAAACAGAAAAATATCAAATTGGAAGGCGGGACTACGAAAGCCTTTTCGAATGGAACTCAGTTTTCCATTTTATGATCATTAAATTACCTACCGAGTTAGAAGCTATTTCGGTCACGTGATCTCGCAATTTCCCCCCTTCCGTCGACCGATTTTCCTACTTTTGATGGAAAATGCGTTTTCAAAACATCCTTTTTGACGGCTTGTTCTGAAATATCTATTGCATTTGCACAAAAACAAAAAAATGAGTGCGATTCAATAGTAACTGAACAACATCATGCATTTCCGAACCAAAATAAATTAAAACTTATGTCACAAAGTTGCACCTTTTTATTTAAGAACACTTTTAAATAAATTGTATTCGACGATCCATCTTCACTACACAATGCTGAGAATACATTAAGAATGTACTTCATACATGGATTTCATTGCTGCAGAAATTTTCTTACATTGTTTTTTATAACTATTTTCATAATCAACATATTTTCCCTAGTTAAGACAAGGGACTTTTGAAATCATTATTTTTAAAATTGCAATTTAAATATTATTTAAGGGTACATTATCTGCATTATGACATATATTTATCACAAAAAATTGAAAAAAAAAATTGAAAAAAAAATAAGGAAATTTTTGTAATATTTTTGATTTAACGAGAAATTTTCAAAATGCTCCATGCGCATTATTTTTTCTCTGAATGCTTTGAAATTTTTTATGGTTATTTATCATAATATATGTCATAAAACTGTGGATAGTTTTTTGAAAATAAAAATAATTGTAAAAGTTATAGGTAGTTAATTGTAAAAATAGGTTAAAAAATGCTCAAAATTTCAGAAAAAATTAGAAAATATTTTTTTTTTTTTTGCAGCTTTATATTCAGATGTATAAAATTCAATGCACAGTTTTGTTTATATATGTAAATCAAACTTGTATAAATATTATTGAAGATTTTTTTTTTTTTTTTTTTTTTTTTTTTTTTTTTTTTTTTTGTATGGAATGCGCATGGGACATTTTGTAAAATTCCCGTTAAATCTAAAAATCACAAAATTTTCCCTATTTTTTTTATTACATTTTTTGTGATAAATATATATGCTATAATGCATATAACATATGCTTGAATAATATTTAAAGTGCAATTTTTAAAATATAAAAAAAGGATTTCAAAGCTCCCTTGTCCCCTTAATAGAGGGAAAACATTAAAAATCTGCACCCTCTGCAGATTACACTGATACATAAGTTTTTCTTATTTAAATTTTATAATAATTATCATTTTGAATCCTACCATCTAAATGCATTGGTGTGAAAACATTCCAAATCTGTCTCTTCTGCCGATTTTATTCATAGTTCTGTTCGAAGTGTTTGCGAAAAATATACTCTTAAAGTAAAAATGAAATATCTTAATTTTGACGTATAATCCCTGTTCCAAACCAGATATTTTATTTAATAAATGAAGTAAAATTAGTACTTATTATTAATAAGTTACGTTGTATTAAATAAAATTTTTGGTCGGAAATAAAGTTATTTGAGCCGCGGTTTATACTCTAGAACTTACTGTATTAGATAAGCTTAGATACTTACTCACGTTAATGAAATATGTCAATAACAGTTTTCTTATGCATATTTATAAGGATTTTAAATTCTTGCTACTACTTTTTAAGCTAAATGTACACATAGAAAACATTCATTACTTTTGAACATATTAGGATAAATACTGTTTGGACAAATACACTTAAAAACCCTGCGATATTCTTGCAAAAGAGCAAATTTGTAATGTTGTTTTCTGCATATTTTAATGCTAATTAAACTTTATTCTTTCAACATTATATAAAAATACTTGGTTAAAATATGAATGTGACGCTTGAGACTATTAATCATTATACAATGCATTAAAAATCCATTAAATCATTTGATTTATATTATTTTAAATATTGATCATATTATAGGGAAACCTGAAGCTTGCTGAACGTATTAACACGGGCTCGTCAGTGACAGGGTTAAAAACTTTTCCGTTAAATTACAGAGAACTATTTTCTTAAGTCTTATGTGAAATGACACAGATAAGAAAAACTGAGATTCTGTTAAATAACAAAGAAGTTATTCACTAAATTTACAATAGACTCTATAAATTAATTTCATTAAAAATACACAAGGCTCTGAAAATTTCTTTTTATTGATAATAATTTAATTTATATCTCAAAATTAGCTAATCACTCAATTTTCAATGAAGTTCCAAGAATTTGAATTTTTCGAGTAAATTAGAAGTGCTGTATCATTTGATTTTTACAGAATTTATTTCGAACCGCTGCGCCCCGGGGTTTGAACACCAGATCTCTAAACAGAGAAGAACACCTTACTGTCTGATCTATAAATGTTATTGTTCGCTAGTAAAAAGTATGACTTTTATGAATCAGTGGAGAAAAATTTATTCTACTTGTGCTCGTCGAACATTTTCAGATATATTCATTGGAAAAATCGTAAACGGCTTATTTTAATCTACTTTAGACAGAAACATAATGCCTATTAATTTTTTCTAATGAAATTTGATTTTTAAATCAATTAAGTAATAAAAAAAAATAATGCATTTTTTTATGAAAGAATTTAAATCTAATTATTATGTTTTCTTTTTTAAACAACAATAATGTTTTAGAGAATTTTTCGAAGTTTTCGCACACTATTTATTTTTTTATACTCTAATATTTAAATTTTTTTCATTAAGAAAATCCGCTGAATTTTCTTATTTAGTACTTAAATTTGTTAAAAAATTAAAATTGATTAAAAAAAATAATAGATACTATGTTTCGGTCAAAAATAGATTAAAATAAACTGTTTACGATTCCCAACGAATATATTTGATGCGAAATCTTTGAAAAGAACAAATAGAATAGATCCCCCCCCCCTTTCTGAATCATAAAAGACATACTTTGTGCTGGATAACAAGAGCACCTATAGTTCAAATGTAATAACTTAAGATATAAAACTTAACAGGAAGAAAACGGCGCTATCCAAATTAAAATAAAAGAGAATATTAACATACTTTTTAGCGAGAGTAGATTTAATTTATAGGTTTAATTTTTATTTAAAGTTATTCATAAAAGAATCCATTGAAATTTCTTTAAAAAGTTCACGTATTTGTAACGATTCGCTATCTTTTCGCATCCCAAGTATATGAATTGAATGGTTGAACAATTTACAAGATAATGATTTAGCTAGACCACGGACAAAATCCAAATTAAAAAGCGCGAGATATATTTAATTTAATTTCAATAATTATTTATTCCAGTTTTACACGTTTATTATGTTTATAATTTTATTTTCTATTTACATTCTGAAGATGACTCAATTAAAAAGAGTTGAAACATGTAAATAAAATTTTTTAATGTATTTTAAATGTTTTTATTAATACAACGTCTTATAAACAAAATATTTATTTATAATATGAATTCTTACTTTTTCGTTGTGGAATATATATTATTAATATTACGATATAGTTATTAATGAACGTAATCAAAACTTATTACTGTCATTTTTGACATTGATACTCATAGTTCAGTCAGTAAGGTGTTCTTCCTCTATCAAGAAATCTCACATTCAAATCGCTAGAAATAAATTGTGTAAAAATAAAATGATATTGAACTTCTATTACTCGATAAATTCAAATTGTTTGGAATTCAATGAAAATGGAGTGATTCGCTAATTTTGAAAACTAAATTACAGACTAAATTAATTTACAGAGTCTTATGTATTTTTAAAGATGCCAATTTACAGAGTTTATTATAAATTTAAAAAATAACTTCGCTTTTATTTAACAGAATCTCGGCTTTTCTAATCTCTATAATCTTCTATACTTATATAAAACAATTTGTCCTGACTGACTGATAATCAGCGCACTGCCCAAACTACTGAACCTAGAAGCATGAAATTTGGTCAAGATATACTTCTTATGATGTAAGCGTGCACTAAGACGGGATTTTTGAAATTTTACCCCCCCCCCCCCTCCTAAGAAACTTAAATGGGGAGTCGAAAATTTTTGAAAATCTTGCTATATCTCAGCAGCAGTTATAGGTTGTAACGTGAAATTCCATATTATAAATGCACCAAAAACATATTTAAACACATATTTCAGCAATTTTACAAATCCCCCCTAAAAGAGGGTTAAAAGGGGTTGAAATGTTTAGAACATTAGGCACATCTCGGCGGCCATTTCAAGTAGAAACGTGAAACTACGGAAAAGAAATCTATTATAAAACTAATTAAATATGTGTTTCAGCGATTTTAAAATTTCCACCTCTGTGGAGGCTAAAGTGGGGGTCGAAAATTTTCAAACTTTTTTGGACCCGTCATGTGATATATCATCTTAAACTACTCTTTCAAATTATGGCCCATTCATTCCTTCTCTCCAATTTGGACCCCCGGGCAAGGATAATTTTCGAGCTTTTTTGAAATTGCAGTGCTTTTATCATTTTAAATCGGATTTTTTTGCGGAGCTTTCTGATAAATATTATTTATAATAGATGAAAATTTTAAAGAGAGAGAGATTGAGGAGGATGTTTTCTGGGGGAAGCAAAAGTTGAAGCCCTGGGGTGTATTTTTTCTACTTTTGCCGACACTAATCATGTGACATATAATTGTAAAGCTCTGTGACTAATATTTATTGTTATACACATTCCCATCCACTTTGCCATCAAGAAGAACTTTTTCTAAATTTAGCCAACACCCCTTCACGTGATATATCGTTGTTTATCCCTGTGACCAATTATTCATATTATGCACTCCCCTTGCTTCTCCTGGGAGTCAGTTTAACGGTTTTAAGCAAAATGTCTTCTAATAATAGTAAAACTATGGAACTAAACTTAAATACCGTAGAAAAAATCAATAAAAAATTATCCCATTCATCCTTTTTAGTTCCGGTTTTTGCCACAAGGTGAACTTTTAATTCTTATTTATTTAACTATTTTGGTAGTAATTGCCAAAAAATTTTAATTTTTGATACTTTAACTCCTTTATCGTTTTACACTTACTCGCGCCTTTTCTACTTTTTGCAAACAAGGATCGCCATCACATGGCTTTCTTATAGCCTCCTTTTGGTTTGTTGTTTTTTAATTACCTCTGTTTTTAATTTCTATGTATTTACTAAAATCCACATGTACTTTATCTATTTTAGGAATTCCCACCTAGGAGGGTTGAATGGAGTGGCCGTACTTTTCGGACATTTCGATACATTTCTGCAACAGTTATAGGTAGAAATGCGAAATTCAAGATAGCAAATCTACTCAAAAATAATTAAATATTGTGATTTTAGTACTAATTTGTCTATTATGTCGTCAATATGCATTTTGATCCGGATAATGTGAGATTAACAGTTAAGACAACGATTATGGCTATTTGATAAGAAATTAAGTTTTTAAACGTTACTAGATGTATTTTATTTGATACAAGATTCTTTTAAAGAAAACGACCAACGTATCGGGCGAAGATTGCTAGTTTTATATAAGACTTAAGATAATAGACTACCCATTGATTATTCTTAATTTAACAGAAAAACTTTAACAAACAGGTGGTTATTTTTAATTAATCTGAAACTGCACATGCTTATTGCATTGAATCTGGAGGGGGGGGGGACTAATGAATAAAAAACATATAATTTCCAATTAGTCTAACTTTTCCTTTTCTTTGCAATAAGCCTAAAAAATATTGGATAAAAGATTAAAAGTCTGTTTTTTCTCCAATCAGTTGATATCTTTGCAAAGAGACGAATTTCTTAATTAACCTACGACATATACATTACTCCAGGTTAAAGAGGTAATGAGGAGCAATTATTTGAAAGGTTCCTAAATATAATAATAACTTTTAAAAAATTTGAAATTTGTATTAAACAGAACTACGACATGCAATGTAATGTTTGTTTTAAATCAATTTCATAACACTAAATCCGAAGATGGAGGATTACCGTGTAATCCGGCGACTGTTTGATGCACCGTTTAATTTGGGCAACTATTTAATTGAAACAAAATACCAAAACAAAACGTAAAATACTATTAATTTCACATGTGATAATTTTGACACCCATTATATGGAGCAGATCGAAATGAACCGCGCTGTTCCATTAATTGGAATCTATTGTATTTGCTTATAATACACCAAATAAGTATTGAGCTAAATACCCTTTTACATACGCATATATGTTTTTGTACACATAATTATATAATTGCGAATGTCTGAAATATTTTTGGGTATGTAACAAATATTATCTTTTAATGAAGCTGTACACGTGCCAGACGATTATCGAATTAACCTCTAAATACTTTCCAAAAAACACGACATTAAATATTACATTCTTTTGCGCTTACCAGTTGCATGTTTATATAGATTAATTGGAGAATTCTCCCGTTTTTCATTGCTGTGGCCTTGTTATTGAAAAGAAAAAAGTGAACATAATCATATCTGCTGTCTGACCACTGAGTTCTTCGTCTAATTGTTTGGAGGTCGATTGCCGCTTCGATTCCGCAGAGGAAATGTTACCTCCAGATACTTTTCAACCTTGAAATTTCTAGAGGAAGTAAAGCGAAAGTGTGCACCGATGGAAATTAGAATTTGAAGGTTTCAAATAGGAAATGATAGTATTATTTACAAGGTGTCAGAAATAGTATACAAATCATTGAATACCGCAAAAGTGAAGAAAATTTTTGTGATATGGAGGTGGACTTAAATGAAACGGGTAATGTTGTTTTTGAAGGGCAGTGGATACTAGCTTTTTAACTTGATCCGAAGGATTAAAAATATGCTTCATAAATAAACAAAACTTGTTTGAAAACATACGGCATAAGAATCCCTATAAAAAGCTCAACACAGATTTCTGTGCTTGTTGAGAACTGTTGAAAACGTTCAGAATCAAAATGTTTATGGTGAGTTTCATTTCCTTCCTGATTTATTCATTAGTTTGAGTTGTTTTAATAATTGTTTCAATAGAAAGCATGTATTGTACATTCACCAGTAGTTAACAGCAGTGTTACTGTAACTGGTGTCTGATTAACATTTGTCCCTATTTGACAATAGTGTTTACTGTCTCCGACTTCCATTACTAGTATTTGACATTTGCTCATATTTAATAGCATTTACTGGTTTCTTGTTTCATTATAGCATCTGTCTAACGACTTTCATCTATATTGATCCCTGTCTCATCAGTATTGATATGGTGATTCCCATTTTTTTCATTATCTCTTCAAAAATGAAAGCAATCTAATTACCATCAATGTTCAGAAATTTCATAAAACAACATTTGAAATTAAAATTAAAATATAAAATAAAATTTCTTAAAAAAAATAGCGAGAGTGGACACATTTAAAAATTAAAAGCTTTCATTTAAAATAATAATTACCAAAATCTGTTCAGATGAAAGCTCAGATCAGATGACTAAAAAAACCGCTTGATCATTTAAGTATATAAATAATAATTAATTAAGCTATTATTAGTTTAATTATTAATAGAAATTTAATAGCTGTATAATTTAATATTTTATTTCAATATAAATCAATTACCTTAATAAAAGCTTATATTTAAAAAAATTCATTACATTTTATTATTTATTTTTTTACTATTTATTTTATTTTACACCTTTTTAGTGTTTAAAATATTTTATTGTTGCAGTTTCAAATTTTAGCGAGCGTGGTTTGGCGTATAATAAATGTCACAGTTGTAGTTCATATACAGCTGCAACCATAACGAATATCTGGCGATTTAACTCTTCACTGCTCAATTATTTATTTTTTTTCTGTAACTATTTTAAATTTATACATCAATATAATAATGGGAGAAATAGTAAGAAAAAAAATATATTTCAAATTACCAATTAAAAATTTTATATTGTAGGGTGCGTACCCTATAAACATCATTGGTTTTTTAATAATGTATTGCTATGTTTTGCTATTAAATGGGCTTAAATTAATTAATTTTATCTGCTTAAGACTCTACAACTTTCTTAATATTAATATTTACAAATGTTCAGTAAAAATAATTAAAAGTAAATTTTGCCTTAATTTCTTCATTGAAATTTTTTTTCCCGAAAAACATTTTTTTTTCTTGTCAATGGCAACCATCTGACATGGACAAAATAAGTTTTAATCCATTTTTTTGACTGTTCTTGATCTGCTTCACTGATCATGTCGGACAAATTCTTGGCACATAATGAGAGTTATAGCGTTTTTAGGTATGTGCCGGATGTGGTACACGGTGCAGTGGAGGGTTAACACTGAGATTGGCTAACGAAAAAATACCCTTAAAATTAATTTTATAAGAAAGTCCTAAAAATATTTAAATGTTGTATTGTCATGGTAAGCACATCTATGTGCATAATTTTTAATTTTAACATAAGCGTGAAAAAGCAATTACAAAATTCTCTTTACATACATGAACCAAGTAAAATAAAAAATAAAAAATTTACAAAAATCTGTCTTAATTTCATGTAGTTAAAAAAAATTTCTTTTTAAATATATTAATGCTTTTGTAATTTAAAAATGTAAAAAAATATTTAGTGAAACATTAGATTAATCATTTTAAGCATGTAAAAAATATTAACGAGAATTAGAACATAAAAAAATATATTGTCTGAAAGGTATTTTTTCTTCTTCTTCTTTTACATCTGCAATAAACAGAAATTTACATATTTCTCATAAATATTGTAAATTTTCTAATACAAAATCATAAAGCATAGAGACGTACGTTTGAAAGAAAAATTATATTTGGATATCTCCGGCATTTTTCATTTTACATAAATTTACAAATTTTATTTTAATAGTAACAATGCAAAAAATCTCCAAATGATAAATAAAACTTTGGCATGAAAAATTAACTCAGCATTGTCATCTGTTGAGAACTCTTAAGCATTTTTTAGCACCCGTTATGCTATTTATTTTGGCCAGATATTAAACTGTCGTGTTCAACAAGTAATGTTCTGCAGAAGCCAGCTGTAAAACAAAGAAGATGTATCATTATAAATGATAATCTCTACTGTAATTTTTTTTAACTTCTAAGCATCGCACATTTTTAATTTTCATACCATCGTACAGAAAAAAAAATTCTTTTAAATACAGTTTCTTTGAAAATTCATCTCAACTTATTTTAATTGTAATTTTTATGTTATTATTATTTTTTTTTTATATATTTTTATTTTTATTTATTTATTGCAGTTTTTAACACAATTTCCTTAAATTGGCAACTCCCATACTCCATTTATATAGAAAGTAAAGGAAAAATAGTACCTTTTTATGTCTTTTTTGTTGCGATTTTCCCATAATAAATGAAATAATATTATGCATATGTTGTTTTTTAAAAAAAATAAGTGAAGGATTTCTGTTAAAATATAGAACTCTAATAAATTATATTTAATTTTGAGCATCTACATTAATATAAAAAAAAAAAAAAAAAAAAAGGAAAAGAAAAAGAAAAGAAAAGAAAAAGAAAGCATATAAATTATTAAGTAGCCGATTTCTCTCTCACCTTTTTTTTTATTGTCGAGTTTTTTAAAGTTTCTTTTTGGTATATTTGTGTAGCACTCTGCGATATTAAATGCATACTTTTCTGTAGGTGGTTTGTAAATGACCAGATTGTAAATGTCGATTTCTTCAACGGATGCAAATGACGTCATTTTATATTTTTTAAAAAAAGCGCGTGTTTTTGTTTATAAAGTGAAATATGTTTTGTACTATCTATATTTACATAATTATTGCATTTTTTTCGTCGGGGGCGACGCTTAATTCTGAAAAAAGCAGAGTTTACGTTTTCTAATATTAACTTCCGTGTTGGAAGATATAAGCAATAAAAAAGTAGTGTTAAAAAACAAAATATGTGCAACATTGAATTGATATGCGGCAGATATGCAACGCTGTGATACAGAAGTTTAATTGAAGTGAGCCCAAATTATTGAAAATTAACGACAATGAAGTTGTGAATCTATATTGAAAATATAGATACGTATAATTTTTGCTGTTTTTAATCATAATAACAGGGAAAAAAGCATTATTTAAATTAAAATTTTGTATTCAAGATTTTTAAATTAATTTCTTAACGTGTAATTATAACTTAATTTACATTAAACTATTAAATGATAAAAGTGGAGGGGTTTTTTTTATTATTATTTTCTGTCTTTTTTTTTACTTTCTACTTTTAAGTGTTTGAAAAATTTCGTTGTTTTTTGTTACTCGCAAACAGTTGTAGCAACACTGGTTTGCGATTAATTACCTGCGACCGGCTAACTTAAAAATTAGTTGGTTTTTAAGGTAATTTTAGTCATTTTAATCATGTAAAGTAGTTTTATCACACACTGATGGCAAAAACGAATTATTTAAATTTAAATACTGAATTTGTTATGAAAGAGTAACCCACGTTTGCAGGCAAATTTTACACTATCAGAAGACAGGTATACTTTATACTTGCAAACTTTTCTAAATCTCCAGTTATTATAACAATATCCTGAAAAAACAAAATACCGACCTTATTGTTGTCATTTTAGTTGTTGGCTTGAAAATTTTATTCATGCTATCATTTTGGTCTGGAAGGTATGCGAAGACGTTTTATAACAATCCTCTGACAGTCTTGCAAAAGGGCAAAATTGTAATGTTGTTTTCTCAGCATTTTGTTTTAATTGCTAAAAAAATATGATTCTTTCAAAACTATAGAAAAATCTTATTTACGAATATGAATGTTATCCTTGAGTGTGTTAATCATTGCACAATGTATTAAAAATCCATTAAATCAACTGAGTTATACCATTTTAATTATTGCTTGCATTGCAGTGAAACCTGGAGCTTAGGGAACGTCTATAGACGGGCCAGTGAGAGGGTTAAAAAATAACCGAATATAAAAATATATACTTTAATTTATCTCTAACATAAATTATATTTTTCTACCTAACATACTTGAATTTTTCGCACAAATTTCAATCTGCATAAATGCAGTCGTATATAGAATCGAATAATATTTTTATTTGTAACGTATATTATGAGAATAAAACCTGTCATAAGTCATTCTAGTCCAAGAGTCGATAACACCAAAATGAAAGGTATGGAGAACAAGAAAAAAAACCTTTATTTTACGGAAGAGTAGTAATAGGGGGATCTAATGATCTATGTTTGCTCGGAGTGAAGTGGTACATAAGCCAAAATTTAATATCACTATTGGTTTACTCGTAGGCTTATCATTGTGTTTGTCATTCAATGATTTCATGCCATTGATTGCACGGCAAACACAACGATAAACCTACGAGTAAAGCCTTAGTGGCATTAATTTTTAGTTTATGCACTACTTCACTTCCGACAGTTATGGATCATTAGATTCCCCTATTACTACCATAAACTAAAGTTTTCTTTTCGTTGTGCTCGATACTTTAAGTAATTGCGCTGTCGTCGCTTGGACTATTATGATTTTCTTATAATTTTATACTATATTTTTGCTTAGCACTTTTGTGTACATTTAATACAAAAATATCTTCTATATTCACAGACAGCTGCCATCTACATGTTTGCTTTGAGCATCGTGATTATCGAGGCCTTACCCACAAATTATGATGAGAAGTCTTCTTCCATTCAAGAGCAAGCACAAGACGATTACAGACACCACCAAGAGGTTCTGAGTAATCAAAACCATGGATCTGCAACAATGAAAGGAGGATATAACCAAGATGGCAGCTTTGGAGTCACTTTCGACAACAAGGACAAAAATTTCAGAGATCGTGGTTACGGATACGAAAAAGCCTACGCTTATTCCCGTGAAACAGCCTTCTTCGACTATCTTGATAACAAGCCATCAATTAATGCCAAAGATCTTGTAGAAAAATACGGAAACTCAGAAGATCAGAAAAACGATGATCTGTTGGGCAGTTTTTCATACTGATATTTTGCTTTAGAACCAGCATTGGTTCCATCTAAAAACAACGAAACACAATCTGTTTAATTGATTGTTCCTCCAGATCAGACTCATAGTTCGTTAACGAAAATAGGAGTGTTTTTATGATATTGAAATGTCATATGTTTTCGGTGAATTCAGTTCGCCATTTTTTGTGATACTTTATGTTTCTTGATATCAGTATTAAGACAATGCTGTGATGCCAATGATATAAATATTACTTTAAGCATTTTTTTTCATTATCAAATTGAAGTTATTTTCATAACTTAAGAATTTAAGATAGGCTTAACATTTCATGATGTAGTCTAGGAAAATATATAAATTGCTGTATATACATATTTTTCAATGTACTACTGTCGCTTAGTTCATAGCTTGTATATATATATATATATATATATTGACTGGAGTTATAAACAGTAAATTACGTTGCGCATAATATTTTAATCTTTTATGATCGTAACACATACTTAAGAGAGCACTTTTAATGTTCTTTTATGAACAATAAATGTGTTATTACTGTAAAACGCTTGCGATTCTCTGTGAGTCGAGCTTTGACCGACATGCTGAGAGATATGCAGAAAGATTTTAGATGTTTATGTATTTGTCAAAGATAAAATTTTCTTCTATTTTTTCCGAGATTCTAAGACGGTGATTTTCCCAAACTTTATTGTTACGCAATCCTACCTAAGGTTCGAAATTTTTCTCGCGATCTGCCTAATATGAACGCAGTGTAAATCCTTTTATATAATCGAACATATGGGGAAAATAAACATTAGCACAAAGTATGCACGCGAGCACAGTAATGTGTAATACTGATGTGAAAATTGAGATATCAAAACCTTTTACCACGTAACGTAATGCGCTTATTACCGAATTAAAAAAAAATAGAATTAAAAAATAAGGTACTGAATTTAAAAAATACAGTTTAAAAGTCAATGAAATCGCACCAGCGACAGATTTTGTGTCGGAATTGAAGCATTTAACCTTAAACCTCAAGTCTCAAACCGTTTCATATAAGTTTAATAAAACACTAACTTTTCACAAAGTTCCTTATCTATATCTTTTCAAAATACTTTATTAAAAGAAGTAAGATATTATTTTTATGATCTTATTCCAGATGACAAAATTAATTATAGATTTTAAAATATCAGAATAATCGTACGCCGTTACACAAGTAGGTCGCGACCCATGATTTGAAAACCGCTGCTCTAACCTGTTGTCAAATTCGTTATTTACTTTGTTAAGAGCTTATATAAATAAATAAATAAATTCTGATAAAACTTTGTTATTAAAATTTTTAAGATGAAACATTGAAAAACAACTGAAGCTTATCTAAACATTCAAACTGAGAGAAATTAAGTAACATTTTTTTTTTATTTTCTCATTTTTCGCTTTCTTAAAAATTTAAAGCATACAAGTAATAAAATTATTTTAATGCGATTTTCTATGTTTCTCTTTCACAATACAAAGTAGGAAAAAATATTATTGTTGCGAATTGAACGAAAAGGAATTGTTATATTTTCTTGTATGATGTAATTTAAAATTGTCTTTACAGACAAATTTACGAAAATATATGCTGCGTGTAGGCTACATGAATGTCATTAGAGAAAAATTGTTACATTTTAAAGAAATGTGATAAAAAAAAAAGATTAAACTATAATTAATTCATATCTGATAAACTGTAACCTCATCCACCTTTTACTATACAGTAAAAAAGACGAATCTTATGAGCTTAGTTAATAGCAATTATTCATTAAATTTCTCCACTTACTTATATTTATTAATTTTAGTGCACCTTGAAAAGTTTTTCCGGAATATTTTTAAAAAGCGTTTAGGTTTCTATTTCTTTTACTTGTTTGTTTGTTTATTGTGTTTATGTTTTTTATTGTTGGTGATAATATCTCATGGAATACGCCATAAAGATGATTTTGTTATTCTGTTACATAGAAAATAAACTTGTACATTTGAAATCTAATACTGTTTGAATTCGTGTGTCTAAAATACGTCTTATATTACGATTTTTGTTCATTGTTATTTATTTGAATTTATGAATAAATAAATGTATTAACTTGTTCTACAGAAATCCTATTGCATTTATTTATTTATTTATTTTATTTATTTTTTATTTTATTTTATTATTATTATTATTATTATTATTATTATTATTATTATTATTATTATTATTATTATTATTATTATTATTATTATTATTATTATTATTATTATTATTTGTTATTACTTCGAGAATCCAAAGAAGATTTTCTTTTTAATGTAGGTGCTATTTGAAAAGCGTAGAAGCTACATTTTTTTTCTATTTCATCTTGTGACAAAGATAATTTTAACCACTTAACTCATTAATTTTTTTGAAAAAAACTTTCAAATAATACAGATTTTTTCATATCTTTTACAGAATTTTTAATCTTTTACCACCGGTTTCTCAAAACAGAAATTTTTACCTAATTGAATCAGAAAAATACTTGGATTAACCCATTTTAGGCCAAGCACAGAAATTTTATAAAATGTAGCATTATTTTTATTGAAATATGCTTAAATTACATACATTAAGACACAAAAAAAGATTCGTGCATGAAAAATAATATTTTATATAAGAAATAATATTTTATATAATAATATAAAATATTATTTCTTATAATGAATAATATGAATATGAATAATATTTTTATGGCTTTTGTTTTATTCTTATTTCATATACAGAATTTGCAACTTTAATCTATTTTAAAAACATATAATTCATTTCAATTGGAATAATAATATATTTTTAAAAAGTCGAATTTGTCAAAGGCGTTTCAAATTAAAACTCTAGCGTATTTTGAAAATTTTTTAAGAGAAAGTGTTTACTCCAATTGAATTACTAATATTTTATGGATGTCTTCAAAAGCCTTAAAAAATAGAAGAAAAATAAAATTCTTGAAAAAAATGTGTCAGAGTGTTAAAAAAAAATATTTATCGAAATGTTTCGTATACGAACCTTTGGCCGAAAATGGGTTAAATACTACAAAATTTACAATAAAAATATATTGGGAGAATATGAAATTACGATTGAAACATGTACGCCCGTACGTAATACGGGCAAATCATGATTGGTAAAAACATGTTGCCCATATGACTTACAGGGAAATCAGGGAAGCGGTTAAACATTTATGCAGGAAGTTCACTAGGAAGATTATAATTGAGGACATGAGTTTTAAAACTCGCCTTATACAAAAAATCAATTTTCGGGAGATTGCAAAAATATCTCTGATTGCATCCATTGGTTTTCATTGCAAAGTAACATTTTTAAATGCCAGAAAGTACACGATAAAACTATTTTTTTTTCGTATTATAGTGTTTTTCGATGTAGATTAATCAATAGAATAAATTGATAGAGAAAACTCCTTTTATCATTTTTTATTACATTCCGGGTACCATTTTGTTTGCCATTTGTTTTAATATTTTTTTCACTCAAATTGCTTCAATTTTTTAAAAGATTCAAATTGCTTCATTGCTACCACTTTTTTAAAAATAATTGTATTCTCCTTATATCATCTAACATTAGATAAGATATTAAATAAAGTGAATGCATCTATATCAAAAAAGATTATTATTTATGAAGAAAATCATGGGCCACCCGACCAGATGCCGCGAATAATCACGGTTAGATTTTAAAAGTACAGTCATTCAACTTATGAGAGTGGCTGCATTCCGATTTTTCGAATAACTAAATTCTGTAGAAATGAAAATATAAATCACTCAAGAAAACAATCTGCTCTGTAAATGACTTTTGCCGCGACAATTCCCAAATCTCAAGGTTTAACATTTGATAAAGCAGTTGTAGATATTGAGGATAAGGAGACAGTTGGCTTAACGTACGTAGCGTTGTCGAAAGTGAAAACCCTTCAAGGTTTAACATTCAATAGAAAATTTTCTTAAGAGAGATTTTATAATATCAAAAATTCTCATATTCTAACATGCAGAAAAAAAGAAGAAAATACAATAAAAAGTTTTACAATTAATAATTCTTAGTATCAACGAGAGCAGATTTCAAATGTTTTTTTCAGAAAATAGGATTTTGAAGAAGTAGCTTTCTTCAAGCTCTCTTTGAATATATTATTCAAAGATTATTTGATGTGAATTACAAAGATTAAAAATATATTTATTTCAAATCATTTGAGAAAACACCAGAGGCTATTGGAAATGTAAAACATCTTTTAAAAGATTTTAAATGGAAATTTAAAAAAAATTGAAAATTTGTAATATTTTTATTTATACCAGTCTTATGTAAAGTACAAAAAAATCCGAAGAAATCCTTATTTATTTGGCTGAATTTATGTTTCTAAAATTAAAATGCGCCAAAACATAAAATAATGTTTTTACTTAAAATATTATTAAAAAATATTGTTACTTTTAAATATTTATCTTTTGAAAAAATGCTTCACGAATGCGAACAAAGCATGGCTTTTGCTAGTTTTATTTAGTTTTAATTAATTGAACCGACACTTCTCTATTTGTAAATAAATAATTTTGTTGTATCAAGCATTTGATCTATGCCCATACACAAACAAAACAAACTTCCATGCCTTAAATCATAGATGCCAACATCTCTTAATTATTCCGGAGTCTGATCAAAAATTTGCATGCAAAAACTGGAAAATTCATTTAAGAAAATATGTTTACTTTCTACGATGTAAATCTTTGATTTCATCCTGAAATTTTTGGTCAA
Source organism: Maratus speculifer (assembly GCA_964019185.1). Lineage (NCBI taxonomy): Eukaryota > Metazoa > Arthropoda > Arachnida > Araneae > Salticidae > Maratus > Maratus speculifer. The sequence continues at coordinate 58,292,061 of OZ025294.1, forward strand.
ATAAAATTTCCGGTTGAAAACATGCTCATCTTGTATCAGACTCCGGAATAAATTAAGAGGTGTTGGCATCTATGCTTAAATGGAAAAAAAGAAAAAAAAAAAACTGGGTCTATTATTTGCGGTAAATATGATTGAATATCATTTAAGAAGGTGGCCTTGTAGACATAACCTTTGCTCTACTGGATATTAATGGAGTGTTACTAAGTGTTACTGAATTATTTCATCCCTAATTTGACTTCAAAGTAATATTTATTTCCTTGTTAAGATGATTAGACAAAGTTTACGATTTTGGAATCGTAATTATCTTAGAATGTTATTTCTAAATAGGATGTAACAGATGTCCCACTTATGCGGACCTGCAATTTGAAGAGGTTAAATAATTTTCCCTTAAAATCAGGTAGTAAACAATCTGTAAGCTGTTTATCTAAAATTAATCATAATGTAATTATTATCATTGCAATGATTTCGCTTGCAAAATTCCTATTAGTAAGTTGTGTACATACAGCTGAATACTTCGTGTCACACGACAAATTATAAAATTTTGAAAAAGTCTTTTGTATTAATAACATTACTTTTTTCAGTGCCATCCGTTTATTTTTGCGATTTAAATTTTAAAAGAGAACCTTAATTTCACCTTTTTTGTGTACATATCATAGCTTGTAAAATGTCTCACTAATAAACCGTAGGTTTTTAATTGGAGCCCCGATGCTAGAAATTAAAATTTTCATATGAAGATGGATTTAATTATAATAAATTTTGTATTTTTTACCAGTTTAAGGGTTTATATTATTAGGGTTTCGTTCATATTGTTGTAGCGTATATTGGGTTCTTTTGATCTTATGGTTAGACAACTTCAAACTCTTGCTTATAGAAAAGTAAAAAATAATTTATTTACAGAACTTCAGAACAACAGAGTCTTCGAAACTCACAAATATTACAAGATATTCCAAAATAACTGTTTAAATCTATCGAACAAGTACAAATATAGGTCGCAGAGACTCTTTATACAATGTCTCAACACTATATCACATTCCAAACAACGTAGATAAAACTCAATACATCAAGCAAACTTGCTTAAACCTAGAAGTTCACTCTATGACTGACTGGTAAATAATAACAACAGCTCGCATCGCTTCTCTTCTTATATATAGTCTCGTAGCATGTGCTAGAAATTTCTAGAAAAACCTGGAAAACCACGGAACAACAAACAATGTATCAGTATATCTAAGGGGGGTTACCAGAGAGGAAAGGGTTACCATCGCCAACAATCGCCAAGCTTGTCGCCAACTTGGCGATATATCGCCAAATTTGGCGACCAAAATTAGTCGCCAAAAGTGACGCCAACTTGGCGATATCTTCATTATTTCGCCAATCTGCCGTAGACATACACTGAAAATAATGGACAAGTTTGCTTGATAACAAAGACAATGCAACAAAAACTAATATAAGTAAAGGAATGGAGCTTAATAAGATTATTTACATTATTTTACAGTACAAACACTAACTATTTACAAAATTCGTAACACTACCCCCTCCTCAAAGACTGCACGTCCCGGGCAGTGCAATCCTTGAGTTAGAGGAGAACACTTAAAATAAATAAACAAATAAATAAATAAACAAATAAATAAATAAATAAATAATAACAATAATAATAAAATTTACATAAATAAGAACTAATTACTGTTTACATATTTACAAAAAGTGACTTTCATGACCATGGTCTGAAATTCCAGTTTTGAATTTTTAATCACTTTGGCCAAAATAAGGGGCTAGCCGGTTATAATGTACGACCCTGGGTTTGGTGTGTGGCGATTTTCGTATGCGTACGACGACGTCATTCAGCCTGTTGACGACTGTGTAAGGACCGTCCCAGTTTCTTTGTAGTTTTGGCGACAGTCCCTTACGACGTATCGGATTCCACAACCAAACTTTGTCACCTTCGTTGAACTCATGTCCAGTTGCCTTTGTGTCGTACCGTGTCTTCATCTTTTCTGATGCCAGTCCAATTCGGTTCCTCGCTAGACAATGAATCTCCTCAATCCGCGCCTGGAGTTTATCGACATATTCCTCAGGCGATGAAGGAGCATCAGGAGGACGGCCAAACAAAAGATCAGCAGGCAGACGAAGATCACGACCAAAGAGCATTTGAGAAGGGGAGTAACTAGTGGCCTCATGAGTGGCACTCCTGTAGGCAAGCAGGAAAAGAGGCAATTTCTTGTCCCAGTCCTGTTGGTCTCTAGACACCAGGAGAGAGAGGCTATTTAGGATGGTACGATTGAAACGCTCCACCATGCCGTCCGATTGAGGATGTAGGGGTGTAGTTCGAGTTTTGTCCATGCCGAGTAGTCCACACATTTCCTTAAACACAGTCGAATCGAAGTTTCTTCCTTGATCGGAATGGATTTGAAGAGGAACTCCATATCTGGAAACCCAGTGTTGAACTAGTATGTCTGCTACTGTTACCGCCTCTTGATTAGGAATGGCGTAGGCTTCAGGCCACTTAGTGAAGTAGTCCATGACAACGAGGATGTACTTATTGCCATCAGATGTTCTAGGAAGAGGACCCAGGATGTCTAGTGCAATTCGTTCGAAAGGAGCTCCTACATTATAACGCTGCAGTCGCCCACGGGTGCGCCTCTTTGGACCTTTACGGGCTACACAGGTGTCACAAGTTCGACACCACTTCTCCACATCACTGCGAACATTATTCCAGTAGAAACGCTCTCGAACCTTTTGCAGGGTCTTCATTACACCAAAATGACCTCCTGTGGGACTACCATGCAGTTCTTGAAGGACTATAGAAATTCTCGACTTAGGGAGTAGTAGTTGCCATCTACATGTCTTTCCATCGTCAGACTCCCATTTTCGGTACAAGATGCCGTTCTTCAAATGTAAGGAATCCCAGAGAGCCCAATAACGTTTAGTCGTAGGATGGTAATGGGCCATGTCTTGCCAGCTGGGCTTCCTGTTGGACTCCTCTTTCAGCTCTAGAATGGGCTTAATTTCAGGATCAGCAAGTTGATCTTTACGCAGGCTCTCGTCACTCCACGGATCTTGCGATGATGTAGACCCAGTTGTAACTTGTCTTACTATAGGACCTTTGACATTAAATTTCTTCTCAGCCCGGTCGCAGTATCTACAATTCTCTGAGCAGGGTCTTCTTGAGAGAGCATCTGCATTTCCATGTGATGAGCCTTTTCGATGGCGTATCTCCATATCGTACTCTTGAAGCTTTTGTATCCACCTGGCTATCTGGCCTTCAGGGTTCTTAAAATTCAATAGCCAAGTTAGAGAAGCATGATAAGTTCGGATCAGGAACTTTCGACCGTAAAGATAGTGATGAAAGTGGTCTATGGCTTTCACTACAGCAAGAAGCTCTTTTCTTGTTACGCAGTAGTTTCGCTCGGCCTTTGACAAGCACTTGCTGAAATAGGCGATAACACGCTCCTGGCCGTCGATTTCCTGGGACAGTACAGCGCCAATGCTTTCGTTGCTTGCATCCGTATCAAGTATAAACTGTTTATCGATTTGAGGATACGACAGAATTGGAGTGGATGTCAAGGCCTCCTTAAGCTTTTCGAAAGCAGCGTCACATTCATGTGTCCACATAAATTTTTGATTGGCTTCTGTTAATTTATGAAGTGGTCTTGCAATCATCGAGAAGCCTTTGACGAATTTTCTGTAATAGGTGCATAATCCTAGAAAACTTCGAAGCTGGTGAACATCTGCTGGACGATTCCAATTTTTCACGGCCGATATCTTCTCCGGATCAGTCCTAACTCCTTCCGCCGAAATGATGTGTCCAAGGTAGGCGACTTCATTACGAAACAAACTGCACTTCGAAGGGCTTAACTTCAAATTAGCTTCCTTTAATTTTTGTAGCACCCGCCTGAGGTTGTTCAGATGTTCATCAAAAGATTTTCCTATGATTATGATATCGTCTAAATAAACAAGACATGCCTCATATGACAGTCCCCGGAGAACCGTTTCCATAAGCCGTTCGAAAGTTGCAGGTGCGTTACATAGACCAAAAGGCATTACCTTGAATTGCCATAATCCTTGTCCCGTTGTGAAGGCAGTCTTCTCGCGGTCGTCGGGATGGATCTCTACCTGCCAGTAGCCACTCTTCAGGTCTAAAGTCGAGAACCAAGTGTTGCCCGCAAGTGTGTCAAGAGTGTCGTCAATCCTTGGCAGAGGGTAACTATCCTTTTTGGTGACGTCATTCAGTCGGCGGTAGTCTACACAAAATCTTGTTGAACCATCCTTCTTTCTTACTAATACAATGGGAGACGCCCATGGACTTGTCGATGGTTCGATGACGTCATTTTCTTCCATATCTTTAATTAAATTCTGCACCTCTTCTTGCTTGGCAAAAGGTAATCGTCTAGGGTGCTGTTTAATAGGAGAGTGATCTCCCGTGTCAATTCGGTGTTGTGCCATTTTAGTTCGTCCAAAGTCTTCAGATGTTTGGGAAAATAAACTTTGGAATTCTCTAATTAAACTTTCAGCAGCATCTCTCTGGTTTGGATCTAAGTCCGTATTTTGTAACAAATCCTTGACTAAATTATCTGGAGATTTCTCAGAGTGACTGGAATTTTGACTTATGCACGTCACAGGAGCACATGACGCTATCACCTCTCCTTTCTTGATAGTCCTCGTCTTATCACTGATGTTAGCAATTCTGACTGGAATGGTCTTCTTCGAGAGGTCTACCACAGATGAAGCCACCAATACTCCTGCTTGTTTACTATTGTTTTCAGGATAATCTATATGGCCAAATCGATAATTAGTTTCATTTTTAATTACAGCAGGAACCAAACATTCTGTTCTTGCATCTAGATTAATGTCTTCTTTGGCTATTACTATTTGTTTACATTCAATTTCGTTATTTAATCCAAAAAGACTTATTTCTTCAAATTTTGAGATCATTTTGTTATTTTTGAAATCAAGTCTGAAGTGAAACTTCTTCAGAAAATCTAGTCCGATTAAGCAAGGATCTGTTATGTCAGCCACATATGCCGTATGGTAATATTTCGTTCCTCCAAAGTTGATAGTTAAATTGGCCTTTCCATATATGCCAATCTTGTCGCCCGTCACAGTTTGCAGGGTAATGCATGGTGGAGTCCAGATGAGTTTAGATTTCAATTTTCGAGCCAAATCTTCTCTGATTATTGTCACATTGGCTCCTGTATCGACAATCATACGGCATTGAATTCCGTTAATAAAGCCTATCACATATAATTCATTATCACCGCCACTCATTTTTGATATCTGGAGGATCTTCAGGTGGGGCTTTCCATTCTCTGGCAACCTCCGCCCCGCGAGATGGCCAAAATTTAGTTTCCCTGCTGACTGTTTGAATTTATCTCACGTTCGTGGATTTTGGGGCAATTTCTTCGGAGATGTCCTGTATCACCGCATCCCCAGCACGTGAGATTCTGTCTTCTTGAACTTGTTCTTCCGTATTTTAAAGCTTCAATTTCTTGATTTATTTTCCTAATTTCTTTCAAGACGTCGTTCTCAGTGTCTGAGCTTTTGTTCACCGTTGCCCCTCGAATTGAATGACGATCTCTTCGGCTGGCTTGTGTAGCTGCTTCCAACTTTAAGGCATATAGTAGTGCAGCCTTTAAATCCTGTACATCTGCCATTCGTACCGCTCTCTGCACTTCTGGATCTTTTATTCCGTCTACAAAATATTGCAGTGACAACATTTCCCGTACATTTGTTGGACAGTCAATGAATGCTAAATTTGCAAGCCGTTCAATTTCCGAAGCAAACTCTTGAAGGGTTTCACTCGATTTTTGATGGCGGCTCTTGATTTGTATTCTCGAATAATCCTTGAAGAATTTTTCGCCGAATCTCATTTCAAGTGCACAACTTAGAGTCTCAAAATTGAGTTGCGTCATATCGGGCAATGTTTGCAGCACGTCGGCGGCTTCTCCTCTTAAAGATGCTGCCAGTTGACAAGCTTTCACCTCGTCACTCCATTTGTTCGCTTCAGCTACAATAGTGAATTGGGTCTTGTAAACTTGCCAGGAACTCTTTCCATCGTATGTCGACAGCTTAATGTGCACGGGAGAAGCAGGCGGATTCCTAAATTCTTCATAATTACCACTAGACGCTGAAAGTTTCTTCTCAAGATCTTGTACTTTTTTATTTAGCTTTTCATCTACTTCACCTAGTATTTTCTCTTCAACGTTACTGATTTTCTCTTCAACGTTACTGATTTTCTCTTCAAAGTTACAAACTTCATTCTGAATTTTCTCTTCTACTTCCCCCATTTTCTCTTCTACCGAGCCTATTCTTCTCTCTACCGACGAGAACTTTTCTTCTAAAGTTTTCTTCATTTCTTCTTGGCCTTTATTAATCTTTTCAGTCACATCTTCTTGGCATTTGTCAATTTTATTTGTCAACTGTTCCATTCTTTCTTCGTTTTTATTCATTTTTTTCGCCAACTCTTCTTGGCCTTTATTCATCTTTTCCGCCAACTCTTCTTGGCCTTTATTCATCTTTTCCGCCAACTCTTCTTGGCCTTTATTCATTTTTTTCTGCCAACTCTTCTTGGCCTTTATCAATTTTATTTGTCAACTGTTCCATTCTTTCTTCGTTTTTATTCATTTTTTCCGCCAACTCTTCTTGGCCTTTATTCATCTTTACCGCCAACTCTTCTTGGCCTTTCGTCAATTCTGCCTTTATTCCATTAATAGCTTCTAACAGTTCTTTCAGTTGACCGTCCATTGTTCTTGTTTTCGCCATAAGATCCCGACTCCTGACACCAAATGTTGTAGCGTATATTGGGTTCTTTTGATCTTATGGTTAGACAACTTCAAACTCTTGCTTATAGAAAAGTAAAAAATAATTTATTTACAGAACTTCAGAACAACAGAGTCTTCGAAACTCACAAATATTACAAGATATTCCAAAATAACTGTTTAAATCTATCGAACAAGTACAAATATAGGTCGCAGAGACTCTTTATACAATGTCTCAACACTATATCACATTCAAAACAACGTAGATAAAACTCAATACATCAAGCAAACTTGCTTAAACCTAGAAGTTCACTCTATGACTGACTGGTAAATAATAACAACAGCTCGCATCGCTTCTCTTCTTATATATAGTCTCGTAGCATGTGCTAGAAATTTCTAGAAAAACCTGGAAAACCACGGAACAACAAACAATGTATCAGTATATCTAAGGGGGGTTACCAGAGAGGAAAGGGTTACCATCGCCAACAATCGCCAAGCTTGTCGCCAACTTGGCGATATATCGCCAAATTTGGCGACCAAAATTAGTCGCCAAAAGTGACGCCAACTTGGCGATATCTTCATTATTTCGCCAATCTGCCGTAGACATACACTGAAAATAATGGACAAGTTTGCTTGATAACAAAGACAATGCAACAAAAACTAATATAAGTAAAGGAATGGAGCTTAATAAGATTATTTACATTATTTTACAGTACAAACACTAACTATTTACAAAATTCGTAACAATATGATATTCATAATATTTTTTAGAACTCAATTTTTTTTCTATTATAGAAACTATTGCGATCGTCTACATAATAAAAGCCTTAGTCATGTGACTGTCATGAACAGTTCCGGGCTATCCGCTTCCTTTTTATATACTATGCGGTCAATTTTGTACTTTTACGTGTAGGTGATAAGTTGCAAAATGTTGTACAGATTACAATAACTAGTAAATCTGCAGATCAGGAGCCACAACGTCAGCTTTGCACACCATTTTTTTAAAAACACTTTGGGTAATATTCAACTTCCTGGAAACTATAATTTAAAATTTTCAAATTACTTAATTATTTATGAGAATAAAATAAGAATAAGAAGTTTTCAGCCATCAAAAGCGTTAAATTAAAAATGTAGTTATGTTAGGATATTCTGAAATTTTCATGATAGATTATTTCTGTTTTTTTATTATAACATAGTAGATCTCTTCAGAGGGGCTTCGCCTCCCTGTACCCTCCGTAGTCTCATTGAATTTAAATTTGTATTAAATTTGTATCCCCTTTCTATTAATTGTGCTAATGGTTATCATATATCTTACATTTCTTTATACATTTTGATTTATAAAGATAAGTAACATTTTGACAAACATTTTTACTTTCTTCTATCTTTACAAGAAAAAAGTATTGGATTCATGAAAATTTTCGACTTCCGGTTTTCGACGGATTTATACGTTTTAGAAGGTCCTGAACACGTTTTGACTATTTTTAGAAAATGTCTATCTGTGAGTCTGTGTGTCTGTCTGTGAGTCTGTCTGTCTGTCTGTGAGTCTGTCTGTCTGTATGTGACAAAAAATTTGTGGGCGCTCTATCTCAAGAACTAATGCTCGAAATTTAATAAAATTTTATATTCAGTTAGGCCTTGATATGAGTTAGTGCCTATTGGTTTTTGGTGAAAATTAGCCTGCAGGTGGCGCTGCTATACTACGTTTTTCATGATTTTCAAGATTGCTATACCTCAAGAATTAATGCACAGAATTTCACCAAACTTCAGATTCTGTGACCCCTTGATATATATAGATGCTGATTAAGTTTTGGTGTAAATTGGCTAGCAGGTGGCGCTGCTATGCCACGTTTTTCACAATTTTCATGATAGCTATATCTCAAGAACTAATGCACAGAATTTCACCAAACTTCAGATTCCGCGATGCCTTGAGATACATAGACGCTGATAAGGTTTTGGTGTGAATTGCTCTATAGGTGGCGCTGCTATGCTACATTTTGCACAATTTTTGCGATAGCTATATCTCAAGAACTAATGCAGAGAACTTCATCAAATTTTAGATTCTGTTACACTAGAATATATAACATATTAGACGCTGATTACATTTTGATATTAACCTTGCAACAGGTGGTGCAGATATTCTGCATTTTGCACGATTTTTCCGATAGCTATGTCTCAACAACCAACACACAGAATTTCATCAAACTTCAGATTTTGTTACAAAATGACATATAACATAATTACACGATGATTACGTTTTGTTATAAATCCTTCAACTGATGGTGTTGCTGTGCTATATTTTACATAGTTTTTTTTTAACTAGCTATATCTCAAGAACTAATGCACAGAATTTCACCAAACTTCAGATTCTTTTACACCATAACATAATTAGACGATTTTTTACGTTTTGGCATAAATTATCCAAGATATGGTGCTTCTGTGCTACGTTTTGCAATTTTTTTATTTTAACTATATCTCAAGAACTAATGGACGAAATTCCATCAAATTTCAGATTCTGTTAGGTCTTGACATAAATAGATGCGTATTAGGTTTCCGTATAAATTACCCAACATGAGGCACTACTAAGCTCATTTTCTCAGAATATTAATCAAATTTTGCGTTTTAGGCTTTTCGGATACCAGAATCTCATTAGGCTAGGTCAAATGTTCGAGGAAATTCGATAGTGGGTAACTTTGGGGTCACCACGTTTTTTTTTTTAAATATTAAAATGTACTTATGAGATAGAAGAAAGTTTTGGGATTGACACATACAATTAGTTCATTATTCTTATATTTCTGCATGCCTGCCAACCACAAACACCTGAATCTGGTGCATCAAGAACTTTTGTAAGTGTAAACTCAGTAATCTGAAGTTTTACAATTTTGTTCCCCCCCCCCCCAAAAAAAAAGTTTTGATTGCTGCTCTATAATATTTATATCTAACATCTTATCTAAATACATAATAATCTACTTGATAGAATTAATTCACTAAAACCATCTAAAAATAGGTATGCTTGAAGACTTTTAAGAATAGGGATTTCGATTCTATTAAGTAGTTCCAGTGGGCCAATAAAGTTTACTATTTACAAAAACTATGTTTGTGAACGAATAAGCAAATGTTTAAGTTTGCTTTAGGGCTAGGAAATGTCGCTAGAGTAGCTAACATAATAGGTTGACATAGTTTATAATTTTAGAATGTGGTTAAATAAAGCTCCATGTCATAATGCCTTTGAGATGTATTTTATTAGAAAAATGTAAGCAAAAGTTAATGATTATTAACTATTTGTAAAAAATAGTTGTTCTCGGTTGCGAATTGCGAAATTTGAAGCATATCTGAATCTTTTTATTGGTTGAATTCCGAACTTATTTAATTTTATTCGTTTCCTGATTGGTCCAAGTTCAATATCCAAAAATGAAATACTTCTGTCTTTTATTTTTTTGTTTTCTGATTGGTCCAAGTTTAATGTCCAAAAATGGAATAATTCTGTTGCCACAATGACAAAAAAGAGTAATAAAAACTTTTTAAAAATTAATAACTTAAAACCAAATTGTGATAGAGATTTCAAACAAATTTCATTAAAAAAGTGCATTTTTTTTTCTACGCAACGGTGTAAAATTTTAAAATGTTCAAAACTTTAAAATGTTAAGGTGTAAAAACTTTAAAGTTTTATTCCGCATTTCTGTTACTGTAAAATTTTAATTTACAATGAAAGCCAATGGACGCCATTAGAGGATTTTCGTGATTTCCTGGATAAGGTTAGTTTTGAAACTTATAAATATATGTAGCGCTGTATAAATCTCGTCATAATGGTGGAAGCTCTGACTAGATGTATTAATTCCATAGGACGCAATGTGGATGATGAAAGATCGAACAATTTTTTGAATGGACACATCTATAACGATTATTTCGTTATATATTGGTTATTTTCTTAAATTATTCCTTTACCCCCCGTCTCTGTTCAATTCAAAATTAGTTTTAAGTTGTCCTTCATTCCTTTTCCATTTTCTTTGCTTATTAATTCTCTAACCGAAAATCGGCAGCTGCTTAACTTTATCTGTGAGAAATACACTCACATATTAATCAACCGTTTAAAACTATTTCCAGAGGTCTGCTATTTCCGATCGAAGCAATTCTGCATTACCTTATAAGGAGATCATCTCTGTTTCACAGTTAAAATTTATGCTTACGCTTCTTTTTCCTTTCTCGACAAAACCCTAAAAAGAATTTAACATCTGCGCAGTAAAATCTGATGTCCCTTCGGTGTGCCTCTGTGTTTAGACAAAACAACACGTGTAACATTTTATCGTTTGGCAACCTTTTCCTTTCCCATCCCAGCTGGGAAACTAAATTGAATTCTGATCTTGCTGGCTGCATTTTAACTGTTATTTGGCGTATACTATCCATTGTGCATGGGCGAACTTGTGTATGTTGGCGATTTTATATCATGCCAAAAGTGGCGTTTTGTTGCTATGTACGTGGGCACTTGACTCCCTGCTCTTGCCTAGTAAAGTTGCTAAAAAACGGTTCGGAGATTTCCTCCGAGTACTGTATGTGTGCCCCCCTAGTAATAGATGTCTAAATAAAGAATAACTTAGCAATCATTGTGGGGTTTTTTTCGTACATCCGAATCTGGACTACTATACACGATCACGCTTCTTCTAAGTATGCTAATACAATAGCAGCTGCTACCAAACTACGCTACAAGAATCTCCATTACAAAAATAACTGGTACCGTTTGACTCTTTCGTTTTTCCCCACATAAAAAAAAAAAATATATATATGGAGGGGGGTACAATCAACTGCGACTTTCCCGTGGATGTGATGCATTTCGGTTCTTCTTTTTCTTCTCTGCATCCCCCGGTAGAAAATGCTATTAGTCTTGCCTGCTAAGTGTCAACCGAAAAAGTACAGAGCTGTTCTCGTCCTGAAATTCCTTTGCTGGACACCCCCTTTTCCTCCCCTGTGTGCTCCATCTCAACTGCTTCGGAGGGTCTCCCCTCGAGATTCCATATCCTAAAAGAAATCTGCGGCTGATTGTCACCTGAGCGCTGGGTGCCCTTTTTTTCATCTCCTCGCATCGTCTGCGTGATTGACGTGTTCATCGCAGCCAGATATCATCGAGGGCTGCATGTGCTCATGTTGTGCTTCTATACCAGTGTGTTTTGTGTCTTTAGTGAACGTAATCTACAGAAAGTTCATATAGCCTCATAGAAAATTTAGTGAATAACAGTATTCCTGTGGTGTGATGCATCGTAAAATCGTTCATCGTGCAAAAAAAATAGTGATTGTCTTCAATTCTGAGAAAATCCATCAGAAATAATTCATCGTTTATATCAGTTAACAGTGCACAAAATAAATAAATAAATAAATAAGAGAATTACAAAAATTCTCTAAATGAGGTGTCACCACCTTTGATAAGTGCATATTCAATTACCTGATTACAATATAAAATTTCTGCTAGTCGTCAGTGATAAAAAAAAAAAAAAAAAAAAGTGCACAACAACGAAAATCAACGCCGAAATAATCTACAGTTTGAACGTGAGAGCAGATCTTGCCCCATTTCCCTAAATTTTTGGTGTTGTAAATTAGTAATCATTTAATTATTTTTTAAAACTAAATCAGTAAGTCAACCCACCTACTTTGTTTATTTCATGTTCTGCTTTCACATTCAGGACTCAACGGTCAACATTTATGTTCTGTATAGAGCATTAATTTAATCCTGTTATTGTGTTTTTGCAAAGATTATTAATTTGCGAAAGCACGGTAACTGTTGTCATTTCTAATTATTTTTTTTGCTGACATTTTATGCAGTTTTTATCAGTTATTTGCATTTATGTGCTATTGTTTCATATTTTACGTCCCACCCCTTTTTTTTGTTTTTTTAATTTGTATTTAGATTCTCTAATATGCTTAAATGTGTTTAACCAGTTTTGAACTTTAATTACAAGGTTAAAATAAGAACATTCTTTTTCATCCAAAAAATATAAATAAATCAGAAGGTTTTAAGTTACAAAAAAAGGAATTTTTTTCCTTGAGTAAAGAAGTTAAAGGATTTTTTTTCTTGCTTGCTAACAGTTTTTGCGGTTTTCTATAGAGTTTTCTTAGCTTTATTATCTAAAGTAAGTACTTTGTTAAAGTGAAGGAATATATAGATATATGTTTCAAAGTGTAATTATTTTGCCATTTTATTTAATTTATTTTCTAAATGTGTTAATTTTGTATGTACTTCCTTGCTTTACTGTCATAAAAGGTTCAAATAAGATATCTATAAAGTGAGGTATATTTTTTTTAAGATCTATTTATTTTGCTAGTTTACGTAGTTTACTTGCTAGGAAATTTACCTGTTTTCAATGTGCTTTAGAGTATAAGTTCGGTCTGTGTAACAATTTCTCTAAAACTTGTGAGCGTAAACAAACAAAAAAAAACTAATCATGGCGGCGAAACAAATTCCGATAAATATCATTCAATTTGATGGAGATCCAGATTTACTTAAATTTTTCTTTGATCAAGTTAGAGTCTCTGCGGAAATTAATAAGTATAACCCACAAACAACAATTGCAATCTTAAAGGGAAAGTTAGTTGGGCCTGCACAAAAATTTCTAGCACAGAACCCCGACCTGCAAAAGATAACAGACCTCGATTTGCTGGAAAAAGAATTTGCGTCATTCTTCGCCCCCCCTAGTAAATGTGTTGCCTCTGTTGAGCTGTCCAGTTTAGCACTTATGCCGTCTGAGACGATAAAAAATTTAGCCCATAGACTAAATGTTCTTGCGGCGACAGTTTATGCAGATATCAACGACGAAAATGCACGCAACACTATCAAACTCATGAAATTTCTAGAAGCCCTTCCTTCAAATATTAGAATAAAATTACAGGAAGAAGGCATTAATGATTATAAAACAGCAGTTGAAAGAGCGCAAACCCTTCATGAAATTTTAAGGAATGAGAAAATCTTACATTCCTTACCTTCGGTACACAGACCAGAAAATCTTATTGAATCGCAATTAAAAGAAATCTCTGAGAAAATAAATGCATTATCTTTTGTCCCTCCTGATACTAAAACCGAAACTGAGCAGAAGAATTTCCAGACTAGACCAAAACATTCCGCAGGTGTTTCACGCTTCAAAAAAAAATTACAAAAATCGAAACTACACTAGACGTTATTCCCCACACAAGTTTTCACAAAAAAACCAGTTGTTTGTCAGTTATGTGGACGAGACAATCATGACGCTCTCTCTTGTTTTAAATGGAAAAGAGCAAATACTCAAAGGAAAAACAATTACACAAACTCCACGCCCCAATTTCAGGAAAACTGAAACAGAGATACAATTTTTATGCTGATGGTGTTGTGTCTCAGTCTAATACTTATACATCAGCAACTTTTGTTTTTGACCCTGTTTTACCTAAAATTTCAAGTTCGAGACTAGTTAATTCAGTAGGTTCCCAAACTTTTGACTCCATTAAAATAGCAAATAACATCAGTACACAAACAGAAAGTGATAATGTTCAGATAATTTGTAGTGTAAACACTATGTCACCATCCCTCCCTCTTGTTGAAGCCACTATAGCAAACCATGATATTACTTTGTTGCCTGATTCTGGTAGTAGTATATCTTTACTTTCACAAAAATTATTTAATCAACTTAAACCTGTCTTAAAATATAAAAGACTGTCCACTGACGTCAATATTAAAACTGTCAATTCTGATGTCTCATTTTCCGCCTGCATCAGAACATCCATTAAGCTAAAACAAAAAGCGTTTTCACACCACTTTTATATTGTTGACATACCCGAGTCTTCCAGTTTTGAAGGCATTTTAGGTTTTGATTTCATAACTAGATACAATGTTGTCATTGATACTTTTAACAAGTGTCTCCATGTCAACAATAATTTCTCTGTTCCTTTAAAAACCAGTAAAGAATCTTCTGGAGAGAAACAATCAAAATCATGCAATTCTTTGAGTGATGTTGTAATGAATCAAGTGGTGTTCTTAACTCGTAAAATTATATTAGAACCCCAACAACAAATATGGTGCTCTGTTTACACTTCCAATAACATCAACAATAACAGAAATTATCTATTTGAATATTTGGCACAAACAAAAGAATTAATAGGAAATGATGCCATTATTCAAATGAATAAATTATCCAATAAAAGAAAGAAAACTTCACAAATACATCATTTCTTCTCAATAACACTTAAAAACACTTCTGAAAAGACCATTCATCTCCCTAAACACACAAAAATAGGTCAATTATCTGAGATTGAGGAAATTCGCGACTATACTTCTGAAATGTCTGACAAGCAAAATAACTCAGAACAGCACTTTGTAAATTTCATTCAGGCGTCTAATGAAATCTTACAAAAAAGAAAGCAGGAGTTATCGGCTAATGATTTTAAACTTTCTCACTTAAAATCTGACGAAGCAAAGAACCTAACTAAATTGCTACTTAATTATTATCCTGCTTTTTCCAAATCATTAGACACACTTGGTCATACTGATAAAATTGTACCTGATTTGAAATTCATTAATGACTACCCCATAAAGACACTCCCTTTCCCTCTTCCCCAAGCTGTGCAAAAGGATGTTTTAAATCAAATCAAACAGTTGCTTGATGCCAAAATCATTGAACGTCATTGTTCCGAATGGGCCTGCCCCATGCTCCTTGTTAAAAAGAAACCAGACGGTACAGGTATACAGAAATATAGACTCGCATTAGATCTCAGAATGGTTAATACTATAATTCAAGGTTCGTCCTATCCACTTCCAAAAATTCAAACTATTATTTCAAATCTTTCACAATATCGTTTTTTCTCTTCTCTCGACTTTCATCAGGCATATCATCAGATTGATTTGCCTGCAAAATTTCAAAATCAGCTCACATTCACTACAATGTTCGGTTCTTTTCGGTATAAGAGATTAGTATTCGGCTTAAAAACAAGCGCCTCAATTTATCAAGCTTTAATGGACTCGTTACTTGATGAATTACAGTTAGAAGGTGTCTATACCTACCAAGATGATCTCATTGTTGGTGCCAATTCATATCAAGAAATGTGTGATAAGTTGGATAAAATTCTTGCAATACTAGTAAAATATAATTTAACGCTGTCCCCTAACAAATGCACTTTTCACAAAACCAGTTTAGATTATCTTGGATTTCACATAGAAAATCAAACTATTTCTCCTGTTCAGTCGAACATTGTAAAAATAACATCTTTTCCAACACCTACAACTAAACGTCAATTAAAAGCACTCATAGGCGTCATTACATTTTACAAATCTCTTGTTCCATCCTTTTCTGAACTTGTACAACCTCTCATAAACTTAACTACTCCAAAAGCCAAATTTAAGTGGACAAGCAAACATCAAAAAATTATGGACACCATACAGAAGATATTCTTTAATCCACCCATGGTTAGATTACCTGACTGGAACAAAAAGTTCTATTTAAATACTGATGCGTCAAATATTGCTATTTCTGGCGTCTTACTACAAGAACATGATAAACAACTATTACCTGTTGCATACTTTTCAAAATCTTTAAAAGCATCAGAAAAAAAATATCCTGCACTTAAATTAGAACTCATGGCGATTCATAAATCAGTTACTGCTTTCAAATATTATTTATACAACAGAGAATTTGTAATCCTTTCAGATAGTAAACCATTAGAAAAGTACAACAAAACTACAAATCCGGCTGATATTATCTCTCGCTGGCTCATGGATCTCTCAGAATACACATACAAATTTCAACATATTCCAGGTAAAAAGAATGTACTCGCTGACTATTTATCTCGCTGTAACTTTGAAAATAATCAACAGACTTTAGCTACAAACCCTGAACTTATTCATGACACTCAACCCTTACCTATTGTAGAATGTGATACTCCACACTCCAGCTCGAGTGATTCTAATATGCATGTTAACTGCCTTATTTCTGGTACACAAACAAATCCTGACCCTTTATTAGAAATTTCGAATGAAACATTTGCTACTGAACAACAAAATGACCCTACTTTGTCTGTTGTTTATAAAGAAATCTTAATAAAAGGATCTTCTCAAAAATTTCCTAACTACTTCATTCATCCTGATTCGAAAGTATTAATGTTAAAGAAGGAAAATATTTTTAATAACACTTTTTCGTATCACATTATTGTTCCAAATTCACTTAAAAGCAAAGTCTTAACAATTTCACATTTATCTCATTTTGGCTTTAATAAAACTTATGAATTCTTGTCAGGTAGATATTTTTGGAAGGGTATGTATGTAGACACTTTAAACTTTGTCGCATCCTGTATCAAATGTCTTCAAACTAAACATCACCAAACTCCACCTGCACCCTTACAGCCCACATACACTCCCAGGTACCCTGGTCACACTA
Organism: Maratus speculifer; assembly: GCA_964019185.1. NCBI lineage: Eukaryota > Metazoa > Arthropoda > Arachnida > Araneae > Salticidae > Maratus > Maratus speculifer. The sequence continues at coordinate 58,309,192 of OZ025294.1, forward strand.
TCAGTACAGATCTCCTTGGACCGTTTGCTAATGGAAAATATGTTTTAACTATCACTGATCATTTCTCGAGACATATTGAACTCTTTCCACTTAATGACATATCTGCGAGTAAGGTTGTTAAATGCTTATTCTCTTACATAACCACCTTTGGGAGACCTTCGGTTGTCTTATCAGACTTAGGACCCCAGTACACTTCTCAGGTATATAACATTTTTAATGATACAATGGGCATTAAGGTATTACACAGTTCGGCCTCGAGACCACAATCAAATGCGATTGCAGAGCGAATCAATAAGTCAATCAAATATTCAGTTAATATTCTTTTACAAGAAGGTCATTCATTCGAAAATGCAGTATTTATACACAAATCACTTTATAATGGTTCGAAACATGCAACTACATTATATTCTCCTAATTTTCTTCATTTTGGACGTGAACTTTCTTTAATTTTTGACACTTTTGATCAGTCGTGCAACCAACCCTTTCTTGATAAACATATTGAAGTCCACAAATTACTTGATGATTTGAGTAAGATATATCACAAAGCCTATAACAACATTAAATCTGCTCAAGATAAAAGATATAAATATTACGGTCAGAAAGCTAAATTAAGATCCATTTTCTTAAAAGACATTGTATATCTAAAATCAAATGACAAGTTTAAAACAAAGTATACTGGTCCATATATTGTCACTTGTAAACATTCCCCTGTGTCATTCTCAATTAAAAGGTTGTATACTCCTGATAACACAGCATTTCGGGTACATATTGATAGACTTTTATTAGCACCTCCTCGTTATGGACATTTATTTGATGCATCAAGTCATATAAACAACACTAACTTTAATACGTTTTATCAACCTCACACATACAATCTAAGAAACAGAAGCTAATGTAAAAACACTATTTATTATTTTTTTAAGTCATGTTTATGATACCACATATCCAACCAAAGAGCTCATGGTTGTGTGTATGTTGTTTTTGACTGATCTTTAACAATATCATGGCTGATCCATCACTGTTGCTCTGAAGATCTCTTAGAAACAATATTAGGTATCATTGTTATCCTTTAACACTTAGATATGTCTTCATACTCACTAAAATTTTATTTACTTTTATTTTGTTTTCTTTTTGCAGTACACTTAAAATTTCTTTGACAATACTCATTAATTCAGTATTTTTCCACTAACCTCCCACTTAACAATTCCTGTACTATAAGTCAAACATATTATAGTTAGATAAACAGGTACTGTACTTTAGAAAAGTAAACAAAAGATTCATGTAATTAAATAAAACACAGTTTTTATATATGACTTGTTCATCACCCCACTCGATTGTGACATATTTTTCGTCTCTCTTCACTCTAGGATTGTCTGCCCATATTAGTTGTTAGATGATATACATTTTTTTTGTTTTTTTTCTTTTTGAATTCTTCCCTTTGAAGTCTTGTTCCCGTTCAAAATTAAGGCCCTAAGGGTTCAAGCTTCATTGTGCTGAGAGACAAAGTTTTGGAATTGGAGTTTCGATTCAAATTTTTGAATTGTGATTCCAATTCACAACAATTCAAGTTTTTTTCATGTAATTCGACGTGGGCTCCTTCAGAAGACCGCTAGTGTCTTCGGGGGAGCATCACAATTCCCTCCTCATCTAAGGCTAGGCCCTAAGCCGATGCCATAATACTTGTGTTGTACACAAGATTCAGGGTGACGCATATTTTTATGGGCGTGCTTGGAGCACCTCTTTTTTTTGTCATCCTATGCTTCGGCATGAAACACTTTTTACAAAAACATTTTTATTTTTTAATATACATCATATTACTCTTTTTAATTTTTGAAAAATATAGTACTATTATGTTATTTTTGTGTATTGCCATTTTATATTCATTTAGTATTAGTTTCATGTTTTGTATATATGTTTCAAAATTTTTACTTGTGTCATGATAACAATCAAAGCTGCAGTAATATTTTTGTACTGTCTGAGTCGACTCAACTTCTACATATAAAAATACAGTACTAGCTTGGATCCATATACAGAAATAGTAAAAAAAAATATAGAAACTTTAGAACTGCTGACTGTTTTTGAATACAAAAGTCTCCATTATCATGACGTCAAATTTCTACAGATACATATAAAAAAAAAAAACTTTTGCATTTATGTATGTTTTTATGTTATAATATTTTATGCTAGCCTATGCACATTGGACAGCAAAAGTTTTTTTGTGGTGCACCGGGTGATATATATAACGATTATTTCGTTATATATTGGTTATTTTCTTAAATTATTCCTTTACCCCCCGTCTCTGTTCAATTCAAAATTAGTTTTAAGTTGTCCTTCATTCCTTATCCATTTTCTTTGCTTATTAATTCTCTAACCGAAAATCGGCAGCTGCTTAACTTTATCTGTGAGAAATACACTCACATATTAATCAACCGTTTAAAACTATTTCCAGAGGTCTGCTATTTCCGATCGAAGCAATTCTGCATTACCTTATAAGGAGATCATCTCTGTTTCACAGTTAAAATTTATGCTTACGCTTCTTTTTCCTTTCTCGACAAAACCCTAAAAAGAATTTAACATCTGCGCAGTAAAATCTGATGTCCCTTCGGTGTGCCTCTGTGTTTAGACAAAACAACACGTGTAACATTTTATCGTTTGGCAACCTTTTCCTTTCCCATCCCAGCTGGGAAACTAAATTGAATTCTGATCTTGCTGGCTGCATTTTAACTGTTATTTGGCGTATACTATCCATTGTGCATGGGCGAACTTGTGTATGTTGGCGATTTTATATCATGCCAAAAGTGGCGTTTTGTTGCTATGTACGTGGGCACTTGACTCCCTGCTCTTGCCTAGTAAAGTTGCTAAAAAACGGTTCGGAGATTTCCTCCGAGTACTGTATGTGTGCCCCCCTAGTAATAGATGTCTAAATAAAGAATAACTTAGCAATCATTGTGGGGTTTTTTTCGTACATCCGAATCTGGACTACTATACACGATCACGCTTCTTCTAAGTATGCTAATACAATAGCAGCTGCTACCAAACTACGCTACAAGAATCTCCATTACAAAATCCACTCAACTTATGCAGTGCTCAGGAAAAGTTTAGACAATGATCTATTGCGCATCTGTACTGAGAAGTATGCGACAAATTGTTGTAACTCAATTGTCATTTTTACTTGTGACTTATCCTTTACTCATAAACAATAAATTTTAAATTATACACTTTGCATAATATTTTATAAAAAAAATATCATTGTGACAAAAGTATGGACAATCTGTATATTTACAGGAAGATAACTATAAATTGAAATCAAACTGCACCCACATTGTCTGCAATTAGTGAAAAAATGTGTTTTTCCATCGAAGAAATTAAATCCTGCATCTTTTAAGTGTCTATTTTGTAACAAACACGTTGAACAGCAGCTCGAAGTTCATTAACAGAAGAGTCAGAAGACTACTTTCAAAAATAAGCATAAACCTTATGAGATATGATGCCAGAAAGATTTTCGATTGGGTTTAGATCAGGGATACACGCCGGCTTATCGAAATCAGTAATATTTTGAGAGTTAAACCAAGTTTTTTGTTTTGTATACAATATGAATAGATGCAATATCTAGCTCAAATACATACTTTGTACCAGCTAAAAGTTCATCAAATGGCTGAAAATTGTTCGCCAATGAAAGTATGTAGTCTTGGTCTGTTTGGTGACCATAGACGAATTCCAGAGAAGCTTAAGCATTAAAGCAAATTGTGATCCAAAACATTAAAGAGTCGTCTCCTTGTTGATGACTAAAGAAAGTCCAAGGCTTTTTACACAAGTTGAGCGAATAGCATGTCCACCCATCTGGATCATCGAAATTACGCTTTTTTTTACCTCGCTGAATACCACAGTGTACCATTTGGGTCCATATGACACGTTTGCGAGCTTACTGCATTCTCATCAATTTATAGTGAGATTTCAAAGCTGGCTTTTTTTATCATTTTCATGTAAACTAATTTTTATCTTTGTTTAATTCATCTACAAATCGTTTCCGATGACACAGAAAGTTCTGACTCAGTTTTAATGTCTCTTGCAATCATCATTTGTGTAGATAGCAGTTTATGAACCCTTCTATGATCTCGTTTTCTAGTCACATGAATTCTTCCAGATCTTATTTTGACTTTAAAAATTCAGACTTAGGCATACAGGAACTATAATCTCAAATCCAACAGTCCACGAAATATCCGCATTAGAAAATGTCAAAAAGAAAAGAAAGCGAATATAAGATTAGAAAATTGTTTTGCGAATTAGTGGGAAATGAAATGGAACAGGTACAGTATGACAGAAGCAGGGATCACTCTTCGCATGATCCTACGGGATAAGGCATGGACAAGTCTAGGGCTGTTATAATACTATGGAGACTTGTTGGGCAGTTCCAAGAACTGATGAAGACAGTGGTTACATTGTCAAACTATAATGCTCTTCCTCGCTTGCATCTGGCGTTGGAAACACTTGTATTTTTAACACTTTTACGTATACTGTAAAAAAAGACGATTTTATGGAAATTGTATTGGTAATCGAGACGCCAGTATAGTTTACTGTTTTGTAATGGAAAAGTTTGCGCAAATTCCAGAAATTTTTCCGTTTTCTGGACGGGGGTGGGGGGGGGGTTTCCCTGGAATTTACGGAAATAATTTCGTTAAAAAACAGTGAACTGGCGCACCGATTACCAGTAAAATTTCCTTAAAATCGACCGTGTTTATTTTTTTTACAGTGTTGAAAAGCGTTATCATGATTTATTATAGGACAAAATTTTTGACTCTGACAGCTTTTGAAGAAATCTCATGCTGATTTTCTATTTATTTCTCTTCCGTCGAAATAGGAAAAGTCACATGTCACGTGAATTTTTGGTATCGGAAGTATTGCTTCTTTACATTTCATGATACTCATGGCGAGAACATTCGGACGATGCCACACTAGCCAAAATCCCAAACTGGCAGTTGAGAATGTTCCCATGAGAGAAGATAGTTACTCCGTGTCTGTTAGATTTTGATCATGTTGATTTTCAAAATTCTTCTAGAGAGGACGTTACTGCATCTCTATAGAAAGGGATTGAAATTTTATTATACTCAATAGGTACACAGTTCTTGGAATTTTATTTGAAGTTTTTCAGATTTAAAAATATTCATTTCTTATTTAAATCAGAAGTTGTAATCATTAAATTTCAGAAATATTTTTCTGTAATTAAATAAAGCGAAATATTTTAAATATCTGTGGTAGCCACTATACACTTTCTGTATATTTAATAACTTCAATGAAATAATTACTTTTTTTCTGTGGAATAAGAAACGGTTAATCTCAGAAATAAAATTAAATATGCAGACTCCATTTTTTTAGAAATATTTTATTGACTTTGATGAAAACTACATTTATCAGCTACAAAATTGCACATTGTAAAGTTACTTAATATGTCGATTTATTTTTTTAGACTTAATATACATATATATATATATTTTTGCTTTATCTTTCGATGAAGTTTAGCCTCAGTGGTTTGTCGGGTAAATTTACAAGTCTTGTAATCATACCAATATCTTCATGATGATATTCAATTCTGAAATTTCTTATTAGCTATGCATTAAAAAAAAAGAAACAAAACATCAATTATCAAATTTTAAGCAATAAAAATAGTTATCAATGTACCATAACAGTTATCAATATCAATTGTCAAATGATTTTCTGGTTGGATAATATTCAGTTTAATTCATTCGAAATTAACATGCTAATATAGAACTAGTCGTTTTGTGGGCACCGTAATGCTTACCCAACATGTATATATATGCTATAAAATATGAAAATAAAACATGTGAAAACTATTTATAAAGTGCATCGCACTTCCAAAATAAAATGTAAACGTATATTTAAATATTTTTAATACATAGTAAAGTTCTATTAAGGAATTCCGAATGCTACTTAATTTCCTTGTCGACCCATTTCGACATATACCATAAATAGCCAAACTATTAATAAATTATACAAATTGACATAATTTTTATTTTAAGAACGAAAAAACAAATAGATTAGTAAAAGATTAATAATATTGCCAATAAAACATTGAATTAAAAATCGCATGATGACGTAACAAACACATGAAAAGTGTTTAATGTCAAGAGCATGGGACATTTACGATAAAGTATTACTGACATCTAATCTTACAGTTTTGAGATAGTGTTTTGATCGACGGATTAATCAAGAAATACCAAATTGCATAAAAGAAGCATCCTTATAACTCCAAAATATTAGTTATATGTGTATGTGTGTCTAACAGTTTAATGTGTTGGCTTAAGCGTCTCATTTCCGATTAAAATATATCTTCAAATTGAAATTTGAATGAAAAATTGAAGAATATGGAAAGTATGATAACAAATATCTCGGCATTTAATTATCCAATCAACTTTATTCTTTATGAAAAATTTATGTTTTTTATTGTCTTTTACATCCACTCCCTAAAATAAAAAATAATTGAAAATTTTTCTATACATTTCATGAGAACGAATATTTCAAGAGTCCGAAAAAAATAGTTTCGGATAATCGAGGTTACTGATATTAAAAATGCTTCTTTCCATTCTTACATACTAAGTACATACTAAATTTTAAGTCTCTATCTCAATTTGTCCGGGAAATAGAACGTTTATAGACACACAGACGAACCCCAAAATTTTTTGCTCTAAAAATGTTTTTCGAAATCTTCAGTATCTGAAACGAGTAAGCCCATCAAAATTTTTATTTTGATTTTCAAAAAGATTGCAAGACTTACCCTATAATACGTATGATGGGTAAGTAATGATTAACAAAACTGTATGTTTAGTTATTTTTATTTTCATTCCATTCTTATACTTAAAATTTAAGTAAATCATTTGCAACTGCAATAATCTGCTTGGTATAAGATACTTTTACACACACTTTCTCCTAGTCTCCCCCCCCCATCCCTAAACGTGAGAGAAAGAAACAAAAAAATTGGAAATTATTACTTTTACAAATTTTTAACCGACTTCAAGGTTATGAATTGGCCCTATATGCAATTCTTGTTAACCCCTAACTTTTTTAAATATGAACCGATTTTGATAATTCTTTTTTTTTTTTTTTTTTTTTTTTTTTTTTTTTTTTTTTTTTTTTTGAAAGCATAAGATACCCATGTGGTCCAATTTTAATTTCATTAAATTCTGATCATTAGAACTTTTTTAATATAAAAAATTTAAAAATTCAAAAATTTTTTTTAATTAATCGTCCAATTAAAATCGTTCATTTTTCAGGCAATTACTCTTACACAGATACGAGATCTTTTTCTTCAAAGTGCAAAATCTAGACTAAACAAAGTTCGGGATCTAGATAGATTTTATGAAGTTAGCGAAAGCAGATTGATCAATAAGAAAATTTATACTGTTAGAAATCTATAGCTATACGGCATAATCATTCCACTGTTTGTATAGGATATCTGTACTTTGACCAATGAATATGCTCCATACATAGTAAAATAATGGTTTTATATAAAAACAGTATAGCGGTATTATTTTTAATGTGATGAGGCAAGTACAGCTGTAGATTTTAAATAGGGTACCTATTTAAAATAGAAAGTTCTTTTTAGCGTTTTTTTTTTTTTTTTTTTTTTTTTTTTTTTTTTTTTTTTTAAGTCGGTTAATATATTTTTTTTTTTTTTTTTTTTTTTAAGGATATTATCATATTTCTACATGAAGATGACATTGTGAATTTAGTTTGCCAGTCTGTCTGTCCGTGTACTAAATCATGTAAATATTGTCGAATAACATACAACTGATATGCGTTTCTATGAAATGATCGGTATTGTAAATAAAATGTGTAGCATTTGCGGTTCATTTACAACAACTTCAAACGAATTCCGTTACATTGTGGCTTAAAGGTGGAAAGCGGTATATTGAAATGATATTGCACTAATTTAAGCAGATTGAGATTTAAATGGTGTTCTACAATGCGCTTATTGTAGGATCTGGTGTGCATATAATTTATCGTTCATTTACAGGGATACACAAAAGTTTTTGGTTAAACAACTACCTATGAAGAACAATGACTGAAAATGTGCTTTTAGTTCAGTTTTTAAATATGTAATCCTTTTCTAGGCTGATTAGATATTTTTCACATTAATAAACTCTAAAGCTATATTACAGTATTCTGAATGAGTTGGAAAATGTTTCATAATCTATGCTCAATGCATGATGTTTTTTACTTTTTTACTTTATAATTTATTTATGTATTGAATTTGAAAGTTAAGAAGGACCTTTTTGTTCCTGAAAAAATTTTAAATTTAGTTTTTACTTTCTGTTACACTCATACACACAGAAAGAGAGGGCGAGAAAAAGAAAAAAGCTAATTTTTCCTTCTAATATCCTTAGGATTGACGATTTATTCTATCTCAGGATGTAATTTGTTCGCAAATCTATAAATAAATGGAACTGTATTTAAAGAATTACTACAAGATTTTTCTGTTTTTTTTTTATTTTGCTGTAATTACTGCGCACAAAAATATGTTAATTGGTGTAATTATAGACAAAAGTTTGATAGACACATTGGAATGGGAAGTTTTTAAATCTAATAATTATTTTAAGAGATATTTAATGGTAAGGTTGATTAAAATTATTACATTAAAAAAGTTTTATAGAAGCAAAAACTATGCATAGTAATTTAATCATTTTTTCTAAGGATATAGACTAGAAACTCTTGGTGTACAGACTCTAGTTATTTTTTTAATATAATTAATTTTTGATCATTTTTCACAATTTTAAATTGAAATTTCCATCATTTCGAGGCTATTTTTTTACATATTGTAGAAAATTTTAGTATTTTAAATTGTTGCCAATTGTAAAAACAGGACAAGCAATACTATTTGCTTTAAACTGAAAATTTATTTACACGTGATTGTTATAAATAGAAAAAAAACTTTCAGCATTAATTATTTTCTGCAATGTTTTGGAATAGCTTTATGTTTCGTTAATTATGATTCTATTCTTTCTTTATCTTTGTTTTTACATGTTTGCATTTACTTTAGTAGATTTTTGGTGTATTTGTAACGGATCTAACTCTTAAATTCCATCTTCGTTTTCAATTCAGAGCCATTGCACAGATATTCAATTAGATATCTATGCTTCTCTTACCAAAGCGAACTCGCATAACATTCAAATGCATGTTCAAACATAATACAGTTAAACTAGTCGTTGGGGGCCACTGTAATATTTACCCATTATGGATATGCATGATATTACATATGAAAATAAAACAGGTTTCAACTATTTATAAAATCCATTGCAATTCCAAACAAAATTTAAACCTATTTTTAATATTTTTAATATATGTAGAAATGCTTTATCAATGAATTGCTGATGAACCAATTTCGACAAATTATATAAAACGTCAAGCTACTCAAGTAATACGGAATTGTGTAAAAGAAACGTCCTTATAACTCAAAAATAATAATCATATCAACTAACAGCTTACTTTGTCGGATTAAATATCGCATTTCCAATTAAAATATATCTTTGAATTGATATTTGAATGAAATACAGGGTCATGAAAAATCGAAGAACGTGGAAAACAGGATTACAAATATCTCGACAACTAATAATCCGATCGACTTCGTTCTTTATGGTAAATTTGTATTATTTTATTGCCTTTTACGTCCACTCCTCAAAATAAAAAAAATTAGAAAAAATTTACATACCTTAAATCCAAACGAATTTTTTGAGAGTCCGAAAAACAAATAGTTCCAGATAATCGAGGTTATAGATATTAAATAGATATCGCTCCATTCTTACATTCTAAGTACATTCAAAATTTCCAAGTCTCTATCTCAATTTGTTTGGGAGATAGAGCGTTTACAGACACACAGACACACAGACGGACAGACGTCAATTTTTTTTCTAAAAATATGTTTCTCGAAATCTCCAGTAACTAAAACGTATAAATCCATCAAAATTTTTGTTTTCGATTTTCAAAACGATTCTAAGACTTACCCTATACTATGTATGATGGGTAGGTAATACACTATATTGCCATTGGTTATGGGACACTTGCGATTTTAGACATTTTACTAAATATCTAGAAAAATACATGAGGAATCATCTCGAACTCTTAGAGTATAAATATAATAGTATAAGTCATACATCTCCGTGAAGATTTTTTCCCGAAACTCCAAAGGGGGCCGTCAACAAATTAAAAAAGAATGAATATCTTTTGAAGAACCCTGTCAAAACTAATGTAGCAAAAGAGCTCAAACTCTAGATTGTAATTGAATGCCTTATTGTAATAAGCCTTGTTCATTTTTATGCAAATAGCATGCATACTCGCAGAGTAATTAAGGTTTTTATAAAAATGATCCCAAATTTTTCCAAGTTTTTTCCTTATAATTTTCAGTGTTCTTAATATGAAATATTATTTTTTTCAGAAAATATGACAAACAACATTGCACACAGTACCCTGTAATTAGAATTAAAAAAAAAATAATGAAAATTGTATAAAAAATGAGTTGGTTTACTAAATAATTTTTTACTGCGCATGCGTCAACGATATCAAAATTTCATTTGCATATTATGTTAGTTAAATGTATAGAGCAACTTTTGTAAAAGTCTCAAAATTATAGCTTGAAAATTCTGAAAGTAATCGTCTATAGAAAAAGGACAAAACCCGTTGTTTCCAAAATGAAGCAAAAAAATGAGGGATTTTATCCAAGAGTAGTCGTAACATCCCGTATTGTGTATTCTATATTGACACTAATCAATGAATATATGGATACAACCCCTCTTGTTTTTGCTTCATTTTGAGAATAACGGATTTTCAACTTATTCAATTGACGATTATTTTCAGAATTTTCAAGTTATGATTTTGTGAATTTCACAAAAGATGCTCTATACATTTAGCTAACATAATATGCAAATGAAATTTTGATATCGTTGACGCATGCGCAGTAAAAAATTATTTAGTAAACCAACTCATTTTGTATACAATTTTCATCATTTTTTAATTCTGATTACAGGGTACTGTGTGCAATGTTGTTTGTCATATTTTCTGAAAAAAATATTATTTTATATTAAGAACTCTGAAAATTATAAGGAAAAAAATTTGAAAAATTTGGGACCATTTTTATAAAAACCTTAATTACTCTGCGAATATGCATGCTATTTGCATAAAAATGAACACAGTGTATTACAATAAGGCATTCAATCATAATCTAGAGTTTGAGCGCTTTTGCTACATTAGTTTTGACAGGGTTATTCAAAAGATATTCATTCTTTTTTAATTTGTTGACGGTCCCCTATGGAGTTTCGGTAAAAAATCTTCCCGGAGATGTATGACGTATACTATTATATTTATACACTAAGAGTTTCGAGATGATTCCTCATGTATTTTTCTAGATATTTAGTAAAATGTCTAAAATCGCAAGTGTCCAATAATCAATGGCAATATAGTGTATACACAAATTTCGTATTGGAAAAAACAATAAAGATTTAGTAAAAAAAAAGCAGTATTTAAATTGTACAATAATCTCTTTATTCTAAATAAATCGGAAAGTATACGTCAACTAGAGTTTTAATTCTAACCTCGCAAAAACTCTATGAAAACATTTATCGCTAAAAAAAAAAAAAAAAAAAAAAAAAAAAAAAAAAAAAAAAAAATCGGCAATTTTACCGGCAATGAATATGGGGTTTTCCCCTCATGACTACTATCTTTTGAAACTAATATTAATCACAAAACTATTTTTAAATTAAAAAAATAATAATGAATAATCACTTTCTTGTTGTTTTTTAGAGGTTCTTACACCAAGAAATGAATAATATAGCCTATTTTAAATTAACATATTATTTTATATGTATTTTCAATGTTATAGAGGCATTTCATTTAAACATGATCCATAATTGACTCGGATATGTACTATTCATCTATTACATACACTGGTGTTATATTACTATCTGCTAAAAACTGCTAAACAAGAGTGGATCCGATGAATGTTGCAATAATAAAATTTATAAAGTTTTTAATCAGCATTATTTCATACACTTATTTTTATTTAAATATCAGGTAACTTACTTCTGTAGCTAGGCATATAATTTCCAGTTCTGCTAACCTTCTTCCTATACAACTTCGGACACCATAACCAAACGGTAGAAAAGCAAACGGATGGAACTTTTCATCTTTATTTAACCATCTTTCGGGCAAGAACTCATTTGGACGGGAAAAGTATCGCTCATCTTTGAAAATTCCTTCTACACCAGCAAATAAAAATGTCTGAAAAAAAAAAAAATGTGAGCATCAATTTAAGTATGTTTAATACTAACATGCTTCAAATTTTAAGCATTTTTTTTGTTCTTTTTTGCTTTAAAAAAAAATGTGTTTTATTAATAATGTAAGTTGATTAATTCTATAATAAATGTATGGTAAGGGGAAAAAGTAAAGCCTTACTCCGGCAGGTATTCTGTAACCTGAGAAAATGACATCATGATCCGATACTCGGACGTGTAGAGATACAATTGGATTCAACCTAAAATGTAAAACTGACATCGAATAAAGCTAGTTATCAAATAAAACAATTCAAATATGCATTAAAAAAATCCTTTGATTTTTTTTCTCGGGGAAACATTCAAGATTTTCGAAATTTGACCTGACTGTTTTTGATTTGCTTGGTGATACGTTGGTAGTGACTCTACTATTACTAATCGGGTTATTCATTTAACTGACTGTACAATCCTACTTTTAGTTATTCAACCATGCTACGCTCGTACGACTGTTTCGAATGTACATGTACAATCCCTAATTCATTAGCTGTATAATATTTTTCATGTCTGCTCAGCAAAATAAACCAACCCCTGTAATCAATACTTGCTGTACACTGCTTAAGTGAATATCGTGACATCTACATGTATACCCGCATACACACTGAATATATATACCGGGTGTTCCAAAAATAACCGGTGGATTTTAAAATTCAAAATCTCGAAAACGGTGACAGCTATTAAAAAAATTTTTGCAGGAGGGTTATGTATGATGTCAGAAGTTTTTTCGTCGTGATTTTTTATTTTAGTTCGGATTTAAAAAAATAGATGGCGCTGACGGCGATTGGCGCTCAGTCGAAGCCGAAACTGACCTCACTCAGCATTGATACAAAGGAAGGAGATAAGGCTATGCAGTGCGTCTCATTCGATTTGATTTCAATGGAATGCATTTTTGCCATGTAAGTAACATATTCTTACAAGACTAGCGGGATTCCTAACTACCGTGCAGGCTACTCTCGTAACCAGAGATTAAACAGCTCTGGTTAAGAAAAATAAAACCATGCGAGAAATGACGTAATATGAATGTCACATGCGGGAAATATTTTTTTATTTATTTTTATTTTTCGTTTGTTTATTTATTTGTTTATTTTGTTAAACACTATTTTAACATGTAATTTTGATACTTTATTATTTTTTAACACCTTTTAAGAAATTTTACCGAAATAAACAACCTACACTTCTGTTTACTATCACAACAATAGCTGACTAGCGCAAGGCACACTGGGAAAATAAAATATCGCTGATTTTGACAAACCCTGGTAACGAGAGTGCCTTGCACGATAGTTAGGACTCTCGCTAGAGTCTACACAGATTTTTCGATAGTGGAATACAGCGTTCAGAAATGGGTATAAATTTCGCAAACAGTATTTGAGTTTGCAGGAGATTTTACATTTATGAAGTTTTATTTGCCCGGATAAAATTACTTTCTTATGGCAGGATTAAAAAAAAATTTTTGCATCGTATTTTAAAATTACACTGTTAAAAATTTGAAACCTTTGCTGCTTCATCACATCTCCGCTTTTATAGAAAATGATTACTTCACTGTATTATGGAGCATTCTCATTGGTCAAAATAGAAATATTCTATAATAGCTATGGAGTGACGATGCAGCAAAAGTTTCAAATTTTAACAGTGTTGGTGAAGATATTTTGCTACAATCTTGCTCTTAGGACCCGATTCTGAACTCATTCCATATGATTTCAATAGAATGTGTTGTTTTCATGGAAATAACATATTCTTCCATAGAAAAATACAGTGTTCGAAATTGCGCATGAATATAACAAGCTGAATTTGAGTTAGAAGGTTATTTTACATTTATGAGTATTTATGGGAATTTTATCATACCCATTTAGAAATTTAGTTAAAATTTCCAAAATTTTAGTTTGGAATAAAATTCTAAACTAAGTTATAAAATTCCTAACTTTCCTATTGGAATTTTTAAAAAATTAGTTAAAAGATCTAAAATTTCGTAGAATATCACAAAAGTTATAAAATTGTTAATAAACAAACCAACAAAAAAAAAAACTCTTTACCTAAATTTAAAATACGATACATAAAATATTCTTTAAATAATGCCATAAAAAGTTATTTAATCCTGAATTAAAAAAAACTTCATAGATGCAAAAATCTCCTGCAAACTCGAATACTACTTGCGAAATTTATGCCCATTTCTGAACACTGTATTCCACTAACGAAGAATCTGTTATTTCCATGGCAACAACGCACTCCATTGAAATCTTATCGAAAGAGTTGAGAATCGGGTACTAAGAGCAAGATTGTAGCAAAATATCTTCACCAACACTGTTAAAATTTGAAACTTTTGCTGCATTGTCACTCCATTGCTATTATTGAATATCTCTACTTTGACCAATTAGAATGCTCCATAATACAGTGAAGTAATCATTTTCTATAAAAGCGGAGATGTGATGATGCAGCAAAGTTTTCAAATTTTTAACAGTGTAGTTTTAAAATACGATGCATAAAATATTCTTTAAATCAAGCCATAAGAAAGTAATTTTATCCGGGCAAATAAAACTTCATAAATGTAAAATCTCCTGCAAATTCAAATACTGTTTGCGAAATTTATACCAATTTTTGAACGCTGTATTCCACTATCGAAGAATCTGTTACTTCCATGGCAAAAATTCATTCCATTGAAATAAATCGAATGAGACGCACTCCATAGCTTTAATCTCCTTCCTTTGTATCAATGCTGAGTGAGGTCAGTTTTGGCTTCGACTGAGCGCCATTCGCCGTCAGCACCATCTATTGTTTGAAATCCGAACTAAAATAAAAAATCACGGCTCAAAAACTCCTGACATCATACATAACCCACCATCAAAAAATTTTTTAATAGCTGTCACCGTTTTCAAGTTATTGAATTTTAAAATCCACCGATTATTTTTGGAACACCCGGTACATGTGTGTGTGTGTGTAAAATACTACTCTATAACAATGCAATGTATAATGACTAATTCTTCTTATACAACTTTGGCAGCACACAATCGTAGAATGATTAATTAGCAGTCACAGGTGGCGCACAGTGATAAGACAAAGAATGGATTCCTTGGAAATTTTCCCATTAAAATTAAACATAGTCGACATCCTTTTAAACAAATGTATTCGTGCTTCACATCACAGTAAACAATTCCACGAATACTTCGGTTCAAACTTAGCACAAATGTAATATGCCGCCGTAGTATAACAGAAAGATGATACTGCAAGAATAGAACTTCACCTATTAAAGACTTTGAACCCCACCAGATGACAGGGTTCTGTTTAACACTCTAAAAAAAGTAGAATCTTACCTCTCAAGTCAAAGTAATGTCGTTATATATTATAGTACGTACGATTTTACAGGATTTTACAACAACGTTGCCAATTAAATTTTTAAATAGCCGGAAAGTAATCAATACTAAAATCAAACGGGCGAAAAAAGAAAGTCTCATAGTCGATCGGATGACTATCTTACGCAATCAGGATTTTCGTGTGTCACTCACGTGGAATTATGGGATGCAGAATGATTTTTTTAAAGCGTAAATAAAAGATGTACAGTAGAACCTCGATTATCCGAACCTCGATTAACCGAAATTCTCCTCGATTAACCGAAGTCGGTTTCTTCTGCAATTTTTTTTTTTCACTTTCTACTATCATCCAAAATTTTCTCTTAAACATGCATTTTTAAGGGTTTCCTCCCCCCCCCTACACACACATTTCTTTTGTATGCAAGCCCTCCTTTCCAAACTATGAGCGCAGATAAGTATTTTAGAATTCCTTCTCACAAGAAATCCGGAAAAAATTTAAACAATTTTAAGTGTTTGTTTCAGAAATAAATTTATTTTCTTTTATAATTTTAACTTAGTATTTAACATTTAAAAAAAGTCATAATAACAGTTCAATGACGATACTACATATTAAACTAGATGATTATTGATGAATTCTCAAGTAGGTTGCTTCAAATATTGGTATAAGATTTCACCATCTTACGGTGGCAGCTGCTAAGTACCAAAACATGTTTCAAACTAGAGTAAAAATTTTAACCGTGTATTATAAGAATTGGGAAGTAATTAATGGCGAAATTTTTTTATTATTACACATACATAATAGTTTTGAATCAAAATTTATCTTAAAAATTCACATAACAATATTAACCAAAATGCTTTGGATATATATATTAATATATATATAGTCGTGTGTTTTAAAATTCGCCTTATCCGGAAAATCAAATTTCGGGAAATCGCGAAATACCTTTGGCTGCGTCCATTGGTTTTCGTTGTACAGCAAGAGTTTTCTGTACCAGAGACAACATGATAAAACTTGTTACACTGTTATACAGATTATACTGTTTTTTTTTATGCAGGTTCGCTCGTCGAGTAGATTGACAGAGAAAACTTGATTTTTTAAATTTTAGAAAAGGTGTGTTTTGAAACTCACGTCCTCACATTTATGTGCATACATTAAAGAGTAAAGTAAAAAAAATAAATTATGTGCAGTAGGCTCTACACTGCTCGTTTCAGTACACAAAAAAAAAACATAATTTAAATCAAAGTATCAAAATTTATTAAATAATTTATGAAAATAGGTATAGTAACTAGAAAGCAAACTTTTAAATTAGGAATATATTAGCATCGACCAAGAAACTGCATATAAAATAGTACAAAAATAATATCTTGCTCATTGGTAGTTGGAAGAAGCAATATAAGTGTAAAAAAATAAATTAAGTGGATAATCTAAATTTTAAAACTTTTTTTTTTTGCTCCTGTACTCTTTAAAATATCGATTTGAAAAAAATGTTCAGGTGTGAAGATTTATTTCTTAAAAATAGTATCCTTGTACAATTTCAAGCTTATAACCTTAACAATTCCAACTACATAGTAGTTTTCAACACATTGAAAATGTTTTTCGTTCATTTCACCGTTTTAATTTTTTTCCGGAAGCTATTCTTAGCGAGCATACATCTTAAAAGTAAGCATCAAGATAATTTTCAAGTTTTATCCTCTGTAGTATCACAAATATCGTAATTTTATAACTTTTTTTTTGTTGTTGCATCCCGTTGGGGGTAGCGGTACTGGCGTATTATATATCTAGCCTATGCTGGAGAACAGGATCAGTATTTTATAAACAATATTTTTTAAAGCCGCTCGGTAATTTCAGAGATAATCCCTACAAACAAACAGTTTCCTCTTTATGACACTAGTGTAGATTTTACTTTGTCACACTTACAAATTTGTTATCAAACATAATGTCTTTTAAGAGGAAACATTATTTTGAAAATGGTCAAAATATCGATTTACTTTTTTAATATTAACTAAAAGCTTCTTTAATTGTGAATATTTTTATACCTCATTTTTACCTATTGATCTACCTATCTTTCTACCTTTTGATCTATTGACTTCGATAGATCCAGCGCATATTCCTACAAATGAAAAATTTAAAATGATTTTTCTCCCTGTTCACAATATATAACGTGCTTGTTCGAAAAATACCAAGGCCTTTTTTGCTAATTTAGATAAAGGGTGGCAATTTTTTAAAATTTTTTTACATGGTATATTTAATATTTTTGTGCACGGATTTAACATTCAATTTAACATCAAGTTATTTTTAAAGAAATATTTAAATTGAGAGTATGTCGATTTTTTTCATTTTTTTGCTATACACGAGAGAAAAAAAATCATATTAAATGTAAAATCCCATGCATCTAAAAATCTTAACACAGTTTTATGTAATATATTCTAATAAGTGTGGAAAAATAGAAACAAAAATATCGTTACTTAAAAAAAGTAGTAAATATTTTTAAAAAGTTAAATTTTAGTAAAATAGGCTGTTTTACAATATATATATATATTTAATTTCATTTTTAGTATTAAGTATCGTGCCACCACATATATTACAGTATTGAACAGATAGTTTCAAAGATACTGTACCCCCTTAAAGTTAAATGTACTTACCTTTGTGATTCCTTTATACATGCTTTTAAGAATCTTAACTCATTAAAGGTAGACTGGTTTATTTTATCTTCTTTCCGAGGTAGAATTTTTTTAAGATCTTCATATAACTTTTCTTGCTTATCAGGATTTTTCGCAAGCTGATACAGAAAAAATCCAATAGTATGAGAAGTCTGCAATTTAAAGAACGAAAGATTGAATAAGGTGTAAATTCTATACAAGGAATTCAAATGCATATATTAACAATACATAGGGCCAGTTTTTATTAGAACACGAAGTTCTAATGAAAAGAAAGAATCATTAAATAAAGAATTTTATTGAAAGAATAATTAAAGAAATCATTAGAAAGAAATCTGTTCGAACACGAAGCAATGAAAACAACGTTACATCGTGAAAAATTAATGCTTTAGATGGTGATTCCAATATACCCATAGCCAGAGTTCTAGCTGCCGTTCGCATTGCGCCAAATCGCGACAAAAATGCTTCATTTGGCGAATAAATGAACAACAGACTCGCTAAATTGTGAGTGTTCAATTTCTTCTCTTTTTTGTGTGTGGTTACATTTTAGAAACTTATCCACATTATTGTACGATTTATATCGCTTTTAATCTTCAACGCACCGTACCATTTACATAATTATTTATAGAGATACTGATTAAATCCCAATTCACTTTAGCAACAACCAAAGACAGAAAAAGGATTATACTATAAATAGTTATCTGTTGTCAGTTTATCACTATCTACGTGATGGTAAAATCACAAACAAAATTACTCGCATCAGCGTCCAACCGAGAAAATTTTTGCTGAAAGGCGACGTTGAATTTGCCATTTACTGTACTATTTATTAGTTGTGTGCAAAGTATCATTAGCCAATCATCAATTTTTTCTATTGGTTATAGCCGAAATCCCGTAGCAATTTACCGCTAAATCAATGTTTGAAAACATTTGCACACTTAGAAGACATTTAGAAAGTATTTTTTTTAATAGTTTCTGTAGCGTATAGTAGAATTTCTATTTTCTAAGCAATGACAAAAGACATTATAAGGTGTTAAAGGTAGCTTTTTCAGTGCTTCACACCAAATATTTTTGCTAACATTATTTTTTATTTGGCTACTGTTTTTTTATTTTTTATTCGCCAAATTGCTAATGTTGATGAAAACCCAGCGAAAACCCTGCATAGCTCTACTTTTGACACCACATGGATGCCACGGATCGACACGTTAAATCACTTCTTTTTCTGGGAGGTTGTTTAGAAGAGAGAAAGGAACCTAGCTGGAATGAGCCCTTTTTCTTAGGATCAAAAATACATGGACGTATATAAAAATCCAACTTATCTTTAAAATCTAGCAGTGACAATCTTCTTTAAAAAATAGTCATAGTACTTTCCTGGAATCAGCAACAAATGCACAAATTTGATAATGAATAGTCCAAGAGCCGACAACACGAAAACCTAAGGTATCGAGCACAAGAAAAAAAACTTTATTTTATTGAAGGGTAGAAATAGGGAAAATCTAAAGATCCATGTCTGCCGGAAGTGAAGTATGCATAAGCCAAAAAATAATATCACTAGTGGTTGCCTCGTAGAGAATAATAATAATATCATTAGTGTTTGGCCTACGATCAAAGATATGAAAACATGGAAAACTGGGAGCAGGAAAACACAATGAAAAACCTACCAGGCAACCTCTAGTTTAGACATTAATTATAAATAGAAGTTTTCATATACGTCCATTAACATTTCAAAAATATGCATTAAAATATTTAATTGCTATAAAGGACGTTAAATACTAATAAAAACATTAAATTAATACCTCTAGAGTAGTATGCCACGCGCGTGGCATACTACTCTCTAGTTTAGAGGTATTAATTTTTAGTTTATTCACCACTTCACTTCCGGAAGACATGGATTATTAGATTCCCCTATTACTACTCTTTCATTAAATAAAAGTTTTTTTTCTTGTGCTCGATACCATAGGTTTTTGTGCTGTAGGCTCTTGGATTACAATAATTGGGGTTGAACTGGGAGAAAAATTTCGAAAAATATTCTTATGATAAAATTTTCTAGTGAATGAGCTCCTACAATAATATATTTGAAAAGAATTATAATTGAGATAATTCCAGTGAAAGAAAATTAGATGTTTGTTACCTACATCTCTTTGCCACTCTATATTACCGGTGCGAAAGAACACCTTTCAAAATTTTGATTTATACTTATTTGTAATTTTTAAATTGAAATTATCAAAAATTTAATATGTTGACTTTTTTATTTATACATTTTTTATTTTATTTTGAAATAACAAATAAAATAACCATAAATTCAAATGTTAAAAGATGTTATTTGACACCGGTAGGAATAAGGATAAACAATTATAAAATTACCTAATTTGTTGCGTTTGACATACTAAAAGATTAGGGAATTCATCAAAATAATATAGGAAATATCGACTATAGCAAATGTTGAAATTGAAAACAAGGGGAAGTTTAAAAAAAATCACCGATTTTAAAGTTTTTGTATCGATGTTTTAACCTTTAAAATGTCTACAATTTGTCATAAAATCCCTTCTCAACGTATTTTCCTTGAAACAAGATTTTTAAAATACATGTATTCTGTCATGCTTAAACTTTTCATCTTATAGACGCTTTGTTTTTTGAAAATTAAAAAAAAACTTTTTTAAATGGTGGACTAAGTTATAAATATTTAAATTGTTTAATAATTTCAATTTTTTAAAGTTTCAAAAAAGAAAATTTTTTGTCAAAATCTTCAAACAACCCCTATTATGAGAAGTTTTGATTTAACTTATCTATTTCAGGTTTGCAATTAAATTAATTTAATCTACACTATTAAAGCCCGACCGTATGTATGTATGTGACGCTATCTTCTCCAATCCCGGAAACGGAGAAACGTCGCGTTTTTTTTTTAATTGAAGGGAAAAAATCCCGGGATCCCGAGTTGCCCATTCGTCTATCTGTCCGTCCGTCTGTCTGTTCGACCGTCCGTCCGTTTATCAGCATATAACAACAAAAATTTCCCAACCAAATCGTTTGAAACTTAAAATATATAATTATTAGATAATTTTGTCTAGTCATTTCAAATTTTATGAAAATCGGATGCATAGTTCAATTACAAGGACAATCAAAAGGATTCCGATACATTATGGTCAATGGGGAAAAATGTTTCAAGTGCATTTTAATGGTCTTACACTCTTTCAACATAATAAAATTGACATGCATCTATGAAGTACATACTATAATATACATTCTGTACAATCTGTGGTACAAATAATATTTGTTATTGATTTACAGGGCCACACAAAAGTATTCCATTGCATACTTATATATTGAGACAGTGTTTGGTGTGCATTTTAATAGTATTAACAATTTAATATTAACAATTAAACTATTTAATGCCCGTAATTAATAAACTATTAAACTATTTAATGCCCGTCTGCCCGTCTGTCCGTCTAATCCGACTGGCGTAGCGAGCGAAGGCCATTAGTACATTTTAAGATCCAGGGGAAATTTGTGTTTTAGATTATTACTTATAACAGGGATCACATATATGGATTTACTGCGCACGTGTGGTAAACTCTGAAATAGTTTAGATCGATATATTTTAATTAAGGTATTCTGATAACGTTACATAAATAAAGAATATATTAGAGTAACAAGAAAAATAATAACAACAGCAACAAAAATTGCATTGCTTCTAACATAGTTGTACTTAAATCTTGTGGATTATAAGCATTTGACAATGAAATTTGACAGAACCTTCTTTGCTATTTCATTTGAATATGAAATCCTAGGGAAACTGTAAAAGGATGTACGGAAATTTCAAATATCACCTGTGTGCAATTGTACACATCTGATATTTGAAATTTCTAACAATTCAGTTGTGTAAAGTTGTATACACAATAATTACACCGTACAATCGTTATCAGTTATGATAAAAATATTTAACTGATTTCTATAGACAGTTTTAGTACCGCTTAAATACCTGGTCTTATATTAATGTCATTGGTTATACAGTTCTGAATGGAAAAAAAATATAAAAAGAGAAAAACTTCGCACCATCATATATAAACTGTTTCGCAAATCATCCTATAAAAATATGACTGGTGTCAATCAATTTTAAAGTTTACTGTTATTATAGTTATTATAGTTATTGTCCAAAATATTTTATTTACTAGTGATTAAACATAAAAATGTGTAGTACTATTTTTTTAAATTATGAAGAAATATTTTATGAGTAAAATCAAAAATGGTTTAAGAAAAAAAAAAAAAAAAAAAAAACAGAAAAAAGAGAATTTATTTTATAAGTACTAAATGTTTATCCTGAAAATCTCGCCGATTTTTTTCCGTTACAATTTACTGAAAATTTTCGTTACATAAAATTAATTTGGCATGCACTTATAACCTAATTATGAAAAATTCATCTTTTATATACATTTGGTAGAAAACGCAGGCAAGCGAATTTATTTAAATATACATATAACTTTTGCTTTGTTTCTATTTTAAGATAAAACAAAAACAATAACAACAACAAAAATAAATAAATAAATAAATAAACTTGCCTTTTTAGGTATTTCTAAATTGATTTCTCAACGTAGAATTGTAAATTAATTAATATTAGGCTGTTAAATTTATAAAAACATACATATATGTATATACATACATACATATACAGGGTGATTCAAAATAACGTGGACAAATTGATATGACAAATCAGGCATACGACAAGGATAAAAAATCACATAGGAACATAGGGCCGCAAACCCCTTGCTGAGTCATAAATACAGGGTGTTTCATCCTAACTCAATTTGGGTTGACGATAATAAATTTAAGAAAAATGAAGTAAATTATAATAAAACATTTAATAAACATTCTCACCTTTGTTTTAAATGTGATAACACCAATTAAAAGTGGTAGAAGTTTGCTTTATGCGCACCAGCAATACGCACTTGGCCCCTCACATTTTGGACTGAAATAATCAGTTTATAGGATATCATCGATTGCTTGAGCAATATGTTTTTCCAGATCTTTTCGTAACGTTTTCACATTTCACACAAAATTAGGTACATATCGTTCCATTTTCATTACGATGTTATTATTTTCCTGGAAATTATTATTTTCAAACAGGTTGTAGCTAGAATGAAACACCATGTATTTGTGACTCAATAAGTAGTTTGCGACCCTATTTTCCTATGTGATTTTTTTATCCTTGTCGTATGCCTGATTTGTCATATCAATTTGTCCACGTTATTTTGAATCACCCTGTATATATTATTAATGAAGAAAAAACATAAAAAACAAGGCACATCAAAATTACTAAATTGGATAGAAAAATGAAAAGGGAAAAATAAAAATATTTAATTTGACTATGCTAAGCTAAACTCAATATCTTAATATAGGATTATTTAAGATTTAAAAATAGATATTTAATATATTTACCCTATACACTTAGAATAGTATTATAGGTCTAAAATTCATTAAGAGTTAGGTACAATTTAATCATGTAAATTAATTAAATTATATTAATAGGATTAATTGATGCAACTATACAATTATCCATACATTAGTGTCAATTAAACATCCATTATAATATGTTTTTCAATTAAAAAAATGTATTTCCCATTCTCATTTTTTAAAAAATATAAATAACCATAGAGTATTTATCCAGACAATACCATCCTCCTCCGTAGTCTAACATCTACCCACCCATCCATCCTGTTATCTAATATAAATTCTTTTCATATATAACCATTCATATATAACCATTCATATATAACCATTCTTTTCATATATAACCATTAATTATAAAACAATATATGTATTTCGTTTTTCACATTTTATAATTTTTTCTACTTTTTAGCTGCTAAATGTTTCGTTATTTTCACAGTGATATGGCTCATTTTGGCAAGGGTTTATTGGCGCATACTTAAAATAATTGTTGGTTCAATCATGAATTGCAGATAATATATGATGATTTATCATATGCGGTGGACTAACTGAAAAAGTCCAAAAATTAATGCATTAATTTGTTATTCGGCTCTAAAAATATTATAATGTTGTATTACCATCCAAAACACATCTGTGAATGCAGTTTTTATAATTCTAGTATATCAGAAGGTGGGTTACAAATCGATTACGAAATACAATCCTTGCACAGAAAAATGAAGCTGTGTGTAATAATAGAGTGAAAAAAAAAGCAAAAAAAGAAAAGAAAAAAAAAGTCTTCTGTCAACATACCGTATCAATGCCAGCCATCATCATGTCCGACACCATGACCATTGCATCAGAAATATCCATTCCTTTTTCCATTATTAACGACTGAAGCAAGGTCAAGTCTATGTCTTCGTCTTTCTTACTTTTAAGCTCTTCCATGGAACGTTTGATGTGTTTAAAACTTATCCTTAATTTAAAAAAAACGTGATTAAAATAATAATAATAATGATACTTCATATTCATTCCTTATTATATAAAAATTAATGAAATTGATATTCGAAAAAAATTATCTACGCAATATGTATAGAATGCTAATGAAACGACTGATTAAAGGACTGGTTATGTTTCAAAGTTATTACTCGTAAAATACGGAATATCTGTAAATGAAATTAACGCTAATTATTCGCATTGATCTGTGTATATAAAAAATGGTATTAGAATTTTTAAATTTAAATTAGTTTTCGAAATATTATTTTTTTTATAATTTTAATTACATTTCGGTAATAATGGCAACTAAAAAACTCCATTTTTTGGTGAAAAATCGAGGAAAGGGGAAAATATTGGGGATATTAGATTTCGTTTTCTTCTTGCTCTTATTTTCAAATTAAAAATGAATTATCTTTTATTTAATTGAAACTAAAGACAATATTGTGATTAAATTATGTTTTTTCAGGAATTTGGCAATACAATTCATTAAATAATCAAATAAATATTTTCTTATTTATTTTATTTAAATTTCACTCTTATTTATTTTTTCATATTTTAGAAAAAGTTATAATTTCAAATTATTGCCAACTGTAGATACAACTCAAAGGTAAATTTTTCCTTACGATTAAAAATTTATTTCCACGTGATTAATAAAAATAGAAAAAGCACACAATTTAAAAACAGGAAAATATTGGAAACTATGTCATAAAAGTTGTATTTATATTGACCGTTAAAAAAGGAAAAAACTTTCACATAATAAATTTATTAATGTGAGTAAACGTAATAAATAGAGAAAATTATGTCATATTTAAAATGGCTAGATAACAATACTGCCAAACAGTTTAAATTGTAAAATATATTTAAAAGAAATTTATTTCGTATTTCCAAGGGATTTTTTAAGCATTTGTTGCCAATTCTCAGGCAGCGCAAATAATATTTCCTTTCTAATATTTCCAATTTTCGGTTACACATATTACCATTTCTATCCTAAAAGCTGTAACGAAAAAAGCAAACACTTGGCTGCCAACTTCAACGTCTACTTCAAGTCAAATAAATATATTAGAAACAGAAATTTTATACAATTATTTACAATATGTATTGTAATACATAGCATTGAACATATTTGTCATTTATTTTACTAAAATAAAATTGTGGTTCCAAACATGTTTATATGATTTAAACAGGCGTAGTAGTTGGCAACTATGCAAACAAACAAACAAACAAACAAACAAACAACAACAACAACAACACATTTTCTTTTCATTGATAATAATAAAAAACGGAAACTTTTGGGATAGCTTTTAAATAGTGCTTCAAATGGGGTGCGTTAACTTGGCCCCCCCACCACCGATTTTTTAAAATTCAAACACATGAGGAATTAGCTCTCAATTAGCTCTAATTTGCTCTCTAATATTAGAATTTGCTCTGGTGATAAAATTGAGATATTTAAATTAGGAAGGTGGGGGGGCTAAGTTAACGCTAGCCCCCCCCCCCCACTTTCAAATATCGAAATTTCAAAGGTGCCAAAATTTAGCTCTCAATTAGCTCTAATTTCCTCTCTAATATTAGAATTTGCTCTGGTTTTGTTATCGAGATATTCCAGATTCCAGTAGGGGGGAAAGCACTAGCTAGCCCCCCTACATTCGATTTTCGAAATTTCAGAGGTGCCAAAATTTAGCTCTCAATTAGCTCTAATTTGCTCTCTAATACCAGAATTTGCTCCGTTTTTTTTAACGAGATATTTCAATTTATATAAAGGGGGCAAGCGTTAACTTATCCCCCCCCTTTCGAGAATCAAAATTTCAAAGGTGCCAAAATTTAGCTTTCAATTAGCTCTAATTTGCTCTCTAATATTAGAATTAGCTCTCATTATATTATCGAGATATTTCAATTTATATGAAGGGGGCAAGCGTTAACTTAGCCCTCCCCCCTTTCGAGTATCAAAATTTCAAAGGTGCCAAAATTTATCTTTCAAGGAGCTCTAATTTGCTCTCTAATACCAGAATTTGTTCCGGTTTTTTTATGGAGATATTTCAATTTATATGAAAGGGGCAAGCGTTAACTTAGCCAACCCCCCCCCCCTCCACTTTCGAGTATCAAAATTTCAAAGGTGCCAAAATTTAGAACTCTAATATTAGAGCTCCAATATTAGTAGTTCTAATTTGCTCTCTAATATTAGAAGTAGCTCATCGAAATTTCAAAGGTGCCAAACTTTAGCTCTGAATTAACTCTAATTTGTTCTCTAATATTAGAATTTTCTCTTGTTTCGTTATCGAGATAGCCCTCCCACACACACATACACACACACACAAACATTCTAATATTAGAGAGCAAATTAGAGCTAATTAAGAGCTAATTGAGAGCTAATTCCTCATGTATTTGAATTTAAAAAATCGGTGGTTGGTGGAGGGGGGGGGGGCAAGTTAATGCACCTATTGCAGGTGTTATTTTTAACACTCTGACACTCTAGAATTTTGGTTTTGTTTGGTTTATTTTTTGTCGGACAATTTTCTATACTAGGGATATAGGCCCTGGGTAGGAGTGCCCATCGTGGTGGTCTTTCTGAGGGAACCTAACCCGTTTTTACGCAAGATTTGAAGAAAACCACGAAATCTCCCAACGGTTAGGCCGACGGCCACTATTGGATTCGAAACCAGCAGCTACTGTCTACCAGTTCATAGGTGGGAACCTCTCGGCCTCTGGTGGGGCCCAGAATTCTGGAATAACGCTTCTTTTTATTCTGAAATATAAGTATTGCTTGTTTATTTTCTTTAGCTCATTTTTATAGATATTATTTCATTTTTTACTTTAGATGCTGAAAGATATGGAAATGAAGATTTTATTTTTTAAAATTTTGTACATTTCTACAGTATATTTCAAAAAAAAATAATTGTAATT
The DNA here is from genome assembly GCA_964019185.1 of Maratus speculifer. Classification (NCBI taxonomy): domain Eukaryota; kingdom Metazoa; phylum Arthropoda; class Arachnida; order Araneae; family Salticidae; genus Maratus; species Maratus speculifer. The sequence goes on from OZ025294.1 coordinate 58,336,790, forward strand.
TAAGAAATTACCCCAACCATTTGAAAAATGTTTCACTCGATACATTCATCTATCATTTTAAGCTAAATACCAGTTGTTTTATTGTGTATTATCCGTGCCACTGCTATAAATGACTTTATACATGCTGCAATTTGAAGGTACGGTTCGTTTAAGTTATATCACTCTATTGTCGCCAAGCATAAAAGTTGGCGACGAAAGAAACATTTCAAACTATTTAACATTGTTGGTGCAAAAGTAATCATTATTAAAATACAGCTTTGGCATATACTGTTATACTTGTAAGACTTTGGCATATATTGTTTGATTTTACAGAGCAGAATTTTGGTGATGGAGGTTTTAAACCAAAATCGATCGCAGCACATGCATCTGTGAATGGGTCCATCAGACATCGAATCAAAAAAGTTTTTTCCCAGTTTTTCCCAAGCCGATTGCTTTTTAGTTTTCTTTTTAGGTGGTGGAAAATCAAGAGTAATAGCTATAACATTTTCCGGCTTGTTAGAATCACTATTGGCACTCAAATTTTCCTGGTTAGAACCGACCGATAGTAAAACGCCATGGCTAGTGGATTGGTCGCCCTGGCGACATGATGTTTTACAATTAATCGGTTCGGCATTAAATTGCTTTCTTTTTCGTGATCGCCTTTCAACACGTAATTGGTTTTCAGCGGCTCAATAATCTTTTGATTTTATCATTTTCTGCATTGAAAGACGTTTTTGCGCCAAACCAAATACAGTATTACTCAGTTATCCCGTCGACCAATTTCGCCAAATGATACGAATCGCCAAACTAATAAGCAACTTATACATGTTGACTGTGTTTAATATCATTGAATGCGATATTCACGTTCATTCATTTCTTTGGCTTCGGCTTTTTCCGTATCTGTTAATTTCCGTCTACCCATTTTTAAATTTGTTAGTTTTCTCCTTTATTACAATGATTTTAACCATTTTAATTTACTATTCAAATAAAAATTCTTCTAAAAGTAAAGAATTTAATTTAAATTCAAATAAAAACTCTTCTAAAAGTAAAGAAATTAATTTAAATTCAAAAGTGACCACATCATTCAAAAGTGGTAACATCATTCAAAAGTGGTAACATCATCGGGTCCATTCTCCCGAAAACAACAACCATTTTTCAAATGGTTAAAAAAAAAAAAAACTCGACAGCGTTATCTCGTAATTTATATAAAGAAAGAGTGTGTAAAATTTTAAAAAGATCGGTTCAGTAGATTTTGAGCTACGGAGTTCACCGGCTTCGAAAAAGCAAAGTGTTAGAAAAACACGTTTAAAGTTTCACAGACGTTTTTGTCGAAATAGATATTTGTAAATTACTGCTTTTTTCATATACTTACACAGAATCATCAATGCACCGTGTACACACGTGTACGTGTACCTTCAGAAAGGTCCATTATTTTGGCAGTATGCCAGGACAGGCCTTTGAAACCTGGTCAAGCAGTAGCAGCTGCTTGGTAGCTGATTGTTGCGGCCACATTCCTCAGTTTGAAATCGGAGGGCGGAGACTTACAAGTGTATATCTCCGTCAGGTTTACTTCAATTGCTTTCAAATTTTCACAGAATAATCTTAAAATGTTGTGCATTAATATAAAATAAAAATTAAAAAATGCAAAAAAAGAAAAAAAAATACCTTACTACCCCCTTAATGCAACAAAAGATTATTTACAAATGAAATAGTGTTGACAACTTACAAGTCAGCTTAATTGAAGTTCAGAAAAATGACCTATAATTAATAGATTGTAATTACAGGTTTGATCGTAAGCTCTTTCAATCTAAAAGAAGCCCGCAGCACAGTGAAATATTTAGAAATTTTACCAGTGATGGTTCAACCAGCCTATAGACTGAATGTGTGCCAGAATGCCAGCTTCATAATCTGAATTTGCTATGTGATAAAAGACTGTTCGTATGGATGTGGTCGTTAAGTGCCAGAGAAATAAAGGCTTCAGTTATTTTTTTAATAAACTTAAAAGAGAAATAGGACAATAGCTGGTGGATTCGACAGAAGATATTTTAGATTTTTAGATGCGTTCGTAATATTATAAATACATAACTACCTTAGTCGATCTTCAGTCCGCCTTTCTGTCCATCGGTCCGCATATAACACATAAAAAACTGACCTACCTAATCGGTTGAAATTTAAAATATAAAATTTCTGCATAATTTTGTCAAGTCATTTCAAATTTTATGAAAATAGGATGCATAGTTTAGTCACAAAGACAATCAAAAGCATTCCGCTTCATTACGGTCAATAGAAAAAATAGCTTCAAGTGAATTTTTATTATGTTATACTCTGTCTAATATAACAGAATTTATATACATCTATCAAGTATATACTAAAAAATACAGTATGCACAATCTGTGGTGCAAATAAGATTTGTCATTAATTTACAGGACCACGCAAAAGTCTTCCATTACACAATGGTGTAGGGGGAAACATTATTTGGAGCATGTTTAATGTTATAAAAATATATCACTTTTTTGTAATTGATATATGTTACTGAAATTTACTACAAATTACTTACTCTATAATAGAAATAACATAGTATTACAGAGACACACAAAATATTTCGACCACTAAACTATATTCTATTTGTTGTATACGTGTATAGTGTTACACCAATTCGGAATATTTTCAAAACTATGTTACAGTAAGAATTTTTCCCATGTCCTACGATTGACGTGCAATTTTCAACTTGTTAGAATAGGAACAATAAATACAGTCTTCCAGGAAAAGGATAAATATGAAAACTTAAAGATATTCTTTATGAATAGGGATAATTTTTGAATTAAGATAAAAGGCGATTCTTTAGGCATATCATAGCTGCTTCGTATTAAAGTACTGTTTGAAACGATAAAATAATACATTTAAATTTTTACTGGTAGCAGTTTTCCACTAACAATTTATTTTGAAACTAAAGAAATTTTTAATTATAAAGCGAAACGTGTTTGTTCCTATTCATTACAGCTACATTTAACCAATACAGACTATGAGCAAAAATTTTCATTATTTTGTCAGTCATACATAGCTACAAAACTTATAATAATTTCAGAAAGGAATTATATTATTTAATTTAAATCTTATTTGTAAAATACTTTGATGTTTTATAACCTATATATTAAAATAAAATCTTTTTATGATTATTATACTGTATAGCCTGCATTTCGTATTCTATAAAGGTCATCAAAATAAAGCCCAGTCATTCGTCATTCCTATGTGGAATTCAACTCTAATTAGTAATAACATGCATCTTGTACTACAGGGGATAATTTTGGTAGCTACATTAAATTTTATTCATTCAGATAGGCTTCTCATCTTTTCGTATTTAAAATAGTCCAAGAGGAAAAGGAAATTATCATTTAAATTTATTCTTATTAGTAAGTTATTTTGATGCTTTGTAACTTATTTATTAAAATTAAATCCTTTTAGTGATTATTATAATATAGCTTGCAATTTGTATCCTTCAAAGGACATCAAAAGACGACAAGCGATTGTCATTCCTTTGTAGAATTTGACTTTAATTAGTAATGACATGCATCATGTACTACACGAGACAAATTTGGTAGAAACATTAAATTTTATTAATTCAGATAAGCTTCTCATCATTTCGCATTTAAAACAGTCCAAGAAGAAAAACAAAATATTATTTAATTTAAATTTTATTAGTAAGATAAATTGATGTTTTATAACTCATATTAAAATTAAATCTCTTTAGTAATTATTACAATATAGCCTTGCATTTCGTATCCTCCAAAAGACGTCAAAAGATGACCAATCAAACGTCATTTTTCTGTGGATTTCGACGCTAATTAGTAATAACCTGCATCTTGCACTACAGGGGATAAATTTGGTAGATACATTAAAAGTTTATTAATTCAGGTAAGCTTCAGGTCATTTAATATTTAAAACGGTCCAAGAGGGAAAAAAAATAATTTTAAACTTATTAGTAATATATTTTGATAAGTTATAACTCATATATTAAAATAAAATCTTTTTAATGATTATTGCAATATAGCGCAGCATTTCGTATCCACAAAAGGACATCAAAAGATTACAAATCATTCGACATTCCTCTGTGGAATTCGACTCTAATTAGTAATAATATGCATCTTGTATTGGGGATAAATTTGGTAGATACATTAAAAGTTTATTAATACAGGTAAGCTTCTCATCATTTAATATTTAAAACAGTCCAAGTGGAAAAGGAAAATATTCTTTAATTTAAAACTTATTAGTAATATATTTTGATAATTTATAAGACATATATGAAAATAAAATATTTTTACTGATTATTACAATATAGCCCTGCATTTAACAACCTCCAAAGGACATCAAAAGATGACCAATCATTCATCATTCCTCTGTGGAATTCGACTGTAATTAGTAATAACATGCATCTTGCATTGGGGATAAATTTGGTAGATACATTAAAAGTTTATTAATACAGGTAAGCTTCTCATCATTTAATATTTAAAACAGTCCAAGAGGAAAAGGAAAATATTATTTAATTTAAAACTTATTAGTAATATATTCTGATAATTTATAACTCATATATTAAAATAAAATCTTTTTAATGATTATTACAATATAGCCCTGCATTTCGTATCATCCAAAGGACATCAAACGATGACCAATCATTCGTCATTCCTCTGTGGAATTCGACTCTAATTAGTAATGACATGCATCGTGTACTACAGGGGATAAATTTGGTAGATACATTAAAAGTTTATTAATTCAGGTAAGCTTCAGGTCATTTAATATTTAAAACGTTCCAAGAGGAAAAAGAAAATATTATTTAATTTAAAACTTATTAGTAATATATTTTGATAAGTTATAACTCATATATTAAAATAAAATCTTTTAAATGATTATTACAATATAGCCCTGCATTTTGTATCCTCCAAAGGACATCAAAAGATTACAAATCATTCGTCATTCCTCTGTGGAATTCGACTCTAATTAGTAATAATATTCATCTTCTATTGGGGATAAAGTTGGTAGATACATTAAAAGTTAATTAATACAGGTAAGATTCTCATTATTTAATATTTAAAACAGTCCAAGAGGAAAAGGAAAATATTATTTAATTTTAAAAACTTATTAGTAATATATTCTGATAATTTATAGCTCCTATATAAAAAAATAAAATGTTTTTAATGATTATTACAATATGGCCCTGCATTTCGTATCATCCAAAGGACATTAAACAATGACCAATCATTCGTCATTCCTCTGTGGAATTCGACTCTAATTAGTAATGACATGCATCGTCTATTACAGGGGATAAATTTGGTAGATACATTAAAAGTTTATTAATTCAGGTAAGCTTCTCATCATATAATATTTAAAACAGTCCAAGAGGAAAAGGAAAATATTATTTAATTTAAAACTTATTAGTAATTAGCAGGCTATTCCCGCTGCGATGGCCAATATTTCAAAATGAACTGTAGATGAAACGAACTGGTGAATTTAAATTTGTATTTTAAACAATTTGGACCTCCAGCAGCACCTTGCTCAATGCTGAAAACGATTTAGACACGATTGTGATATTAAATTATCTTAAACGTTGACGAAATCCTGCTATTAAGAAGTAACTTTTTTAGTTTATTACTAACAGTGCACATTTGGAAGCGAATGAGCCCACTGTGGCAACAGGATTTAAAATTGTCCCTTATTAGAAGAAATATTAATTATTACAGTCGTTACCATGGTATGACTTCTTAAAAATTTCTTCATAACTTTTCATTATGTTAAGCTAGGAATCCAAAGCTACTCCCACCTAAAAACTTTATGCATATACTAAATTTTGTCCACGCGATAAAAGGCACAATTATGCAAGAATCATCATCAAACTCGTCAAATACATTGAGATGGTTAATATATCAGTGGGGATTGGAAATGAGCAAAATCGGTCCAAGGGGGTGGTAATTGGGAAGGGTTCAAAAATGTGAATACCACCTTAACATGGCTTTGACAAAACCAGGTCTTACAAAACAATGGCAGGAAAAAAAACATATTCCGTTACAGCAATTGTCAACGATAAAAAAAAAAAAAAAAACACATTAAAATTCAAACTACAACAATTACTTTATTATTGCAAAATTTCCCCCTGAAAAATGAAAAAATATTATTTGCTCTTTTGTATTTAAGTATTTTCTCTTTAGTTATTTAAGATAAAATTATGTAAATTTGTATAATTTGGCGAAATTGGTTGACATGATAATCAAGTTGTAGGCAATTTACACTTTTCATATTTCACAAAAGATTCCTACACAGGCATCATTAGCACGATTTTCTTGCAACTCCAATGTGGCAAAATCCTCGTTTTAGAATACCAAATAAATTTATGTATATTTTATTAGCCTCCGATGCTATTTCTTACAGACAAGCGAAAAAATGTCGTGTCGTCAACCTTAAATTTTCTACTAAACCAATTTTGATAATTATTTTTTAAAATGAAAGCTATTTATTTGTAGTTGTGCCCATTTTAGCTATTTTTTAATTGATTTCCATTTTTATATTTTATTTTTAATTTTAAATGCTTTTTACGATATTTCTTAAATATGGTGGCAAGTCAGTTTAGCTTTTCTCTCGATAATAAAAATTTATTTTCCATCATCACTTTCCACGAGTCAGAAGCTTTATTTCATCAGTGAACATGCCCTTGCATTTAAAAGAAAAAAGTCAATTGTTTTCGCAAAATTTAACCACAATAAAATGATTGCGTATAATTAGGCACTAATTGAGGTAAAAAAAAATATATTTACTGAGAAATCTATATTATAAAGGCCAAACGTATCTGTGCGTAACGCATACGTCATTTTGCTAATGGCAACACTTTCCCATGCAATTCGGTTTTGCAATTTTCGATACTGCAATTTTTATACATCTAAACATAGCACATTCTCAATTTTTACATCGGCATACCGAGAAAAAGATGTACCTTTAAATGCAATTTGTGTGAAAGCTGTATCTCAATTTATTTTTGAGATATTAATTTTTTTTAAGTTTTTGTGCGAATTTTGTAATCGCGGCAACAGAAATGCGGCACTTTCTCTTAAAATTGAAAAAAAAAAGAAAGAGCGAAAAGAAAGTAAAATTTCATATGTAAATTTTGAGAACATGAAAATGATGACAGGTTTAGATTTCACGTGAAGTTTTATGATTGCGTCAAATTTTTTTTTTCATTTTTATCAAGCATAAGAGCCTCAATTGATAACTTCATCATAATAATTTATCTTTATCGTATTTTACTTATTACACATGCGATTAAAGTTTAATTTTAATAATTTGGCCGACTAACTTTTTTAGAAATTGTACTTTGTTAATTTTAGCTTAAAATAATATTTCTTTTAGTGTTAAACTGACCAATATAAGATGCATTTTTTTTTCTGTAGCTAATTTTGTATATTGTTATAAATCAATGAAACAGTTCCTTCTAAAAAATTTTCTTTCGTCGAAGTTCGACGAGTTCTACCTCGTAATAATAATATTGTAAATAAAATAACAGAAAATAATTTATGGTAAAAATTAATGTCTAAAGAAAAATTTCAAATTAGGAAAATGATGTCATTCAGCAACCAGATAAATGGGAATTACAATATTATTACGGATGCCTTTTTCATATTACTAATAACAGTAACTTAAAAAAAAACATTTGAAGAGAAAATGACGACACTATTTAAAACATCGCATTTGTACTCATAACGACATTACATTTCAATATTTCTTTTCATTATGTGCACCGAGATTGAGATTTTACTTTCAGATGACTTCAGTTAGTGAAAATAATGTCACAGTAAAATTAAAATTAGTTTTTTTTTTTTTTTAATAAAACTATTTTTTTTGTGAGTGCATATAAAATAAAATTTCTGGATTTCGCCGGCACTCAGATTACAATTTTAAGTGAAGATCTGCGAATATTTGCATGCAAAATTGTAAGTGGCAAACTTAACATTAAGTTTGGAAATATATTTATTATATATTGATTCAATAATTTAATTACTTTTGCTTTTTTTAAACCAAATAGATCGGGTCTTTTAAATATTTCATTCGTCGAATTCGATGGAATTCCACTCGTTTTATTGTTAAAATGCATTTCCTTTTTCTTAGCGTCTATAAAAAAGCGTTTAAACTAAAGAAAAAATCCGTTTTTGATGAATCTAGTCAAGAAGAAGTAGCACGTCAAATTGTATATCTTTATTATTCCGCAATTCCAATGACTCAGAGAGAGATTGCTAATCAATAGGGTATTTCACGCCGTTCTGTTTGCTGTAATGTTGATAAACACAAGAAAAATAAAGTTAGCTCGTTGCATTCTAAACGGGGTCGCCTTTCTAAAAGACTCTATCGATTATTATTTTTTTTTTCTAATCGGAGGCGAAACTGAAATCTGCAATGGCAAAATCTACATTCAACTTGTTTTTTCTATCATTTTAAACAGGAATTAACAATAAATAAAAAAGTAACTGTGGAACAAAACGACTAATATCATTTCAAAAAAGAAAATGAAAGTCAATAAACAACTTATCAATAGATAAACAACTATGGCTGAGTACCATATAATTACCATATAAGACAAATAATGTTATTTTTGCGCCAGTAAGATACCTCGATGAGTATATGATCAAATAAGTGACAAAATTTCCATATTTGGAAAAACAAAACTTTAATCAGTATTTATACTGCATTTTCCCTACTTACTTAGTGAAAAAATTTGGCACAGATGTCATGTACTTGAAACGCCAATTTGGAGAAAAATCCGTTTTTAATTACCAATTTCATACATATTTTTTAATTATTTTTTATTATTTAAAAAAATAATAAATAAAAAAGTTTAATTAATAGCTTTAGAATAAAACGATTTATATAATTTTAAAAAACAAAATGAAAGTTAATAAATAGTTTATTAATAAATAAACAACTATAGTCGGTTTACCATGTGAGGCATAAAATCGCCATTTTGTTGCAATCGTGCGAATGTGGTGCTGTATGGCATCTGCGCCAAAACTTTAAAAAGTTGCAAATCAATTATTTTACAGTTTGGACGAGGAAGACATTTATACTAAAATTGGTACTACTCTGCTATCCCGTAGACCAATTTCGCGAAATTATAGAAATCGCCAAACTAATAGCCAAATTGCACATATTGACATAATTTTCATTTTAAATAACGAAAAAACAAATAATTAATAGAATATGAATAAAAATGCAAATAAAAAGTTGAAATAAAAATCACTTGATGGCATTTTAAACACGTGAATCGTATTTAATATTACTGAATATTACAAACACGATCATCCATTATTGGCATTTAATCTTGTAGTTTGACGATAATTTTTTCGTCGACGGGATAACCTAGTAGTACCCTAAAATTTAAACATTATACGCAATTTTTTTGCTATAACTGCTATTTATATATTTACATTTAAACATAAAAAATTATCCTAAAAATGCTCTCACACATTTGAAAGAAGTGAGAGAATTTAGTTTTTGCGAACATTGCTCGGGCTTATCCGTTCTTGGCATAAAATCGCATTCTTTGGTGACAAAAGTAAATTCAAATACCCAAATGAACAAATAACATACAATTAACAGATAAAACTATTTTTAAAAGTAATTCTGCTATTTCCTCCTGTAAGACGCATAGAGGTAGAATTAGATTGGAAAAATATTTTTTTTAATAGAAAAATGTTATTTACGTTTTACCTAATAAAATACTATTTAAAATATTTTTTCTTTAGTCTCGTGCGATAGTGATAAATATCGTAATATTGATTGAAGAAATGTTCAAGAGGAAATGGTTAACTAGGACTTCCCTCAGAGGGATTAGTCTGAGCGATATTGCTGAGAATACACATTTAGTAACGTGCGATAAGTAAAGAAAATGAGATGTTACCTTTAATTGGTCATTCATTGTGATAAAATATAATGATGAAAATAAGCATATCGAATCGTAGAACTACAAAATCTTGTTGCATATACTATTTTTATAAAAGAAAAGCAAACCATGCATGGATATAAAATTGGAAATATGCAAAATGTTAAAAGTAATACAGAAAATAAAACACCAAATTTTCCTATATTGGAAATATAGCTCTTTGAAATGATGTCATGAGCATAAACAGAAGCTTCGCACCGATTTGAGAAACTATAAATAACATAAACTATTATGTTTGAAGAGAAATGGAGTGTATTTTATATGGTGTGAAATCCGTCCGAATAGTTTATAATGATGAATATCTGTTTTCCACGGATGCAATGAGGTTGTCGATAAGAGTTAAGGAATCCTTTTTTAAAAATTTGTCCTAAACGAGCACTTACATCTTATAAGTTACTGTGATGCCAAAGTTATAGTTTCTGACCCCAAGAGTATCCTAGAAATTGCAATATTCTCAATAAATTGGGTTTAAAACTTTTTCTAGAAAAAAAAAAATTAATATGTGAAATTAAATTGTCGAATGTTTTAGAAATCGTTCATAACGAGAATATTATATCTTAAAAGTTGCCACTAAAAAAAAAAAAAAGATTTTAAATTTTTAGTCATATCAACACCAAAGAATTCTCAATTTTAGAACTTTTTTTGCTCGTGCATTGATGGTGATTATTGTTCCTTCGCAAAATATAAGGTACCCTGGGGTAATAACGCCAGGCGGGGTAATAACGCCAAGTGCTTATATTTTGCATAATTAGGAAATAATCAGGTAAATGACACCCATGTGCTCTGCGCAAAAGGGTTTTGAGTCATATAAATCGCAAAAAACAGCTTCAAGTTAATTTGTTTCATTTTTAGGTCTTATTGTTTTTACAAACAACTAAAATTAACGCTTGATCTAAAATTTGCGAGATACGTTTTGTGATGTGAAGACTATCTTTTTATCCGGAAATGCTTTGTTAATTACATAAATTTGTAGTGCGTTTCATGTACTTTTAAAATGTTGTTGAAGATTTTGGATATTTTTTCGAGATAATTTGTAATTTAAAATGTACTGCGCAATAACTATATCGGGGTAATAACACCAATACTTGACATTAATACCCCGGTTGATTCCCTACAGTGGCCGAGCTACATCCTAAATACTGATTCAAATAAACACAGTTAAAACTGTGCAATGTTTCTCATATTTCTATTTAAGCGGTCCTTTTTTAAGCAAAAAGAAGCTCACGGTCTGATATTCTTTTGCCTCATCACCCCCTCCCACACTACACCTTTATTTTTCTTACACTTTCACAAAAAATTGAACATTTTCAAGAGCTTAGGATGCAATTTGTCAATTTCTAAGTTTGTAGAGTTTGTATTTTTAGAATTGGGCTATCTACATGCAATTATTTCATCTTATTTCATAGTTTTGTTTGCATGGCGTTATTACCCATATAGGTGGGTAATAACGCCAAATAGCATTGGTCAAGAAAAAACGACATTACATTTTATGAATACATATCTGTTAAATTATTTTATTTTATATAGATAGTCAATGAGTTGCTGTATCAAATCCTATATTTGTTTGAAAAATACAATCTAAAACTAAGCCGTGAAAATTGGTAGAACCTTAACCTGGCGTTATTACCCCAGGGTACCTTAGTATATTTTGCAGCAAAGATGGTTACCAACATTTTTTGCCCACATTATTTTTTAAACCGGCTAGGTACTCCCAATGCTAACGAAAAACACACAAACGTTAATGCTTTATAGCATAGAAATACAGAATCAAAAGTTATTTATCTCCTATTATATACGCATAAACAGGTGTGGGGAAATACATCATTTGCTCGCCAGTGGCGAGTGGATATTCTCATAAGGCGAGTACATTTTTAGTTTTTGAAAATCTGTAGGCAATAGGCACATTATCAGAAACACTTTTTTAATCTAGATATTTTAACTTTCCAAATTATTACAGTGTAAGTATGGTACTAAGTTCTATCTAATATTAATCTTACTTTTGTTACATATATTTCTTAATATTATACAAAAAAGAATTATGAAAATGTATTGTAGTAATAGTAATTTTGTCTCTAATCGCGTGCGATTTTGTCATAACTATTTTCAACAGCGTGTGTTGCATCTTGCGGGTTGGCGAAATAAATCGTTGGCTGGTAAGAATTTGGAAAATTTCCCCACCCCTGCACATAAATTATCTAATTAGTGCTAGCAGATGAATTTTTAAATATACATAGATCAATATAATGCTTCATTTTTCTTTTATTAGTATTTCTTAGTATTCATTTTTCATTTATTTATATTATTCAGTAAAAAAATCACTTTCTTAAGCCCGAATTACGTCAAACTTTTTATAAAAGCGCCTAAGTCCATATAACAGCGAAGTATTGTGAAGAGTATTAAATACAAGGTAGTAAGACACTTAGCCAAACGCAGGTAATAAATCGCCAAATATTGTCCTTTTCGCCCTCTCTCGAAATGCATTTTTTTTCGTATATTTAAAAAACACGATTTTGAGTCATCTTATTTAAAATTCAAATAAATAAATGAGAGGAAGCAATAATAGCATAACATTCATAACAGTCATAACATTCATAAGTCAACATCAAGGAATTGTATCGTAGTTACACATGTGGAAAAAAGCTGCTTTCGGCCAAAAAACGTTGTCTTCACTAAATTTGAATCCGATTAAAAAAAGTACCGTGATTAATTAAAATGTTATAGGCAGAGCTGTCAAGTCTCCGGCATTTTGGGTACCGGTATTTTAATAAGAAAATGTTTTATTAAATTGGAACATTCTGCGGATTTAAAAAATAACTTTTCCTATAAGAAAATTCTGCTATGCAATAAGCGAGGGTTTGGCATCTCTATATAGGAATATTTCGTAATCTACTTTTTAACCTTAAAAAAAGCAACGACCATTTTTCGGGTACAAAAAGTATTGCTAATTGTTCCATTTTGTATACAAGGCATTGATTGTAATATTGATACATCTATGGTGATAAATTTCCAATAATTTTTCAAATCCCATTTATTTCATTAAAAATATAAATCTTTTATTCATTTAGTTTAAAATAAAGGGTTTTTAACTAATTTCATAATACTTTTGAAATATCACTTTTCATTGAAATATTCATACTTAATCCATAACGTACATAATATATGACTCTGTTATTACATGAGCACCTTTTTATTATCATAAAAATTATGTTTTTTTTTTTTTTTTTTTTATTAACTCAATAGGAAAAATTTTGTGTTTTGAGCAATAGATGTCCGCATTTCCTACTATTTATTTATTTTAACAAAATTCTTTGTATTTAGAAGAATTTTTATTTAAATAGGAAATCCAGATGTCGCTGTTAATAAAGAAGAAAGTTACACAAAAAGTTACAAAACGAGTAGACGCATACTATCAAATATGAAAAAACGACGAATCCCAAAAAGACGTCGTATGAAATATCATCTTTTAAAGCAAAAAAACGAGGTTTGATTATCGAGCCTACTGATTACAAAATGTGCATTACATTAAAAAAATGCTGCAAATATTGATTATTTTTTCTTTTGTGCATTTTTGGCTTCGAAAGGTGCGCTATGTTGCAAAAAGATATAAGCGCCTATGAAAACACACCTGGTAAACTTTCATGCTCAGTTTTACAAATAAATATGGCACATATATGACCTATATACACCGAGGTACCTAATTGGTGCCAAAATGGCGTTTAGTTGCCTAACATGCTGGTTATCATATAAATGTTATAATAAATTGTTTGTTCTAAAAATATTATCATTTATTGATTGTTTTATCTTTTTTAATAACAGGAAATGTTTCATTTATTCCTTTTTTTTCATTTTGAAATAAATAAATAACGTGTTGTTATAGCATGCTATATGCATCTGGTAATCAAAACGATGTTTTCGCCTAATTGGCAAAAAAAAAAAAAAACTCGCCAAACCCGGTGCTTATATCTGTACCATATTATCTCAAGTATTTTATTTATGTATGCTATAATTGTTTTTACATACCACTTACTTCTTCTGGTATATAGAAATAGGTAAGTGGCTCCTTTATGCAGTATAAATTGTATAAAACTTTAAAAAATAGCCCCGTTGCCCCTTTTTGGATCGAATTAAAAAAAAAATCAATGTCTAATTCCAGTATTGCTCCCAGGTATGCATACATACTCCATATTTCAAAGTTGTATGCCAACAGGAAACGGATGAAAAATGGGGAAAAATGTCACATATGCACCAGGATACATAATTGGCTTCAAAATGGCATTATTTTACCTGAGATGGTAACCCGGCTTTATTTATTTATTATTTGTTTATTTACTCATAAAATGTTTATTTACTTTCACTTCCTTCTTTTAATTATATAAAATATTTCTTTTTATAGTTATTAATTATTGTTATTATTTTATGTACTGTAAGTTCTTTTTGAAAATCGAAAATAATTCAAAAATGTGTATGTAAGCGTTATTTGAAAAGGGAGTTTTCGTCAAATGGGCTTTGAAAAAAATTGCGCCAAATCTGATGCGCTTGTGGTATCCGTGCCGAAACATTAGTGACCAGAATTGACTTCTATACACAAACAAAATATAAGTTAAAAGAAAACATGTAATGAAAATAAATATAAAGGGAAAATGATGTCATAAAAGAAACTTTTTATTTAAAAACGTAATTGTTTCTAATTTTCACACGCGAAATATGTAAAACATTCTTTTAGCGATCAAAAAGTGCTCTTAAGAGATTATCACAAAATCTCAAAATCAAAGTTTTTATGACATTTTTTAATATAAAAAAATAACAGTTTTATTTTCCTGAATGATTAAATTTTAAAATGTTTTATTGCATTCAATATTTCTGAGTGCGAAAATGATTACTATTTACTCCATGTACTGATTCGGTTATCTACGAAAATGTCCAGCCAGTGAAAATCACGCTCACCAAATTTCTGTGACGTATGCACATAAATTGTGCTTTTTTATCAGTTTTTTAATATAACTTTTAAACTATTTGGAATTAATTTTTAAAATTAGGTGCATTCACCAGATTATCTTCATAGGTACCTATTGGTACAAACAGAATCAAAATCCGACAAGTACTTTTTGAGATTTGCTTGACGAAAGAATTTTTTTGAATTTTAATATCGTTACGTATCTCTGAGTATAAAGACTTCGCTTCGCTCAGACAACTAGGACTTCCCTCAGAGGGATTAGTCTGAGCGAAATTGCTGAGAATACACATTTAATAACTTGCGATAAGTAAAGAAAATGAGATGTTACCTTTAATTGGTCATTCATTGTGATAAAATATAATGAAAATAAGCATATTGAATCATAGAATTACAAAATCTTATATATAAAGTTCCATATACTATTTTTATAAAAGAAAAGCAAACCATGCATGGATATAAAATTGGAAATATGCAAAATGTTAAAAGTAATACAGAAAATAAAACCCCAAATTTTCCTATATTGGAAATAAAACTCTTTGAAATGATGTCATGAGCATAAACAGAAGCTTCGCACCAATTTGAGAAACTATAAATAACATAAACTATTATGTTTGAAGAGAATGGAGTGTATTTCATATGGTGTGAAATCCGTCTGAATAGTTTATAATGTTGAATATCTGTTTTACACGGATGCAATGAGGTTGTCGATAAGAGTTAAGGAATCCATTTTTAAAAATTTGTCCTAAACGAGCACATACATCTTATAAGTTACAGTTATGCCAACGTTATAGTTTCTGACCCCAACAGTATCCTAGAAATTGCAATATTCACAAGAAATTGGGTTTAAAACTTTTTCTAGAAAAAAAAAATGTTGTGAAATTAAATTGTCGAATGTTTTAGAAATCGTTCATAACGAAAATATTATATCTTAAAAGTTGCCACTAAAAAAAAAAAAAACAGATTTAAAATTTTTAGTCATATCAACATCACAGAATTCTCAATTTTAGAACTTTTTTTGCTCGTGCATTGATGGTGATTATTGTTCCTACGCAAAATATAGTATATTTTGCAGCAAAGATGGTTACCAACATTTTTTGCCCACATTATTTTTTAAATCGGCTAGGTACTCCCAATGATAACGAAAAACACACAAACGTTAATGCTTTATAGCATAGACATACAGAATCAAAAGCTATTTATCTTCTATTATATACACATAAATTATCTAATTGGTGCTAGCAGATGCATTTTTAAATATACATAGATCAATATAATGCTTCATTTTTCTTTTATTAGTATTTCTTACTATTTATTTTTTCATTTATTTGTATTATTCAGTAAAAAACTCATTTTCTTAAGCCCGAATTACGTCAAACTTTTTATAAAAGCGCTTAAGTCCATATAACAGAGAAGTATTGTGAAGAGTATTAAATACAAGGTAGTAAGACACTTATAACAGAGTAATTTATTCCATTTTTCAATATTGGGTGAAAAAAGTCCAATTATCCAAAAGTCCCAAAAATTAATCTAATTAATCTAACTAAGACACTTAGCCAAACGCAGGTAATAAATCGCCAAATAGTGTTCTTTTCGCCCTCTCTCGAAATGCATTTTCTCCGTACATTTAAAAAACACGATTTTGAGTCATCTTATTTAAAATTCAAATAAATAAATAAGAGGAAGCAATAATAGCATAAGTCAAAGCATTTTATTTCAGCATCAAGGAATTGTATCGTAGTTACACATGTGGAAAAAAGCTGCTTTTGGTCAAAAATCTTTGCCTTCACTAAATTTGAATCCGATTAAAAAAAGTACCGTGATTAATCAAAATGTTATAAGCAGAGCAGTCAAGTCTCCAGCATTTTGGATACCGGTATTTTAATACAGAAAACGTTTTATTAAATTGGAACATTCTTCGGATTTAAAAAATAACTTTTCCTATAAGAAAATTCTGCTGTGCAATAAGCGGGGGCTTGGCATCTCTGCATAGGAATATTTCGTAATCTACTTTTTAACCTTAAAAAAAGCAACGACCATTTTTCGGGTACACAAAGTATTGCTAATTGTTCCATTTTGCATACAAAGTACTGATTGTAATATTGATACATCTATGGTGATAAATTTCCAATAATTTTTCAAATCCCATTTATTTCATTAAAAATATAAATTTTTTATTCATTTAGTTTAAAATAAATGGTTTTCAACCAATTTCATAATACTTTTTGAAATATCACTTTTCACTGGCCATTTTTTTAAAGCATTTAGAAAATGGTTGTTGTTTTCTGTCAAATATAGATTTTGGTCTCTCCGCATTTTATTTTATTACTATTATTATTTATAAATGGTGGAGAAATATTTATACTTAATCCATAACGTACATAATATATGACTCTTATTACATAAGTCACCTTTTTATTATCATAAAAATTATGTTTTTACTGATTTTTATTAATAGAAAAAATTTTGTGCTTTGAGCAATAGATGTCCGCAGTTCATTTATTTATTTATTTTAACAAAATTCTTTGTATTTAGAAGAATTTTTATTTAAATAGGAAATCCAAATGTCGCTGTTAATAAAGAAGAAAGTTACAAAAAAAAGTTACAAAACGAATAGACGCATACTATCAAATATGAAAAAACGAAGAATCCAAAAAAGACGTCGTATGAAATATCATCTTTTAAAGCAAAAAAACGAGGTCTGATTATCGAGCCCACTGATTACGAAATGTGCATTACATTAAAAAAAAAAAAAAAAAAAAAAAAAAAAAAAAAAAAAAAAAAAAAAATGTTGCAAATATTGATTATTTTTCTTTTGTGTAGTTTTAGCTTCGAAAGGTGCGCTATGTTGTAAAAAGATATAAGCGACTATGAAAACACACTTGGTAAACGTTCATGCTCAGTTTTACAAATAAATATAGCACATATATGCCCTATACACACCGAGGTACCTAATTGGTGCCAAAATGGCGTTCAGTTGCCTAACATGCTGGTTATCATATAAATGTCATAATAAATTGTTTGTTCTAAAAATATTATCATTTATTGATTGTTATTTCTTTTTTTTAAATAACAAAAAATGTTTCGTTTATTCCTTTTTTTTTCATTTTGAAATAAATAAATAACGTGTTATTATAGCATGCTTTATGTATCTGGTAATCAAAACGATGTTTTCGCCTAGTCGGCATAAAAAATCTCGCCAAACCCGGTGCTAATATCTCTAGTATATTATCTCAAGTATTTTATTTATGTATACTATAATTGTTTTTACATACCACTTACTTCTTCTTGTATATGAAAATAGGTAAGTGGCTCCTTTATGCAGTATAAATTGTATAAATCTTTAAAAAATAGCCCCCGTTGCCCCTTTTTGGATCGAATTAAAAAAAAAATCAATGTCTAATTCCAGTATTGCTCCCAGGTATGCATACATATTCCAAATTTCAAAGTTGTATGCCAACAGGAAATGGATGAAAAATGGGAAAAGATGTCACATATGCACCAGGGTACATAATTGGCGTCAAAATGGCATTATATTACCTGAGATGGTAACCCGGCTTTATTTATTTATTATTTGTTTATTTACTCATAAAATGTTTATTTACTTTCATTTCCTTTTTTTAATTATATAAAATATTTATTTTTATAGTTATTAATTATTATTATTATTTTATTTACTGTAAGTTCTTTTTGAGAATAGAAAATAATTTAAAAATGTGTATGTAAGCGTTATTTGAAAACGGAGTTTACGCCAAATGGGCTTTGAGAAAAATTGCGCCAAATCTGATGCGCTTGTGGTATCCGTGCCAAAAAATTAGTGACCAGAATTGACTTCCACACACAAACAAAATATAAGTTAAAAGAAAACATGCAATAAAAATAAAGGGAAAATGATGTCATAAAAGAAACTTTTTATTTAAAAACGTAATTGTTTCTAATTTTCACACGCGAAATATATAAAACATTTTTTTAGCAATCAAAAAATGCTATTCGCGTTTGAAATGACCGAAAGGAGGCGTTGTATAGACCTGATAATCGTTTGTTTACGTAGTGTTGTTTGTTCCATGCTGTAGCATAGTGAAACCAGTTTAAACAGCTATTTAAAGTGCAGTTTTTTTATCTTTTTTATTTAATTATGGGAGATAAATTACAAATATCGACAATTTTAGAATTTCTAGATGCTGGAAAATCTAGTAATTGCTTTAGAGAAGC
This sequence comes from Maratus speculifer, assembly GCA_964019185.1. Taxonomy (NCBI): domain Eukaryota; kingdom Metazoa; phylum Arthropoda; class Arachnida; order Araneae; family Salticidae; genus Maratus; species Maratus speculifer. The sequence continues at coordinate 58,355,905 of OZ025294.1, forward strand.
TGAAGCAATTATTGATTCAAAGAGATTAGTAATGTGCGGCATTGAAGAATGCAAAGAAGAAGAAGAAATAGAGATTGTAGGCTCGTGTTTACAAACAAGCCAAACAAAAGGAAATCCTCATATTATTTCAGGTTTGTTAGTAAAGGAAAACAAAAATTTGAAAATAAAAAAATTTTCTTGCTCTTGCAAAGCTGGAGCAAGCGAATCATGCAAGCATTGTGTTGCTGTCATGTTATTTTGCCATGAGTAAGTCAAATGTACTTTTTTATATTATAGATCTAAACTTTGTGTATAAAATTTTGATTTTAGATAATTTTAATACAAAGAACCCAACGTTGCATGCGTTATAGAACTGTTTATTTATTTATTTTTTATAGAACTGTTTATTTATTTATCGGCTTTTTAAACACTGATTTCAGCGGAAGATGCTCACGGTATCAGTTCTATTTCGTTTCAGACTTTGTCCGCGAGAGGGCGTCTATTTCATTTCAAACGCGAATTAAGAGATTATCACAAAATCTTAAAATCAAAGTTTTTATGACATTTTTTTTTATTATAAAAAATAACAGTTTTATTTTCCTGCATGATTAAATTTTAAAATGTTTTATTGCATTCAATATTTCTGAGTGCGTAAATGATTACTTACTCCATGTACTGATTCGGTTATCTACGAAAATATCCAGCTGGTGAAAATCACGCGCACCAAATTTCTGTGACGTATGCAAATAAATTGTGCTTTTTTATCAGTTTTTTTAATATAACTTTTAAACTATTTGGAATTAATTTTTAAAAGTAGGTGCATTCACCAGATTACCTTCATAGGTACCTTCTGGTACAAACAGAATCGAAATCCGACAAGTACTTTTTGAGATTTGCTTGACGAAAGAATTTTTTTGAATTTTAATATCGTTACGTATCTCTGAGTATAAAGACTTCGCTTCGCTCAGACAATTAAAAAAGACTTGTAAATTTTATTCAACAGGAATTTTTTATTTCAAAATGTTGAATTTATCAATAGTAATAACGCATAATTGCATAAATTTCCTTTGAATTGCAAAATTTTTCCTTTAGTACTATTTGGTTATACCGTCGACCAATTTCGCCAAATTGTGCAAATCGCCAAACTGTTAGTCAGATTATATACATGTAGATTAGCATAATTTGTTTACATTATTGCGACCATTAAGTACCTAAGTCAGTAGTGCATTTTCGGTTTAAGAACACATTATTTGGAGAAAAAAGCAAAATGAAAATCGCATAGAAACGAATATATAACTCACAACTTACAGTGTTTTTTTATAATCAGATCTGCTTTTTTCTGCTGTAAGTTATATTATACGGAAATTTGATAAAAAAGAGAAAGAAAAAAAAATTGTAATTTAAGAAATTACCCCAACCATTTGAAAAATGTTTCACTCGATACATTCATCTATCATTTTAAGCTAAATACCAGTTGTTTTATTGTGTATTATCCGTGCCACTGCTATAAATGACTTTATACATGCTGCAATTTGAAGGTACGGTTCGTTTAAGTTATATCACTCTATTGTCGCCAAGCATAAAAGTTGGCGACGAAAGAAACATTTCAAACTATTTAACATTGTTGGTGCAAAAGTAATCATTATTAAAATACAGCTTTGGCATATACTGTTATACTTGTAAGACTTTGGCATATATTGTTTGATTTTACAGAGCAGAATTTTGGTGATGGAGGTTTTAAACCAAAATCGATCGCAGCACATGCATCTGTGAATGGGTCCATCAGACATCGAATCAAAAAAGTTTTTTCCCAGTTTTTCCCAAGCCGATTGCTTTTTAGTTTTCTTTTTAGGTGGTGGAAAATCAAGAGTAATAGCTATAACATTTTCCGGCTTGTTAGAATCACTATTGGCACTCAAATTTTCCTGGTTAGAACCGACCGATAGTAAAACGCCATGGCTAGTGGATTGGTCGCCCTGGCGACATGATGTTTTACAATTAATCGGTTCGGCATTAAATTGCTTCCTTTTTCGTGATCGCCTTTCAACACGTAATTGGTTTTCAGCGGCTCAATAATCTTTTGATTTTATCATTTTCTGCATTGAAAGACGTTTTTGCGCCAAACCAAATACAGTATTACTCAGTTATCCCGTCGACCAATTTCGCCAAATGATACGAATCGCCAAACTAATAAGCAACTTATACATGTTGACTGTGTTTAATATCATTGAATGCGATATTCACGTTCATTCATTTCTTTGGCTTCGGCTTTTTCCGTATCTGTTAATTTCCGTCTACCCATTTTTAAATTTGTTAGTTTTCTCCTTTATTACAATGATTTTAACCATTTTAATTTACTATTCAAATAAAAATTCTTCTAAAAGTAAAGAATTTAATTTAAATTCAAATAAAAATTCTTCTAAAAATAAAGAATTTAATTTAAATTCAAAAGTGGTAACATCATTCAAAAGTGGTAACATCATTCAAAAGTGGTAACATCATCGGGTCCATTCTCCCGAAAACAACAACCATTTTTCAAATGGTTAATAATTACATTATGGTTTACATATTTTTATTGAATATTTCTGTATTTATTTTTGTATTTTATATTTTAATGTATATTCGTACATTCTAATTATTTAGTTCATTAACAATCAGAAACAATATTCAAAAGAAATTATTTAAAAGTATTCCACAATTGTGTAATTTCAAATTTATCTCATTAACAAACAAAATTAAATTTTTTGGCATATTAAAAAAAATGAGCAAATCTTTGGAAAGTAAAATAATTAATAATTCACAATTTGAGAAATAAAAAGTGTAATAAGCGTTTACATACATGTATATATTTAAAATAATAAAACTTTTTCGGAGTACTTTTTTTTAAACTATGAAATGAAACTATGAAGAAAAAAAATTAAATGTGAGTACTATAGTATTCATTTTTTTAAACAATACTGTCAAAATCTGAGTTTCAGAGAGTCCTTATTTTCGTTGAAAGTATGACCCTAATTCGGTCCTAAGCGAAACTATCTGGATTCCTAAAATCTTGTTTCTTCTTTGGAGAATTTTCAGCATCAATCATCAATTGACTCAAGTGGACACAAACGGTAGATCTCTGACAACTCCGTGTGTCACCAATCACCGAATCTGGATTAAGGAAGGCGGATTCAAGGGATGGCGTTATTACAATAGGTACTTTCTTTGAGTAATATTGCCAAGGCCCGAAATAAGAATAAGATTTCTAATATCAACCTTCTAAATTTGTAAATCGAATTTGACAACATCCAGTATAAATGTTATCTATTAATTAAAAAGCACAAATTTTGTTGGGGTTTCTTTATCCCTCTTTTTCTCTATGTTAATTATGTTAATGTGAGAATTAATTATCTAAATACTGCGGGAGCCTGCACTTGCAACTCCTTTGACACTTTGCGACCTCCTTTCGAAACACGCTCAGCCCAAATTTACTTTTGGGCTTTGAAGAAGGGTTTTATTTCAGTTACACTGTAAAGAAAAAAAAAATTTACTACGCTGAATTTAATTTTTTTGAAATACCAAATGAAGTTTAAATATGCACTATTTTTATTCTTTGTATCGAATGAAGCCTATCATAAACAATTTAGGTTAAGATTAAAAAAAGAGTTATACAGAATAGCAATATTTGATATAACTTAGGATCCATATCTCTTTGAACTTTCATGGTATTCTGATTTATACTTTTGTAGTTTATACAATTATATTCAGCGCTTCATTGCATAGCTTTATCACAAATTCTTATTATCCTTTTAAAAACGATTATTTTTAATTATACACATATAAATCATTACATTTATAGTACGGAATTCTCTTCGTGCGAGAAATACTGGGACTTGACCGTTTATTTATTGATTTCTTTTTTAAAAAAATTTTCAAATATGAATCTTACTTATCATTTTTTTTCACTTCTGAATTGCAAGCAATATTATTAGAACAGTAATGCTAAATTTTATTTTAAACATTTTGAAGCACATACACACATGTATGAATAAGAGGCTGGTATATTATTTATTAAAATATGAGAAAATGTACATAAAAATATTTCTTTTTTTTTTTAAAACATGTATTGTAAATATGGGAGTATATTTTCTTTTTACACAATTGAAAATATTCTACTTTTTAAAATTGGTTGTAAGCATTTTCAAAGTTTTTTTATACGCTGATATTACATCTTAAATAATACATGTTAAAAATATTGCAAACAATTTTTTTAAAACTTTTGAAAACAAGAAATACAGAAAATCTTAGTTCATGTTGACAGAAACAAAAATTATTGTATAAAGTGTAATATTATGTTTATTATTCTTTTAATTATTGAACCAGAATTAAGTAAATAATTGTAAATAATTTGTCTTTAAATCTATTATGCTTAAATAATGCGTAATATTTGTGTGTATCCTATAAGACATAACAGAAAATCTAAATACACAACATTTTATGCATGTGGATATTTATCATGAGTTGTTGCATCATTATTTTATTTTTTGAAATAGATTTTCTGTCTTTCACGAGTAAAACAGTGGGTTTTACGAACTTTAAAAAACTTTCATCTTTCTTTGATTCAAGAAAACTCATCTACGATATTGTTAAATTTCATCCATTAAATTTCATTCAAATATCTATTAATTCGATACATTATTATTCATTCATTTAAAAAAAAATCCTATTTTTCTTAGTGATTTAAAGTAATAAGGAAATGAAAGACTAGGTTAAAAGATTTTATATCACAACTTCAAACTCCTTTGCTTCAAATTATAGAATCTTGTATATATTTAGTATAAATAGGATATAAATATTTGTTGATGAATAGTGTATAAAATCCTATAACTGAAAATCAGTGCTCAGTAATATAGCATGGAAGCAGAAAAATAGCAGTTCGCACTTTGGTACAGTTTTAGAAATTCTGTTATGAGCCATTTAAATTTTTTTAATATTAATTGGATGCAAAAAGTATTCCTGTTATAAATTATTTTATATCATTCAGTAATAGTTTAGAAAAAACATCCTGATTTGTAACAGGTGTTTGATTATTAATTCAGATTTGATTATTGTTTCAAATATATATATATATATATACTAGCAGGAGTGACCGAGCTCAGCTCGGTCAAAAATAACTTTTTGTTCAACGCAATTTTCACTTTATCAGTCTCTCTGTATTATTACTATAAAACATGTCGTTTATAATAGTATTATTTACAAAAACAATCAATAAGACAATTATGTATGTATGCACTTTTTTATATTATTTTAAAATTTACAACAAAAGGACATTGATCCAAATCACTTTTTTACCTCGACTCTGATTGGTTTAACCGTGCAATTCGAATTCTATTAAGAATGTATACAAATTTCTTCACATTCTAAAAGGCAATTTTTTTGCCAGATATAGCCAAATTTGGCGACATTCTTTCATTTGTTGCCAAATACGTGTTTTGGTTAATCGTAATCTTTCGTTATCTTAATAGTCGATTTTTCAACCAAATGCCGCCAATATTTTGTCAAAAGTCGCCAACTTATTGGCTGTTGCCATATTTTCGTGACCCTGATCCGTATTGCCCAAAATGACCCACTAATCAAATTTGATCAAATGTGACTTAGCTCAATTGTCTTGAGGTAATCAAAAACAGTAGATTATAAAATTGAATCAAAATCGTTTAAGCCATTTCTTAGGCAAAATTAGCTTGACAGCATTCCTCAATGAAGCCGAAATGATCCACTAATATAATTTTTTTAATATGCGATTCAGCCCATTGGACTTCTCGTGGAAAAAAGTTCCTTTACAAAATTTAGATAAAATTGATTGTGTATTTGTTACATATAGTTAGAATGACCCTGACCCATTATGACCCACTAATCGAATTCACGCGAGCTAGTGTTCTAGCCCAATGGTTTTATCTTGCCGGGAAACGATATACTACAAAGAATGGTCAAAATGGTGAGAGCCATTTTCTAGATGAAATTAGGTTGATCCAACATGACCCACGAATAACCCTCATAATCGAAATCTCTCGAACATGTGACCTAGCCCATTCGTTTTTGCGCGCCGAAAAACGGTTGGATACAAAATTTAGATAAAATCGATTAAGCCGTTTTTTAGATGTAATTAACTTGACCTTAACCCATTATGATAGAAAATTACCCATTAATTTTTCTCGAACATCTGATCCAACCCAATGATATTCTCGTGCCCGAAAACGATAGAATTCAAAATTTAGTCAAAATTGCGCGAGACATTATCTAGATAAAATTAGCATGATCCACAATGATCCACTAATTGAATTCTGTCTAACACATGACTTTACACAATAATCTTCTTGAAATTCAAAACGATAGAGTACAAACCTTGGTCAATGTCATTAGAGCCATTTTTTATATAAAATCGGTTTAACCAAAAATGACCCAAAAAGTGATCCACTAACCGAAATTTCTCGAACATGCGACCAAGCCCAATGGTTTTCTTGTGCAGAAAAAATATAATATATATAATTTCCTTAAAATTGTTTCACCTGTTCTTTAGATATAGCTTGATCATGACTCATTATGACCCATCATGACCCCAAAATTATCCTTATAATCGAAATCTCTCGAATATGTGACTTATCCCATTAGTTTTCTCGTGTCTAAAAACTTTTACATACAAAGTTTCATTAAAATCGATCCTGCCGTTCTTTAAATATAAATAGCTAGGCCCAGGCCCTTTATGACCCAAAATAACCAATCGAAATTTCTCGAACATGTGACCTAGCCAATAGTTTTCTCGTGCCAAAAAATGTTGTATACAAAATTTCGTTAAAATCGACCCACCCGTTCTTTAGATACAGCTTTATTATGATATATTATGACCCGACCCATCATGACCCACAAATGCAACTTACAATCGAAATCTCTCGAACATGTGACCTAGCCCATTGGTTTTCTCATGTCAAAAAACTGTTACATACAAAATTTTGTTAAAATCGATCACGCCGTTCTTTAAATATAAATAGCTTGACCCAGACACTTAATAACCCAATATGACCCATTGAAATTTTTCTCGAACATGTAACCTAGCCTATGTTAGCCCATTAGTTTTCTCGTGTCTAAAAAATGTTACATACAAATTTTCGTTAAAATCGATCCAGCCGTTCTTTAAATATAAATAGCTTGACCCAGACCATTTATGACCCTTTATGACCCATTAATCGAAATTTCTCGAATGTGTGACCTAACCCCATGATTTTCTCGTTGCAAAAAAATGTTATTTACAAAATTTCATTAAAATCAATCCACCTGTTCTTTAAATATAGCTTGACATGATCCATTATGACCCATTATGACCCACAAATGACCCTTATAGTCGAAATTTCTCAAACATCTGATTTAGCCTAATAGTTTTCTCATGTCAAAAAACTGTTACGTACAAAATTTCATTATAATCGATCCCGCCGTTCTTTAAATATAAATAGCTTGACCCAGACCCTTAATGACCCAATATGACCCATTAAAATTTTTTCTCGAATGTGTAACCTAGCCCAATGTTTTTCTCGTGCCCGAAAACCATAGAATGCAATTTTTTAGTCAAAATTGCGGGAGAAAATCTCTAGATAAAAATAGCACGACCCACAATGACCCCAAAAATGACCCACTAACCGAATTTTCTCGAACATGTTACCTAACCCAATGGTCTTCTTGTAATCCAAAACGATAAAATATAAAATTTGGTCAAAATCGTTAGAGCCGTTTTTTAGATAAAAATGGCTTGACCCATAATGACCCAAAAATGACCCACTAATCGAAATTTTTCGAACATGTGACGCAGCTCAATAGTTTTCTCGTACCAAAAAACGATTGGGTACAAAATTTCCTTAAAATCGATCCAGCCGTTCTATAGCTATAAATAGCTATATCCTGACCCATTATGACCCAAAATGACCCAGTAATCGAATTTTCCCGAACATGGGACCTAGCCCAATGGTCTTCTCGTGCCCGAAAATGGTAAAATCCAAATTTTTGCGAAAATCGTTAGAGCCGTTTTTGAGATAAAATTTACCCACACACACACACACACACACACACACACACAATTTTTGCTCGCATTATAGTATAAGATATATATAAATATATATATTAAATATTTGTGAAGAATAAAACTATTTGAGAATGAGAGAGTGTGAATTCATTTTTTTAAATTCTTTTGCTTATTGTATTCGTTTTATTATATTTTATATGTTTGACATTTGACAAGCAATTAATTTTAATTAAGTTCATACTTTTAATACTTTTCCTAAAAAAATGTTCTTAGTATGCATTATTCTACATGTATAAGAAATTATAAATTAAAATTAAAATTTGCCTTTAATTTAAAATTTGGGATAGTTGAATGTTTATTTCTTTTTGTAAATCAAGTGATTTAGATCTATTAATTTCTCTGTAGATTATTTTTATTCTATTTATTTGTGTATATTTTCCTCTTAATTTAAAAATGAAAACGTTATATCCTTGTGAAATGAAACTGTACAGACAAGGAAAGATTTTTTTATTTAAAATCATCTGAAACACAATAAATATATTTTTTATAACTTATAATATTTCAATAAACTTTGTAAAATTGTTCAAATAATTTTGTAAAATTTTGAAATATCTATGCATTTGATATTTTTTACCAATATGCATCAGATAAGATTTTTGATTATATTATTAATAAAGATATTTGTAATTAAATTTTGTTATATTTTATGAGTTTTAATAATTTAAAAATCTCCTTTTACCATTTTCATACACATATAAGAGTTTTTTAATAAGCAAATTTAATAATTTATATTACTAACTTTTGCCATTTTTTTTTACATTATGGAAATACCTTTCGAATATTATTAAATTTGAATGAAAAATTTTGCTTTAACAAGCACAGAAATTTGACAATTAAATAATTGCATTAAAAACAATGGAAAACTCGGAGTTATTCTGGTTAAAATAAGTACATTGAATTTATTTAGGAGGAGAAAGCTTTATCCTATTCTGAATGTTTCATAAATACCTTTTACGCAAACAGATACAGTTGAATTAAAATCTGTTTGGTAAAATCTGAAAAATTACATCTTTTTTTCTGTTGTTGAAAAACGTATGCCCCAGTAATTTTGCTTTTTGCTTTTTGCTTTTAATCAACATATCTGAGTTAACTCTGAGCCAATTTAGGTACTTTGAAATGTCAATATTAGATTTTGAAAGTTAGGGCGTATACTGATTGTTAATTTAGACTGCAACACACTATTCTAATAACATATAAATGAGTAAATCTAATGTAGGTAATGAAAACAGAGCTAACTGAGAACTAAATTTTGGAACTCATGGAAATTCCAAATTGGGGTAGTTAGTGCTTACCCTTGGGATTCAAACTGCAATATCTTTAATAAAAAAGTACCAAATTTAAATTCAAAGATGAGTAAATTTTTTGCGTCCTTGAAATTTTCATATTCGAATGGGGGGGGGGGATTTGCAAGCTCGTGCTTTCCCCTAGTTGAAATTGCAATCTGTCGATAACAAAATCAGAGCAAATTCTAATATTCGACAGCAAATTAGAGCTAATTGAGAGCTAAATTTTCGCAACTTTGAAATTTTGATACTCGAAAGTGTCGGGGGGGGGGACGTTAAATTAATACTTTTCCCCTTCATATAAATTGAAGTATATCGATAAATAAAACGGAGCAAATTCTAGTATTAGAGAGCAAATTAGAGCTTATTGAAAGCTAAATTTTGCCATCTTTGAAATTTTGATAGTGGAAAGTGGGAGGGGGCTAAGTTAATGCTTGCTCCCTTTATATAAATTGAAATATCTCGATAATATCATGGGACCGAATTCTAATATTAGAGAACAAATTAGAGCTAATTGAAAGCTAAATTTTGGCACCTTTGAAATATTCATACTCGAAAGTGGGGGGGGAGGGGCTAAGTTAACGCTTGACCCATTCTTATAAATTGAAATATCTCGATATAAAAATCGGGGCAAATTCTGGTATTCGAGAGCAAATTAGAGCTAAATGAAAGCTAAATATTGGTACCTTTGAAATTTCGAATATCGAACGTGGCGGAGGGGTAGCTAGTGCTTTCCCCCTAGAGGAATCTGGTATATCTCGATAACAAAACCAGAGCAAATTAGAGCTAATTGAGAGCTAAAATTTGGCACCTTTGAAATTTCGATGTGCTTCTAATATTAGAGTGCAAATTAGAGCTACTAATGTTGGAGCTCTAACATTAGAGCTCTAAATTTTGGCACCTTTGAAATTTTGATACTCGAAAGGGGGGGGGGCTAAGTTAACGCCTGCTCCCTTCATATAAATTGAAATATCTCGATATTATAATGGGAGCCAATTATAATATTAGAGAATAAATTAGAGCTAATTGAGAGTTAAATTTTGGCACCTTTGAAATTTTGATACTCTAAAGTGGGGGGGGGGGGGGCTAAGTTATCGCTTGCCCCCTTCATATAAATTGAAATATCTCGAAAAAAAAACCGGAGCAAATTCTGGTATTAGAGAGCAAATTAGAGCTAATTGAGAGCTAAATTTTGGCATCTTTGAAATTTCGAAAATTGAATGTGGGGGGGGCTAAGTTAACACTTGCCCCCTTCATATAAATTGAAATATCTCGAAAAAAAAAAAACCGGAGCAAATTCTGGTATTATAGAGCAAATTAGAGCTAATTGAGAGCTAAATTTTGGCATCTTTGAAATTTCGAAAATCGAATGTGGGGGTCTAAGTTAACACTTGCCCCCTTCATATAAATTGAAATATCTCGAAAAAAAAACCGGAGCAAATTAGAGCTAATTGAGAGCTAAATTTTGGCATCTTTGAAATTTCGAAAATCGAATGTGGGGGGGCTAAGTTAACGCTTGCCCCCTTCATATAAATTGAAATATCTCGAAAAAAAAAACCGGAGCAAATTCTGGTATTAGAGAGCAAATTAGAGCTAATTGAGAGCTAAATTTTGGCATCTTTGAAATTTCGAAAATCGAATGTGGGGGGGGCTAAGTTAACGCTTGCCCCCTTCATATAAATTGAAATATCTCGAAAAAAACCCGGAGCAAATACTGGTATTAGGGAGCAAATTAGAGCTAATTGAGAGCTAAATTTTGGCATCTTTGAAATTTCGAAAATCGAATGTGGGGGGGCTAAGTTAACGCTTGCCCCCTTTATATAAATTGAAATATCTCGTTAAAAAAACCCGGAGCAAATTCTGGTATTAGAGAGCAAATTAGAGCTAATTGAGAGCTAAATTTTGGCACCTCTGAAATTTCGAAAATCGAATGTGGGGGGGCTAGCTAGTGCTTTCCCCCCTACTGGAATCTGGAATATCTCGATAACAAAACCAAAGCAAATTCTAATATTAGAGAGCAAATTAGAGCTAATTGAGAGCTAAATTTTGGCACCTTTGAAATTTCGATATTTAAAAGTGGGGGGGGGGTAGCGTTAACTTAGCCCCCCCCCCCCACCTTACTAATTTAAATATCTCGATTTTATCACCGGAGCAAATTCTAATATTAGAGAGCAAATTAGAGCTAATTGAGAGCTAATTCCTCATGTATTTGAATTTAAAAAAATCGGTGGTGGGGGGGCCAAGTTAACGCATCTCTTCAAATGTGACAAATGCAACGCAAAAAAAAAAAAAAAAAAAAAAAAAAAATTGATATTTATGCAAAATTAACTAGTTTAAAATTGTGGTATATCTTGAACTGCTAAAATAGATAGATGTGAAATTATATCTTATTTAAAAAGTTTATGAATGAAAGATACAGAGTTGAAATCATCGTCCCATATTATTTTGAAAATAGATGCATGCATATGTTTAAATCTTAAGTTATTTTAATTTTTACTTACTCAGTAAATATATCATTTGCTTGCACATATTTTTTCCAAGTTGGAGTTGGAAAAAGTTTCCACAGTTGTATTCGTCCAGAAAAAGCTTCTAACCTAAAAATGCATTCAAATGCTGTCTGCACGCAGTTTATCATTTTCATTCCTTCTGAATCTGGCGGTAAATTTACTTCAAGACAGCCGAGTCGTGTGTCCAGACCAACCAAGGAGATGGCTGCATAGAATTAAAAATGTCATGAATATTAACGTAAAAGGATTTTTAACTTTATACACATTTTTAAATGTTTACAATTTAGAACATTTTCGCTTCTCCTATGACAATAAATTTACAATAATCCTTCTGATTTCATAAGAATTTACTTTCGGCAATAAATTTTTCCCCAAATATTTACTTTTTCTAAAGAATGCGTATGTTCGAAATCATGATATGACTGCATGAGTAGAAAAACAGTAATTGTCTCAGATTCTTTAATATCAACTGATATATATATATGTATATATATATATAAATTTGGTATAAGTTATTAAATTCAATGGTTCATATATTGTAATACAATTAATGGTTATATATACATATATACCGGGTGTCCCAAAAGTGACTGATGGATTTTAAAATTCAATAACTTGCAAACGGTTACAGCTATTTAAAAAATTTTTGCAGGAGGGTTATGTATAATGTCAGGAGTTTTTTTACCGTAATTTTTTATTTTAATTCGAATTTCAAACAATAGATGGCGATTGAAGACCAGGTGATCAGTGCTGAGTGAGGTTAGTTTCGGCGTCGACCTGGGTTTCAATTGCCGTCAGCGTAATCTATTGTTTGAAATTCGAACTAAAATCAAAAGTTACGGTAAAAAACTCCTGACATTATACATAAGACTTCTGCATTTTTTTTAAAATAGCTGTCACCGTTTGCAAGTTATTGAATTTTAAAATCCATCAGTCATTATTGGGACACCCGGTACTACATATATATATATAAATTAAATGCGAGGAATTTTCTTATTTTAATAGTAGCTTTGCAAATCTCGTAAGCGAGACAAAAAAGTGAGACATTTTGCTCCGTGTATTTGTGTGTGTGATGGCTGGCAAAACCTAAAACACATACGAGACTGAAAATTGTTTTGGTTTAGCCCAAAGTGCTTCCAGATGCACTGAGACTCAGAAATTTAAAATTCTAATAATTAATTGAATTATTAATTAAAAATCACAGCACCCTCTCATAAAAACTCATCTTAGTCCTTTCGAGAGAAACCTTCTTATAATCAATGGTGTAATCTATTAAAAATATGAATTTTAACCCTTTCAAAAAATGCTGCGCCTCACGAAAACAATATTTTTTCTACGCTAAAAGTATAGTCCAATCAAATTGTCAGAAAAAAAGGGCCGATAGATGCAAAAATTCTGCTGGAAGATTTTGTGTTTTTAAAGTGTTTATGGGGATGCTAATAACAATAATTAAGAGTTTATCAATAAAATATCTCGAGGCTGTCTATGGTGTTTTTTACATATTAGGTGTCTGTTACATTTGAATGCATCCGTACGACAATTTCTTCCATTTTTCTATCCCATCTAACATTTGATAGTTTTTAAAAAATCTTTTGGAGTTTGCTTTAAAATTTCACCTTTTTTAAAAAAATAAGGTGTACACATGAGCATCAAATGTAAAAACGGCTAGTTTTAGATCAGCAATACAAAACTCTTGGAAGAATTGTGCAACATTAACTGAGGATTGCTGTAGCATTAGATCATGTAAACTTGATTTTATTATAAATTATAAATATCTACATTTTTGAATTTTTAATTTTGTATAACTATTCTATTTTATAATTTTTTTTTAATTTAGTATAACTGTTCTTATCTTTTATAAAAAATTTTAATTTAGTAAGAACTTTTATACATAACATATAGTAAGTTTAAATATTTTGTTCAATTTACTATCACTCTTTATGTTTAACCTCTAATCGTCGAGCCCGAAACATTCACGAGCAGTTTATCGAACAATGTATCGGGCGTGATGATTCTAAGGGTTAAATAAAAATATTTACATTTCTATGATGTCCATTGCTAAAAGTTTCATGATTAACATTGAATTGTAGGATGGTCTGATTTATCTTCATTCTTGCAATTCAATTAATATCCATAATAGGATGTATTTCAGTATTGTAAAATTAAGAATTTAATTAAAATTACTAGTTTTGTTAAAGATTTGCTTGAAATTGCAACATACATTTACTTTAACACTTTACCGAATAAATTGAAATAAATCTGCATTCAAAGAGTTAATATGGAGAAAATGAATAATTTGATTTCAACAAAAGTTAATCAAGGTGTAAAACATGAATTTGTGTAAGCTAACAATAAGATTCAGAAGACTTTTACTGTATTATTTTAGACATATGAATGAAAATATCGCTAAAATTCATTAAAAATATTAAAGACAATTTATTTGACTGACAAATAAGGTCTCCATACGGGCATACTCAGAAATATCGGAAAAAATTACAGAATGTTCTTCTCATATAATTATATATGTTTATAAAAAAAATTTCGGCGGAACCTCCTTATAACGTCCGTAAAAAAATAATAAAAATTTCGTTTATTTGGCGATTTATCTCCGGTTGGCGAAAAAACGAAAATTTGAAAAATACGCTTTTACGCTTCGAATACTTTTTTTAAAAAAACTTTCTATGTTCAATTTATTTAAATAAGTTTAGTTTAAGTAATTTTAGTTTTGCATTTTTACTTTACTTTAAGTGTAATTTTGTCATATACGTTTATATGTACTTATAATAAAATGAAATTAATATATTTCATCATTTAAAACACAATTTAAATTGATTAAAATTGTTCCAAATTGAAAAATACAGTGTTAAAAATCTGCTGCATTTTGTTGCAACGCACTCCATTGCTTGTATAGAAAACGGTTACTTGGCCGTGAAATGGAGCTTTCTCATTGGTTGGAATAGAGATATTATATACAAGCGGTGGAGTGCGTTGCAGCAAAATGCAGCAGATTTTTAACAGTGTTGCACAAGCTACAACACCACTAAAAATCTGTACCATTTTCTGCAGCGTCACTCCACCGCTTTTATAGAAAACGGTCAAATCACTGTGCTATGGAGCATTCTCATTGGTCAGAAGAAAGATATTCTATAAAAGTAGTGGAGTGACGTTGCAGTAAATGCTGCAGATTTTTAACAGTGAAGTCAATTAAAATCAATTTTCAGATTAGTTAGAATCGTCTGCTTTTGGCGAGGAAATGCACTGTTCGCCAAATCCCGCTTCGCTTTCTGCTTTTCACGCCAATTATTCCAAACTATTTTATTTTTTTACATATCTAATAATGTAATTCCGCCGCTAATTTTCACTGATCTTTTATTACCTACATGAGTAGTTTAATTCGTATTTTTTTCAAAAAATTCTGAGTATGCCCCCAATGGAGACCTTCCTTGTGAGTAAGACAATAGACACATAAGACAGATCTGGTCAAAATTTTGAAGATTTAATGTATACATTATTTTAAAAAACGACTCCCAAATCATCAATTGTCTATGCATGCATTTTGCTTTGTTAGCAGTTAGCACCATACAATAACTCATATATGCGTAAAAGTTATGTTTTATCTAAAGTACCAATTTACAGCGGAATATAAGGTAAACGCACCAGTAGTGGGCATTTACGTACATGTGTCTAGTTAATATTAAAGTGTTGGTGAATTCCAAAAGATTTTTTTTTCTTATCCTAGTCCTAACTTCATGAATGAGAATAAACATTGTAAGTTTCCAAATATATTCTTCGAAAAATATGAAAAATAAAAAATGTTACCTTTCTCTGCGTTCAAGTAGTGCGCTTAGTAAATTTTTCTCATGAATTCTAATGAATGAATCTTTAAGTACTCGGCATATCCAACAAATTATTTACAGTTTAATAGAGTATATAAACAGCAGTTTAAGTCAAAATAAAACATAATATCAAAGAAAAAATATTTCAAATAAAAATCTCTTAATTAATTTTCGAAGAATTTGCCAAAAAATCTGTTTTTGAAGACACTATTTAAAAAAAAGATCAGCATAAAATAATAATAATTATTATTATTATTACTATTATTATTCCATACAGTTTACGGAAAGTTAACATTTAAAGAAGTTAGTCAATCAGATTTCTATCAATCGTTTCCAAGAAGTGCATTTTGAGCTTGTTTTTTAAACTTTAAAAATTAGTGGCCTAATACTGGTACTTGATCCACCATAGGTGTATTTACCTTATGTTTTGGCCATCCATAAATGATATCACGCTTTGAGGGAGGGAGAGAGGGAGGGGGTTGTGAAATTGTGATAGATTCTGACAAAGGGGTAAGAAGAAATCTGACATCACAAATTTTAGTTAAAATAAAAGCATTAAAAATCAGCAGATTAAATTTCGAAATTATTTTGAAATTAAAGTATTTAGTATTCATAAAGTAAAGGTAAGATTTATATATTATACAAGTTAAAGATTCATATATTAGACAAATATATTAAATTTCATTTCAAATTCCAAAATACTATTGTTTTTAATTGTTCTTTGATATTAATATTTTTTTTTACTATTTTATATTAATTATGTTTTTTGTTGTAAACCTTAAAAAAGATACATACAAAATAAGGACACGAATCATTTTTATTGTTATGCTCACAAATGTCATTAAAGCACATTCTTAAAGTTTAAAAATGAAATTTTAAATATGATCTATAACATAATCTTTACCATATCTTTAATATTCCTATAACATAGTGCTTTGTTTCCAAGGAATAAGTATATTTTTATGTAATATAATCTGATATGTGACAAGAACGGGGGTGAGGAGAGGGGGGGGGGTATTGTGAAATGTGACACTTTGTGACAAAAGGAGATAGGGGAGAAATATTGAAAAAAAATGTGACATCAATTATGGACAGCCTATTATCTTAAAAAAAATATTTAAAATAATAATTTCTAAAAAGTACATTCTAGAGCCCACTTGTATAATTATCCAAGAAAGTCGGGAACTTCTTTATTGGAATCTCTAACTTTATAAATTTTGTGCACGAGATCTCTGGCTACATCTTGCATCGGGTCCAAAAAAGCCTGTATAGCTCTCGGCTTCATTAAATGTTTTTGTGTTTTTCTTCTAAGATCATGCCACTCTTTTCCATTTCTGAAATATGAAATTCAAAAACTTTTATACATTTGGAAATATCCAAAAATTCTTGCATAATATTGAATGTAACTTTTTATTATTGCTCATAAAATAAATGATATTTCATTCAGCATTTTAATATATGAAGCAAAAAATCATGTAGTTTCAAAATTTTTGCTTCGTTGAGATCTAGAAGTTTTTCTCGATTTTCTCGATTGTATAAACATCTCGATAACTTTCGATTGTGTAAAACTTTTCTCGATGACTCCAGTTTGCAATTGCTTTTATATCATACCGGATTCCATTTTATCAAGAGCCGTTTGCAGGTGAATAAGTCGGTGTTAATAAAGACACAACAGATTTACTCGGTAGTGAGCCCCTCCTTTCATTGCTGTCTTTAATTTATCGAAATCTTGCAATATGAAATCTCGAACTGGGTCCTCGTTGTATACGGCATCACATACCAAACGCGGTGTGTACGCACAATAAAATCTTGTAAACAAGAAAAAAAAAAAAAAAAAAGAAAGAAAAAAAATCTCGAACCGAACGAAAGTGAACGGGGTGTCAAAGGTGGGAAAAGGAGTATAGGAGCTGCATAATATGAATAAGTGGGCATACTGCTTCCCAACTATATATCACATGAAGAGTATTGGCAAAATTTAGAAAAGTGCCCCTGAGAGGGCAAAGTGGAATGAGGTTCGCCGAAGGTGTATAACATCAGTAACATGAGTAATGGTCACAACCCTTTCCAACACTACACACATGAGGGGTGTCGGCTAAATTTTGGTTTCCCCCCCCCCTCCCAAGGTAGGGAATTAGGAGCAAGTAAATAAGATCGAGGTACATAAGATCAATAAGTAGCCACAGGCCAAACTACAACTTCCTGCTTTTCTAAATTCCATATATTATAAATATTATTTACAAAAAACTCCGTAAAAAAAGAAAAAAAATGGCATTTTGGTCGTGCCGACAGAAGTGAAAAAAACTTGAAGAATTATGTTTGTAAATTTTTAATCGCCAGGAAATATTTTATTGTCCAGGAAATGCAAGGAATAAGCGCCTACACGTAAAAGGAGGCCAGAGTCCCAGCAGTAGTGAACAATATTTATATGGCTCAGATGTCATACACACACCACATTGACACGATTTTTTTCAAATGCCGATTTGGCGAAAACCTCGAAGAAGTTTGAGAAATTTAAATTTCAACCCATTATGGGTCCGTAACGTGACCCAGAATGAGGGGAGAAAAAATTTTTATGCTAGATTTCTAATGCATGAAACATAAGCTTTCAATAGACATATAGATCAGATATTTCGAAATGCCCCTCCCCCCCCCCTCTTCCCAAAAAAATCCGATGTTATGATGAAAAACCAAAAAACTGCAAAAAGAGCGGGAAGAAAAGTTAGCTATGCCATAATTTTTCTCCCCGCTGTAGCTCCTATAGAAGCAAAGTTATAGCCTTTTAAAAATTGAAATGAAGTGAAGAAATGGGCAAAATTAGGTGAATAACCGACAGGGGGGTCTACAGCCCGGGGGTGATATGTAGCTTAAACTTTCAAGTTAAAATTGGTAGAGAACTAAATGAGCTATATTTTAAGGTGTATGTTGGGGGGGGGGAGTTCTAGCTTCTACCCCCTGGAAGAGTCCTTCAAAGAGAGAACTTTGAAACAATGTGCCTTGGTTACGGTAACAACGTAACGAGTTCAATGGTTTATTCCTATCTCAAAAAAATTCCCAATGCGCCTAAGGACATTTTCAATTCAACAATTCGATCTAAAATGATAAAAACGCAAAAAGTTTCGAAAACAGCTCCCCCCCCCCCCCGCCGTAGGAACCAAATTCGGAAGGAGGGGAAGAAAGTATTATAATGTGAAAGAGTAATCCGAGATCTTCAAGATGATATACCGCATGACGGGTTTTAAAAAGTGAAAATTGTCCCCCGCCCCCAAGGGTCCACCCTTTCGCCCCCAAATTCCTGCAGCCCGCACTTTATTTTTTTTACATTTGATAAATGATGTTTACCGAATGCTTCGATCAAAAAAAACACACTTAAAATGATAGGTATTGTAGGCATAGCTACGGTTTTAATCATACGTTCGTCTTCTCTCCAGCCTTTCTTTGAAATTTTTTTAATAAATAATATTTATTGGAGGGTTTCATGTACGTGACAGCTTAGTATGGCTAAAATACTTGAAACTTTGAAAATTAGATCTTCATTTCACAAGTCATTGTCATATTCTCATATTTTTTTTCTGTATCTCGTTTCTCGATAAACCTTTCATTTCACAAAGCTTCATCGAAAAAACTCTGCTCCATAAACCTTCTCATCTCTATTCTCAGCGAGAACGAAAATCATCCATATCGAAAAAGGCATTCATCAGGAAACCTCAAGTTTCTCGAAGTGCCGCTTTTATCGAGGTTAAATTTCATCGCGAAAAGCTACAAGTCCTTCGATAAACCTATTTTATCGAGGTAAATTTTCATCGCGAAGCAATGAGCTTCTCGAAATGCCTGAGTTTATCGAGATGAGATTTGCTGAAATGAGAGGCATATATGAAAGCTCTTTTAACCATTCTTTCATATAATGAATCTTTCTACTTTTGGAGTTGAATTTTACGGGGCGGGAGGATGGGAGAGGGGGGAGCGATGAGGGCGTAATTTTTTTAAATCGTAGCTATTTCGACAATAAATGTTATTTTTGATGTGGATTTTTCTTATGGAACTCTCTGGTAAATATTATTTATTAAATATAAAGATTTTTAAAGTAGGGGCTGCGTCATTTTTAGGTGTATTCTGGGAAAAATGAGTGAACTCACGGATAACTTGTAAATTTCAAACTTTTTTTCGACCCGTCACGTTATGAGATATACCATACCACCTGAAGGTTGTTGACCTCTCTTTCATTTTACGAATCTTTCTCCTGCTGGAGTTGAATTTTAGGAGGGGGGAGGGGGGGGGCGATAAGGGGATGAAGTTTTTAAATCGTAATGTTTCGTAATATGTGTGCAGCCTTCTTAGCTACTCGAAGAGACCACATGCCATTTTAAAAAATCTTGCATCATTTCTAAACAATACCTTTTTTTATCATTTACATGTAACCAAATTGTTGCCCTAAATCATCTTTTCGTGTTTTTTTTATCTTTTCAAAGTATTAAAGCTTAACTGCTAATTATTTTTTTAATTTAATTAGTCTTTTTTTTTTAATTGCGCATTGATACGCGTGTACTGTTTATTTTATGCCAACACATGGCTGTCTCGCGCTGTTTTCGTAATTTCTTAGCTTGCTCCCCTAATTATTTTAGCAGTGTATTTCACATTTTTTTTTTTTTTTTTTTTTTTTTTTTTTTTTTTTTTTTTTTTTTTTTTTAAAGTCTACAACAATATATACACTGGTCATCAAAATTAAAGAATAATACCAGAAATAAAACATGACTGATTCTTAATGAAAAATTAATAATTGAAATATGTACAAAAGAATTCAGTTAATATAAACTACAATATTTGACTATTGAGTGTTCACAAAATATTATAATTAAACTAAATTTATAGAAATTGAAAAATGGGAGAAAATTTAGGTCACTTCTTGTGAAAATTGTTTTTATTTTATATCATGTACGGTCACCCCAACAGATATGCATATCTTATGTTTTTTCCTCGTAAACTTTACCAAAATGCTGATCACCTGTTACAAAATTACACACACTCTTCTATAAGTGCAATTTTCAGTTGTTTGAGGATCAAAAGAGGAATTCGGCAAGTTGAAAGTCGGCACCCTAAGGCATCCTACACATACTCCATCGGTTTCAAGTCGAGTGAGTAAGATAACCAGTTCATTCGGTTGATATCTGATGTTTTCAAGTACGCTGACATCACAAATGCTCCATGTAGAGGAGTATTTTTATCGATTAGCAAAAAATCTGGCTCTAGGGCAACAGCACCCTTAACGGTTTAACTTGGGTTTTTATACCTTCTTTTCTCCACATAATCTCTGAATGGTTATAGAATCTCCTTGAATAAGTTCGGTGCAGCCATTTTTTATAATTCCCTCCCAAACCTTAAATCGTGGTTTCAGAAACGAGATATTTCACGGACAAGAGAAAGCAAGTTACGTGTTTCTAGTAAAAACATTTCTAAAATCAATTTTTAGACTATATATATGGACTAGTAAATAAAAAATACCTGGTTGTTTAACTTCTTGTCTCAATTGTACATGATGAAAGCACCAGTTTAAATGCGCCCTATTGAAAGCTGGAATGAGTGAGATACAAACTATTGGTTTTCTCACATGCAGAAGACTTCATACAGCAGTAGAATGGCTAATTTGAGTTCTTGTGGCAGCCTGAAGGTCTCAAATCAAATATATTGTTGTCGCTTCGCGGTTTCTTCGAGTAGACAATGACAGAAAACGGTCCTCGGATGTAGTTATTGTTCTTTGTTGTTCCTGACCAGGCTGTCCATCAAAGGATCCAGTGCTTAAAAAGCGGCTCCTAGCTCTTGATATGACACTTTGAGAGATATTCTAATCATGGGCGATCCCCCAAGTCTCTGTATTTGATCTCTCTCCATTCTATCAATTAATCACCACTTTTGACTTACACTTAAATGGTGCCTTTGAGCCATAACTAACAAATACTGATCAATTTTGGACACCACGACCACATTCACTTTAAACAACAGTACAGATCAGAATTCTAACATGCGTCTATTGCGCACTACATTGTCATTCATCGAATTTGCATATTTCTTGCGCTAACATATGCGGGAACGTACAACTTTATCTTCAGTTGTATTTAATTAACATAAATTATATTGCAGCAATGAACATTGGTTGCAACATGAAGTAGTGAGCACATTTTTTCTCCCTATCCTTTAATTTTGATGACCAGTATGTTTTAAAATTTTAGTTATTATTAAAAAATGAATGATTGAATAAGAATATTGCAAAAATACTGTAATAAGTTTAATTTGATTTTAATAAAAGAGCAGTTACTTTTCTAGTACACAACAGTGGTAGTATCTTAATATGTCATAGAAAGGCATGATATTTATTGTGATTGTATTTATTCTATTATCCATTATTTTGTACACTACGTGTTACAAAATGTTCTTTTATGTAACATTACGGAAAAATCAGTTAAAAATATGTATGAATTACATAATGCTAAACATAATAATAACAATAATGATAATTGGAAAAAATATCAATGAAAAGAAGGGTTGTGCGTTTGCTGATGATACCCAAAATCAAGGTACTTTTAAAATAAATCTACTTGGTTTTAAACAATTTTGCAATCTGAAGCATACTTTTATGAGCCTTAATTAGAAATTAGCTATTGTCTAACATTACAATACTAGATAATATTACAAATACAGCCTCAAGTTTTTTAAGTAGATTAAAAATGCAATTATTGAATTTTAATATACACATATTTCAAAAACTTACAAGATAACAACGCCCCCTGATTTATACCATTCTTTTCGCAATTTTCTATAGGCTTTTAGAGATTCAAGGGGACTTCTTACGGGATAAGCGCCTTCATGCTTGTACATTGTTTGTAGATCATCAGGATTAAAAGAAACTACTGCATCATTTCTTCCAAATTTTTCACGATATATATCACCAAAAATTTTGCGTTTATCCAGTATGGATTCAGCCATCTTTTTAATGTCATAACGACCTATAAAGAAATGAAAAAAGAAAGATTTTTAATCATAAATCTACACACTTTTATTAATCATACTTTTACACTTAAAATGGCTCAAATACATATTTTTAATCACTTTTTTAATTTATTGTCTGAGCGAAGCGAAGTCTTTATACTCAGAGATACGTAACGATATTAAAATTCAAAAAAATTCTTTCGTCAAGCAAATCTCAAAAAGTACTTGTCGGATTTTGATTCTGTTTGTACCAATAGGTACCTATGAAGGTAATCTGGTGAATGCACCATCTACGAAAAATTAGTTCCAAATAGTTTGAAAGTTATATTTAAAAAACTGATAAAAAAATCCCAATTTGGCTACATACGTCACGAAAATTTAATTTCATTTTCACGAGCTGGATGTTTTAATTAGATTTCCAGATTGAAGCACATGGAGCAAAGAAAATATGTGCATTTAAGTGCAACAAAACATATTAAAACTTAAAAAACAAACTGAAAAAAAAAATCTTTTTTTCCGTTAATTGAAAATAAAGAAGCCATAATTCTTAGATGCGATACTTTTTATAATTGTGTTTTATAATCGGCATTAGCATCTTTTATATTTCGTGCGTGCAAATTGGAAACAATTCTTTTGTGTTTAAATAAAATATGAGTTTAAATTGGATTAAAAGCGTTTTAACCTCTTGAGGGGCGCCATTTGCAGTCTGCAAACGGTTAATACTTAAATTGCCAACTGGCACCAGTAATTTTTTAGTACAATTTTGATCTCATAATATAGGTGACGAAACGGTTTAGATTATTTTCAATTAAATTTTTTCGTAAATATCGGTGGGAATTAATTATTTGATCATTTTTGAAGCAGAAATACCTTGCCCCTGAAAGGTTTAAGTAATGTATCGTGTTTAATGGAATTGAATGAGACATTCCCGATCATCCATTACTGGCATTTAATCTTATAGTTTGGCAATACTTTTTTGGTCGTCAGTATAATCAAGTAGTATAAAAAAAAAGAAACAATAGTTGAAGAAATAAATAAAAGTTATAAATAATAAACATAATAAAAAATATACATAAAACAATAAATCGAAAATATTAACACTTACAGCAATATTCAAAATCAAAGTTTTCACCAATTTGGTGACAGAAAAAATGGCGCCAACTTGGTACGTGTATGACATCTAAGCCATATTTATGTGTAAAAATAAATATAAACGTTCATCAGATATGAAATCTGACTTTCTGAAGCCCAAATTGGACCAAGATTTATAAAAATGCCGAAGTGAAGATATTAAAGGAAAAGTACCATGAAAACGGGACGGAAATATCATAAACTTATTTGGGGTACTACTTTGGTCGTCGACCAAAAAAAACATCGCCAAATTATAAGATTAAATTGCAACAATAGATGACCTTGAATGTCCCATGCAATGAAATTAAACAAGATACACGTGTTTAAACATCATAGAGTGATTTTTATTTCAACTTTTTATGAATGTTTTACTAATTTAATTGTTATTCTGTTGTTTAAGTTAAAAATTTAGTCAACATGTATAAGTTGGCTATTAGTTTGGCGATTTGTATCATTTGGCGAAATTGGTCGACGGGATAACTAAGTAGTACCGTATTTAGTTTGGCGAAAATTTGGCGAAAATCATTTTTTAATTATTTTTTATTATATTAAAAAGGAAGTAACAATAAATAAAAACACGATTAAATACAGATTAATTTAATATAGGAAAAAAACAATTGCCGGGTTACCATGTCATGCAAAATAACGATAGTTCGATGCCAATTATGTGGAAGAGTTCCCAATCCTGTTCTGGCATTTTTGGTGAAATTTTATT
This sequence comes from Maratus speculifer, assembly GCA_964019185.1. NCBI lineage: Eukaryota > Metazoa > Arthropoda > Arachnida > Araneae > Salticidae > Maratus > Maratus speculifer. Next base: position 58,380,441 of record OZ025294.1, read on the forward strand.
TTTTATTTTTTTATTTTATTTTATATTATTTATTTTATTTTATTTTTTTGCATTAAATGAATCGGTTCCTTTTTCTTTATTTTCCAACAAAGTTGAAAAGTGTTTATGCATTCGATTTGTCTGTCCGTCTGTCCACACTCTAACATCCGTAAATACACTCGGATTTTTTATGCAATTGGTAAACCTTATTTAGGGTCCCCTAGGCATGTTTGGTATTATATATGAAGTATGTGAGATTAATAGTTTATTTACAGGGACACCCAAAAGTTTTCCATTACATTATGGAAAACTTTATTATTATATAAGAAAATCGATAACAGTGTATTTTTATGAAACTACACTATTGCAAAGTATTGAAACTTATATAAATCGATGAATTTTATTACGATTACGTTTGAACAAGACATTCATATAATTTTTAATCCGTTTACAGGGACACTCAAAAGAAATAGGTTACAATGCTGTCTTTGATCAATAATTGCTGGTCATGTGTTTTCAATTTCGGCATGTGCTTTGAAATTTAATTGTTTTTTTAGGTGCATTCGTAATTATATAAATGCGTAGTACCGATAGTCGTCGTCTGAACCGTCCGTATCTCTGTCCGCATAGAACAGCACGAAAACTATCGAACCGAATATTTATATAATATATATTTGTCTCTGAATTTTGTTGAATTATTTTAAATTTTAGTAAAATCGGATAAATAGTTCGAATACAGAGACAGTCAAAAATATTCTGTTACATTATGGCCGATGGGATGAAATAATTCCAAGAACATTTTAATGATGTTACGCGCCCATCGAAACCTAATGAAATTGATATGCATTTATGAGGAGCACTAGAACATATATTTTGTAGAGCATGCCGCGCAAAGAATATTTATTATTCATTTGCAGGGCACCACAAAAGAATTAAATAACAAAAAGGTACGGGAGAAGGGACATTAATTTTTCAACTAAACTAATCTGGAGATTTTATCATTTTCTCAATTGTCACAAGCAAGCTTTTTAAATAATTACTTTTTGGGGTAAAACTCGAGTTCATATTGGCGTATTTGAGCGAGCATGTCTAGCGTAAAAGTATGCGCAGATTTATAAGTCATTTGTGGTGACATTTTTACAGCTCAAAGCTTATGGAGACGAGATATTCAGATCTCGTTCGTACCTTATACTATAGGCATTGCATATTCCTTTTATTTAATGTATGCTACAGTGAAATACTGCTTAACTTCATGAGAACAAGTTTGAAAAGAAAAAAAACAGTGTATGTAATGGCCAGCAGCACAATCCATTTAAATCCGATTGAGCATATCTGGGACACACTCGAACGACGTAATGCATTTCTTTGTTGGCGTCTTCGGGATTTTTATATGTCATTTTTTAAATAGAGAATTCCCTAAATTCTCATCGAGAACCTCATCGTATCCTTAGAAAACAGATGTAGATATTATATTATCAACTATTCTGTATTAACTATCTACACACCATGTAAACAAATTCTCTCATTCTACTCAGCCATCATGATTTATGCAATTTTTTGTGCTGTTTATATTTTTTACGTCATTTCAAAGAGATCAAATTCCGATTCAAGATATTTTAGTGTTTTATCATTTGCATTACTTTTAATGCATTAGTTACTTTCAATTTTATACCCATGCATGGCTGATTTGCAAAGTTTGCTTTCTCATTTTTTAACCGTGTATAGGAAGTTTTACATAATATTTTGCATTTCTACCATTTACTTTTCTCATTTTCGGCATTTAAAATTGTGGCGCTATATAATCAATTAAAAATAATGGTACTTCTAGGTTATCCCGTCGATCAATTTCGCCAAATTATACTAATCGCCAAACTAATAGCCAAATTATACATGTTGACATAATTTTTATTTTAAATAACGAAAAAACAAATAATTAGAAAAATATTAAATAAAATATTAATAAAAAGTCGAAATAAAAATCACTTAATGACATTTTAAACACGTGAATCGCATTTAATGTCACTGAATGTGACATTCACGATCATCCATTATTGGCATTTAATCTTATAGTTTGGCCATAATTTTTTGGTCGACGGGATAATCTAGAAGTACCAAAATAACATATCATTTTTTATAAACTTTTTGGAATATAGACTTTCTAATTGGAAAATATTTTGTAGAGAATTGGGAAATCTGAAGTATATCTGAATGTTTTTGCCACGATGACCAAAAAAATATTAAAAACTAACAAAAAATTAATAACTCAATAACAAATTGTGGTACAGGTTTCAAACAAGTTGCATTTAAAGGTAATTTTTTTTCTTTATACGACGGTGTGTAGTGTTTAGAAATTAAAAAAATTACAGTACCGAAAATTGTTAAACTGAAATTTCATTTAATATTTGTTTATGATTGACTCAGGAATATTAACGTGTATCTAAATGTCCAGGCATATTAATATAACTCTGTTATTACGTAAACTACGTTTTGATAATTTTAAAAATGTTATTATTGTTTTTTTTTAAATATATAAATAATTTATAAGCCTAAAGTTATAGCCTTTGAAAATATTATTTTCCAAATAGTCGTTGTAATTTCTAAAATTACATTTTTTTAATGTGGTATTTTTTCGTTCTTTCTTTTTTATACTTTTTGCAAATTATTATTAAATATATGTTCTCAGCAATATCGCTCAGACTAATCCCTCTGAGGGAAATCCTAGTTTATTCATCTACAGAGCTTAGCTTTTGAAAAAAGCATTTGATAAAATAGTATAATATACACAAAAGTACGAAAAAGTCATCCATTGGTATATTCTTAAAAACAATTTTCTAAATAGGAATTAGTAGTGAAAAACAGTGGTCTATGTTCCCTAATTTCTAATAGCACAGGAGGTTGTTGTGACATCATAAATAGTCACAAATGCCGCATTCACGACAGTGATCAGAATGTAATATATTAAAATTTTCCACATAAGACTCTCGAACAATCGCCAGTTTGTGACTTTGCTATGAAATCACTGAAAAGTCACCATTTTACCTATGAAATCAAAATATCTAATTTCTATGTAAGGTACCCTGGGGTAATAACGCCACGTTAAGGTTCTATAAAGTTTTACGGCTCAGTTTTAGATTGTATTTTTCAAACAAATATATGATTTGATACAGCAACTAGCAACTCATTGACTATCTATATAAAAAAAATAATTTAACTGATATGTATTCATAAGATGTAATGGCGGGATTTCTTGACCAATGCTATTTGGCGTTATTACCCACCTATATGGGTAATAACGCCATGCAAACAAAACTATGAAATAAGATGGAATAATTGCATGTAGATTGCCCAATTCTAAAAATACAAACTCTACAAACTTAGAAATTGACAAATTGCATTCTAAGCTATTGAAAATGTTCAATTTTTTGTGAAAGTGTAAGAAAAATGAAGGTGTGGTGTGGGAGGGAGGATGAGGCAAAGGAATATCAGACCCTGAGCTTCTTTTTGCTTAAAAAGAACCGCTTAAATAGAATTATTAGAAACATTGCACAGTTTTAACTGTGTTTATTTGAATCAGTATTTAGGATGTAGCTCGGCCACTGTAGGGAATCAACCGGGGTATTAATGCCAAGGATTGGCGTTATTACCCCGTTATAGTTATTGCGCTGTACATTTTAAATTACAAATTATCTCGAGAAGATATCCAAAATCTTCAACAACATTTTGAAAGTCCATGAAATGTACTACAAATTTATGTAATTAACAAAGTTTTTTCGGATAAAAAAAATAGTCTTCAGATCACAAAACGTATCTCGCGAATTTTAGATCAAGCTTTAATTTTAGTTGCTTGTAAAAACAATAAGACCAAAAAATGAAACAAATTAACTTGAAGCTGTTTTTTGCGATTTATATGACTCAAAACCCTTCTGCGCAGAGCACATGGGTGTCATTTACCAGATTATTTCATAATTATGCATAATATTAGCACTTGGCGTTATTACCCCGCCTGTCGTTATTACACCAGATCACCTTAATTTGAGTCGTCGCAAAATGGGACATATTGACTTCCTACATTGTAAAAAAAAGTGTCGATCTACTAAAAAAACTTTAGTGATCCTTGTAATTACAAAAAAAAAAAAAAAAAATTAGTAATCTTAGTCGGTTACAAGAAAATCTGTAAGAATTACTAGAAAAAAGTTAGCAACGAATAGAGTTAATAATTTTATATTTTTGATAACTATTACTAAAACTCACTTGGCGTGGCCTTGATAGCATAGTGGTTATAGTAACGGACTCCAGGCTAAAAGGTCCCGGGTTCGATACTGGCCACAGCCAAATACGCCCCGAATGTATGCAGTGTAAGTACTCGTTAATAAAGGGATTATGAATATCCTGACGGAGCTGTAGTAATGTTTGGTGCAGCCATCTGTTGCAGTTTTGCCGAAAATCTTTCGCTCTAGAAGTCTGGATGCAGCTCGAAGGAAGCTCCTGCCCTTCGAGCCCACGTAATGGTTATTAAAAATAATTTTGGAGCTATTACTAAAATTTGCTTGGTGGCTCATACTAAAAATTTTTAAGTTAGTTATACAAAAAATTCTTTTGTTCAGTTTACAAAAGAAATCTTTGTTTCACTTGCAAAAAAAAGTTTGTAATGGTTACTAAAAAATTCTGTGGAATACAAATTTACTAAGAAATTTTTAGTAACCTCTTGAATTTTTTTTACAGTGTAGTGACGCCAGAGGATTTTTCATGACATAGGATGGTAGAGGAAATTAAGAATAATATTTGGGTCACAGTGATTTTACATTTTGATCAGAATCTGGTCGCAGATACCGGCAGAATTACCTACGAAAATTTAGTCTCGTAAATTGCTGATACCCAAAAAAATTCTAGTCTTTAGTGATACTTTTATTGAAAAGTACTTAATGTAATAAAAAAATTAAAAAAAAATGATCACTTATATGATTTGCTTAAATTAAAATTATCGGTAATATTTTAAATAGTATATACCTTGATATATATTTACACCTAAATATATATATATATATATATAGCTTGATACAAAAAGAGCCAATGAATTTTTTTGTAGTTTTGAAAAAAAATCTATTAAACGATTTTTATGTTTTAAATGTTATTAAATTATTATTGAAAAAATAATTTTGTTGCGGAATAAATTAAAGGGTCTTTCCTTTAATTTATTTCGCTGCAAAATTATTTTTTCAATAATAATTTAATATTTAAAACATAAAAATCATTTAACAGATTTTTTTTTTTTTTTTACTTGATAGATTTTTTTGTTATAACTATGTATTTGACTCTGGTGAAATAATTGATAGACGAAGGAAAGTAATGATGAATATTAAAGAACGGTGAATGTTATGAATTGTGTTATTGATTAAGTACGGGATTTGCTTAAATTAAAATTATAGGTCATATCCTAAATATTTATCTATACCTTGATACAAAAAGGGTCAGTGAAATCTTTTGTCGTTTTGAAAACAAAAAATATATCAAGTTTAAAAAAAAACTATTAAGTGATTTTTATGTTTTAAACATCATTAATTTATTACTGAAAAAAAAAATCTTGCGGAATAAATTAAAGGGGTGAAATGGCATTTATTTTTGCTGTAACTTTGACTCTGTTGAAATAGTTGACGGACGAAAAAAATGTAATGATGAGTATTAAAGAACGGTGATTATCATGTAATTATGCTAAAAGGAGAATTTCATGGACGTATGCAAGAGAGGGGGATAGCGAGGATAAGGTAAGAGCTGCATTTCTCCCGAAATCTTCCAACAGCAAGATATAAAGAAAATATGAAGAAAATATACTACTTATTTTCCATTGCCTTCCTCCTACCTCAAAACAAAAATACTGCATATGTCAATGAAAAAAATTGGATTTTTCTCTCTATAACTATGACTATTGTGGAATGATCAGAGAAACAGAAAAAAGAAAAAAAGGTGATTTTGAAACATTTCTCCTTATTTAGCCGAAATACAGATATAATTTTCTGCATATTGTAAGATTCTTCATAGTGAGTCTAAATTATTGCGAACTTTTTTATTATTTATACATGTTTTAGATTTTCAAATGGACTTTCTTTTATAATTACCACTCATATAGAATTAGTGTTTACTTTGTCATATATTTTATTTAAATAAATTTTCAGAAAGACAGTAAAAAAATTATCCAATAAAAGACTAAAAATTAGGTAATTCTAATAAAATGAAAAAATACCTATAAGGGATAAAAATACCCATGTGGTTCCAAGTATTGGTAATGACATTAAAGATGGGAGTTCTTCAAAAGGTTTAGCTGAAGCCAATTCAATGTCATCGAACTCTACTGCAGCTGTTGTTGTCCATCTTTTGCTGATCAGACAATAAGTCAGTGACTTTGTTTTTGTACCACGAAGAAAGCATGATACTAAGCGGGATTTCATCATGATTCCTGTTATAAAACGATATTAACTTAGCATCAAAATCTATAAATATTGGCATAAAACATAACCAAAGAAAAATGTCTTTAAAACACCATAAAAATTAGTTATAACTAGCTAGTTTATTCCAGTTCTGAAATAAGAATGTTTTACGCTTGTAAATCGAACTCTTTCAAAATAGATTGCTTTTTATAGTAGTGTTTTTAAATTGTTTCATTGTTGGGTTGCATAAACATAACTCTCTACTAAATTTAATAAAATTTATATACATAGTTTAATTTCAATTAAAGGAATTCGTTGTAAAAAAATTATTTTCGAATCTCCCCTCTCTCTGTTTCTACACATTCTTATGTTATGGGATTATTTTAATACTTATAAAGCTTCAATTTTACTAATTAATTTAACTAATCAGAATAAAATTATAAAATAGAATGGACTCGTACGCATGCCACTTAAGCGATCGTAAGCATTAAAACTCTTTAAATAGTGATAGTCTTAATATAATCTTAATAACTAGTGATACTCTTAAAAACGTTTTAAATAGTGATTTTAACGTTATCTCAAGAAATATCAAACCGATTTCAAAAGTAATGGTTGCTAATTGATGACGACTGTCGCTGCTTTAAAATAGGCTATATTTTATATTGTTGTCAATCCTACTTGGGGGTTTTAAGAGCAAAATATGTTCCAAATTATGTTTTTTGTACAACTGAGGGATCTAATATTTTTTTAATTTACCATGGTACTTACTTAAAGGATGCAAAAGCTTTCTAAATTAAAAGAAAATTCCAAATTTAAAAGGATCAAGAGAACGAAAATTATTCTAAAAGAGTTCTAATTTACGATTTTTATGCATATTTGAGAAATATCAAACCGATTTTAAATATAATGGCTGAAAATTAGTAGAAATAGAATCTGTACAATCATAACGAATATTTTATACTGGTGCCACTATCACCAAAGGATTGTAGGAGCAAAAGCATTCTAAATTGTGATTGCTGTGATACTAAAGAGGCTACAAAATTTAAATATGGCATTGCAGTTTCTTATAAAATATAAATGTCTTCTAAGAATAGAAGAAAGTAAATTCGAAATTTAAAAATTGTGAAGCGGAGGGAAAGAGCAAAAAGAGTTCTTAAAAACTCCAAAATTATGATTTCTATGCAACCCCTGTATATAATAAGCCAACTATAAAAGTAGCGACTGCGAATCAATAGTGACACTCTCTGATCCTACTTGTTAGAGTTATTTGTAATTTATGTTTGGAATCTGGCATCATGCTTTGTTCACTAATGTATGTAACTATAGAAACGCAAATCGTCTGTGTTTCCTACAAGGAAGGTCTCCATTGGGGGCATACTCAGAATTTTTTGAAAAAAATACGAATTAAACTACTCATGTAGGTAATAAAGGATACGTGAAAATTAGCGGCGGAATTACATTATTAGATATGTAAAAAAAATAAAATATTTTGGAATAATTGGCGTGAAAAGCTGAAAGCGACGCGGGATTTGGCGAGCGGTGCATTTCCTCGCCAAAAGCAGACAATTTTAACGAATCTGAAAATTGATTTTAATTGACTTCACTGTTAAAAATCTGCAGCAATTACTGCAACGTCACTCCACTACTTTTATAGAATATCTCTCTTCTGACCAATCAGAATGCTCCATAGCACGGTGAATTGACCGTGTCATACACTGTTAAAAATCTTCTGCATTTTGTTACAACGCACTCCACCGCTTGTATATAATATCTCTATTCCAACCAATGAGAAAGCTCCATTTCACGGCCAAGTAACCGTTTTCTATACAAGCAAGGGAGTGCGTTGCAACAAAATGCAGCAGATTTTTAATAGTGTATTTGTCAATTTGGAACAATTTTAATAAATTTAAATTGTGTTTTAAATGATAAAATATATTAATTTATTTTGTTATAAGTACATATAAACGTATATGACAAAATCACACTTAAAGTAAAGTAAAGCAATTGGGTAGGTGTACGCGACCATTACTGGTCATCACACCGTGCTCTGATCGGAGCCGCCACGGCGCTCAAGAGCCCCACTTTGGCCGTCTATCAATGATCGGGGCCGCCACGGCGCTCAAGAGCCCCCCTTTGGCCGTCTATCAGATATGCACATTTGCTGAAGCTCACGGACCGTGAGAGGCGAACTCCAAACCATCAGATCACTTCAACAAGGGGTCGCTACCTCCCCTAGAAAAGCCAACGACGTTGGTTCTCATCGAGTTGAAATAGATCAACCTCAGCTTGAAAATTCCTTACCTACACTCAGTCAACTTAGAACTTCCACGGGGGATCTGAAATCTGGCCCTGCGTTTGATCTTCTATCGCCTCACACTTGGCACAACATCACCACTGCCGCTCGTGCTCCTAGGTTTGAGATGGAATTCCGGGTGCGTTATCAAGACTCTTCATGAGCAAGAGGGCCCGCCAAGCCCCGTCGACCCCACCCTCAACATGGGCTATGTTCCCTGAAATAAAGACAACTCACACATTTCTTCAAAACTCCCTTTATTAATAAAAACTACAAAACAGAGAACTGTTGATCAGGGTGGAACCGCGGGAGCGGTTTACATCTAGATTAATGGGTGTCTCCACACCGGTATGCGCATGTTAGACTAAAATAGGAATGAATGAATAATGAATATAGTAACTATTTACATATTTACAATAAGGTACTTGCCCTCTTTCGCCAACACTTAAACCATTCCATTGAGCACAGAACACCCGCAGAAAGACGACCTTCAACTATGAGATTCCTCCACGAGGGAAAAGGTAGGCCTACCAGAGGTGAGGCTCTACCTCCTTCAAGAAAGCCTCTAGAGCCTTCCTGAGCTTTGGAACCACGAAGTAGTTCCGCACCGAGAGTAATGAGAGTCTCGGACAATGACGTTCCCTCAGTGGCTGAGTTCCCACACACTCCAACAGAATGTGACGACTGGATGCCGGAGCAGGAGATGAACAGAACGGGCACGAACGAGGCAAGGGCTTGATCCGGAAACGTCTGTAGTAAGCCGGAAAAGGGCCGTGGCCGGTAACCACCCAGTTTATAAGTGGAGATGTCCAGGCGCGTCTTTCTGAAACTCGCGGTATGATTTCGAAGACGCTTCTGCCCAGAGCCTCGCCTTCCCACCGGTCTTGCCAGGTTCTAATAAATTCCTGGTGTACATAGTGTTTTACAACACTCGGTGGAAGGCAAACATGGGTGTCGGTAACATCAAGCTCAGTCCCTGCTTTTGCAAGTGTATCTGCAGCTTCGTTACCCCTGACGCCAACGTGCGCCTTAATCCAAAACCACTTAATCTCCAGACCCTCCCTCAGCTCGTGTATTTGCACCACAAGTGGATTCTGAGGATTTGCGAGCGAAAGCGCATACAGAGACGACATTGAGTCCGTGTAAATTGAGAAGCTCTCATATAGTGAACCACACAGCTCGATAGCCTTAATTATTGCTGTAAGTTCCGCCTGAAAGACCGTGGCGTACGGTGGGAGGCTGTAAGACCTCTCCACCACCAGTGCCCCATTTTCATAGACTGCGAACCCCGAACCGACACCTGATTCGGTTTTGGACCCATCAGTATACACCGATGTCCCCTGGTCCAATTCCACACTTTGTAAAGAAGCCTCCCTCCAGTCGATAGACGGAGCCCTCGCCGGGTGGTATCTGAAATGTGACACTTTCCTTTCCACTTCATCTGCTCTAAAGTGAATCGGACCGTAATCCAAATCACAATCTAATCGGAGGATGCGAGCGAGAATGCACTCCTTCTCGCATTGTAGATCTAGTGGAAGGCACCCAGCCAGGACTTGTGTGGCTTCCGTGTTTGTAGTACGAAAGCACCTGGTTATTGACAAGAGGGCTGGTCTCTGCGCGGAGACCAGTTTCTCCCTCATGCGTTGAGTACCTGTCCACCAGAAACTACTTGCATACGTTGCTATCCTCTCGATTCCCAGTTTGTACAATCGCTTCAGAACACACCCGCTCAAGCCCCAGTCCCTCTGACTGAGGTAGCGTAGAGATCTGGTGTAGTTCGCAATCGTTGCCTTTATGTACGCCACATGTGCCATTCCATTGAGTTTTGCGTCTACCATAACACCGAGGTATCTGGCAGACTGAACTGACTGAACATTTCGTCCCAAAAATCGTATACGTGGAGCAGTAGAGGGGTTCCTCTTCTGTCCCATCCTTCTCATCAGGCGGAAATAGATGGAAGTGGTTTTCTCCGGAGAGAAAGCGAGCTTGTGTGCTTTTGCCCATGCTGCAATTCTGCTTAATGCTTGTTCTGCTCTTCTTCCGCATTGGTATGCGTTCGGACCTTCAATGAGTAGTGCAAAGTCATCCGCATACGCGATCAGCCGCGCAAACCTCCCCAACTCCAGCTCTAGGAGTGAGTTTGCGACCAAGTTCCAGAAGAAAGGTCCGGAATTAGAACCCTGCGGGCAACCCACATTATACTCATGCACCATAGAAAAGATTTCAGTTCGGTACAGTACCTTCCTCTCGGACAGAAAACTCTTCACCAGTTGGAAAAGGTTACGAGGGCACCCCATTTTTGCTAATGCTTCAAAGATCGACGGCCACCACAAGTTGTTAAAAGCTCCTCTTATGTCTAACATTATCATACAACAATCGTTATCTCTCCTATGACAGTCATCTACTGTCTTTCGCACTTCATGGAGTGCGTTCTCCGTGCCTACACCAGGAGTAAACCCGAATTGGTTCTCGTGAAGAAAACCTAACTGTCTGGCATCGTAAGCTAACCTATTAGTCACCAGCCTATCTAGGATCTTACTCCAAGCAGGCAACAAACAAATGGGCCTATACGAGCTAGCAGCCGAACGATCCCTGTCGCACTTATTGAATAGAACCAGTTCTGCCGTTTTCCACGAATCTGGGAAAACACCTTCCTGCAGGCATCGGTTCAAGATCCCTCTAAATAGGGGTTTATTTGCCCTGAAGAGCATCTCGACTATCTCGAGAGGTAATCCATCCATTCCAGGTGCCTTACCTCTATTCAATGACCTGAAAACCCCTTCAATCTCCTTCAGAGTGAATTCCGGGTCGTCATCAGCGAGTTCGTGCATCAAGTCCTCTGTATTGAACTGAACAGGGCGGTTATTTTCACCTTTAACTACTGGGAAGTGATAATTAAGCAGTTCATCTATAGTTGAGGAGAAGTCCGCGGTTTTGTAACCACCCCGATCGGTTATTGAACTGAGCTTGAGGCGACCCGTAGATCGGCCTCTGATCAAGTCGAAATGAGGGCCAAAGGGATTATTCGGATTTATCTCTTCGAGAATTGACCGATAATGAACCCACTTGGCCCGACGGACCGATCTTCTGAATTTACTTTTGAGCTTACGATAAATTAATTCGTACTCCTTTCGCTGCAGTTCATTGCTACATCTTTGGGCACGGCGCCTCGCTGCCTGTACCCCTTTTCGCTCGATCGTTAGGGAGGTACTCCACCACGGGACCTTCCTCTTTCTACTTCCCTTCCTTTTGATGGATTCATTGCAGAGTCGTTGAACGATCTCTGTCAAGGACTCGACACACACGTTGACCGACTTCCCTTCCAGCCAGTCCAAAGACATGCTCCCTATCTCACGAGACAGGGCCACTCGGAGTTTCTCGAGGTTCAGATCCTTCACTCTCATCCTGTAACGGGGGCGAGGGACAGGTATCTCCGTACTGAGAACCGTCCTTTAAGGTCTATGCTGGGTGCCCATCTCACGAGTCTCCAACTCCCATCCAACTGCTCGTGTGGGAGGCTTGAATCGCCCCAGAGCAAGGTCGATCCAGGACCTTCCACTGGCATTCCAAAACGTTTCCTCACTAGAAGGATCATTCAAGAGCTGCAATTCACATTCCTCTATAAATTCTACTACCTGGTCACCACGTACATCGGCGGTGTGCAGAGGATTACCCCAAAGCGAGCTTTTAGCGTTAAAGTCTCCGACCAATAGAACACTGCTGTCCTTATACTTATGGAGCAAGTCCCGCAACAAATTCAGCTCTGCGTCGACCTCCCCCTCAGGTTGAAGGTAGATCGAAGCGACCACGATTTTGATCTCAGGGCTCACATCAATTGACACTGCGACGATTTTACTAGCTGTGAGAACCTCCATTACTGGAAGTGAGTTGTTCAACACAGCGACAGCGGCTCGACACCGCGTCTTCGAATAGAATGTCACAATGTCATTTGGGATTCCACCGATTTTCCCATGAGAGATGTAAGGCTCCTGAAGGCACAATATATCGTAGTCCATGAGGTCGAGCTGCATCGCATTCATTGTCGTTAGCGACTTGCCCACATTTTGCTGTCCTATTACTAGTTTAGTCGCCATAATCGACGCGTCGTTTCAAACGACTCACCTCTAAAGCTCGCGATGGACATTTGGGGTCGAGGGCTGAATGATTTATATTCACCCTCATATGTGGTGGGTAAAGTTTGTTAACTTCACGACAGTTCAAACAACTGAACTTGCAAGACTTCTTTGCTTGCTTACTCTTATGCTTATCACCACCACATTCAAGACATTTGTCTTCGTTGGGGCACGTCCCACCAATGTGACCGTAGCGACCACACTTATAACATTGCGTTGCTCTCAAGTGCTCTCCGATCTTCACTCTCGACCAGCCAATGGTAACCCTTTTCTGACCGAGTAATCTGTGGAAGGTGGCTGGTGTACACTCTAGCACCCAATTCGTCAAGTCTTTTCCCTTGATGGGAAACTTAATAGACATTGACTCCACCTCCACATTCGATTGCTCCGAGACTGCCTTCAGAACCTCCTCGCCCGAATACTCATTCGGAATATCAAAGATAATTACACGCGGCTTTCGAAGCTGAGGCACCCTGCATTGCACGGTATCCTTCAGCTCTTCAGCCTCTTTCACTGCTTGTTCGAGCGTCTCCACATCCCTGCGGGATCCGAGGCGAACCAAGAGGCCTCCTGAGTTAGTATGTCTTTGTCCGATGACTTCTACTTTGAGCTCATCGGGCTTTATGACCCTTTTAACTCTCTGTTCCACACTCTTGACTCCCTCCTTTCTATCCTTGGGATAGATGAGAATCACGTGATCTGTGGCCGGGCCTCTGGAACGGGTCTTCCCTCTTCCTCCACTAGGACGCGGAGGCGCTCCCTCCTTCACCTCCGGAACCGACTGCCGAGTGGCGTCTGCGAAGGTGGTCATTCGCTGGTCTTTCTCTGCCACCTGTTGTTTCAGAATCTCATTCTCACTCCTGGCTGCTGCCAAAGCCAGCGCTTGTTCTACGAACATTTCATAAACATCGTCCAACTGAGAGACGACTGCACTCAATTCCAGCTTTTCTTTCTGCGTTTTAGCAGTGCCAGTTATAAGGACCGTTTTCATCCGGTCAATCAACGCTTTTGCCTTGATCCGAGGATCTAAAGACTCATCTATTACTGAGTCGTCTAAACTGCTAGCTCTTTCACTAGAGCCTGCCATAGTTGTGTACCTTTAATTTACCAGTCTACCCTACCGGTACCTTCTGGCTACCTGGAACTCACAAAGTAAAAACCAGGCGAACGAGACTGATTAGACCCCTAGACGGTTTCTCCGCTAAGGGAGCCGGGTGGCCCCGCCAAGGCTCAGCGACTCGTTCAATCCAATGGGGAGAAGTCTGCGAAGACCTCTCGAGATTGATGCTCTCCGTGAGAAAAAATGAAAATGCTCAGAAACGTTTTCGGTGGTTATCACGTAATTGTGAAGGGCGAACCACCAAAAGACAGATATGCACTACCGTAAACCGCTAAATGAATCTCACACTTGGAAAGCTAGGGTTCTCGTACCCATGGGACGCCAGATCTTTTACCACCCGGTAAAGTAAAGTAAAAATGCAAAACTAAAATTACTTAAACTAAACTTATTTAAATAAATTGAACATAGAAAATTTTTTCTTTAAAAAGTATTCGAGGCGTAAAAGCGTATTTTTCAAAATTTCGTTTTTTCGCCAACCGGAGATAATCGCCAAAATAAACGAAATTTTTATTATTTTTTTACGGACGTTATAAGGAGGTTCCGCCGAATTTTTTTTTATAAACATATATAACTATATGAGAAGAACATTCTGTATTTTTTTCAGATTTTTCTGAGTATGCCCGTGTGGAGACCTTCCTTGCTAGTTGTTTTGTTTTACCAGGAGGGCACGCAACGCATCTCAATATCTATACTAATAAAAGAACAAAACGCTCTGTCTGTCTGTGTGTGTGTCTGTATGTGTGTCTGTGTGTCTGTGTGTCTGCGATGGCTAGCAAAATCTACAGCACGTACGAAGCTCAAATTTTTTTTGAGAGTAGCCCAATGTCTCTCCTGATGCACCTGAAGCTCAGAATTTCAAAATTCTATTTATTAACTGAGTAATTAATTAAATTCCAAAGCTCACTCTCATTAAAAATCGCCTTTTTTCGCTTTTTTTCCATTTCATTTTCTTATGGTTGATTGGTTGCATAAAATTTTCGCAGAAATAATTAAAAAAGCTGGGACAGACCTTTAAAATTCATAGACTGGCAAACTGTCAGTTTAAATGAGGATTTTTTTTTTATCACAGCTGCTGTACACCATGGAGAAAAAGATAGGTGGAGGCGAAGTAAAGCGAAAAAAAGGTTTGCAACACGGAGTAAGAAGTGTCTTACTCCGTGGTTTGCAATATTAAACCATTTATCGCTGAAATTTTAATGTCTCAAACAAAAGCACGAGGAAGGAATTTTGTATTCGCGTTTGAAATGAAATAGAACTGATATCTTCCGCTGAAATCAGTGTTTAAAAGGCCGATAAATAAACAGTTCTATAATAAATAAATAAATAAACAGTTCTATAACGCATGCAACGTTGGGTTCTTTGTATTAAAATGATCTAAAATCAAAATTTTATACACAAAGTTTAGATCTATAATATAAAAAAGTACATTTGACTTACTCATGGCAAAATAACATGACAGCAACACAATGCTTGCATGATTCGCTTGCTCAAACAAACAGCACTATACGTAAATAAACGATTATCAGGTCTATACAACGCCACCTTTCGGTCATTACAAACGCGAATTAATAAAACGAATTGAAAGAAACGAATTACAGCTGAAGCATATTTTACGAAGAAATAGTAATTTTTTAAATGGTTTTTTTCTATTATATTATTTAAATTAAAGTTAGGTTAAAGTTAAATTGCATTTATGTTATGGTTAGAATAAGGATATGTTACAATAAAGTGAATACATTTAGGCTAGGTTACATTTCTGTTATATTTAATTTACGGTAGGGTACTGTTAAGTCGCTGTTAGGTTACAGACAGGTTCTGGTTACGGCATAAAAGTTTAAGGTTAGGAATTTATACACAGAGTGAACCTATACGCAAGATTTGATTAAAAATAACACTTACTTTTGTTAAATAGCTCTGAAATTATAGTACTATATACCAACCTTTTAGCTACCATCGTGTATCGATTTCATTCATGGTATAGTCGGATTTAAGAGTGATATAATTAGTTTGAAATTCAAAATATTTCACTTGGGATTTGTATGTGAAAATAATAATTAGTTACGTGACTTAACAGTGATTTTTACGGGTAAATATCAACTTTTTTACACGAAAATCATGCAATCGTTGGATACATATTCCCTCCCGCGTCTTTCATTGCTCATTTTGAGTATTTTTGGAGCTTAATATTAGTTGTTTTTAAAACCGATTTTTCACACAGTCAGTGGCTACGTATTTCAGAGAATGCATTTCTGCATGTAACGAGTTAATGATAAAATCATACATATTTCAAGTTCGTTTAATATTGTTAATACGGACCCGGGCAACGCCGGGCGGATCAGCTAGTGTTAAAATAAAGTATGAACAGCCTTCTAAAGAATGTGAGTTTATTAATTACGTTAATGCGCATTGCCGCTACATTTTTTCTGGTCGCGTCAGCCGGAAAGTACATTTTTTTCTCCGCTTTGAAAAGAAAAGTTCCATAGTAATGAACTGTTTTCATCATTGAAGTTTCTTAGAACATTATTCCATAAGCTTGCTTGATGCTTTTATTAAAGAAAGGAAATCGTCTGCCAGGAAAGAAGGTATGAAAAATTTATGATTCCTTTTGCTGTTATCATACGTTTTTGAATATGGCAACTGTAAAAATTAAAAAAGAAGCGTGCAACATTACGCACTTCTGTTACTAAATTAATTAGTAAATTAGAAACATTAATAAATGATAAAAAATCTTGATATTGATAGATATTTAGAAATTTTAAAACAATTGAATGAGAGAGAACAATCTCTAAAAAATTTAAATAAAGAAATAGAAGCTGGTATTAGTTTAGAAAACGAACATGAAATTGGCATTAACGCTAGCGAAGAATACAGGAAAAAATTATAAAGGCCAAATTTCAAATTAAAAAGCAACTTAAACACTTAGAAGAAGGTCAAGTTTTCAATGAAATTCAATGAAATTCTACTCAAATAAACATCGCGATAAATATTAAATTACCTGAAATTTCTCTTCCGAAATTCTCCGGAAAAACCGATGAATGGGGTCTATTTAAATTACAATTTAACAACTTAATAACTTCAAAGGAGCAACTATCAGATGTGCAAAAGTTGCATTATTTATCAGCAGCATTAATAAGTGATGCAAGAGCTTTGATTAGCACAGAAGACACTTTTCCATCTTTTTTTCAAGCATTAAAAGACAAATAGAGAGATACGAAAATGATAGAGTAGTAACAGAAATACCCATTAATTCACTCTTAAACGCAGATAAACTTACACAGCCTTCCGCTAAAAATCTTCGGAATCCAGTCGATAATATAGAAAAAAGCATTCGCACCTTGAAGATTTTGAACTATAACAGAAACAACCTTTCAGATGTTTTAATATTGTAGAAAAAAGCATTCGCACCTTGAAGATTTTGAACTATAACAGAAACAACCTTTCAGATGTTTTAATATTGAACATCATTCTCCAAAAGTTAGATAGAGATACTCGAAAAAATT
Organism: Maratus speculifer; assembly: GCA_964019185.1. Lineage (NCBI taxonomy): Eukaryota > Metazoa > Arthropoda > Arachnida > Araneae > Salticidae > Maratus > Maratus speculifer. The sequence goes on from OZ025294.1 coordinate 58,397,888, forward strand.
ATGAAATGACGATAAGTTCAAAAGAAGCTCCGAAGTTAGATGAATTACTTTTATTTTTAGAAAAACGATCTCAATTTTTGGAAAATATCCATAAAGTCACGTCTGTAAAACCTTTCAGTAAGGATCAGAAACGCTCATTTAATTCTAAGTCATTGACTTTGTTAGCCGAAGGCCCACACATTTATTCAATGTGTAAAGGCGATCACATTTTAATGAAATGTTCCCAATTCTTAAATTTACCTGCAAAAAAAAAAAGGTTTAATATTGTTAAAATGAAAAAATTATGCTTCAACTGTCTATCAACAGTTCATAACATTAGCCAGTACAAAAGCTCAAGTACGTGCAGAAAATGCAGAAAACGTCACCACACATTAATCCACCTAGAACGAGGTGAGGAAAATATTGTTACTAATCAGACTATACCAATTCCAGATAAAAATAATATTAGTATTAATTTATCGCCAACCTCAAACGTATTTACTCCTCATAATTACACAAATAATCAGATGTCTGTTACCACTTTGGGTGAAAATACACATTCATTTGATAACACGCATTCGACTATTAACAATACTGTAATGAATATGACGTCTTCTTCTAGTAAACAGTACTGCTTTCAACTGTGATATTATATGTACAAAATGCTAGACGAGAATTTGTTCCTCTTAGAGCATTGTTAGATTGAGGATCGCAAAATAACTTTATAACGAAGAAATGTTCCGAGTTATTGTTCTTGAAAGGAAGGAAAATAAACGCATCAGTTTCAGGGCTAAATGGTTCAGTTATGAATATAAAGGAAAGTATTATAGCAACCATAGCAAATAAAAACAAGAGTTTTAATGAAACATTGCAATTTTTTGTTGTTTCTAAAATTACGCGCATAATACCAGCTACACTTCTAAACATCATGCCTATTACGCATTTACACAATTTTCAGTTAGCTGATCCACAATTTGATAAACCACGTCCAATACATGTTTTATTATCAAATGAAGTATTTTTTAAATTAATGGGACAAAATAAAATAAATATGCAAAATTTGGTTTTTTCAAGAAACTGTTCTACGTCTATGCCATAGAAAAATAATTTTAATAATTATTGTGGTCTTGTTTGATCAGTGGATGAGTTATCCAACACTATTCCAAAATTTTGGCAAATTGAATCGGTTCATGATACAAATCCAATGAAAAGTAAAGAAGAGCAATATTGTGAGGAATATTACACATACTAGGAGAGAAGATGGTAGATAATTGTGCAAATGCCAATTAAAACTAGTGGGCTTGCACGTTTAGGAGAATCAAAGGAAAACGCACATAAACGATTAAATCATTTATTTAAGCGATTTACGCACAATCCAGGCATGAAATTGTTATATGAAAAATTTATTAACGAATATAATAATTTGGGACAGTTAGAAGAAATCTCGTCGGAAAATAAGCCCGAATTTTCATATTATTTTGCCGCATCATGGGTTATACAAACCAGAGAAACTCAGCAAGAAATTAAGGGTCGTCTTCGAAGCTAATGCAGCTACTACCAGTGGTGTTTCTGTAAATGATGTTTTATTGAACGGAGAAATAGTTCAATATGAGCTCTTCGATATCATTTGTCGATTTCGAACTCACAAGTATGCCTTTACTGCTGACATCATAAAGATGTATCGCCAAATACTAATTTCGGAAAATCAGAGAGATTTGCTTCACATTGTGTGGAAAGCTGGTGAAGAACGCTTCAAAACATAAACAATTTAAAAATCGATAATTTGGTTTTAAATGAAGTACATTCGGAAATTGAACTGCATGGATTCTCTGATGCATCCGAGCTTGCACATGGAGCAGCCATTTATCTACGCTGTTTCACAAAATTTAATACGTCTTTAAATTTACTGAGCAGCAAGCCTAGAGTTGCACCATTGAAATCTTTGACAATACCAAGATTAGAATTGTCCACAGCTGCCTTATTGTTTCAACTCGTATTTAAGATAGTGCATTTACTAAAGTTGGACCTCAGTAAAATAATATTGTGGTGTGATTCAACCATCGTCTTAGCATTGATTCAGACTCCTCCTCATCTACTTGAAACTTTTGTGGCCAACATAGTTTACAAAATTGAAGAGTTGACACAGACTTTTCAATGGAAACATATACCCTCAGAGGACAACCCATCAGACCTTGTGTTCTCGAGGACTAACCTTCGACAAATTAATTGATTGCGAACTTTGGTGGCACGGTCCTTTCTTCTTGAGAGAAAGAGACATCGACTTCAATTAGAACATTGATTGAGAACAAATGAAAGACAATATTGACTTTTCATCAGAATTAAAATTGAAAATTAGTACTACTGTAATCTGTTTAAATTCTACTGAATTTGTAAATGACATTTAAAGTATTAGCAATAATTATACTAAAATATTACGTGTTTTAAGTTATATTTTCAGGTTCTTTGATAGTACAAGAAAATCGGCTGAAAAAAGAAAAGGAGACGTAAGTATAAAATAATTATCAAGATCAGAAATATTTTTAATTCGGGAGATTCAAAAAGGTTAATTTAAGGCATATACTGCATTGTTAGAAGGTAAACAAATATCTAAGAAAAGTAAATTGCGATTCTTAAAGCCTTTTTTTGGATGCAGATAATGTGCTAAGAATAGGAGGGCGTTTAGATAATGCAGACCTAAAGTTTGCTCAAAAACATCAATATATTCTGCCAGCTAAGGGTAAATTGAGTATCCTAATTGCAATTTACTATCATAAAAAATAGCTTCATATAGGTGCACAATCATTGTTATGCTACTTGAAGCAAAAATTCTGGCCGCTACGGGGAAGAAATTTAGCTAGAAAAATAACGCATGAGTGTGTAACGTGTAGTAAAAGCAATCCTATAACTATACAACAAATCATGGGTTCCCTACCCACAGAGAGAGTACGTCCTAGCGCACCATTTCATTATGTGGGAACATACTCTGGTGGCCCATTTTTCATAAAATATAAGGGACAGAGAAAAGGAATTCTTAATAAGGTGCATTTGGCAATCTTTGTTTGCTTTGTAACTAAAGCAGTGCATCTCGAACTAGTGTGAGAATTGACTACAGATGCATTTATTGTCACCTTAAAAAGGTTCATTGATAGGCGCGGAAGGTGCGCAGTAATATTTTCAGATAATTCAAAAAATTTTGTTGGCGCTAACGCCGAGTTACAGAGACTCCATAATTTACCAAGACATCCTAAGGAGAAGTTAGCGAATTATTTGCCAGAAGAGAATATTATTTGGAAATGTATTCCACCCAGACCACCTAATTTTGGCGGGTTGTGGGAGGCAGGAATAAAATCGGCAAAATATCATCTAAAGTGAACGGTAGGTAATGCAAGACTAACGTTCGAAGAGTTAATAACTGTAATTGCTCAAAGAGAGTCTGTATTAAATTCCCGGCCGCATATTTCAGATGTGTATATTGCTGGGACGATTAATGTTTCTAAACCAATAGGAGACCGTCATTATCACGGTCAAGTACACGCCCACACAGTTTGATTGACAGGAACTCGTGGACAATTGATCGTGTGTGTTTATTATTTATTTGTACTCGGATTGTTTGAATTTGTACTCGGTAATTAAAAATTAAAGGTACGAAAGATTTTTTTTTTTCAAAATGACTGAATTTTATTTACTTCAATTAGAAATTATACTTTCTCTGATCCTGAAATAAATAAATAAATAAAAATTAAAGTAAGAATTTTGCTTATACGGATATTTTCGCAGAATACTTTTTTTCCCATTTGTTTAATATATATATAAATCATTTTGGAACGATATTAAGAATATTAAAAGGGTTTGAAATATTTTTTTTAAATGTCTTATTTATTAATAAAAGACAGCCTCCAATAATTTAAAAAAAAAAAAAATCACCAACGGACTCGCGGCCCGCGATGGACTCGAACCCATATCCTCCGGTTTCAAGCTCGACGCTCTAACCATTCAGCCCGTCAGCTCACTTCCATCCGCAACAGATTATCGTTATAATTAGCACCGTCAATTGTCCACGAGTTTCTGTCAATCAAACTGTGTGGGCGTGTACTTGACCGTGATAATGACGCTCTCCTATTGGTTTAGAAACAGTAATCGTCCCAGCAATATACACATCTGAAATATGCTTCCCGGCCAATCACTCCATTGTCTTCAGACGTGAATGACCTGGAGGCCTTAACACCTGGTCGTGGTGACTTCTTAATCGGAAGGCCTATGACAACCATCGTTGAACCAGAATTAATAATTGTAAACGAAAAACGGCATAAAATTTCAAAACACGTTCAATTGATATGGAACTGTTGGAATAAGGAGTATTTAAAAACGCTCCAAATGCGTTCAAAATGGCAATTTGAAAAACTATAACGTATACAAGGAACCTTAGTGTTGATAAAGGAAGATGATCTTCCTGCAAATAGATACTTACTAGGACGCATTATAAATATTTACCCAGGTGCAGATGGTAAGATTAGGGTTGTAGAAGTTAAATCCGCAAAGAGAATATTGAAAAGAAGTATTTCAAAAATTGCGTTATTGCCACAACAAGTCTCAGATAATTAATTACGAAATGTTGAGAAAAAAAAAGTTTCCTTATGTATTTTTCTTTTTAGTTTTCTTATTGTTGTATGTTCATAATTGTATTATTCATTGTTAAAAGAAAATTGTTGTATTGTATCATATTGCTTAAGCATTTGTAATGGTAATATTTTGTATTGTATAATTTATTGAAGTTGACCTTTCAATGTCGGGGGGGGGGGGGGGGTATGTTAGAGTTATTTGTAATTTATGTTTGGAATCGGGCATCATACTTTGTTCGCTAATAAATGTAACTATAGAAACGCAAATCATCTGTGCTTCCTAGTTGTTTTGTTTTGCCAGAGGGGCACGCAACTCACCTCACTATGTTAAAATAAAGTATGTACAGTCCTCTAAAGAATGTGAGTTTATTAATCACGTTAATACGCATCGCCGCTACACTACTTAAGGCTGTATTTTATGCCAATGCCACCGATGACGGATCCAAAGGGGAGTCACGGAGATCATGATCCCCCCACTCTGAACGGAGAAAATTTCTAAAGGACATTTTAAAAATAAAATGTATAATACATATTATTTTAATTTACCCATTTCTCAATAATGAGAATCTTTCTGAATCTTTAAAACTCTACTTAAATCCAAAGTAGATCATTCCTAACACATCCATGAAGTCATTTTTAATGTTTGATGCAAGACATTTGCAAGTGCACTTATTCCGAAAAAATGTGATTGATTAGCATTTCTCATTTTTCGATAACAGCAAAGAAGCTGTTGGGAAATCTCAGCAAAATGGACTTTAAAATAGAATTTCCATGAGTTAGTCAAATGCTGTCTTATGGCAGCATTTCTGTAACTGTCAAGTCTAAAAATTATCTTAAAATGATCATTTTTTAAATGATTGCCTTTAAAAAAAAAAAAAAAAAAAAAAATTGGAAATTCTACAATTTCTTGGTGTCTAATTGAAATTTATACATTTTATACTTTTACAAAATTAATGCAATTTTTTGTATTTATAAATGAAAATGATTTTCTAAAACTATCAGAAATGTAATCATTTTCGGTGTAAGAACAGCCTTTAATGTAAAAGCCCCACCAGTGGCCAAGAGGTTCTGCCTCCGAAACTGGTAGACGACAGGTGCTGGGTTCGAACCCAATCGCGGCCGTCGGCCTAACCGTTCGGAGTTTTCCATGTTTTTTTCGAACTTTGGATTTCCTTGCTTAAGTACGGGTTAGGTTCTCTTAGAAAGACCACCACGAAGGGCACCTCCCCGTTTTAGGGCCTATATGTGTTACTACTCCTAGAGAGATGGTAGACCGTTATCAAGAAGCTTAAAATTTGACATGATGATTAATTTTAAGATGTAAATGCTACTAAGAAGATGGTTTCTAAAAAATTGAAAACTTCAAATGGATACTGTTATGAGTGTATGAATTGAGCATAAAAGTTTCAAAATATTTTCTAAATTATCATTTATTTTTGATAAGCTTTAGTTCTTCTTATTAATTTAAAATTATTTCTGCCTAATGCAATGCAATAGGAAAGTTCAGTCAAACTATGACTTAAATAATAATTTTTGAATTATTTGTAAAAGTATAATTTCTTCTAATAAAAATTAGACAATACATTCGCATCGGCTGGTATATAAATGTTTGCGATGCGAGTTGAAACCGATCAATTGTACTCAACTATGCATCGCAACATTTTTCAGCTGCTTCTTTTTCGTTTAACGTTACAGCTTTAACGTTTAATGGAGTAATTAGTTAAAGACAGAACTAATAAAACTATAAAACACTCCTGAAATCCTTCATTTTTCTAATTTTTTTATTAAAACATTAATTTGTTTTATATATATATTATTAAATTTAAAAAGTTATTGCTGTCATGTAATCAAATTATACAATTAAGAGAAAGAAATCGATAAATCCCCATTTCTAATATTTATAATTAATATTTAAAAACTCTCTAAGAAGCATATCATGCTGATCATGCACAATCATATATGTTTTGTTTTGTTTTGTTTTATCAGTGTAAAGATACATTTTGAACCAAGAATATTTGTCACTTTAACCAACGAAAGCTTTTCACACACATTTTATGTAATCACGGCTACGCTTGAGTGCCATAAATTCAAATAAAAATATATTTTCTATTTCATTGTAAATTTTTAAAAAATGGAATAAAAAAATATAATGCATAAAGTTAAAATAGGTCCAAAAGTCGCTATTCTCGTGGCGTCACAATAAATGCGAATTTTTATATAAAAAACACGTGTATAAATATTTTTATCAAATTTTTCAAATAAAAACAATATGCCAAATATTCATGTGTCTGATGTTCTTTAGTATTCTCTATTTCCTGCAATAATGAAGGTAATCCATTGTTGTCTAGATAAGTTCGTCTCGGAACCGTTACATTGCGTTTTATCATATACAGATTATCTTTTTTATTAATGTTAATTGCTGTTGAGTGTTTACTTATCTTCACTTCTGAAACTAGAAATTTTGTTTCGATCATTCGCAAACTTTAACTCAACATTTGAAATCTGAGCTTAGAATCTTTTTCAGATATCAATATTTGAAAAATAAACAAATAAATAAATAAAAGGTGTAAATGTTTCACAAAACTACAGAAATATTTCTTCATGTACAAATATTTATCCAAAATTTATATAAAACAAAAAAAAGCTCTATAGTCAAAAACGTTCTCAAAAAAGAAAAAAGAGAAAAAATCTTAAAAAATGCATATTTCGACAAATTTCTACATTTTGATCATTAGTTGCAACATTATTAGGTTAATGTTACATAATCTGTTAACTAAAAGCAACTTTTTCCCTCACTTCTACATTTAAACTATATTGCAGATCTCAACATATCCAAAAAGTCAAAGTTTTTTTTATAGTAAACTTCAAAAGACAGAGTTGTAGATGGTCCTAATTCTATTATACTGCTATTAACAATAATTATTAAATTAAGTACGCAACAGAGGCCAATATCAAAGTTTTTTAAGCTATTGCATAGCTTTTATCGCGGGCTTTGAGCGCGGCGACCGAATGTAGAAATTCCGTAACGAGAAAGATGTAGAAATTCCAGATAAAACAAGGTCTTAAGATAAAACAAGGTAGCATAATGTAGCTTTTGGTGATTGGAGACCCGCCCATTGGTGAGGATCGAAAAATTTAAAATGCTTATAACTCGCGATCTAATTTTCGTAGCGCGACCAAATTTTGTTTGGTAATTTATCATGAGACAGTGTTAATTTTTGGTGACAGCAGACCCCCACGGTGAGGGTCGAAAAAGTTAAAATGCGTATAACTCGCGGTCTAATTTTCGTAGCGCGGCCAAATTTTGTTTGGTAATTTATTATGAGACAGTGTTAATTTTTGGTGACAGGAGACTCCCACGGTGAGGATCGAAAAATTTAAAATGTTTATAACTCGCGGTCTAATTTTCGTAGCGCGGCCAAATTTTGTTTGGTAATTTATTATGAGACAGTGTTAATTTTTGGTGACAGGAGATCCCCCATGGTGAGGGTCTAAAAATTTAATGTGCTTATAACTCGCGATCTAATTTTCGTAGCGCGGCCAAATTTTGTTTGGTGATTTAGTATGAAACAGTGTTAATTTTTGGTGACAGGAGACCCCCTCCCCACGGTGAGGGTCGAAAAAGTTAAAATGCTTATAGCTCGCGATCTAATTTTCGTAGCGCGGCCAAAATTTATTTGATGATTTATTATGAGACAGTGTTAATTTTTGGTGACAGGAGACCCCCCACGGTGAAGGTCGAAAAAATTTAAAATGCTTATAACTCGCGATCTACTTTTCATATCGCGGCCAAATTTTGTTTGGTAATTTATTACGAGAGAGTGTTAATTTTTGGCTACAGGAGACCCCCCACGGTGAGGGTCGAAAAATTTAAAATGCTTATAACTCGCGATCAATTTTCGTAGCGCGGCCAAATTTTGTTTTGTAATTTATTATGAGACAGTGTTAATTTTTAGTGACAGGAGATCCCCCATGGGGAGGATCGAAAAATTTAAAATGGTTATAACTAGCGATCTAATTTTCGTAGTGCGGCCAAATTTTGTTTGGTAATTTACTATGAGACAGTGTTACTTTTGGTGACAGGAGACCCCCCCACGGTGAGGGTCAAAAAATTTAAAATGCTTATAACTCGCGATCTAATTTTCGTAGCGCGGCCAAATTTTGTTTGGTAATTTATTATGAGACAGTGTTACTTTTGGTGACAGGAGACCCCTCACGGTGAGGGTCGAAAAATTTAGAATGCTTATAACTCGCGATCTAATTTTCGTAGTGCGGCCGAATTTTTTTTTTTTTAATTTATTAAGGTATTGCATAGCTTTTATCGCGGGCTTTGAGCGCGGCGAAAGAATCTAGAAATTCTGTAACGAGAAAAAAAAATTAACACTTCGGCTAACGTCGCTTCAGTTTGGCAGACTTCGGCACGGTATCCTTCTTTAGACTTCGGCAGACATTGACGCGGTATCTTTCAGATATTTTGAGATTATCAAGTCTCAAACTTATGTTTTTTATTTCAGCTACCATAAACGTATAGTTTCAATGATAAAAATTCCTGATTAACCTACATGTATTGTAAGGTAATAAAAATATTTTAAACGATATTAACTTCTCATTTGTTCAATAAAAGAAAAAAAAAATTGTTATCGGTCATCACGCTCAAAAAATGTAACTTGAATTAATAAAAAAAAAAAAAAAAAAAAAAAAAAAAAAAAAAAAAAACTGCAGAAATAAAAAATAAATAAATAATTATAATTGCAGAAGTTGATAAAAAATGCTATGCAATAGCTTTACCGCGGCAGTCCCCGAATGCCACACGTATTTTTTTTTTTTTTTTTTTTTTTTTTTTGGGGGGGGGGGCATAAAAGTTTGATTTTTCGACTGATCAGCTTCATGAGTTTTTTGCTGAATTAAGCTTCGAAAAAGTGGAGTTTAAAAAAGTCTAGACGTCTACATGTGTATTGTTTACAAAGTTAAGTTTATACTCTTTATTTAAAGACCATTTTTGAGTTAGGAAATTTATAATATATGTAAGATAAATTTAAACTTTTGTTTGCTGCTAGCCTGCAACAACGCGCCATATTTTCCCTTACTAGGACTTCCCTCAGAGGGATTAGTCTGAGCGATATTGCTGAGAATACACATTTAAGAACTTGCGATAAGTAAAGAAAATGAAATGTTGCCTTTAATTGGTCATTCATTGTGATAAAATATGATGAAAATAAGCATATTGAATCATATAATTAAAAAATCTGATATATAAAGTTGCATATACCATTTTTATAAAAGAAAAGCAAACCATGCATGGATATAAAATTGGAATATTCAAAATGTTAAAAGTAATACAGAAAATAAAACACCAAATTTTCCTATATTGGAAATATAATGTCATGAGCATAAACAGAAGCTTCGCACCGATTTGAGAAACTATAAATAACAAAAACTATTATGTTTGAAGAGAATGGAGTGCATTTTATATGGTGTGAAATCCGTCCGAATAGTTTAAAATGCTGAATATCTGTTTTCCACGGATGCAATGAGGTTGTCGATAAGAGTGTGTTTTAGCATCTTACCTCCTTGTATTATTAAGGAATCCTTTTTTTAAAAATTTGTCCTAAACGAGCATTTACATCTTATAAGTTACTGTGATGCCAAAGTTATAGTTTCTGACCCCAACAGTATCCTATAAATTGCAATATTCTCAATAAATTGGGTTTAAAACTTTTTCTAGAAAAAAAAAATGTTTAATTTGTGAAATTAAATTGTCAAATGTTTCAGAAATCGTTCATAACGAGAATATTATATCTTAAAAGTTGCCACAAAAAAAAAAAAAAAAAAAAGATTTTAAATTTTTAGTCATATTAACATAAAAAATTCTCAATTTTAGAACTTTTTTTACTCGTGTATTGATGGTGATTATTGTTCCCAAGGAAAATATAGTATATTTTGCAGCAAAGATGGTTACCAACATTTTTTGCCCACATTTTTTTTTAAATCGGCTAGGTACTCCCAATGCTAACGAAAAACACACAAACGTTAATGCTTTATAGCATAGAAATACAGAATCAAAAGCTATTTATCTCCTGTTATTAGAGCTGTTGCAAACCGTACGTATTCGTTACTAAGAAACGGGTATTCCCTGTGATACGAAATACCGAATCGTTATTTAAAAATTCCACTCGTTAGCCGTTACCGGAGTCCATATGCAACCGAACAAAGTGGAACTAACTTCAAACGGTGCTTACGATTGCATAATTCATGCTTTCTCGCGAGTCCGTCTCAAGAAGTATATTAAGGTACGTATTAAAAAGAAAAATATTATTGCGTATTTGAATAGAAATATTCACTACTTAGAGTGAAACCAGTGAAACATGCGATAACAAAACCTGTCGATAACGGAATGTAGAATTAAGGGAGTTCTGAAAAACGTTTTACCCCGCTTAACATCGCAAAATTTTTCTAACATATTCATAGATTCAATCTAATGCATGAAATCATAATAAGGCACTGAGGCAATAGAAGTGATATCAAATCGAGTAGCATTATGTATTGAAGATCAAGTAATAATCTAATACATTTACATGGGGACCAGGGGCGTGCGAGGAGAAAACTGTGCTTGTGGCAAACTTAGAATTTGGCGCCCCCCTCCTAAATTTTTATTGTAATAGGCCAAAAAATGACGTTAGTGTTATAAATTTTGTGCCCTCTAAATCTCCGGACCCGGGGCGGCCGCCCCCTTTCGCAAGGCGCTGATGGTGACACTTGAAACATAAATCTTTCCAGAAATACTTCATCATTCTTTAATTACAGCTATAACGAATATTTTATTCTACTATAAGCTTCCATTCTTTTTACAGTGAAATTATAAGGAAATTTTAATAGATTAAATGCATAATTAGCACAAAATTAGTTTAATTAAACTCTTAAATGATAAACACGCGTTGTTTTTTTTTATTTCTTAGATCGATGGCTTTTAAATCGAAATATTAATACATAATACGTAATCTAAAAAAAAAAAGCGCAATTATTTTGTTTAAGTTTTAAAAATGCATATAAAACTTCATATCTGTAAGATAAATAGTACAATCCCTAAACGATCTCAAAACAATCGTTCTTCTAAAAGCATTTTTTTCTGCTTCAAAAAACCCCTCCAAATTCAAACTTACGTTTTCGCAAAAATAACGGATGCTGAAATAACAAAAACATATTTCTATCTTTATTTTTCTTAATACCCAAATAACTAAATGAAATACCCGTATATGATACTAATACGGGAACAAAGATGTTGCAAACCGCACATATTCTTTAACATATAACGGGTATTCCCTAAAAAACGAAATACCGAATCGTTTCTTTGAAATATCACTCGTTTGTAGTTATTGTCACTACGCCACCGAAAAAAACGAAACTAACTTTAAACGATGTTTTACGTACGTTTGTGCAATGCATGATTCATGAATGAAGCGAGACAGTCGACGCGGTAACAGATGCGAATTTGTGTTCGGGATCTGGCATTAGGCGCCGAATTTAGTTATTTTGATATCAGCCTATGCGTATAATTCTCTTTGAATGTAACAGTTATTCTCAAATGATTTGGTTTTCGTAGGAGCTTATTGATTTATTTATTATGGAAAGAAAAATAAGTAAATTGTGAACATATTTTTCTGCAGTACCGTGATAAAGCAAAATGTGATTTATGACAAATGAAGTATTCAAGTAAAAAGGATTCAACAACGAATTAAAAAAAAAAGAAAAGAAAAGAAAAAGAAAAAAAACATTTATTAGTAAAGCATCGTCCATTACATGATAATAGTTTGTTTCCATCAAAACCATTGTTATCGCCATTACTGAGCCAGCAGTTTAGTAATAATGATGAAAGTGTTGCAGAGAGATAAAATTTCCTTGATGATCCGAATCTCCTCCTGACACTGAATGTGTTTGTATAAAAAAACAAACAGATCTCTCAAGGTATGTAAAGAAACCTGTGTTGCTAATAAAAAAAAAATATATATATACGTATACTGATTTAGTTTTATACATGGTTGTTAAAGATCTTCAACAATTTGATTGTTTTACGATTTCGGTTTTAATGATTTAATTAACTACCTTGAACCAAATTACAGGTTTTCTTTAAGTATATTTTTTTCTTATAAAAATATTTTTGCACGCGTATTTATATTTTATATTTGAAAACATTTTTATGATAAAGACGAATTTTTAGTTTGTTTTTAAAAATATATTTATGATAAAGTTTCATTTTCTTTTCTCTTTTTTTCGTTGATTGTAGAAATATACGAGTAATTGCTGTTTGTTTTTAAATTTCATATTTGAAGAAAAAAAAGTATCTTAAAATATAAATAAATATTTTCAGAGATAATAATAATGTGATTGAAGTACTAATGTAGATGTTGTTTGATAGGATGATCAGGCAAGAAATAAAACATATTGCTTTTAAATTATTCTAGAAATTAAATTTTCACTACACATAATTACTTTAAGTCTATAATTAATAAAAAGATTTGCTTCTAAAAACATTTTGCTTGATTAATGACATTTCATAATTTTATTGTATAAATTTTCAAAGCTTTTACTCTTGCTAAATTGCTTTCTCCGATTATTCTTTATTTTAATAAGTAATAAATTCTACAATTTAGACATGGTGTACTAAATTATGTATCGTTTTTTAATTGTGTTTGCCTTTTTTTCATACAAAATTAGAAGGTTGATTAAATCCATGTTTTATGGACAGATGGCAGCACTAAACAATATGTGAAGAGTAAAAAATACGAATTCTTCCAAAGACTCATGTTGTAACTAGATTTCTTGCAGTTATTAGCCGGTTTATGAGCAGTAACGAGTAACGACTATTTTCAAACGGGTAGTGAGTTTTAAAATAACGCCACCATACGGGTATTTATTTAGTAGTTAGTTTTACAGCACTACCTGTTATATACACATAAATTATCTAATTAGTGCTAGCAGATGCATTTTTAAATATACATAGATCAATATAATGCTTCATTTTTCTTTTATTAGTACAAGGTGGAACCCGTCGAACTTCGCCGAATGAAAATGTTTCAGAAGGAACTGTTTCATTGATTTATAACAATGTACAAAATTAGCTACAGTAAAAAAATGCATCTTATATTGGTCAGTTTAACTCTAAAAGAAATATTATTTTAAGCTAAAATTAACAAAATACCATTTCGATAAAAGTCAGTTGTCCAAATTATTAAAATTGAACTTTAATCGCATGTGTAATAAGTAACACATGATAAAGATAAGTTATTATTATGAAGTTCAGTTGGGGCTCTTATGCTTGGTAAAAATGAGAAAAAAAATTAAATTGGCACGCTCATAAAATTTCACGTGAAATCTTAACCTGTCATCATTTTCAACTTCTCAAAATTTATATATGAAATTTTAATTTCGTTTTTTTTTTCTTTTTTTTTTTTCCTTTCAATTTTAAGAGAAAGCGGGGCATTTTTGTTGCCACAATTACAAAATTCGCACAAATACTATAAAAAAATTAACATCTCAAAAATAAATTTTGATACAGCTTTCAAACAAATTGCATTTAAAAGTACATTATTTTCTCTATACGCCGATGTAAAAATTGAGAATGTGCGGTGTTTAGATGCATAAAAATTGCAGTAGCAAAAATTGCTAAACCGAATTGCTTGGGAAAGTGTTGCCATTCGCAAAATGACGTATGCGTTACGCACAGATACGTTTGGCCTTTATAATACAGATTTCTTAGTATTCATTTTTCATTTATTTGTATTATTCAGTAAAAAACTCACTTTCTTAAGCCCGAATTACGTCAAACTTTTTATAAAAGCGCCTAAGTCCATATAACAGCGAAGTATTGTGAAGAGTATTAAATACAAGATAGTAAGACACTTACCCAAACACAGGTAATAAATCGCCAAATATTGTTCTTTTCGCCCTCTCTCGAAATGCATTTTTTCCGTACATTTAAAAAATACGATTTTGAGTCATCTTATTTAAAATTCAAATAAATAAATAAGAGGAAGCAATAATAGCAAAAGTCAAAACATTTTATTTCAGCATCAAGGAATTGTATCGTAGTTACACATATGGAAAAAAGCTGCTTTTGAACAAAAAACGTTGTCTTCACTAAATTTGAATCCGATAAAAAAAAAAAGTACCGTGATTAATTAAAATGTTATAGGCAGAGCTGCCAAATCTGCGGCATTTTGGATACCGATATTTTAATACAGAAAATGTTTTATTAAATTGGAACATTCTGCGGATTTAAAAAATAACTTTTCCTATAAGAAAATTCTGCTGTGCAATAAGCGGGGGCTTGGCATCTCTGTATAGGAATATTTCGTAATTTATTTTTAAACCTTAAAAAAAGCAACGACCAAATTCGGGTACAAAAAGTATTGCGAATTGTTCCATTTTGCATACAAAGTACTGATTGTAATATTGATACATCTATGGTGATAAATTTCCAATAATTTTTCAAATCCCATTTATTTCATTAAAAATATAAATCTTTTATTCATTTAGTTTAAAATAAATGGTTTTTAACTAATTTCATAATACTTTTGAAATATCACTTTTCATTGTCCATTTTTTTAAAGCATTTAGAAAATGGTTGTTGTTTTCAATCAAATATAGACTTTGGTCTGTCCTCATTTTAATTTATTATTATTATTATTATTATTATTATTTATAAATGGTGGAGAAATATTCATACTTAATCCATAACGTACATAATATATGACTCTGTTATTACATTAGTCACCTTTTTATTATCATAAAAATTATGTTTTTACTGATTTTTATTAACTCAATAGGAAAAATTTTGTGCTTTGAGCAATAGATGTCCGCATTTCATTTATTTATTTAAAAAATTCTTTGCATTTAGAAGAATTTTTATTTAAATAGGAAATCCAAATGTCGCTGTTAATAAAGAAGAAAGTTACAAAAAAAAATTACAAAACGAGTAGACGCATACTATCAAATATGGAAAAACGACGAATCCAAAAAAGACATCGTATGAAATATCATCTTTTAAAGCAAAAAAAAACGAGGTCTGATAATCGAGCCTACTGATTACGAAATGTGCATTACATAAAAAAAAAAATACTGCAAATATTGATTTTTTTTCTTTTGTGCAGTTTTGGCTTCGAAAGGTGCGCTATGTTGCAAAAAGATATAAGCGACTATGAAAACACGCTTGGTAAACGTTCATCTCAGTTTTACAAATAAATATGGCACATATATGCCCTATACACACCGAGGTACCTAATTGGTGACAAAATGGCTTTCAGTTGTTTAACGTGCTGGTTAGCATATAAATGTTATGATAAATTGTTTGTTCTAAAAATATTATCATTTACTGATTGTTATTTCTTTTTTTAATAACAGAAAATGTTTCGTTTATTCCTTTTTTTTTCATTTTGAAATAAATAAATAACTTGTTATTATAGTATGATATATGCATCTGGTAATCAAAACGATGTTTTCGCCTAATTGGCATAAAAAAATCAAGCCAAACCCGGTGCTTATATCTCTAGTATATTATCTCAAGTATTTTATTTATGTTTTATGTATACTATAATTGTCTTTACATACCACTTACTTCTTCTTGTATATAAAAATAGGTAAGTGGCTTCTTTATGTAGTATAAATTGTATAAATCTTTAAAAAATAGCCCCGGTTGCCCCTTTTTGGATCGAATTAAAAAAATATGTGTCTAATTCCAGTATTGCTCCCAGGTATGCATACATATTCCAAATTTCAAAGTTATATGCCAACAGGAAATGGATGGAAAATGGGAAAAGATGTCACATATGCACCAGGGTACATAATTGGCGTCAAAATGGCATTATTTTACCTGAGATTCTAACCCGGCTTTATTTATTTGTTATTTGTTTATTTACTCATAAAATGTTTATTTACTTTCATTTCCTTTTCTTAATTATATAAAATATTTCTTTTTATATTTATTAATTATTATTATTATTTTATTTACTGTAAGTTCTTTTTGAAAATAGAAAATAATTTAAAAATGTGTATGTAAGCGTTATTTGAAAACGGAGTTTTCGCAAAATGGTCTTTGAAAAAAATTGCGCCAAATCTTATGCGCTTGTGGTATCCGTGCCGAAAAATTAGTGACCAGAATTGACTTCCACATACAAACAAAATATAAGTTAAAAGAAAACATGCAATAAAAATAAATATAAAGGGAAAATGATGTCATAAAAGAAACTTTTTATTTAAAAACGTAATTGTTTCTAATTTTCACACGCGAAATATATAAAACATTCTTTTAGCGATCAAAAATGCTATTAAGAGATTATCACAAAATCTCAAAATCAAAGTTTTTTTGACATTTTTTTAATATAAAAAAATAACAGTTTTATTTTCCTGCATGATTAAATTTTAAAATGTTTTATTGCATTCAATATTTCTGAGTGTGTAAATGATTACTATTTACTCCATGTACTGATTCGGTTATCTACGAAAATATCCAACTGGTGAAAATCACGCACATCAAATTTCTGTGACGTATGCAAATAAATTGTGCTTTTTTATCAGTTTTTTTAATATAACTTTTAAACTATTTGGAACTAATTTTTCGTATGTAGTGCATTCACCAGATTACCTTCATAGGTACCTATTGGTACAAACAGAATCAAAATCCGACAAGTACTTTTTGAGATTTGCTTGACGAAAGAATTTTTTTGAATTTTAATATCGTTACGTATCTCTGAGTATAAAGACTTCGCTTTGCTCAGACAATAATGGGGTTTTTTTAACACTTTCCAACACAGTTGAAAAGTGTTTATGTTTTCGGTTTGTCTGTTTGTCCGAGCTCTAAGTCTCGTAAATATACTCTCGTAAATAAGACTGCCATGAAATTTTTAGAAGTTATTGACGTTTGCCGTAACACGAATCCTGTTGCAAATGAAGTTTCTAGCATGATTACTTTATTTGCGACAGCCAAAATTTTTTCATTACATTACAGCCTATGAGAAAAAATCGTTTCAAATTAATTTTAAAGATGTTAGACCCTGTCAAACATATTCAATATTATATGCATTTACGAAGTGCATTAAAATATGCCTTCTACGAAATATGCGGTGAAAAGAACAGTTATTATTCATTTACAGGGACACACAAAAGAATTCAATCAGATGGAATAAATTATTTGCGACAGGCGAAAGGAGGGAATTATTTGCGACATATTTTAATTATATTAAAGTATTTCATGTATAATAAAATTGATATACGTTGCTGAGGTTTAATATAAGTTATTTTACGAATAATATGAAATGTAGCATTTACTGGGACACACAAAAGATTTCAAAAATATATTCTATGCGAAGTAGTATATATTATCGATGATGGCTGATGGATGGATGAAATGCATTTTCAGTTATGATATGCATTTTTAATTTTCATTAAATGTATGCTTATTATATGGAGTGTATAAATGCTACAGCTGATGTGCAGGGCTATACAAAAGAGTTCGTAAAGGTTACTGATTATGATCGTAATTTACTTAAAGGTGGTGTTAAAATAAGTTATGAATTTTTACGCTGAACCACATTTAGTTTACGAAAAAATTTTTGTAGAATATAGATAAAATGATATACAGGGTCACGGTCACATAAAAAATTGGATACATGATCGCCTATGGATAACAATTTCTGAAAATGTGATTTAAGTAGATTTAAGAGTTTGCTAGTCTCAACTAAATTTTAGCTAAATAGTCGTGTATAATAAAGGTACTAGGTAAACCACAGGGCTGAACAAAAGTATTCTAGTATGTTCCTTTCCATGAATTATTGAAAGGGAAATTTCAATTCATTATGTGTTTTCTTGGTAAACTAAATTTTCCCACTACGTAGTATATATATCAACCAATACATAAAATATAGGGTTGTTCAAAAATATGGGAATACATATTTTGCTATAGACAGTTATGCTTTTTTTTTTCTAAATAACGATGTTTTGTTAACGATTTCAGGAAGTGTTGGAAAGTGTTTCAAAATCTATTCTTAAAACATGATTTTCTTTGCTTGTATACGCCTTAAATATCGAAAGAGCAAGATATAAATTTTTTTCTAATGATTATTAAAGTGCATTTCTTTCGGAAGAGAAAAATTATTGAAAACGTAAAAACAGTCTCTTTTATATTAATGAATTACTACAGGGTAATTTAGGAATTTTCCCCCTCCCCGTCTCTCTAAGTATAATTAATACTAAGCTTGCAAAAAATAGGGAAATGTCGGAAAAAAAACTGAAAAAGCACATGGGGCTTACTCAACATACACTGTAAAAAAAATCTGTAAAGTTACTAAAAGTTTTCTAGGAAACTGGGATTCCTACAATTTTTTTTGAGACAGCAACAGCAAAAATTCATGTAAAAGATACAGATTTGCACTGTAAATTAAAAAATCTGTAAGGTTGCTAAGAATTATTTAGGAAACTGGGATTCTAAGAATTTTTCATGTAACAGCAACCCAGATTACGGATAAAATTTTAGTAAGATAAGTGTAATTTTTTTAGACGCGTTTGTAAAGTTACAGATTTCTGTAACTTTACAAAAATTAATTTTGTAGATTTACATTTTTTCTTGTACAGTGTACAGGTAAAATGTTAGTAACCATACAGATTTCGGCAATTTTCATATGTAGGATTGGAGTTTTTTTTTTCTTTTACAGTGTATTTTACTAAAACTAATGTTCCTAGACAAAAGTGGGCTCTGGCCATAGTGACAGAAAATATAATACATTGTAAATATTCTGATTGTAAATGCTTTATTCAAACTGTTTGCAAGATATGTCTTGTGGAATTTTGCTACAACCAAACTAATTATTGATTCAAAAAATTTCATGTAGATTAAAATGTTAAATATTTTCAGTTTTTGCACCATTTTGCAAGATGTTCCAAATGTGCAACGAACCAATTTTTCCGAATAAAATTTATTTTTTTTATTCTGAATTTTTTTTTTTTTAAATTATTTTTCCTATGCTTAAAATGACGCATTTTAATATCTGTGTAAGAATTTTTCAAATCGGATTTGTTAGGTTACAAAGGATTAAGCAGCATATTCGGCACTGTATTTGTCCAGTGCATTTGTCCAATTTCAGTGAAATCGTATGTACTGTTTCGTTATTTTATTTAAAAAAATTGTTTACACTTTTTAAAATTAATTAAAAACATATAGATACATTATTTTTCAATGGATATAACACTGAAATAAAATAAACCAGCTACAATATAAAAAAACAATAATTGATGTTATTATTATTATTATTATTTTAATATTTCAAATATTTGGACATTTATTACTCCGATACTTTTTCTTTTCAAACACTACAAATGGACATATTACAATTAAGGATCAAAGAAAACAGTTTTAAAAACGAAATTTATTCCGAATTATTTTCCGCTGAAAACAAAAACAAAATTGTCCAAAATCGTTTTCAAATTAATTAATGCATACATAATTACTAATTAACTGTACATAGTTATCAAATAAACATAATTATTAATTGATTATACGAGTTTATTAAATATACATAATTATTAATCAATTTTATGTGTGGCGTAAGTTGTCCATGCCTCAGAGTAAAACTTTTTATTTTCATATAAAATAAACGACATGAACGGCACAAAATGATTCTCTAATGATACGAATTAAAGATAAATTTACATTAGACTAAAATTTTATCTAATTAAAAATATGGTTTAAGTTTACATACCTCAATTTTTCTTTTATAATGTTTTTTGTAAATGATCATCTGTTATACTAGAACCTTTTCAAAGAGTATTGCATATATTTCTGCGGTTTCAAAGTAAAAAATTTCTATTACTATTAAGTATGCACCTTTCAATGAGCTCAGAAAAATCATTTCCAAAGTTTAGTTATACAGTGGAACCTGTCTAAAGTGACCATCTTTGGGACTGGCTAAAATGGTCACCATATAAAGGAGGTGACTTTATGGAGTGTCTTTTAAAATGACACATTAAAACATTTGTGATCTCAAAAATAAAATATAAGTGAGGAAAAATGTACTATATTAAGTAATGAACTGATTAATTAACAACAATAATAACTGAATAACTGAGATAGTTTAAAATATACTACATAGAAGATAATTTACTTAAAACTATGTTTTACTTATGTTATTTTTTTTTAATACAGTTGAAATTCCGTAGTGATTGATTCAAATAACACTTGGCTACAAGGTACACTGCAAAGTATATATATATTTTTTTTCAATTGCAATTGCATAATGATAACATTTCTATAGCTGGCAGTGATAAACTTTTCATCAAAAATCACTTTAGGCAAGTGCAAATATTATTAGAATGAGATACAAAGTGGTCATTTTATATATAAAGCAAATGGTCACTAGAGGAGATAAATTCCTGCACTTTTTTAATGGATCAAAATAAAATTTTAGAAAATGATCACTTTAGTGTTTTAGTTCGAAAGTTTTCGGCATGCAGAAAACTAAATGGTCACATGTTACATGTTCAAATAACACTGACAATGGCAGGCTAACTAGTCTCTTTACACAGGTGGGCACAATTGACAGGTGGTCACAATACCGGGCAATTCTATTTTATATGAGCACACGTACAATTTTCCAAAAGCGGTCACTTAAACCAAGTCGCCACTTTACCAAGTTGGTCGCTTTACCAGGTTCCACTATATATGCATTGTTTGTTTCAAAATTTATACTCATGTTCTGAGTCAATCATGACTGAAAATTATAAACAGTGAAATTCATAGCCATAAATAAAGAAAATTTCATTTGAGTAATACAGCTCAAATCAATGTGTAATGTTATAAATTTCCGAAGGAAGAAGCGAAATTTTTGAAATACACATAGTTTAGGCCCGGTCGAATTTTCGTCTCCATTTTTCGACTAAACTCTGATTTTGGGTCGAAACCGAAAACGAAACCGAATTTTCGGGCGATCTCTAATTAAAATAATTAATTGAAAATAATTATGCACAAATAACAGAGAGTTCTTACACTGTTTGTTGAGAATGCAGACTTGACATTTATTCACATTAAATCTGTAAAATAAAAAACAGTAAATAAACACGCACTTTTTTTCTTCCTACAAAAGACAGTACTCAGTAACACTTCCTTGTATGAGATAAAGTGAGTGTTTGTAAGAGGAAATTAATCGCCAAGGCTTTTTCTGATCGATGAAAAATTGCGGCATCAGGACGCAGATGAAAGGTCGCGGTTTTTTGTGCAAATGCGAGGTCAACTGTTTTGTTTTGAAAAGCATTCACAACTCCTCTGGAGTTCTTATTTATAATTAATGACTGATTTTATTTGATTTGAATAATACCACCTTCTAATTAATCACAGGAGAGTGTCTTGGTGTTATTTTAGTTGTAAAATAAGTTTCAAATTTTTATTGTTATAAATTTATTATTATGAACAAATTAATGTAATGAAAATGCTTGATTGATGGGTATCCCTTAAGCTCCACGCTCTAAAAGCTTATTACGCGTAAATTAACATAATAAAACAGGTATACTGATGATACAAAAACGATTTGTCTATGTGTGTAGAAAAGTGTAAATTGCCAAATACACTTTCTTGTGCGTCAATTTCAAAACACACATTTTCCTGTGTAGAGCATTAAGCGGCTTAAGTGTGTAAAATGTTATCAGATAACACTGAAATACACATTTTAATGAGTGAATTGTAAATGAATACAGATGTCTCTGTGCAATATATTAAAAAGAGGGATTTTGTGTACATAGTACATAATACTGTAGTTTGGGATGTAAATCTTGAACTAAACATTCTTAAGGTCGCAAAAAAGGGATAAATCTGTGTGCTTGGCATGTTTGTTATCTTTCCAGCAGATTCATTTCAAGATCACAAATTACTATAACATTAATTTACAAATTATTGAATCATCTGAAATTATATTTAGTGCATTTAATTTTCTATTAAAGTTGTTTTGGAAACCCTAAAATAGTATAGGCATTACTTATGAGTATAGAGTCTGAATAATCTGAATAAATACACTCTAAAAAACAAATTTTGAAAAATAGTTAAATTATAATGCCAACATTGTTTCTAGGGAGTTTTTTTCTGCTCAATTTCAGTCACAATTTTTGAAAGATATACCAAGAGAAGAAATACACTATTTAATTTATTCTAAAGTAAACAAGCAATATTTACCGAATAGGGATTTGAACTCAGGATTTCCGAGATTCTAAGGCTTAAGCCTAATCCACTCACCTAAGATTGTACAAGCTAAGTTTTCAAGTATTAGTACTAAGTTGTATCAAGTATAGGTGCACATACTTCTGTGCAATAATATGTTCTGACGCATATTTCTGCATAATATCCTCATAGACTCATTGACCTGTGTAATATTCAGTTCTTACACATATAACTATGTAAAATTTGTACTCATACTTGTGTGTAATATTCTGTTCTTATGCATATATGTGTGTAATATTCTTACACATATTTAAGTGTAATATGCAAAATACACAGATATTTGTGCAATACGGAAAATTTGTAAATTCCAATAACACATCAATTCGGGCAAATCCGTAACATTTTTTACCATTTACGTACGTGTTTGAGTTTTCAAAGGTATAAGAAATTACATATTTCCATTAAACCAATAAACGCACGTAAGTACGGATAAATTTTAGCAACAAATGCGTAAATTTTATGACAAAAGTGTAATTTTACAAATATACACATATATGTATGTAAATGTCAGTATTTTACGCATTTAGTTTTTAGAGTACATTCTGGTTTAAATTAATATTTATTTTTTTTTTTTTTTTTTTTTTTTTTTTTTTTTTGGTCAGTATAATACAATCGAACCAATTAAGAGTGTTCTTAAATCCAAAAGAGCAACACTGTAATACAAATTTTAATTTATTTTTGTTCGGAAATGTATGAAACTAGCAGCTGTTGTTGTTCAAAAACTATCTAATCGAACAGTTTTTTCCGTTATTTTTTATTTATTCATTTATTTTGAAAATGCAATAGATCTCTCAGAAAATGTTGTCAAAGAAGGTGTTTTTAATTTCAACGCGAATGAATAATAAACATTCAAGGAAGGATGAAAAACATCTTTGTCACGTAATCAAAATAGCTTATAATTCAATAGGTAATTTCTTTATCAAAATATGAAAAACACATTTTGATTTCGAATCGCTTCCAATAGTCAGGCTTTCCAATTTTATATTCTACGTTGAAACATTAATTTGTAAATGTGTTAAAACGTTCTGCACTTCTTTAGCAGATCAGTTAAAAAAGCCAAAATATAAAAATCTTCAAATAAAAAAAAAAATATTGCATTAAAGATTTTTTTATAATTAAAATTCGTTTAAATCATGTTTCTATCTTAATTAGATAAGGACTTATCATTTTTTTTCGTTTTGGTTTGTTTTCAAAATCTTGTTTTCAAGCTATAGTTGTCATGAAATGACTTTTATGAAAATGCGTTTTTGTTCATGATGAGTATTTTTCACAATCTCTCGGATGTAAATTGTTATAATTTAAGAACCGTTAAAAATAAATATTTTAAACTTGGAATATGTCTTTTTCGACTATTTTACTTTAATTTTATTCAACAGATTTGAAATATATATATATATATATATACTTTTGAAAATATGATTTTTCAAATAAAAGTTGCATTTTATTTTTATTTATTTTTTATTATTTATTTATTTATTTATTTATTTTTGCTTTAAATATTTTTTTGTAATTAATATTTTTTTTTAAATACCGAATCAAAATTAAGATTTATATATTTCTGTTTATTTATATGTTGAAAAAACTGAAATTCTACAAATAATGTTTTGAATTATTATGATTTTAAACTACCCCACTTTTATAATAAATTTTAAATGTAAATTAAAAAAAAAATTATGCGAAGTTTTATCATTTGATTTTGCTTAGAAATAATAGGGTAGCCATCACAAAAAAAAAAAAAAAAAAAAAATCAAATTTTTTTTTGATAAATAAAAATTATTTTAAAATGTGTCTCGGAACCCCTTAAAGCTCCTGTTTCAGGCCGACGAAACGCTCGCGAACTAATGCTATTCCTATTCATTAGTATAATAAAAAAAATCGCCATTTTTCATTCTATAAACTTTTCTACCAAAAATTGGACCGACTTCGAAAACTACTGCAAAGTGAAAAATATTTTTTTTACATAATAGTAATAAGAAATTAAATTAAGAGAATAGTATTTACCATGCGTATTATTATATTTATGTACATTAATTTGATTTTTTGGAGTCGGTGCCAGCCAAGCCAAGTTACATGTAATTTTCCAATAGACACACATCCAAGTATTTACGAGTTTTTTTACGATTTAATATTTAGTTAAAAAATTTAACTTTATTATTTTACGATTTGTATTGGATACTTAATTTTAATTTTGAAATTGACTTGGCTGGCACCGACTCCAAAAAACCAAATTAATGTACATAAATATAATAAAACGCATGGTAAATACTACGCTCTTAATTTAATTTCTTATTACTATTATGTAAAAAAATTATTTCTCACTTTGCAGTAGCTTTTGAAGTCTGTTCAATTTTTGGTAGAAAAGTTTATTTTTCTCTTTTTAGTTAAAAGTTAATGATTTTTTTGAAGTCGATTAATAAAAATTATAATACGGAAAAAATTTTGTAAATTATACATGAATGTAAATTTTGTCAGGAGTGGGGTTCGAACGCACGCTATCTTTCCAGAACCAGAGCTTAAACCTGGCTCCTTAGAAAGCTCGGTCATCCTGACTGTGCTCCAGTCGGCGAACTTATTCAAAGTCCATGTTACTTTTAATTCGCGAAAAATCACTAATTTTATTAGTTTTTGCCTAATAACTAAAAAAGTACTGAACCAATTTCAATGAAATGGAAGTGGTACCAATTCGAGAGTAGCCTCTTTTATTTAACACAAAAACCAAATTAATCGGTCGGATAGTTTCGGAGTAATCGGTGAACATACACAGAAAAAAATACACGTCGAGTTGACAGCTTCCCTCTTCTTTTTCTGAAGTCGGTTAATAATAACAATTACAATACGGAAAAAAATCTTTTAAATTATACATGGATGTAAATTATGTCAGGAGTGGGGTTCGAACCCACACTCTCTTTCGAGAACCAGAGCTTAAATATGGCACCTTAGACCGCTCGGTAATCCTGACTGTGCTCCAGTCGGCGAGCTTATTCAAAGCCCATGTTACTTTTAATTTGCGAGAAATCACAAATTTTATTAGTTTTTCCCTAATTACAAAAAAATTACTGAACCAATTTCAATAAAATGGAAGTGGTATCAATTCGAGAGAAGTCTCTTTTATTTAACGCAAAAACCAAATTACTCGGTTGGATAGTTTCAGGGTAATCGGTGAACATACATGGGAAAAAAATACATCGCGTTGAATTGATAACTTCCTCTTCCTTTTCTCAAGCCGGTTAATAATAAAAATTGTTATCGGAAAAAAAACATTGTAAATTACACATGGATGTAAATTATGTCAGAAGTGGAGTTCGAACTCACGCTCTCTTTCGAGAACCAGTGCTTAAATCTGGCGCCTTAGATCTATCGGCCATTTTGTCTGCATTCCATTCAGCGAACTTATTCAACACTTTTAGCGAAAAATCACTAATTTTATTAGATTTTGCCTAATTACTAAAGAAGTATTGAACAAATTTCGATGAACCGGAAGAGGTACCAATTCGAGAGCATCTTCTGTCATTTAAAATAAAAATAACAAAAATCGGTTGCATAGTTTCGGAGTAATCGGTAAACATACATAAAAAATAAAAAATACATAAAAAATACATACGCGTTGAATTGATAACCTTCTCTCCTTTTTTTTTTTTTTTTTTTTTTTTTTTTTTTTTTTTTTTTTGAAGTCGGTTAAAAATACTGGATGCGCATTATACACGCGTGCGCGGTATACACGAGTAAATACGGTACATAATTACGAACGCACCTAAAGAAGTTTTTCATAAGATTTTAAAAAACTTCTGTTTTGCGCTATCAATATACATACAAATTTGTTTCAGAAACTTTCTTTCCTTAAGTTGTGTACAATATTAAAGCAATAACGACTTTTGAGTATTAAGAGTGCATTCAAAAAAATATTTTTCCACCCTCAACAATTCGAAATTTTCTCATACATTTTCAGATTCATTTTTTAAAGTAAAAACATGAAACTTGATGAGATGATTTTTGAAGAGATGTATAAGAGGTCATGTGATTTCATTTTTCGCTCAACTAAGAATTTGATTTATAAACAATTACTTTCTCAGTATGACCCTTTTTTCGATTCCAGGTCTCCTGTTTCGGAAAATTCGGTTCAGAAGAACAACTTTGACTTCTTTTTTGGCAATATTTTCTGAATTTATCCAAAAATCGACAAGCATGGCACATTGTGTACTTTCTAAATAATAGAATTTTTCAGCTTAATGCGTTTGAGAACAAAAATTAATTTAAAAATAAATCAGAAAATAAGCAGTTTGGATTGGAATAAACTCTTGAATGCAACGAATATCCTTGAGTGCAAACATGCTGCTAGAAGTTCAAAACACTTACCCTGTTACAAAACAAAACAAGCCTATTGCTATGAGCTGACATGAAGTAGTTTAAAGAATAAAACAGAAATAAGAAAAATGCTTATTTCTTTGCCGCTGAGATTCGCACACAGTAACGCTCCTTTCTAACTGATAAAGTGAACTTTCATGACAGGAAACAATCGTCAAGGCTTTTTAATGTAGAAAAATAGCGGTAGACAAGACAGGGATACGATGTAGTGGCTATTACAAAAATATCAAGGTTATTTTCTCTGCGGTCACAAAATTGACGATTTCTCAACGGCTTCCAGCAAGCAGTGGCATTATCTTCGCGGCACATAAAAACTGGCTTTTGTTAAAAAAATATATATATACATATTAGAGACCCAAACGAGTTGGATTCTGCAATTCTGACTAAAAAAGTTTTCAAATAAAAGTATTGTCAAAGGTTAAAATTGATTTTTTTGTTAATCGAAGTTTAAAACATTTAGCGTGTTAAGCGAAACAAAACAAGCCTTTTGTTATGAGCTGACGTGAAGTTTAAAAAATAAAACATAAGTAAAGCAGTTAGTAAGGTATATAGTAAGCAGTTCTGTACTAGTTAAAAAATAAAAGTATTGTGAAACGCTTCTCATCAGTCAGGTTCGAAATTCGCCTCCCTAATGCAGGGCTGTAAAGGCGACTACTTTTAAATTCCGTTCACACCACTTTTTTAAAAATATACATTTTGAAGTATATTTCTCTTGCAAATGTTGCCAAAGAGAATGTATAGTTTTGTTGTTGTTGTTGTCGATTTTAATAAGAGTTGCGAAATAGAATTAAAAAAATAGCCGCCTGTAGCAGCCTTGCTAAAGCTAAACCCAAACGCCCGGAATGCATTCGTATTTTTCTAATTTCTTCTCTGAAAATTGATTTTCTCCGATTAATTGATTTTCATGCGAATAGAAGTCCAAAACACTTACCCTGTTACTGATGTCATATCGCAGCATTCTTTCAGATCTGAAGTTACTATGATGTCGGTATTTCGAATCGTTATGTAACTAAGATATCGTTTCATTACTCTGTTTATGAGTGTTCTTTTTCTTTGGCGATATGGCGTCATACTTTTACGAATTCCACGCATCTGGAGATGAATGCCTGCATTCCATTTTAAGTATTGCGTCATCGTACCGATGACGTTTGCTTGTTTCTGATTGGTTGCTTTGTATAACTGTATGCTTCACTGTTACAGAGAACTGCCTTGCTATTTCCATGCGATTATCAGATGGTATATATTTGAGCAACTTCATGTTTGGATGGCTCGTTTTTAGACATGCAATATTTAAAGCATGATTTAGATTTAATTCAAAAGCTCATTTTAACATGCTATATTCTAATGTCAGTCTAGACTTGATAAAAAGCTCACTAAATGAGCAATGCGTTCTTTTGGCCAAAGCTATGGCCGGATTTTTGCTGTTATACTAATCATGTTTTTAAATGTTTTTAATAAAATTCAGTTTAAATAATTACCTGACTTATTTCTGCGTATATGTGTACACCAATCCTTTAAAACTCTGCTTTAAGTGATTGTGGCTTCTAGGCTTAAATCTATTTTTGCCCTAGCAGCCCGTTAGTTACAAAACAAAACAAGCCTATCGTTATGAGCTGACATGAAGTAGTTTAAAGAATAAAAAAAACAGAAATATGTGCTTATTTCTTTGCCGCTGAGATTCGTACACAGTAACGCTCCCTCCTAATTGATAAAGAGAACTTTCATGACAGCAATCAATCGTCAAGTCTTTTCAATGCAGAAAAATAGCGGTAGACAAGACAGGAATACGACATAGTGGTTATTACAAAAATATCAAGGTTAGGGCTGTGCATGTATAACGTTATCATGTAGGGGGTAGGGGGGGGGGTCTGACACATGATATCATAAGATATCTCTAGGGGGAGGGAGGTTGTCTTATGATATCGATATCATTTTGATCCAATCGATTATTTCTTTATTTATTTATAACATGGTCTTTAGTTCAAAGTAGAATGTTTTGTTTTCAATCTGTTATTTTTTTAATGAGATTATTATAAAATTATTTAATTCTAAAACATGAGATACCCCAAAATTTGACATCACTGTACTTTTCATGCATATATAGGATCAAGGTTCGAAAAAGCCATATGCGAAATGTATTTGAAATAAAACTTGCGTTTACTAATAAATAAAAAAAAAAAAGAAAGAATGTTGTCCACTTATTTTCTTGATAAGAATTTCTATCTGCACCTCATCCCTCCTCCGTTTTGGGCAAGCATAACAGGAATTTATTACAGTTGAAAGCATTATTATAAAATACTTTTAAAAAATATTTATTTCTTTTCAGAGTTATTTGAATGAAGCGATATTTTATTGACTTCTCTTCATTTGAATCAATAAAATATGTGAAAAATAAATGTAACCAGTTTTGCATATCATTTCAAGCAAAAGACATAAATTCTAAATATAAACAAAAAATCATACTTTGGTAACGATATCATTAACCGGGGGGAGGGGGGGGAGGGATTATAACGTATGATATCGAAAGGAGGGAGGGGGTCCAAAATTACCAAAAAGTTTATAACGTTATATTTGCACACTCCTTTATTTTCCCTGCTGTCATACAAAATTGACAATTTCCCAATGGTTTTTGGCAAGCAGTGGCATTATCGGCACATCATATAAAGAACTTGCTTCTGTCCAAAATATATTAGAGGCTCAAACAATTTAGATTCTGCAGATCTGATTAGAACAGTTTTTCAATAAAAGTATTGTTAAAGGCTCCTCATCAGTCAGGATCGAAATTTGCATCCCTAATACAGGATTGCTATAGGCAACTGCTTTTAAATTCTGTTCGCACCACTATTTTTAAAAATATATTTTGTAGTATATTTCTCTTGCAACCGTCGTCAAAGCGTTATATATATATATATATACAGGGTGAGTCATAAATAACGAAACAATAGGCTATCTGCTTAAATATTGCCCCTAGACCCATACTTCCAATTGCAAAAATTCATAAAAAAAGATTAATTTTTTGATAAGTTACAACTCCATGGGGGGTCTTTTTAAAAAATACGAATATTAAATTTTTATACGGCCCCCAGAGAATAAAACTTCCAATTAGAAAAAATTTCTTTATCCCTTCCTGAATTGAACAAGAAAGTTTCATCTCGATATCTGCAAATCCCCAAAAGATATTAATATCCAAAATTTTCCAAAATTCCTGACTTACACCACTTAAGTATGCCTCTGAGCGCAGCAAAATCCGTTCATTTGAAGTACAATTAAGGGATCGACCATAAATTTACGTATTGTTAAATGTCGATCCAAGACAACACTTAAACTTTTAGATATAAAATAAAAGCGTATAGGTTTTTGCTTTAAACTTCGATGAAATATGCTAGATGTCTGCAATATTTCGACCTTGTCGCCAACTTCGTAACTGGCATGACTCATTGAACGGACCGTCTTATTAAAAGTGTTATCAAATTAAGTGATATTAATTAAACTCTCATTAAAAGTGTCTTAAAAACTTATTGGTGCAGGCAATAAGTTTAGTAAATATAGTAATAGCGAAAATCACTCTTCTATTAGCGGTATCAATGGAAATATATTTTAATAAATTACATAGAAATATTTTCAAAAATCTACTTTATACTACAGTTAAACTGCTATAACGGACACTCCCGAATAGCAGACACCTCTGTTTAACGGGCTATTTTCCAATCCCCATTCTCAAGACCTAAATTTGTGTATTTGTGTATGTACCTCTGAATAACGAATATTCCAAATAGTGAGCACTATTTAAGGCGATAAAGGATGAAAAGGTATTTTTTAAGGAGAAAAAAATGAAAAAAAGTATAAAGGCCTCTAAATTTATCAGGGAATTTTGTGATAAATGAGCTGGGGAAAATTCCCCCCCCCCCACGTTCAGAGTTGAATTGAAGGGGTTGCCAAGGAGGGACATCTTCCAGAGCATTGAAATATCCCCTCGGAAAATTGAGATTTTATGCTTTTAACAGCCAAAAAGTGCAATCTCCCTCCTTGACCGGAACTCTATAATGTCCAATAATGTCACTTTGGAAAACAAATTACATGTAATCGCAAACAAAAGTTAACTTTTGTAACAGGGTTTTTTCACAAGCATGTAATGAACAGTGGGTAAAGGTGTGTACAGTTTTATTTAGCCCCATTGCTTAAAAAAAATAATAATAATTTCTGATTAATCATATAAAAGAGGTTTTAGGACACATAAAAGTCAAATAATGAAATGTTAAACGTTTCTTAGCACTTTTTGAATATCTTTGATTTTCCCACTCCGAATAGCGAACAATTTCTGCGTTCCTGAGGTGCCCGTTATTTAGAGGTTTTACTGTATTCAGTTTCAAAATTTATGAAGGTTTTAAACCTATTTTTGCTTTCTTCTATCTTTACAAGAAGAAAGTATTGGATTCATGAAAATTTTGAATTCCGATTTTCGATGATTTCACACGTTTTAGGGCTCAGAGATACCGAAAAACATGTTTTTTATTAAATGTCTGTCTGTGAGTCACAGCACAATGAAAAAATTTGAAATCAACGTGATAAAAAAATAAAGTTTAAATCAAATGACGCATTTAAACAGTAATTAAAGAAGGTGAAAATAGCAAAACTTAAACAAAATCTGAAATCGAAACTATACAGCATTTAAACGTTAGGAGCCCATCTTTGCCCATCTTAAAACTAAATGCACTTTACTGCATCAAATGTTTTTATTTCAGTATTGGGCCATTCCACTGTCACGTGCGGGACAATCAGACACCACAACTCCACCAAAATTGTATTATAGGGCTTAAAGTTCTTCAGAAACAGAAATAAACACATTTTTGTAAGCTTATATTTGGTATAACAATATCTCAGGCAGGGACAGATTTTTCCTAAATGGTTTTATGATTTAGTTATTAATTAATTTGCATGCGTCACGTGCAGGACATCTGAAGTCAACCACTTGTAATTTGCTCTATGATCCAGCTAACATTTCTGCTCTACTAGTTTTGCAATTTCAAAAGAAAAAATATATATTAGAAGCTAAAGGTCTAATGTTCATGAAATAAACATCATTTTTTGAAAAATAAATTTTTGAACTGCTAAAAAAATATAACGTATAGTGTCACGTGCGGGACACGGTTGTCACGTGTGGGACATTTGCAAATATCATTCAAGTAACCTTTTCAAAAATCAGAAAATAAAGGAATACAAAAAAGAAAATACATATTATACCCTTTACAATAAAAAATATTTATTTTAACTTTTTTTGTACAAAATAAATGTTCAAATTGACATTTTTAAACATAAAATAAAGTAAATGTATAAACAGAAACTCAAAAGTTTTCCATAAATTTGAAAAACCTCCATTTTTTGTTACAGTGGAAGTTAATATTTTCTTTACCACATCTTTAAATGAATATAGAATTTTATCTGGATACTGTGGCCACTTGTAGAATTTACCACTCTTTATTATGACAGACACTTCAATACTATCATGATTGGTGCTTGTAATAATTTCACCAGGATAATTAATGCCATCATATTTTACAACTACCCATTCACCCATCTTAAAAGAAGTTGCTGTTTCTAAAGAGATGTTTAATATAATTGCTCCTGGAGGATTCATAGCACCATTTTTTCCCTTATCTTTTTCATTCTTCTAGCACTAGTAGACTTAGATCTTTCCATTTCTGCTAAATAAATAACAAACTTTATCAATTATAAATGCTTTTATCTAAATTTACTTAATTTCATAGAAACATTGAACTTTAAATATACTTTTCTATTTTAACTTAGAAAAGCAGAATATAAATAAGCAGTTTTATTATTTATTTTTCGCAGAATAATAACAAGTTCTTAAACACGTGACTCTTCTTATTATATAGAAAAAACCCCTATAAATTAAGTAGATCAATTCTTACTAGAAAACAATATGTTCTTATAAGAAAAATAACCATCAAAGTGTTCAAATTTTATTAAAATAAATTTATAAAAAAAAAATAGAAATAAAAAATATTAGCATCACATAAAAAAATGGAACTATCATAAAAAATGTTTAAAAAAAATCTTAATTCCGTTTAAGTTACATAGAATATGTTCTTAGGACAAAATAAGCATTAAACTGTTAAATCTATGCTATAATAAATCTCTATTTAGCATTCAGAAAACAAAAATAATCGTCTTGCTCATAAGGTGTCACGTGCAGGACAATTTTGTTTTTATATTTTTCTCCAAATAAAAATTTAGCCCAAATTTTTAACTAGCATAAGGTAAGTGTACTACACTAAACTGCTTTAGAAATGCCAATTAAACAAAATAAATGAGTTCCTTTTTTCTCCTAATTAAAAAAATTCATCTTTTGTGTCACGTGTAGGACACAGAAACAAAGCTTTTTGTGTGTGCTGTAATAATTATTTTAAATTAACCTAGATTTTTAAGTTTAGTGAAATAAAAAGAATGAATATTAGACTTACCTAAAATGTTGATTTCAAAAGTTTCATTGTATTTTCTTTCTTAAAAAAAAACTCACTCAAAATGCATTATAAAACTCAACATACTTGCTTGTACATGCACGCCATCTTTAAATTGTTGTGTTGCCAATCCACAAAAGACAAACTTTAAATTCTTACTCAAAACATAAAATTTGACATGTTACCATTCAGAAAATACCAAACATATTTATTTACACAAACTTTTTAAAATGACTATCAATTTACCCTTTTTCATGGAATGGCCCATTTCTCATTTTTAAACTGACATACGTCAACAACAGTCGGTTACGGTAACTTTTCAGCTCAGAAACCTTACTTTTAAAAATGTGATTTGTTTACAAAAATTACTTTTTCTTTAATATTGCTATTTTAAATACTTTTGTTTTTTTTAAATAAATATTATTTAAAATGCTGAATTAAAATTGAAAATTAGACATTTTCGTTTAATCAAAAGAAAAAAAAATCAACGCGACAAATAATATTTTGAGTTATAACGATTTTAATTTACTCAAATTTTGTTTGAAAAAAAAATATTAAGAAGTCTTGTGATGTGATAATGATTACAAATTATATGATTAACCATCACAAAACATTCAAAATTCCAACTTTATAAATAAATAAATAAAATAAATGTTTTCTGGACCCATTACAGCAACATTGTTTCTTCAATTACACGCATTTCAATTTGTGTCTGATCCCTTGAAACCTCACGGTTTATTAAAATTGTCATAACTCTCTGAGTTTTGAAGATATCAAGATGAAATTTTTTTTGTTCAGTTCAGGAATGAATAAGGAAAAATTTTCTAATTGGATGTTT
This sequence comes from Maratus speculifer, assembly GCA_964019185.1. Taxonomy (NCBI): domain Eukaryota; kingdom Metazoa; phylum Arthropoda; class Arachnida; order Araneae; family Salticidae; genus Maratus; species Maratus speculifer. The sequence goes on from OZ025294.1 coordinate 58,432,415, forward strand.
TATCATCTGGAGGCCGTATAAAAATTTAATTTTCGTATTTTTTAAAATAGACCCCCCATGGAGTTGCAACTTATCTTATCAAAAAATTCACCTTTTTTATGAAACTTTGCAATTGGAAGTATGGGTCTAGGGGCAATATTTAAGGAGATAGCCAATTGTTTCGATATTTATGACTCACCCTGTATATTACTTTTAATAAGTGTTGCGAAATAGAATTAAAAAAAAAAATAATCGTCTATAGCAGTCTTACTAATGCTAAACCTAAGGGCTCGGAAAGCATTTGTATTTTTCAAATTTCTTCTCGGAAATTGATTTTTGTACTTCAAAAAGACACACACTACAAAAAGAGAATACAGAAAACGCAAAGTAAAAATTTTAATTTTCCGAGGAGAAATTTGAAAAATATTAATGCATTCCAAGCCCATGGGCTTAGCATTAGGGGCGGAAATTTGCGTCCGTGACTAATAACAAGCCTTAAGACTGTTCTTAAATTTCCTGCTCAACAATACGAAACTTTCAGATTCATTTTTAAATGTAAATGCATGAAATTTGCTGGCCTGACTATTGAAGCGATTTAAAATCGAATAGCGTTTTTCGTTTTTTATATAAATTTAACTTATATAGTTATATAGTTATAACTTATATAATTATATAGTTATAATCGATTATAACTTATACAGTTATAATCGATTTTGTGACGATAGGCTTTTCTCCTTTCTCTTGCTGTCACATCCCTGACACACCATATTCTGCCAAAAATGTCAACTTTGACAGCATTTTCTGAATCATCTTTTGCATTTATCAAAAAGTCTTCCGATTACATAGTTTCTGGACAATAATATCTGCTAATTTCATGCATTTCAGAACAAAAATCAATAAAAAGCATTACATCAGAAAGTAGCCCCTTTAGATTTAAAAAAACAGCTTTACGGTTATCGTACGCTTTAGTTCAACAAAATCCATAGAAGCAATGGAGGGTGTATGGAGGTATACGACTTGTACCTTTTGGATAACTGCGTAAGTATCCTCTTTAGATGCAGCATGTAATTCCTAACGTATATTTTATATATCGGGCATAAACTCAGGTTTTTTAACGACTGCACTACTGACTAAATCTGATTAGAATAGTTTTTCCATAAAGTTGAAAGTTCCTCATCAGTCAGGCTCGAAATTCGCCTCCCTAGTACAAAATTGCCACTGGCGGCTGTTTTTAAACTCTGTTCGCACCACTAATTTTAAAAAATACATTTTGTAATTTATTTCTCTTGCAAGTGTTGTCAAAACGTATTAGAATTCTTTCTTTTTTTATTTTTCTTTATTTTTCTTTCTTTTTTTTTTTTTTAATAAGCGTTGCAAAACAGAATTAAAAAAAAAAAATAGTCGTCTGTAGCAGTCTTACTAATGCTAAACCTAAGGGCTCGGAATGTATTCGTATTTTTACTTTCTTCTATCTTTACAAGAAGAAAGTGTTGGATTCATGAAAATTTTCGACTTCCGGTTCTCGACGGATTTATACGTTTTAGAAGGTCCTGAACACGTTTTGACTATATTTAAAAAATGTCTGTCTGTGAGTCTGTCCGTCTGTCTGTGGGTCTGTCTGTCTGTATGTGCCAAAAAAATTGTGGGCGCTCTATCTCAAGAACTAATGCTGGAAATTTAATAAAATTTTATATTCAGTTAGACCTTGATATGTATTAGTGCCTATTAGTTTTTGGTGAAAATTGGCTTGCAGGTGGCGCTGCTATACTACGTTTTTCATGATTTTCAAGATTGCTATATCTCAAGAACTAATGCACAGAATTTCACCAAACTTCAGATTCTGTGACCCCTTGATATACATAGACGTTGATTAAGTTTTGGTGTAAATTGGCCAGCAGGTGGCGCTGCTATGCCACGTTTTTCATGATTTTCATGATAGCTATATCTCAAGAACTAATGCACAGAATTTCACCAAACTTCAGATTCCGCGATACCTTGAGATACATAGCCGCTGATAAGGTTTTGGTGTGAACTGCCCTATAGGTGGCACTTTTGTGCTACATCTTGCACGATTTTTGCGATAGCTATATCTCAAGAACTAATGCAGAGAACTTCATCAAATTTTAGTTTCTTTTACACTAAAATATATAACATAATTAGACGCTGATTACATTTTGGTATTAACCTTGCAACACGTGGTGCAACTATGCCGCATTTTGCACGATTTTTCCGATAGCTATATCTCAACAACCAACGCACAGAATTTCATCAAACTTCAGATTTTATTACAAAATGACATATAACATAATTACACGATGATTACGTTTTGTTATAAATCCTTCAACTGATGGTGCTGCTGTGCTATATTTTACACTTTTTTTTTTTTTTAACTAGCTATATCTCAAGAACTAATGCACAGATTTTCATCAAACTTCAGATTCTTTTACACCATAACATAATTAGATGCTTTTTTACGTTTTGGCATAAATTGTCCAAGATACGGTGTTGCTGTGCTACGTTTTGCAAATTTTTTGTTATAACTATATCTCAAGAACTAATGGACGAAATTCCATCAAATTTCAGTTTCTGTTAGATCTCGACATCAATAGATGTTTATTAGGTTTTAGTATAAATTACCCAACACGAGGCACTACTAAGCTCATTTTCTCAGAATATTAATTAAATTTTGCGTTTTAGGCTTTTCGGATACCAGAATCTCATTAGGCTAGGTCAAATGTTCGAGGAAATTCGATAGTTGGTAACTTTTGGGGTCACCACGTTTTTTTTTTTTTTTTTTTTTTTTTTTTTTTTAAATATTAAAATGTACTTATGAGATAGAAGAAAGTTACGGGATTGACACATCCAACTAGTTCAAATTTCTTCTCGGAAAATTAATTTTTTCTTTTCAGTTTCGTATATTCTCTTCTTAAAAATATTTTTTTTTTCTTTTTTTACAAAAGATGTTTAAAGCGTTAAAATCTTACTGATAATTCACTTGTTTCATTTCGATTTTAATATTTAAATTTTAAAATAAAAAATATATATTTTATAAATATTTTGGGAAATAAAAACACGTTGGAAATTGCACGTTAAGTGTAGCAAATGAGGTGCGTACGTACTATAAGGAAGTTTTTAAAATAGTCAGATCTCCGTGCAATAGTATATAGTACTTCGGATACCATAGAGAATCCGAATTCTTTTGTGCATCCCTGTAAATACTTTCTGCTTTATATTATATAGAAAGTAATTTGTAGTAACTTTCAGCACCGTATATCAATTTCCTAAAATATGAAACAGTTTCATATTATTAAAACTCGCCCCAAACAATATTCCCAATACACCATTAACTACTAATGGAATACTTTTGTGTAGCCCTGTAAATTAATAAAAAATATTCTTTGCACCACAGATTGTAAAAAATGTATATTTTAGTATATAATTCATATATTCATATCAATTTTATTGCGTTCGAAAGAGGGTAACACCATTAAAAAGCGCTTGAAATATTTTTTCCATTGGCTATGATGTAAAGGAATACTTTTGCTTATCCCCGCAATTAAATTATGCATCCAATTTTTATAAAATTTGAAATGACTCGACAAAATTATGCGACAATTATATATTTTAAATTTCAAATGATTTGGTTGGGTTGTTTTTTGTTCTGTTATATGCGGACTGACGGACGGACTGAATGACGACTATAAGTGCTACTTATTTACATCATTACGAACGCGTTTAAAAAGAAACATACTTCAAAAAGAGAATACAGAAAACGAAAAGTAAAAATTTTAATTTTCCGAGGAGAAATTTGAAAAATATTAATACAGTCCAAATTTGCGTCCGTGACTAATAACAACAGGGTCCGTACGCTTCAAGCACCTTTTATCAGAATGCTTGTAAAGTAATATTTGCCCTGATTAATGGAGAAAAATTCTACTTTTAGATATTACAATCAGTGCTATTCGAATTTTCTGGTACAAAACCATCTAAAACCCCAGGAGTCCCCTGATGCGTATGAACAAGCCCTAAGACTGTTCTTACAAGGAAGGTCTCCATACTGGGCATACCCAGAATTTTATGAAAAAAATACTAATTAAAGTACTTATATATGTAATAAAGGATCAGTCAAAATTAGCGGCGGAATCACATTAGATATTGTGTAAAAAAAATAAAATATTTTCGAATATTTGGCGGGAAAAGACGAAAGAGTCACTCGATTTGGCGAGCAGCCCTTTTCTTCGCCAAAAGCAAACGATTTTAATGAAACTCAAAACTGTTGGATATTTAGTTTGCGTGTAAATGGTATTTAATGAATTTAAACATAAACAACGAGAGACTTTAATATATTATATACATCTATATACATATTGTATTACATATATATATATATATATATATATATATATATATATATATATTACTCGTTGAAGTAGTTATTTAATTAATCGCTGGAAAAAATGCTTTCATAGCTAAAAAAATATTGAGAAAAATTATCTTCATACATTTAAGCGTATTCAAAAATAAACGTCATATGTTTCCATAGCAACAAAAGCTAATCGACAATTCTCAATTGGACTTTGAACTTAAAAGAAATTTAATTAAATTTAAATTATGAATTTCGTTTCAAATCTCAAATTTTGATGATTAAATTTGAATATAAATGCATATAAATTTCGATATAACAAAATTATACATAAAACAAACTAAAACTTGCAAAACTAAAATTATTTAAATTAAACTTATCAAAACAAGTTCAACATGAAACTTTTTTTCTTAAAACGTATTTGACATAGTTTTTTTTTTTTTTTTTTTTTTTTTTTAAATTACATTTTATTGCCAACCGGCGATAAATCGCCAAACAACGAAATTTTCATTATTTTTTTACAGTGACTGAATGGAGATTTCGCCGAAAAAATTTTTATAAACGTATATATCCACACGAGAAGAACATTCTGTAATTTTTTCAGATTGTTCGGGGTATGGCCATATAGAGACCTTCCTTGTTAAATTTCCTGCTCAACAATAAGAAACTTTCCTATTCATTTTTAAACGTAAATGCATGAAATTTGCTGGCCTGACTATTGAAGCGATTTGAAATCGAATAGTGTTTTTGATTTTTTATATAAATAAATTACTTATATAGTTATAATCGATTTTGTGATGATTTTTCTCTTGCTGTCACATCCCTGACACCCCACATTCTGTCAAAAAAAAAATAATCAACTTTGACAGCATTTTTTGAATCATTTTTTGCATTTATCAAAAAGTCTTCCGATTACATAATTTCTGAACATACATATCTGCAAATTTCTTGCATTTCAGAACAAAAATCAATAAAAAGAATAGCATCAGAAAGTAGCCTCATTTAGATTTAAAAACAGCTTTAAGGTTATCGTATGCTTTAGTTCAACAGAATCCATATAGAAGCAGTGGAGAATGTATGGAGATATAGTAAAACCCCGGTTACACCAGAAAAGAGTCTTGTTGAATGAACAAAAATTTATTTGGTCCAACGAATCTTTTAGTTTAAATATTGGTCAGTAGAAATTTTGTTTGAATGAACAAAAAGATTTTTTTTTCAATTTTCCGTTCGCAATTTTCAAGCGAAATTCATAATAACGCAATAATAACGTCATTAATCCGTCTCAATTTGAAAAGTTTTTATTATCCAAAAATTTGGCTAATCCTTTATAGCTATATAAGTCAATTAAACAAAATTACGTGAGCTACTGCACACCAATTTAAATTTTGCAAAACAACAAAATTTTGTTGGAATTACAAATTGAAAATACAAGACTTCAGTAAAACTCAAATAAAACTGATGAAATTTTGTAAAAATTTTATAAGAGTGTTAACAATATTTTTTGGTCTGGGCAACAAAACCGATTTTTTACTTTCACTAAAAAATTCACTTAAAACAACCAGAATGTGCTCAACAAAACATTTGTTGTAGTTTTAATCAATTCCTTTTTCTGGATGTATCCGAAAAGCATGGGACCAAAGGATTTTCGGTAGTGCTGTAAAACTAACGACTAAATAAATACTTGTATGATGGCGTTATTTTAAAACTGACTACCCGTTTAAAAATTATCGTTACTCGTTACTGCTCAAAAACCGGCTATTAAAAATCATCGTGTTTACTACATAACTACAACAAATCTAGTTACATATGGAACATAAGTATTTGGAAGAATGAGCATTTTTTACTCTTCACATATTGTTATGTGCTGCCATCTATCTGTCCATAAAATACAAATTTAATCAAGTTTCTATTTTTTTGGCAAACAAAATTAAAAACGATACATAATTGAGTAGAACATGTAGAACTTGTAGAATTTATTACTTATGAAAATAAAGATTAATCAGAGAAAGCAATTTAGCAAGAGTAAAAGCTTACAAAATTTATACAACAAAATTATGAGGTGTAATTACACAAACAAAATGTTTTTACAAGCAAATTCTCTCACTAATTTTACACTAACAAAATATGTGTAATTATGTGAAATGAAAATTTAATTTCTGGAATAATTTAAAAACAATATGTTTTATTTGTTATGTGATCATCCTATCAAACACACATCTACAATTGTATTTCAATCCATTATTATTTCTTAAAAATTTTATTCATATTTTAAAATACTTTTTTTTTCAGATATGAAATTTAAAAACAAACAGCAAATACATTTTTAAAATCAACGAAAAAAGAGAAAAGAAAAATAAACTTTATCATAAAAACATTTTTAAAAGCAATCTAAAAATTTGTCCCTATCATGGAAATGTTTTCAAATATAAAATATAAATACGTATGCAAAGATACTTTTATAGGAAAATAATATATTTAAAGCAAACCTGTAACTTTTAAAGCTTAATTTCTTGAAAATGTTCAGAAAATATACATTGCTCTTTGCAACATTTTCATCATCATTACTAAACTGCTGGCTCAATAATGACAGTAACAACGGTTTTGATGGAAACAAACGATCATATGATAGACGATGCTTTACCAATAAATGTTTTTTTTATTATTATTATTTTAATTCGTCGTTGAACTTCCTTTAATTGAAAACTTCATTTGGCATAAATCACGTTTTGCTTTATCACTTGATACTGCGGAAAAATATGTTCACAATTTACTTATTTTTCTTTCCATAATAAATAAATCAATAAGCTCCTACGAAAACCAAATCATTTGAGAATAAGTGTTACATTCAAAGAGAATTATACGCATAGACTGATATCAAAATAACTAAATTCGGCGCCTAATGCCAGATCCCGAACACAAATTTGCATCTGTTACTGCGTCGACTGTCTCGCTTCATTCATGAATCACGAATTGCACAAACGTACGTAAAACATCGTTTAAAGTTAGTTTCGTTTTTTTTTTCGGTGGCGTATTGACAGTAACTACAAGCGAGTGATATTTCAAAGAAACGATTCGTATTAGTGTCTGAGATTCACTAACAGTTTTTTAGTGTTGTTAATGTAAATAAATTAACACTGATTTATCTTTTTGTATTATATTAATCCTCTAAAGCACATTTAGCAAATGGACAACACAAGATACAGGAATTTAGTTTCCTGCTGCGGTTACTGGATTGACATATTATCCAAGTATGCGAAAACTGAAAAGAAATATAAGCACCGTGTGTGCTTTACAAAAACATAAGAGAGACTGACGTCAGTTCGTTCACAGTAAAATATTGTCCTTGAAATAATCAACAAAAATGATTTCACAATCATGTGCAATCAACTACTTATGAATTGCTTTATATAAACAATGATATTAAATGAATTTCTTTAATGTCACTTTTGAATTATGAATCAATTTATCGTTTATAAATATTATGGTTTTAAAATAAACAGTTGATGTAATTAATGTCACTTCTGAAATATGAAGTTATTTAATGTTTATCAATATTACTGTTTTAGAATAAACACTCTAAGCATTCGAACAATTCGGTATTTCGTTTTTTAGAGAATACCCGTTATATGTTAAAGAATATGTGCGGTTTGTAACAGCCCTGTTCTCATATTAGTATCATATACGGGTATTTCATTTAGTTGTTTGGGTAGAAAGATAGAAGTGTGTTTTTGTTATTTCAGCATCCGTTATTTTTCCGAATATGTAAGTATGAATTTGAAGGGAATTTTTGAAGCAGAAAAAATGCTTTTAGAAGAAAGATTGTTTTGAGATCGTTTAGGGATTGTACTATTTATCTTACAGATATGAAGTTTTATGTGCATTTTTAAAACTTAAACAAAATAATTGAGCTTTTTTTTTTTTTTTTTTTTTTTTTTTTTTTTGAGATTACATACTATGTATTAAAATTTCGAATTAAAAAAGAGCAATCGATCTAAGCAATAGGAAAACAACGCGTGTTTATCATTAAAGAGTTTAATTAAACTAATTTTGTGTTAATTATGCATTTAATCTATTAAAATTACCTTATAATTTCACTGTAAAAAGAATGGAAGCTTTTAGCGGAATAAAATATTCGTTATAGCTGTAATTAAGGAATGATGAACCATTTCTGGAAAGATTTATGTTTGAAGGTGTCACCATCAGCGCCTTGTGAAAAGGGGGAGGGGCGAAGAGGGCGGCCGTCCCGGGTCCGGAAATTTAGGGGGCACACAATTTATAATACTAACAACATTTATTGGCCTATTACAAGAAAAATTTAGGAGGGGGCGCCAAATTCTAAGTTTGCCACAAGCACAATTTTCTCTTCGCACGCCCCTGGTCACCATATAAATGTATTAGATTATTACTTGATCTTCAATACATAATGCTATTCGATTTGATATCACTTCTATTGTCTCAGTGCCTTATTATGATTTCAAGCATTAGATTGAGTCTATGAATATATTAGAAAAATTTTGCGATGTTAAGCAGCGTAAAACGTTTTTGTGAACTCGCTTAATGCTACTTTCCGTTATCGACAGGTTTTGTTGTCGCATGTTTCACTGGTTTCACTCTTAAGTTGTGAACATTTCTATTCAAATACACAATTAATATTTTTCTTTTTAATATGTGCTTTAATATACTTGTTGAGGCGGTCTCGCGAGAAAGCATGAATTATACAACCGTAAGCAGCGTTTGAAGTTAGTTCCACTTTGTTCAATTGCACATGGACTTCGGTAACGGCTAACGAGCGGTATTTTTAAATAACGATTCGGTATTTCGTATCTTAGGAAATACCCGTTTCTTAGTAACGAATACGTACGGTTTGCAACAGCTCTAATTTTCGGTTACCGGAGTTCCGTAGATTTTTCGGATAACTGAGGTTCGATGGAATGTTTCGAATAACCGGAAAACTTATGTTGAAAATTTGTTTGGTGAAAAGCTGTTATAGTAATTTAGAACATCATTATAATGAAAATGTTGTGGCAACGTACTAGACATTATGGTAAATGTGGTACAGAAGTGGTACCTAGAAGCGGCACTTAGATATATTGACGTACAAGAAAATGCAACAGGATCAGATATGTTGTTATTCAAAAGGTGGTGTGATAAAGCAGCATTGAAACGATGCAATGTTGATAAACAAAAGAAATCCACAACATATTTTATAAAATAACTAGCTGTTACCCGTGACTTCGTTTACATAACGTTTAAAGAAGTACAAATCCATCAATTAAGAAAACAATTTCGATTATTAAAAGAATGCATGATTAACCATTTATCATATTTTATAGCAGAAAGACTTTTGATGGTAACAACTTGTTTATTTTTGCTTATTATAGGATCATTAAAAATTTCTGTCGTGAGCATGAAATTTCATACTTGTTTTCTATAAATGAGAAATAAATTTACATCTCTGATATTCTATTTTGTTATTTATATTTATTCTATTTTTTATTTATACCATTCATGGATATTGGTTTATGTTTTAGTGACAAAGAATATTATTTGAAGAAATGCAAAACATAATTTCTGAAATATAGTATTGTTTTTAGATTTCGAGTTTAATTTCGAAGCTACTGAGATGAAAATGACATCGCTTTGACGAAATTAAAATATATATTTTTGTTTTCTAATTAAAATGATTGCTTTACATAAAAAAAATATTACATCATTTTGGTGTATTTTTGTCGGCCGATTATCTACGCTATGGGATATAGGCCCTATCGGGTGGGTTGCCCTCCGTGGGGGTCTTTCTAAGGGAACCTAATCCGTATTTACGCAAGGTTCGAAGAAAACCACGGAAAACTTCGAATGGTTAGGCCGACGGTCGCGATTGGGTTCGAACCCAGCACCTACCGTCTACCAGTTTGGAGGTCAGAACCTCGCGGCCACTGGTGGGGCTACATCATTTTACTCAATAAAACTTTATACTAGCAACGCCTTTGAAAGCTGTTTTAACTGCCATCTTTTAAAAATAATTAATTGAAATAATATGATATTTTTAAAAATTCTATTCGTTTGAATTAGTAGTAATAACTGTCTATTTAAATGTACGGAAGCTTAAACTACATTCTTGGTTGTAAATGTCAGTACACTGTTAAAAATTTTAAACTTTTGCTGCATCGTCACTCCTCCGCTTTTATAGAACATCTCTGTTTTGACCAATGAGAATGCTCCATAATACAGTGAAGTAATCGTTTTCTATAAAAGCGATGGAGTGGCGATGTAGCTAAAGTTTCAATTTTTTAACGGTGTATGTTGCAGACGATTTTCACTTCTGTGAAATAAATTCAAGCATGAAGCTCCAATGTGTGAAAACTTAATTTTAGTTTTAGGAAATTTACTTTAATCATGTTTTTGTGCCTTCGCTACTGATTCTAATTATTTTTTAATTATTATTTTAGCGAGAAAATAGTGTGAAAAATATATATTAATCTGTTTTATTTCCCTTTTTTTTCAAACAAAAAACTGAGAATCATAACGTTAATTTTGAATGAAAACTTCCATTTGTATGTAAATCACATTCAAATTTGTTAATCAGTATTAGTAAAAAAATATTTTTATTTTATTTTAAATGTAACTTCATTATTTTCCGATTTTTATTAGTTACTAGCTAACCCGACCGGCGTTGCCCGGGTCCATAATAATAATGTTAAACGCACTTGAAATTTTTATGATTTTATCTTTAACTCGAAATATGTGTAAATACACTGTTAAAAATTTGACACTTTTTGCATCGTCACTCCACCGCTTTTATAGAAAATGATTACTTCAGTGGAGCTTTCTCATAGGTCAAAAGAGAGATATTCTATAAAAGCGGGGTAGTGATGATGCAGCAAAAGGGTCAATGTTTTTACAGTGTACATAATATTAAATACGTGCCCCCTGACTGTGTCAAAAATCGGTTAAAAAAAAACAAATATTTAGCTGCAAAAATACCCAAAATAACTGCAATGGGAAACGCGGGAGGGAATATGTATCCAACGACTGCGTGATTTTCGTATTAAAGTGTTGATATTTATCAAAAATTTCTGTTAAGTCACGTAAGTAATTATTATTTTTTTTTCACATAGAAATCCCAAGTGAAATATTTTGAATTTCAAACTAATTATATCTCTTTTAAATCCGACTATACCGTGAATGAAATCGATTCTCGATGATTAGCTAAAAGGTCAGTATATAGTATTATAATTCCTAACCGTAACCAAGTTCTAATTTAACATATATTTAACAACTATAAACGAAATATCTTAACCATCTCGCGCTAAGTACTTAGTTTCACTTTCCAACGCTATGGAGCGCATTATGTTTTGTAGAACATCCTAATTTTAGGTTCGGATTGGATTCATATCCATGGAAATTATTTTGTCTTCTTTGGATACGATTATGGATGTTTGGAATACTTTTGTTCAGTTTAGATTCGGTTCAATTCAGATTTCGTGTTTTTTTCCTTCAAATTGTATTTTTAGGTTCGGGTCGGGTTGTACTTTTATGGAAATTATTTTACCTAGTTCTAATGAGGTTATACTTCACTGAAATATTTTTGTTAGGTTCAGATTAAGTTTGGTTTAAATTTCAGGGGTTTTTTTAAACAAATTTTTTGATTAGGATTAGATTTATGTCCATGGAAATTATATTGTCTTATTTGTATCTGGTTATGGTTATTTGGAATATTTTCACCGGATTCAGATTTGGTTCGATTCAGATTTCACATATTTTTTTCAAATTGATTTTTAAGGTTCTGGTCGGATTCATGTCCAGGGAAATTATTTTGTCTTGCTCGGATCCGGTTTTGGGTCTTTGGAATATTTTTTTCGGGTTTAGATGTCGTTCAATTCAGATTTCGGTTTTTTAATGGAATTTTTAGGTTCAGGTTGGGTTGCGCATCAACGGAAATTATTCTGCATTGTTCGAATAAGGATATGTTTCTCTGGAATATTTTTGTCAGATTCAGATTTAGTTCAGTTTTTTTTAGGTTCGGATCGGGTTCATGTTCATGGAAATTTTTTGTCTTCTTCGGATCCGGGTATGGCTCTGTGGAATATTTTTGACAGGTTCATATTTGGTTCGATCCAAATTTCAGGTATTTTTTTCAAATGGAATTTTAGGTTCGGATCGGGTTTATGTCCGCGAAAATTATTTTGTCTTATTCGAATCTGGTTATGGTTCTTTCGAATATTTTGATCGGATTCAGATGTAGTTTGCATAAAATTTCAGGTTTTTTTTTCTTCAAATGGAATTTTTTAGGTTCGAGTCAGGTTTATATTCACGGAAATTATTTTGTCTTGCTCTTATCGGGTTAAAGTTCTTTGGAATACTTTTATCGATTTCAGGTTTCGTTCTGGTCATTTCTCAGGTTTTTCAAAGAAAATTTTTAGGTTCGGGTTGGGTTGCATATACACGAACATTAGTTTTCCTTGATCGGATTGGGGTATGCTTCATTTGAATATTTTTGTGGGATTCAGATTTGATTCGGGTCAGATATCAAATCCATAGTTTTTTTTTTTTTTTTTCAAATGGAATTTTTCGGTTCGGGTAGGGTTTATGCTCATGGAATTTTTGTCTTGCTTCGATCGGAGTATGGTCTGTTTTTTTTCTGGTTGGGACCGGGTTATGTGTTAATACGCCTAAACATTATGTTTTGCTACTATTCTTTTAGTTACTATTTTTTATATATAATTTATTTTACTATTTAATAATTTATTACTGTGTATGAATCGTCTGCCAATTCGAACAATTGTTCGTCAAACAGCCATTTCATTTTTGTTTTAAAAACAAATTAAAGTATTAATAAAATTTTAACTTAAATAAAATGCATTCAAATTTAATCAATGATTTAAAAAACTGCTAAAAAACTGCTCATATATACATACAATGTGATTCTAATTTTTTTTTTTTTACAATCAAATAGAGATGATAGTACACATCAAGACAAACAATATTAAATAGCAGACCAAGGGTACCAAACGTTTCCCAAAGGAGATAGCCACCATTAAAGTTTAGGGACCAAAATTTCAAATAAACATAAAAATTGAAAAATCGGTCGATTGATTTGCGGTTTTCAGTAAAATTATTCTTTATGTCGGCATTTTCTTGAAATTATATTACAAAGATAAATTTCAAAAAATGCCGATAGAGGGCGCTTTGGACTTTGGAGTAACGAACAACAATTTTTTGCCGGTATTTTTTGCATCTCATTAAATGTTTTCGTAAGCTTAGACTCAAACTTAAATTTTGAGCAGAAAATCTGAAAAGTTGAGAGTGGTTAAGTATCACAAATTGAACTGTGTTCAGGGGGTTCAAATTTCAAATGATTATAAAAAACGGAAAAATTGCTTCATTAATTTGCGGTTTTCACAAAACTATTCTTTATGCTGGTATTTTCTTAAAAATAAATTATAAAGATAAATTTCAAAAATGGCGATAGAGGGCGCTTTAGACTTTGGAGTAACGAACAACTATTTTTTGCCGTTATTTTTTGAACCTCATTAAATGTTTTCGGAAGCATAGACATAAACTTAAATTTTGAGCTCAAAATATGAATAGTAGGAAGTGGTTAAGTAGCACAAACTGATGTCTGTTTAGGGGGGAGGGGGGTTCAAATTTAAAATAATTATAGAAAATGGAAAAATTGGTCGATTCGTTTGCGGTTTAAAATAAAACTATTCTTTAAGTCAGTATCTTCTTGAAAATAAATTTTAATGATAAATTTCATAAAATTCCGTTAGAGGGCGCCTTAAACTTCAGAGTAACCAATAATTAATTTCAAGCATTATTTTTTGGTTCTAATTAAATGCTTGCAAAAGTTTATTAAAGCTTAGATTTAAGCATAAATTTTGAGTTCAAATTCTGAATCGTTGAGAGGGGTTAATAAGCGCAAACTGAAGTGTGTTCAGGAGTCGGAATTTACCCCCCCCCCCCTCTCTTTGAACACCATTCAATTTTTTGCTATTTAAACACTCCCAACGATTCAGAATTTGAGCCCAAAATTTAAGTCTATGCAATTGAAAGCATTTAATGAGATTTAAAAAATAACGATAAAAATAGTTCTAAATTACTCCAAAGTCTAAGTTGCCCTCTATCGGCATTATGTAAAATTTATCTTTAAAATTCATTTTCAGGAAAATGCTGATTTAAAAATTAGTTTTAGCTAAAACTGCAAACGAATCGTCCAATTTTTCCGTTTTTTACAATCATTTGAAATTTGAATCTTCTGAACATAGTTCAGTTTGTCTACTTAACCACTCCCAACTTTTCAAATTTTGAGCTCAAAATTTAAGTTTAAGTCTAAGCTTACGAAAACATTTTATAAGATGCAAAAAATAACGCCAAAAAGGAGTTGTTCGTTACTCCAAAGTCTAAAGCGCCCTCTGTTCGCATTTTTAAAAATTTATCTGTATAATTTATTTTCACGAAAATACCTATATAAGGAATAGTTTTAGTAAAAACCGCAAATCCATCGACCAATTTTTCCGTTGTTTATAATCATTTGAAATTTAAATTCTCTGAACACAGCTCAATTTGTGCTACTCAACCACTCTCAACTATTCAGATTTTGAGCTCAAAATTTAAGTTTGAGTCTAAGCTTACGAAACCATCTAATGAGATGCAAAAAATACCGGCAAAAAATAGTTGTTCGTTACTGCAAAATCTGAACCGCCCTCTATCGGCATTTTTGAAATTTATCTTTATAATTTAATTTCAAGAAAATGCCGACATAAAGATTAATTTTATTACTAACCGCAAATCAATCAACCGATTTTCCGTTTTTTATGTTTATTTGAAATTTTGGTTCCTAAACTTTAATGGCGGCTATCTCCTTTGGAAAACGTTTGGGACCCTTGGTCTCCCATTTAATATTATTTGTTCTGATGTGTACTATCATTCCTCATTTATTGTAAAAAAAATTAGAATTACCCTGTATACATATATTTACTGCAACATAGCTAACCACACATACAGGGTGTTCAGCAAATAACACCCTGATTTCAAAATTAAATTCCTCAAAAACAAAGATCGATAGTAATATGCGGTAAACGGTTTTTCATTAGGTAAGCTGTAAAAATCTTATACAGAAATTTCAAACAGTGAATATTTTGAAAAAATTGCGTTCTGATTGCATAGAATGCTTTGATTTGACATTTTTTTTGTTTTAGATTGCCAGCAGAGAAATAAATTTTCAGCTTACAGTGTAATATTTTAAACATTTTTCGAAGTAAATTTTTAGAATTTCGAAATTTCAAAAATTTAATTTAAAAAAATTATGAAATGTGGCACTTTAAGCCGAAAAACACATTCGCTGGCAGTAATCTAAAGCAAGAAAAATGTCAAATCAAAGCATTCTTTGCAATCAGAACACAATCTTTTCAAAATATTTACCGTTCGAAACTTTTGTATAAGATTTTTACAGCTTACCTGATAAACAAACCGTTTACTGCATAATTCTATTGATCTTTGTTTTTGATTAATTTAATTTTGAAATCAGGGTGTTATTTGCTGGACACCCTGTACATTCTAATGTACAAAGTAAGAACGATCCGACGTAACAGCTGTGTTCAAAAATCTTAAGTTAAACTGAAATTTTCCAGTCTATGAATTTTAAAGATCTTTGGGAAAAAAACAGTCACTTTTGAAATGTCAAAATCTCAAATTGGTTTCTTTCATAGAGTAAAAAGAAATTAATAGAGTGGAAGTATTATCTCTGGAAGTGATGCTGAAAATTTAACCTTACATTAAGTCCAATTAAGTACCGACAAAAGCACGTGCTTTGACACGCCTATCAATTGAAACAGTTTTAATCCCGTATTTTTTGCTCTTGTTTCTTAAAAAGAACTAACCTATCGCTTCACCGGCAAAAATTTATTAATTATTTTATCATATGTGCTTTAAATATCAATGTAGAAAATTATTTTGCCGTTTTGCTTGAAAATATAACATTTTTTGTTAAAACATTAAAATCGTCTGCAGTCAGAAATCTATATTTTAGATTAATATTTATTACTGAAATTTTCATACATGATTTTAAAAGAACGTTTTCATCATTATATTTTAAATATTTATTTACATGCAATTATTAAGTCATAAACATTTTTCATCTACGTTATAAAGTATTTAAAATTACATTAAATTAGGAAACTTTTAGTAATACAATTTTTAGTTCGCATCAAATGTTTTCAATATCTTATTTAATTTCAATTTAACATTTAATTATTGCTAATTTTCCAATTTCTTTTATTTTAAAAGCGAACATTTATTTTAATAAATAATAATAGAACAAAGACCATTTTAAAAATTTGCTATTTCTTCTTAAAATATACTTCAGTTGTAATTCATTTCTTTCAATTCGTATTATAATACAAAATCCCTTCCACGTCCTTTTGTTTGGAACATTAAAATTTGAGCAATAAATGGATTCATATTGCAAACCTTTTTTGAGGCTTACTTCACCTCCACTTATCTCATTTCTCCATGGGTTTCTTTAACTCTGTCTCAGCTTTCTTATTACTTCTGCGAAAATTTTTACACAACCAACCAACCATAAAAAAATGAAAGAGAAAAAAAAATGGGAAGATGATTTTTTATGAGAGTGACCTCTCGATTTTAATTAATTACTCAGTTAATAATTGGGATTTCGAAATTCTGAGAGTCAGGTGCATCAGGAGAGATATTGGGCTACTCTCAGAAAAATTTTGAGCTTCGTACGTACAGTAGTTTTCGCTAACTATCGCAGACACACACACACACACACATAGAGCGATTTGTTATTTTATTAATATAGATACATATCCATGCCCCTTGCATTTTTAACGAATACTTTAAAATTTCTATGCTACTTAAAGTATGACGTCATATTTTTCCAAATAAAATATTTTATTAATAATTTTTTTTATTCACTTTACTTCTATTTATGTCGCCATTTTTCACAGAAAACCTATTATTAACATAACCGATATTCATGCTTCTTATATAATAAAAAACAATTCATTTTTATTTCAAGTATGACGTCATATTTATTTTCTTTATTTTTTTTCTAATTTTTCAACTAAAAACTAATTGCCGGGGAAAAATTATTATTCCAGGCTTAGATTTATTGGCAACAGGACGAAAAATGGTTATTTTTTTATCGGAAAAATGTTAATTGATTCTGTATGAAAAATAATGAAATTTTGAATTATTAAGGAAAATATTTGAATAAATCAATTAAAAATTAGCCTATGTTCATTTCCGGGCTTTAATTTATCTATATGCAAAGTTTCAAGGACATTAATCCATCCATTTTGAAGCGAATTTCATTCCAATTTTTGAACACATTTTCACATTTATAATATAAATAAGGATGAAGTATCGTATGTGTCTATATAATGAAGTTCTCAAAATTACATAGTGGACCAAATAAGTAAGTTGGTTCTGTTTATTTATTTTATAAAGAACATACTTTTTTAGCACTATTTTTATCAATGTCCAATAACACTTTTTAAAGTTCTGATTTCTACTTATTTTGCTTCTAATTTTTAAAGCTAATAAATATTTAAAAAAATTTAATGCATTAAAAATGATTCGGAATTGTTTAGATCTAAAACTTAAAAATAAAATGGTAATTTTAAATCAAAATATGTTGAAAGGCGTCATTTGAAAAATTGTGTTTACAGTAAAATTTTTCCCATTTAAAAACAACTTTAAGAAGTTTTAAGGTCTTTCAGTTAAGCCGATTTTCGGATAACCGGGATTCGGATAACCGCGGTTCTACTGCATACGACTTATACCTATTGGAACTGCGTATATATCCTAATTAGTTGCAGCACATAATTTCTTATGTATATTTTATATATCGGATATAAACTCGGGTATTTTTAATGACTGCATTACTGACTGAATCGATTAATATCGAATTTCAAAATTATTAATATTACCTTTTTATGCTATAATAAAAATTAGCTGTCAAGGAATGTACATTGTTGCACTATTTGCTCATTTAATCTAATTGTTTCCATATTTCAATTCAAGCAGTCAGCAACACTTTTTTTAATGTAATCAAGCCAAATTTTCAATCAACCTCTATTATATAATTAAATTTATTTTCGTGGATTTTATTTATAAACTTTATAAGTAGCATTTTAATAACATGAATCATAACAATCTCTGGGAAGGAGGGAGGGAGAAAAGAAAGAAAATGCCTGTTATGTTATATTAAATCTCGAAATTTTCCATTTACCTCAGACTTAAAATTTTCATAGCTGGGTTCTACCACCAAAGGCCATGTTAAGTCAAACTCGAGGGCCGTTGGTTGAAATGCTTTTCTGTGACTATTTGCATTTTCCCACACATAAGGCGCAACACTAGTCACAAAAAAGACCCGGGTGATAATGTAAAGTCTATGGGAGCGTTCTTTTCAAATATCCCGCTTAAATTTTAATATTTTTACATGATTTTTGTTGCATAGGGTAGCTGAGGATAATCCACAATCGGCATAGTTTTTACTTTTTCAATTTTGATTTCAGATTTTTTTTTTTTTTTTTTTTTTTTGAAAAAGTTTACTTTAAATTTCAAAACTGGTTTAAACCGGTTCTGAAATTGAAACTATCATGATACAAAAAATACATAAGCAAAATCGAAAAAGTAAAAACTAAGCCGGTTGTGGATTGTTTTCAACTACCCAATGCAAAAAAAAAAAAAAAAAAAAAAAAAAAAAAAAAAAATCATGCAAGAATATTAAAATTGGAGCGAGATATTTGAAAAGAACGCTCCCAAAGACTTTACATTATCATCGGGGTCTTTTACAGTGACCTTAAGTGTATTTAATACATCTTTATCGAAACTGTCCTCATATCCAAACTCACTAATTTCTCATACACGCCTATCAATGTGCATATTAATCGAATTGCCTTTCAACACTTTCTAACAAAGTTGAAAAGTGCTTGTGACTCCGCCTGTCTGTCTACGCTCTAACTCTCGTAATTATACTCTGGTTGACCTGATATTTTTGGAAGTTATTGAGGTTTACCGAGAACAAATCCTACTTCAAATATACAAAATATTTATAAAAAATAAATTGCAGCCATTAGACGTGATTTCAAGATAAACATTAAATTGGTTAATAATAATAATAATAACAATAACAATAACAATAATAATAATAATAATAATAATAATAATAATAATAATAATAATAAACAAGCAGGAAGTGGCATATATGCACATAGCACAAATAATACTAACAATTATAATGGTAAAAACAATAATAATACTATAATAATAGTAATAATATATTTAAATTATTATTATCATCTAATTTACTTGTGATTAATGAAAATATTTGACAGTTTTCTTTCTCTAGAATGCAATTTTTTTCGGTATTGGAAATTTTTGTACAAAATGGGTGGAAATTATTATTTCCAAATACAAATTGACAAGAGAGTTGGTGTGTAACTAAAATGTCATTATCACTGGCTTTCTCAAATGTCTGTTTAGAAAATAAATTAATAGATGGCAGCACCAGCAAAATTTTTAAATCATTCTGAATTAAAATTGTGGTTTCTAAAGCAAATTCATGTAAATATATGATATTGACAAAAATAAGCTTAGGCAGTTAAAATTTAGGCCATTGAAATAAAAATTGCAAATAGAAGTCTGCATTTAAATGCTTCAATAAGAAATATTTTTTAAACGAAAACTATGTCACACCGATTCACATTTTTTCTATAATCAATCACACAATATTTGAAAATAATTACAATTTGTTTATTTAAATCTTTTATAAATTAAATTATATCTAATTTATAATAGTGTTTTTATAAATTTTGTTTCGGAAAACAGTTTTTATGTTCATAAAATCTTAACTCAAATGAAAACGCACTGCCGGCAATTATTATTCATAGGTCCAATTACCGCTTATTTTCTTCTATAGGCTTCTTTTATCTTTTATGTGTCCCTGTAAATGAATGTTATGTTCCTTGCGCACCACATTCTATCTTGTTGTAAACTTTAGTAATGTACATCAATTTCAGTATGTTTAAAATATCATTAAAATACACAACAAACAATTTCTCCCCGTAGATCTTAATGCAAGGAATTCTTTTGAGTGGCCCTGTAAATGAACTGGTAACGATTCACATTTCCTTTTCAATACCGAATATGCTACAGTAAACCACAATAATATATATCAGTTTCATAACAATCCAATTATATTTACGCGAGATAGAGCACGAATAGACAGACTTACGAACAGATAAACTGAATTTATCAACACTTTTCAACTATGTTGGAAAGTGTTGTAAATGTAACGTTATTAACATATTTTATGTATGACGCAAATCTAATTTGCACACCACATTATTAAAAATTAACTAATCTTTAATTTCTACTGAGATTTTTTTTTTAAACAAAATATAACGTAATTGACATTATATGAAACTGAAAATAAATCTTACAACAGAAAAAATGAGAGTATTTTTATGTTTCAATTATTTAAATTCATTATAATAGTTCAGAATGGAATATCTTGATTTTTTAGACTTTTTTTATTATTTCTATAAAATTTAAAAATACACTAATAAGCATTAATACTACACACAGGAATTCCTTATGCTGATTTAGTAGTATAAATTGTATATCTTTTTTATTAAAGGGGATCGGAGACACATTATAAAATCATGTTTATTTATTGAGTTACAGTTTTGAATTTTTTTGTAATGATTAACGATGTCACTTGTAAACATAATCACATGATAAAACTTCTAATAAATGTTTTTAAATTTAAAATTTATTTAAAAGGTTGGGTAATTTAAAATACTTATAATTCGAAATTATATTTGTAGAAATTAAATTATTTTTCATTTAAATAAACATACATACATTAGCTTTAATTTTGATTCGGAATTTTAAAAACTATTAATTTAAATAAAAATTAACAATATTTAAAGTAAAAAAAAATTAAATTACATTTTTTAAAAGTAAATATTTTTTTTTCAAAGTTTTTGAAATAATTAAAATTAAGTTACAATAATTGAAAAAAACATGTCCCAACTTTGAAACCTTCATCTTTAACGGTTTTTGATTTATAACAACTTAAATAGGGAAAATAATTTAAAAAAAAAAAAAAAAAAAAAAAAAAACATGAAGAAAAACGCATTTTCGCAAGAGGCTGTTTCCATAACAACCATTGTTTGAAAGCTAGATTTTGAAAACAAACCAAAATATATAAAGTTAATATTTCTTGTTGTATTTCAGATACAAACACCATTTAAGCGGAAAAAAACAAACACATTTTTAATACAATTTTTTATTTTACTTATTTATTTAATTTTAAAATTTTGAAGATTTTTGTGTCTCGGACCTTCTTAATCAAACATTTCGAATAACTTTAAACAATTATTTATAACACAATCTTTCCAATAACTAACAACCAAATTCATACACGAAAATAATATTGCCTTTTTCTTTAATAGTTGCTGTTTTCAAATGCTCTGCTCAACAAATGCAAAAAGTTTTGACACATTTACGAGTTCATTTTTTAACGGAAAGATATAAAATTGTAAAGTCTGGCTATGGAACCGATTTTGAATCGAACTGTGTTTTCCATATTTTTAAAGGAATAGATTACCTAATAAGAAGTTATTTTGATCATGTGACAAACACCTTTTTGTCCTTCGCTGAATGATAATTCTTCTTTCGCGCGGATAGTTTGGATAGTTTATTTTATGTGGGCCGATTATCTACTCGAGGGATATTTCTTTCGCGCAGAAATTCGCTTCAAAACGCCTACTTTAACACTATTTTATGAAAGATCTTTTGCGTTTGTAAGACAATGAAAACATAAGTTCGATTAAATAGTTTCTGTGCAACAACACCTGCCAGGTTTATGCATTTCCGAACAAAAATAAATTAAAGCATAAGTCATAAATTTGTAGTTTTGCATTTGAGAGCATCTTTAAATCTACTTCTTAAAATGTTTCCTAGATGACAGCACTAGCATCTAGTCTTCAGTTTTATTTATTAATGCTTGTTATCTAAGCAAAAATGTGGAGAGCTCCCAAATATGTCAATACAAAACTACCACAAAACTACATTTTTATTACATAGAAATAGCAACATAAATAAATAGTGAAAGATATAGGAAATTCTTTCGTAAAAATTAATAAATTAATAATTATAATAAAAACCTGAAACCAGTAGTGAACATCAGAAAATAGTTCATACATTAAAATAATAATAATAATAATAATAATAAATTATCTTTCGCTTTTCGAGCCCCCGGATAATAAAAAAAAAAAAAATTCTGCGTAAATGGAATATGTCAAAAATGAAACATTTTTACAATCTTTTGTGATCTTACCTGAGCAGATTTTATTGAATTTGATTGCATGATTGCATTATTAAATTGGTACTTAGAATTCCTGCTTTATATTGAAATTTAAATGCTAAAAAAGACACGTTTTAAGAATATGCACATTCCAAAATACATTGTTTTGGTAGAAAAAAAGATACAATAATTAATGATACATTGGCGTAAAGTGAATACAGAAGGAATTACTCTATTAATTTTCCTACGTTGACTATGGGAAAGGTATGCCTGCTTTATCGAACAGAGCTTCCTCATTAGGGTGGAGCGAAAAAAAATTTTTTTTGAAAATCAAAAACGGGTAGGTGCCAAAAGTTGCCTTTATACTAGTACATTAACTACGTGAAATTTTACCGCTGAAAAAAAATGGCTTGAGTCTGCGCTTTTGCTTCAAAAATCGAAATTTTGAGTAAAATTTGTCATTTTTTGACATTTTTTCAAAAAAATTAAAAAATTCCTACAGAGCTGGTTAGTATTTAAAAGTGTTGCTTAGACCTTTATATTTATCTGCTTAACATATTTAAACTATAAAACAATACCTGTAGTCTGTATAATTGGAGCAAATCTGACAACTTTTTGTGAAAAATCAGCGTTAATCTCTCTATTGGAGCATACAACGAAATGTTCTTTTAAATGCATTTCTTACCTAGCTGCTTTCAAAACTACTGTGTATATAACTCATAGAGGTGGTTGCATTATCCCATCACTCTCAACCACCCAATCATCTAGGCCCAGTGTTTTATTTATGTATTGAATTGTTACTTTTTTCCCCAAGACGAGTATAAGTTTTCTAATTATCAAAGTAATTTATCTCTTCTTTGTATTCACTGACTTTGGATGATTTGGATTGCTGGTGTGACCTGCTGCACGTATATTTTTATACCATGTATAACAGAAGAGAAGCTGAGTAATGTATTGGGTATGTTCTTAATTGAACCTAGTCAGCAGTCTATTATCTTCATTAAATTTTCATGCAATTAATACATTATGATTGGAAGTTCTGTTACCACAGCATTTTTTCAATCAATTACATTTTATATGTAATGATTTTCCTAAAAATTGATTGTATGAATTCAATTTTTTGTATGTCATCATTTACTGCACCTATTACATTGAATATATTTTGAGAAGCTGGCTGCTTAATATTATGACGATCGTCACAGAGGATTGCAAACAAAATTTGCGTGTAAAACAACAATATTTCTAAAGAAGTTTTAGTATGCTTTATGTCGTTTCCTGTGTTGTTCCATAGTCTAGTAATTTCTAATAAGATTTTAGATCTATTATTTAGGTGTGTAGTACATTTGGTATAAAACATCCCGCGGTATAAACTTGGACTATACATTTTGTGAGTGAACATATAGACGCTGATTGCCAGTCTGTGCTTATATAAAGCGGAAAATTTTATTAACTTTATGAGCTGTCTTTTGTGTGAGATGTTTTCTAAACTTTTATTCCCCATTCTTTCTGAGAAATAGCGTTCCTTATGAATTAGCTTTGCAATCTCTGACAGAAATTTCTAGTCTGTTCTGAGTATCTTTTTCTCAATTTGAGAAAATAATTTTTCAAAATTATTCTCTGTTTTATATATAAAAAAAAATTGCAATAGGAAGTGAATAGTACGTAGACAAAGATTCTCCTTATTGATCCAGTGAATCTATGTAGCTTAGAACGTTTTATATCGACTTCTCTAATAACTGGCGCAGAGGAAATTCACTGGAGTTGAAGTAGCGAATGATTCAATATTATACACAATTCTAAGCTTACCCCATGCAAAATGGTTCACAGTGACAACTAAAATTATCCTAATTTCAAAAGAGCACTTATAGTCGATTAGAAACCGTACATTCCCTCATAAAGTACTATGCATTATATGTTTATGCCCAGGACATTTCACCATCAAATGTTGTCCACTCATAAAAAGAGGATCTAAAAATTAATAGAAAATTACTTGGATACGAAAACACTTAGAAAACAGCATAAAACTAATGCAAAAAAAAAAAAAGTTATTTACAACAGCGGTGCTTTACACATGGAGAACAAATTTTCATTGCAATTCTCGCTGATGATCACCATCACATTAAACAGCTCGCTTCTCAACACATAAAAAATGGAAAAGTAAAATAAATAATGGCATACTTATAGTTGAAATATCTGAAATCATCTTTGAAGCAAATCATTATGTAAAAAAAAATACAATTGACTGAAAAAAATGTTGTGGTAACAGAACTTCCAATCACTATTCATCAACTGAATGTAAGTTTGATAAATATAATAGATGGCCGAATAGATCCCTTTAATAGATTCCCGTGCATTACTCTGCTTGTCATTTTTTTTTTTTTTGTATAAACTGTAAAAATATACCTGAAGATAGTTACAGCAGCATGTGGATGCAAAGAACAGATGAAGGTGGAAGCATTGAAAACATGCCAAATTTTTATAAAGAAAATCACAAATCAATGTATAAATAAAACACTGTACTAAAATGATCGAACAGTTGATCCGGGTGGTATAGGAAATATAGCCACCTCCACGACGCATGTCCAAGGTAGTTTTGAAAACAACGGTTGTATTAAAAACAACAATTCGTTGCATGACCCAATAGAATGGTAATGCTGTTTTCTTACTAAAAGTTGCCTGTTTTGCTCCAGCTATAGGGAATAAACATATTGTTTTATAGTTTAAATATGTTAAGCAGATAAATATAAAGGTCTAAGCAACACTTTTAAATACTAACCAACTCTGTAGGAATTTTTTAATTTTTTTGAAAAAATGTCAAAAAATGATAAATTTTACTCAAAATTTCTATTTTTGGAGCAAAAGCGCAGACTCAAGCCATTTTTTTTCATCGGTAAAATTTCACGCAGTTGATGTACTAGTATAAAGGCAACTTTTGGCACCTACCCGTTTTTGATTTTCAAAAAAAAATTTTTTTCGCTCCACCCTATTCCTCATGTCCAATTTTTCGATAGTTAGCTTAGATGTAATTCAAATTCGGTGTTTAATCTATTCCTATATTCGTTTTTCAAATAAAGAAGTGAAGAGAAAGCAGATTTACAAAAATATGTAGTGCTAAAAACAAGCAGAAAATTTAAAGCTTTATCAGATGTTAGTGGATATCCTTCTTCTTCGCCAGCCAAAATTGGATTAAATTCGTATTTATGTATATGGATTCCAATAATCCTTCACAGGAGAGCTGAATGAGTTCATTTTTCTTCCTTTTCGTGAGCGTCAATAACAAAATATCTCCGATAAGAAATGAATCCTTATCCAAAGCTCTGGTATTAAATCACCAGAAAAGTATTGTTTGAAATCTATTCATAGTGATCATTTATGTTTCTTACCAATTCAGGAAGCATTTTGACAATATCATATTCAGCTTTTTAACACAGAAAGCACAAGCAGTGATATAGGATTCCTATTCTCAAATCATTGATGGCAATGGAAAGCATTTTTCTACTGCTTTTGTTTTGTCGTACACTGTAAAAGGCGTTGTATGGAATCCTTGAAAACATTCATTTAGTTCATTTAGCATACAAAATATATCTGTGAAATAAGCTAGTAGGCGAAACCACAATCTAACCTACGAAACGATCGTTTAAATCTGATGAAGTATCAGAAATTAAAGTGTCGTCTCTAAAAATAACGTTCCAATTCAGAAATCTAGTCGTAAAATAAACCAGATATATCATAATCACTGTACTGTTAAAAACTGATTACTGATTATTAAATAGTTTATTGCAAGTATTTAAACTGCTAAGCATCGCACATTGTAAATTTTTATGCCTTCGCATAGAGGGGAAGGGATGTAATTTTAATACAATTTCTTTGAAAATCACATCTAAATTTATTTTTGAGATATCATTATTATTATTATTATTATGATGATTTAGTAGTTTTTAGTGTCTTTTTTTTTTTTTTTTTTTTTTTTTCATTTTGGCAACCTCCATTTCTCTAGAAAATAAAGAAAAAATAGTTTGAAAACAGGATAGAGTAAAGAAAATGTAACCCTGAAATCTGCTACATTCGCCTGAACACAAACACGTGCTTTCAAAAGAAAAAGAAAAAAAAGTAGTTTTATAGTTTTTTGGGGAAAATGCACGGATAATGTGAGGAATTCGATCGCTATTTCACGTGCTTCCTGTCTTTGCACCAAATAAGTGGTAAAATGTTCTGTACTATCTACATTTATATGCATATATGTATGCATATTTTTTGGATAAAGACTTCCGATCACGCCATGCACACTGTAAGTCACGACTCTTCTATAAAGACACTCTACAATAGGGTGGGCCGAAAAAAACTTTTTTTCGATTTTCGATTATGGCAGGTGCGGAAAAGTGGCCACTGGTGGCACTCAGTTCATACAAAAAATTTGAGATATTTTGGATATTTCCTTACCCTGCCGCAAACGGCTTGAAGTTTTGCAAAAATGTTCATTTTTGAACTTTTTTCGAAAAAAATTAAAAAATGTTAAATTAAATTTATTTTGGTTGTATTTACTTGAAAAGGCATATTTAATGTACCAAATGTTTAAATAATATCTGATCATGCATTATTTAATATCTATGTGTATTATAACTTAGGCTATTTTTATAGCTTTTTCGCGTATAATAGGCAAAAATTGTATTTGTTTGAATCGATCGATAGTTTCTATATTATTTATGTCCCTTGGTCTTCTTTATATTTTTTCTATGTGTCAAACGTCATATATTTGGGGAAAAGACAGCAGTTTACTTCAAAAACAAAACTGTAAGGTGAGAAAGTGGTGAAGCAGGACACTAAGCGAGCGCAATGACTCGTCGTAATACTCAGTGAGTGAAGGACGAAATAGCTGAGAGTCAAAATGCGATAAAGGATTCTTATTATTTATCCTTGCTCAGTTACCTGCGACATTTGTTCAGTGTTAATGTGAAACGCTTTTGTAGTGATATACAGTGCTTTTTGGGTCGTTTAATGTGCCATTATAGAATTTTGTGCGTTTTA